>OX382291.1:29320998-30570998 GCA_947507805.1 Aporophyla nigra | reverse complement strand
ATGATGATGTACAATTTTTTAAGCCTTTTGTTTTTGAATAAAATATATTATTAACTTATTATAATCTCATAGAGACGGATATCCACTTCGTAAAGACTGGTCGATGGTTGTAAAAAAGGATCGGTGCCATGTGACAAGTAAAGGGAGTTGCACGTTTCTTGATTTTTCGTAGTAGATCTATTTAATAAAATACTACTTTGTCTATAAGCCTCACTAATCAGTCAACTGTGTCTGTTCGTTACTAAGAACTTTTTTAAATAGTATTTTTTGATGATAAATCAAAAGAAAAATCTGTGTCTGTGGGAGCTTATCACACTTATGGCTACATTTCTAGTTATGTGTCTCTTGTAAGGTGTGAAATTTGAGTGTCAAGTATTTTCATAAATTTATTTCAATAGACATATTCCTTGGTAACATATTTCTAGTAAATACGTTATTGTATGGTAAGCCACGGAAATATTCATTACTAAAGTAACGTAAACGACGGTAAAGATGTATACCAACCACAGTACTTATCGATTTAATTGAAACGAAAGTATTCTACAAAACAAAGTATCGATTTTATTTAAACGAAAGTAATAAATTAATTCTTTAATTCAAATTACTTTGAAGGCCTAACTATCCACTCGATTGAGGGCCCTGCTTATACTCAATCACAGACTATATTAATTGATAAGATCGGTAATACTCATGCAATTATTAAAAGTCTATTAGATGCAAAGTTCAACCCCAGTGTTCGAACAAATCAAAATCGCAACGAGTTCGCAAAACTTATTTTATTTGATAGAACCTAAGGTTTGACTTCAATTATTCATTGATATTAAAATTGTACGGTATGTCAGTAACTATTCAAAAAACTTCCATGGTCGCCTTAGTCTTCTTGTGACCACGATTGCTGCAATATTATCCACGTAAAATTTGTTTAGCGATCCTTTACTAAGTGGAAGTTTGCAAACGACTTTTAAAAATGTAGTAAGTCTGACTGCCATGCCATCTGTGTCCGCAAGACACAGATGGCATAGCAGTCTATGTCTAATCTGTAGGTGGTAGTCGCCATCATTATTAAGTAAAGGAAAACGCCGGAAGGGTCCAGTATGCCACAAACCCTTATTTAAAACCAGCTAGCTTATCCCACAAATTGTATTGCTTCCTTGTTTCATTTATCTACAACAGGGTAAACACCGCTCTTTTCATCTACCTAAAGCCCGAAATAGGTTGTAAGGCGTTTACGAGTAAATAGGTGTAAACTATGGATTAAAACAACTGAAAAATCATTGATTCCGTTAACTTGCCAATTCCTACCTACCGTTTTTCTCACTTAATACTACAAACCTTAACCTTAATACTCAACCTTAGCCTTAAACCTTAATACTTTCAGCCGTAACAAATCCAGCAGTGGACGTCTTACGGCTGAAACGATGACTACAAACGCTACACCAACTTACGAAATTCACCCTTGCAAGTTCCATTATCGTTGTTATTTTAATTGCGTTACGTTGTTTCATCTAATATGTATATTTTTGTTTATCCTAATGTCAATTATCTTCAGTCTAACAGAACCCTCTGAACGCTTGAACCTATGAAGCGTCATGGGGCCCTGGTGACTTCAGCCACAGGCGTTACTTGCAGTGCCTATTTCAAGCACCACTCTCAGAAATGTTAACGTATCCACAAGCTAGTTTTAAGTAGTACGCTCGGCCACAGATCAAGCTATTTTCAGTATTAGTTATTTTCTCACGGAAAACCTATTCAATACGAGTTCTGTTGAATTTGGAAACTTATAGCTTGATATATAGCCGTGCGTACCACTGTACATTTGTGAAGAGAAAATAAACATACTTATTATTACTGGAACGATCGTTAGGTATAAGATTCTTAAGTAGAACGTCCGTCTTCACTCCACATTATGAATGTTATTGACTTCGATGTATTGTACGTCTTCAAGGTCGACTGATCTGTTTGATTAAAACTCGCAGGGAAGAGCTTGCGCAATGGGTACAACTTTACATACTTTTTTTAAACACATGCCTGCATCAGATACGTCCATATCAATTCAAGTACATATATTCATACATTCATACACATAGACTCACGACTATTATCAGTATGGAGCAGAAACTACAGAACGCTACCTGCTAACGATACTTAAATATTCTTTTTTCTTCGTTTATATTCACACATGGATGCGGGAACCACAAAACCGGACAAGGTGGCGGAGCTTGGGGGAGGCTATCCTATATCCAGCAATGGACGCCTTTCGGCTGAAATGATGAGGTTCATACATCTGGGCATACACGCACGTCGGTTACCAGTGCTACGCACCTGACCTTTCTGAAGAACATCAACAATAAGGTCACTATATGTTCTCCTAGGGCGTCCCATTCCAGCGTGTCCAGTCACATCTGGGTTGTAAATACCTTAAGTAAGCCGTCCTTCATTCATCCTCTCAATATGAACAAACCATCTTAACACAGTCTTTTGTTTAGTTCTAGACTTATATGCATCGAATCATCACATAAACATTGTATCCTACGGTAATCGAGACTGCGAACTCGTGATCATCTGTCCGACACTGGGATCACTATCGACCTTAATAATTATAATTTCGTAATTTATACGTTAAAAGATTTTTATACATAAATAATATTATTTGCAAAACATTGAAACTACTACCTGCTTTATTGTTTTCCTATTTTTATTTGTTTCGTCTTATTTTATGACGTCCATTCTAATGTGAAAAAAACCTTAATTGCGTTTATTAAAATTATCAATACCTTGTATCTAAAAGGTAACATCCCTACCACAGTTATAGTACGCTATACTATATAGTGACATTATCATAATCAGCCTAAATTGTTCCCACTGCTGGGACACAGGCCTCCTCTCAGTAAGAGGCAGTGGGCCGTAATCTACCACGCCAGCCCAGTGCGGGTTGGTAGATGTCACAAGTCTTCGCATTTTTACACGCTTTATATTAGCTTCACTTGTATGTTTGTATGTTTGTTTGTAACCGACTGCTTATAGCGCGATTTTGACCCACTTTAAACGACCAGATTTCATTCAAACTTTGCACACCTGTCAAGGACCGATGACAATGCAATAATTTCATAAATTTGTGCCATTATCCTTGCCAGGGTTACCAGGATAGCAAAAAAAAAACTGTCACAAACTACGCTGACATACGTCTCAAAATTCGAAACACCCTAAAAAATATAAAATAAATAATAGTTTAAAAAAACTAAAAAACACGCTTCCATTGAAAACCAAACTAAAAACTACAAAATAATGAAAAAAAAAGCGTAGGGTGCCTAATATCAATGAAAAAATACCTTAAAAAGCACCCCACGCTTTTTTTTTTCATTATATTGTAGTTTTTAGTTTGGTTTTCAATGGAAGCGTGTTTTTTAGTTTTTTTTAAACTATTATTTTTCCATTATTTTCTACTTTTTAGTTTGGTTTTCTATGGAAGCGTGTTTTTTAGTTTTTTTTAACTATTACTTTTTATTCTAGGACATGCTGGGTTCCTCACGATGTTTTCCGTCACCGGTTTGAGAGCAGTGGTGATGAAATTATTTATACAAAGCAAAGCGCCTGCCTGGGTTCGAACCCACAACTTAATCGTAAGTCGGGGCTTATACCACTGGCCTACCACTGCTCGCAGCGTTATATAGAGTGACATGCACGATACAGACAGACGTAATAACGCCGCTGTAGCGTGGTGGGTGTTAATGAAGTGTACGAGGGGTGTTTATGGCATGTGTGTTGTGTATGGTTTTATTAACCGACTTCAAAAAGGAGGAGGTTCTCAATTCGGATGTTTACTTTTTTTTTTTTTTGTATGTTCGGCCATAACTCCGTCGTATATAGACGGATTAGCAAAATTCTTTTTTTGTTTGAAAGGGGTTTATTCCGAAATGGTCCCATATAAATTTCATATAGATCTGATGATGAATTCCAGAGATAGACACCGGAACTCTTTAAAAAATTACAGCAAATCAACGGCGATTTCTGCAATCGCATAAATATGCATTGTTTGTTTGGAATTAGTGCGGGGTGGATACCACAACTAAAAATTCAAAAATAAAAGCTTTTTTACAAAAAAAAAAAACAAACCGACTTTCTTAAAAACACTACAAAGTGAAAAATAACTTCAATTTCGGAAGTCGGTGTCTTAGGATCTGTATTTATGGTTTTTTTGCCACCGACTTCCCAAATTGAAGTTATTGGGATGTGTGAGAGAGTGATGACTATTTGACACTGCCACGAGTTTCCTGTTTCATCATCACTTCGTGATTTTTACCAGGAGTTATTTCTGTTTCTTCAATTGAAGCAAGAAGCTTTTGCACTAAGGCGGTGTAGGAGCCATCCAGATGAGCACGGTCTTTGAAATAGTACCTTTGACATCACACGAAGACATTCCAAAGTAAGCTGTCAAAGGGATCCTAGCTCACAGGTGTTTGATACGTGCTCTTAGGATACTGAGCCAACTGAAGGATTTTGAGAACAGATCTATGTTAAACAGGCTACTTCTGATATCCATTGAAAACTAAAGAATTCTGAGCTTTGCGAGATTTTGTATGCTAGAATAATCTATAACGCGGGCCCAGTGCGGGTTGGTAGATGTCACATGTTTTCGAATTTTTGGTTCTAGGACATGCCAGTTTCCTCACGATGTTTCCCTTCACCATTTTGAGAGAGCTGTGGTGACGAAATTATTTACACAAAGTAAAGCGCCTGTCTGGGATCGAACCTACGACCTACAACTCGTAAGTCGGGGCTGATGCTACTCGACCACTACTGCTCTCCCCTTCCTCAATGTGGTCTTGGCTTTAAAAAGCAATATTTGGACTTTTCAGCCGTAAAACGTCCACTGCTGGACTCCCCTAATTTAGGGGGCTTTCCCATAATCGCCACGCTTGGCAGCCAGATTGGCGATAGCAGTATGATGATAAAATGCATAGAGAACTCTGCTACCCATTCTCTAGCAAGTCCCTTAGTCGCCTCATACGACACCCACGGGAAGAAATGGGATGAATGATGCTATTCTTTACATACGGCGCCACACGGACCACGCGATTTCTTTGCGCAGTTGTTATTAAATATTAATAAGTATAACCTTCGCACCGTATTGGCAACGCAACACACTCCAGCCACTTGAGCACATTGTGTTTCTACTGTGTGTCAATGTTGACATTGTGTTCATCGTGTCACAATCAAGAAATAGTTTCTTATTGATTTTTTCGTCCGTTAGAAGAATAAATTGAATCTATTAAAATTAAACAGAGATTGGATTTCATTGTGTGAAAGATTATACGGCCCGGTTAAAATCAGGGTGAGTATTGATAAGAAGGCTTGATAGTGATGGTTTTTAACTCGACTCGCCGAATTGGGCGAATCAACATTTTTCTAATCTTGCTACCTAACCCAGTAATATTTTAAACTAGCTTTTGCCCACGGTTTCGCCCGCGTGCATTCTGCCCTTATCCCAATTTGTTTGGGATCGGCGCAATAAGTCCTCTTAGTTTCCTGGCATATGCCTAGATAATAAATTTAATTATGTTTACCTTGAAAATGAAGGTCTTTCCATACAACTTCATACCCTTTTTCAGCTCTTCAGGATCAGAATTATCAAAAAAGCTGAGATACGTACAAATTAATTTTTAAACTTCAGCCTGAACACAAATTTGAAGAACCTAGCTCCAAAACTGACCTTCCACCCTATTTAATAACACTTTACGGGAAGAGTTTCCTAAAATCATTTCTTACCTGACGTCTCCTACTTATAATCTACCCAACTAGCAAAATAATCCTGGATGGCGATTTTATAATGCTACTCGGACTTATAAAGCTCCGATGATGGTTTTGGTGGTTGCTACTGCGCTTTTAACAGCATAAATTGATGCTGTTTTTACTCAAGTACGCATAATCCTATAATTTGTACTTATATCGGTATATGGGATCATATTTCCTGGCAAACATAGGATGAAGACTCCTATGAAAGCATGAAACAAGAGTAATTGCACTCAAGAGTAATAACTCCGGTAACTCGGACTTATGCGCCTATAAGATAACATCTGCGGACCATTTAAATCCTAATACTCCTGTAGGAGCATGTTCCAGGAATATTTGCACTGAGGAGCAATTATTCTTGTTATTTTTACTTATAACCTCATATAAGCTAATATTTTATGGCCAATATAAGTAAATGAAAGTTAAATTATTGTAAATCATTTATGGTTTGGTTTTACATATGCTTAAAAGTAAGTGTTAAATGAATTTCATATCCAAAAACAATAAATCACCAAGATTACACAGCATGCAGCACTCGGTAGGATAAATTGTTCTCTATATCGATTTATCGTATGCCGTTTTAAACCTAGACATATTTATATAGACATTCCACAGTAGTGTTATTGTCCAAGAAATCTCAAAGAATCCTGGTTAAAACTCTTAAGAAGCCACTTTTGCTTGTAACGACCAGTACAGGCGAAAACACGCTTTATATAGTTTTGCAAATCCTATTGTAGGATTTGACATCAGCCGATGTTTTAAATGTAACTGGTGGAGACAGTATCGCGAATTTTAGCGAGGGTTCCGGACAAGATAATTGTAGTACTACTTTAGATGGAAGGGGTTCGGATAACGAATGTATCAAATCTTTGAGCGATATTGAAAGCGATAATAAGAAAGAACTTTCTGATTAAAACAAAAATTACTGCGTTATTCTATTAAAAACTGGGATTTAGACTTAAATATTCCTCATGCTGCCTTAAACTCTTTATTTAAAATTTTAAATATGAGAATAAACAATGTTTTGCCTCAAGACGCACGAACATTACTAGATACCAATAGAGAAAACCTACACATCAGTACCCGTAAATGTAAATCTCTAGCGTTAATAGAAACCACGCTGTGACAACCGGGACATATCTCCGATAACAAGAAATGTGTAACACTCCAAGGCCATTTTAAGTTCTTTAAAGATCGGAAATATTTTTGGTTAAAAATCGATCGATATCCAGGAACATAGTCTTGTTTAAATCGTCGGCAACCTGTTATATAATTAAGTTAAATAAAAACAATGTTTAAACTAATGTTTAACCTAGCACGTAGAAGAAACCCTTAAAATATTCCTTTAACTTACTTATCTATAAATATCAATCGATTTTCATCGGGCATTGCGGAACCCTAATCGGTAACAATGGCGAATCTTCTTCGGTTTTGAGATAACCTAATATAGAACCAATATACTTATATTGGTATTATGTCACACTTGGAAATGCTAAAAATACTTATTTTAGCACTATGCCACACTTGGAAATGTTTGATGATAAGTTATGTGTTCCAAAACTTTCTGTATAAAGTTTTGGAACACATAAGTTATCATCATCACCCTACTGCCCTTATCCTAATTTGTTTGGGTTCGACGCAACAGCCTTGTTCTATACATCTCAATGACTTTTTAGTCAATTCGCAATTCGCATTCGTATAAACAAAGTCTGTGAAAGTTAAAGTACGCACTCACTAAACGGAATTAGTAACACATTCATCTATATTTAGAACTGTAGACCTCCCATTTTCACCACAAAATATTGCTCAAATTAAAATTAGAATTGTGTAATTTTTTTTTATCTTGCAATCGGCTTCCAAAGCCTTCAGCAGATGCATTCTGTGCTTGTTGGCATTTCATACATGGCTTCCACAATTTATAAAAAATTTCATGACATACTTTTTGCACAGACCATACTCGCTATGACGAATAGATATTATTTATGGTGTGGACTTTGTATTGCCTGAGGATCTTTATTAATTGGTTGTTAACATGGGCAAAGTTCTGAACCGATTTCGCGAAATAGACAAACAAAACATAGATAATATTTCCTCGACTGTTTTCTTTTCTGGGTCAAGGAGCTTATATGCTATGTAGCAGTTAGATAACTTCTATTTTCAAATTTGACAGAAATCTGTGAGTCTAAATGCCATTTGCATAAATAAAAAATTAAGACATGATGATTTTTACGTATCGAAGCAGCGAAGGAGGCTTTAATCTATTAGTATTTAGTGAACTGCTTAGGGGTAGTTCTATGAAATTTGATTCTTCGACTGATTCAGATGGCTAAAATTTAATTTCACTTTCAGCTCTGTAACACATGTTCATATGAAAATAGGTATACATATGTGTTACAGAGCTGAAAGTGAAATTAAATTTTAGCCATATGATCAGTCGAAGAATCAAATTTCGAAGAACTACCCTTAGCCGTTTCCTGAGAGCAGTGGTAGCCTCGTGGTAACAGTCACGACTTACGAGTTGTAGGTCGTTGGTTGGAATCCAGACAGGTGCTATACTTTGTGTAAATAATTTCATCACCATTGCTCTCAAAACGGTGAGGAAACCCTCACGATGGTTTCCTTCACCGCATGTCCTAGAACCAAAAAATCTAAAAAATGTGATATCTACCAACACGCACCGGGACCGCGGGGTGGATTACGGCCCAATCCCTCTCACCGAGAGAGGGCCTGTGCCCCAGCAGCGAGAATATCTTAGGCTGATTGTTGCCTTTTTCCACCTATGTTGAGTTCGACTTCCAGTGTATTTATATATATAGTCCTCTTCACCGTGTCCGGCGACAGCGACCCTGACTACTTCTCTCTCCTCTCGTGAGCTCTTTGATGGCTGGCAAAACCGAATTTGGTCTTAAAAATCCGGTCACACTGTATACAGATGAGCTGACCAGCATCGTCATATGTATAAGTATATGAAGGCTTCGGGCGACTTTTCCGTATTTGGCGCTTCTTGTCTAGATCTTCAAGACGATTCCTTTCAAAGCGTTCAGCTGCTTTGTGAATTGAGCTGCGCCACCTTTCACGATTTCGAGCAAGCTCCTGCCATTGATGAACGGGGATACTGCAAGTCTTAAGGTGACGTTTGAGGACGTCTTTGTAGCGCAGGTATTGTCCACCCTGTACGCGTTTTCCCTGGGCAAGCTCCGAGTAGAAAACGGTTTTAGGCAATCTGCTGGTATCCATGCGCTCTACATGACCACACCATCTCAGTTGCATCTTTATCAATAACGCCTCCATGCCCATCATTCCAGTGCGCCTTAGCACCTCCGTGTTGGGAACACGACGTCGACTTCCAGTGTAAACAGGATGCAGCTGAATAACAGTATTTTACAAGGAGCGACTGCCTTTCTGACTTAAACGACCCAGCTACAGGATAATATGACAGCCCTCACTAAGACTGGTTGTCAGACTTTCTAGCCTCTGCAGACTATCCGTAACGACAGTCAGACAGCGACAAATGACAGCCGGGACTAACGGCTTAACGTGCTTACCGAAGCAAGGAAAGAACCTATTAGTGTTTAGCCGAAATTCTCCGTCTATTGATTTTATATGAAAGTAGCTGCTGCCCGCGACTTCGTCCGCTTTAAATTTTTTGTTCCCGCGACCCTTCCCGTCGCGTCGAATCGCCTACCCGCGCGATTTTCCCCGTTTTTGCAACATTTTTCATTACTGCTCCACTCCTCTTGGTTGTAGCCTTACTCAATAAATGGGCTACCCAACACAGAAATATTTTTTCAATTTGGACCAGTAGTTCCTGAGATTAGCGCGTTCAATCAAACAAACAAACTCTTCAGCTTTATAATATTAGTATAGATACTTTGCGATGTTTGTTATAATACATACGGATACTGACTTATACTACAGTTCGTGTTTTATTTATCAAACGCAATACTAATAGGCCAGTATCTTATCACTACTGTCTGATTATATCCGCATTAACTTGAACTACTGAATCACTACTATCTACTAAATTACGTAACGTAT
This sequence comes from Aporophyla nigra, assembly GCA_947507805.1. Taxonomy (NCBI): domain Eukaryota; kingdom Metazoa; phylum Arthropoda; class Insecta; order Lepidoptera; family Noctuidae; genus Aporophyla; species Aporophyla nigra. Next base: position 30,561,170 of record OX382291.1, on the reverse strand, counting down.
ATTATATAGCTTTGTGATATTGTACTCTATTTTGTATAGCTTAGAATTTAAATATCACTGTTCCAGAAACCTAATCAGTCAGACGGTACTGTGTATATTATGTAGGAAAAACTGTAAATGAAATTTTCATTTTAAAGTTTAGTAGATGACGACTTCTTTAAACCAGACGAAGTGATTGATAGGTAAATTTGATAATTATAGTGCCATGCCATTTCTTACCGTGGGTGTCGTAAGAGGCGACTATGGGACTTACTAGAGAATATTTAGCGTAAGAAGTTAGCAGTGTTCTTTATGCATTTTACTACCTTACTGCGATCGCCAACCCGCCTGCCAAGCGTAGCGATTACGGCAATCCCGCCCAAATTAGGGGTATGTGCAGCAGTAGACGTCTTTTGGCTAAAATGGTGATAATGATGGTGTTGTTGCTTAAATACTTAATTATATTAATTTGAATACATAAGTTGGTAATGTTTTGACTTTGAAACGGTCAGTGGATTGCTAATTTGAAGTATCTTAGACTGTTAGTATATTTATACTATTTTATACATTTCTATGCTGCGATTAGAGCTGTTCCAGTATTAAGAAGTGATGAACACCATTCATGAATACCATATCTTAGGCTGGCTGGCTGCTTCAGGGTCTACCCTACCGCTACTGCTTAGTTAAAATTTATGGTTTTTTTTTAAATCTCTGGTCAGTGTCAAGTTGTATGTTGATTCAAATATGATTCGCGCCGCAACAAATATGGCTTTACAGAATTATAATAATTAAATGATCGTAGAGGTTTCTACGATCATTTAATCCCACGAAAAGACTTTTTCATGAAACAAATATACAATCAACGGGAATTTCAAAAGACTGAAGATAATTTGAATTTCTTAGGCTACCCAGACGGGTAATTGCATAACACAATACCAGTAGGAATCGCTTTTATTTGAGGTTTGAGATCATTTATTCTCATAAGAATTACATTCACTTAACATGAGAATAACTAAAACTAGACATATCATAAAAAAGTAGATGTTGGACGTATTACAAATAACAGGGCGTCTAATAAAATGTTTTGAAGGTAGTTTAAAAAAATATGAACAAGTGTTAGTTCGATACACCGGCACAACTGTCAACTCAAATAAGTAAACAAAACAAGTTTCCGTGAAACACAGATCAGCGGTAGCTGGATGTGGCTCGTCCCTAGTGCAGGGAAGATGATTTTTTTACTATAAAGTGTTTTAGTAGTTTTTTAAAAGTGGTTATGGATTTAGATTCTATGAGGTCTCTTGGTAATTTATTAAATATTTTGGATCCTTCATATCGTCGACCGTAGGTTCAATTGAGGTAAGGGACAAAATACCCAAAATGAGTTGAGTATACAGTTTTGTTCAGAATTTTTCGCTCTATCGAATGGTGAATACGAAAAAATTCTAGCTTAAGAAAAATGTCCCTTACCCTAATGATTTTTGGATCCAAATTTCGAATCAGCCCCATAATAACAATGTATCTGAAAAACTATGCAATATAGAAACTTGAAATGGTGTAATTATCGCCGCCAATCCACTTCAAATAAGGTAAGGGTCTTCCCAATCAACGAATTACCATCACATGGTTTATTTTTTAAGAAAAAATAATAAAACTGGCCTTACACTAATGTCTTTGTTATCTCTAAAAATAAATATCATCCATACTTTAAATGGATTGCACGAGTTTTGACATAATTGTCCCTTACCCCAATTTGCAGTGTCATACTTTAAGCAGTGTCAACGTTACACCTATTTGAATCGAATTATATTTAGGTTCGGTGTCCGTTACATCAATTTGCTCGTGAGAAGTAATGAATATTTATCCCTGTTACCTTTATTTACAGACACTTCTAACTTCATAACACAAGATAGCACGTACTAGCACTATTACCACCCTTTTCTATCACACAACGTCTTTCTGTGTGCGAAAGAGAGGATGATACCAATGCGAAAGCAGCGCGCGGGCATCAATAAAGTCGTTATCAGTGCGAGTTCATTTGTCTTTAGATGAGAGGCGACAAAGAATTTTCAGCCACTTTTGGAATTTAGATATTCAGCAAAAAAGAGATTGGTTAGTGCACTGTGCACTAATAGTAACAATTAAACGGAAAAAGACTGATTCAGTTGAAAGTAAAATACAATGTACATTTGAGTACTATATAAATGAAGGAGAAGGACGGAGACAAATTAGTCAACAATTTTTGCTAAAGACTATAGATATTACATAGCAGTTTTTGTTATAAACACTGTATAATGCACAAGAAGAGGGTTTATCCCAAAAAGATAAACGAAGTAAACCAATTAATAACATAAAATATGAAGAACCTACTGTAAATGCGGCATAGGAGTACATCGAGTCTCTTCCGGTTCTACCCTCATATTACTGTAGGCATTCAAGCAATAGGCTGTATTTACCACAAGAATACAAAACGTTGATAAACTTATACCGCCTATATCGAAAATCATGCGAACAGAAAAAGATAAATTACCTGAGCGAACGTGTTTCATTAATCTGTTCCATAAGTAATACAGTAACTTAACTATTCACGTTCCGAAGAAGGATAAGTGCCACATTTGCGCTAAACATGAAAACAATCCAAAGGAGGTAGAAAAGGACAAGGAAAAGATTAAAGATCACATAGAAGAAAAATATGCTACTTATGAAAGATTTACTAGTCATCAAAACTATTCTGTAAACAAAGACACTCTAGTGTCAAGCTTTGATTTACAAAAGATTTCAAATACGCCTCATGGTGACAATATTTTGTTATTCTATAGCAGAAAATAAACTGTGTATAACTTTACGATTTATGAAAGCTCTACTCAAAACGGGTTTTGCTTTGTTTGGGGTGAATGCGACGGAAAACGGGGGTCAAAAGAGATAGGGTCCTGCCTTTTCATGTATCTGAAAGATGTTAATGATAGAAGAATAAGAAAAGTTATCCTGTATTGCGATGCTTGCACTGGACAAAATCGTAAAAGGACATTGCTGGCAATATTGCATTATTTTTTGTCAATTTCTAAGAATGTTGAATCGATTCAGATTAACTTCTTATTGACCGGTCATAGTTACATGCCAGGTGACAGCATGCACTCTGTTATTGAACGAGAAGTGTGAAAATTGACTGTTGGGAGTTACACGCAATGGCCTAGTTACATGGAATCTGCTAGAAAGAATCCTCGTCCCTACGTCGTAACCGTTATGGAACACAAGGATTTCATTGACTGAGACCCCGTTACAGAAAAACTGTTTCCACAAAAGACGAAGGACTTGCAAGTTACGAAAATTAGAATAGCTACGATAAAGCAAAAAGACTTAAAAACCATTTGGACTAAACACTCTATGAAGGAGGAAGCGGTTGTTTATGTCATCAAAATAAATGGAGAATTGGCAGCCAAAAAGATAGGGAGTAATCCAGAACGTAAAACGAAAAGTGGGAAGGGAAAAGGAAAAGGGACGGGAAAGGGTAAGGTTAAGAGTAAGACATCAATTAGTGTGCCGTCACAACTAGCAGACTCGCCTGATATAACAGTGGACAATAATTGCATAGAGCTAAGACCTTTGTATAACATCAGGCTGCCAATACCGTTCGCAAAATACAAAGATTTAAAAAATTGTGTGTGAATGCTATGCCCAGTAGATTTCATCAAGATTATTTGAAGCTACCATATTGCGCTAAAGTGATTGACAATTTGAATCAAACGGACGAAGAAGATAATGTTGATGAAAAAAACGTCTAATTCTGAAACGTTAATTGATCTCAATTTTATTAATATATTTTTTTAAATGATTATAATGATTCTCTTTGATCTCATGTTGAAGGCTGATTAAGCGGTAGAAGTAAAATTGTTTATTTTAATTTGATTAACAATGCCTTATAGGCTCTACTATGATTATTTGCAGCTACTCTTTTATTTGAATAAGAATTCAAAGTAATTATAGGTAAAATTGTTACCATTTTTTTTTTAAATAATTTGATTATAATAAAAATCTTCAATAAAATAAAAATTGTTTTATTCAAACTAATACAAATTGGCTATCACAATGTACAAACATTGCATGTAAGTGACACACAAAAAAGCACACACACGGTTCTAATACATTTTCATGTCTTTTAAATGATTTCTTATAACGACTTCCAAATTTAAGATATCCGTACGTCAAAAGTGTGTACTTCATTTTCTGTCAAAAATCTTTTTACACTGTATTTGTTTCATAAATTTTTCAACAAGTCCTTTACACTATTTTTTCATTAATAGACTGGATCCAACGTAGAGGTCAATTTAATGTAAGGGACGGGACTACAAGATACTTGGTCAGTAAGGGACATTACTAACAAAATACGTTGTTGTAAGGGACATCTATTTTCTTAAATAGCTAACTCATTTAAATAAATGTTACACATGTAGATACAGCACTAAAATACAAGTTTATGTGTGAAATCAGACCCGAAAAAGGTTAATAACAAAAAAAGTTATGGGTGATTTAGTCCGAAAAAAAACTTTGTCGGCCTCTCCTGAAAAATCGTATTTTGTCCCTTACCTCAATTGAACCTACGGTCGACGAATTATACAATAGTTTTTCTTCCGTAGTTTGTGCGGGTTGGGTGTAGTTTTAAAAAGTCGTGTTCGCGTCTCAGCTTCATTTTGTGTTTTTTTATATTTTTGGTGAAGGCTATGTTTGTGTGTATATTTTTATGAAGTATTTTTCGAATTAGTATGCATGTATTATATATGTATGTTTGTGTTATATTCATTACTTTAATTTCTTTGTATAGGGTTTCTGTTGGAGTTAGGTAGTCATAATTAAATAATGTTTTTAAAAGTTTGTTTTGAGCAGTTTGTAGTAGGTTAGTGTGTGTTTTGGCAGCGGTACCCCATATTTCCACTAGGTAGTCAATATGTGGCTTAACAAGGGAAAAGTAGATTGTATAACGAACTTGGCGTGGTAAGCAACGAACGATACCCCGTTATTTCCACAGTTCAACAACATTCATAACGTCAGTTACTTATTGAGAAGACAATTTCATTGGACATATGACGTAATGCATTAGAAATAATCTTCAAAATTATTAAAATAAATAAATATCTTAGGACAACCAACACAACCTGATCCCAAACTAGGCAGAGCCTGTACTATGGCAACCAGACAACTGATAAATATACATATATATTTCTAAATACATACATACATATATTATTATAGATAAATTACACCCAGACACAGAACAAATAATTGTGCTCATCACACAAAGATTTGTCCTATGTGGGAATCGAACCCACGACCTCAGTCTTAGCAGTCAGGGTCACTAACCACTAGACTAACAGGCCAGTCGAGATTTTTGATTAGGGTGCTGAAGCTTTCGACTTCGAAGCAGCACGTTATGGGTTCAAACCAAAAGCGGAAATGAATTTGGACGACGAAGTGACATTTGGAAAACTGGGATGGTAAATTTGAAGATGCGCACAGTCCAGGGTAGCTTAGCACAAATGGGGGGCCTATACTCAGCAGTGGGGGTTACCAATAATTGAATATAGTTGAAAATTACCGACATTAAGGTTATTAGCAAGCATGGTATTCATCCTTCTTTGTAAGTTTATTTCCCTGCAGTAGGCCAGTTACAAGCCACTGTCAATAATATAATTATACTACATCCATTAAACTCTTCGAAAAATAAATCTTATTTCATCAGAACTAATGAACCCTATTCTTTTTAATATGCAATCCAAATTATTAACAAAAATCTTGTTTCTGTTGGGTTGCATTGACGATATTAATCATGGAAACTAATTTTTACTATTAGTTAGTTTCGTTTTAGTTTTTAACTAATCGTTTTGTAAGTAGGTAACTTTACTACGGTATTAAACTTCCCAAGCTATTTCTCAGTTACTTAAGACTAGTCGTCGTCAGTTTGTAACTCCTTATATTTCCTGATCGCTAAACACAAAATCGCAACAATTTGCTATCAAACAATCGCCAGGCGCTAGCCCTATTGTAGTCTTTAGTTCATAGTGTTTTGCCATTCATCATTATTAGTTCATAGTGGATAGTTATTGGGTTGTTGAGATCAGGTAGGCGGTCGCTCCATCTAAAATTCTATGATTCAGCTGCATATGGGTAGAATGGAAGCTGACCCCAACAAAGTTGGGAAAAGGTTAGGTAGATGATGATGAGTAGTTTTTGATTTATTAAATATTATTTAACAAATATCTAGGATGAAAAGTAGCCAATGGCCTTCGCCAAGTTCCAGGCAACAGCCTTCGCCAAGTTCCAGGCAACAGCCTTCGTCAAGTTCCAGGCAACATATAAGGCGACGTTCGCGTGAAATGGTAAAGAACACACAAAGATACTTTCGTATCGATAATATTACTAGCTTCTGCCTGCAACTTCTTTCTCGTAAATTTTCTTGTTATAACATAAAATATATTAACTCGGCAATAACGTAGCTTCCCATTAATGAAAGAATTTTCGAAATTAGATCAGTGGTTTTGAAAATTACCCTCTACATACAAACTCACTAATTTTGCCTTTTTATTGTTATCATAATTTTAGCCGAAATATATCCACTGCTGGACTTAGGCCTCTCCCAACAATTTTTGGGGTGTTGCCATAATCGGCACACCTGGCAGGCAGGTTGGCGATCGCAGTGTGGTGGTAAAATAAACAGAGAATGGTGCTGCCCATTCTCTAGAAAGTCCCTTAGTAACCTTCTACTAAATGCGTAAATGCTTTACATTTTCATTTAATGAATTTTATACATAGTAGTTGTAATATTTTTAAGGGTGATATATTTACAGTGATCAATGCTTAACCTCTGTCAATGCTATTGCCTTGCAGTGGGACAATGATAAATTAAATTATATAGTGCCCATAATTGGACTAACAGTGGCATCTATGCTTTTATAAAACAGATATTTTTCATCAGAACCTTTGAGTTGTAGTTATGTTGTATTCAATATTATGGCAATCAAAATGCCCCAGATTAGTTAGCAAGCTTGAAAGAGGACTGATAGGTGCATCCTGCACCGTCATAACAGAAATACTTAACGTCATTAACTCTTAATATGCCAGAATGTGAATCCATCCACATTCTGGCATGTTAAGGAACAAATGACAAGACTTTTAAATTGTTACTGCCAGTTTGAGTAATTTATGCAGCCTACCCTAAAGTCCTTTCGTTGGTATTGTTCATCGAATTGCTGAGCTTCTTAAGTTCTGAGTTAAGCTATGTGATTGGTGACAAATGCGTGCACTGACAAGACAGGTCCAGTCAATCTGTAATCTGAAACCTATCTACATGGTCTTCACATGTGACCAAGATTATGTCTGGACTTTTAAAGTGACTGTGACCTCTGAGTTAGTTTCGTCTCATCGTTTAGTTTCATCTAGTTTAAAAATATAACATTGATGTGTAAAAGTATTTGTACAAACCTACGAACACAAATAAAATCATTTATCATTTACTGTAATTACGGTATTCAGAACACCACCTGCTCGAATCCTTACATACTCCTTTGGCTTTCTTTAGGTTCATACTTCAATTCTAATATTAATGATAACCATTATTTCAGCTGAAAGACATCCACTGCTGGACATAGGCCTGAGCGTAGGCTAAACTTAGGTTTTGCTTACCGCATCCGGCGGAAGTGGCCTTCATAAGGTATCTTCACAAAAGTTCTAATATTATATTGTAAATGTGAAACTAACTATGTCTGTTTGTCCCATTTCACACCTTAATGTCTGAAAGGAATTGAATGAAATTTGGGTCAGACAGATCCTGATCTGGGTTAGAATATACAAAACTTTTATACTGGTAGTAATTGCCTGTGGAATTTCCAAACTACATGCAGACAAAGACATGGTGAAAGCTAGTCTTTGATAAAGGTACTAACTTAATAAATGACACTCTCCCTCTTATTACAAAACATGATTCTTGGTCCAAACTGTACAGCCGCAAACAGTTTCAACCAAGAACACATTATACTTAAAGTAATACTTCTGTTCAACCAAGTACATTTTTTTTGAAAAAGTTGGAATAATTTTGATAGATATTGTAGACTTTATGTAGGTGTCTTACTCATCTGTAATACCTATCTATAACTGAGACAATACTGATGTTACCTAGGCTAAGTCTTTTGTTAAATAAAATGATTAAGCAAGTAATTAATTACTTACCTACTGTGTAACAACTTAATAGAGCAGTATGAAAATTTTCTCTCTCATTTTTTTATCAATAGCTCAGAAGCCTTACTAATAACAGCTTATTTCTTTAAGAAAAAATATCTTCAAGAAGTTTTTCCATTTGTTTGGAAACCCGTAACTGATTTCAGGTAGAATTTCATTATTTTTATTACTATGGATTCCTGATAATAATTTGGTTTTAAAGATGTTTTTGAACCTTTTTGGCAAATAGTATCTACTAAATTAATGTGACCTGTAAGATTACAGGTACTATGAAGCTACAAATCTGTCTAATGTGTCTGGTCCCTGTAAGTAGGTCATGAGGACTTCTCCAATCAAGTATTTCAGAGTATAATAAAATTTTGAGGAAACAATTATATTAAAACTAGAATGTCTGTTAATGCAGTTAAGTGTTCCTGTATTGAGTGCCTAGATTGACAAGGTCAAACAATTTTTTGGTTGTTAGAAAACAGTTAGTATGAAACATAAGATGTGTATAACATAGTCCACAAACTACAATTGCTGAGGCAGAGGAAAATGATGCAGTTTCTTTACACAGTAGCCACCACTATAGTTTGTATACAAACTTTCTGCAGTATTTCCTCATCATTTTGCTGTACTCTCGCCTAGAAAAAAAACTAAGAAAGAGGTAGTCTTACCATCATTTTTTCAAGCTCCACGTCCTTCCATTTATCCATGGTTACGCTCCGTACAAACGATAGGTGGACCCCCAGACTGCGGTGGACTCCTGAACATTCTAGGCATATCCAGATGCCATACGTAACAGACACCCATTGAGGATTCAAGCTTCCACACTCGAAACATTTCTATAAAAAATTACGAAAATTTTCATTAGAAACACGAAATTTTTCTTAGCATACGGATATGAATTTCGACACACAATGACTTACGTTATTATCGTCGATATTTCGTATAGAGTTCAGCTTCCTGCGGGTTCGTGGGGAAGCCATTACTTAGCTATTAGTTGGGATTATAACGTGTTATTTTAAATATTATGCAGAAATGCACTCAATACGTACACATGCAAAACACAGCGAATTGCGAAGTGTCAAAATTTTTCAGACATCCACTTGGCATCCATTGACAAGAAATGTTCTTTTTTATGTCAAAGTTTTGACTTAGTGTATCCGAAGACCTGAAACCAGGGTAATTAGTTTTATGCCATGACACCCGCCAATTTCTTCAGCTAGAATCAGATAATTCATTATATTTCTACTTTGATCATATGTTACCTATGCATTGTTATTACAACTTGACAACCAAACAACAAGACTTTATAAACTCACAGCTGTTTCCCACGAACAGGCAGTAACAACAGAATGCCACCTGTTACGATCCTTTCAAACATTTTTGTAGTAATGAATAATGGAATATGCGCATAAATTTTCTGACATAAATTATGTAAATAACGGTGAAACAGACATTAAAATGCATTTACTTAGTAGAAGAACGAGATCACTCAGACTAACATGAAAAATTATATTGAAGATATTGTACCACCTTTTTTTGGATGGGAAATCATCAAATGACTTCTCCCGCTCTGGGCGGAGCGGGTGGGCGTGTCAGACTTTTACTAACTAAAACCCACCCGTGTTCCTTCAGTTACCCATATACTAGGGCCACGGTATCTCATTTGAATAATCTCGCGACCCTGGCTGTATATTGTACTACCTTTAGAGTAAGAAAAGCTTAGAAGTTTAAGATGAAACCTTGCTCGATTTTCTAATGTTGTCCTTATTTTACAACTTTTCGACAACTTCTTTCAATTTTGAATTTGTTACCAAATGGTAGATTTCCGTTTATGAAGTAACGGATGGTGGCCGCAAAATATTTTCTAAAACTTATACGTATATAAATTATAATAAATTAGTTTAGTATTTAGTTGTTTTAGTTTGATTCATAAATAAATGAACTGTAAGTAAAGTCGATTAAGATTGCCAAAGACTAAGACGGAAACTGTACGTAAAGCGCAACAGAATAACTGCATACGCATAATGAAATTCAGATCTTAGACTTGCTAAACTCCTGTGTCTTTGCCTGTTTTTTGGGATCCTTGGCAAAATTGTAAAAGTAAAATTAAAAACTAACTTCTTTAGACATTTGATCGATGTCGATATAAATATGTTATTGTTCATTGTAGAAGCAAATTTTTGTATTATCATTATTTGGAAATTCGTCATTGTGTTTTACTGCACGCAATGACTGTGTATTGAACTCCCATTTGAGTAGTGATTAGTAATGTCACATTTTGTTTACAGTTTATCGAAGCTTTTGTGAAACTTAGTACAATCGGCATGCTACCGAGGATAGAATAATATAATAATTTGACTAATTGATGTCATGGATTGATCCACGATTATTCTTGACATTAGGAATTATAAAAGCGCACATTGACTATAAAATAAACCGAAGGCAAATAACGTTCCAATGCTGAATTTGGTGTATTTCTTAAATGCATTTGACATTTATCAGTGGTAGTTTGTTTCTGGAAATAGAAATCAAAAAGTTGCATTTATTTAATGAGACAACAAATTGGCAACAGCTTCTCAATAAATATTACCCAAATACTTTAAAATGTATCAAATGCAATCCAATATTTTATTATTAACTTTAAATGATTCTATAAGAGAAAAATAAACTACCATGGTAGAATTTAGTTTACCAGTTTTGTAAACAAAATGTGACAACACTAAATCCGACAGCGGTGCACTCATGTTGAAGGCCGCTATCCTAAACTACATCGGTAAATCATTCTGATTTCGTCGCTGGAACAGTTGTTACAGGTCGTAATAAATTTTGCATACTACTTGCACCTGGCACATCCTACATCTATAAAATATCTTAAGCCTGTTTCAATTGTTATTAACTTCCAAACTTTTACTGTTTGCGGTATCCGATACCCAAACAATACTTCGTTAAGAGTGAGCAAAGAAGGAAACAAGTTCAACAATGAGTCAAAACAACGTGTGCACTAACAAAGTTGAGGAGGAATATATGGACATCGTCTCCAAGAATGCTTGGGCCCTGGTCTATCAGGTATGTTGCGTAGGCGGAACGCGGTGTCTGTGCCACGCGCTAAAAACTAACAACAATACACTGATCTTACTTCGACTCGCGATTTATTGAAACTTTCTGCATTTTAGATATCAATCTGAAAGTCATTGGTTTTGCTTGCTGATTTTAACCGAGGCATAGAAATTAGTGCATTTCGACGGTTATGAACCAATAGTGTCTATCTCAGTTTTTTACGTTTTACACTTTTTAATGCAGGTAGATTTTAAATTTAATTTGGCTTGGCCTACTGAGGCACTTAACTCAAAATTGTTGTAGTTATTTGCTATAGAAATTCCATTTAAGTTAAGAGCGCGTATATTTTTCTGCCAATACTGTTTATCTCTTCTCTATTGCGGCTGCACTTCGCCGCATCTAGCGTGAGACGAACAAATTAGCAAGTGGTAGGGCAGTACGTGCGGTTCGGGGATGCGACAGTAATAGATTAGAAAGAGACAACAGTTTATTATATTTAAAAGTCTCAAGGGAGTAGTGTCAGGTACTCTATGTCCGAAACGAGAATCTCCACCTAGATCTCAGAATGCCCACCATTCAGCAATTCATGAAACGTCTTTCAAAGCGTTTCTTTGCCTCTGCTGTAATGCACCCTAATCCCCTGATCGCAGCAGCCGGCCGAGGCATACTCTAACCATTCCTGATGACGCCACAACCTTTCTCCAGGAGAGTAGTAAACTATCCAGCACACTCAAGATACACAAACCGCTGTCCTTCCATCCTCTCCGCCGAGGCACGCTGCGACGATCCAATCCTTGCCCGACCCGACCCTTGCTCGAGCCCGCCTCCGCCGCTGACCCTGTAGCTTTAAACTCACCCCTAAATAATATAGATTCCGATCCAGCCCGTCCCTTGCTACCCTCTACCAGCGATGGCCTAAGCCGATGTCCGTACCCCACAGGGGGTGCCCTTAGCGAGTAGTCGCTCTAACCTCTAAATTCCCATAACTGCCTTGAAGTACCAGCACCTCCCTCTTGGAGGTTCTTAAAGTAGTTCAGTGTGTGTCGTGTGTCAGTGTATTTGTTGTTTGTTTCTACTAAAAATAATTTTGAACATTTGTATCAGTTATTTTGAAGATTTTTGTAGTTATTTTAAAGTATTTTTAGTTATTTAGAAGTCTTTTTCAGTTATTTTAGTCTTTTCACTTATTTTGAACACAATATTTCATCTTCCATTGTGAATATTAAACAAAAATGTGATTTTTCATTGTGTTGTTTTATTTCAGAAACGGCTAACTACTACTTATTTTAAAAATATTTCCACTAATACAACCAGTACCACCTAACTCACGTTAATTGTAAATAGCCCAATCTTAACCTAACGCTAGGATATCTATCGTATTTCAGCATATTTTTTATGATTGAGAATATTTAAAAACAATACTATCTTGAAAGATATTATCATTTCTACTTCATTTTCAGACAAATTTTGATCAATCTTTACCACAACCATCATTCTACTTCACTAAAGCAATGACTAAAAATGACTTTTTAATTCTAAGTAATATTTTGCTTCCACCAATTATTTCAAATTTTTGAATTAATGAACAAACCTGTATTTTCACTGCACTGCCAGTAGATTTCTAAGAAGAAAAAGCTGTATACCCTTGTGCCCTTCACCATATCTTGCGGGCCTAAGGCCGGTCTCTCGCACCTTCTCATGCCGTCTATCCCCTCCCCTTCCCTCCCCCTCCTCGCTTTCTCTGCCCGGGCCCAGTCTCTCAGCTACTTAGCTGATCTGAAAATCAGTGAATGATTTCTGAGATACTGAATACAGAATGGAATACTGCTACTTTCAGTTCTATTGGTCCCAGTTCAAGTATTTTACGCATGCATCCTAATACATGGCTTGCCTATGTATGCCCCTTTGCCCTTACTCTACACTCATTGAATAGGACATTATTTACTGAAAATCTTCAATTTTTGCCCAACAGAAGATCGGAATGGAATGCCAACAGTTCCGTCACACCTGGAGCGAAGCAAAGAAACCTCAGAACAAGCCTCTTAACCGCTACCGCGACGTCAACCCATTCGATCATACTCGGGTTGTCTTGAAGCGTTGTGAGAGGGACTACATTAACGCTAACTATGTAACGGTAAGTGCATTTCAGATCTCCCAGGTTGGTCTCTTCGTACGGTGGAAGGTGTTCAACAAAGGTTTGTGGCAACATTTCTTCCAGCAGTCAAATATCCTTTATTCATATAAATAAAAAAGGTCAAATACACAGCAGCAGTAAATCTTGAACTTAGAAATACAGCTGTAGGAAAAGTAACTATTGAAGTCAAATTGTTACCACACCATATGGTGGCAATTGTAATTCATGAAGAAAACAGAATTTTAATATAATTGAATGTATTGCTAAGGGGGAAGCGCAATCACTTTCAGGAAAAAGTAATTCAATGAGATTAACTGAACCTAGAGTTGGATTGCTGATTTTAATTATCAAAACTCCATAAATACATATGCGGTACGTTCGCAAATCATATTCTTTCAAAATTCAACTTAACACTGGACAGAGAATTTCAAAGAACGTAAGAAAAATTTGTATTTCGCGAGCTACTTAAGCGCATCCCCCTTTAAATCGAAATGTTACCCACAGTACGGTGGCAGTGCTATCTTCACGTTTTCACGATTCATAAACTGAGAGAAAACGTAATTAAAAAGATATTGTATTTATTGTTCAGAAAAAGAATTCAATAAAACCTTACGAGGAAGGGGGTTAGATTTGCTAAAAAAGAAGGACAAGGTAAAGTATTTGGCTACGACTCCGCTTAGTTAGTAGTAAAACATCTATATTACGATATAAAGTTGATCTAAATGAAAACCAAAAATGTTACAAAAAAAAGGCAATAATGCAGCTTAGAATATGTTTACCTTGCCCTTTTTGCACTTTTACAGCATAATCTGAAACTCTATACCCTATTTCAAAACTATGTGGTGATACCGTAAACTATGGGTCAGAAAACGTACGATCTGTGACGTCATTTTGCAGTGCCACTTACCAATTGAGTGATTTGATTTAAAAAATACCTAAAATCGAAATTCCAATTTTAAATCACATATCACAATAGTAGTTACTTTTATAACCTCAATTTTTGTCGGATTTTATTGCAATAAAATGACAGTAAATAATGTCATTTAAATACAATAGTTGAAACCTTTTGAATACAGCACATTTTATATGTGTTGGTTTATACTTAATTTTTTTTTTTAATAACAGATTATACCTAGGTCCACCTAGGATCGGGGGCGCATGGAATATAATAACCCATGAGTATTTAGTGGTAAAATCAGTTATTATGTTTACTTATAAAAACGAACAATACATATGGGTACTACCAAACAATGATTCTGTTCTGATGATTTTATAATATGACATCCAAAATCAACTTTTCCTTATTACAATCGATAAATCGAAACACGCACTTGCGATATTAGTGTGCTCAAAATTATAAACTCCAATGGGAATCAGAGTCATGTTTATAGAAGACAGATTGCAGCCGCTAGCTATTTACTTCAAATTCTTGTCATATCTAATTACCATGTGCAAGCTTTCATTGCCTCCCAGCAGATTTCAACATGAACATGAATAAAATTGAATCACAAAAACAGATCCATTGTAAATTAGCACCAAACTCAGTTAAATAAAGTTCCTTTTCGATTGGTACGCAATCACTGAAAGTGTCTGAAAATGAGCTATGTAGACAATGCTAAAGTAAACGTATAATGTTTTGTATTAAAAAATGGATCAAAGGCGAACTATGTTGTAACGAATGTTTGTAATGTGCATATTCATACACAAAAAATACAAAACACTATAAAAATGGAATGCACTATAAAAGGAACTAAAAAAACAAATTGTTTTTCGATATATTTCGAAAATAAAACTAATATTTTAGCAATTTGTTCAATGAAATTTCGGAAAATCCAACATGACTGTTTAGTTCCAGAAAAATTGCCTTTAATAATGTTCGAATCTGCACTAGCCATGTAATTCCATCGCTGAATTATTGAGAGCTTGTTCCCCCGCAATTATCCTCATTCCCCCTTTCGCAGGCCTGTGGGCGACGGTACTTATGATTCATTCACAAAAAAGAAACGGCACTAAGTACAAATTTTTATATGCATCGTACTTTCGTCATCAGATTTTGTATAAATAAAATTTTCAGGGGCTGAATTCTTATTGAAACAAAATAAAAGCACCTTTCTGAACCATGATTTTTTCACAAATTTCCCGAACAACTTTTTTTTAGTTCAAGAGTATTGTCATTGTATGACCAATCTTGATATTAGTACTGGTTTTAAAGGAACAAACTGAGGAGGTAGTGCCTAACGTAAATACAACATACAAAATGAGATTGAAACGAAAGAGAGAAATCTCAGGAAAGTTCAAAAGCAGAACGTAACAACTAATTTAAAGTTTATCTCTGCTGGAATCGTCACCGTCTCCTGCGCTGCGTCTAGAAAGTTAATAAAGCATATCGATAAACAAGCTTAGACAGATGTAACTGTATCGGCACCTTGTCGTTTTTAGTCTGTGAAAGCTTTACGTCTCATTTCCACTGAGATTTTTAAATCTATACGAGGCAACCCACAAGTGATCACCGATTTATTTGTTAAAACACACGAACCGCATCTACATTCAACCTTGGCTTACAAAAGTATTTAAGAGAGGTATTACTGCTAATGTATACATACAAAATTTTTATAAAATTTAAAGAAAAACCACATGGAAAATTAGCTGCATCTAAAATTCAAACTGAAGCTGAATAAAAACTGTAAAGTAACATTTTAAATGAGTTTGATAATTATCTATGCACATTCCCGCCTCAAAAAGGGCTAGAAAAGTCTTTGTTTTTACATCAGCCCTTATACTAGGTACATTTTGTTTTTATTAATTACTAACTTCTGGCCGCGACATTGTCCTCATCAAATTTCTTGCCCCCCTACCCACCCCGTCGCATCGAATCGCCTACCCATGCGACTACCTACTTCGTATTCGTGACTTTTTTTCTTTTAGCTCGGTTCCATAAAAGTCCTACCGTAATGTTATATATGTCGTAGGATAATTTGATACTTCGAATCTTCGCGAAAATCCTAGGGGTTTTGCGAAAACGCGGATAATTAGACATAGGCGAAAAATTATCAAATCTTACTGGACAAAGTCAGGATTTTTGCGAAAATACTCGTTATTATAGCAATATTGCGAAACGAAACGCTGGCTGTTATGAAATAAGAACGCTGATTGGTCGGTCAGCGCGTTCAATAAGAGATCGTCTCTGATTGGTTGACGTCTTAAATGTCAATCATTTGTTGCCGCACGTTATTTGTTTACGTTTGTGTCTGAGTTAAATTGCAGAAGTGTTTTGTTTTTTATCGTAAATAGTGTACCTACTTGGACTTAAATAAAGTGGTAAATAAAAGTGCTACACGGATGTACATAGTGTCATATATCATAAAAGTCTTAGTCAACCACTCAACAACAACAATGCTTTCGAGATTGGTTTAGCGGTGTTTTGTTTGTCATTGTGTTAAAAGTGGACTATAAAATTGGACTTGAACTAAGAAACGGTGTGAATAGGAGGTTTGGTTTTCATACATACTTGAAGTTAATCATCGGCAAACTAGGAACCAATTAGAAGTCAGCCAGCAAAATTGTAGCCAATCAGTGTTGAGCACATCAAATCTTACTATAGTAACGAGTATTTTCGCAAAAATCCTGACTTTGTCCAGTAAGATTTGATAATTTTTCGCCTATGTCTAATTATCCGCGTTTTCGCAAAACCCCTAGGATTTTCGCGAAGATTCGAAGTATCAAATTATCCTACGACATATATATAGCCTATAGCCTTCCTCCATAAATGGGCTATCCTACACTGAAATATTTTTTCAATGTGAAACAGTAAATAGAAAAAAAAACCTGTGAAAAACGTTTTTTTTTGTTATATATAAAAAAATATGAAAAACGTGTTTTACCAAACAAATTCAGCTTTATAATCCACACTAATATTATAAATGCAAAAGTAACTCTGTCTATCTGTCTGTCTGTCTGTCTGTCTCGCTTTCCTGCTAAAACTACTGAACCGATTTAAATGAAATTTGGTACACAGATAGTTTAGAGCCTGAGAAAGGACATATACTACTTTTTATCCCGGTAGTACGTTCCCGCGGGATATTTTTCGACCTCCACGCGGGCGAAGCCGCTGGCAAAAGCTAGTTTATTTTAAAGCTGAAGAGTTTGTTTGTATGGTTGAACGCGCTAATCTCAGGAACTACTGGTCCCAATTGAAAAAATCTTTTAGTATTGGGTGGCCTATTTATAGAGGATATAGGCTATATAACATCACGCTACAATCAAAACGAGTGGAGCAGTACCGAAAAATGAACGAAAATTGGCAGGCAATTCGATGCGACAGGAAGGGTCAGGGGAGCAAAAATTTTACGCGGACGAAGTCGCGGGCAGAAGCTAGTATCAGTATAAATTCGACGTGCGGTGTCGCCATATTTGCCGTTAATTGCCAACCCCGGCACGTCTAGTATCGTGACTGCCTTTGTGCTTTCAATATTCCGTTTGCAACAAAATGTTCGAAATACGAGAATGATGATGCATTTACTGTCCGATGGGCGTCAAAATATTGAACGTAGTTTGGTTTGCGATGGCCTTTTCAATATTAATCGTCCACCGGTACCCGCCGAGCTAGGTAATTGAAATTGTATGAATTGACGATACATTTTTGACTTGGAAATCAAAAATTGAGTGAAGTTTATGCAGGCGGGGAAACGTTTATGTTTTCAAATGCGGAACGGTAAATTGTTCGGCAATATATGTGGACAAACAAACATCACATTACGCCTTGTTTCTCAGATGGATTGGGCAGAGGTGTACTATATTACGGTTTATCATCATCATCATCATCATTAGCCTATAGCAGTCCACTGCTGGACATAGGCATCCAATTGCACGCCATTCAGCTCGATTCTCGGCAACTCTCATCCAGCTGCTACCAGCCACCCTGCGAAGATATTTATTTTCTCAAAAGAATATACATTCACTTATAGAGAAAACGTAAATATAAGTTTAAAATGTTATCCGCCAGTAAGCATAGATAATAACGGAACATAAATACGAAAAACTTAAGAAAAAAACTAACATTACACGAATACTTCGTCTAGGAAACTTAAAAACTAATATAACACTAATTCAAAATAAAGAAATCAAAACAAGGTAGGCTACACACAAAAAACGGCACTTCCACACTTCTCTTTTACCCGTCATCTCGGTGGACCATAATCTACGTATTATTTTGTGAAGTTTTGTATACACCTTGTAGTATAGAACAGAATACTCTAATTATAGTCTTCAGTAACTTGTAGTTTTAGTAGGAAATAATAGAGTTGTTCAAAATTCGTCCGTAACGTCGCGGTACTTTGAACTCATTTGAAGTCGAATTTCCCAGACACAGTGACAACTTAATTGAGTTGTTAAGTTGTGTCTACGAAACTTACTGTGTTAATAACAACAGGACGATTGAAGAAACATAACTGCAGAAGAAATCACTTCAGAAATTAGGTAGAATTTGTATATTTAAACTTATGTATTTTATAATACTAACGAGATCGTGAGCAGAACAGTTTCAGCGGATAACTTAATGAAGTGTAAGTGTATGTACGTAGAAATCTACTAACAGAAATAGAATCACATTTCATTTATTTAGTAAATAATCTTAACAACGAGATGTGTTCTTTCTTATTTAATTCCGTGAACTATTTGGGAGTTCGAGGCGAACCAGTTTGATAATATCTACGTCACTACAGCTTGCATCTTGACTTATCAAGTTATAACTTTTGTATATAAAGGTTGCAGTTATGCGACTCGAGATTTTTTTGACAATTCGAAAAATTGAACTTGAATTCAGTATAAAATTTAAACTGTCATCCTATTATGGTTTATGAGATACACCAGATTTAAAAGCTGTGCTTAAAGGGTCTCCCACACATTTCTTTTAATTAAAAAAAAGGTACCAAGTGAAGTGCATCTAGGACAACTCCCGGATGGCGTAGGACTAGCAGGAAATGAAAACAAAGACACAGGAATATGTGGGATGGGTAACGTTGACTGGTTACCTAAAATTGTGGAAAGACTTTAGGATTTATTATCATATTAAATTCGGCCATCATACATCTTTCTTTTTACGGCAAAAACGTATTTACGAATGGAAACAAACTGCATAATTTTCCTACTTACGGTGACATATGTTTTTGAAGCCGATGCACCATGCTATATTTTCAGGTCGCTTGTCTTGTCAGATAGTTAGATGAATACTCCTCACAACTATGTTTATGTGGAGTACTTGTCGAAGAGATTATTTGATACAAGTAGGTCAATAAACTAATGCCATGTTTAATTGTGAAAAAAAAAAAACATATTGGTTTTACATTTTTTTAAATTTATTATGTAAACAAAACTTTCCTGTTTACTGCTTTGCCTTAATTTTTATTTACTAACCGCGTTTTTGTTTTCTTTATTTACCTTGATTGTTCTTGGAAAATAATTGATATCTTGTTATTATTTGAGAGCTAAGTTCAGAACAATCGCTGTTCAAACCTAATCATCCCGCCTTATGGATGAGTTATGAAAACAGATATTATCGTTGAGCTTACCTTAATAAAACGGGTTGGCAGAGACATCGACATGTTACCAAGGATTAAGGTACATGATTCAGCGTTGACATTTTTCATCGATTACTATTAGCCAGCATCTTCGCACTGCTGGGCAAAGGCTCCTGCCTTTGTTTAGCACTGGGATGCAGCATGTGGACTTCCAACTCTTCGATCTAGGGTTAAAACGAACGTGTGAAGCGTGGTCATGTGTTTGTCGGTAAAACAAAAATAAAACTGCTCCATACATTCTGACCGCGTAGGTTTTGCATTTTTTTTATGAAATAGCTCTCATTTTTTTGATCACCGAAGCATTATTTCTACACAAGGTAGTTTATAACCATATGCTGAATTAAAGGCTAGAGTTTGCACACCGTTGTCCTTGCCACCCTGTATATTTATACTCGTGACTGACTAACTGACTGTATTACGAGTATGTATCGAACAAAGAGGTTCTTCCAACTAATGCGGTTTGTACAAAGAATTTTGTACAGCAATCATCGATAAAATGCCTTGTGTATAAAACGGGTGAAAGAATATTGGGAAAAATTAAATAGTCTCTTTTTTTGGAGTGTTTCGAAATAGCTAAGAACGTGATTTATATATGATTTATTGTTGACCTGTATCATCCCACTGTTGGGCCTCTGGATCGTTTGTTTTATCCAGATCGTTTCGCCATTTTGTATGTGGTCTGCCGCGACGCATTCTAGCTGTCTCAGGGTATTTTGTCTTCGACCACAGCTCAGTTAAATGGAAATAAGAACCGTTTTGAATTCCTGTTTCTCACGAATCATTGCAGTTGTTCAAGCATTTAATCTAGTTTGCATTATCGTATTTCGTTTAGAAAGCGGCGGTATTCCTAGAATTTAATTTATAATATTGCACTTACACCTACGTGCTAATGGGCTGCGTGGCAGCGCTGACCCTGGAATCAACTTAACAGTTCCTATTAAAATGGAATTGCTTGGAATATTATTAATTATTATAATAATGCCATTCTTGCATATTTTTATATATAAAAAAAAACATGTTTCTATCGGTGTGTTTAGTTCGAGTCCCAATAAATATTTTGTTTTCTGTAACATAGGGGCTCGTGGCTAAATAATAACAGCTACAGCCGATCCATCAGGTTAAGCTACGCTTGCGGCGGTTGGTCCGAGGATGGGTTACCGTCTTTACATACCAAGAGCAGTTGGTCCTGGATTCTATTCTTAGATCTTTGGCAGTCGTCACAGGTAGTCAGAAGCCCGTGCTTTGTCTTGACTAGTAACTGGTTTGTGGAAGTCAGGCAGTTAATTCAAGTGAAATACTAGTATTCAAATGCATCTGGTTAGACTGGAAGCTGACTGCAACAAAATTGGGAAAAGAATAGGCTAATGATGAGTTCCCGGAATTTTGTAAACGAATAAACATTATGTTTCATTAATCAACGAATCAAAATTTTCCATAAACCTAAAACATTTTGTTTACTCGATTTCGTCATTGCGCAATTCGTGAAAAAACCTGAAGCCTTTACAATAGTAGATTGCGAGACGTTTTTATTAATTTAGAAATGACGCATTTCCCAGTTAACCTTAACAGAGCTTGGTACTCTCTCACTTGCGACATCAATGAGAAGCCTGAAAAATGGCATGGAACTTGTAACAAAGGGGATGCGTCATGCCACTTGGACTACGCAGCCAGAAAATGTGGAATTTTTTGTGTTGAAACTGAAATTCGAACTTTCTCGAAAAATAAACCACAATTTGGACTACGGAATCAACTGCAGCGGGAAACTCAACCCGTTTATTTCAATTTACCAAATTATAGGCGCTTTTGAATTGAAGCAAGTTGCTCATTTCAAAGGAAAGTAAGCTCAGCCTAGACTTTTCCAAATTATGTTGGGCTCTAGCTGGGTAGACTAGCTTAGGCATCCAATCTAACCGGATGCTTAGGCATCCAATCTAACCGGATGCAGCTGAAATACCTGTATTTTACATGGAGTTACTGCCTATCCGACGTCCACAACCCATTTACTGGGTAATACGTGCTCTATGAATACCTGTAACGACTGTCAAGGGTCTACAAATGAGAGCAGGGACTAACGGCTTAACGTGCATTCCGAAGCACGGAGGGGTATTTTATCTAAAGACTAGCGTCTGCTCGCGACTTCGTCCGCGATAAATTTCTTGTTTCCCCGACCCTTCCCGTCGCGTCGAATCGCCTACCCGTGCGATTTTCCCCGTTTTTGCAACATTTTTCATTACTGCTCCGCTCCTCTTAGTTGTAGCGTGATGTTATATAGCCTATAGCCTTCCTCGATAAATAGGCTACCCAACACAAAAAAGATTTTTTCAATCCGGACCAGTAGTTCCTGAGATTTGCGCGTTCAATCAAACAAACAAACAAACAGACTCTTCAGCTTTATAATATTATTATAGATGGTCTCTTACCCACGAACAAACCGCGGCAAACGTTGCTAAACCTGATTGACTCGTGCGGCTGTAATTACATAGCCACAAGCTCTTCAGTGGCTTTCTATAATTAAAGGCGTATTCAACCAAACTTATATATACCTAGTATAGATCTTATCCGTTTCCAATGCGTAGTGGTAACAGTCTCGACTTACGAGTTCTAGTCCGTGAGCTCGAACCCAGGCAGGCACTTTACTTTGTATGTTTAATTTCATCACCACTGCTCTCAAAACGGTGAAGGAAAGCAGCGTGAGGAAACCGACATGTCTAGAACCCGAAATTCGAAGACATGTGACATCTACCAACCCGCATTGGACCCGCGTGGTGGATTATGGCCTCTCACAGAGAGGAGGTCTGTTTCCCAGTAGTCGAAACATTATAGGTTGTAATATTTTTATTTTATTTTTTGGCAAATTTCCCGTACAACACTGTCAGACTTTGGTTAAAGGCTCGTACAGACTAGCGCGACGCGAAGGTCGCGCGCGATTCGGTGATTTATATCCGTAGAACAATTTCTATGACCGTGTCGCGGCGCGACAGGTCGCCCCTGTGTGAACGGTCGCGCGCTATTTTAACCGACTTCAAATAAAGGAGGAGGTTATTAATTCGTCTGTATTTTTTATGTTTGTTAGCTCATAACTTTTGACTGGGTGAACCGATTTCGATGTATTTTTTATTTGAAAGCTGGTGCTTCCTGAATGGTCCCATTTTAATTTGGTTCCATTCGGACAGTGGGATCCATGTGAAAACCATATACCTAAGTCTTATATTTGCATTAAGTATTGGCGCGACAAATGAACGAATAACGCGATTAGATTAGTGCGGGGTATTGATCTACCATAACTAAAAAGTTCACTTGGCGGGAACGAAGTGATGTCGCTGTGGTTGTGTCGCTGTACTTTCGACTGTTGACACGCAAGCCACGTCTTTGCCTACTCGCCAATGTCGGTATTCATTACTGGCCAGAAGTAACGCTGTTGCACTAACTAATGCGTTGCTCGTAATCCTGGGTGACTTGTGTTGTGTACGGCGTTGAATGCGATGCGACGATAGTCAGCTGGTAGGTACGCACGAATGTCTGGCGTTGATGTTCGCAGATAATAGGTCTGTTTATACCGGGTACGACGATTTTCTTGAGCGAGATTTTGGTTTGTTTTGATAAAGTGGGTATGTTGCTGTCCTTGTCTTGCACTTGTGCTAACTCGTCGTAATTAATAGGTGATGGCAAATCTATGGTTTCGATGCGAGATAGTGCGTCGGCGACGACGTTGTTTACTCCGCTCACGTGACGTATGTCCGTTGTAAACTCACTGATAAACAATAGCTGTCGAGTGCGCCGTTGTGTGTCACTGTCCGATGGCCGCTTGCGTATGGCGTAGGTTAGCGGCTTGTGATCCGTATATACCACTTACTCTCTTCCCTCGAACATTTTTCTGAAGTGTTTGATAGCCATGTATAATGATAGTAATTCTCTGTCAAATGTACTATATCCCTGTTGTGTGTCAGAGAATGTCTTCGAGAAATAGCCGAGGGGTATCCACTTCTGGTTTACACGCTGTTGTAGCACGGCTCCGGGGCATGTGTTCGACGCGTTGCTCATGAGTTAGATTGCTTCAGTCGGTGATGGTGATGGGTGACGGAGTAAAGCTGCGTTTTGTATGCTGGCTTTACACAACTCGAATGCTTGTAGTGCTTCCGTGTTCCAGTCGATTTTTGTCTTGTCACGTTTTTTGGAGTTATGTAGAAAAGCGTTCAGATCTGCTTGTATGTGGGCTGCGTTTGGTACACTGTCTTAGTAATTCATCATGCCGATAAATCGTCGTAAGTCCTGTATCGTCTCTGGCTTGGGGAAGCAGCGATAGCGTTGACCTTGTCCAATGGTGGTTTGATTCCATCGCTTGACACACCGTATCCAAGGAACTTGAATTTTTTTTTGCCAAAGACACATTTTGACGGATTTATTGTAATACCGTACTCGTCTAGCCGGTGCAATACTTCTTGTAAATCTTCGATATGTCGTGTTTCATTTTCTGATGCGATTATGACGTGATCAATAAATGGGATTGCGTAGTCCAATCCGTTGAGCACTTGATGAATAAACCTGGGCACATTCGTGGAAATTCGAATAAGCCGAAGGGTGTTGTGATGGCTATCTTCTCGATATCCGGTTCATATACTGGCAGTTGTTGGTAAGCACGATTTAAGTCGAGGGTAGTGAAGATTTTTTTCCATGTAGTAGGTAGGTGAAATCTTGTGAGTCGCGGTACTGGGTATCGATCTGGCTTACAAGGAAACATTCCCAGGTGTGCCTCTCCGATTTTGATGCCGCTGAAACATGTTATTCTACGTTGAATTCTAAGAGACACGTATTTCTTTTATCGGGGGAATAACATTTTTAGGGGGTAAAATGGACCGTCATAGTTGACCCTCTCAGGACGAGTTTTTCAGGTTTCATATACTTAAAGTCTATATTTTCGCAAACGACCAAGGGGGTCTTACACTACGCGAAAAACCATGAAAAACGTATACAAACGCGATTTCAAATATTAATAAATTTATCTGACAATCAGATAAACTATAAGATCGTGTTCGGCCGCTAATGGCGTTGCTAAATAAAACAAACGTTATCCTGTCTGTTCCTATAACAGTTGTCAGGAGCACAAAACTACTGCATACTGTACTACGGTAACTTGTAAAACGTCATGTGGAAATTCTTTCAACTTTCGAACGATTTTCCCATGAGCTTAAAAGCTATTGTACTTGATTGGCATGTATCGGGTTTTTAATTTTTTGGACGCGAAAATATGAAGCTTCCACGTTTCAGCTCGATTTATTGGTATTTTGTCTTCTGTTGGACAATTTTTATAGTTTGCTACTGAAAAAGAAGAATCCCCATTTTCCTTAAAGTTCTGTTTCTTATAAAATGAGCGGGCGGCCATTATGGAATCGCCTCCTTTATAAACACAAGCGATTCGAAACTACAATATGTTTAATGACGTGGCGGAGACCAATGACAATATAACGTGTACTGTACGGGAATTAGAAACGCAAATATACAACGTGTTACAGAATAAACGCAAGTCCTGAAAGTAGTTTGTTCACGATTGACTAGATGACTCGTTTCAGTAACTTCCATACCTACCGCCGATTCAATTATATTTCAAGGAAATAAGACTCAATTTTAAATGCAGAATAACTTGCTACGGTCGACACGATTTTCTTAATAATAACAGGAAACTTCGAAGAAAAAGTTTTGGTCATTTTAATATGCTTTAAATTCAATACTCAAATTGGGGTGTATGAGGTATTGCGCTGATTGTGTTACATGTTGTATAGCACACGTAATACAGGATTTTTATAAAAAAAATTATCATCATCATCATATAGACCTCCCGTTTTGCCATAATCACCACGCTTAGCAGGCGGATTAACGATCGCATTTTGTTAGTAAAATGTATAGAAATCTCTGCTGCCCATTCTCTAGTCCCTTAGTCGCCTTTCCCGACACCCACGGGAAGAAATGGGTTGGTGCTATTCTTTACGACCGGCGCCATACTGTATAACTACTTTTCTATTACTTGGAAAGCCATACTAATATTATTTTCTAATACTTGGAAACCAATGGCTTACATAATTTCAAGCCTCTTCCGTGTTGCACGTCGACCTTATTCTTCTGATACATTTTTGATGATACGATACCGATAGGCGACAAACTATTGAACGATTTGTTCGGTTTCGTTTCTCTACTTGAAGAAAATTGTATAAGTGGGGGCACTGTCGCATTTTGCATTGATAATGTTGTCTTGTGGATGTGAAAAGTACGCTGGAATTGCGACACTTGATGGATAGTTTTCCAAAATGAGTGCAAAACCAATCTGTTAGTCTGTGATAGTTTAAAATGGCATATCAGTCGATGCTGAGCAGCTGTTTCTGTAATTATACGCAGTGCCCTAATCAGAATGAACAAAGCACTAGCTTTTGCCTGCGGCGTGGGGCGCGTGGAGGTCAGAAATCATCCCACACAGACTACCGGGATAAAAATCCTTGGTATCCTATCTGTTAATCTGGGTTATTAACTATCTGTGTGCCAAACTTCATCCAAATCCGTTGAGCCTTTTTTCCGTGATTGAGTAATAAACATCCAAACGTCTAAACATCCAAACTTATAAAGTTTCATATTTATAATAGTAGGATTATGAAATAGCGTCTGCCCGCGACGTCGTTCGCGTAAAATATTCGCCCCCGACCTGTCTCAACGTATCCCATCGCCCGCCCCGTATACTTCGTATACACTTATTTTTATTTTCTTTGGCTCCTAAGCGTCGTATCGTGATGTTATATAACTCTTCTCTAGAATAGGTCTATCAAATGCAAAAATGTTTTTTCAAATCTGAATGTCAGTTCCACAGATTACCTACTTACTAAACCTACCTACCCCCCTACCTTAATACTGTAGATGTTTATAGACTATGTTTAATATGAAAACAAAAACACGTCATCGCGTCTTATTTCTTCACAGGGTTGAACAGAGTTGTACCTATGGTACGCCCACATTTCGCCAGATATGTATAACCACTTGACAGTCCTTGGCAACCGTTGTTGCCAAAGTGAAACTACTCTCAGTAGTCCGGACTGTCAAGTGGATAATAGAAAATGGTTGTGAAATAAAGACGAAATTGCGTTTTATGAAATAACAAATTAGTTTTATTCACAACACAATTAAACACAGAATTTTAATGCAATTTACACATTGTAAAAAGAGTAACTTACCTGAAATAACAAAAAACAACATTTAAAGCCTTTACTTCTGTTTAGTTGATCTAATTCCTTTTATTTAAAGAGGAAACTTTTTACTGTTCCACGTTTTTCTCAAGTAAGTTAACCTAACTTTTACTTATTAAAAATTATGTCAATATTGATAGTTGGTGTCACTCACATGACACTGACGTTTATTACAGATCTATAGATAATAAATCCATAAAGAAAGAACGGCTTGTGTAGTGATATACTTTACATATGTTTAAGACACATATCCATGTCGTTGTCCCATATTATAATTTTATAGTAGGATTCGAATGATACCTATTATTCCTCATCGGAAAATTTTATTGAAGCAAGTACGTAACGCTAAGAATTGGAACTTCCTCGGACCGGCAAGTGTTTTGCGCCTGTTCTGATAAGCGTATTATTAAACTGTCCCCACTAAATGGACGCGACCTCGCTACCAATCTTACACAAAGGGTCTTCATACATGCACCTCAAGTGGATAAGCCGTGACCTTAACCGACATTGGCATTGTAGATCTGAAGCGCATCGGGACCACTTAAATCAGCGCAGGAGTGTCACACAAAGGTCACGTTTTGTACAGTGTGTAACGATATAAATGGCCACTCTTCGCCAATTGACTCACAGTTACAATTTATGTAACGATTACTATGTTTATCTGTACAGATAGATAACACTGAAGTGTCTGTCTGTAATGTCAAAATCAAAGCTTTTTACTAAATGCACATGAAACTAAACGAGGCAAAATGAGTACTTATGTAACGATCGTAGCTGATAGCGTTCTGTAGTTACTGCCTACCCTCATGGGAAAAAGGCTTGATTATGTTTCTTCTTTAAGTATATTCGGTACTTATTAAAAACAAAATATTTTTTAAATTTTTTGTTTGTCGGTCTGTCAATTTGCTCCGGCTAATCTCCCGACTCTCCGAACCGATTTTGACAAAACTTTCACTGCTAGATTGCTGATGTTATAAGAAGTATCATAGACGTATGTATTGTGTATTTCGGTGAAATAAATTCCCATCCACGTGGCCGAAACCGCAGGAAGAAGCAAAAAAAGACAACTGATACACGAAAATAACACTACACAGTGAAAAATTAATTGAATTTGAGAAATCGGTGTCTTTGGAGATAGTCGGATGTTTTTCTTTTTTGGAAAAAGTTTTTGTTTTTCATATTTTTCTTAATTTTACCTACCACACGAGAATTCGTATACCTACGTGCTATGTAAGTAACAGTTACAGAAACCAGTAGAATTTCCTCTAGACATACAAAGTGGATTAAAAACGTATTATCGAGGTTAATGCCAAAAATACCTAAACAAAGTAAATCAAATTTATATGAGGCAAACCCTTTACGCTAAAAAAGAATTTTCCATATCGATCCACAATAAATTGCTGGAGATATCGCAGAATATACATACATACAAAACAAAATAGACGAATTAGGAACCTTCTCCTTTTTGTCGTCAGTTAAAAATGCATGTGATTATTCGATGATGCGCGTTCAATGTGAGTGTTTTGCGGTGCAGTTACGGCGCGACAATTGAAAGGGGCCTGTATCCGTTTGTTAGCACTGTGTACACTGACGCTTCCCACCGCGATTACGTTCCGGAACGCGACACTTTGTCTAACATTTGTAGCGCGTCCGCTCTGTTTCCGCGAAACAGAGTGTATTCAAGACGGAAATATATAAGTCCATGTTAGTTCTGAGGATGTCTTCGAAAACGACAAAATTTTTTTTTGGTCTTTGCTTTTAATGTTGGAATTAAATCAATTAAATCCAGATGTAAAGCCACATATGATTTTCAATAAATATACGTGTAGATAATGCCCTAAACATAATGTCTAAAACGAGAATCTCTGTAGCTTTAAATTCATCCTTAAATAAAAATTATTCCGGTCCAACCCATCCCTTGCAGCCATCTACCAGCGATGCCCTAAGCCGAGGACCGTACCCCACAGACGGTGCCTTTAGCGAGTAGTCGCTCTAGTTTTAAGTTTTTAAGCCCTGGCTAAACGCCTTAATTTGTTACGGTAGCCACAGGCAAACCCGGTTAAGCGGCCGACAACCTCATAGGCTGACCTGCGAGATGTCATTCTAAATGCCATAAATATTTAAAAAATACATAATTCACATTTCACAACAGACACGTTATAAGATTTCTATCGAATCTTTTAAGTTTATTGGTAGGTTTTAATGGAAGCGTTGATATAGAAACGTTAGCCATTTCTTGGACTATGAATAGTTAGACACTCTACTAAACAGCTCCAATCACATTCATCTAAGACTGCGGTCTACTCGCAAAAGTGTTATATTCACTTTCCCATTTTCGTTATTATCAGGTAGCTCGTGCTGAAAAGTAGGACTGAAAACTGAAGCCTGAGTGTAACCACAATCGTACTATTTTTGCAAAGAGTGGAAATCAATTTCAAAAAGAATATTGTTTGTTTTCGATTAGCAATTGAAGGGGAATAAAAGTATTTACAGTCGCGTAAGTTAACGTGACCGTAACACGTATGTATTTACAGAATTGTCATAATTAAAATTATCAATAAAACTCTCTTAGTTCATTTAATTCCATTCTCACTCATATACAGACCTTTTTTGATATATTCAGTAAACACATATTTTTTACGGTCGCGAATGATATTTTTAATCAATTCACAACCTGACACTGACCACACATTTCAATTTCGCGAACTATTCTGAAAATTCCACGTTAAAAGTATCGATTTTAACAATTTACCGACCGTACTTGTTTTCACGTAAAGAAATACTTTTCAAAGGAGGAAGGAACATTCCGTATTAAAAAAAAAGCTCCTTGAAAGGTTCTTTTCGTCTAAAAAAATTAAATGCTGTTCGTTGGTAAGTATTGTACTTGAGAACGGCTAGACCGAAGAGGCATTTTTTTTAGACTGTCTGCTACAGTTCGAATTTCCACGTTGTAATAGTTTTCGGGCAAATTAACAACTGCGGAAAAATAGAACGTTATTTTTCTATAATATTATAGAAAACTGGAAAAGACAACGTCAGCTATACATAAATAAAACTGAATATCGACAGAATAGTCGTGAAGATTCATTTTAATTCAGACTGCTACAATAATATAATTGACAATAACCGCTGCGCTGATTGGTGCAATCACCACTAACAAGTACTATTGCATAGTTTGAGGTCCAATCTCGGTATGACAGGAATTACTGTGCCATTTTACTGTTAGCTAGGTGTATGATCGTACTCTCAAAACCGTAGTTCATCATCTCGGCCCAGAATCACCGACTACTAAGTATAAGCCTCCCCTTTTTCACCATACTATCGGTTCCATGTGTCGCTCATTCAGGTGTTTCCCGTAACTTCTGGTTTCTTTGGCTTGACCTTTTGCACTCCAGAGCATGAAAGCATGCGCGTGCCCTCCAAAATGTTCTATTGTTTCTTCAAATTTCTCAATGTGCATTTGTAGCCTTTAATTCGTTTCAAGGACGTTCAATATTTAAGGAATATAAATTCAAATACACCACAGTAGTGATTTAATTGTTTATTTCGTGTTATAGTGCACAGCATTTTGTCAAATATTTGTGCCGTTGTCGTACAGGGCATGCGCTTGCTTCTCATGTATATGTGACCATAGCATTCAAAAGGTTAATCTTTGCCACCATTCGGTCATAGTTTTACTCAATCAGCCATCTCCTCTTCTAACTAGATGTCCTGACTCTACTTGAGACCCTTCTCCCTGAGTCGTAGGTTTTCGACTGACGACTGATTTCGGAGTTAGGCACTCGGTCTTGTAGCTATGCCAAGCCTGGCTCGCTGCATGGCACTTTATGCCACTCGTATGCAATGGAGTGTCGCCTTTGTGAGTATCAATGTCTTGGTACCCTTCGTCATTGTTTGTAGGACACATTGGTTGAAAAGGTGGGTTCTTCAACCAATCTGCCGAAAATGAGGTTCTAGTTTATGAAACGTTGTTAATTCAAGTAATTTATTTCAAAGTAGGTGGGCCGCCTGGATGTCATAAAAAAAATATTTTCTCTTTACTAATTACTTTTCTTCAATTGAATCATATCTGGTTGTACAGAAAGATATATTTACACTGTGAACTCTTAAAAACGCTTTTAAATTCAAATAATTTATTTCAAACGACCTCTGTCTGCCAGGGTCGCGAGATTGTTCAAACGAGATACCGTGGCCTTGGCGTATGGGTAACTGAAGGAACATGGGTGGGTTTTAGTCAGCAAAAGTCTGACACGCCCTCCCGCTCCGCCCAGAGCGGGAGAAGTCATTTGATGAATTCCGATCCAAAAAAAAAAAACCACCTGTGTCCGCGACTTCGTTCGCGCGATTGTCGGAAAACAATCATGTGCCTGTAATGTAATTTTTCTAAATTAAAACTTACTCCTTAAAAATGTAATACCATTTTTAAGGAGTAAGTTGAATTCAATGTCTTAACCAATCCAAATTGACTCCTACTTTTAAATTATTTAAACTTATAATTCTCCAGGTACCGATAATATTCTACGTCGTAGCCTTTGTATTGCAGAATATTCTCGGTCGCAGAACTTTCTCTGCGGGTGAGTCTGTCGTCCCTTCACTACCTGTCGTTATTTTTGCAGTAAACTTGGAATTGACATCTACAGTGGATAGCTAGTATACAGATAGGTAGGGAGTGACACAATTATAGTTGCGAATAAACTGTTTGAAGTTAAGTCCGCGGTTTAAGATAACGACTACGTGTGCCGTGCATTGATTACGTATTACTTTGAAAATTGATTTAAAAAGTGTACTTAATTGAAATCATTTACCATTATTATTCATATCTGTCAATATAACTTACTTATACTACTTTTTTAATATTATACAGACTGCAGACAATCTTGATGTCGCGTTTTTTTTTTTTAAAACGAAAGGTCGCTCGTTGGTCGAAATTCGACCATAATTAATTTGAATTTTAGCTTTCTGCACTTCTCCAAGTAAACTTTCATCATCATCAGCCTGTAATGTTCCCACTGTTGGGACACAGGCCTCCTCTCGGTAAGAGGAAGTGGGCTATAATCCACCACGCGGGCCCAGTGCGGGTTGGTAGATGTCACATGTCTTCGAATGGTTGGTTCTAAGACATGCCGGTTTCCTCACGATGTTTTCCTTCACCGTTTTGAGAGCAGTGGCGATGAAATAATTTACAAAAAGTAATGCCCCTGGTTGGGTTTCAACTCACGACCGTAAGTCGCGCCCGTTACCACTGGGCCACCACTGCTCTTAAATAAACTTTAACCGTGTCAAATTCCATATTCCTCCTTGCGCGTATTTTTCGTAAAAAGAAGTTTTTATTCAGCCACTGCATATTTTTAGAATGTATATATTTGTTTTTATTTTAATTGCCCTTGATATATTCTAAATCTGGGAGTATTTGTGGTCTAGATCCCTTCGTGTGAAGCATTCAAAAAGACTTTAAAATCTGGTTTGTATCTATCGTCACAATACCAAGCATACAAATAAGTAAGTACATTAGTCCGCACAAGGTATGAGTTACGAAGTTACGTCGCACAGTCTACGGCGTAGCGCTACGCTCGTAGGCGTCGTAGCACAATTTGACGCTTTTGGATGAACTCGATACACCGAATTTCCAGAACTCCCCATTTTAGTCTAACTTGAACTCAACACGCAGTGGGAGTCGACGGTGGGTGTTCAGCCGTCTAATAATAAATTAAAGGGCAACTTGCAGTTGCCCTTTCGTCCTAAAAGCTTTTAGCGGACTTTTCGTTTTGTAATCGGTCAATTGCATGGGAGTTTGATGATTACTCAATAAAATTGATTTTGTAAAATAAATTCAAAAGCCACCGTGTACGTATTGGTAATTTAAAATATTTTCCTAACTAGTCGCAGGTAAGGAAAAATTGATTTTTGCTTTTGAAAGGTACTCTGCAACAAAATAAAAATTCCGCGAGTAATATTGAAATATTTTTCTAGCCTAATGGGTTTTGTGCGAAAAATAGAGATTCGTAGTAGCAAGCAGGGATATAAGCAAACAGAAATAAAACGAATGATTCCGAATAACTGTGATACCGATGCTGTTATTTGAGAGTAGTTTGCAGAACATAGTGCACGGACTTACTTTCGAAAACTAAAAAAAGTTGGTCAGGATAGTATTTTTTTACCGTGATCGACGAAATACCTTTTTGTAGGTTTGACTTTATTTTTAGCTGACTTCCCCGAAGGACGATAATCCTAACTAATATAATGCGAAATTAAGTTTGTCTTATTAGCCGGTACGACGGCTTTGGTTGAAATTTGGCACACAGATAGGCTATGGTAAGGTATATAACTTGGTAAGGACATAGGCTACTTTTAATTCTGAATCCCAGACGAAGTCACGGGCACCATCTGGTGTTTTTATATTTTCTTTCTACTACTAATGTACATTTTAGTTTTTTATATAGACCGAGAATTTAGTTTTCTAAAGCGAAGTTGAATGCGGGAATCATCCGCGACCGGCGATTTTGCTGTATAAAATGTGACGTTTTATCCGAATAAAGTCTACATTCAACGCGCCATACTTTTCAGTGAGAAGTTATTATATTCACAAAAATTTCAAATAGAACAATGTCATACGCGAATAATCCATCAACAAGCTAAAAATACGCTACAACAGAACAATACTAACAAAAGCTTTTAGTGAAAACTGATTCACGAAATTTTACAATAAAACAATATCAAACGTCAAAATTTGGACCACTAACTAAAAATATGGTACAATGGAAAATACAGTAATACTAACACTATTTCCATTTAGTTTAATTCCACCTGACGAGTTAATAACTGCCCCGAGTTGGACTGTCGCTGCGACACCGGTGTTCATATTTGATTTTTACTCGTTGAAAAATATAGGTATTGTTTCAAATAGACTAGGTCATGCCATGACCTACTAATACGTTTCTAATTGAATGATGATGCTCGTAACAGCCTCGTGGTTCTAGGCTAAATTATTCTTTAAAGACTTCAAAATATAGGTTTTCATTTCGTCTGTATTTTTTTTCTTGTATGTATTATCCGCTATATCTCCGATAAATAATTGTTAGTAGATTTCGAAAATTCTGTTTTTAATGGATAGGTTCCGGAGTGGCCCCATATAAATGCAATTGACTTTTCTTTGGTAGTTTTTGTGTTAACTTCGATAATACGTATTTAGTCCACTTTGTTTATCGTGAATGGTTTAATAATCCTGTCACTGCTGTTTACGTGACCAATAGTGGTATACGAATTAGTACGTGGAAGGTATAGAGGATAAATAAAAACCCAGATACCGACTTCCAAAATAAAAGTTATTTTTCACTTTGTAGTGTTTTTTGGCAATCTGTTGTTTTTTTTTTATAAACTTAAAATTACCAGATAATTTTGTTCTTGTTTGAGAAAACATTCAGCAACATACAATTCAGATACCTTCCTGAAAAATGGTAGAGACATACTGTAAACTTACTTACACCATACAAGTATTTTTGTCTAATTAATTCAGTCGCAAGCTTTTTTGCCTACGGTTGACATCGGAAGCGTCTCGATCGTAGACTTAGTCAAAGGAGCGACTGGAAATTTGTAAGCCATTTTCAAGTGCGCGTAAAGTCAGACGAGACTGCTTGTCCTATCGAGTCCCTTTGTAAGACGATAGAGTCGTCAGACATAACATCGCCGGAGCTTGCAGCGGATAATTGCAGCAAAACGAACACTACAATAATATATCTCTATTGGATCGCCTTCGTTAAAACTTTTCCGTTTATAAAATCTTTCTACCTCTCGATACTAGTTAACAATGTGAATCGCTGCAGTTAATATTGTAGTTTGTGCCAATTAAACTACGTCACAATACCGTTTTACCTGGGATTATTCAACGTGAAATGCGTAGTTATTTACTTTGATATTATTCGGAACTATGCGTTGAAGTAACTCACCTTATTTGGTTTAGTAAATATGACTGTGACATGTCAAAATTCGGTATTTAAAAATCATTTAATTTAAAAAAAAATATCATTGCTTTGATACACTGCCATGAATGTCGCCACATAAAAACCATTGAAGATCGCGAGGTAACTTAGAGGATAGCAGGTGCACAAGTACAGTCCACGCATACTATAAAATTGCACAAAGCCGTTACGCAATCTTTTTAGCATTTATAATTGAAGTGACGTTATCTAATACTCAACTAAAAATCATTGATGATTTTGGCACTGATCCGTCATCGATATTTTCTAAAAAAAACCTTTGACATTGCTTAAGACTAGGATATATAACCATCTCAAATAGATAATGCTATATGCATATAACCAGTTTTCAGTCTTTGATGCTTACGTCTTTTATCATATTATACTAATCTATAAATTGCTGTACAAAGTCTTCCAAGGGCCGAAAGATTTCGATGCTCAAATATAAAATTTGCTATAATCGGGCATCGCCCGTAGATTAAAAGTTCGGCGTTATTATTAGCCGGGAGTCTAGACGTATCCTCCAAAGTGGGAGGGGGTGTAGGTAGTTCTATTTACTAAACATTACACAGCAGTTTTCATTTATGTATGAAGTCTAACTATACAACGTGTTCCTATAGATTTCCATAATTCTAGGGTATTAATGGCACCATGTCAAAGAATCAACTGCTTATGATTTAAAATTAAAATAAGTATTGTTTTTTTTCAGTCTTACCTAGTAACTGGTTTGTGGAGGTCAGATAGGCAGTCGCTCCATGTAAAATACTGGTACTCAGCTGGATCCAGTTAGACTGGAAGCCGACCCCAACATAGTTGGGAAAAGGCTAGGCACATGATGATATGGAATATCAATAGAAACACGTTGTATACGTAAACAGAAATGGAGCATATATGACGTATGCCAATACGTCATTAGTGCTCCGTTTTTGTTTGCGTCTTAACCGCAGTGCACACAGTTGGTACCGTTTATACGCAGGCCTTAATAATTAAGTGATCGATTTATAACTATGAGTGGGTTAATGCCGGTAGTTTCGTGCACCGCGCGTGTAAGTTGGCCGTCACGTGTATCACGTTCTTGCACAGAGTATGCACCCAAACACGGAGGCTTTAATAATTTTGTGATGGCTTTACAAAAGGGCCAGTAGTTTGGTGTACTGCACGTGTAAGATCATTTGAAGTAAGTTTTATAATTTTTTAAAGGGTTGTGGGGTAGTTACAAAAATAGCCTACTTCCAATTTATTCAGCTCGTTTTATTCTATATGCATCTTACTTACTTAGATCTTTTAAGCTTTTTATTACACAATTACCCAATTTTTGGAAATTGTGTGCGGAATAAATGCAGATTAGAACAATGCCCATGTTTTCCGTGGCGTGCAACTTAATAGTTTAACACGGCTTTATCTAGTCAGACCCATAACGTAATCGCTATGGGTCTGACTAGATAATACCACAGTATAAAAACATACAGTAGGACGACGCCTTTGATCTCCTTGTAAATGCCGACAACGTGTAGGCATTGTCGCAACAGCTAGGGTTGTCTCAAGTAAACTTTTTTAAATTTTTTTTAGATCAACATTATTGCCTAAACATAATTTGAATCAGAAATTTATAACACAGGAACTATTATATTAACGTGCTTCGTCTATGGTCTGACACGCAAAAATATACAATTCTAGATTGAGGTTGAGACAAACACATGTCACAATCCAAGATGGCGGATATTTCTCTAAATTAAATTTCATTTAGAGAAATATCTGCCATCTTGGATTTGAAAATTGATGTTATTTTCATAATCTTCACGCCAAGAAATCACAAAATTGACACGCATAACTATATTTTTTTTTTTCAAATAATGTCCTCCATCCTGGGTCAGGTACACTTGCACGATAGACCTTTCCGCGAAAGACACTTGACCTCATTTTTATTTGTAGGGATTTCGTAAATCTTGAAAATGACACCCATGACGAAAAATTTGCAAATTTTCGTTGCGCCATCTTGGATTTTAATTTTGACCCCATAGTCGGTTTTAGCGACCTCTAAACCCATGAAAATGATACCCATGACGAAAAATTTGCAAGTTTTCGTCGGCGCCATCTTGGCCGCCGCACAATAAATAAATATCGGCTACACGTCGCGCCGCCATGTTGGCTTTCTATCAAATAAACAATATTTTATTTATTTGTTTACCTTTCATCCATGCGCGGCAATTGATGAAATCGCAATTCTTTATTAATGTAAGATGACGACTTGCAATCCTTCACAGCACATGTCGTATGCACCATTTTAATAAAATTATTTTAAATTATTAAAACAAAAATAAAGTGACGCACGATAGCCCTGAAAGTTTTCTCCCGAATTACTAACACGGTAGCGTATGCAGCTCGGGAGCGCCCTTCCCCCGTCTCGCCCCTCACACCCCGCACGATTGCCCTGTCTAGACGTCACCGTCGGACGACTGTATGATTTATAGACTGTGATAATACCGTGTGTTGATGTTGTTTCCGATGTTGATCCGCCCCTGTCAGAATTAATCTCTATAGCATTGAAGCAAGATGATAGTAATGGTGTAGGACCTTATGGCCTTTATGTCTCTTCATGTTTGCAAACTTGAGTACACATGAAAGTGCATAGGTTTCTACTTACTTTATATAAATGGATGTGCTCTTAGCCTTCTTTCAGTGCAATAATAGAAATGGATACGATTGATCTGCTTCTAGCCTTCTGTTCTGTAGTAAATAAAGTTTTTAAAATGAAAGTTTTGGCGATGGTACTCGGGAGTACAGAGTAAAATGATGGATGGCTTATATAGATGGATTAGCTTCTGCCCGCGACTTCGTCAGCGTAAAATTTTTGCTCCCCTGACCCCCTTCCCGGTAGGGTCGCGAGATTATTCGAA
This sequence comes from Aporophyla nigra, assembly GCA_947507805.1. NCBI lineage: Eukaryota > Metazoa > Arthropoda > Insecta > Lepidoptera > Noctuidae > Aporophyla > Aporophyla nigra. The sequence continues at coordinate 30,523,121 of OX382291.1, read as the reverse complement.
AGAGATACCGTTGCCCTGGCACATGGGCAACTGAAGGAACACGGGTGGGTTTTAGTCAGTAAAAGTCTGACACGCCCTCCCGCTCCGCCCAGAGCGGGAGAAGTCATTTGATAATTTCCCATCCAGAAAAAATAAATTTAAAAAAACCCCTTCCTGTTGCATCGAATTGCCTGCCAGTTATCGACCATTTTTCGTTGCTGCTTCGCTTTTATATAGCATATATGCTATATAAAATAATAATATAATAATATAAGCCTTTATTCAGACACAGAAATTTACATAGTTTGAACTCTTAATCTAATGACTCTGACGAGTCGGTGACACCAACAACCCGGTCTGTTTGCCCAACTTTGGCAAAGGCCTCCTCCATCTCTTTCCACTCTGTTCTGTTTTGCGCTCTCCTAGTCCATGTTTTCCCTGCTATCATTTTTATTTCATCTTCCCATCTTCGAAACTGTCTTCCTCGATTTCTTTTCCTATTTCTTGGGTACCATAATACTATGCTTTTGTTCCACTTTTCAATGCCTCTGACTATATGACCTGTCCATTTCCACTTTAGTTTCTTTATTCTGTTTGTTACGTCTTCAATTTTTGTGCATCTTCTGATAGTTTGGTTCCTTACTCTGTCAGACTTCCTTATATTCAGCATGCTTCTTTCCATTGCTGTCTGGCACGTTTCAAGTTTATTGTATTGCGCTTTAGTGAGGGCCCAAGTCTGGCACCCATATGTTAACACTGGGAGTATGCAGGTGTTATATAGTTTTTTTTGCTTTATGCTATATAAAAGCGAAGCAGCAACTACAGCCTTCCTCAATAAATAGGCTACCCAACACAAAAAGATTTTCAATTCGGATCAGTAGTTCTTGAGATTAGCGCGTTCAACCAAACAAACAAACTCTTCAGAAAACTTTATAATATTAGTATAGATTTATAAGGTTTGTAATAACTTTTGTAATGCACGTGCCTCGCCTTTGAAAGAAGGTTAATTAAATAGGATCTCATTATTATCAGCGCTGACTGCGTTTTCACGGCACAGTTAAAAATTCGATACTCTTGTTTGACTTTGAGAAAGTTTTCTTTAAACTTGCTTATTTTTGAGTAACGACTTCAATTTAATGTATTTGTTTGACTTTTAGCTAGGTTAGGACTCGCACATTTATAGATTTTGACTTAGCTAGTAGAAATAACAATTGAGAGACAAGTTTTATTTTCTACTTGACTTGACTGGCCTGTTAGTCTAGTGGTTAGTGACCCTGACTGCTAAGACTGAGGTCGTGGGTTCGATTCCCACCCAGGACAAATCTTTGTGTGATGAGCACAATCATTTGTTCTGTGTCTGGGTGTAATTTATCTATAATATGTATGTATTTAGAAATATATAAGTATGTTTATCAGTTGTCTGGTTACCATAGTACGGGCTCTGCCTAGTTTGGGATCAGATAACGATGTGTTGGTTGTCCTAAGATATTTATTTATTTATATTTATTTATTTATTTACTTTGATAAACGTCATAAGCGTGATTTCTTCTCAAATTAATCTACTAAACCTTGTTTTTCATTACTCGTCTTATTCAAATAAATTTGAATTGTGTTATGATGTAGGTACTTTCATTAATTTTGAATTGGGGGAGGGATAGGGGGAGAGAGGGGGAGAGGGAGAGAGAGAGAGAGGGAGAGAGAGAGAGGGGGGGGGAGACAGAGAGCGAGGTAGAGAGCGAGAGAGAGAGAGAGAGAGAGAAGGAGATAGGGAGAGAGAGAGAATATTTTTGTTGAGTGTATACAGGTTTTTTGTACATAATAAATAATTAAAAAATTATAACTATTATGAATCCTGGAAAGGAACTTCGTTCCATCCGGATGTCCCTTGACACCTCTAAAGTTTTTTTTTGTTCTTAGGCCTTTATGAACTTGGAGGGTTGTATTGGTGATTTTAATGATTATAATTCTGTAACTACATACGTCTTACAGGCGCGAATAATATTTTAATCAACATACAACCTAGCACTGGCCTGCAAATTGCAAAAAACGTAAGATATTTTGAATTTCGCGGGCTGGTTTGGAGCATTCACCTTAAAGAACTTCCAATACACTTCGTTCCAAAACATTATTTTCAAAGGTTCTTTTATTGGAAAAAAGGTTAAACAGGTCACCAGTCTGTTTCAAACAGTTAGTAATTGAATTGAAATAACAGCTCAGTACACGAGGTAGGCGTTACTCATGTCACCGCATAATAGTTACTAATTCGCTGTAGGCCGACTTATGAAAATGACAAAATATAAAATTCTTTTCTTTGAAATGCAACGTTTCATAACGTTGCTACTCGATAGCATGCAATAAATTATTTCAAGAGTTCTAGATACCTATATGAAGTCGTGATGTACTACGATGTTTGTAGCACTTTTAGGGAAGGGGATTTGAAGATTTTTTTTAAAGTATTTGTAAGAGTAGGTACTAAGGAGCCTTAGGGTTTCCCTGTAATAGTTCGAATAAAACAACACATTTGTTGTGCAAATTTCATAACTATTCCGTTTATTTCACGCTTTCACGTTTACAGCTCCGCGCCTGAGGTGATACTCTGTCTTTTAGAACTAAAAACCTTATCTTATTTTGAAAGCTTTTTCTAAAATGTTCGAATCTAATTGAAGTTATTTTATTGACGGAATGATATAGTATGTATAACAAATGAGACCTCAAAACATGTCTTTGTAGAAAGATTCTATACATTTTTAGGCCCATTTCTGTACAATAGATTAAATAGAAAACTAAGTATCTATAAATTAAACTACTATAGCTGTAAAAAAATTTACTAACCATAGATTATGCACAGACAGAAGATTTACTAGTTGTCTGCAAATAAAACCGCTAACTCGCTATTTTACTTTTGTTACCTAAGTTTTAATTTTAGTTATCACTACACATTGTTAATTTATTACATTATAAGAATTTGTGCATTTGTAGCCTGAAACACAGGTTCTACCTAGTTCAGGCAAATTAGCAAATCTGCTCTATTTTAATTGTTTAACGTATTTATTATAAATGTGACCCTTTTTTATTAATAAACAATTTATTGCCAGCCGTACCTTAAGGTTGTGTTTTGTAGAAACCTTTAAAATATTTAACTATATAGGTAAGTTCTTATAAATTCAATCAAAAGGAACAAGTAGGTGTATGGAATAAAAATCACGAGCAATTATGTTTGAGAGACAAAAGAAAATATCAGTTTTTGTAAGGTAATCCTAGGCTTCATGCAAAAACCTGTATTGTATTTTGTACAGGTAGTGGTCAGAAAATTAAATATTTGTTGAATACCAACGTTGCGTAAAGGTGGTTTCGCTGAAAAGCCCTCGTGCCTGACATAAAAAGTAAATACATCGGACGCACAATGTAATAAGCTGAGGGATAGAATGAAAAGCCGTCATACTACTATACGACGGTAGCTCTAGACACGATTGAAACTGTGGCATCTGAAACATATCATACCCCTCCAGCTTGACTTTGTTGAGCCGGCAGTAAGGGGGCCAACAACTGCTATGGCACACCTGGAAATCTGTTAATAGACTAAAAAGCCAGGTGGGCCGCGCATGAGCCGCTGCGCGACTGTTGAGCCAAGCCTCAGACTATGACCCACCACATGTCGTCTTTACCACCTGCACTATGAAAGACCTTTGCGAGGCTAACAATAACGCTGTCAATGAGGCCGAATTCTGGTTGAAGCTTATTTACAACCAACAATTGGAAATGATATATGATTTTCTGTAAGTAGGTTTATACAAACACTTTTAAACGTCAATCGTATTTTTAAAACTAGATGAGGCCGTTGTCTCCTATCTGACTACTCTGGGAAAAGGGCTGAAACACACTCAGAGGTCTCTGTTAAATACAAAATCATCGATACGACGAAAATGAATACATCACTATCAAATACAATTTCAATGTAATCCGATTCCAATTGCAGTTCCTGGTATTTCCATTTATCGTGCTTTGATACGGGCCTGCCTATGTTCATGTACGGTATGGTATACACACAATGTTTGTGTGACGTGATGTAGGTACATTGCACTGGTTGCGCTGAGTTGATTGTGTCTCTGGATATCTATCTGTTTGCTAGTTGATTCTGCCCGCCAACTCGAACGCATGAAATTTCTTGTTTGCCCCATCTACCCCGTTGCATCGCATCGCCGGCCCGCTCTATTACTTTGTTTTCTTTAGCGTTCTGCCTCACTTTTCCCTCTTTGCTCGGCTTCTAAGGGTCTTAGTGTGATAGATCACGCTTTCCTCTTTCTAATTAAGAAAGAGAAAGAAAGAAAGATGAGCCTGTTCAAACAAACAAGCTTATCAGTTTTATTATTATTGTTAGGCTATATAAAAAAAATGTTTATTAATTTATACAAGGTGTAACAGAATAAAAACAAGTCTTGAAAGTAGTTTGTTTCATAATCGACTGCTGAATCAATTTCAGCAACTTTTAACATGGGCATTATATTCAAAGTTATATCATTTGCCGTGTCTACCGTCTATTGAGCCTAAGAAAGTTCAATCTATTGTAAAGCTTCAATTTAAAATGCATAAAAAAATGTTATAGCCAACACTATTTTCTTAACAATAACAGCCTAAAAAAAGAGATTTTGCTCATTGTATTATGCTTTTGAATCAATACTCGAATGGACCCCCATTATGAGGTCTTCTTTTAATTATGTTACATGTTATAGATAATTTTATCAGTTCACTTAACTTGTTAGTATGTTACGAGGTTTTACTCTTTTTAGACAACTTCTTCATGACATGAAGTTGAAACTCGTTCCTTTGACCGATGACGATTTTTTTGGTAGATGTGCCCTATTGCTGTATGATTATCTCCCACCGAAGTCAGGGGACATATCATTTTAATTTAACTGCTTTGAAACCCAGTAAAAACGATCTTTGATTTTAAGCTTAATTCATTAATGTACTGCCTCATTGTTCTAGTTGTCGGAAGTGCTACTGTTGAGCAAAACATCCTGGGTTTGATACCCCGGGTCTGGCAATCCGTTATTGGGTTTTTCTGTATCAAATTTCTCAGTAGCAGCTCGAAATCGGGATTTGTGCCCGGTGTAAGGTAATAATCTCACCCCTATTACATGGTACTTAGACATAATTAGCGAAATGTGGCTGCGCTACAGGTATGCATCATGATATCGAATTGAAATGCTGAACTAAGTTAAAGCGCAATCAGCTGGGTGCCGTGTGCGGCCTTCCGGTGTCCGCCTTCCGGCATTGTTGTAAACTAGTCCACGTATTAACACGCCATTTATATCTGCACTAATTCAGGTACGCCCTACTTGTCTGTGTACGACGCTGCTCTTCTTAGCTTTACAACGGGTTTTATGCTGTATTTCTACAATTTAGACAGTCAAGTTCGTTAGGAATTAGTGCTCAAAAAAACTCGTGTTTTTTTTTTGTATCATGCAAGGTGCTACAACTTCACAGTTCGATCAAGGTTAAACTACGCTTGCCACTATCGTTCCGTAGATGAGTGACCATCCCTTTCATATCGAGACGCCCACGTGCCTCGGAAAACACGTTATGCCGTTGGTCATTATTAACTGTCATTATTCGTTGATATTGTTGAATTGATAGTTGTTACGGATATTCAAAAGCCCGATACTCTTATAATCAGTCTTACCAAGGGTCTTAGGTAGGGTAGGGTCTTAGGTGTCCGCAACTCCACGTCTGAGCGCGTATTTTGCGTACGGTACCAAGGGTCTTACCTTATTACCCAATAACTAGGTTATGGACGAGGCAGTTACTCCTTGCTGAATATTGGTATTCAGAGGCATTCGGTTAGATTACAAGTCTAACTGTAATTGGGTAAAGGTAGATGATGCGAAGCAAGGTAGCAATTGATAAAGTTAAAGAGTAAATAAGGTTTTACGCGGCACCGTTGCACCGAGCTCGCTTTAAACTTATTCTCCAGAGGTGGAGGCTAATTACGTCAGCGATGTCGCCATGACCTTAATGGCCACTTAGGCTTCCAATACATGAAGCCGGAGCCGCACCGCATGTTTGTGTAAACGAATAAATATCGCGCATGCACCGCGCCGCCTCCACACCGGCGCCGCGCCGGAAACGCATGACACCGCATCGATTCCGAGTTAAATTGTAATGGAACGATCACAGTTCCATAAAGCATTGCCAACGATGCTGTGAACACTTTACAAACATTTTTACGCTCATGCAAAAAATTTTGCAAATAGCACGTGAAATTTTTGCCGTTCCGTTTGACTTTTTTCTCTGCAAGCTAAATTGGGACGTATCCAATATTGTCTTTTGCTTTTATGATTTTGTTTCTGTCTGAGTTTATAAGTTAAAATGGTCAAGGAATTGGTTTTAATAACGGGTACTCAAAACTCTCGTTCATAAAATCAAAATAACAGAAATAAACTTCAGTTCAAGATTAATCCAATTCCCGATAAATAAATGCCAATAAAAATCAGTTATTAGATAATAACTGAAATGATCTTTCATGTTGTGCAATAAAACTTATATGAATTCAGTATTTTTAACTGTGAAATTACATCTATAAAATCACTTAATCAGCATAATCCTAATAATTTTGTATACGGCCTCTTAAGTACATAATTACACTTCGTTTTTTTTTGGGTAGGATTAACATCATAAAGTATATCCATATTAAAATGAAAAGCAGATGTATTCAGTATCGTTGGCAAAGCTTTACTGAACTTTTATAATTGCTGTTCACGGCATAAATGCGGCGTACACGCGGTATGGCGGCGTCACGTATAGGAAGCCCTAATGTAACGTACAAGTATTTCCTAGAATAGAAAATGACGCACGTGCAACATCACTCTAGAATGTGATACTATTTCTTTTAAATTGATTAGATTTTTCCTCGAAGGGTTGGGCGGAGGAGTAAAGTACACCTACAAGTCGCCAGTTAAAAGTCCCACGTAACGGGGCGAGCTTGGTGGAAAAAAACAACTTACACTGGAAAATTATAATGCTCAGAAAATAATCTAAGAAATAAATATACCATTTCTCATTTTCTTAAACGCGGGTGAATAAAGTGCTTCCTAATTAAAACTTTTAAGCTTCCATTGGAACTTTAAAAGGTATTTAATTTACCTACTGGAAGCGGTTTGTATTAGAAACGTGCATTATATTATGACTAATTAGCCTACAGACGGTGCTGGATGTAGGCTTCAGAGGCCTTTCCAATCGCACGCCTTCAGTATTTGTTAATGGTTATCCCACTGTTGAAAACAGGCCTCCCAATACTTCCAAATGAGTTGGTAGACCACGCTCGGTTACATGTATTGCGCTTTAAAAATGTAATTGGTCGAGTAATTTACATAGTTCAGAGCTGACTCATCTAGGTCAGTCTTATCGCGTAATATCTACATCTTTCAGGTATATCGACACTGCTCAGTTATAAAACTCAGTTTAATTGACTTCACTCCGCTCTACAGTTTGTAACTTTTCTGCATATAACCAGGTTCATAATATTCATGGGAAAAGTAATAATAAACACTGAAATGAAACACAATTTACAAGTGCACGCAACAGGTAGCTTTTGACCGCTATTTAATCTACGTAGATTTCAGATTTTCCCATTTTGTCTACGGGTTGGTTTTCAGATAAACTTTAAACTTAGGACGTATAATTTTAAAGACACGCAGCTCTTCTCACATGCTCGAAAGACGCTCTATTTATTTTTATACCATAGGTAATCCAGTTCTATCAGTCTTGATTTTTTTTAAATCGAAAATACAAAAGTTTGTAAATTTTTCATCCCCCTTTTTTTAGCGCTCATTTTCATAATTTCCATTTCTTTACGTTTCTTGGAATTTGTAGATCAGTGTCAGGCTGTATGTTGAACTAAATATGATTTCGCGAAAATATCTATATTTGTAAAGAATCTTCTAAATAAATAATTAAAACATGAATACAACACAAAGTTCATTTAATCCCAACTTAAATGAAAACAGTCATTCTGATGATTCTGCTATTCAGCATCAAATACCTATTTCTGATTGAAAGTTTCAATTAAGATATGAAGTCCTCGTTAAAATCATTCGCACTAAGGCTATTTTGCGGATTAATTCCAAATTTATAGTTGCATTCTGCAGTATTACCAAACTTCGTATTGTTGAAATCGAATGCGCATTAGGCGACGATTTAGGGAAAGGGGAAGGAGGGTTATTAGAAGATCAAATTCGCCTTGTAATTATATAACGTGCATTTGTAGGAGATCGCCAATCCCGCAGAGCATGGAATGACGCGCCGGCAGCGCCTAGAGCTGGCAGTACTTATAAAATTCGTAACTACCCGGAGATGCTTTGAGCGTATAAGTCGTTGTCGGCACGGACGTAAAACGATCGCGGCGGGATTTTCTCGTGCCGTGCAGTGCTTCTTCTTCTTTATTTCATCTTCTTCTTAGAATATAATTTAAATATTATGTTATGTGTGGAACGCACTTCTTACCGCCGAAAATTGAAAAACCAACAGTGTTTTTCGACGCGCTGGGATACGTTCAGTTGCATTCTCAATGCTCAGTTCAACACAGTTGTCGACGTACTCACACTTCTGATGATATCACTGACGGGTTTGAAGGCGGATAGTAAAACAGAGTTCGAACGTACGAAAAAATATCGCAGCGTTATTTTTGGCGCCCTAGATTTTCAACCCTCTGTGTTAAACCGAGCATCGAGAATCCATCAAAGTGCATTTCCATCGCGTGGAAAATACACAACACATAGCAGCGCGTCGAAAAAATGCTGCGATTTTATCACGACTGTGGAAACATGGTGACACGCTTTGTTGGTATGGAAAATGTTGGCAATGCCGCCTCTAGCAGGAGTCGCCGACGCAGTTCCGTGTTCTGTAGCCTAAATTATTAGGTCCCGGCAATTTAGGGAGGTAAGCGGATACTCGAAAATAGATGTACATGCAGGGTTGGCCAGGATATATCAGGCTCGGGATTAATTTGGATTTAGGACCTAATCATTGTTTTGGCCCTGAACATTGGATGAAAATCATCATCAGCTTAGCTATTTCCCAAGTAAGTTACAACCGGCCAGTCTAACCGGAACCAGCTTTATACCAGTACTAGCTTCTGCCCGCGACTTCGTTCGCGTTTAATTTCTTGTTCCCCCGACCCTTCCCGTCGTTTTGAATCGCATACCCGTGCGATTTTCCCCGTTTTAGCAACATTTTTCATTACTGCTCCGCTCCTCTTGGTTTTAGCGTGATGTTTAGCCTATAGCCTTCCTCGATAAATAGGCTACCCAACACAAAAAGAATTGTTCAATTCGGACCACTAGTTCCGGAGATTACCCCCTACATACAAACTCACAAACAAATGTTACCTCTTTATAATCTATATACAGGGTGTCCAAGAACCTGGCGTCCAACTGGATTCCCACGATGCCCCAAGTTCTAACAGTACTCAGAAAAATATTTTAAAAAATCCACCCCATGTACTTACAGAATTATACTGATTTCAAAAAAAAAAGGGGAAATGAGGACCCTGTGACATACTTTTGAATGCTGTGACTGCTAATGCTGATAATTTCGATATTTCTTGGAGGTTTTGTAATCTAGGGTATTGCTGTGTCTAAATAGAATGTAAAAATAAAGTACTTATTGTACCATTTTAAAATAAAATATTATTTTAACTAAAGGTGATATGGAAAACTATTGAATTTCGCAACTTTGACCGACTGTAGTGTAAAAAAAATGTACCAAAATAGTATGGCAAGTGACGTCAAATTTTGACGCGTTTATTCCTCTTTTTAAAAAGGTATAATACTTACACATTAATTTGAAAAAAAATTTTTTTGATAATATTTTTACTCAACAACCCAATTTTTACGATGTCTTACAGAATTCTTAGAAAGAAAAATTTACGACGAATTGAATCTAACCTCTAAAGAATTACTATTGTATGCTCATAAAAATAACAACAGGCCTCTCAAAAAACAGGTTAGACCGTAAGGGACGGTATGTGCATGCATCTCACCATAGTGATTCGTTATTACAACAGGAGGGAGCAAGACAGAAACTATCTTTGCGATTTGCTGGTTCTTCTTTATGGTACCCCATTATTCAGGTAAGAGTGAGGGAGAAAAAGGTTAGAGGTGCGAGTGAGATAGATAGTGACGCTATCTGGGATCGTGCTATTTAGGATAACAGTACGGTCAGTACGCGTCACTGCCTCCTGCCGTTACTACGCACCTCTCTCTTATTGTTACCATTGATCACGTACTACGATTTAAAGCTTTGTTTATTGGACTCGATTACTCTTTGTGCTCTGGACTTTGAAACGAACTCTTTACGACGACCTTTGCCTGTGTTTGGACAGTTTGTGTTTTGTGTGTGCTACCATGGCGACCTACACTCCGCAAGAATACGCAAATATGCACTACATTTATGGAGAATGTAGAGGTAATGGACGAGCTGCAGCGAGACTTTACAGAGAAAGGTATCCGAGGGCTACGCGATATCCCGACCATCGAGTTTTCATTAATGTGCACAGATCACTATGTGACGGGCGGTTCCCCAATCAAGTAGCTGGTGAAGGACGACCCGTAAATGACTTCATACGCGATGAAGTTTTAGAGGCGGTGTCGGCAAATCCAAGCATCTCTGTGCGAGGAATAGAAGCTGATACGGGGATACCGAAGAGCACAGCACACAGTATTCTCCAAAAAGAAGAATATCATCCGTACCACGTACAGCGAGTGCAAAGTCTTTTACCTCGAGACTATCCGAGCCGAGTCGCGTTTTGTGAAACAATCCTGCAAAAACATCGAGAAGACGAAAACTTTATCGACAAAATTTTGTGGTCAGATGAATCAACATTTAAGAAGGATGGCTACATGAACCTACACAACTTGCACGAGTGGCATGTGGAAAATCCGCACTTGATGCGAGAAGATAGATCCCAGTACCGGTTCAAAGTGAACATGTGGACCGGTATTCTCTGTGGGAATATTATTGGTCCATTTGAGATGCCCGAGAATTTGACTGGCGTATCATATTTAAATTTTCTTCAAAATGATTTGCCAAACTTACTAGAAGAGACCCCACCAGATATGTGGTTCCAACACGACGGCTGTCCAGCACATTTTCGCGTATCCGTTAGAGAGTTTTTGGACGAGCAATACCCGAACAGGTGGATTGGGCGATCAGGAACAATCCCGTGGCCAGCCCGCTCACCTGACTTAAATCCGCTGGATTTTTTTTCTGGGGAACTATGAAGGAGCTCGTTTATGCGAAGCCCATTAATGACATCGCTGACCTTCGTGAGAAGATAACACAAGCAGTGCAGGTGATACGTCAAAAAAGTTACTCGCGAAACATAAAGCGGTCCTTTTTAAGGAGAGTGAGAGCTTGTATTGCCGCGGGTGGTCAACATTTTGAACATTTATTGTAATAAAATATCTTTAAACTAACATTCTTTGCTTTTATTCTACTGGGAACCCATCTACCTGTGTGTATTTCCTTCTTGCTCACTCTTGGAACCGAAGTAAATAATAGTAGTAACATAACAGTTTCTAAGATAAGAAAGGGTCCGACAGTTACCGTTAGTAGGTAGGCACTTCGTAAAAATTGGGTTGTTGAGTAAAAATATTATCAAATTTTTTTTTTTCAAATTAATGTGTAAGTATTATACCTTTTTAAAAAGAGGAATAAACGCGTCAAAATTTGACGTCACTTGCCATACTATTTTGGTACATTTTTTTTACACTACAGTCGGTCAAAGTTGCGAAATTCAATAGTTTTCCATATCACCTTTAGTTAAAATAATATTTTATTTTAAAATGGTACAATAAGTACTTTATTTTTACATTCTATTTAGACACAGCAATACCCTAGATTACAAAACCTCCAAGAAATATCGAAATTATCAGCATTAGCAGTCACAGCATTCAAAAGTATGTCACAGGGTGCTCATTTCCCCTTTTTTTTTGAAATCAGTATAATTCTGTAAGTACATGGGGTGGATTTTTTAAAATATTTTTCTGAGTACTGTTAGAACTTGGGGCATCGTGGGAATCCAGTTGGACGCCAGGTTCTTGGACACCCTGTATATAAAAATGAATCCCTATTTCCCTTGGTCACGACATCACGCGTGAACGGCTGGACCGATTTCACTTTTTTTGTTGTTGTTGTGTTTGTAATTGTCAGGAGAAGGTTCTTATGAAAGAAAAAAAAAAAATTGCGCGGGAAATTAGAAAATTTAAGAACACTTATTTAAGAATACTTAACAACCATATAATAGGACAATGTAAACTTTTTTAATGTAACATTATGACATTTGACATAGAATTGACAGAATGCGTGCTCAAATATCATCAAAGAGGCATGACAACGTCTGTCGGGTCAGCTAGTATTAGTATAGATAAATTTATATTTATTTCTTTCTTGGTAAGTTTGCTTGACTGGCTTTCGGGTTTCCTACGATCCATAAGTGCCACAGATCTACGAATGACGACTGGGACTAACGGCTTAACGTGCTTTCTGAGGCACGGAGGGCTCTCAGTATGTAAAGGTGGTCACCCATCCACGGAAATCCGCGGCAAACGTAGCTTATATAAATAGATAGCAAATACAAAGTTGCAAGGATTAAAAATAGCATATTGTGGCACGTAATTACGACAGCTGTAAGTCAATTAAAACTTGTGTGAAAAAGAACCTACAACCTGGAAAATAGCCTTTATTTTGCGTCGGTGCCTCTGGTTTTGCATTTTCATTTGTTGCCACTGCCGTCCGAAATTAGTTATAGGGCTATTTTGGAATTGAATGGGGAACCTCTTGTCCTCCTCTTGGTGTCCTGTAATAGTAACTGTCATACCAATCAAAATGTCTTCTAGGAGTGCAGCCTGAAAATGACCTGTCCAAACCACTTGCTTTCCCAGGCTAGACAATTTGGCTAGGCTATTTAGGCTGTCGATCGACTCAGAAATATTGGAAGTTGCTTAAACGTCTGCACGTTACGAAGCTGTACATCAGTAAGGGTTGAAAAGGGGAGGGGGGATGACTGATATCGTTTGTAGCAACCCTTCCGACACGCTGCCAATGCCTCCTATACCTACATGCACATTCAAATGATGAAATTGTTTAGTTGGATGGGGTGTCAGCCCGTGAGATTCAAAATGTCTGCCGTCTTTATTGAATGGCTTGCATCTTCATTGGGTTGGCTCGCATACGCCTTCAGTACCTACTTGATTTAATTAGCTTCAAAGAGATTTTCTTTTTCTGTTTGAAGTTGCATATATGAAGGGTTGAAATCGCGGAATCTTGGGACTTCTTTATACTTGTGTTTTCTCTTGTATGTGTAATGAAGTGAATGGAAATGTATATTTCTGTAGTGAGTCTTTATTTTCTCTTAGTTGTACGAGTTCATAAATAGGGTAACAGGGATTCCGACGCGTATACTGTAACCATGAATTCAGCATATGAGTAGAAAGACCACACGAGTAGAAAGTTTTCGTCGGTTATTAGTTATTACACAAATAAATAAAATTGAATTGTCTGTTTGTAATGTCAAAATAATAGCATTTTACTTAACGCATATGAAAGTATATATGGAACGTATAACAACAACCAATTTTTGAAAATTAATGTTTTGTTCTGGGTAATTTACTGAAATGGCTGACCGAATTTAACGGCTATTTCACTGACAGTCGATGTAATAATAAATAACATACTTTATGTCCCAGTAGCACCTTCCCGTGATTCAATTCCTGAAACCCACGAAGCGGCGGGGTGCAGTTATAAAAACAAAAACCACCTGTTTCCCAGAAAACTGCAATACCTACGTGAACAAAATGTACGAAACAGCGATTTTTAACAAAAACAATTGTTGGTATATTTCAACGCATGCCGTTCAGAATCATGTACCTACTAGATCCATGGCAACGGTCTGTGCATCAGTGTCCAAGCCTCTTTGTATTTAAAATATGTGGGAATAATTAATTAAAATCTTCGCTCGCATTACACATCAGATCAGGAGCAGCAGGAATTAAACGGATCTTCATAAAAAGCCTTCCTTTACAGAAAATTCCTTTTCAATTTTTTTAGTTATTGCAGAGACGTTCGGTTAATTGGAAATTTTCCATTAGAGGTAGCCTAGGGATGACTCACGTACAGCCATAGAATTTTCTGGACCTAATTACTAGGTTTTTCTAGAAAAGACTGAGCTAAGTAGAGAAAAGTGGGAGGAGAGCAGGCAGTGTCTTGCGGTCGATAAAAAAATCTTATCAAATAATTAAGTATAGGTAATCTGTTACTTTCAAGTCTATGCATTTAAGTTATTTTGTAACCGAATAACATCACGCCTCGTTTTATCAAGGGTCGGAAAGAGTAGTGCCTATAGCGCACTTATATTTCGCCACTAAAGTTTAAGTCCCGTGTAATAGAGGGCAACACTATTGCTATCTACCGGGCACAAATCCAGACTGCTATTAATTTAAAGAAATTCCAGATAGAAATACTGAATAAAACTTTACCCGACCCGGGAATCGATCCTAGGACCTCATGCTCAGCAGTAGCAGTTGCGACCACTAAACTGGGTAGGAGTAGGTACCCACTCACTGTACATGTGAGTTAGCTGGAAACCTGGAGTGTCCACTCACAGTTTCATTATTTTGTTTAAGGCGCTACAAGAAACGACGATAGCGCATCGCGGCTACAAATAAGGTTCGAAATAGCGATGTATTTGGTCGGTTTGGTGAGTTTATTCGAATGGCCACCAAAATAATTTTTATTTAATTAAAAAATATGTGCATGGATCAGTAGAATAAATTACGGATTTCTTTCATCACCATCATCATCATTTCAACCGAAAGACGTCCACTGTTGGAGATAGGTAGGACAAAAAATGGGAGGGTTTGCCATAATCGCCACGCATTAGCAGGCGAGTTGGCGATCGCAATATGGTGGTAAAATGCATATAGAAAGCTGCTGTTCGTCCTCTAGTAATGCCTTAGTCGCCTTTTACGACACTCACGGGATGAAATGGCACGGCACCACAGGGAAAAGCATGTCTTTAAATAAAATAAATAAATAAATATCTTAGGGCAACCAACACATCGTTATCTGATCCCAGACTAGGCAGAGCCTGTACTATGGCAACCAGACAACTGATAAACATACTTATACAGGGTTATTTGTAAAACACCGGCAACCTCTCAGGACTGTGTTACTAACATCATAATCAACAACTTTTGTTCTATGACTTTTAAAAATTTGTCATATTTTAGTTCACCAGACATTAATAAAAAAATTAAAATATTTAAATTGAACGGTCTAAATATTACGAAGTCTATGCGAAACAAAAAAAGCACATAGTACATTAGCGAGGCGAGCGGAGTTAGGGTGGCGGGAGCGCTTGAACTTGAACTATTTACGGGCGGCCGATTTTTGTATGAAAATCTGATGAACTAAAATATGATGAATTTTTAAAAGTCATAACACAAAAGTTGTTGATTATGATGTTAGTAACATAGTCCTGAGAGGTTACCGGTGTTTTACAAATAACCCTGTATATTTCTAAATACATACATATTATAGATAAATTACACCCAGACACAGAACAAATGATCGTGCTCATCACACAAAGATTTGTCCGTCGAATCGAACCCACGACCTCAGTCTCAGCAGTCAGGGTCACTAACCACTAGACTAACAGGCCAGTCAGACTTTAGTTGATTTGAATTCCCTTTATTATCGTTGTATAAAATATGATAGTTTACACTAAAAAAATTGGAGAAATATGGGTCGAAAAATCATGGGTCAATTTAATAGCAGTTTTCCCCTTACTCTTTACTTCATTTACTTATTTGTCTACACCACGGTGAGTCGTGTTGCGATGAATTTCCCAACAATGCATCGCTCGGCCGGACTACAACCAAACGCGGAAAGGCATTTGGTAGCCGAGCAATTTCACTAATTGCTGTAAGCCTAGACTTCAATTTAGACTCATCTCATACCAAAGCATTTATATGTACATTGTATGTACTTTCTGACTTTATAGAATACAATACTGTTCATAAACTTCACCGTATAAACAATGTAGCTGTACGTAAAGTTCGGTCGGACGTAAAGAATACCTCCAGTCCATTTTTGCCCGTGGTTATAGTAAGAGGCGACTAAGGGAATTACTCGAGAATGGGCAGCACCGTTCTCTATGCATTTTACCGCCATACTGCGATCGCCAACCCATCTGTCAAGCGTGGCGATTATGTAACCCCCCCCCCCCCCCCCAAATTGGGGGAGGGCTAGTCTAGCAGTGGACGTCATTCTGGTCCAATGAAGATGATATAGATTTATACAATAGGCGGTCTTATAGCTTAAAGGCAGTTTCTCTTAGAAATTACTGGCATTGGTGAAGAAAAACATGAGGAAATCTGGACTACGGTTATTATATTTTAGTCTGAAACCACAAACCCCTCTCAATGCTCGTAACTTCTTTGTATCAGAAGATGTCTTGGCCCTACTGTAGGGCGATAATAGACTGATATTCTAATTAGCAACCAAATAAAATGCATTTAAATGCGCCTCAATAAATAGTTAGGTGAAAATATTAGTGACGTTCTTTAATTGAAATCTAAATAACTATTTTTAACCCGCTTTTTTGTGTTTCAAATATTTTGTTTTGCTGCTGGGAAATGCCGCCCCCAAATCATTCCAGGAGCTAACTTCATCAATTAATAATTAAGTACTTGTATTTTCGAACATGTTTTCCATATTCTGGGAAATAGTAGGTATTTTTCCTTAGATATCCGGTCGATACTTTTCCAAGAGAGTATACGATTTTTCATACGATAATTTGCTCAAAGTTTATATTATTGTGAATATTAATTTCTACTACATTTCGATCGCCGATATCCTCACGAATGAAGATAATTGATAGTAGTAACGATGCAATATGCATGCCTCATTGATACAATCATTTTTATTTACCCGCTCAACATTTCACATTCCCCATAAATTTTTGATCACTCCAAAGGCTTGGGAGCTCTTTTCAAAGAACTGTGTTGTATGAATATTTTTTATTTTTATTTTGTTACATTTTACCAATCAGCTATTCTTATTCTACTTAAGCGCCTGCCAAATTATCAATTTCTTAGAAATAAAGAAAGAAAATACATTTTTTTATGATCTTTCAGTGCCACAAAAACAAACCGCAAGAAATTATTAATTGGCGGACAGAATTAAACGAATCAAATTCTTACATAATGCTTGTGTAGAATGACACACTGACAGTTTATATGGGTAGTTCATATAATTGTTTTTTATTTTTTTTTTATTTAACTTCTTTTGTTAATTTATTTTTATTTTCTTTTAATTTCATTTTTTGTGTCTATGTATCCTTTGCATCGTTGTATATGTAAGCGGGCACGCCCTTTATGCCTGGAGGCTTTAGTAGGATTTTAAGTTCTGTTTACGATTTTTGTTTCATTATTCATTTCAGCTTGAGTTTAGTTTTCAATGTTTTGTTGGTATAATGGCGTGTGCTAGCTGACATATGGCGAATAATGTATGTTTTGTTTTATTATATTAATAACTTATACAATATTGTATAGAATCAAGTTCTTCTAACTTAACAGACAGCAGTGCTGCTGGGGAGTTTGTTCCGCCACTTCTTCTTCCCAGCCAAAGCACTAGGAAGTGTCGAAGGGCGGGCGTTTTGGGGGGACTGTCTTATGTGACTTTGACGTTCAAAAAGTGCTGACTCTCAGCCTAGTTTGAATAAATGACTTTTGATTTTGACAATTTTTCAAATCAGAAACCGAATATAAGCACTAGTAAGCAGACGTTACTCAATACATTATTTTAAAGCAAATATTGTAAATATATCCTTAAATCCCTGTCTCATTCTATAAATATCGAGAGCGAACTACTTTGACGTTGCGTTTCAACCACAGTCCGGATTTCCCCGTATTTTATTGGATTCTATCCCCAAATTAACATAGCGCAATTCCGTATCACAGACAGTCAGCCAATGTACGTAGTCTGCTGCAAGTTGCAACGGAATTTCACAAATAGCATTTACCATTCCGGATTTATCAAAAAGCTCTTGAGTATTTCAATAACGTTGACAGCCTTAATTATATTTCAATTAACGGAGTAAACTAGCTTTATCCGTGCAGCGAGTGGCTTATATCGGCATGGCT
The DNA here is from genome assembly GCA_947507805.1 of Aporophyla nigra. Taxonomy (NCBI): domain Eukaryota; kingdom Metazoa; phylum Arthropoda; class Insecta; order Lepidoptera; family Noctuidae; genus Aporophyla; species Aporophyla nigra. The sequence goes on along the minus strand of OX382291.1, from coordinate 30,504,939 downwards.
GAATTTTAATTCAAGAGATGGGAAATTGGAAATTGAACGTCAACCATTAATAAAGTCTGTCCATCATTAACGTTTACGTAACGTAAACCCGAATCCATTTTATGGAGAGCGTGCAAAATTAGTTACGTCAACGCCACGAGCGTCAGATATTACGATTTAAACCTTACGGCACTTTTTTCAAAGCTGATATTACTATAGCAAATCGACAGTGAAACGGTGAAGTGAGTTCCTTTCAGTCAAGTTTCCCTTGCACCGTGCAAGGGAAGGACTATTGCTAGGCTATTGCTTTTATAATTTACTGATGAATGAAGTTTGAAAACTTGACACTATTGCACGGTTGTTCAGTTACAGTTAGGAAAATAATCTTTTGGTAGTCGTCTTTCTTTGGTTCTTTTGTTAGTCGTCTGCTTTGGCTCTTTTTTTGTTTACTGGATATTGTTATTATATCAAAGGAATTTAATTAACCAGACATAGCTTTCAAGTGACTTCACAGAAAGGCAATGGAAAGGAAAGTTTTCACCTGTATATTTTTATATCTTTTATTTTATTGAAAGCTAGATCATTTTCAAGGTGCTAAAGGAAAACCGGGTGGCAGGGACATCGACGCGTATACTGAAACTATGAATTCAGTACTTGATTTTAGATACATACATCAATTGTTCGTAGCTTATTAAAAACACAGCTGATTCGTAAAAAAGTGCAATCCCTACGCAGTCATAATGTATGGAAATGCATTTTTTTTATAACTGTCGAAAAATTTTAATGCAGGTTTCCGAATAATTTACTGAATCCATAGCTCCAACAGTCAATGCGTTGATGTATGACACCCTGTATATTTGAAATTTGTTTAAATTTTCTTTTCCACGTGTTCATACGGTCGCGAACTCAGTGTTCAACAAGTATATACACTTAACCCGGAGTTAACGCACACTACCAAGCACCCAAAATAAGAACATTATGTTCTTATAATAATATATAGGTACACTGAATTTTTACTATTATGTAAAAACAAAGTTTATTTATTGTATTTTACAGATTGTGGGAGAAAAATGTGGTCACTTTATAAATGTACGCTCACACACTTACATACGAAAACCGGCCAAGTGCGAGTCGGACTCGCGCACCGAGGGTTCCGTACAAACCTGCAGGTCATCATCATCATCATTCGTCATCATCGTTTATGAAATTAAATGTTTTTTTTTTAATTTTTATATTTGAGTTGACTGAATGAAAGGTAAATTGTGATTTACGATTTATGACGTATTAAAAAAAAACTACTTACTAGATCTCGTTCAAACCAATTTTCGTTGGTAGTTTTCATGGTAATGTACATCATATATTTTTTTTAGTTTTATCATTCCCTTATTTTAGAAGTTACGGGGGACACACATTTTACAACTTTGGAAGTGTCTCTCGCGCAAACTATTCAGTTTAGAAAAAAATGATATTAGAAACCTCAATTTCATTTTTAAAGACCTATCCATAGATACCCCACACGTAAGGGTTTGATTAAAAAAATTTTGTGTTTCAGTTCTATGTATGGGGAACTTCAAATATTATTGTTTAAAAAAAAAATGATATTAGAAACCTCAATATCATTTTTGAAGACCTATCCATAGATACCCCACACGTATGGGTTTGATGAAAAAAAAATTTTTGAGTTTCAATTCTATGTATGGGGAACCCCAAATATTATTGCTTTTTTTCTATTTTTATGTGAAAATCTTAATGCGGTTCACTGAATACATCCATTTACCAAGTTTCAATAGCACAGCTCTTATAGTTTCGGAGAAAAGTGGCTGTGACATACTCGGACAGACAGACAGACAGACAGACAGACAGACAGACAGACAGACATGGCGAATCTATAAGGGTTCCGTTTTTTGCCATTTGGCAACGGAACCCTAAAAAGGGTCTTGTGTAGAAGGTACTCTATACATTTTGGTTGGTTTCTGCTGTACCAGCGGAAGTGTGACTGTAATTAACTTAGTTTACATTATTTTTGGGATAAAAAAAAACATGTAAATGACACATCGATTCAGCAATCGTTTCTGAATAAACTACATTCATAATGTGCATTAACTCAGTAACACAAACACAAAGTATAAATAGTAGGCAGAACGTAAAATACGACATATATTACGCCGATGACATCCACCAATCCATTTGCTTCACTATAGCTTATTAATACCTCCCAGCTTCCAACGATTTCAATAGCGCCCTATTAATACCGCTGCAGGCTTGGAGGTATCGATACCGCGTGATCATATGATTGACTATAGCTAATCCATCTAGATCCCCAATGGGAAACTGAAGGGCGTTGTGTTGCCAAAATGCTTGTTTCCATGTCATCGGTGCCACACAAATCATGTCACTGAACATCGTTTCGGATAACTTAGCTCGCGTGGCTTCCGTGACGTTCAGCCTGCTTTTGATTCAGAGGGTAGTCGACGGCAGTCTGATTGCGGTAGGCTTTGCCTTGATGTAAGCACTGTCTACTTCAAGGAATATTCCACTGAGCTACGTATTCGAGATTTCGGTCTATACGGGCGGCATACTGGTTTTGGAATTTAACGTGAGTCTTATACTCAAGATACAGGCTGTCTTGTAAAAAGTCTGAACTACAATTTAAAGTAGTGATTAAACAATGAACATGCAGTTTTAACTATTTCAATTCTTTAAACCAGAAGTATAGTGTTAATAAATAACAAACTATAATTAATTATTACTGCTATTCCCAGAAGTCCTCAGTTATTCAATTCAAAAGGCTCGCCAATGTTTAGCATTCCAATTCCGGAGAGACTACGTTCGGCACCGACCACCGTTCGCAGTAAGCCACAGAATAATACGAATGGAATCGGGTATTATACAGAATTATGACATTCATAACGTCATGCGCGAATCAGGAATACCTGGATTTTCAGTTCGGGGAAGGCCAAAAGTTTTGCGAAACCTATGTACGAATTACGCATTCTACCGGAGGGTTTCGGGAAATGGTGGTTGCTATCAAAGCGTCCCATATTTCCACAACGAATTTCAAAATAATTGACATAAGCTTACTCCATCATAATTTTCGCTGGGAAAATATCACTGAGTCCCTCAGGTTTGACCGGAAAATATTTTATGGTTCTCTACTTTGTCACAAGAGCAGTTATTACTTATTTTACAATGCATTTAAAATCAATAAGTGTCCATGCGACCGCATAGACGAGCCACACAAATTGTATTATAGGCACTAAAAGCCTTGCAGCCTTTAGCTTTGTGGTTAGGTTTGGGTCTGTAAAATATTTTCCATCCCCGGCACCTAGGTGCCGAATGAGTGCAAATTTTTATTCGGGTTTCGATTCCTGATTTCCTTTGTCTCTGTAAAGATTTATATTCACGTAGGCATTGAATTTGTTTATCTATGCATTGGGAGTATTATCTGCAAAGGCATACTAAACGGTGTTAATGCTGTCGTCTCGTTGATGGTATTATTTAGTGCAAAATTTTGGTCAGATTCCCTTGTTTAGTAAACATTTCTGTTCATCCATAGACTACATTTTGTGTATAGGCATTATGTATGCATTCGGAGTATCCTCTGTAAAGGCTGAAATACAAATGGTTGCATTGATGAACCATTAAGGTGATTGCTCCTTGCCATGTAGGTTTATGAATAGATAGATTGAATGCGATTGATTACAGGTTAATAAGAGGAAGGTTTGACAAAAAAAAAGTTTGTGGATTCAAATATTTATTTAATATTACTAGCTGACCGGAGAGATAGTGTCAATGTAAAAATCGTAGAAAATAGGACGTAAATTTTTTCCCGGATTTGAAAAATTGTCTGGAAAACTTCTAATTTTCTTTCAATGAAAACGAATATTCGTTTTTACGTTCATTTTAAAACGAAAAAGGGCCACATCGATCCAGCTCTTATCATGTGCTTACCACCGTAAAGCATTTCACCACATATATGCTAGTAAGGTTTATTTTTGCCTATACGTACTGCAAACATTTTGAATGGAAATCAAATACCGCCTTTGTGCGCTGTGATTTTCATGCGCCCACGATGACTGAAATGAGAAATATTTTTTGAAAATAGCTGAACCACTTTCGCTCTCTAATCGAACAGTGTTTTTTGTGATTCTATATCCCTTTTCACCTTAGTTGAAACCCGCAGAGGTAACTAATCGAGACATGTTTTGCTTTATTTTGAAGTAGCAGACAAGCCTTAGCCGGTGTTTCGCTTTCATTCCTCGTTTCCCCAACATTCTCGCACTTGTTGCGTCACTCCGAATGTTTTGACGGGGAGTCCACAAAATAAAGTAGCTGAATATATAAAGCTGGGGGTTGAGTGCGTTTATCTAACCTTGAATAAAGAAAATGTAACAGTTTGTTTTGTGTCTCTTGAGCGGTTTTGGCTTCCGTATTTGATAAAGCTGAAAAGATTTGATATACGCAGTAGAGTATTACTTAGGTCATAGGTCCATCACCATTCCTTTCAAAACGGTGAAGGAAATCGTCCTAAGAAATCCGACATGTGACATCTACCAACCCGCACTGGGCTCGCGGGATGGAGTACGGCCTACTCCCCCTCGCACAGAGAATACCGTTGTTGAGTACCAACACTGGGAACATTTATAGGCTGATGATGCTATGATGATATATGACAAGGCCGTGTCTTCAGGTTTAACTAATGTTTTTATAAAAGTTAAATAATTTATTTCAATAAGGCACATCAAAAGACACTTTTGAACGTCAAAATTCACTAGAAAATTGAATGATTCTAGTTGCCTCTTCCAAGAGGTAGTTTCGTATGGAGAATAATGGGCATGAGAAACCACCTTTACTCTGTAAAATATGTGGCAATATTTGATATAAGTACATTAGATCTATAATTATAAGCGACAAAGATGTACCTAGATTAACTAGACCAATTGTGAAAAGATTTAAAAATGAATCTATGACAGATATAATGTCACATACATGGACCTTATTTTTAACAAATAATCTGAAACAAGTTCAACACACAATAACACTTCACGGAATCTGTTTTCACGGTGAGATTGTTACGGAATAGCAATACTGATGCGGGAATGTCGACGTTTATACGGAATACGGACGTAATAAAATTGCGATGGGATTTTTTCGCGCACTGTTTTCGACTTTCGATTTTGAACCGAGCATTGAAATTTCAATAGAGTGCAGCGCGACACGCTGTGTGTCGAAAAACCAGCGTTCGATTTTCAACTTCCAGCGAAGATCCAGTGTGCGACAAAAACAGCCCTGATTTCGTTACGTCCGTGGAAACGTGATCAACGGGCGTGTGCAGTGTGTATATCAACAAAATATTGAACATACCTAGGCAGCCTGGCAGGTCCGCCGAATTGTTCTGCTTTTGAAAACTATCCCGTGGCAGTATTACCTTTTATAGGTAGATACTCCACGAAATTAGTCAAAGGGAAATTCGCGGAACTTGATCATACATTGCTCACTACGCACACATTGCTTGCACCAGTCGAATTCGAAACAACAAAATTACGTGGAATTTTAAAATAAAACGAAAGTTTCGTGAATCTGAAATGTTGGTTGTTGAGTACAAAATATATGAGTTTGAGTTCTAGTGTGAGGTCCTATGTGCAATCATTGAGTTTTAAATAGTTTTATACTAATATTAAACGACCTGTATTTTTCCACTGCAAGGTAAGGGCCTCCCTTTCCTTTTTCCACACAACTCTTTCCTGAGCTAAGGACCAATCTCTCATGTATGCGTAGATATCATCCCGCCTTTATGCCTGGGCATCCGCGATGCCGTTTGACGTGTCGAGGTCCCATGTTGTGGTTGGTGGTCTTAGTCCGCAATGCATTCGACTTGCGGCAAACGTGTCCGGCCCAGTCCCATTTGAGCTGGTAAATAGGTTTAATAAACATTTTTGTTTACTTCAAATTTGTTGTTCTCGAATTCTTCTGCCATTTAACCTGGAAAGTAGCCTTTATTACCAGGACATGGTCTATCTGTGTGCCAAATTCATCCAAAACCGTTCAGTCGATTTAGCGTGAAAGTGTAACAACCGAAGTTAATATTAGGATCAGTACAATATACATACTTTCTTTTCCATTTACTGACCTGATATGTATACACTGACCGCTCATGAAGCTAAATCTGTCTGAGTGGCTCCGTCTGATCCGGATTACAAACGTTGAGTGGCCGAAATGAAGCGTTCTGCAGCCAATCTACACTAATATTATAAAGAGGAAAGGATTATATGTAAAATTGTTTGGAACGAAGTTGCGGGCGAAATGCTAATACAATATGTATTGTGCCTAAACGAAATAATTATAGTATTGCTGCTAAACCAACTATTAAATCACTTGTGTGTAATGTAGGTGTAATATAACAGCCGTTCCACGGTTTGTCCGTGGATAGGTAACCATATTTACATACCAAGACCTCTTCGTGCCTCGGAAAGCACGTTCAGCCCAGTTAGTCCCAGCTATCGTTCGCGGATCTTTGACAGTAATCACGGGTCTTCAGAAGCCCGAAAGTCTGACAACCAGTCTTACCAAGGGGTATCGTGTTAACCAGTATGGATGTGGAGGTCAGTTAGGCAGCCTCTCCATGTGAAATACTGGTATTCAGCTGCATCTAGTTACATTAGAATCCGACTCCAACATAGTTTTAACGGCTACGCAGTTGATGCTTTATTTAGTTCAATAAGTAGAGTTTATCTTTCTAAGTGAATATACGCAAGTAAACGAGAAAATCCACAACTCGGAGACGGCTCGGCGGCCGCTGCTAGTGACAGCACTGTCAACACTTTCCATTCAACCCAAGCGTGTCCCGTTTACTCGCACTACTGCACAAATGTCGTATACAAACTGACGACGTTCAGGACCGGCATGCACCTTCGGTGACGCGTATTTATTAGTCCTGCAGATCTCTAGACGCTACGGTGATTCCGTGCCCTGAATACACTGTGCAAAAATAACACCCGACTTCCAAAAAAAATCATTACAATGTCTCTTTTTTCACTTGTTCGTTGTGATACCTACCTCACACAAATTCGTATAACATCGCTCGCTGAGTAAATAATAGTGCTAGAAAGTGGTTATAAAATCATCAACATACAGTAAGTGGTAAAAATACTCTTTATTGCAACTAACTCAAAAACCACTAACAAGATCTTGACCAAATTTTTATGGGACCAGCTTATAAGTATATAGCTATCAAACAAAAGAATAAATGACGGAGTTTTGTGGGTAATATAGCATTTAAAAAATAAAACGTATTGAGTACGTCCTCCTTTTTTTTGAAGTCGGTTAAAAACGACATGAAATGTGATCATGACTTGAAACGCTAAAATCAAAAGCCATCTGTATCATATAGGAAAGGTTGTACCGGTTGTCAAATCAGTTCAAACTGAAATAGTAAGTTTTAAGAGATAATACGTTTTTCATGGTATTACAGGTATTAATTATCGCCATTGCGGTGAAAATATTTCAATGAAAATAGTTATCAGTGAAGCTGCATATTTATGTGGGATGTGCACTTTAATTAAAATTTCAGCTGAACATGTAGGTAGCAACGAAAACAGAAATAATAGCGAAATTATTAAACCATGAATTTCATGAATCAATTTGATCAATCCAGTGAAAATAGGTTAAAATAAATATAGTATTTAAAACTACAAACAGGACTCGGTTAAATGTAATGGTGACTGGTGAGTTTAATCTAACAGGAAAATGAAATGATACTTTTTCTGGGTCTAAATATGGCCGTCGACAGTCCGTGCCTGCGTCATCCCCAATAAAAGTAATGACTTATAATGTGTCATTTTAACATGGATGACGCAACCAAAGTTTTTTAACAAGGCTTGCGATTTAAAAGGGTGTCCATGGCTGTCCATAGGAATCTACGGAATAGGCAACCAAGTTAGCTTCATCTTTCTGACTCATTGACGCCTTGACATTTCGAAATTGCCTTGGTAAATCGCAGCGGTCAATGCCTGTAGCAATGTTCTCTAAAGATCTTACCTAATGCTTGGAAGTGAGTCTATTGACAGTTCACTTTAAGTTCACTTCACCTTACTATGTTTTCACGACGAGATTTAGGTAATAGAATACCACTTCTGGACAAGTTAATAAATACTTATAGCGCTACGATTTTATACCATCGTCACTGTTAATCGTTTGAAGATGACAGAAACGGAATGATGTTTTAAAATTCAAAGGTGACGTCGATAGTACTATGAATTTAGCTGAATTCCACAAACAAAATTTTGTTCGTTGAGGTTCCAACACACATGATGTACCTAGGCTTCAGGTACCAATTAAGTTGGGATCGGCTTGCAACTGAACATAGCTGAATATCTCAATTTTACATAGCGCGACCGCCTTGAGCTCTATAGTTATAAAGCTCAAGGCGGTCGCGCTATGTAGTAGCTGGGTAATACGATTACAACCTTGGTAAGAGTGGTAGTCAGACTGTCGGAATTCTGACGACTAGTAAAAAAACCTTTCAAATATCCACGAATCACGGCCGGGCCCAACGGGTTTACGTACTTCCCGAGGCACGGGTGAGTGTCAGTATACAGGGTGTTCCAAAAAGCAACGTTAAGCCGAAAACGGTTGATAGGCCAGGTGGCGACAGTTATCAGATTTTTTTTTTTTTTAAATCTAAGTTAAGTACTTTTCAAATTATTGACATTTTTTTTTTTTGTGAGTGACTTAACCCTGAATAACCCTTCTGTAAACTATAGTCCAAAATTAAAACACAACTACCTCAGTTGATAGGTCAGGTGGTGACAGTTATCAGAAAAATAATTTAAAAAAATCTAAGTTAAGTAATAGGTTGGGGAAAAAGTTTCTTCGCATTTTTTAAGAAAATTCAAAACATTTTTTAATAAAGTTTATTTACATTTAACTAAAGTATGTAGGTACCATTTTGTTTGATAACTTTTTGCCATCTTGTAGGTAGGGACATGATCCCATTGCTATAGAAATTTTGGGACTTCTGGTCAAAATACCGCGACAAGTGGTTTTGGCAGTCCTCTCGTGATGTTAACCTGACACTACCTAAAGAATTCTGAAGAGGCCGAAACAGGTGGAAATCTGAAAGTGCAAGGTCAGGACTATACGGCGGATGCATTAACACCTCCCAGCCAAACTCTCTTAATTTTTGTTGGGTGGCTAAAGATGTGTGAGGTCTAGCGTTATCATGATGAAAAACCACACCCCTTCTGTTGATTAATTCCGGCCGCTTTCTCTCAACTTCTTGCTTTAATCTCATCAGTAGAGTTCAAAATCGATGGTCCTGCCTGGTGGTAACAGCTCATAATGAATAATGCCCTTCAAATCCCACTACACACACAGCATCACCTTGTTGCGAGTTAACCCGGGTTTCGCCACAGTCTGTGAAGCCTGACCGGCCTTTGACCACGACCTTTTTCGCACGTTCTTGTCATACGTGATCCACTTTTCATCACCAGTTATCAGCTTCTTCAAAAATGGTTCGGTTTCATTACGTCGTAATAAAGAATCACAAATGAGTACACGGTTCATTAGGTTTCTTTCAGTGAGCTCGTGAGGTACCCAAATGTCGAGCTTTTTTGTGTACCCAGTTTTTTTCAAATGCGCCAAAACTGTTTTGTGGTCAATTTCAAGTTCTTCAGCTACGTCGTAACTACTGCTATGCCGATCTTGCTCCACTTTTTCAAAAATGGCATCCATTTTATCCGTAATAGGGCGACCAGAGCGACGTGCATCTTTGACATCAAAACTTCCGGATTGAAAACGCTTAAACCAAGTTTGTTCTTCTCTCACAGACACTACACTAGGTCCATAAACATCGCAAATTTTTTTCGCGGCTTGCGTTGCATTTTTACCTTTTTTGTAGTAAAATTTTAAAATGTATCGAATTTCTTCATTAGATTCACTCATCTTGACGGTACGAAAAACAAATGAAAATCACACATTTTCCTAATTTGAATTTGGAATTATGTTCTTTAAAATTTAAACTTTCAATGATACCAAAACCAGCCAGATACAAATAGTATAGCCAAAGAGATTTTATTACAAGTTCATACATACTATAATGCGAAAAGACTTTTTCCCCAACCTAATACTTTTCAAATTATTGACATTTTTTTTTTTGTGAATGATATAACCCTGAATAACCCTTCTGTAAACTACAGTCCAAAATTAAAACACAACTACCTCAGTTTTAAAGAAAACATCACTTTTTTGCTCCACCATGTACTAAAAATTATTACATCGCCCAACTTTAACTGACTGTACTGAAAAAAAAAAAATGCTTAACTTAGATTTTTTTATTTTTTTTCTGATAACTGTCACCACCTGGCCTATCAACCGTTTTCGGCTTGACGTTGATTTTTGGGAGACTCTGTATAAAGTATGGGTGACCATCTCATGGTTCGACCGCGGCAAGTTAACCTAATCAATCGAGCCGTGAATCTGATATAACTTAGCCACGATTCCCTACGATTCTAACACACTTTAAACCAATTTAAACGGCCAAGCACGCTCATTAGGGAGGACACGATGTAATAACGTGGCAGAAATTACCGCTCCACATCTGTTGGGTCATTTGCAAATAACATTAAAGTACGGCTGTCTTAAAAAAACGTCAGTCATTAGGTCCGTGAATCTTCTGCCTGGGTCTCTTGAGATTTGTTCGAAAGAATTACCGTGGCTCTGGCGTATAGGCAACTGAAGAAATACGGGTGGGTTTTAGTCAGTTAAACTGTCACGCCCTTGCGCTCCACCCAGAGCGGAAGACGTCATTTGATGATATACAAACCTCAAAAAATAAAAAATAAACTTCCGTGAATCTTAATTTGGAATTCTCGATCCGTTGTGCGAATGAACATTACACAAACAGCAGTACAGCTAATGTGGAAAGTTATGTTACAACAAGTAACGGCTTATATCACACGTTTCCGTTCTCCGTCACGCAATATGCATCTGAGAACTAACTGAGTTCTCCTTAAGGCGAAAGCGTCAGTGTCGTCCGTGAATTTCACATTTTCTTACGTTTTTTCCAATTGGCTGGTGAGTATTTATTCACAGAATCATCAATACATCTCTCTCGACATCATAAAAAATCGCGGTGTGAATCTATTGCGCACTGGATTTTCAACTCTCATTGTTGAACCGAGTATCGAAAATCCATCAGAGTCCATCCCAGGGAGTCAAAAAAACACAGGGTTCGATTTTCAAACTCTCGGCGCTAAGTAGTGCACTGGAGATTCGTTGCGCGAGAAAACTCCGCTAAGATATTTTTACGTCCCTGCAAACATGTGCTTATCCTACTAAATTACTATTATAAATAATCATAACATTTGTAGCCAATTCTAACTAAAATAATTATATTGCTAATTCTAATGATTTTAATTCTGTAAAACTATTGTTGCAGTCGTGAATCATATATTAATCAACATACAAACCAACAACCATAATTAAATTTGAATTTCACGGACTACGTTATCGTATTCCCCTTAACCGGTTAGTGTTTAGCTCAATTGTTTCACGCCCCTATGATATGCGAACTAGTGTAGTTGACATACCGGCTATTTGTTCCGTCTGACTTAGTCTGTGGAGTCATTCCGTGAAGTTTTGCATGTTTAGCGCGGCAACCGCCTAGGCTGTGGTTACAAGTACAGACGCCAGCACATCAAGGTACCCGAAACTGTCAAATTTTCCCAATCAATCTTGAACCTAATACTTTAGTGTTAAAGTTGAAAATCTATTAAAGAAATTTGACAGATTCTAGTAGCTTTATGTGCTAGCGTCTGTACAACACTCTTATTGTTTCCTATTTACTTGAATACAGTTTGTTAAAACGGTATCTCTAGCACTGTTCTGTAGTATTATCACGCTATATTGTATGCACAGGCACTATAATTTAAAAAATAAATTAGCTCACTTCTACCCGTGATAATTAAAAGCACGCTTTCAACGAATTTAAGTAAAAAACAGCTCTTTCGGTAAATTCAGATTGACTCTTAACCTTTCAGTAGTCCATTAATTGAAGCAATAATTTATAACAATGAAAAATAATTGCAGTTTACGAACACTTGCATAATGTGGGGTATTAAAACACGAACCTCACGGTTTCATAAAACCACACGAGTGTTTTAATACCTAGTTATGTGCAGTTTCATACACTACTTCATCTACTCTTACACATTGGAATTGAACATACGAAATAAAAAAGTTTAAAGAGCAAGAAATAGTTTTGTAATGCTATAAAAATTGCATACTCCATTCCATTAGAAAAAAATGCGCGTGATACTTTCTGGCCGCGCCACAGTCGTATATTGAATCGGGATTAATAAGAATAATTGTAATATAATGTTTGGTAGACACTCTTTAGTGATTAACTTCTTGGATTTGCCCTGTACCGTATCGGCAAAAAAAAGAAAGGTTCAAATTATTTTGTTAGAGAAGAAGTGTTATAAAATTACCTATCATATTTTAAAACGCATTTGTTTTTGTATATTGTATACTAACAATACCGTTTAAAAATATAATCATAATATAATCAATATAAACTCGTTTCGAATTTTAAAATATGCAATACCGATTTAAACAGCGCGGCGTTTGAATTTCTATGTTTTCTGGAGTGAATAAATTAGACAGTAAATGAAATATGGCTTCACGGTCGATGTATGTGTGGGGTAAAACGGTTTTATTTCTTGCACCCTACGTGTCTGAAAGACTTGACAATAATTCCATTACGTCTGTGAAGCCCGCTGATTGGCAATTGCAGTTCTGAACGCCTGTTGCCACAACAGCTAATATGAGTCTTACAGCCCATTTCCCGACCGGGGGACTTGTAAATCAACGAGCACGAAATCGCCGCACCAGTCGGTAGCGTGTAGCGACGGCGTTATGGGAAAGCGGGAGTACAATAGAAAGAAGATTGAAAGAATATATTTCAACTTAAATAGGCTTTATGCAGTTAGTTTCATTATTATCGTATTTAGTACTTGAAATCACATGTTTTATCATTTTAAATGAGACACAATAATCACGATCATTATTCTCCTGCTCTTATCCCAATTTATTGGGGATCGGTGCAACATATCTTTTTCCCACACTTCTCTATTAGTCGTCATCTCGGTAGTCACCCCCTTACTATCCACATCATCATTCACACAGTCCATCCATCGTTTCTTTGGTCTCCTCCTACTCTTATAGCCACCGACAAACATACTCAAAACTTTCTTCACGGCATTTTCCTCATTCCTCCTTATCACGTGAGCGTATCATGACAACCGATTTCCATACAACTTTTCAGGGATCGGTGTCTCTTTCAGACTTCCTGTAATATTCTAATTTCTTATTCAATCCATTCGTGTGACACCACAGATCCCTCTTTACATTCTCGTCTCAGCTGCGTACAATTGTCTATAATTCATCCCTTTTATGGCATTCTAACGAATAAAAAATCCAATTCCATACTATAACAGCAGTAACAATGGAAATCACGAAATTTTACAGCCATTAAGGCTGTAGGAGTGCAAAAGTTACGTTTAAGACATTGCACTTACATACGCATGGCTTTTTTATATATTGCTACATCAAAGACACTAACAATTTATTCAAATATCTACAAACACAGACATCAGAAACTTTAATCAGAATCACTTGTCTGTCACTTATAGTTCACATTTTCGCATTCCTAACTATACTGACTCGCAGTGTTGACAGCCATCTATATATGACGAGTTTAAACTTGTAGATAATTCACGAATTATCGTCTAGTTGCGAGTTTGCAACTCGATCATAGATTGCGGTAGCGCGGCTTTTCTTGACAGATCTAGTATATACTTCGAAAAAGTTCTGATATTTCCGTGTAGTTCCAGATGTCAGATGGCGGTAGTGAGGCATTTTTTTTCTACGTGACAATATATGACAAATAAAACAATAGTAAATGTGGTACCCGATATTACCCCGTACTGTTATGCACCAAACACACTTTGAGGAGATAATTATAAAATAAACTATAAACATGGCAACTAGCTATAAACTACGATTTCTAAAACTTTACTTTTGTTTATTTATACCTTCATACATGCTAAATCATTGCTAAAAAAAAATCATTGACCGTATATACCATTATATAGGATAATACCACACTTATTTCATTCTTCAATTCTTCATTAAATAGTTTTTCCTATTAATGTTCCTCGAACACGAACCGCCGCTATTGAAAACGTGCGCAACCCAATGCGAGCGTTAATTTGAAACATGTGAGCGACTAAAGCGCCTTATCCCGGTTTTACACCGATATCCGGGTTTGAACTAATCTCCCCTACTAATACCGTCGTAGCGCCGAAAGTGCCGATCATATCGCCTCCAAAGCCGTCAGATTCTGTAAGTCTGGCGTGGTATTGCAAGTAATCGGTGACACGCTTGAATTAGTTGATAATGTTGGCTCTCGTAGCAGCCGCCATGGCGTCTCCTTACTATCTTTGTGATCAACTATTCTGAAGTAGGAACTTAGTTCTTGCATTTGAACAGCTCCTGAAAGACATTCAGATTTCTGTTTCGGTTTACAATATGTGTATACCTATCTGTTTTGTGTCGCAGTGATCACGACATTACATTGTCTTTTTTAACAATGTGTTTTAAATTGAAGACTTAATTTAAACACACGGACTGTGCTCATTAACTGTGGTATTTGTTCGCTACTAACTTAACCATACTGTATCAGATTTCCCTTCAAATTTCAAACTAATCCCTTTCGCGCATTGCTGGCTAGTTCACAAATAGTATTGCATTTTCAATTCTGTTATGCCTTGTCTATATGATGTATATAGTTTGCATAATGTTTTAATCTCATTTAAATCACGTGGATGGGATTTGTTTATCTATACGTTAGTTTTATGTCTTTCACATCCCGTTCAAATGAGTATCCCACTTTAACGTAATGCGCGACTCTTTTACTTTAAACTTTTTCAGTTTTGCATTCTTATTTATGGTCTTTTATTCTTCATTTTGGAAATTGCTGTAAAGTCTGACTTGTAAATCGTACAGTGGTTGGTCGAGAAAAATATTATCAAAACAGCCATGGGTATGGGTATACAAAATGTCCAGGGTTTAATGTATACCACCAAACACCCAAATTAGGATCGTAATATTTATTTGTTCAAAATCTTAAACCTATTTACAATTCTTAGAACAATAAATTAGACCTTATAAGTAATTGGCAAGATACAAAACAACATTTTTTTATAGTTATTCATAATACATATTCTTAAGTTTTATTATGTTTCATCCCTTGCACTGTGTAATATGTAAGTTATATGCTTATTAAATTTGATATACATACAGATTGTGGTAGAAAATAATTGTCCTTCTTATTACAAATGTAAGCACGCACTCAATCGCACACGTTAACGTAGAATCCTAGCGCAGTAGGTATATCGTCCATTTTGTTTTTTTTTTTTCTGTACAGCGAAAGTGTGACTGCATTTACGTAGTTTTAATTATTTTTGGGATGATTAATTATCTATATTGAAATTTTGTTAACAATTAACAAATGAATTTCATAATGTGCATTATTTAAGTTACACATAGTGTATATATCCTAATATACTTTACCACGCTGGTAAGTTGTAGTAGTAAATATTTATGCATGGATAGTTAAAAAAACACTCAACTAGAGTGCATCTACTGCATATTATAATTACGATGATAGAGTAGCTTCCGATAAAGGATATATACCAACAACCGTGTCCCTTAGCGCGAAAGCCAATTGCTATACAAATGTAATTACCATACTGTGAGTTGTCATTGCAAGTTTAATGCACAGGTATATCCATTCCATTATCAGATTAAACTGTAAGGCCAAATGTTACCTTGACCATGACACAATATAATGCGTTAGCTAATGCACTTTCCTTTATATCACTACATAGTATACAACAAAGTCGCTTCCCTCTGTCTGTCCCTATGTATGCTTTTTTTTTCTGGATGGGAAATCAGCAAATGACTTCTCCCGCAATGGGCGGAGCTGGGAGGGCGTGTCAGACTTTTACTGACTAAAACCCACCCGTGTTCCTTCAGTTGCCCAGTGCCAGGGTCACGGTATCTCTTTCGAACAATCTCGCGACCCTGGCAGGTCCCTACGTATGCTTAGATCTTTTAAACTACGCAACCGATTTTGATGCGGTTTTTTTAGTAGATAGAGATTCAAAACGAAGGTTTATACGTATAATACGCGGTTGATGCCGCTGGCAAAAGCTAGTCATGAATAAAGATAGTAATTGAACGGATAATATACGATATGTTTGTTCCGTGTGGTGTCGTACGTAAAGAGCACCATCCAATTTCTTCCCGTTGGTCGTAACTAAGGAACTTACTAGAGAATGGGCAGCAGCGTTTTCTATGCATTTTGCCACCATACTGTGATCGCCAACCCGCCTGCCAGGCGTGGCGCAATTTGAGGAGGCTAATGTCCAGCTGTCGGACGTCTTTCGGCTGAAATTATGAATTGAACAGATATATGAACGTAAACGAGGCAAAAGGAGTACATAAGGATCGTCGGAGGTGGCGTTCTGTAGTTTCTGCCATGGGGAAAGGCGTAAGTTTATATAGGGTGTCCAGTAAATAGCACGACATACTGCAGGGGGTGATAGCTTGGGTCACTACCTATCAATACAACACAATATATGTTCAGCAAAATCTTACGGATTTACAGTTTTACAAAATTTTCCGAAATACCGAAAAATCTACCTTGAAACAGATTTTTAAGCATCTCGTAATGAAAAAATCCTTTTCTAGTATTTTTTTGACATCAAATTATTCGTGAATAGTTACTTTACTCATTGATAAGTCTTTTTTTTATCAAAGACAAGAATGTTTTCAAGAAATACTATTTTTTGTTTAAATTTGCACAGAACTATTTTCTTATCACTTAAGTTTAACCTACAGTGGTGAAAAAAAAAATCCGTAAGATTTTGCTGAACATACATTGTGTTGTATTGATAGGTAGTGACCCAAGCTATCACCCCCTGCAGTATGTCGTGCTATTTACTGGACACCCTGTATATGCTTGTATAAACATTCAATTACTTTAGTTGTATCGCCTTAATATAGATGTTCCTGCCGCCATGATTGAGTTAATGCCGAGAGTATAATGTAATTATTATGTGGTTGCCTTCCTAAATCATTTAGTGCTGCGGAAGACATAGTTCTTACATACAATGTGTATTTACAGTGTGACCAATTCGAAAGTTTTCAACTTTAAATTTCAACTATACAAATAAATACACAAACACGAGGACACTTAGGCGTCGAAGTACTCACCGCAGTGCTGTCATCCGGAAATCAATAAATAAACATCACTATTTATTACTTACAAACGTTTAAGTTGTAAGAATCTTTTCAGGATTAACAACGAGATGTCCCACCAAAAATAAAAAATACTTACAAAATCTGCCAGATGTGTTTCCATAATTATACAATACGAGGTTGACAATTTTGTAGGACAAAATAACAACGCCCAATGCTCCCTTTTTTGCTGATTTCAAATGAGATCCCTTTTAATAGTGTTTTTCAAAAAAAAAAAAAAACTCGCTTTCTTTATAAACTATTCCACTAAAAAGAAAAAATAATGAGGTATTAATCAATCCCGTTCGGAACTTCTCAATTAAATTACTTTAGTTAATGTGGTAGTTATGGTCTTATAATTTGACACATCATCATCATCATCATCATTTCAGCCGAAAGACGTCCACTGCTGGACATAGGCCTCCCCCAAGCACCGCCACTTCGACCTATTCTGTGATTCTACTAATTTGACACATTTTATGGAAATAAATCTACATAGTTTTGACCACACTCTCATCATCATTTCAGCCGTAAGACGTCCACTGCTGGACTTAGGCCTCCCCCAATTTGGGGGGCTTTGCCATAATCGCCACGCTTGGCAGGCGGGTTGGCGATCGCAGAATGGTGGTAAAATGCATAGAGAACGCTGCTGCCCATTCTCTAGTAAGTCCCTTAGTCGCCTTTTACGACACCCACAGGAAGAAATGGGGTGGTGTTATTCTTTACGTCCGGCACCACACGGTACCACCACCGGACCACACTCTAGATGTGTATATTTGATGTATATATCAAACTAGCTTCTGCCCGCGACTTCGTCCGTGTTAAATTTCTTGTTCTTCCCGTCGTGTCAAATCGCCTAGCCGTGCGATTTTCCCCGTTTTTGCAACATTTTTCATTACTGTTCCGCTCCTCTTGGTTGTAGCGTGATGTTATATAACCTTCCTCGACAAATAGGCTACCCAACACAAAAATATTTTTCTAGTTCGGACCAGTTGTTCCTGAAATTAGCGTGTTCAATCAATCAAACAAACAAACAAACTCTTCAGCTTTATAATATTAGTATAGATTAAATTAGCTAGTGAAAGTCTGCAGACATTATGCGTATCCTTATCTAAACACAATAAACTGAAATGATTTGGTGTTTTTTTGTTTTAAAAAGTCAACGACCGCTGGTAGTGTTGTTATTAAGTTGAGAAAATATTGTTTTACTGTGTTTAGACATTGGTACTAATCACGTCTGTGAAGTTTACACAAAGATTCTGATATTTCAAGCGAATAGGTAGGTACACTAGCTGCGTTCGATGAACCCTCAAATAAAAAAAACGTTTTATTTTGTTATATTTAGATACCGAAACCCACTAGTTCTGCAGAGTTTCGCAATGTAACTTAATTTGACCCTGTCTATTGTTTCCGGTTTCTGGTGCACGCCACACTGTGCTTGACGTTAACAAACTCAATATCCTGTGTCGGTATCAGTTGCTATATTGAATTCTGTTACCTGCGGGTAGTTGCATAATACTCCACAATCCACCATACTCCTAATGCCATTAATTCTGAAAATTCAACATTATTTATTGAGTTAGAACGACGTCGACGCGTAAATTGTAAAGAACAAGAATGTAGTACATGATTCTAGAAACCACTTGTGTTGCAATTCTTCACCGGTTATCTGTTCAGGGGTGGCAGCGAAATCGGTGCGTAAACTGTGACAATGAGTTCAGTACATGTTTCTGATCCTGAAGAAATTTCAATAAAGACATGAAGACGGCGTTGGTATTGCACTATATCCATCTGATGCAATACGTAAAGATTGGCACCATCTCATTTATTCCCGTGGGTGTTGTAAGAAGCGACTAAGAGACTTGCCTGAGAATGGGCAGCAGAAGTTCTCTGTGTATTTTACACGGAATAAAGAAATTTGTTCTGTGGTATTTTACCACTATACTGCAATCGCCAACCCGCCTGCCAAGCATGGCGATTATAGCAAACCCCCCAAATTAGTGGAGGCCTATGTCCAGCAGCGGACGTCTTTTGGCTGGAATGATGATGTCCGTTTATTAACCGACGAAAAAAAACGGAGGAGGTTATCAATTCGACGCGTATATATATATTTTTTTTGTTTGTTTTTTATTTGTATGACCACGGATAACTTTTTACATAGTAGTCCGATTGTGATAATTCTTTTTTTATTGGAAAGGGTATACTCCGAGGGTGGTGGTCCCATATAAATTTGGAAAACAAAATCAAATCCTAAGGGTCGGAAAACAGGGGATGATTGATTGTTCACTCATTGATTATAATGTATAACCACGCATAACTTTGTACAGGGTAGTCCGATTTTGATAATTATGGTATACCTTGCCAAGTATTATTAGTACATTAAAGCCACAAAAAATTTCAAAATAAGAACTTTTTAACAAAAAATTAAACCGCCGAATCGCGGTTTAATTTTTTGTTAAAGAGTTTTTTTTTTTACACCCGACGAAAAACTGCTACTCTGCAGGGTCTATACTAATGTACTGAAATCAGCGTCCTAGCCAGTCATGAGACCCTCTGGCAAAATTTCAATTTTAAACACCTCAACCTCCCCACTTATTTGTTAGGTAGAGTAACTTTAAAAATCTAATTTAAGAAACGTTTTCATTTAAGCATTAAAATAGTTCTACCTATTATGCAGGAAGAGATAAACAGTAGAACGAGTTCATTTATGTATCACAAAATCTCTTACAAGCTTATTTTTCTGGCTTTTTCGAATATTATGGTACTTGCTCAATCAATAGTAAAGCGAGATTGCTCAAACGTTCTTGACTAATCTAGGCTAGTTAATAGTTTGAATTTATTTTTAATACGCTGAATTATTTTCCACAGCTAGCAGACAGTCGTGGGTGGCTATAACCTCAGGTTTCGGGGTGATCGCCACGGGCAATGCCAGGATTTAGATAATAATACCTGTGTGATAAGAGCTAGCGTAGCACCCCGCCTCCGATAGGGTGGGTTTTGTTTAGTTTTTTCTTGGAAATAATTAGTAGTTACTTTGTCTATTTTCGTGGAAAAGCTAAGCATCTCAATAATAATAGATTAGGTACATATAGACTTTAATTTAAATCATTAGTCATTATTACATCTCTCAATAGAAACCTGCTTATATTTTTTTGGTATTTAATACTGCTATTGGTTTACCAGAAAATATCTACATCATTTTTATAAAAGATAGTTTTCTCAGTAATGTTATATAATTAACAAATGCTTCCCCTGTCCTAACTCACTTATTATACTGTGTTCGACAGGGTCCATATGATCTAATTATAATTTTACTACCTAAGAATACCTACATGTGGAATGCAATTAAAGTATTGAGTAATCTGTATACGATATAAGAGCGAGCGAAGCGCGCTCGAAAATATTTTGTCCTTTTTCAGATAGGTTCGATTTTTCTTTGATTGTTCAAACAGTAATAGGTGTTCGTTTGTTGAGATTTGTAAAAAAAAAAAACAGAATTAAGAGAAAGCATAGTGCACGTAACTTTTATTATTTGAAAATGATGATACAGAAATAACGAATTTGCGATTTGTGAGGTTGCGAATCAAACTCGAAACTGTTTGCTCTCGGATGTATTAGATTGCCTTTCATTCAAAAGGAAATACATAGTTTATTTTGTCTGTTTACGTATTACTATATTCTGTAGAGTTAATCAGGAAAACTTCGGAATTGTGAGAACAAATATCACAAGAGCGAGGTAAGCGAGCTCGATAATTATATTATTACTGCTCCATCTCGGACAGTTTCGGATTTCTTTCGCTATTTTGGCCAAAGTGCGTCCCTAAAAGATCGCCGTGCCAGCCCCAGCTAAGACGCTGGTCTGGCCGCAATTAATGATTACAATAAGCGCGTCAACGTCCCTTACATCATGTATTCGTTATCACGAACAGTTTCAATTACAGATTTGTTCGAATTCACATAAAATGTGTGAACGCAATGGGTGTGCAGGGAAATGTTTAACAGAGTCATGGATTGAACGATGTTCCGGTTGTGTTGAGTGGTATAAAAGGGGGTTAGTTGTCCATTTGTTTTAAGCTAGCTAGCTAGTTAGCTAGCTTTACTGGTTGGTTCTAGTTTGATAGTGCTTATTTTCAGTTGTTTTTAGTTCAATGTGGGTTATAAAGGATGTGATTATGATTGATAGGCAGAGGGACTCATATAAAAATATGTTCTCAAATAAACTCGCTCTTTATTGCCATCAAAAAAGGCAAACTCTTATAAAACGTTTTTTTTTATATTTTTTTACCGACGATACAACGTGCTCTCCGAGGCACGGAGTAGTCACGACGATATGTAATATACTCATCCACAGAACCATCCTCGGCAAGGGCAGCTTAATCTAGAGCGACCGGAATGGCTGTAATTACTTAGCTATAAAAATTCCTAACCATGGCAGGAAAACCTTATTAAGATTTTTTTTACAACTTTTCTGATAAACCGACTTCCAAACCCCAGAGACCCTTAGCGTGCCCTTAGCGTGTAAGTAATTAGCTTTCAAACCCTGGAAGCCTTAATTGATTGAGGCGGCTACATGCAAGATCAGTTAAGCAGCCGATAACCTCCCAGGTTGACATGCGAGATGCAATTACCAACAAGAAAGAACATAATGCACAAAAAAATACTACATTTCCCTGTTTCCTTTTCCACGTCGTTTTCATTTAGTTTTATCTACCTACTGTAAGAATTGATATTTTGTTAATAATTTA
The DNA here is from genome assembly GCA_947507805.1 of Aporophyla nigra. Lineage (NCBI taxonomy): Eukaryota > Metazoa > Arthropoda > Insecta > Lepidoptera > Noctuidae > Aporophyla > Aporophyla nigra. The sequence continues at coordinate 30,482,851 of OX382291.1, read as the reverse complement.
TGTAATACAGTTTGTCTTCACTGCTAATTATTTATAGGTACCTATATAAAGCTCGATTTGACATCAAATTTGTGACAATTAAATAGGAATATGTTTCTCAAAATATTTATTATCGGCCAAACCCGAATTTAAGATGAACTAGTTTCGCCTACGCCAAATGCCCTCCCTTGTCATCAACATAATGACTCTTAGTCAGTAAAAGTCTGACACGCCCTTCCGCTCCACCCAGAGCGGGTGACGTCATTCGATGATTTCGCACCCACAAAAAAGGGTTTGGCCGTTAACATATTCACTCAATATTTCAAACGTTCAAACAATGCAGATTGCTTCTCGTCTTATTTACAATTGAGCACAGCTTGATCCCTCTCTATCTAACAAGTACCGGGTATAATCTAAGAGTACACTTGAATTCGTCTCACACAGGATATTGAATAAGTGTTTGCTACATAATAGAATCCTTTATCATCATTATGATTCGATAGAACGATATAAATTCAGTAGGTACTAGAACTAGCATCTTTGCGAAATGGATCAGTAAGCACGATAATGGACCATAAAAAAAATAAAAACCGACTTCCTTAAAAAAACACTACAAAGTCAAAAATAACTTTAATTTCGTAATTCGGTGTCTTAGGTTCTGTATTTAAGGTTTTTTTGCCACCGACTTCCGAAATTAAAGTTATTTTTGACTTTGTAGTGTTTTTTTAAGGAAGTCGGTTTTTATTTTTTTGTAAAAAGTTTTTATTTTTAACTTTTTAGTTATGGTAGATACCCCGCACTAATCTAATCGCGTTATTCGTTCATTTGTCGCGCAAATACTTAAAGCAAATATAAGACTTGTATGGTTTTCACATGGATCCCACTGTCCGAATGGAACCAAATTAAAGTGGAACCATTCGGGAAGCACCAGCATTAAAATAAAATAAAAATAAACATCAAAATCGGTTCGGCCAGTCAAAAGTTATGAGCTAACAAACATATTTTTTTTTTTTTTAAATACAGACGAATTGATAACCTCCTCCTTTTTATGAAGTCGGTTAAAAAAAGAATCTCTCCTTGGCTTACGTCCTAGTTTTGACAATATTGTAGACATGGATTGAGTGATGCGTGTTCTGTATGCAAAAAGCAAAAAAGGTTTTATTTTATGGTGAATGCTCCGGGGTAGCCCGTTGTTCTTTTTACATCGATTGCAACTTACAAGTCAGTGTCAAGCTGTATGTAGAACAATATTTGAATGCGACCGTAGGTAACAAACTTGGCTTTATATAAATAATTATAATAATTAATACAACCCTCTAAGTTAATTTCATCATTTCAGCCGAAAGATGTCCATTGCTGGACATAGGCCTTCCCCAAATTGGAGGGCGGAGGGGGGGGGGGGGGGGATAATCGCGACGCTTCGAAGGCAGATTAGCGATCTCAGTATGGAGATAAAATGCATAGAGAACACTGCTGCCCGTTCTCTAGTACGTCCCTTAGCCGCCTCTTACCACACCCACAGGAAGAAATGGGATGGTGCTATTCTTTACGTCCGGCACCACACGGTTTCATGAAATAGACGTTCAAAAAATTTCGTTTCGTTGAATTTCGCGGTCTTCCCTGGAGGTTCCACCTCAATCTCATGCCCCTCACTATCCTAAAACTCATCAGATAAAAATAATGTTATTGTCCATATCGCACCCCTAGATCTAAAGGGAACTAACTCAAAATTCTTAATTTTTCAGTTATGCACACGTTCGAGTCTATTATTTCAATACCTATCGACCAATAAACCAGATTCAAAACTATTTCCAATATTCGACTCCAAACAATGGAAATAGCTTTGAATCTGGTTTATTGGTCGATAGGTATTGAAATGACAGACTCGAAGGTGTGTATAACTGAAAAATTAAGAATTTTGAGTTAGTTCCCTTTAGATCTAGTGGTGCGATATAATACATTTAACAAACATATGTTAACATCAAGTTGTTGTACTCAACTGGTTCTCGGGTACGTAATATTCAATTTAAATGTCTCTTGAAGGTAGGGTCTAGATTTAACAAAACAATGAGGAAAACGGAAAGAAACCAAAAATGGGAAGAAAACTTTCGCATCCATGATTTGCACTCGATAAGTAGCGTAAAGTTTTAATGGTGTAGCTATAACTTACTCACCTGTTCCTTTTATACATATATATGTTTTAGAGCAGTGGTATCGACCCTGACTTACGAGACGTAGGTCGTGTGTTCGAACCCAGGCAGGCGGTTTACTTTGTGTAATGAAATTATTTTCATCGCCACTGCTCTCAAAACGGTGAAGGAAAACATCGTGAGGAAACCGGCATGCGTCTTAGAACCAAAAATTCGAAGACATGTGACATCTACCAATCCGCACTGGGCCCGCGTTATAGGTTACGGCCCACTGCCTCTCACCGAGAGGAGGGCTATGTCCCAGCAGTGGGAACGTTATAGGCTTATTATGTATATATGTATTACTAGCTTTTGCCGCGGCTTCGCTCGCGTTAAATTCCACCCCCCCCCCCCCATTTTAGGAAAGTGGGGGGTTAGAAAGAGACAAAAAGTAATCTATGTCACTCTCCATCCCTTCAACTATCTATCTCCACTTAAAAAATCACGTCAATTCGTCGCTTCGTTTTGCCGTGAAAGACGGACAAACAGACACACACACTTTCCCATTTGTAATATTAGTATGGATAGTATGTACTGTGAGATCACAGAAGGTCCCTGGTACCAAGGTCTATTAATAAAACAATTGTATGGAGGAATGTACGAAATTATTATAAGAAATCTTTCGACAAATCGTATTTATAACATTCTTTTTCGGGCTGTTAGCCCGATCGAGCTCCGACCGATTTAGCTTTGTCATGTCATAACTTGCGGAAAAAACGCGACCTGGCCTCGTAAGAGGAAACAAATTGATGTGACATTTCAGATCAGCCAACAAGGCGTTAAGAAAAATAAACCCTTAATTTCAAAATCTTCTTTAACTCCATCGGAAGGCATTGAGCCAGTGGGGAGGAAAAGGTTAAGAAGCTGTGGTTCATTGAAAACAACTTAAGTCATGTTTAACTTCAGAGGCATATTCTCAGAAATGTACCCCGTTCTCATTTATTTCCATGAAATATCAGCCAATGCTAATCAAAACTTGCGAATCCTCATTTATAGATGACTATGTAAGTTATAATAAGTACTTTTAGTGAAAATTAATTAATTAAAATTAATTAATTATTATAGAAAATTATAAATCATAAAAGAAAGAGGAATTACAAATTGTGTAAATTCAACACATTTTGCGAGTGACTGAAGAATGCTCCTTTAGCAAAGCTGGTTGCCCTTTCGAGTGAGATTTCAATGGAGATGGTTTCCTCTCTTAACTCGAATTACTACTTTCTGGAGCACGATCATACTATTTCACCCTATTGAACCCGATTGAAGAAGTAGTCGTGAGATCTTTCTCACGGTCTCGCTGGGGCTGTGAGGGGTGTCACCTGGTGTCCCCGTACACGGTCTATGTTGCGCCCGGTATTTGCTCATCATCACATGTAAAAAACATAAACGAAAACACATTAACAAAATGTTACATTATCATCCAAACTAAAATAATGCACTAACACTGACGTATACATCTATCTACTCTAAATAAATGACAATAAAAGAATAAATGTTTGCATCCTGAGATGAAAGAAGAAGCTTTTTATCCTTTTACATGCACGTTGGCCCTGTGCCTCCTATTATTAAATTTCCTAAACTTATTTTTTTAAATGAAGAATGTTTTTATAAAAATGCCTTTTATACAATGTATTTAAGTATAAAAGCTTTATAAAATTTCCCTACAACTTCTTTTTAATTTATTCACTTTGAATGAAGTTATTAATTTTAGTTGTTCTAGCATATTTATATGAGACATTTTTCTTTACAAGCGTTGCTCTTAAATTGTTAATGGCGTACTTTCGTCGTAACAAGATATTAATATTTTTTCTTTTGTTATGTTTAATATTTACTGAACAATCAGGACTTGTAAGATCGTGATCCTAGGAATCGTAAAAAGGTCAAATCTGTAGTTTTTAGTAACTTGTGCAATAGCCTCTTGTTGCACCCTTTTTTGGGTGGGATATCCAATGTCGTCTCTCGCTCTAGGGTGGAGCGGAAGGGCGTGTCAGACTTTCTCTGACTAAAACCCACCCGTGTTCCTTCAGGTGCCCATATGCCAGGGCCACAGTAACTCTTACGAACAGATCTCGCGACCCTGGCAGGTCTTGCACCCTTTACTTGTGCCATGGATGCCATCTGTACTCGTACTCGGCTCTCAACTTACCACAAATAATGTTTCAAAACTCATGCCTCCACGGTATAATTGTAGCGACATCTACACCGCGACTTGAGAACTACGCAACGCAATGACTTCACGCAAACTCCTGCATCGCGCAAGCAAAGTTTACCGCGCAACTACTTAAATACAACGTCCCGACATCAATCGTCGGGCAAATTTTCACTCTATTCTTCATACCTTAAAAGTATATACATACTACAGAGGTATGAAGAGGGTGTAAACACTCAATCTCCGTGGCTATACAGCCGTGAGAAATTCGGGCAGCGTTCTGAATATATGCGCTTATTGTTAGTGCCCAATCGCTCTCACGCTACTTTAGACGATTGGCAACTCTAATGAAATCGATAATAAATTCCCTTACACACTCGCCGTTGATCCAGAAGTTGTGAATTGTCTTTCTTTTTACAACAAAATAAAAATAAAAACACTTAATTCTGTTTGTCCACGCTTCTATGCGATAGGCCTTGCCTTATCATATATTTAATAATAAATTTTCTTCGTATAATATGCGGTTTGTGCACGCTGCGTATTACCGTGAAAACGTTAAAAGGGTGGCGCACTTCCACTCATTGTAGTGCACCATTTTAGCCTGATAAATACTATGTATCTATTGTGTATGTATTGATAGATTGAAGCATCGCCATCGGTCGAAGTACCAAATGTGCAAATCAGCGTTGATCAACTACTAATAATAATAATTACTAATTTACCATTACCTAAGGTTTTTCTTCAAATAGCACTCGAAATTTATTCTTAGGGGTTTTTGCATTTTGCAGCTGTCAGGTAGTTTTGTAAATGGAAGATACTTTTAATTTTGTGGGCGACCGTAGCGGGCTCTAAGCCTGGGTGCGGTTTTCATTGGCCTACCTGGTGTGACTATTTTTGAACGGAACATTTTAGTACTTACCTGAGAATGCAAAACTAGGCTAGTCGTGGGTGATGGATGACGTGGATAGCTATGTTAAATCAAATAGGTGTAGATAAGTAGGAATGAGATCATATATTTCGCGGCGATCACGAAGAATTTTGATATTTGAATATTGATGTAAAACTAGGCTTCTTACTCTTCTGTGGCATTGATCGGCTAGAACACTTTCTGAAATATCATAGAAACAACAAAAATTTAACCGCAATTTGCAGCTTATTATCAGATGTTGATGAAAATACGATTCGCGACCGTAACAAACATGGCTTTAAAGAATTATAATCAGTAAAACCATCACGTTACCCTACTAAGCTCATATATTCCCAATGAATTACTGTTTTATTAAAATTGACCTGTAAATTACAAAATACCTAGGAAAAAATAAATTTTGCGGGCTACCCTGCCCTTCTACCGGAGGTTAATCATAACTTTATTTTAAGCAACGTTCATAAATAAATAGGGTTAGTTAGGAATGCTCTCAAAACGGTGAAAGAAAACGTGAGGAAACCTAATGCCCTAGAACCAAAATTCAAAGACCTGTGACATCTACCAACCCGCACTGGGCCCGTGTTGCACATTACAGCCCATTCCCTCTCACCGCGAGGAGGCCTGTGTCTCAGCAATGGAAACAATTTAGGCTGATTATGAAGAACAAGGGATGAAATCAACCCTTGGCTTTACAGAATCCTTGTTTGAACAGATAGCACATCGCACATTGTCATGTTGTATTTTCACATGGACAATACCCAACTGATTGCACAAATCTACATGCAGTTGGTTAATTCTCTATCCGAGTCCATGCACGTGACATGGCGTTCAATTCAACCATGTTTTGACTTTGCATGGGCACTTTTTCAGTTCGTTTTTGCGTGTCTCATGTAATAAGTTTACGCTGCAGCTAGTAACACACTAGGAGCAGTGGTGGCTCAGTGGCCACGACTTACGAATTGTTGATCGTGAGTTAGAACCCAGACAGGCATTTTACTATGTGAAATTAAATCCACTGCTTTCAAAAATTTGCTATAAGTGGAAATAACAGTACGACACAAAAACGGTACGGTGAAAAACCAACTAACTGTTTTTATCTTTAAACTAATGTACAAAATATTGTTGGAAAAATTTGCTTTCTGTGGTACAGAGGCCACCAATAAAGCTACTCCAATCTGTCAAATTTCAATAATGGATTTCAACTTTATCTCTAAAGTGTTAGATTCAAGATTGATTGGGAATTTGACAGTTTCGGGTAGCTGGATGTGTATACTCTCGCTGTAATGGTATAAAATGTTGAGGGTGTTATTTCCTTTACGAAAACTATTTTTTGTTTCTGTCCGGCCTTTATAAATATTATATACTCTAATTTTTGGGTACAAAATGTTTGAAACACAAAACAGGACAGGACATCTCCTTAAGAAATTAATTTGTATAATTCATTAAAGGCATTAAATATACTACTGGCGGATACTATCAATTTGATTTTTAAAAAAAACGAACGAAATGACCTAGACTTTAATCAATTTAAAAGCAAAACAATTTTAAACTTATAAAATGTACTGACTAATTTAAATATAACGATTTTACACGATATTTGAAAAACGATGTTATCACGACGACTGCTGGAGACGAAGTAAGGGGCGAGTACTGGCAGTGCTCTGCTTTTATAGGCACCACCGCACGGTAGTTTAAAAAATAACGTTTTTCAGGCTAATACGGCCTCTCCTGACGTGTGGTTGTCCTCAGCCACATTGTCCAGATGGTCCTTGTTCGCTGCAGTCGCGATCTTCGGCAAGTGGACTCGGGCAACGCGCAAGGCTTCTGTCTTCAATAGCTGCATCAGTAATTGATGGACCCTGGTGTGTGTCTGCATCTCCACGACTTGAGTGGTCTTCACAGCTAGTTGAACTGGTGTATGGTGCTGTGAGACTATCCTCTTCAGCTAAAAATGAGAGAATAGCATTTATTAGCAACATCCATAAATAACTTAATCCTAACGTGTCTGTTGTAATTAAATACAACACATCTAGACGGAGGCACCCAGTTAGCACGTCTATTTTGGCAGAGTTACACTATAACTCAAAGCCCTTATAAACAGTTCGAGACGGAGGCACCCAGTTAGCACGTCTCTTGGTAGAGTTACACTATAACTCAATGCCCTTACATACAGACAGAGGCACCCAGTTAGCATGTCTCGGCAGAGCCATCGCTCAATGCCCTTACATACAGACAGAGGCACCCAGTTAGCATGTCTCGGCAGATACATCGCTCAATGCCCTTACATACAGACAGAGGCACCCAGTTAGCATGTCTCGGCAGAGCCATCGCTCAATGCCCTTATATACAGACAGAGGCACCCAGTTAGCATGTCTCGGCAGAGCCATCGCTCAATGCCCTCACAAACCAATATGCATGTACACATGACTCTCTTAGTCCATGTAATCAAACACATTTGATACAGTACACGATCATGCATAATTTAGATAGCAAAGTAAATACAACAGTCTACTCACTATCGAAGAACATGGCACATGACTCGGGGGTCCACTCACCTCGCCAAGCAACCATGTGCTCGGCGGCGGCCTGAGTGACTTTGCCATACGAACCAGTTAGCAGCTGTAACTCGTATCGCTCGTGTGGGAGGGTTTTCACCACGCGATACGGCCCTCGCATTCCCGAGTCCAGCTTGCCTGTAACTTGAGAAGTTTTTATAACAAACACATTATCATTTAGTTTAAACGTACACTTGACCTTCCGATCCCTATTAACGTATTCGTCTTGTTTACGCCTATTCTGGTCAAGCAGTTCGCTAGCGCGCTGTCTTTGTAACTCTCTTAATCCCTCGCGATTTGGTCGGACATCATCAACCGCGACATCGCGAATAAGTGATCTTATGACAGGCGTGACCGCTTCAACACCGATAAGCAATTGTAATGGTGAGATCTGAGTGGTCTTGTGTTTAGTACAGTTGATAACAAGCTGCATTTTCCACAAGGAATCTGACCACTTACTATCTGGTTTAGACGCCTCTATACGTAACATATTTAGGAGAGTACGACAGTACCGTTCAACCTGACCGTTTTCATTATGCATCTCAGGTGTTACAAAATGAACTGCGCTACCCATTTCAGAAACCCAACCTTGAAAACTAGCGCTTTCAAACATTCGTCCTCGATCGCACACAATAAGTTTGGGAGTACCGAATAGGGAAACGGCGTTTGAAAACATTTCTTTTAGTTCGTTAGAATCTTGCCTTTTTATCGCATAAAAAAGACAATACTTAGAGTAGGCATCTACGATAAGCAGTACATACTTTTTATCATTTGAAATGGGTAGTGGGCCTAATACGTCCATGTGGACCGTGTTAAATGGGGTATCTGGCTTATGCCATGATGAAATCGGGTAATGAGGAGCCCTAGGAACCTTCTTGGATGAAAGGCAAATCAGACAATGACTAACGTATTTCCTTACAAAAGCATAGAGCCCTGGAAACCAAAAATGACGCAGAATTAAGTCAATGGTCTTATCGGCACCTATATGCTGATGCTGGTCATGGAAAACTCTTAGGAGACTTAATCGGTGTCCTTTGGGAATAAAGCATAGAAGCTTTGGTTCCTGGCCCGTGGAGGTGTATTTATAATACAGCAGATCATTACGAACAACATAACGGGAAGTGTCTAGCTCGTTATTATTAACTTTGTCAATTAGCGTAAGAGTTTCCTCATCCGCAGATTGAGCAATCTGTGCCCAGTTTTTCGGCTTAGTTATTTGGAGTACATCGACAGGGTTTCGACTTAAATAATCCGCGTGCTTCATCATAACGCCCTTTCTATATTCTATAGCAAAGTTAAAATCCTGCATGTATATCCACCACCGCGCAACACGTGGTAAAAGATCTTTCTTACGTTCTGTCAGTTTAAGCGCGTTACAGTCCGTCACAATTTTAAACGAGATACCTAACAAATAGTGTCGAAAGTGTTGTAGGGCTTTAATAATCGCTAATGTCTCGAGCTCATACGAATGGTATCGTGGTTCGGCTCCTTGCGTAGTTTTGCTAAAGTACGCCACTACTCTGCGTTTACCATTCTCATGCACCTGGATAAGAACGGCGCCGTAACCGATAGAACTTGCGTCCGTATGCAACTCAGTTGGTAATACCGGGTCGAAGATAGCAAGTACAGGTTCACTTGTAAGACAATGGATTAGGTATTTACGCGCGACTTCTTGTTCTTCGCCCCAGTGAAATTTAACGTTAGCCCTTGTTAAACTAGCAATGGGCGCTGTCTTAGATGCATAGTTGGGTATATAGCGACGAAAATACCCTGCCAAACCGAGTAGCTGTCGAACCTGTTTTACGTTGGTGGGCACAGTGGAGTCAATTAAGACCTTAATTTTTTGTTCGCTCGGTCTAACCTGACCCTCGGAGATAGTACGACCTAGGTACTCAACCTCTGTAGCCACAAAAGTACTTTTCTTCAGGTTAATAGAAAAACCCGCAGAAGTAAGTGTGTGTAATACCTCGCGTACGTTCTCAATTGCTTCATCGATAGAAGATGCTAATAATAATACGTCATCAATAAACGTGAGGGCTTTACCAGACTCTATCAGTGATTTAAGCGTATTTGTGATAATTCGTTGATATACGACCGGTGCGTTAGCAAGACCAAACGGCATTTTTAAATATTCGTAATGACCTTCCGGGGTCACGAAGGCGGTCTTCGCTACAGAGTCGCTATCTAACTTAATTTGGTGAAAACCTGTCGCCATGTCTAAACAGCTAAAGAACTTGCTCTTACCAAGGCGATCAATATGATCTTCTATCAAGGGTAATGGATAGCGATCCTTCACGGTAACCGCGTTCAACGCGCGGTAATCAACGCACATACGATCTTTTCCGTCTTTTTTCTTAACGAGAATAATTGGACTTGCGTATGGAGAGTTGGACTCGCGAATTATTTTCTTGTCTAATAGGTCTTTTACAATATCCCGCACTTTAAATTTTTCGTCGATTGAAAGTCTGTACGGCCTATAACAAATCGGTGTACCACTCGTCAACTCAATGCGCATATTACCAGTTGTAACCGTAGTTAACGCAGTCCCAGTAATAAAAAAATCCTTAAACTGATTTACGACTGACATTAATTTTTCACGGTCGCTACCCTTAAGCGGCGTGTTAACTACGAACTGTTCATTTGAGTTGATGAGCAATACAGTTTGACCAACCGAACTAGTAATTCGAGTTATACGTTGCTGGTTGTTTGCACGAATGTACGTTACCCCATCGCGGTTCAAAACATCAGTTCCTATAAGCACTGGCACGTTTAAACATTTTAGAGGAACAACAAAAAGATCCACTTCTAAGGAGATGTCACTAAATTCTATAATTAATGTTACGCGGCTATTACACTCAATGTTTTGATCACCTATACCACGTAATACTTGATAAGTGGGTAGTCGGGTACACTTAAAATATTTGAGTACCGACTCCGAAATAAGTGAAACGCGCGATCCGCTGTCTATCAGTACGTCGGTAGGTATACCCTGTATGACAGCCGTTGTGACGTCGCTGTCTGTTGACGCGCCTTTCAACTCTAAACAAAAGTTAACGTTGTTTTTATTACGCGTTTCAGACCTTTGTTTAGCAAAACAGTCAGAGACGTCATGGCCTGGTTTTTTACAGAATGAACATGACCCGTTCGGTTTCTTATTAATTGGTTCTGTTAATTCTTCTGATTTAACCGTTTTTGATCGTTTAGGGCACGCACGCTGCAAGTGACCCACACTACCACAAGAAAAACACTTTATTTCGCGATTTATTTTACTATGTGGACGTTTTTGAGAGTTTCGGTCAAACTGTTTGCCTTGGGAAGATTTCACAGATGTAACAGATGAGTTGGGTTTCGGTTTAGTATAAATAGAAAAGAATTCAACAAGGTCTTTAGTCGTTAAATGAGCGTTAGTCGCGGCGGCACGTACTTGTGCATCAGTTACCCCACGTATGACAATTGCGACCGTTAAATCATCGCTTAACCCTCTAACAATATTTAATCTCAATATGGAACGCCTAGCATATTCTGCGTATGTGGAATAGTTGTCGGAATTAGTACTCATTACATCAAACAATATATTAGCAACATCGATTCTTCGCGAGCAAAGCGGTTTAAATTCGATCTTAAAATTAGACCAGGTACGATCGTTTGTGACCCAGTCGTTTAACCAACTACGAGCATCTCCTTTAAGGCAGTTAGCTATTCGGGATAAGCACTCGTTGTCGTCCCAATTATTCATATAACGTGCTCTTTCAACCTCTTCACACCAAGAATCGATATCATGTATGCTGGGATCAAAGTTTGAGATATAATAATGGTTGGATCTGACCTTCGTTAACGCACTCAACGCTCCAATGAGGCGATCTGTAGCATCCAGTGACGTCGAAGTACTTGCTAGTGATTCTCCAACATTGCTGGTGTTCGACTCAGGCGCTGCACGTTGTGGCTCCTGCGCCGAAGACGCAATGATCTGCCCAGGCGCCACAATGGCACGTGCTTCCGGAGTCGCCGGCACGGTGCTAGGTGCGGGAAGGCTGGTGTTTTCTAGCGCGGTCAGGCGCACCAGAATAGCTCCAAGGGTTTCTTGAAGCTCGGCTGCATCACTGTCTTGATCACGCCTATTTCTACCTCTATTACGAGTGGTAACTCTTTCGGACATGATTTTACAGGCTATTCCCCCGACGCGGACAAATAAGGTAGGCAATGGAGCCTAATCCCACTTCTGATACTGGCGGATACTATCAATTTGATTTTTTAAAAAAACGAACGAAATGACCTAGACTTTAATCAATTTAAAAGCAAAACAATTTTAAACTTATAAAATGTACTGACTAATTTAAATATAACGATTTTACACGATATTTGAAAAACGATGTTATCACGACGACTGCTGGAGACGAAGTAAGGGGCGAGTACTGGCAGTGCTCTGCTTTTATAGGCACCACCGCACGGTAGTTTAAAAAATAACGTTTTTCAGGCTAATAATACATATACGATACAATTTTGTGTGGAAGTCTTTTATATTTGCCGATGCACAAGCTTCGTGCACACAGCATGTCTGTTGTGAGATTAAAATTTAATGGACTTACCTACAACGTTACCACACAAAGGAAAATTCATGAGGTTCTAGAAATAAACTTTAATACATAAAGAATCAAAGTGGGTTGCCATCAAATCTACAAACCCCTTGCATGTTACGGTGTTGACAGACAAATCGATATTGGTCGCCATTAAGTGAATACAAATTCGCTGTCCCGTCATGCAAGTAACACGGATGTATAGAACTTGCAGCCTAAGTATGGTGTGCAAGGAATTAGGTTCGAAGTCGTAAGTCAAATAACTTGGTACATCGAACTATAACTGGAGCAGTTACTAGGTACTGCAATTCCGTGGACTTGCGTCTGTTGCTCCATTATGCACTAAAGAGGGAGTGCTAGGATAGCCCGCAAAATTCTAATCGACATAATCTGACTGAGTTCTTAAGTATTTACTAACACAAATGTGGATTATTTAATCTGAATCAAAGTTAATATATATATAATCAAAATCAGCCTATATGTACCCAATGCTGAGACACAGGCCTCCTCTTGGTGAGTGGGAGTGGGCCGTAATCAACCACGCTGGCACAGTGAGGGTTGGTAGATCTCACATGTCTTCGATTTTTTACACGCTTTATATTAGCTTCACTTGTATGTTTGTATGTTTGTTTGTAACCGACTCCTTATAGCGCGATTTTGACCCACTTTAAACGACCAGATTTCATTCAAACTTTGCACACCTGTCAAGGACCGATGACAATGCAATAATTTCATAAATTTGTGCCATTATCCTTGCCAGGGTTACCAGGACAGCAAAAAAAACTGTCTTCGAAAACTACGCTGACATACGTCACAAACTAATTTGTGCCATTATCCTTGCCAGGGTTACCAGGACAGCAAAAAAACTGTCTTCGAAAACTACGCTGACATACGCCACAAACTACGCTGACATACGCCACAAACTACGCTGACATACGTCTCAAAATTCGAAAAACCCTAAAAAATAGAAAATAAATAATAGTTTAAAAAAACTAAAAAACACGCTTCCATTGAAAAACAAACTAAAAAGTACAAAATAATGGAAAAAACGCTTTTTTTCCATTATTTTGTACTTTTTAGTTTGGTTTTCAATGGAAGCGTGTTTTTTAGTTTTTTTAAACTATTATTTTTTAGTTATAGGACAAGCTGGTTTCCTCACGATGGTTTTCCTTCATCGTTTTAATTTGACCTCGATATTTGCATAAAAACACGGTATACGGAGATGGTAAAAGTACAATGCCTTGTTTTTTGGGCGGGAAATCATCAAATGACGTCTCCCGCTCTGGGTGCAGCGGAAAGGGCGTGTCAGATTATGCCAGGGCCACGGTAACTCAAGCATGTTTTGCCAATATACATGCACATTTTTGAGTAGGTAACTGGCATTGTCATTGTTTGCCAATGACTGGGTCTGAGTTTGTTATAAAAGTCATAGAATGTCACATTTGATTGAATATAAGATAAGATTGAGTAGAATCACAATGCGTTCTCGAACCAGTTTTATTTTCAGGCGGGGAAGGTATAAATAAATTTACAATAAATTCCAGATCTGATGAGTACACCTCTACTGAAATTGATTTTAAGTACATTGTTGACGAGCCTGTATTAGACAAATATGTCAGACTCCTCAGTTGGAAAGAGCAGTTCAGCTTTCATTTTATTTTAAAACGTGGAATTGGTATCGGTCTATAATCGGTACTGACAATGAGCAAACAACAACAATCAGCCTAGCCTTTTCCCAGCTATGTTGTGGTCGGCTTCCAGTCTAACCGGATGCAGCTGAATACCAGCAATTTACATGTAGCGACTGCCTATCTGAGCTCTACAATCCAGTTACTGGGTAATACGACACCCCTGGGTAAGATTGATTGTCCGTCTTTCGGGCTTCAGACAACCCGTAACGATGTGAATAAACAACCGCATTTAACTATAAATATTCTGATAAATTCCATTCCAGAACTGACTGAAAATCAATTGACATGCATGCTTACAGGTAAATGGCAATAGTGACTTTTATAGCCTTAAAAACATACTTGTACGCGTGTGTAAATATGGTATACATAAGACAATCAATTAAGTTTTCGATCATTTGTCGTCGCTGCTCCGCTCATTTTGATAGCCTATAGTCTTCCTCAATAAATAGGCTACCCAACACAAAAAGATTTTTTCAGTCGTTCCTGAGATTAGCGCGTTCAACCAAACAAACAAACAAACTCTTCAGCTTTATAATATTATAAGTAAATAAGTTGGTTAAGTTAATGTATAATTTTGTTATTTTTATTCATCAATAAATATAAAGTAAATAAGTAATAAGTATAGATTTGAAGTCATATATCATACTAACACAATTTTTAAAAACATGTAACGATGTAACAAAAAAAAAGACTGATCAGGTTTTTACTCCAATCACATATTTTACGAATATATTTTATTTTTCACTGCCTTCCATCAAAATCCTTAATTAAAGACGGTGTGGTCTAAATCACTTCTTGCGAAACCTTAGTGTATTATATTAAACAAAAACATTTAAAACCAATATTAAACCGCTAAGTGAAGTTTTACATCAAAAATACGATTTAAAACAAAATTCTTTCATATTCTTAAAACCCATTTTGCATTTATAGTCCTGTGACTTCCAAAGGCCATCATTCATACAATTGTTTGCTCTGGTACCCATTGCCAGACTACAGCATCGTACGCGTCAGTGCGCCTCACAAAATCTACATCAGCGTCAGTTCACGTGTGAATCAACAAGCTTTTATTAACGTTTCTGTTTACTGCCAAACCGATAGGTGAAATAAACTCACTAACGCGTGCATTCGTTAGCATAAATTTCATTAGCAGACCTTCATTACGTTACTGTGGCCCTGGCATATAGGCAACTGAACTGACTGCGGGAGACGTCATTTGATGATTTCCCACCCACAAAAAACAGGAGGTTCTTATTCCGGTTGCACTTTTTAGGGTTCCGTTGCCAAATGGCAAAAAAACGGAACCCTTATAGATTCGTCATGTCTGTCTGTCTGTCTGTCCGAGTATGTCACAGCCACTTTTTTCCGAAACTATAAGAGCTATACTGTTGAAACTTGGTAAGTAGATGTATTCTGTGAACCGCATTAAGATTTTTACACAAAAATAGAAAAAAAAACCAATAATCTTTGGGGTTCCCCATACATACTCGTAGAACTAAAACTCAAAAAAAAAAAAAACATCAAACCCATACGTGTGGGGTATCTATGGATAGGTCTTCAAAAATGATATTGAGGTTTCTAATATCATTTTTTTTTAAAACAATAATATTTGGGGTTCCCCATACATAGAACTGAAACTCAAACATTTTTTTTTTTCATCAAACCCATACGTGTGGAGTATCTATGGATAGGTCTTCAAAAATGATATTGAGGTTTCTAATATCATTTTTTTCTAAACTGAATAGTTTGCGCGAGAGACACTTCCAAAGTGGTAAAATGTGTCCCCCCCCCCCCCCCGTAACTTCTAAAATAAGGGAATGATAAAACATTACCATGTAAACTTCCACCGAAAATTGGTTTGAACGAGATCTAGTAAGTAGTTTTTTTTAATACGTCATAAATCGTAAACCGCAATTTACCTTTCATTCAGTCAACTCAAATATAAAAATTAAAAAAAAAAAACATTTAATTTCATAAACATAAACCTTATGCATAAACCGTGAATTCCTGCAGGTTTGTACGGAACCCTCGGTGCGCGAGTCCGACTCGCACTTGGCCAGTTTTTTACTTTTAAAGTTTTCCGTGATTTTCTACATGGATACGGAAATATAACTCGCGGAATTCAATTTCTTACGTTTTTTTACAATTTGCACATCCGAATTCGCGAAATTTCCATACAACCCTCTAGGTTTATTTAATTCCATTGAATAACTATTTCATGGAAAATTCAATACGGCACTACGTGACACTGACCGTGGCGCTTCCATCGTAACTTGACGCAAGGTAAAAGCGGTTCCACCTGTATACATTTATCTAGATTCCCACGCAGTGTTTCCTACTAATAGTAAAGTGCCTAACTGCAAAATGAACAAAGGATTTACTACCTAATAATTACCTGTATATGGTACAGTTTATATCTACTAGGTACCGTTTGCGGCTCGTTCTGGCTTTTTTTTATTTGCGTACAATTTTTCAATTCCGTAGAACACATTCTTTAAGAGGTCACCTTTCAAAATGATTTCATCACCACATCTCTCAAAACGGTGAAGGAAAACATCGTAAAGAAACCGGCATGTACTATGTATCAAACGATCAAATCATATGATATCTTTAGTAGATTACGGCCACTTCCTCTCCACCAAGAGTAAGCTTGGGTCCCAGCAGTGGCAATAGTATAGACAGATAATGATTATGAAAACAGGTTGTATGTTGATCTAAATAAGATTCGCAGCCATAACAAATATTTATTTATAGAATTACTTTTGCCAGAGGCTTTGTCTGGCTTTCGCCCACGTATTATACTTATAAACGTACCTCTTGAATTACTCTGCTACATTAGAATCCGTTGCGTAGGTTTAAAAGATCTAACCGTACAGACGCGGGAAGCGACTTTGTTTTATATGTAAAGATAATAATCACAAAAATCAGCACTGTGTACGACTTTCTCAAGTACCCTATTGAATGACTATTTCATGAAATCATGACATTTGAGGCCAATTCTAACGTAAGAGTTAAATTTCTGATTCTAATGATTATGATTCAGTGAAGTTATATCTGTTACGGTCGCGAATCACATTTTAATCAATATATTACCTGAGTCTGACTTGCGAATTGCAAAATCCGTAAGTAATTTGAAATTCGCGATTTTGTAAAGAGAAATATCAAAGACCATTGTCCGAGAACTTTCTATTCACTTCAGAATTTTTCAGTGCACTGGGCACCCAGTACTTTTAAACAGTTTTACACTCGGCTTGTTGTCCGTAGAAGTTTTTCATTAAATAATTTCGTCTGAAGACTTGACGAAGCGGAAAATTCCAAACAAGCTTCCCTGTAAATGCATTTAAAATGTAATATTCAGGTGCTGTTTTAAATAGTTGACATTTCGTTCTCGCTGGATGTTGCACCTATTGTTTAACTTGTCTACAACTCCAAGAATACCTTTGCCATTCATAATATTTTACAATTGAACACAATTAAAGTGTCTATGTGCGATGTCAATATAACAGCAACATTGAATTGGCCTCATTTTTCATGGTTTCATGGAATAGTCTTTCAATAGAACTAATGTGAACGTAGAGAGTTTAATTGATGATTTTATGTTTTATAAATATATATTTTAACGGTCTTGAAGCATATTCAGATCAACATACAACCTGTCCCCCCCTCATTGTATAACACAATAAACATATACAACGTGAACACCGCAATGAATTTTGACGAACTGCCATAATGAAAACGTCTCATCCTGTTTAACTTATACGCAACTAGCCTTTTCCAGCGGCTTCGCCTACGTATTATACTTACAAACCTCCCTCTTGATTCACCCTGTCTATTGGTGAAAACCGTGTTGAATCCTTTGCGTAGTTTACATATCTAAGCATCTTAAGAAGATTATCTAGAAATTGAAACCTACGCCTTCTATTAGGGATTCATATAAACTAACCAATGAACACACACATTGTCATGTAAAAATATTTTATTTGCAAATATTGAGATCAGTTATTGAGATAAAAACCATCCTATCTTTCAAGTTGGATCAAACTGCACACGGTGTGCAAATTTTATTAAAATCGGTTAAGTAGTTTAGGAGTCCATCCCGTACAAACAACGAGACGCGTAATTTATATATTAAGATTATCCCTCTGATACCAACTCGCAAATAGCCAAAACAGAAAATTTGGATTTGGCGGGTAACCCAGACGTATTCGCCTTGAAGCATCAGTACACGGTTTAACACGTTAACTGCCATGTCGGAATATTTGTCCGTCACTTTTTGTTTTATTCAGGCCTTGTCGGACTATATGACCGACAACACATACAAAATCTGAAGATGTCGTTGCTGCTTGGCGGCCATGTTTTTGGAATTAATAATGTATTTACGGAATAAATAATCTATTTAAAGTGAAATAACACTAAGTACATTTTTTGACTTTTTCTGATTTTTACCATGGCAGTTAACGTGTTAACTAATGTGATTCACTTTGATTGAGTGACTGTATGAAAAATATACGGGACACATTTATAGTTCCACGATTCAATTACGTCGCGACATCCAATTTGAATGAAGCCCACTATTATAGTCAAATCATTTACTTCAAATGGACACATTAAAGGCACTTATGAACGTCATCATTTGCGAGAAAATAGAATTGTTTCTAGTTGCCTGTTCCTAAAGGTATATTTGTATGAAGAATAATGAGAAACGAACTCCTCAGTTACTCTTTTAAAATCTATATCACGTCGATGCACCTAGAATATAATTACTGTACCACAACAGATAAATTAATTATGTGGTAGATACATAACATAATTAGCCTATTATGTTCCCAGTGCTGGGGCACAGGCCTACACTCTTTGTGAGGAAGTGGCCTATTATCTACCACGCGGTGTTAGTAAGGGTTGGTAGACGTCACATGTCTTCGAATATTTCGATTCTAGGACATGCCGGTTTCCTCACGATGTTTTCCTTCAGCGTTTTGAGAGCAGTGTGTTCGAATTCACGATAAATGGTACTCACTTATTTAAAATATCGTTAAAGAAGACGAGAATTTCCTAGAATTCATCTCACTATCACGGAACGCATCTAAGCGATAATTTTTATTCTTAAAGAATTTCATATTCTCCTCCTGCATGTAACTTTTAACAAGCAACACGGAACACGAGATAGTGTTCATAATTTTATTTTTCAAGATTGAAGAATATTATCGTCTCTAGTGGACTAACTTTTTTATTAGTTGTTAAAGTAATGTTGTAGTCGCTACAATAAATACTAGAGACTTAAATTACCAAATTTTGTGGGTGTGTTAACAGTGACGTCGTGGTATTTTTTGTCTCTCTCCGTCTTTCTCTTCTCTGTTAATAATATTTCTTAGAAGTTTGTTAAAAGGAAGGTGGTACGTATAATTTAAGCACCTTATGGATGAAATATATCATTTGGTACCTTATGGATTGAATATGACAATTGGTACACAATGGATTGTATATGACATTAAGTAGCTGATTTCATGAATATGACATTTTCGTATCACGACGGATTTCATTAAGGATTGAGGATTTGGATGTTAATTCAACCTGTCCACACTATTGTATTTTTATTACATCCCCTTGCTTATGGCTAGGTAATAACAGCCGGAAGGGTCGATCGAGCAGGTTAAGCTACGCTTGCCGCGATTGGTCCGTGGATGAGTGGCCATCTTTAAATTCCAAGACCCGTCCGTGTGTCCGAAAGCACATTAAGTTGTTGCTCCCGGCTGTCATTCTTGTCGCACCAAAGCTCGTCGTTACAGATTGTCAGTAAGCCTAAGAATCTGTGTAGACAGATAACAGAGACAAGACTGGTAACAGTCTTGTTACTCAGTAACTGGATGTTCACCCGACCCTTAATGTAGTTGGGGAAAGTTCAGGTATATGATGATGCGAAGCAAGGTATAATATTGATCAAGTTAAAGAGTAAATATGATATTACGCGGCACCGTTGCACCGAGCTCTTTTTTAAAATTATTCTCCCGAGGTGGAGGCTAATTACGTCAGTGACGTCCCCATGACCTTAATGGCCACTTAGGCTTCCAGTACATGAAGTCGGAGCCGCCCCGCTTGTTTGTGTAAACGAATAAATATCGCGCATGCACTGCGCCGCATCGCGCCGGAAACGCATGACACCGCATCGATGCCGACCTAAATAGTAAAACAACGAACACAGTTTATTTAACCATTGCCGGCTGCCAATCGTGGATTTTTGATAGTCGTTACTGACCGTCAGAAACCCGGGTCTGACAACCAGTCTTACCAAGAGTTATCGTATTGCCCAGAAACGGGATTGCTGAGGCAGTTACTCTAACTAAAATTCTAGAAGTTGACCCTCTATAGTTAAGAAAAGGCTATAGAGATTGACTTCCACTTGATAGCGTGAAGAACTTCAGCCACTTGTCTAGACATTGCTGAAGGTTAACTTTCTTGCCCAACGAAGCTGCAAAAGCCAGGCAAGCTACACGGTAGCAAAGTTTCAATAGTACTTTAAAAAGGCTTAGTGTTGAACATTCAGCACAATCCTGAATGGAACTAGGGCGCGAATTAGTCTCAAGAAAACTTTACCTTTGAACTATTCACTTACCTAGCTCGTACCGGCGAGCTTTCTACGGTATTACGTGAAGGTACGTCGTGCGAACGCAACAAGTACCTTTTAAAGTCGGAGAAAAGGACGATCGTCTTGAAAACTAGACTGGATTATCCAATATTAAATGCAAGCTCATACTCATGCCTTTTATGACCTGACTCATCATCATGCATTGATGCATGAAGCCCGCGAACTTTAATTTGTTTACATTTTTTTAAATTAGCAGGTTTGTAATTATCAGTTTCTATGTTTCTATATGAGACGCAGCCGGAACGCAATTTTTTTATAGATTTATAATGAGACAGTGGTAGCCCAGTGCCCCGACAGGCGCTTTTCTTTTTGCGCCACTGCTCTTAAAACGATGAAGAAAAGCATCATGAGAAAACCAGCATGTCTTAGAACAATGTCAATTGCATTTGCATGTCACTTTGAAGACATGTACCATCCACCCACACTGGGCCTGCGTGGTGAATTACGGCCCACTCATTTTCATCAAGGGGAGGCCTGTGTCAAAATTATAAAATTGAAGTAAATTAAACATTAGTGCATTGAAAATTTAGCTATACAAGGGGTAAATGCTAAAGGCTTCGGCAGACAATTTCTACGAAAACCTCAAGGGTATAGATGTACCAGAATCGCGTGGCACATTCGCGTCCTGCTAGTTTGCGGGAGCCTTGAGACTCAATCACGGGCTGTGGAGGGCACACAAATGTATTTTATTTGAGGTGACTGCCTAGCGACCTACACGACCCAGTCACTGGGTAAAATGATGCACCTTTATACCACTATCTTGTCAGACTTGGGGCTTCTGACAGCTGCGATCAACAGCTTAACGTGCTTCCTGATTAACATTCATTAGGTAAAATCATAATATATATGTATATAGGCCCATATCTGACTGGCCTGTTAGTCTAGTGGTTAGTGATCCTGACTGCTGAGACTGAGGTCGTGGGTTCGATTCCCACCCAGGACAAATCTTTGTGTGATGAGCACGATCATTTGTTCTGTGTCTGGGTGTAATTTATCTATAACATGTATGTATTTAGAAATATATAAGTATGTTTATCAGTTGTCTGATTGCCATAGTACAGGCTCTGCATAGTTTGGGATCAGATAACTGTGTGTTTGTTGTCCTAAAATATTTATTTATATAGGTCTCCATAATAGTACTCGCAACCGGCGTGTGTGTATGACCAATTGTAGGAACCTAAACAAGGCAAAAGGAGTGTGTAGAGATCGTAACAGGTGGCGTTCCGTGGTTTCTGCCCACCCCCATGGGAAAAAGGCGTGATTGTATGTATGTGTCCATAATAAACAATACTAAATCACAAAACAGATATTTCGTTATACTCGAATATAGAATTGAAACGTGCCTGGTACTTGGATGTAGGTAGAATTTCGTAAGACAATACTCAGAAAAGCAAATTTCTTGCGACAATTAAATAAATATTTGAACACAAAGGATATATATTTTTGTGATCCTTGGAAATTTTGGGAGTTGTTTACAATGACTGGTGATTTGTTTACCTAACTTATATAACAAAAAAAAAAAAAAACAATCGAACATCCTTCTACCTTAACCTTGCATTCAAAGAAATCACGTTGAGGAAAACTTAGTCACATTTTTAAGAAAACCTAAGACTATCGATATATTTTTCTTGATTTTCGGAAAATATTTGATAAACAACTTGAATATTCCGCGACGTGAAATCCAACTGAGCACACGGGCTAACCAGCGGAGTAGCAAGGTGAATCTGCGAACTATGCTCTTTTGATAAAGTTTGTGCATATACGTTTATATGTAACACAGGTACCACCTAGCTCAGGAGTCAGGGCTTCAATTGATGTTGTTAAACCATTTTATATTAATAAAGCTTTTTTTAAATTATTTATTATTATGTTGAATAACTACTATATATATTATTTATTCTGAATGTGAAGACTACGTGGGTCGTGTTTTCGCCATGCCTAAATGTCCTTTCTTTGGAAGTCTTCGTCAAATCGTTGAGCTGCATGATTACTGATGAATGCGTGCACTATTTCAGACGCCAATCCATATGATCTGACCAAGATTATGTCTGGACTTTAAAAGAGACTGTGTGACCTCTGACTTTGTTTCGGCCTTTCTTCTCAAAGTAATCAGATAGAAAACGCCAACCTCATCTAGTTTTTAAAACATGATTGTCGTGTATTAGTGTCAGAACCTACAAACCTACGTACGGAAATAAAATCATTTATCATTTAATGTAGCTCTCGCAGCGCTGTAAAAGAACATGCTACAGCTGCTTGCAGCGCTTCAGCTGTATCCCTGCAGTCTGACTTAAACCATACTCTTTTTGTCCACAGATGGCGCGTGCCAACCGTCGCTACATTCTGACACAAGGTCCCTTGGCATTCACCGTGGGCCACTTTTGGTTGATGATTTGGGAACAAAAAACTAAAGCTATATTAATGTTAAATAAAGTAATAGAGAAAAATGAAATAAAATGTCACTGGTATTGGCCGCAAGACGTTGGCGAAACACACAAGATGACCTTCAGCGATGTCAACCTGGCAGTCGTGCTGGTAAAGGAGGAGGACTGCGGCTACTACTCTACAAGGCTATTCAAGTAAGTGGTATTGTCATATCCTATTTTATGTACCTAAAAGATAAACCTGACTGATAAACTTCCTAAACTTCCGATGTTCGAATTTCAACGCTTGGCTCAACGCCGATAATTGAAGATCCAACAGCGCCGTTGAAAATTTTTGCATTGATTTAGGATTTAGGTGTCGCCTAGGATTTGTGAAAACGGGTACTAAACCGCAGGCATCCAAATGCTTAGAATGCATGATAAAAAAGTTAAAGTTTGTACAGTATAGAAACTTCCACAGGCACCCCCAAAACGAAGGCGCGACGCGTCTTCGATAGAACAATTTTCACGAAATCTTTATAGGAATCGTCGCGCCTGTCTGCGATGTCATTAAAGCAAACATGATCCGAAATTTCATCATTTTTAAATATTTGAAGAAGACATGAAAGTGAATCAAATCATTTGCTAGTCAAGTGATATAAAAATCATTATAAAAATAGCATGAGGTTAACTTAGGGAAAATGATACATTTCTATACAAACTTTGTGGTAACTCGCACATACGAATGTAAACTCGCTGCTATCATTTTCGCACGAAACTCCAGTGTAACATAATACACTTGGAAAATAATGGCCGAAAGCTCCAGCCCAAACAATGGTTCGCTTATGAGCGCGGGTGCCGAAAACTAAATTATTTTCCACAGAATGTATCTCCGCTTGCAAACAGTTAAATTGTACCTGCAATTAGTCTGCGAAATGCAAGCATTACTTTATTGTTTGAACCGAACACTGAAATATTTCATGGGAGGGAAGTTCATGGAATTCTGTACATTTTCAACAACTTGTCGAGTGCTATGCAGGGCCCACATGTTACGTAAACCTGCACAAAATTGGACTTGAACAAGAGGGTTTGACTCCCGGGTCGGGTAAAATGTTATTGGGCTTTTCTATCTTGAATTTCTCAGTCATTTATTTCACAACAAAATCAATGGGTTGAAAATATTTCATTGATAATAGATCAAATAATAAAACATAAAATGCAATTATATTTAAAATTCATCACGCCTTTTTTAAATCAATATCACTATTATATAATAACAAATATATACATGAAAAATTCAATAACTATAACGTAAAATACTTGCCAACATTGCATTTAAATTGAAACTGAATAATTACACATAAAAAAAACATAAACACAAATAATAATTCACAAATAATTCTTTGTGTCCGGTATATGCTCGCCACGTATTACTTGAGACTTAAACCTAAATGTCAGAATTTTATTGTATTATGGTATACCTCTGCCTATCCCTCCGGAGCTTACTGGCGTAATGTTATGTAATGAGTGTAGCCGTAAACAAAATGTAGCACAGACTTCAAGCGCAATCCAAAAATGAAACACAAATATTTGTAGTGGAAATATTCGCCATATATATGAAGCCAGATCCGTGGAAAAATACATTGTAATTTTCATCCATTAACATTGGCACGTGCAGTATGTGAAAAGTTAAGCTTTATTGAATAATGGAAAATTAATTAAAAACATGTAACAAGATTCGAATATTAATTAACGAAATGGACGAGATAATTAAACTCTTGCGGAAACCACCACACTTTTTCAGTTATATTTAACCAATACAGTGGAAAATAAGTCTATTGATTTAACAGACTCCGAGCAACTTTAAGAATACCCTAATTTTCTGAAACACTTTGCCTGACACGCGGATGAAACGCTTAGCTATCGCGTTGAAAAAATAACCCATTAAAAATCGTAGTTCCGTAATAACTTCAAACATAAATATTCGTTTTGCATATATATTCTAAGCTCCTCATATGGCGAGTAGGCCAATAAATTGACACCAAGGTTATTCACGGGGGCACCGCGCTACTGCGCCGCGCTTATTTAATAAGTTCATTGAAAACTTTATTACTACTTATTCAAAGGAGAAGATATAATATCCTACGGAAAGACTCTTTAAAATCGAATTATTATCCCCATTCTAGCAGGCTATATATGCATATAAGCTACAATAGAAATATACGCAGCATATATGAGCATAATCAGCCTATAATATTCCCACTGCTGGAACACAGACCTCATCTTTTCAAGAGGGAGTAGACGCCAGCCCAGTGCGGGTTGATAGATGTCAAATATTTTTTGTGAAGAACATCACGAATAAGGTCGCTATATGTACTCCTAAGGCGCACACTCCTGGCGGTGCCACTCACATCTGCTTTATATACCTTTAGTTAGTCCAAACTATCGAAGCATTATAATCTTTAAACATTTTTTTACTACAAGCTTAGTCCAAGCTATCCAAGCAGTCTTTTAAAATTTTTCTCACAAGCATATTATCAATGTTGTAATTTAATTTATTATTAGCACGAGGTTGAGTTACGTTACGTTGAGATACATACGTAATTA
Source organism: Aporophyla nigra (assembly GCA_947507805.1). Classification (NCBI taxonomy): domain Eukaryota; kingdom Metazoa; phylum Arthropoda; class Insecta; order Lepidoptera; family Noctuidae; genus Aporophyla; species Aporophyla nigra. The sequence goes on along the minus strand of OX382291.1, from coordinate 30,457,179 downwards.
AGAACTTTTACATCGATGTCTTTTTATCACAAACTATTTGGAGACAGTGACAAATATACTACCGCAAGATTTAAAACTGTTTCTCAAATAAAACATTCAAATATGAATAAACAGTACCGGAAACAATTTCTCAGCAAGACCAATATAAAGTTCATTTGAACTAGGAAACGAATAGTATGATCTTCGTTGACTTTATGAGTTTCAGACTTCAATGAATTTACTTCTTCAACTTCAATACACCGTCGCTGCCTCGATGCTAAATTACCTACATATTTTGAAGAAAAATCTATTTCTGTTCTTTACTGTCACTAAAACTCAAAAATGGCTAACACAGCTAGCACAAGAATGGTTTGAGAAAAAAGAAAATTAGTAAAGACCCATAGAAATAGTCGGACAAAAAATGCAATTTCTATGGGTTTGGTATTATTCACACACAGCTAGTATCAATATAAATCCTACTCTGCCTCCGTTAGTTTCTGTAATGATCATAGTGTCAACGCTCAAGGTCATCCAAATCTATTGTCACTATTTCAGTAATTCGGTTACCTACAATCCCATAACACCAATTTCCTTTTGACCAGACTGTACGATCTTGAAAGCGGTGACAGCCGCGATGTCATGCAGTTCCACTACACCACCTGGCCCGACTTTGGGGTCCCCAGTTCGCCCACCGCATTCCTTCAGTTCCTGAAGAGAGTACGCGAGTCTGGGGTGCTGGATCCCACTGACGGGCCACCAGTCATCCACTGTAGCGCGGGCATCGGAAGATCGGGCACTTTTTGCCTTGTAGACTGCTGCCTTGTCATCGTAAGTAATTCTTCTGAAGTAACGAGATAAGATGTTCTGCTTCTAAGTTTGATTTCAACAGGTTTTGGAAAAGCATGTTTTGGTTTTAATTAATTAATCTGCATGACAATTGAAAAGTCATATACATTTTGCATTAATATAAAAATTATCAATGATTCTCGTAAATACTTTCGCATTGTCACTACTATGTCCGTTAATAGCTCATTTTTCCGTAGTATCTGTAAGTGAATTTCAGTTTCCCCTTTTTTTAAATTACTATCTGTGCCAAAATCTCATTATTTTTTTACTTTTATTACTCTTTTCTTTGATTAGCTTGAAAATACGTTTTATTTTATTTTGCATGTCTTTTTATCTGTGCATTCCAGAGGCTTCCAGGAACGCAGGAAAATGATGAGAAATAACAACTCTACAACTAATATTTTATTTGAATGTAAATTTTCTGCCCTACATTTGATTTAACTTGTTTGAAATATCTTCGTGCAAAGCAAGCGTTTCCATCCATAAAATAGAAGGTGTCTATTTTTTGCATTCAAGAAATACTGGTTACTTTTGAAAATAGTGATTTTCTTTCTGAAGGGTATAATTGGTACGTCGAATGCCACTTTGTTCTGTAGAAGAGGTATAAATATTTGAGTAAAAAATTGCGGGTGGACTCCCATACTCCATATACATACACGGCAATCGAGGGCTTGCTGCCGCGCCGCCCGTTGCACTTCCACGTAGGCAGCGCTCGGGCGTAGACGTGAGTCGTGCTACCGGGACCTTGTTGAGATTTTAAAATATTTCAGTCTTTAAAATCGGATAATTTCTAAAAATGTCTGAATCTACTCCATCTACATCACGTACTCCTGAATTGGTTAGTGTTTCGCGTTTTAATTGTTTTAAGTGTTAAAAATATTTAAAAGTAAATTTGTTTGTGTCTTATTTAACAATTACAGCTTGTTTTATAAATTATTTAAAACAGAAAAAAAATAAAAAGTAATGCAGTTCTGGTGATTGAAATAATGGCGCGTTGTTTTCTATAAACTTTTTTTCAACGGTTAACTAATTCGTGGGTTTGTTTATGTGACAGAGGAATTTGTCGATATAAAGTGTTAAATGTGCTGAAATTAAGTTCTTACGGGAACCGTGTTGCGAATAAATTGTTGCGCCCTTATTATTTTATTTTTTTCCGAACTATAATAAACTTAAGTTGGGGGGAAGGAGACAGTAAAAATAAATCTCCATATTACTCTCCCATAACAATTGTGACTGCAACTTCTTCTGTAAAAAACTGCTTTTTTAGACAAATCAAACGTTAAAAACTATTCTCACTATTAAGTCTACATTGTATCAGAATTAACTTCAAATAATTAAACTCTGTTAATTCAAGCTTTAATATAAATCATACTTAAAACTGTGTCGTGTTTCAAATCAAGATATCGATCTTCTGGAAAGAATCTTCTTCGCTATCCGCTCTCGATTCCAATCCAGAATAATATCTTTCTTGATATTTTCTGGCCGATTCTTACCGGATTTCCAATTTACCAGGTCGAAATGGAGGGAATGGAGAAGTTGGACATTCAGGAGATGCTACGGGAGATGCGCCAGCATCGCATGGGCCTGATCCAGACACCTGACCAGCTGCGCTTCAGCTACCAAGCCGTCATTGAAGGAGCCAGGCGACTGGACCCCGACCATGTAAGTGATTTCATCTTTTTCAGCCTGATTTTCCGGAACATAAATATATTACTTTCTGTGTGTGTCTCTTTTGGTTCTAGGATAGAGCGACTTCTTTTTCTACTTTACCAATATTTTTATCCATATCTTCAGAATCGGTCTATCGTAAAATTGCATCTTCCTGGATGAACATCTTAAGGTGACGCGCTAGGCTTTTAAAACTTAGAAATTCACTGGCGCGAATAGGTGTCAATTTCTTAAACTATAAAAAGTTCTATCTTGATTATATTGTGGCATATAAGTAAAACAGATGAGATTCGATTCTAGTGCTTCTAAACAGAAATCCTCCAACCCGTAGTTTAAAACGAAGAGATCTGATTTCAAAACTTAACAAGTCTTCTATGGTTTCCATCTTAGTTCTTATAAACTTATCTCTTAGTTTATTCTATTTTCTTTAAACAGACAACAAAGCCCCTGTTATAAGCTCGAAACGCCTTTTTACTGCTCGAGTAAGCCAAAGGAACCTCTCGAATTGCAGCAAATTGTCTCCTGAAGAAATCTCTAACAGATTTCTATGTCACTGAGTTTCGTGTTAGTGATGGTATACTAACTGTTTATGCTTTCTGGATACTTACATAATCAACCTATAGTGTTTCTCACCGCTGGGACACAGGCCTCTTCTCTGTAAGAGGGAGGGGGCAAGTGCTGGTTGGGTCACATATCTTCGAATTATTAGTTCTAGAAGATTCCTCAAGATGTTATCCTTCACCGTTTTAAGAGCAGTGTTGACGAAATAATTTACACAAAGTAAAGCTGGTCTGGGTGCGAACCTACGACCCGCAACTCGTAAGTCGCAGCCGTTACCACTGGACCACCACTGCTCACTGGCTCAGGCTATTTTGGTATATTCAATTATGTTGAAAACATGAATAGGACGTTTTTCATGATAGTTTTGTTTTGATTTAAAACAAACTTTCGTGTGTGTAAATGCTAAGCTCGTAGCCAAATTCTGGGCTAAATCTATTAAGATCGCTATCGACACGGTAAGAAGAAGTGTAAACGGCGAGTTCTTTCTTTTCTCCGATGGTTTAGCGGTTCCCACATATTTAAAAGAAAGATCTTGTTGGCGCAATTTAACCAGCGCAACTAAATTAGCTTCTCAGAGACTTATTAGCTGATATGGACGAGGCATGTACTGGAGAAATTTTAGAGACCGTATTTTTTTTATCTTTACTCCTCAAACCAGAGGGGTAATTGCGTAACTTGCTATCAGTAGGAATTGGTTTCATATTGATAGTTAAACAACATTCATTGCGTTATTTACGTTGCTGAGCCGATAATTTATTCGAACAAATGACGCAAAGGTTTAGAAATAATCTTCAATCCGATTCAGATTCTGATAAATAGTGCATTTCGCAATTAGGGTGCAGGTCTCACACCTTATAAATATTCGAAAATAGCTTTCTAGTTCTTTTTTGATGTCCAGACACGTATCTAACTCTTTGCAAATGCTACCGGCAAAGGAATTGTGATATCGTAAAGACTTGAGAACGTGTCGTGCGAGCGTGTAGTTAACGCACGAACGACCCGAGAGCAGTGCATAGGTACTATCAGCCCCGACTTACGAGTCGTGAGTTCGAACCCAGACAGACTAGACTGTACTTTGTGTATTTAAATTCATCACCACCGCGTTAAAGGCAAAGATCTTGAGGAAAGCGGCATGTCTTTGAACCAAAAATTCGAAGATATGAAACATCCACCATACAACTTTGGGACCGCTACGTGGATTATCACAGAGCGGGGGCGTGAGTCCCATCAGTGGGAACATTAAAGGCTGATTATGCTAGCACACGGACCACTGTTTAGATCGAATTAGATGTTTTCCAGTGATGCAACGGCGCATTAATGAGATTTACGTACATTGCTTATTTACTATGGTTTGTCGAACATGATTACGAGAATGCTCTCCTGCGTTTTGATTGTTTAATTGAAATTGCTGTCGGAAGCAATTATCTTGAAAATGTGTTGAGTGGTCGTAAACGATTATTACCCGTAGGCGCTGATTTTACAGTTAAAATGCTGTATTTATATACGTTTTAACGCACCATAATTATGTACGTTCATTTGCAATTATGATCAAATGAGTGAGCTTCTTTTTTATTTTTATTATTTGATTTTGTTTAATCAACTTCAAAACCGGTGATTGTTTAGTGATTTTTTCTATTAGCAGTTTAGAATATCACATATTTACGAATCTTTTTAACGTCTACACGGTATGAAAAAAATACAACGTATTGTTCTGAAAATAATCTATACTATGTACTTTTACTTTCATTATTATTTGTAAATTATTTTAGAAAAATTGGCAATTAATTGGTTTTGATTTCGGCTACTCAGAACTCTTGTTCATAAAATTAAAACAACAGAAATAAACTACAGTTCAAGATCAATCATAATATCAATTCCGAAAAAAAATGCAATCTTTCAAAAAACCTAAAACTCGCATTATAGTTCTCGACAAAATAGAAAATGAGCTCAGTCATTAGATAATAACTGAAACAATTTTTCTTTTTGTGCATTAAAAATTATGGAAATACGGTATTTAACTTTAAAAACGCGTCTTTATAATCACTTAATTCATCGAAAACGTTCGTATCTTAAAATGAAAACCTATTTCACGAGTTATTTACAAGAATTTATACTAAAAACATTTGTTAATTCAACCGATACTACATCAAAGATACCTTAAATGTTGAAAGCTCTCATATTTTTAGATACACTGATGTGATTACTGAACAAAACAAAAACTTTACGAACAACTGTGTTTAATATAGGCTTCAATTAATCCGTTACATACAATCAGTGCACAAGCAGTTAGAACAAACAGTGTAGTATTGCCAACTTAAAAAAAAATATTCCTTACTTAATTCAGTGTAGCCAACATTAGATAGATGTACAAACATTGCCATATTGAACATACACGTTTGACAAAATGGACTTTCATTAGACTTACTCTTATAGTGCGCCACTTGAAGATGAAGTTTATGAAGTTTCGCATGAAAGATGTTTATCAATATGGTCCACAATACAGAAGTTTGAAAAGAAAGTTGCTGTTTTTTTTATCCAGCGTAAAGTGTAGGCAAAGCGCCTAAGTGACTCGTCGACGTCGTCAAGGTCGCCACAATGGGTGGAATGCAGCGCAGGGCTGGTTGTTGCAGGAACGTTTTTCGGCTGAGATGATGGGATGATTTTATGGTGCTTCTTAGGACAATAACAGCGCAATTTTGAAGGAGACCTGTTCCGGCGACATAATCAAGTATATTTTGGTTTAATTATTTCAATATTTTTTATTTGATTCTTTAGGTTTCGCAGATAAATCAGATTCAGACGGAGTGTCTGCAGTTTTAAGAAGACACTTGTTTATTTTTAAACGGACACTACTGAAATATGTCATTTAGACCCGAATTCAGCATATAACTAACATCTTTATTGATTACGTTGGTATGAAACAGTTGTTTAATCCGCGTTTTTTTCGAGTTTACCATTAATTTCCAACGAACTGTTAAATAATCAAACGTTTGCGATTGTCGAGAATGACCATTTTGTGAATGTTGAATGCCAACGGCACTCAATTTTCGATGTCAAACTTTGTTATCAAACTCAATTCCTAATTTTTTCAGTGTTGTGTTAGTTTTGAATGAAGTGTCTATACACTGAAGATACATGCAAACGCACTGTGAAATTCACCAGTGACGAGATTTCAGTAGTTACGGAATTCGTAATAAAAGATAGAGACTGAATAGGAAAAAAATCGGCCGCTACAATAAATGCCGAAAAACCATAAGTGTGTGGGAAGCATCTGGCTGACAAATTTAATGCTCACTCAGTGTAATAAGCTTGGATATTCCAACTTTATTTCAATTAAATCAAGTAATTCCACTACGTTTGTTCATACGAAATCTTATACCAAATGTATTCTCGTGATATTCCTCGAAATAATTCCGCCGTGTTCGGAACAGCGGGAGTACGCAAAATTCTTTCTACATTTTCTAAATCATATAAATATTTATATTATTGCCTTTTTATTTTGTAACTAAAAGTGATACACAATGGAAAACATTGGTTTGTTTCTCGAAGTGACTTCGGGAAACAAACCAATGGTTAAACTGAGTTGTCTACTTCGTTTAAGTTAACCATTCGATTACAGCACTTAATCAATGATTATTGCGTGGTGAACAGCAAAATGTTGTTTAGACGCTTATGGTTTAAACTACTGTTTTAAAGGAGACGGATACGCTTTCATACAATCTTGGGCCTGGATGTAAAAAGATGAAATTGGTGTCTATTGATAAGTACTATATTATTAAACAATCACTGAAAATTTTGCAGGTTTTGGCAATCTGAGAACCGAGTTAAATAAGATTTAGGAAAAGTGAGGTTACGTAACAATCTACACTTAGCAGCTGATTTTTGAAGTGCGATTCTCATTCTTTAAAATACAGTTGGGGTGTTAAATATAAAGAATATTATTATAATTCATCATCATCATTTTAGCCGAAAGACTGCTGGTCATAAGTCTTCCCCGATTCGGGGGGGTTTGCCATAATCGCAACGCTTAGCAGGCGGGTTGGCGATCGCAGTGTGGTCGCAAAATGCATAGAGAACGCTGTTGCCAATTCTAAGTCCCTTAGTCGCCTCTTACGACATCCACAGGAAGAAATAGGATGGTGCCATTCTTTACTATTCCCTCTATTCTTAATAATTATGTAAGTATTTATCGAAGGGCTGGTGGCTAAGTAATAACAGCCGCACGGGTTAACCGATCACGTTAAGCTACGCTTGCCGTGGTTGGTCCGTGGATGGGTGACCATCTTTACATACCAAGACCCTTCCGTGCCTCGGAAAGCATGTTAAGCCGTTGGTCCCAGCTATCTTTCGTAGATCTTAGACAGTCGTTACGGGTCATCAGAAGCCCAGTCTGACAACCAGTCTTACCAAGGGATATCATATTACCCAGTAACTGGATTGTGGAACTCAGATAGGCAGTCACTCCGTGTAAAATACTGGTACCCAGCTGCATCCGGTTAGACAGGACGCCGACCTCAACGTGATTGGGGAAAGGCTAAGCAGATGATAATTTATATAGGTATTTGTAGAGTGAGGGAGAGAAAATAAAAATGTTCTTTAGTAATATTTATTATTTATCTTCAATTATGATTAAATTGTCATCTAGAAACTGTGCAGGTGGTACTATATTATCTTGGTACCTAGCCCAACTAAGGTACCATATTATTTTCATAACAAGAGGTGATCTTTGATCCAACTACCAGCAAGCTTGGCAAACATGGTCACTGCATTTTACCTGAAAGATGTAAATAGTGGTTAATAACAGATAACATGATTAAGTACTTTTAACAAATCTTGGTCCGATAGTTACTTAGTTCTATATAATGTATCTACATGGGCCTTTTAAATGTTTACCTATACTTTATTATATTAATTAATACCGAACTACCTGCTAAATATCTCAAATATTATGTTCACTGATAACATGTGTGATTATTGGAGAGCGAGGAATACTGTCCTACCGCGATACAGTTTATACTATGATGTAGTACAGAGGTCAGTGTGAATTACTCTCTAACAACCAAACAACCATTTACGTTTGATATAAGATCTTATTTGTTTTTGTTTTATATACGTACATTTAACTCATTGTACCTAAGGTTGTTATTGTGCTACTAGAAATAAGAATTTTGCCCCTAAAACGACCCACTGACCTTTTATTTTTTATTATTATTTTGTAAGTATACTGTTGCTGTTGCTGGTTGTTATACTTCATCATCATGATGATGATGATGAAGTATAACGGTGAAGGAAAAAATATTGTAAAGATTGTAAGCCAGCGTGGTAGACGTTGGTGAGGTAAACAAGAAGTGAGTAAATACTTACAGATTGTGGTGTACGCCATTGACGAATTACTGCTAATATCATTTCGTCATCCAAATCTCGACGATCTGTTGTATTACAACGATTAGTCGCTATGCGACAATTTACACAACGATCCATGGTGTCGATTTACAATCGATAGGCTGTTCGTAAAATCCAAAATGACAAGTCCAAGTCCAATGTTTAAGTCTCCGTGTTGGGTATGGTAGCAAGGCAAGGGTCATACAAGAAAGTAGCTCCAAAGTCCGTAGAATGAAAGCAGGGGTTGAGGAAACATTAATAAAACTATGGGTGGAAACACGATACGCACATGCAATAAACAATATGAAACGAGTGAGTGTCAGCGTTATGTCATGCATGTCATGTCAGAGTTACCACAGACTAAACATACATTAATCGATTAACAAAAATGGATCAATTTATGTTAATTATATAAATATTTAATTGGTTTAAGCTGTGCAGTATGTTATTTCTAACAGATTTAATTATTTTAATTGAATTAATCATCTGGTGAAGGCATCTTCTTAAATAGTATGAACGTTAATCGATTATAATTTAATCGATATTCCATTTACTTGGGAACCTTAACTTAATTTTATGATTTCTCATTTTCCAGATTGTAAATTGAGTTGATTTTTCAGATTTTTATATAGAAAAATATAAGCTTTTTTTTAAACCATTTCTCCACTTATTACATTTTGGCCCAGAAATGCCCGTCTCCTTTAACCGTCTGGTGAAGTCGGGTCTTAGTTATTAATTAGAACAAGCACGGCGACTTGTCTACGCTGTCTAAGCTGTGCTCTGCTAACTTTCTTGTGCTAGGTTTTTTACGCAAGTATCGTCAATAAATTATTATCTCTTTAACATAACACCACACCAGTAACTCCCGAAGACTTAGGCAGAGTACCTATAGTAAGCCCACATTTCTCCAGTTAGGTTGGCGAGCGTATTGCCGTCAATCGGGAGTGTATTACGTGAGCTCGACAAATGGATGTGCGAATAACACTTGTGCGACAAAACTGTACTGCGACTCACCATAGTTCGAATGCACGCTTGTGCGACATACTGAATCTAGTCGTTTCTAGCACTTGCCGCCGCTGCCTCGGCACCGCTCGCTTCGCTCGCTCGGCTCGGGCGTCCGAGGTCACAGTTTTAACCTAACCTAACCTACTGTACTATGTGAGCTTGAGTGTGTCGCACAAGCGTGCATTTGAACTATTGTGAGTCGCAGTAAAATTTTGTCGCACAAGTGTTATTCGCACATTCATTTGTCGAGCTCATGAAGTACCCGTCAACCGGGCACAAATTCAGACTCTGGGCTACTACTGAGAAGTACCTGATAGTAAAGCCCAATAAGACTGCACGACCTAAGGAAGACCAGGGCTTCATGTTAAAAAAAAAACACAAAAAAAAAAATTGCGACTAACTGAGATACAGCGCTCGGCGGCCTATGCCGCGGCTCCGCTAGTTTCGCTTGCTAGGCTCGCGTTCGATTGGTCATACTTCTGATCTAACCCATTTGGTTAGCGTGCTCTAACTTAACTAAGTTATTTAACTAAATAGAGGGCACATTTATTTAAAAAGCATCATTAGTAGGAGGTCAAGTTTTTAGAGAATCAGTCCAATTTGTGAAGATGTATGGACTATGGATGCATGGATGTTTGTTAGTTTTTCAAAAACCCAAGAACGGATTCGAATGAAATTTGGAACACAGATAATTTGTAACCTGGATTAAGAAATAGGTCACTTTGATCCCGGTTGTATGTACCCGCGGGATAATCCAATCTCGACGCGGGCGAAGCCGCTGAGAGAGGTAGTTAAATCTATATATATAAAATTCAAAGTCCTGAGTGACTGACTGATATATCAATGCACGGCCTAAACCGGTAGTCCTAGAGCCATGAAATTTGGAGGATGTTTTCTTTGTGACGAGTAGGTATTCACTAAGAAAGAGTTCTTTGAAATTCCATCCCTAAGAGGGTGAAAGGGGTTGGATTTTCTGTAAAACTTTTTATTCTCTGGGTCGGATTAGACAAAGCAAGCAGTGCGATAAGACATATTGTTTACCTGGATTGACACATATTCATCCCGGTAGTACGTTCCTGTGGGATATTTTTCGACATCCACGCGGGCGAAGCCGCGGGCACAAGCTATTATATAAAAATGTAATTAGAGCTGCGCTAGGTATGCTGTGCGAGTCAGCTTACGAGCTGATTCGCACAGCATACCACACATACCACAGCATATAAGCTTACGCCGCTGTACGCAGCGGCGTACGCAGCGGCGTCAGCTTATTTTATAACAGCTTATTCAATTGTGTGTGTTACGTGTGAGTTGAGTATGTGTCATATGTATGTGTATGTGTGGTGTGTACATGTTGTACATAGGAGTAAGTTATGCATGAATGGGTGAGTTATGATGTGTGCTGCAAGAGGGCCGCGTCTATTGTTTTAGTACAAGCTAATGCACCTGTTCTTAACTTTTAATAGACAAAGATGGTGTCAGCTTATCCTTCTTGAGATAGGCTATGCCATAGGCGCTCCAGCAGAACTTGTAGGCTCCAGATTTAGTTAAATACCGGGCAAGGAAGTGTAGACCCTTTAGTATCAGGTGTTCTGATAGGAATATAGGGGTGTCTTTCCGTATTTTAAATTCGAGGTACTTGCAGCATATCTTTGACTTGTCTTTTAAGCTTTTACATTTTCATAATTTCACCCTTCAGTAGTGTAGAACCAGTTTCGACAATGAAACAAACATTTTGAATGTCTGTGTTATTTCCACGTACTCACAATTATCTATATAATATTATAATAATATTCTATTTTACATTTCTTCGATTTTTCTTGCAGGATGTCGACGAGCAAGAAGAAGCGCTTTACGCGGTGGTTGGAGAAGAGGAGGCCCCCCCTCCGCCGCCACCACGTGCGGAGAGCCTGACCCGGGCGCCCGCGCGCCCTCTCCCTGCCATCCCTACCAGCGAGTCCCTAGGTAAGTACTGGACTCTACTGGTGCGAACGCGCTACCGCACCCTGAAGTAACCCAAACTCCAAATTCTTTCTTTTCCAACGTTGATTTCCATATGTCTTCCTCTGTTGAATATCCTAAAGGCGAAACGAAAATATCTTTCCCGAAAGGGTACACGTTTATTTCTCTTGGTAGTAGCTGATGTCTTTTAAGTTTATTGTTGCACACTAAACTACACCAGTGACAAAAAAAAATGTTCCCGCCTCACCAGCTGGATTAAGTACAAATTTTTCTTATACTGTAGATTCATATACTATTTACATTTTACACACATTTACAGTTTAGAAGTGTTTTCACTTGTCGTCGTTCACTCGTTTCATATGATTAAAGCATTGGAATAGAGAAAAGAAACCAGCGTGAGGAGTCGACGCAGCAGCAGACTGCGGGTCGGGTCGGGGAGTACTTGTACCGAGATACGCTGTTCCACATTGCATGCCATTCATCTTTATACCCACTACCCACTATATACCTGCTATCTGTATCTAGGTCATATCTGCGTTTGAGACTGAACTCTTTTTAGAGAAGGAATGTGAGCTTTATCATGTATTTTTTTATTATATTGAAATGAACTTAGCTTTACAGCTATCTTCATGACAATGTACGTTGTTCGTTTTTAAATTTATTGATGTTGTACGTATTGCATAGAACCTTATAGTCGATATGATTTCGAGATCGAATCTAATGTCGCTAGTTGTCTTGTGAGCTTTTGTATGAAATCCTGTATATTGAAGTGAAAACTTCTTTAGCGGCGTTGAGCACTTTTTCTGTAATGGGTATAAAATCTTAAACTCGCGTCAGGACACGTGACCTGATCGAAAAAGCGTAGGACGGATGGAGAGTAGACAGCTATCCCCTCTCTACGGCGCGGCGAAAATGTATGCCTGGGCCTACTGTTTCGTTTAGGCGGCGCAGGGCGCTTGCGCGAATGTTCGTCTATGTTACAGCGTGCCACGCGCATCCATGGATGGTGACAGCTGATGGCTCGACCGTCTGTGTAGTGATCACATTGTTGTGTATTCGTAAAATTCGTGAATATAAAGTGCTTAAAATATGGAAATTGAACAACAAATTATTCCCTAACCATTCCAAAATATCAAACATGCTCAACGTTAATAATCAAGTTTTCACTTCTGCCGGCACTCCCGGAGTGCAATTTTTTTATTATTTTTGACGTTCCACTGCTTGAAGATTTGTTTCTTTTGCTAGTAGTGAATTTCTTGTTTATTTACTTTATTATAATAGGTTTTTGTTGATCCTGTGATAGTATCGATATTACTATCGATGTCGGAGTTTTTTCGTATATTTAACATTTCACTGAGCTCCATTTATTTAGATGACACAGCGCGACGCGACTATCAGCCGGTTTCTGAAAAGCCCAGCCTTGAAATAATACCTATGTAAAAAAAGGAAGAAAAACGTAAAATGTATTTAAAAAAATATATAAAACGGAAATATTTATGAAAAAAAAAAAGGAAAATAATAAGGAAACGATAAACGAAAAAAAAATACAATAAATAATAATTAACTTAGAAAAAATATTAATGTAGCAGTTGTGATTGACTGGATGTAATAACGAGACCTTTTTCCCTGCCTCGTGATTACAATCCATGGCGAATTGGCGATTGTCTTACCGTGCCTGCTTCGCAAACTGCGCAACTGTTACAAGGCTTTCAGAAACCGGGCTTCGATCTCAATATATCATGGGAGGAGAGTCTTTTCAAAAAGCCATATTTCCATTTTTTACTCAGATGACGGAACTCAGTTGGCAAGGTTAAGTAGTACGTATTCACTATTCAATAAGACGAAATAGTAAAGCTTCATTGCTATCGAAAAATGGGTACCATTTTTTATCAATGCAGGCACAATCCCATATTGTGTATCAGTTTAAACAATACGCCACATCCCTTTACAGTTCAAACAAAAGAACGCATTTAGTTTTTTTTTTTTTGGTGAAAAATTTCAGAATATTTCTTTTAGATAAAAAGGTCTTATTTTCATGACAAATCATATGTTTCCAAAGCCTTTATCAGTATCCGTAAATCTAAAACTAGAAAATGAAGTTGTACCAGAACATAGTTATTGAGACTAAACATAAATAACATGCATGTTTCCTATTTGGAAATTTTATCGTAATGGAAATGACGCCTTTGGAATAGACACTCCTCATATATGACGTAAGATATTTTTGTTTAAAACAACTGGGGAGCTAATATATCGAACATGTATTTCCGCAGGCAACTTGAATATGACTGCGCCTCAAGAGTCTAGCTCTGACGAGAGTACGCCTTCGCCAATTTCGGTGGGCGATTCACTTTCGGCTTCTTCAGCGGACGACGAGGCAGAGGAGCCCTGCGGTGAAACAGGAGAAAGGTGCGTGGTCGATATCTTTCGTAGGATTCTGAGGTGTGCTTGTATACAGAACATGCGAAACCGCGGGTTAGACTGCGAACCTCTATACCCACCCGGTCATGAAGACCATGACCAGCCCGAAGGTACTGAGTAGACTTTAAAAAAAGTCTTAGGTAGGGAGCCCCAAAGATTGTAGTTTCAATGTTACTTACATGTTTTCGGGGTTTCGGGCGCTTTTATTATAGAGTTTCTGGGGTTTTCGTTTTGAATACTGTTTTAGAGTTTTAAACATAGTATATATGCTTTTTGGGGTTCCAGCTTTAAAGTGTAGTGTTCTAGAGCTTTTGACTTGCGAATTCTTTTTGGTTTTTAACTGCGATAAAAACAAAAATACCAAAAAAAGCGGTTTTAAGTCTAAGCTTAGTAGGTTAGTAGTCAGTTGCAGCACTTCACTAGGTATGCGAGTATAGCTTCAGGTAGACGGACAACAATAGTCATGTTGACAAACACTTCTAGTCTAGTATAGGGATAATCTGCAAATAGTCGGGGTCGTCCTGTAATGAAGAATGGGTTGAACAGGGAGGTGAGCTGTGAGTGAGATACGTAGGCCGCTAGATAAATTTTGTCGTATGCTTGATCGAAGTAAAACAAGGTTTGTTTGAGGGTAGTATAATAAACTTCAGTTCATTGGATTACTATCAGAGGATAATTGATACGCGCACTGTGCTTTCCTAAATTATAAAAAAATAAATAAACCACTGTGATGGCTGAGTTTACGCAGCGTGATGTTCGGGTGATTACGTCATATAATTTTCGTCGTGGTCTTACAAAGCAACAATGCTTTGAGGAAATGAGTGGTGTGTTGCAAGATACTTGTCCATCTTTAAGGACGATAGAAAGGTGGTATTTACAATTTCAACGTGGAAACTTTTATTTAGACGACGAGAAAAGATCTGGTAGGCCAATTGAAGTAGTTACTGATAAAAATATTTCCACTTTAAAAAATCTAATATCGCAAGACCGACGAATCACATACCGCCAGATAGAGAATTTAATGAAGATAAGTGCACCAACAATTCACCATATTCTACACAACGAATTGAAAGTTAGAAAAGTTTGTTCACTCTGGGTACCACATTTGATGACCGATACTTTGAGGGAGCAGAGAGTAAAGTGGTGCAAACAGATGCTTCAAAAATTCGATGACGGTCACTCTAATAATATCAATTTAATCATCACCGGTGATGAAACTTATATTTATTATTACGACGTCCCTACTAAATCCCAGAGCAAAATGTGGGTATTTGAAGACGAGGAACCACCAACATTAGTAAAACAAGTTCAATCTGTAAAAAAACTAATGGTCACAGTTTTCTTTAGAAAGAAAGGTATATTAGCTATTATTCCCTTAGAGACACAGAAGACTGTGACAGCATCTTGGTACATTAATGACTGTCTCCCAAAAGTTTTTGAAGCCTTAAAAAATGAGCGACCAAAGTCAAGACTTGATATTTGGTTCCTCCACACACGACAATGCTCCAGCACATCGAGCTGGTTCTACAATCACCTTTCTCGAGGAATCTAAAATAAAATTGCTTAGTCATCCTCCCTACAGTCCAGACTTAGCACCGTGCGATGTTTTTTTGTTCCCTTGCGTAAAGAAGCAGTTGAAAGGGCGAACATTTTCTAGCAACTCAGAGCTACTAGGAGCGTTTGAACAAATGTGCACCAATATTCCACCGTCTTTTTGGAAGGAGACTTTTGCCACTTGGTCCGAGCGTATGAAGGCTTGTATAGCTGCTGAAGGTGATTACTTCGAAAAAAAGTGAATTCTCTGTGAACACGACAAAACTTATCTAGCGGCCTACGTAATATGACTTTCACGTGTATTTTACCGTGTGCCTGATCAGTTTAGTTTAATTCGTGACGAGTGATCATTTTTTTTACTATAGTATTTTCGCCATAAGATGAGTTCCCTGACAGTTCATTTTTTCCGTGGCATGCATACTACTTTAGACGAATAAAAAATAAACTGGCAAAAAAATTAAAAAAGAAATGATAAAAAAAAATTGCCTTTTGTAAATTACTAAGTAAATTATTGTAGTTATAATTAACTGTTAATAAATTAAGTAAATAAAATAAAAAAGTATAAATCTTAAAAATGTCTAATGCGTTGAACGGAACGTCGGCCAATAGAGATTGCCACTACTCAATACACTAATCGACAAAAAAATTGATGAATCGGAGCGGCCATTTTGTAATCGCAATCGCGTCGCGTCAGTACGAGTGCGTTATGTCAGGTTTTAGCTCTGCTCCCGTGATGTTATGTAGCCTATGTCTTATTCTGACGTATAAGCTATATTACTGTAAAGTTTCATCAAATCCGTACAGTACTTTATGCGTGAAAGAGTAAGAAACGTCCACACACACACACATACTAACTTTCAAATTTATAATATTAGTAGGAAGTAGGATAACCAGTTTATTAAAAAATATTTTGAAAATTTAAAATCGATAATCCGATTCCATTTTCTTTGCCAACTGAATCGATATTATAAAAAAATCGATTATATTTCGTTAGGTCACGTCACTACAATTGTCAGACAAGAACTGTCAGGGAACTCATCTTATTCTTATGGCGAAAAGACTATAATAATGAATTTAATTGAGTGACTACGTAAAATACATGTGATAGGAGGGAGCGATGATGGCTAGTTTAAAACTTCACGACGTATATCCAAGGGCGAGGAGGCCTGAAAAACATCACGTGAATAAAGAATGCTATATGAGCTATCACAGCGTTATATACAGCATGACATTTGAGTCGTCTTACAACGGCAGCCCACTTCATTTATCCAATGACTACTAAACATTAAGAAAAAAATAAACATTTGAATAACTAAAAAATAAAAATATTATTCATTATGATGACACATGACGTAGTTTGTTTGATATTTTTCTCATGGAAAATGGAGATGGAATGATCTAGTCGTCTCGTGCGCTGGGTAGGTATGTATGTTCTGTACCATATGATACGTAAACATTATTAATAGGATTTTTCATCATTCTAGTGCATTTTTTATTATTCTTAGTACGTATTTTCTTAATTAGTAAAAATTTTTTGATCACGCCTAGAGGTACATTGAGTGGACAACCTTTGTTAGACGACTAAAATGTCACGGTGTATAATCAGCCTATAATGTTCCCACCGCTGGGACACAGGCCGCCTCTCGGTGAGAGGAACTGGTCCATAAACCACCACGCGGGCCCAGTACTGGTTGGTAGATATGTCACCATGGTTTTGAATGTTTGATTCAAGGACATGCTATTTTCCATCACCGCTGTATACAGGATGTCCCAAAAATCAATTTCAAGCCGAAAACGGTTGATAGGCCAGGTGGTGACAGTTATCAGAAAAATAATAAAAAAATCTAAGTTAAGTACTTTTCAAATTATTGACAATACTTTTAATTATTTTTAGGGTTCCGCACCTCAAAAGGAAAAAGCGGAACCCTTATAGGATCACTTTGTTGTCCGTCCGTCCGTCCGTCTGTCAAGACCCTTTTTCTCACGAACGCGTGAAGGTATCAAGCTGAAATTTATATCAAATACTCAAGTTTACTGTCCCTTGCAGCTGTGAAAAAATCAAACATCTAAGCTATCGTAATCAAAAGATATAGCCGTTTATGCCGCAAATTTCCGAAAATTTTCGAAACTCGCAAGGGAATCAAAACCTAAAGGGAAGGAGGTGGAGGGGAGGTGTCGATCGAAATTTGGTATGAAGCAACGTCTTATAGCACAGATAAAGGAAAAATTGCGAAAACCGTAAATTTTCAGTTACATCATATAATAAAAATATTTTTTGAGGTTTGTACGGAACCCTCGGTGCGCGAGTCCGACTCGCACTTGGCCGGTTTTTTTGTGAGTGATGTAACCCTGAATAACCCTTCTGTAAACTACAGTCCAAAATTATAACACAATTACCTCAGTTTTAAAGAAAACATCACTTTTTTGCTCCACCATGTACTAAAAATGATTACATCGCCCAACTTTAACTGACTGTACTGAAAAAAAAAATGCTTAACTTAGATTTTTTTATTATTTTTCTGATAACTGTCACCACCTGGCCTATCAACCGTTTTCGGCTTGACGTTGATTTTTGGGGCACCCTGTATATTCTTAGGTAACTCTACTTAGGGGACTCTGTTAGGTTTCGCAAGGTAACTTAATTGCACCCATTCATCTTTCACAGTCGAATAAAACCACTCTAGTCCAGGAATTACAATGAAGAGGGGAAAATACGCTTCTGAAGTACCTAGTCAATATAGAAATGAAAACAAAAAAATATATTCTCCCAACAGTAATTGTACAAATAGGATTGCTTTTAATCGGATAGTGAAATTCATATAACAAAAATAACGTTATTTTCGATTTCAGCCTTTATCTCATGAGTCATGACTATTGTGATACCTGGTAACAATATATATTATGAATATAATTATCAGTAGTAATGTGTCCGTCGTCTATGTCTGTCCTGTGTATATGTATTCACACGAGTTGATCTGTTCATCATCAGCGCACTGCCACATCGCTGTACTTAGATAGAGATTCATTTTTCATAACATATGTTTGCAATTTTTAGAAAATATATATATATATATATATATATGTTGTAATACCGACATTGGAAAGGAAAACCTGCTGTATTGCGACACGAAATAGGGTTGAAAATCAAACGGCCATAGTTTCCCTTCGCCCATGAAATACCCTCCTGCCTGTGTGACATATGGCATTTTCCTTTTCATAATTTGCGCCATGCTTTGTTCATTAGTAAAAAAAAACGAATAAGTACGTATATCATCCCATTATTGTAGTATCTTGATCATTAAAATTCCCATTCACATCAAATCCATCGCTGTTATGATCTCATTCAATTATTTTCAAATTTTTAAATAAAAGGAGATGACCCTCCAAAGACTAAGTAATTATTTAAATCAGTCCAAATAAAATGCCCTTTTCAACTGTGAAACTGAGATGCCAACAAGTAACCAGTTCTAAAGAACAGAGAATTATGCAGAAGAACGGGCAACTAACACTTTTATTATAGACACTTCTAAAGGTGTCAGACTTATTCTGGACTGACCATATTAAGACTGCCTTTGACACACTGAAATGAGAAAGAAAATTAAGTTACTTTTTTTTAACAAGTTGAACTTAACTAAATATAATTAAACAAGTGTTGTTCGCGGACGGACTACGTCGTAAGAGCGCTCCCACAGACGACTTACGCGGACTAGTTCTCAGATCGCTCGCTTCTTAGCTCAATAAGGACCTGGCTTGTTAAACAAAAGAACGCGTGCAGGAACAGTAGTCAAGCGAGTGAACGATCCTTTGTCTGGTTCGAGATGGGAGCTGATGAACTTAAAAATCAACCTAGTTGGTAAGGAGCTGCGAGCTAAATTGAGCGCTCCAGTTCGCGAACTGTAACACTAAAATACATCCCGAAATGGGTCCTAAATTAAGCCAAAAAATAATAATTCGTAATACAAAGCATATTTCAGTGCATTTTCGCATTTTCATCTCATTGTATTCGATGTTTTTACTATAAATGTGTGTTTGATCTGTTGGACTGTTTCTACAATGTGCTATGTTTTCCAGCCCTAGCTCTGAGACCACTGAATCGCTGCGGAGGCGCCGCAATCGCGACCTGGCGGAGCGCGTGTCTCACATGAAGCGGAAAGCGCGCGAGGCGGAGCGCTGGCACCACCTGAAGAGGTCGCTGTACAAACCATTAACCATTACATTCGGGTTCCTTTTAGCCGGAATCATTGTATACACATACGTCAAACATTAAACACTTCCATGCGCTCGACTTTCACGTTCTTTGTGGGAAGATGTACTGGATCCTTGCTTTATTTTATATGGTTAAACATTATCTTGTCTGTATTGTCATATGACTGTGTGGAGCCGAGTTTGTGCTAGGTGTTCGAGCCTTTCATTGCAATTATGCATTGCATTGTTCCCACTGTGGGAGGCCTCCCTGTTCCAAACTATGAACAATAACAACGCCACTGTAATGGCTTTTCACTTTTTTTTTTTTGTTTTTCTTTCGAATCCTTTCCGCAAACTCGGTCAAAATCGTATTTTAGTCAATTATAAAATGAATAAATACGAGGATCCGGTATGAAAAACGGCGTAAAAAAAAACAAATTGGACATCAATGAAAGTCGGGCTTTTCGGAACTTGAGTAAGACTGCTTTTGTACCACTTAACATGTAAACTTTAGGCGATTAGGTCTATACTAACAACTACAGGGAGTTCTTGGCTCATGAGTTCATCACGCTAAGTTAATTCGTTACTGTACCGAAAAACTGCGACCGAAATATTAATTCGAGACCGAAATAGAACGCACCACGTGGCAGTTCCATCTTTACTCTCTATCTCCAATCGTTTTGAATGTTCGTTTTGGGCGCAAAGAACTGAGTTTAGAATTTCTCACTCAATTCCGTCATTCCATTTGACCAAGAGCTCCTAAATGATAATCGGTACTCCGACGATTGTCTTCGTTATTTAGAGAAATAACGGATAAACCATTTTTGTAACAAAAGCAGTTAATTATTTCATATAAGTATTGAACCAACTTCGGAAGACAGTTTTCTTGAATAATTCTCGAAATTGGCTATACTGGTCCTACTTTAGTGTTTAGACGTATGACGCCACCTTTTACCACCCGGTAGTCTGGGTTGTATTGCAAGTACTGGGGTGAGTAACAATATTTTTAGGGTATAGAATAATAAATTGGACTACAGGCAGGAGAATCATGATTATCAGAATCAAAATAAAAAATATATTCATTTTCACCCTAGTAATTGCCTTTTGTTAAAAATAAAAGTGCCGAGCGAGTGTCGCCACTTTTTTCTGCACGAATCATTTATATGACTGTTTTTAACAACCACACAGTCAGTGTTTAGCACACTCGCATAAATCAGTGTTTATTTAAAAAAAAAGAAAAAAATCAAAAAAAAAATAATCAACCTAAATCCTAAGTGTATTTTATTTGAAATGAAAGTCAATTTTTTCAATATCACGTGTTAAAACTCACGCACTTTTTTGTTAATATTTTTCCACTTTTTTATTAAAAGATTACGATCAGTTTTTTAAATCTTTACAAACGAATGAATGAGCTTATTCTGTCTAGGGATATGGATTAGATCGCGATAGGGTAATTGTATTGTGTAAAGTTGTCGATCAGGGAACTGAGCACGCGGAAACAACAGCACAGACGGGAGATCTACCTTTAAAATATATTTTTAATTATTCTATGTTTCAATGCATTTCTTTTTAATTTAAAAATCTTTATTTCAACTTGAATTTTCAATTTTATTTTAATTATGTAGAAATATATTATTTTAATTGAATGTGAGGCTTGACGAGCCATATGTGGCGTGGTGACGGATCACTATTATCAGTATGTGAATTTATTAATTTATTTATTAAAACCATCGTTGGCTTTGGTAAGCAGGCACCTAGTAGAAAACTACGTTAGGCCTTTAAACCGCGATTTAAAAGACTTCTGTAAAACGCCGCGTGAAGTGACCACAACTTCTGATAGTTAATCTTTTGGCACGATTGCCTAGGACTGACCACTTGACGCGGAAACTAAATAAGACAAGGTGCTAAAAATGTCTAAAATAAAGTACACATTTAAACAAAAAAAAAAAAACGAAACTCGATTGTACCTACTACGGGTACGCCTCTGCCTATCACATCGGGGCAACAAGGCGTTATGTTATAACAAATGACAAAGATGCATGCGCGATGCACATCAGATAATATTAGTTTAAGGGTTGGGGAACCAAGTCAACATTTTGAACTTAATTGAATTCATAATTTCAGGGCAAAATTGGACAGCATTAAGAAAGACCATTGTGAGGACAAGAACGAGATTAGGTAAAATATGAAAACAAAACGTAACAGCCTTAAAGTACATCTCGGAATTATGAGTTGCAGTGGTAGAAATCTGGGAAGTAATATGACGATGAATACTCTGGGACCTACTCTCTAACCACGAGATTTGTAGATTCGGCCGAAATTACAGGCGTTTCCGTTACATCTGCGGACATAAAACTAGTTCGGGGCCCAAACTATTTGACAACACTATTTGACAGTTGTCCCTACTCCAGATATGTTATTGTTCGTCCGAGAAAGTTTATTAACTATCGGGTGTAGGGTTCTCTCCGAAGTATCGGACTACTTTCGGACGGATCCGTATCTTCGTTAAAAGCTCCCGCAAACAGGCGTGAAGCGACTCTACTTGGACAGTTTCTATGAGAAAAAAAAATCTTGGAAATTTATCAACTAGGGTTGCGGTCGCGCCGGTCAGCCCGAGCGTTAACGTACTTAGAGAGTAGGCCCCCCAGTATTGAAAACCGATTCCGTTTCAAAAGTTTACTCTCGTTATAAACACTCCGTGAATAGCCGTCAGAATAAGTGAATTATTCGAAAGCTAGTTTTTATTATTTTTAATTTGATGTAAAATTATTAAAAATAGTTTTTTTTTTTACAAATACAGAGTGGTGACGACATAACGACATTAAATGAAAATACGATCCCCGCTAGTTAATCAAAATACTTTAAAAAGATCAAATTAGGTATAACACCAAAATTCGAAAATCGAATTTTTCAAACAATGCAAATACGAAAATAATTTATATTAAACACTACATCTTTCCCATCCAAAAAGAAGTTACAGTATTAAATCAAGGCATCAAGGGATAATTAATCGGTGTATTCCGATATAGGGCCTCTGAGGAGATCTAGGAACTTGGCCGCTGTGAGGATACCCTCAATGAACACCGGACCAATGATTTGATTTCGGTGAATCGCAGCCCACATGCTCAGAGAAAAACGGTACTGATAAGAAGATTCTCGGAACAAATGTGGATTTTCTTGACTCCAATAACGGAGATTTTGTCTATTCCAGATACCATTTCGTGTAAAGGTGCTCTCATCTGTCCACATTACATTGTAAATAAATTCAGGGTCATCAGTCATTTTACTCTGTAACCAACGGCAATATTCTTCTCGGATTGGCCTATCTCTCGGTAACAGCGCCTGAACTTTAGTGTATTTGTATGGCCGCCGTTTATCTTTTCGCAATATTTCGAGTACCGTGTGATGTACTTGAAACTGGCGTGCGGCCCTCCGCAGACTTGAAGTTGGGTTGTGCGTAAAATAATCTAAAACTCTTTGTTCTAATGGCACAGCTAATTCTTGCGGAGGAACATCCTCGCGAAGTGGGACCATAGGCTGATTTTCCCGTATTCTTTGAATAGCCTGTACAATCGTGCAGGAGTTTACTGGGCATCTTCGGGAGTCACCATATCTTTGAAGATATGTTCTTAAAGCCAGCGCCGCGTTTTGTTGACACTCACCATAAATCAAGCTCACATCGGTATACTCCATAGCAGTGTAATTGAATCGAGGCATCCTGATCTTATAAGCAAATAACACGAAGTAACTATCACACTATTGTTTACACATTAGGTAGGTACGTAACCTACCAAACGCACCTACACTTAAACCTATACACAATCGAATTATCAATAACACAACAGTAAAACTATTAAAACTCTGCACTGTATGAAATTGCAACAAAGCAATGTTCAATTTTACATAAAAACAGTTAGGTATTACAATTGCGCGCGCGGGAAAACACTCTTACGCATCGAAATTTAAAAAATACATGCTCTCCACAAGGGTAGGACGTCACGCACCAGAGAGTGGGCCAGGAGCAAACTCCAGGAAAAACCCTATATGTATTTCTTTCGTTTTCTTGCACAATAAATATTCGAATGCGGAAGTGATTAGAACTGTTTTTGCCTACACTTTGTTGCAAAAATGTCGAATTGGCAACGTCGCCTTTCTTGTCAGTTTACAAAACGAACCGTGCGCTTTGGCAATCTTTGTTTGCTTATGATAATAGGAATTTTGTGATGATGGTTTTTAGGTCTAAATTCAATCAGCAATACTTTACAATATTGTATTATTTCTGAGTAGCGAGTCGCACATTTCATTTGGTTATGTTTTACGCATGTAGGTAAATTAAATTGTTTTGAGGTGAATGACCTAATGAACTTGCGTAGCGTAATCGTAATGTATTCACATCATATGCTAAAATTATTCAAGTAAAAAAAAATCCTGCGGCTATACCGTTGATTATAATTTGATAATTTTTGGTATACGTGCTACTAACGCGATACCCCGTATGTGGTTTCATTAAATGTCGTAATATCCCCACCTCTCTGTATATATATATATATTTTTTGTACAAAACTATCGTACACCGCTCGAGTATTTCTTTTTTGTCTGCATTTCTCAGCAGATTTCTTTGTATAGTTTTTTTTTATATATATATGCCAAACCGATCCCTGTGTTCTTAGTGCTCGTTGAGGCAGCTCGCAGTAGAACAAATATTGTTTAAAAAGGTTAGGGACGGTTTTATTTTACTAGTTACTATAGGAATGCTATGTTCAGGGTGAAATAAAGTGCGCGGGCGTCAACTGTAAAGACGATCAGTGCATCTACTCGCTAGATCACCTAAACTGTAAAAAATCGACTAAAGCGCCAACATTTGATATTTTAGTCGCATCACTAATTACCACTTTACGCCCACGCAACTATTTCAAACGTTATGTTAAACAGTTATTCCATTTTAGTTTATTATTTCGAATATACAAAACTGTAAATACATTTACATACTAGATAATAAGTTTACGAATATTTAAAATTAGTGTTATTAAAATTACCTTTAGTTAATAATTGTACCTCTATTGGGGAAAAGTTATTTCTTAAACATTTATTGAGCAAATTATTTTTATATAATTTTTAGTTAAGGTTATTAGTTATCGAGAGCGTGTTCTTCACGTCTCGCACATTCAGTATTCCCCGTCCTCGTATCCTTCCGAGACATCGTCTTGCCACTATGTATATTTTATTCTATGTAAATCATCATCTGCCTAGCCTTTTCCTATCAGGGTCGGCTGCCAGTCTTACCAGATACAGCTTAATACTAGTATTTGACATGGAGCGCCTGCCTATCCTACCTCCACCGCTGGGTAAGACTGGTGGTCCGACTTCTGACTGCCCGTAACGCCTGTCAAAAATCAACGAATGTTAGGCGGGACCAACAGCTTACCGTGCTTTCCGAGGCAAGGGAATCACGTTAAGCCGTTGGTCTTTACATGCCAACCCAAGTAAATACAGTTATAGACTCTTCGACAGTGAACCCTCGGTCCTAGTTCCCCAATGGAGGTAGCAACCCTGCGGATTGCTCGTCCATACCTATGTGGTTATAGGGCACATTCACTAGCGACATTTTAGAACAATTTGTCCACTGCCTTTGTTAAGACTAGCTTAGTGAATGGCGCCCACCATACATACTGAATGGTTTATTGTATCTATGTACGTGCAAAAGGTAGTATTATGATTTGTAAACCACCCCATGTTGTCATTGGTTTATAGAAAATGTAGAAAAAATTTAATCAATTGCCAAAATTATCTAACTACCCTGTTTATAAATGTCAAATCATCCGCGCCTCGCTGAAACTCTATGATCCACGATAATATTAAGTATATTGAACTTTTTATATCTATATTTATTCACAAAATATATGGAAAAAACCCTTACAATTAACAAAAGTAGAATGTCTTCGACATTTACCTATAATTGACTAAGTCTGGTTTTACCAACACAACTCCTGAGGGAATAACATTGCGCAAGCATTGTTTTTTACATAGAAAATTCGTAATACATATTTAAATATACCTACCCATTTCATTATGTACGGTAGACCAACGTCAGAGATAACAAAACCACCACTGAGCTCTTATTCTATTGAAACTACTTACTAAGGTCAGTTCAGACGGAACGGAAAATTGAACTGCTTTAAAAATAGGACTTTATCACTATAATCTAAAGTAAAAAATTGAATTAATATCGACACGACACGAAATTGCAGCCGGAAAAAGCTCAAGCCTGCCTGAGTACTTTTCCGTTATCTGAACTGAACCCAGACCAGCTCAGGGTCAAAGCAGTGTTACCACAGACATACAGTCTATTGTATAATTCTGTATTTTTATGTTTTCCTGTAGCGATTTTGAAGTTAAATATATATATGTCAAGTAGCACTAATACTACATACATCTATAATAACTGGCAATATAATAAATGTGTAAATTAAAAAATTGTTTTATTTTTCCTATAGCAACTTTTATTTAATACATTTATACAAGATGCAATTTTGAACCTGCAAAACATTTCAGGAGGTTGTTATGAGACTCGTAAATAATCATATAACAATACGATACCAAGTCAATAATCAATAATACTTTTTATTTTAGATTTTTCAATTTTATTGTTTTACAGAATAACTCTGGATGGGGAGTGCGGCTTTGGATCTATGAAAGAAATGTCGGTTGCGTTTGTTTGTGTGTGTGAAAGCGCAGTTTAATGACACGTACTGACTGGCCGCATTTAAAAAAAAGGGAGTTCACACTTACGATTTCCGTAAATAAGAATAAAATGAAAAAACCTGCCCATTTTATTGTTGATTCGGGTCGAGAATCACTAACATAATTACCTCCTGAAATGTTTTGCAGATCCAAAACTGCACCTTGTATTGGGTGTACTACTTGTAAGAACAACAAACTTCCTTTTACACACTATTTTTTTTTTAGCTATGGCGAGTTAGCAGACAGACTGGTTGCTTATATTGGCAACCCAGTCAACACAGTCATCTGCCTAGACTTTTCACAACTATGTTGGAGTCGGCTACCAATTCCAGTCCAACCGGATGCAGTTGAATACCAGTATTTACATAGCGCGAGACAGTCATATAATCAAACTAGCTGTTACCCGCGACTTCGTCCGCGTGGTATTTAACCAAAAAGTTTTTCATTCGTTTTTTTTTCGTGAGATCCAATTTTTTTTTTTCTAAAGTAAAAGTACCTTTTTTTTTTTTTTTTTGATCACGAGGTGGAAATCCTCATGGATGTCCCCCGCCCTGGGGTGGGCGGAGGGGTCTGTCAGACTCTTACTGACTAAAACCACCCCGGTGTTCCGTCCCACACCTACGTCGGGGACCACGGGAACCAATATGTCTTCCGCGATCCCCAACTGGTGCCGGCCCGCCTTTGCGGGCCTCCTCACGTTGGGGGGGAGTGAGGTGTTAAACTCCCCCCCATACATCACAGAGAGGCGCGCGTGGAACACTACGCGCCACCATCTCGGGTCCGTACAATAGGGGGCGACGGATGTCCCCAGATCCGTCGCCCCTGGACCCATTTAGGGGGGCTGGAAGAGGGCGTTATCCGCCCTCCGCCGACGCCCGGTGCGCCTGCTGCGGGCAGGGTGCGCGGAAGATATCTCCCGCTCCCTTTCCGCAGCCTCCTTCTGCGACATGACTGTTTCGCAAAAGGATACCACCGCGTCCCAGGACCCCTCGCTGCCGACCATCGACTCGACAACGGCCGGCAGCGATAGGTCACTGCCTACTTCTGAGAAAGTAAAAGTACCTAGCCTAAGTTCCTTCTTGTTACATCAGCTATCTGCCAGTGAAAGTCCCGTCAAAATTGGTCCGCCAATTCAGAGATTAGCCGGAACCAGTGTTGGGTCAATCAACTAATTTTTTCAATCAATTGATTAGTCATGACTAATTTAGTCATGATTGATTTAATCATGACTAAAACCACAGATAACAGAAACTAAAGTGACTAAAACAGTTAATCACAATCAAAACTAAATAAATCAACCTATAATTCAATCATTATTTATGATGATGACTAAACCAAAAAATGTAATAAAAACTTTTTTATTTTATTTATCTGATCAACTTAAAGTAATATTGAAGACATTGGTACCGATTCCCTTGTTCACAAACTAAACTAAATTTAAGTTCAGTGCATCTTTTTCTTTGTATTTCATTAAGAAGAGGACAAAAGAAATTTTTTAGTTTAGTCTTGTCAAATTAATCAGCGCATGTCACTACTCCATACAAGTTTAGACGTGATTAAAAACTTGCCTACTAAAATTACGTCAATTTACGTCAAGCGCTGATTAATTTGACAGGACTAAACTAAAATTTTTCTTCTGTCCTTTCCTTAATGAAATAGAAAGAAACAGATGCACTGAACTTAAAGTTAGTTTAGTTTGTGAATAAGGGAATCGGCCCCAGTGACATAATGTTTGTAGATGTTAATCCATTGTCCCTAAAGGATCAGAACCAAGATTTTTTTTGTCTTTTTTTTACATCGCTACCCATTATTTAGAAAAAAACCTTTTTTAAATACAATACTCCAATGCCGTCTTCGGTACCTGTAGAAAGAATGTTTTCATACGCAACAATGACCAGTCTACCGAATTCTCACAGATTATCTGATGAGCAGTTTGAAAACAGAGTTGTAATGAAAAGTAATTTAAATTATTCTAAACTTGATTAGAATAATTCACAATTCTTTAAAAATAAAAACTGATTCTGTTGTAATTTTTTTTTAATTTGTTGTCCAATCAAGCATTAGCTTTTAGTTTATGGCAGGCCTGTTGGTCTAGTGGTTAGTGACCCTGACTGCTACGCCGGGGGTCGTGGGTTCGATTCCCACCCAGGACAAATGTTTGTGTGATGAGCACGATCATTTGTTCTGTGTCTGGGTGTAATTTATCTATAATATGTATGTATTTAGAAATATATAAGTATGTTTATCAGTTGTCTAGTACCCATAACACAAGCTCTGCTTAGCTTGGGACTAGATGGCGTTGTGTGATAGTTGTGGAATATTATTATTATTATTTCCTTTATTCATTTTAAAAACTTATAAATTATATTTTTAAATATTAGAATATAAAATAAAAACATTTAAAAATATAAAAAATAGTAGCCCACCGGTATCGGGAACAGGGTCCAAGCTACCGGCGGTCAGGGCTCCAGAGAGAGGAACCTCCTGACAATGCGAGCCGTGTCCAGAAGTACCGCTTTCTGAATCAAGCCCTTGACCCAACTGCTTAACGAGAGCCTCTTCAGGTGTTGGTCGAGGCTCTTGGCTATCAACCCATTGGCTGTGACGACTATCGGCACAATGATCGCTGAGTCCACATCCCACATGTCGACAACCTCGCGAGCCAAGTCAAGATACTTGATTTGTTTATCTTTTTCGGCTTTCACGAGGTTCTCGTCATGCGGAACCGTTATGTCAACAATCATTGTGCGCCTTTCTAGTCGATCCACCACCACTATATCAGGCTTATTTGCAACAACAGTCCTGTCAGTGATGATGGATCGATCCCAGTACAGTGTGATATGGCCGTTTTCAAGAACTGGGTCGGGCACATACCTGTAGTACGGCACTTCTGATTCCACAAGGCAGTATTTCAGAGCAAGTTGCTGGTGGATAATCCTGGCTACAAGATTATGTCTATGCAAGTACTCTTCGTTAGCTAGACGAGAACACCCAGAGATAATGTGTCTAATTGATTCCCCGGGACGGTGGCATGCCCGACAGATGTCCACCGTGCCGTCTTTCACAATAAATCTCCGGTAATTGTTCGTCATCATAACTTCGTCCATAATTGCACAAACAAAACCTTCGGTTTCTCCAAAGAGATCACCGAAACGCAGCCAGGCTACGGACGCTAGAAAATCTACGTCGGGTCCGTGTAGGGCCCGGAAAAAGCGTCCGTGGAGCTCCTTACTTTGCCATACCTCCATGCGGTCATTAGTGTCAAGTACTACAGGCTTGCGCCAGTTCTCGTTAGCCAAGGAGAGCGGGGTGAGGCCCTTGTCCACCGCGACCACATCTCGATGCATCCCCACGTCGGCTTCCAGGAAATATTCCCTGAGACTGCATATCTCGCGATTGTGGAGAGTCTTAACGTTTAAAAAGCCTCGACCTCCACACTTTCGCGGGATATACAGCCTCATAACCGATGACCGTGGGTGATGCATTCGATATGCAGTCAGCAGCGTACGGACCCTTCTATCCAGGGCGTCGAGTTCGGTCTGAGTCCATTTGAGTATGCCGAAAGAGTACATCAAAACCGGCATGACCCAACCGTTGAAGGCGCGCACCTTGTTTCCGCCTGAGAGAAGACTATTAAATACTTTCTTCAGGCGGCTAAAGAAGCGCTCCTTCAACGATTGCTTCATGTCAGTAACATTGATTCCCAAAGCTTCCGACATACCCAAATACTTATAGGTTTCGGATGTGGAGAGGGCTCGAAAGTTTGTGGAATCCGAGAGTTGGGTTCCCACGGATTCCACAATCTCCCCTCGCTTTACATGCATGACTGCACATTTGTCCACACCAAATTCCATCCTGATGGCGCTACTGAAGGTTTCAGTTATCTTCAGTAGTTCCATCAGTTGCAAATTGTTGTGGGCAAAGAGTTTAAGGTCATCCATGTAAAGGAGGTGTGATATAACCTGACCACCTCTTCTCAACCGATAGCCTATACCTGAATCCTCAAGCAGTGTGCTCAGAGGATTCAGAGCTAGGCAGAACCAAAGCGGACTCAAACTATCGCCCTGAAATATGCCTCGCTCAATCCTTATCGGCTCGCTATTCCTCTGGATATTTCGACATCCTGGATAGCGAAGGACCGTTCTCCATTGCCCCATACATGACATCAGGAAGGCGCGTAGAGTTGCATCTACTTTATACAACTCCAGCACCCTCATGAGCCATGTATGTGGCACCGAGTCATAGGCCTTCTTGTAATCTATCCAACATGTCGACAGATCCTTTCGGGAACGACGAACCTGTTGGCTAATGGCCATATCAATGAGGAGCAGCTCCTTAGTACCGCGGGACCCGTTCCTACATCCATTTTGAGAGACAGACATGATGGAATTATGGATGATTATTATTATTATTATTTTCGTATATGTTAATATATCTCGGGATCCTAGAATCCCGGTCTTTTGGAAGGCGTACGAGGGGCCGAAGCCAACTCGCAGAGGCCCCTTAGAAAATTTAGATGAAGTGAGGCACAAACCGACGATTATCCCCGTATGCACTGTGCAAGTGCACCCAAGGACAACCTCCGGTTGGTGTTGGACTATTGCAGGATATGGAAACCAAGATGTTGGGCTATGTATTTGGCTGGCTAAAATGGACTGGTTACCAAGAACTATGGAAGGCCTATGGCCCCTGCCGCATCAATGTTTTTATATACACGGATTAAATGGCAGGGGGTGACTTGCACACTCAATAATGGGCCTCCGGAAACCGTCGCTGGCACATAGTGACGCAGCGACAAGGGGGCAACACTTCCTGAGATGCTTGAGAAGTGGAGAGGTATTCCACGGCTTTCAGAACAATCCCAGAGCCCGGAAGATGGTCAATATCCCTACGAGCACTTACTGGAATACTTCCTTTCCCCGAGCACGTTTGCTCTTGCGAATCTCCACTCAAGCCAGCCAATAAAGGCAAGAATGAGGCGGGAGCTCTGAACCTCATCAGTGTTCACTCCAGCCGGCCAATAAAGGCAAGCCAGAGATGAGGAACAAGAATTCTCCCGGGAGATAGGGTCCGTGGGGTCGCTACTGCCCAACAGCACGCCACATGCTGCCCTGCGGGTTTATTATTATTATTATTATGTTTTTAGCAAACATAAAATTAGTCACGTGAAATTTAGTCATGACTCATCACTAATGACTAAAACTAATCAATCATCATACCGTGATTGAATTTTTTAGTCATTAGTCGTTAGTCATGATTAACTAATTTAATCATTAGTCATCAATCAAACTAAATTTTGCCCAACACTGGCCGGAACAAACAGACAGACAGGCAAAAATTTTAAAAAATGTTGTTTTGGTATATGTACCGTGTATACATCCATATACACTTAGTAAAAAGCACGGCTCCGTGGTAAAAAGCGATTATTTTAATATTACAAACAGACACTCCAATTTTATTTATTTGTCTAGATTAGGCTGAGGGATCATCAGTAGCTTTCGAATGTCAATATTACATAAGACAGTCGCCCAAAACGCCCACCCTTCACCAGTTCCTACTGCTTAATCTGGGAAGAAGAAATGGTGCAACAAACTCCCCAGCAGACTGACCTCCACAACCCTGTTACCAGTTAAAACGGGAAATGTGAAGCTTGATATGTAGCCGTGTGTACAAAAGTTTCCAATTCACTACGCTGTCTATGCTTTCTCAAAACTCTTGAGTGTTTCTGCAAAACTCTACAAATATCTCCTATTTCTGAACGATAATACAAAAATCTAGAAAAATCATTCAAAAAGGGCGCAAATATTTTTTAAGGTCGCTTCGCAGTTCGCTAACTCTTATATATATCTTAAATAGTTGCCAAAGCTTTTCCGCATAAATGGGCAAAGTAATTGGTGTGCGTTACGCCCAGGCGCGGTCGCAGCCTAACATTTTGGGGGGGTCGCCATGAGTACTGAAGAATATTTTTTGGCAAGCGCTGCTGATCAGAATGATGTCCCGGGTTATAATCTTTTTGCCAATGTCCATCGGAGTCTACGTGGCTCAAGTGAGAACAATTTTAAGATAGTAAGACAGGCAAATCGTTCAGGGTTTCGACAGCATGACTGTCTTTGGGGGGGGTCATGACCCCTAGAACCCCCCCTTGAACCCCCTCTCGGACCGCGCCTGGTTACGCCAGCGGAATGTTGTCGCTTTTCAGGATTTTGGCTTGACAGATAATTAGTACCCCATCTCGTGTAAATGTGCCCGAAATTTAGAATTTGTGCGCCCAGCCGATCCAAAGATATTCACGAAAAACAGATTCCGCTGGATTTTATTTTTTCTATAATCGACACCGTTGGAAAAAAAGAAATAGTTTTTCAAAAACCCTAAAATCGATCCTTGCGCTTCAATGAGAAACCTTAGAAACTTACCAAGTATGGCGGTTTGTTTATGAGCTCATAGCATCGTGCGAAATTAGATGTTTCTATTCCGACTCCTCAGAGCTATTCCATTTCAATTAAAATCTGGCTACGCTAAAATGTAACACTCCAATCCTATTATTAAGTGACGGTAATTATGATTCGACAAATAATTAGTACCTTTATTCAATTGCTTATCCTTAAAGTTTCAGCTGAAAAGTCCTTGTAACTACGCAGATATAAAAAGAAAATCATAGGAAAAGAAATTTCACGATTAACCGAACAAATTCGAATGACTATATCAAAGCGACCGCGCAGTACATTGTGCCAACCTTCTTAAATTTGTAAATAGAGCGCTGGTGTAAGTAGACGAAAATTAGGAAGAATGACAAATAAGAACTACTCATTAGAAATGTTAAATGTCGCCGTTTCTTTTTAGGGTTCCGTTGCCAAATGTCAAAAAACGGAACCCTTATAGATTCGTCATGTCTGTCTATCTATCTGTCTGTCCGTGTATGTCACAGCCACTTTTTTCCGAAACTATAAGAGCTATGCTGTTGAAACTTGGTAAGTAGATGTATTCTGTGAACCGTATTAAGATTTTCACACAAAAATAGAAAAAAAAACAATAATATTTGGGGTTCCCCACACATAGAACTGAAACTCAAAAAAAAAAAACATCAAACCCATACGTGTGGGGTATCTATGGATAGGTCTTCAAAAATGATATTGAGGTTTCTAATATCATTTTTTTCTAAACTGAATAGTTTGCGCGAGAGACACTTCCAAAGTAGTCAAATGTGCCCCCCCCCCCCCCCCGTAAAGTCTAAAATAAGGGAATGATAAAACTAAAAAAAATATATGATGAACATTACCATATAAACTTCCACCGAAAATTGGTTTGAGCGAGATTTAGTAAGTAGTTTTTTTTTTTATACGTCATAAATCGTAAACCACAATTTACCTTTTATTCAGTCAACTCAAATATAAAAATTAAAACAAAAACGTTTAATTTCATAAACATAAACCTTGTACATAAACCGTGAATACCTGCAGGTTTGTACGGAACCCTCGGTGCGCGAGTCCGACTCGCACTTGGCCGGTTTTTTGTTTTTTGTAGAACGCTTTTGTAACTAATTAAATTAAGTCGTTTTTACAGACCAGTGCCATAAAAATGTAAGCTAACAATGTTTCAGTTATTAGTTCGTGAAAAATACGAAATAAAATAATTTCATTCAGAGTAATCAAGTTTTTTTCAAAGAGCATGGCGGGATAAGCATGGGGTAGCGCAGCGGCCCCAGCGGTAACAACTCAACAACTTTTGTGCAACAACTGCCAATTTTTCAACTGCCAATTTTTGTGTATGATGGTCTTATGGAGTACAACTTCATCATTTCAGCCGAAAGACGTCCACTGCTGGACATAGGCCTCCCCCAAGCACCGCCACTTCGACCTATTCTGTGCTTCTCGCATCCAACGTATTCCTGCGGCCTTCACCAGGTTATCGGTCCATTTTGTGGGAGGCCTTCCAACGCTCCGTCTTCCAGTACGCGGTCGCCACTCCAGAACCTTCTGGCCCCATCGGCCATCCGTTCTGCGAGCAATGTGCCCTGTCCACTGCCACTTTAGTTTGGCAATTCTTCGGAGTACAACTTACCTGTAAAATATTACCTACTTACAAAAATGCATTACTTTTCGAGAAAATCAAAAAAAATAATCGTAATCGTAGTTACAAATATATCAATGTCCATAATAATATATGTTAGAGAGACAACGTATTATGATATTTTTGTCGAAATAATTATTAAAGGTTTTTTTTGGTACTCTCGAAATATTGGTACTCTCACCAAACAAATTTTGTGAGGTGGAATAATACACTCTCTGAGGCATATTCGTTGGAAAGCGGGGTGAGACAGGGAGGTTTGACCTCGCCCAAGCTTTTCAACTTATACGTAAATGACCTCATCGTCGAGCTCAGTAGCAAGCGTGTCGGTTGCTCTATAGATGGCGTCTGCGTCAACAACATCAGCTACGCGGACGACATGGTGCTACTGAGCCCGACGGTGAGGGGTCTCGGAGAGTTTTTGAGAGTGTGTGAGGCCTATGCTGGTACACATGGCCTTGTATACAATGTCCAAAAACCGAGTATATCGTTTTTCGGGCCTCTGGTGGATGCCCCAGGTACTCACATAATATTACCCTAAATGCCTTGAGCATAAATCGTGTTACGAAATTTAAATACCTGGGGCATTTAATTACCGAGGGTCTAGGAAGACGATCTGGACATCGGATTTTCCCGCTGCTCTCCACTAGTTAAAATAACGCTGTTCAAGGCATATTGTCAAAGTTTTTATACGGGAATTCTGTGGGTCAGGCGTACCAAAAGATCGCTGGACGTCCTGCGCATCCAGTATAACAACATCTTCCGGATGATGTTGGGGCTGCCTCGCTTCTGTAGTGCATCAGGAATGTTTGCGCTGTATCGCACTGATGGCTTTCATGCCGTCATCCGTAAGAAAACTGCATCCCTGATCTACAGAATGCGTGGCAGCTGCAACGGTATTCTAAAGACTATAGCAGATAGGATCTCTTCCCCGCTATGGAGATCCCTTATTAAGCGGGTAATTTGAATGTTTATTTATTTTGATTTTTCCCTTTTTATTTAATTTCATATGTTAAATCGAATTGCATGGATCATCTGTAATAAATGGATTTAAATTTAATTTTAATTAATGGATATTCTGGATTATGAATTTTGAATTTAATTTATTTAATTTGTGTGTTGTATATATTGATATTTTTATCTTATGTATTAATTTATATGTGACTTTGTATTTATAATTTGATAATTTTAATGTTTTTGTCTGATATGGGTTATGTTACCTGAAATAAACGAATGTTAATTTTTAATTTTTTAATTTTTTTTCAAAAATTTTAAAGCTTTTTAATAACATCTCGACATTTTTTGACAACAATATCATGATACGTTGTCTCTCTATGTTATGTACAACATATATTATGGACTTTGATATATTTGTAACAATGAACAAAAAAAAATTTTTTTTGTATCTTTTTTTTTCTCGCAAAATAATGCATATTTTTAAGTAATATTTTTCAGGTAAGTTGTACTCCATAAGACCATCATATACGAAAATTGGCAGTTGAAATTACCGCCGGGGCCGCTACCCAATGCTTGTCCCGCTATGTATGAAAAATTGAATAATGGGTGAGCAACTTTACCACTAGCGTAAACATTATTTCTTTCAAGTTGCAACATTATAAAAGGCGCAATCTATATACTCTTGTGGGTGTTGTGAATGAAATGAAGAGCAAACTTACCTTCTTTTTCAACGATAAACTCTTTTTATTTTCACATGAATCCTGATGGTAAAGTTACCACCTAGCAAGGTTAGCTAGGCTATTTTCTATTTTTGATTATTGTGTCTTTTAATGTTGGCATTTTCTGAAATCAGTACTATGTACCAAATCTGAAGAGTATTATGTCAAAACTTAACATTGGCGTCTAGCCTTGGACGGTACCTACTTTTTTGTTGGAAAATTGCAGCGACCATGGTCGCTGGAAAATTGGCTTTGAATTTTTGATCCCTTCCAAAAATAGTAAGGTTGCCAGGTTTTACAAAACGGTACCTATACAAAAAGTAGGTAATAAAATAAAAAGTAATGCACATTTATATTGTATCACTAGCTTCTGCCCACGACTTCATCCGCGTAAAATTTTTTGTTCCGGGGCCTTCCCATCGCGTCGAATCGCCTACCCGTGCGATTTTTCCCGTTTTTGGCACATTTTTCATTACTGGTCCGCTCCTCTTGGTTGTAGCGTGATGTTATATAGCCTATAGCCTTCCTCGATAAATAAGCTACCCAACACAAAAAGAATTTTTCGATTCGGACCAGTAGTTCCTGAGATTAGCGCGTTCAATCAAACAAACTCTTCAGCTTTATAATATTAGTAGGTATAGATATATTATTTTACGTTAATTATTGTGAATGTTAAGTGAAGTCTGTGACGGTCATTTTTAATCTTTCTCTGTTAGTTTTAATCTTGGTCTGGCAGTTTGAGAACTTTATGCGGCACACCTTAATATCTTTTGTTATTGTTCAGTGAGCTCCTCAAATTCTAAGTTTAGCTACATCATCATCATCACCTTACCAGCCTATAGCAATACACTGCTGGAAATAGGCCTCTCCAATTTCACGCCAATGTTCAGCTAGATTCTCGGCAACTCTCCCCAACCTGCTAAACATTTCTTCACAGAGGTATTCAGATCGAAAATGCCGAATGTAAAAATGATTCCCCATTATTTACATAATAAAAAAATCATTGCTATGAAATTTTCACTACCTACACGTTACAGAGACATAAGTTGTTAGGTAATTAATTAATGTCTGCCTATTAATACTGCAGGCAGTCCTACGGTTAATGCATTTGTACAAATTATTGATTTTTCGTCGGTTGTCGCCCTAAAAGCACGTGTCGGCCGGTGGGCTTCTAATAACGTATCAAACGTACCTACCAAAGACTACTGTACCTACATTCGTTAATAGTGGTCTGGGATAATAAGGACGATTTTTCAAGCTTTATTTTCTGCTAGGTACTTACAAAACCCAGAGAGGTTTATTGAAATGCATTGTTTTCAAATAAGAATTATCGTTAGATAGGTAGAACGTAAACCTACATAAATAGATGTTGCTCGAATTTTCGTGATACTTACAACATTTTAACTCTTGTAGAATGACAATATAATAGTAAGTTCGGTTGTGATCCACCTTAGTCTCAATAGTCATTAAAACTAAACTTTAATCTTGTGAGATACAACTCGAACACAAAAGCGTCTGATTAAAACAAAACCTTTACGAACGCAGGGTAATGAACTTTATTTTTACCACCAAAGGTACAATGACCTATCATCAAAGTCGCTTTTTTGTGTCTGTTCAATTTTGATGAAGTTTCCACTTAGTGTCACTTATAGAATTTATCTCAAGTATATTATCAGGTTTCGCCAATATATTGTAACAATTGATACTCATTGTCAAAATCAGAGAAATTTTGTCAGATTCAAAGTTCACCTCAGCAATATGTCACAAAAAATCTAAAATTAATCATTTCAATTCACAAGTTTTCGGGATTCACCTAATAACTTGTTATATCCACAGCATAGAGTTATTTTAGGTTTATACCAGGGCTCTTTAGTTCAGTATTAAATTTTATGGGAATCAAACACAATAAGACAAAAAAATTGTTTGATGAATAATAACTTGTCTCTTACTAAATCGGGATTCACCTAATAACTTGTTATATCCACAGCATAGAGTTATTTTAGGTTTATACCAGGGCTCTTTAGTTCAGTATTAAATTTTATGGGAATCAAACACAATAAGACAAAAAAATTGTTTGATGAATAATAACTTGCCTCTTACTAAATAATTACATTATGTAGTTAACTGCTAAGACTGATTTTTATTCATCTAACTCATAATTGTTTTGTCTTTTATAATGAAAAACGACAAATCGCACACAAACTTTTATTCTACAACTAAAACACAATTATTACAAATCACTTACAGAATATCATGGATATAATTAGGTCAAATATTAGGTATATATTAGATAGTTGGAATATATATTTTCATGATTATTATAAATAATGGATTTGTTTGAATCCTGATGAGTATTATATGTTAATATTAAATTATTACATTATATTAAAGAAATCTCGATGTTTTTTGAAGTCTTAATTTAATTCAAGTAATATGTATTCATAATATCAATTATTTGTTTCATAAAAGAGTCCAATTCTCCTAATTTTTTTTTTTTTTTGTTAAGTCAAGCCTCAAGTCGCTTGATTTACATCTAGTTGATCTAGTTGATAGGTACCTGGCATGTATGACATAAGATATCAATAATTACTTCTACACAATAATACACATGAGTAATAATACTACAATTACAAAAAATTCTAAACTATCACTGGTGAGTGTGCGCTGGTTCGGAATGTTTAATAGAGATGCTCATACTATTCTTGCTGAAGACGAGTGCATGAAAAGTCCTTGGACAAAAATGTTATTATAAAAAAAGCAGTCAAGTGAGAGTCGGAGTTGGATTTAACACAACATGACCCTAGAATACTAATCTTATTTTAACTTAATATACTAATGATCGCCTGGGAGGCTATTTTATCATTTTCCTGCCCTTTCTCCATGTCACTTCGGGGCGTGTCACCATATTTTCATATACATTCTCCTTGTCAACCATCACAACATTCACTCCCTTCAAAACCAGGCAAATTAATTAAAATTGATCTGAAATAACAGGCAAGCTCGAGGTTATACTAAGATTACAAGACAAGATTTCAATTACTTTAGCTTTAAATGTGATGAAATTGGAATATTCAAAGTTTTACTTCATACTGTAGTGCAGGAATATGTACTCCGGGTTATTGATTTCCTGGGGCATGAGGGAGGAGGTTGGCGGCAATAGTTGAAAGCCCATGAACATGAATGTGCGGAGCATGGTTGCCCGGTCCGGACGACTCTTCTGCACGCAGATGATGCAATTGCTACAACCAAGCTTCTCCTCGGCGAAGTCGAGCAGTACCATGAAGCTCTCCTTGCTGCCTGACTGGAGGACATCCGGCATGCGCAGGTAGATAGTGCCTCCATGAACCACAGCTTCCCAGCGGTTGAGGGTGGTTTCAGTGAGATAGATTTGAAAATCCACCTTAACGGGCTGCTTGTCCTTGCGCTCGAGGATCTTGATGATAGTCGCTTCTCTGCGTGGTTGGTCGAAGGCTGGGTGAACCTGAATCGGCGATTCCAACTCGCTGAGGAGGCTCTCCTCGCTGCTTGAGAGTGAACGCGCACCATTCCAAAGCAGAGCACTCAACAAGTCACAGTTGTCGTCGTAGTTGGGCGATGAGGAAGCGGGGCTCGCGGCCCCGCCATTCAACCCTCCGGACGGTGCCGAGCCGTCGGCCGGAACATCAGGACCACCACAGAGGCCCGGCACCCAAGCTCAGAGAGTAACATTCGGCGTCCGAAGCCGACAAAGCCGGGGTCTGCCGATTGCTTTCGTCAGCGCTGAGCGAAGCGCCTTCGCGCTCCTCAACAGCGGGGGGTTCCACACCGGCGACATCGTAGTCAATATTGTAATTACTACTACTTAGACTTAACTGTTGTATTAAGTTTGTCATCTTGGTGAGTCGTAATAGGCTTTGAAATGAAGAACACTGACTTCGGGAAAAAAATACGGTCAGACCGCAAGGATCGCCCAAACTGCGTGGTACCAACTTAAAACCAAGTGATTATTGATTGGCTCGAAGTGTGGGCGGTAAGTGTTAATAATTTAAGAAGTCCACTGTTTACTAATAAAATAGACGCGGAGGAAGGTATCTGAATTTGGTCGTATAATATAATTTTTCACAAAATGGCCACTTTACTGGATGCGTCATAGAAAAGACTAGATCAATTTGTCAAGACTATTGTTGCCAGAAATAAATAAAAATTATAATTACAAACAATACTCTTAATGAAAGAAGATTGAAGAGACAAAATTAGCGGTGGGCATTAAAACGACGAACTAGTTTAATCAGCCGTTGATCTTCTTTTGCCTAAAAATTTTTGTGGGCAACACTCTTTTATTGTTTACCACAACAAGCTGTCATTTTAACCTCAAACAAAAGTCTAAACTCCAACCCATAGCGGAAAGTAATATCTCCAACCTTGCCTTGAGTTAGTGTTCCTTCCTTGCATGTATTTCTAGATGTATGAACGAATTAGGATCATAACAGGTGGCATTATGTAGTTTCTACCTACCCCAATGGAAACAAAGCCTGAGTTAAAGTTTGTATGTAATACTAATCACTACGACTAAAGTGGCATTAGAGAAAAATATAGGTAGGTAACATAACATCACGCTCTCATCATCCCATTTCGTCCCGTACCTACTCCCTTACTAGAAAGTGGACAGCAGCGTTCTCTTTGCATTTTACCACCATACTGCTATCGGCCACCCGCCTGCGTTGCGATTAGGGCAAACCCCCCCAAATTGGAGGAGGCCTGTATCCAGCAGTGGTCGTTTACTGGCTGAAATGATGATGAACATCACGCCTTGTTTTCCCGAAAGGTTAAGCAGAGGTAAATATGTATAGCATACTCACATTTCACCTGTTATAAACCTATACAAAAAAAAGCCTAACATTAGTAGCATAACTGTGTAAGTAATATAATAATCGTCTTTTTCAGGGTTAGAGTCGGCAAAATTTAGTTTGCTCAATGATGCCTTGGATCTGATGATGTCCGATAACTACAAATTGTTTGTGAAACTATTGAAACAGCTTATGATGCTATGGGGAAATCATTGATGACGCATTAATTACAAGCTGTACCTAAAAGAAACTGAATAATCTTACCACTTAAAGACACTGACCGACTGACTACAGAAACTGGAAGCATAATATATTTTGGTGTAGTTATGAGATGAACATCCTACAGAAACTTGAGACCGAATTTTTGTTATTAAATATTCATAATTTTTTGAAATTTTAAGTGCTTTAATAGTGTCTAGTCATCTATAATTAATAAGTAACCTGCACTGACTCCACAGAGAGGAGGCCTCCATCCCACAGTGCGAACGTAGGTAGGTTATGTCACGTCTAAACTTCAGGGATGATTTTGAAATTAAATATCTAAGGACAACAAATATCTAAGGACAACCAACACACTGTTATGTGATCCCAAACTAGGCAGAGCCTGTACTATGGTAACCATACAACTGATAAATATACTTAAATATTTCTAAATACATACATATTATAGATAAATTACACCCAGACACAGAACAAATGATTGTGTGCTCATCACACAAATATTTGTCCTGGGTGGGAATAGAACCCACAACCTCAGTCTTTGCAGTCAGGGTCACTAACCACTAGACTAGCAGGCCAGTCAAATATACATCCTTATGACATTTTACATAATTATACCAATATAATTCATTTAGAGGCAAATTCTTTCCTAAGAGAATGAACCTCACTAATCAATTGGATGGAAAGTTAATTATTGTGCATTTAATATTTCAGTATCAGCAGAAAGGACAGGGCTCAGTATCAGGACTGCAAATGGATATGGAAACTACGCCCAGTACTTCAGTGTTCCAGATCC
Organism: Aporophyla nigra; assembly: GCA_947507805.1. Classification (NCBI taxonomy): domain Eukaryota; kingdom Metazoa; phylum Arthropoda; class Insecta; order Lepidoptera; family Noctuidae; genus Aporophyla; species Aporophyla nigra. The sequence goes on along the minus strand of OX382291.1, from coordinate 30,415,297 downwards.
ATAGAACACTGAAAGGTAATTCAATTAGTAGTATCATTCAGTAATTTATTCTCTCCGCACTTGCGTCCAACAGTCCGGCATCGCCCACCCACTCTTTTATATGTTTAACTCTTTCAGTCACATTAATATTTTGAATATTTTAGTTTTAGCATCACTAACAACTAAAGTATCACAGAAAGTATAGACAAACGACAGCTGCGTATGGTTACAGCAGCAATAACTGGACATGGGTCGTTTAATAAACATCTATTTGTCATAGGAGTTACAGACAGTCCGCTGTGCAGGGCCTGCATTGAGGACGACGAGACAGCAGCGCACGTGCTTCTAAACTGCCCCGCGATCGCCACATACAGGGCCAAGTACTTCGGTAACACAGGTACCCTACGCGAGATAGTCAGCAACATCAAGGCGTTGCTGGCCTTTCTCGAGGAGCTGGGGTGGATCGAATAACCGATTTCCCACCCGTACGCAAACTACGCGCTCAGACGTGGAGTTGCGGACACCAGCCCGTTCTACCTATTACCTATCACAGAAAGTAGGAAAAAAAAAATCTAGGTGTTAAGGCTTTCGAGGAATGATGTGGTTACTGACCGAATTTCAACAGATTCTCGCTACATGGCTCAGATTTTAATTAAAAAAATCGCTAAGTGGTGGTTAGTGACGCTAACCACCAAGACTGAAAGAGTTAATATTCGTTCTTACCGCTAACCTTTTGCTCATCTCCTAAGTATGTTAATTATCCTACAACCTTTCTCAAGAATTGGGGTAACAAATGCAAAAAGCCTTTTTCTTATCCGCTACCTCGATGTTTGACGTAAAAATGCCCATTATCACCAGAAAGAGGTAAGGGCTGAGTCGACCCTTTGTGCAAGCAGACAGCTATATTAAAGCTGCACTCAGTGCCCACTGCATACTGTACTTGGGTATGGTATTGACTGTACATCGCTTAAATCAACTGAACATACCAGGCACACATTACTCCTTAAGGGCCCACTACAAATGCTCCTAAGCCATTTGGTTGTATGCCTATCCGAGGTTAAGAATACTATGTGCAAGGTTTTATGTACACCTCTGTAATTGTATTTTTTTTGTGCCTATAGGGGTTCTATAGATGCGTAGTACTCGCAACCGGCGTGTGTGTGTGACCAATTGTATGAACCTAAACGAGGCAAAAGAAGTGTGTGGAGATCGTAGCAGGTGGCGTTCCGTAGTTTCTGCCTACCCCCATGGAAAAAGGCGTGATTGTATGTATGTATGTATGTATAGGGGTTCTAGGGATCTGTAGATAGCTAAGATGGCATCTGTTGTTCCTAACCAGGCATAAGATATTTTTTGTGACTAACACTTATGGACTCAGTCTGAATAAATAAATAAATAATAATAAATTTTCTACTGCGAAATTTCACTCTCTTCTCTTAGTCGCATTTCAATAACTTTCTTGCAAACTTTCACACTATAAAAATATCTCAGATCTGCATACTACCTCAAGTGGAAAAACCCCTGGCAATACAGAATGGTTCTTACATACCAATAAGTCTCCTGTCAATTTCAAAGATCTTTGAGAAGGTATTTTTAAGAAGACTCAAGCTACTAGAAATATAATATAATACCAGATCATCATTTTGTCTTCCAGCAACACCATTCCAGTATTCAGCAGGTGCATCAAGTGGTTGTCAAGATTAAACAATCTCTTGGAAGAAAGAAATACTGTGCTTCCATGGTTCTGTATGTCCAGCAGGCCTTTGACTGGGTGTTGTAAGAAGTATTTATGCCGAATTGCCATGGTAAGTGATTTTTTTTCAATAATAAACGACATATTCATTTTTTCAGTAAAAAAAGCTCTTTTCTTACGGGAAATTAGAACTTGAACATTTTTTAATATTACAACGGAAGCCTGCAATTAAGCCCCTGACTTGGCCTGGTTTGAAATTATCAAAACTCATATTTTTACCAACAATATTTTGGTCATTCGTTTTTAAAGACGCTAAAGTTAGTGCCTATGCATAGGCACTAACTTTAGCGTCTTAACCATAGCTATGGTGTCAGTGGATGTGATAATATTTTTTCATATTTAATCAAAATTGGCAGCAGTAGGGTTGATTTTACAGTCTCATTGTACTGTAATGGTAAAAAAGACTTGAGGGTGTTATACGCGATAAGAAAACTTTATTTCTGACTATAATTTTCTGCTACGAGTGGTTGAAACCTGAAAGATGTTTGTACTTATCTTCTTGTTAAATATGTGCATAATTTTGAATTGTAACTTTTCATTTCCAGGTATGTATTATATATTTGCTGCTAAAGAGGGAACCTAATTGGCCTAATGCTTGTGATCCGATTGATATTGATGTAGCACAATTGAGAATATGGTGTGAAAAACAGGTAAGCAATCATGAAAGTGATTAATATACCACTCATGGGTGAGACAGTATCTCTGGGAAGGGGCTTGTGGGTAAGTTATTACAGCCAGACGGGTCGATCAATCAGGTTAACCTATGCTGGCTACTGTTGTTCCATGGACCATCTTTACATATCAAGACCGCTCCGTGTATCTGAAAGCATGTTAACCATTTGGTTGCTCCTGTCATTCGTGTATTTTTTACAGTTGTTATGCTGTTTGTCATCAAACTCAAAAGTCTGCCAACCTCACCACGGGGTATCATATTACCCAATCGCAAACTGGTTTTCAGTGGCATAATTGGAAAAAGGCTAGGCAGATGAGATGATGAGGTGTGACTGACTCACTGCTAGTTAATTAGGAATTGTAAATTGTGTTGTGTTTTTCCAGCTATATAAAATGTTCAGTTTCGGTATTATTTATTGAATATCTGGTTGGAGTGTAGCCTTAGGGGCGCTATGGAGCAAGGACTTAGAAAAAATTTCGTTTTTTTTTTCTCGGATACTTTCCGATATTTTTGCAGTATCGGGTTGACCTTGCCTGTAGCAACCATTTAGGGTCTGAGAAGCATGGTCCTACGACGCACCGTTTCCGAGTTATGGGCCTTACACTTGGGGGAGGCCTATGTCCAGCAGTGGACGTCCATCGGCTGAAATGATGATAGTGCTCCTAAGCGATACTCGAAATCCCAAAAAAAAAATTTTTTTCGCAAAATTTCCTAAGTCCCTGCCCTCATGCTTACACAAGGTGGAATCGACCGAAAAATATCCTAAGTCCCAAAAATTTTTTTTAACCAACAATTTTTTTTTGGTTTTCTTTGCTTCTCATAGTGCGTAAAATCGAATTCCAAAAAAAATTTTTTTTCGCAAAATTTTCTGTCCCAAAAAATTTTTCAACCAAAAAAAATTTTTTATGGTTTTCTTTGCTGCTCATAGTGCCCCTAAGCGTATACTCCAACTCCTAAAAATCCGCCCCTAAGACTACCCACTGACCGAATATCTTTGTAGGAAATGTAGAATTATGTAAATAATCAGTACTTAATAAAATTCTCTGAATTTGCAGGTGTGCAAATCCCATTTGACCTGTCGCACGTGACAGTCATGTGAAGAATGTTCTCTATACAAAGAACACGTACAACAGACAAGTTGGTCAGCAAAAAGTTAGGCAGCAAAAAGTCTGGCTTTTATTGATGAAGAATTTGGAAGATTAGCTGCCAGTACAGATGGTGAGATTTGTGTTGGTTTCTTTTTTTACCCACTTCTAAAAAAACTGGTATCACAGCGCCCGCCCGCTATCTTACTTCGTTTTCGCTTAGCATTTATTCTGAGTTTTCTGCTTTTTGCTTTTGGGGACAAGCATAATGTTAAAAAAAAAACCAATCAATTCCTAACGAACTGGGCTATCAAATATAAAAAGTTTTTTTTTTCAAATCTGATTAGAAGTTCCAGATATTAGCACATTCAAATAAATAAACAAAGTCTTTACTTAGTGACTGATTATTAATGAATAACCAATACTTGATTGTACTCATCATAACAGATAACTATCCCAAAGAAAAGATTTTTTTTAAATTTACCTAAGGTTGGACTTTTAATCCTATTCAGTAACTTGACAATTGGAGGGATACCAGGTTTTGACAAAAAAAAAAAAAAAGATCGTGAGGTGGTGCAAGAATAAATGAAATTGAATGAACTTGAAATAATGTACTTACATGCAAACTTTGTAATTTAAATTTAATAACTTGTCTTAAAACATAATATACAACGTAACGTAATTAACGCACACCCTCTTAAGGGGTCATTGTACTCATCATTATGAACACTTTGAACACTTTTACTATGGAACCAAACCTGAAATCGCAAAAAAAAAAAATCTGCTGTTTCATTCAAAAGTTCAATACCTACTCGACCAAAATGTATGAAACAGCTGATTTTTTTCTCGCGATTTCAAGTTTGGTCCCATAGTAAAAGTTGTTCATAATGATGAGTACAATGACCCCTTAAGAGGGTGTGCGTTAATTACGTTACATATTGTACATAAGTATATTATATACTAATACTGTATATTTATATTTAAATTAGATAATAGTTTTTGATATTATGTATCTTATTTTCTTCTACTCTTAGACACATTCTCTACATCTCTTTTTATCTTCTATTCTTTTTCTTTTCCTATTGCAGGTATTCTGGAAGAAATTTCTTTAGAAATAAGCATCGGCTTAGTAAGTTTTTCTGTGTTCCTTATGTCTGTTTATATTCGTGTACAGTATGTAAATTGTTAAATAAATTATGGATACTTTGACTTTCTGTAATATTTTTTTCACTAGTTTATAAATTATAGTATCTGAGGTCTGTCATTGTTTATTGCCATATAAGATCTGTATGATGGTCTCCTATTATTGAAATCATCTATTAATCATCACAGCGTATTATTGTATTGAACCTGAATGTGGAACTTAAGAATTTGTTTGTTTTGAATGATGCATGTATTACATCAAATACTTGTTTTGATAGTTTGTACTTATCTAGTATTTAAATAAATGGAAAGTAATAAAATAAAACTGTTATTATATACCTATTTCTTGTTTTTTATATTACTTCGTTCCATATATAATTAGTTTACACTGATAAATATAAATGTTGTGTATAATATTACTAAAAATAAATATATATTTTGTAATATTTGGATTATAACAGGAAGCTTTTTTTTTCTGGATGGGAAATCATCAAATGACTTCTCCCGCTCTGGGCGGAGCGGGAGGGCGTGTCAGACTTTTACTGACTAAAACCCACGTTCCTTCAGTTGCCCATGTGCCAGGGTCACGGTATCTCTTTCGAACAATCTCGCGACCCTGACAGGCATCGGTCCTAGCAGACCCCTTCAGTGCTGCTGACATCTCTTTCAGGCGCGCGTGGAACACTACGCACGTAATTTCTGCTTTCCCCATGTAAAAAGGCGAGTTTTATTGTCAACTATACCAACAAAAGAATCCAGCCCGGTGAGGTTAAAAACTGAAGCTAAAGGTGGCAGCACTGCTCTGCTGTCTACAAACCACCATTGTTCTGTTTATTTTGTAACGATCACAAATTAAACATAAACTGCTTATATAAGTATGCGAAAGATGACCTAAGGAAAAAGAAAGTGGTAAAAAGTGTTTGTAGTGGTTGAACAGAGAGAATATTTCACCCATGGAGTTAGAATGTATTGTATTGTACTTTCTGACTAATTATCCTATGAACGGAGCATAATCAACTCATAATGTTCCCACTGCTGGGGCACAGGTAACTTCTCTGTGAAAGAGAGAGGGTCATGATAGAGATGTGACATTTCTTCGATTTTTTTAGGCTAGGGCGTGCTAGTTTTCTCACGATGTTGTGCTTCGCCGTTTTGAGAGCAGCGCTGATGAAATAATTTACACAAAGTACAAGTCATAAATGGCGCCTGTTACCACTGGGTCTTTTCTGGATGGACGGAGCATTAGATGAACTATTAGTATAACTTTTTGTTAGTGTACAGATCTAGCTTTCTACTAATGTGCGTGACTAGGGAAAAGTCAACGCTTAAAATCATGTCGATATAAGAGTAATGGATGAAATGTACAGGGTATAATTTAGATGTACTTTTTTAATTTGGGATAATTGGTCCGAGGAACCTAAAACCCTATGTTCCTTGTTGTTTATGCTTATGGCAACGTTGCGTAACCTCGCTGTATATGTTCCTCCATGATAACTTAGCCCCATGCATGTGAGGGGAAGTGGTTGATAAATAAAACAATGTTTTACATAGACATTGTATTAAATACAACAATTAATACAAAGTTTTAAGAATACTGAAGGCTGTTATTTTTAATACAAATAACTGACTACTGATTTCAGTATTTTTCAAAAGGTATGTTTTTACCGTTAGTTACCGTTTTTACCCACGTGTTAGCCGCACAAGTTTCGAACTCTGATAGGGCTCGGTTGCGAGCTTCTCATGCAACGACGCGGTGAGGTCCAGCAAACAGTTTGGCAAAACGATAAAAAATAGGTAATAAACATGCTTACAGTAGCTACATAGACACCCATAGTAATTATTATTATACAGGATGTAAGGGACAGCCCTCCGCAGACTGATGGGGTGGATTCAGTATATCATACTAAGATGACCAGTACAAGAAATTATTTCAGGACAGTAATGGGAATCCAATAAACCTGATTTGTTTTATTTCCTCACACACAATGCAACTCGGATCAATTCGGAAAGCCGCCTTTGTGCAATCGCCGACGACGAGTTCGATGAACTCTGTAGTTGACAGGAAGTGAACAGCTGATTTTACGCGTCGTTCGATAGAGTATTTCAACATCCAGCTGCTTTTTTGATTTTAGCCGTATTGTTTACATAAATGGAGTGCTGCTTTCAGAGAATGTGATTTTACATTGAAATAAAACTGAAAAAGCTGAAAAAATGTAAAACAGAAATCCGAAGAAAAATTCCTGTGGAATATGATTCAAAATAAATTAGGAGCTGAATGCACTCTGTCAGTTTGTGGAGGACTGTCCCTTACACTCAGTATAATTATATAAAGAAATATCAGATCTTACGCTGGAAAAATAAATTACAATCTTTAAACAATTACAAATGATATGTTAAATTGATAACCCTTTCGCTGAAGTATTTATTTATTTTACTGTGGAATGCGAAACTTACAATGAATATTCGCGATATCGCAAGAATTTCAACTAGCCACAAATAGCTTTTTTTAACCCTTGAGAGCAATACAATCGCACGCCCCACCCCTAGTTGTTTGGTTTATTACTGATATTTTTCTAAGATCTAAACATGAAATAAAAAATCTTTTTGCTAAATGAAGGTACCAGCTTAGGTGCATGCTTAGTTTTTTAGTGTCACTAAATTACAATCATGTAACATATACAGAATAAGTTTTTATCCAGTGCGTAAATTGTAACCAAGAATTCAGCATATCATTACAGACCCCCTTGCGCAGAAATTTTTCGTCGGTTTTACAAAAAAATATCAGCTGTTTCATAGAAAAATGCAATACCTACGGGGTCAAAATGTATGGAACAGCTGATTTTTTTTTGTATAACCGACGAAAATTTTCTGCGCAAGGGGGTCTAGAATGATATGCTGAATTCATGGTTACAATTTACGCACTGGATAAAAACTTATCCTGTATAAACAATCATAAAAAAATCCCCGAATTTACTCGTTTTCATTCCCTTATTTTTTTGCCATTTGGCAACGGAACCCTAAAAAGGTCAGTTTTTTTGTTTTTTTTTTTACCCATTTTTGCCACATTTTTGTCTGATTTTAATTCTCCTAAACGCAAAATTTGGTAAATAGACGTGTGGATATGTTAGTTTTTGTGCCTTAATATGCAAAAAGTACATTGTTATACCGTTTTTTTATATCATTCGATAGGTATTGAAATAAACTTATTTAATTAGCATTTTTTCAAAGTTTATTAATATGCATGAAAAAATTGCCTCAACTGAATGAAGTCAATGTGTACGATTTTAGAGCTCCTAAATGTACGCTAATAGCATTGTACATAATATTCGCACCCAACTAGACTAATTAGCGTTTCAGTAAACAGCGTTATAACCATTTAACTAAACGACACTGTTCAACTTGCAGCCTGAAATTCAGTCAAAGAAGTAGGCTAGACATGGCTCTAAAAAATAATTGTTTTGTATGAACCTCCATAGACTAAAGCAATTTCAGAAACTCCAATTTGTTTTAGACAGGCTGTGGTAAGTCATTCCTTTTCGTTGGTCGGGGATTCCAAAAATATAGTTGTAGTTGTAAATCAATGTCGAATTCATTGATCTGCGTGTTTTAAAAACTATTAGGTTATTAGTTCAGCAGTTCAACTTATTTTAGGGGGTAAAATAGGCTAGGCTAGACCACTGACCAACCGCGTTACTTCTGAGTTAGATTTCTTACCCACTAATTCCAATTAACTAACAGCCCATAGTAGCTGCCTTTTTAGATTTCTTACCCACTAATTCCAATTTACTAACAGCCCATAGTAGCTGCCTTTTCATTGCTTATTATTTATTAAAATACTCATTTACATTTTTTGTTATGACTCATTTTTAGGGTTCCGTTGCCAAATGGCAAAAAACGGAACCCTTATAGATTCGTCATGTCTGTCTGTATGTCTGTCTGTCTGTCTAAGGGTTTCGTTTTTTGCCATTTGGCTATGGAACCCTAAAAAGGGCGAGATGTTTCATTCATTTACGTCAAATAAATAGAACTCCATAGTGAAATAACAAGCAAAACCTGTCATCATTCACTGTATATTCCTATGTTATACAGGATAAGTTTTTATCCAGTGCGCAAACTGTTACCATGAATTCAGCATATCATTCTAAACCCCTTGCGCAGAAGTTTTTCGTCGGTTTTACAAAAAAAAAATGGGTCAAAATGTATGGAACAGTTGATTTTTTTTTAAATATCCGACGAAAATTTTCTACACTGGGGGGTCTAGAATGATATGCTGAATTCATGGTTACAATTTGCGCACTGGATAAAAACTTATCCTGTATATGTTGACCTGTCTTGTGTGTTCTCATTGAACCTAACACGATGCTTCACTTTATCATCAGGCTTCTCTTGTCTGGCTACAATAGGAGACAGACCCTGCAGCTCTCGACTATGATGCTTTTTCATCACGCGATTCGGCTCTAAATTAACCTTCAGATTCGGCGTGACAGCGCTCAACACTGCGCCTTTTTCCTTTTCATTATCTACAAAATGGCGTTGACTACCTTCATCTTCCAAATCATCATCACTTATAGATATAACGCTGGCATTTTTATCTTTAGCACGTTTGTCTAGGTCTAAGTCTTCACTTCCCTGTCTCGTGGTGACATGTTTCGTGTCGATGGTCATTAGATGTTTGGGTTTATGTGGAACTACTTTACTTGGACCAGGCTTCGGTATACTCGTGCTTTTATCTTTAGCAAGTTTGTCTAGGTCTAAGTCTTCACTTCCCTGTGTCGTGGTGACATGTTTCGTGTCGATGTTCATTGGATTTTTAGGTTTATGTGGAACTACTTTACTTGGACCAGGCTTCGGCATAATCGTGCTTTCTGCGTTGATAGTCTTCAAAGGACGTCGCTTTGGAACTTCTTGCTTACGAACCATTATGGTGTTCACTAGCAAATGTTTCGGCAAGGGTGGTAAAGGAGCCTTCGGTATCGGTATTCTAGTTCTATACACATTTTCTTTATCCGCGTCATGGCTTGAGGACGCCATATTATTTAAATTATAACTTTCACAATAATTGAAACTTTTAAATACATTCGATCACTACCAGCATGACCGTTAGTGTGAGAGTGAAAATTTCAAATTCAGTCAAAGAAGTAGGCTAGACATGGCTCTAAAAAATTATTGTTTTGTATGAACTTCCATAGACTAAAGCAATTTCAGAAACTCCAATTTGTTTTAGACAGGCTGTGGTAAGTCATTCCTTTTCGTTGGTCGGGGATTCCAAAAATATAGTTGTAGTTGTAAATCAATGTCGAATTCATTGATCTGCGTGTTTTAAAAACTATTAGGTTATTAGTTAAGCAGTTCAACTTATTTTAGGGGGTAAAATAGGCTAGGTTAGACCAGTGACCAACCGCGTTACTTCTGAGTTAGATTTCTTACCCACTAATTCCAATTAACTAACAGCCCATAGTAGCTGCCTTTTTAGATTTCTTACCCACTAATTCCAATTTACTAACAGCCCATAGTAGCTGCCTTTTCATTGCTTATTATTTATTAAAATACTCATTTAATTTTTTTGTTATGACTCTTTTTAGGGTTCCGTTGCCAAATGGCAAAAAACGGAACCCTTATAGATTCGTCATGTCTGTCTGTATGTCTGTCTGTCTGTCTAAGGGTTCCGTTTTTTGCCATTTGGCTATGGAACCCTAAAAAGGGCGAGATGTTTCATTCATTTACGTCAAATAAATAGAACTCCATAGTGAAATAACAAGCAAAACCTGTCATCATTCACTGTATATTCCTATGTTATACAGGATAAGTTTTTATCCAGTGCGCAAACTGTTACCATGAATTCAGCATATCATTCTAAACCCCTTGCGCAGAAGTTTTTCGTCGGTTTTACAAAAAAAAAAAATGGGTCAAAATGTATGGAACAGTTGATTTTTTTTTAAATATCCGACGAAAATTTTCTACACTGGGGGGTCTAGAATGATATGCTGAATTCATGGTTACAATTTGCGCACTGGATAAAAACTTATCCTGTATATGTTGACCTGTCTTGTGTATTCTCATTGAACCTAACACGATGCTTCACTTTATCATCAGGCGTCTCTTGTCTGGCTACAATAGGAGACAGACCCTGCAGCTCTCGACTATGATGCTTTTTCATCACGCGATTCGGCTCTAAATTAACCTTCAGATTCGGCGTGACAGCGCTCAACACTGCGCCTTTTTCCTTTTCATTATCTACAAAATGGCGTTGACTACCTTCATCTTCCAAATCATCATCACTTATAGATATAACGCTGGCATTTTTATCTTTAGCACGTTTGTCTAGGTCTAAGTCTTCACTTCCCTGTCTCGTGGTGACATGTTTCGTGTCGATGGTCATTGCATGTTTAGGTTTATGTGGAACTACTTTACTTGGACCAGGCTTAGGTATAATCGTGTTTTTATCTTTAGCACGTTTGTCTAGGTCTAAGTCTTCACTTACTTGCCTCGTGGTGAGATGTTTCGTGTCGATGTTCATTGGATGTTCGGGTTTTTGTGGAACTACTTTACTTGGACCAGGCTTTGGCATAATCGTGCTTTCTGCGTTGATAGTCTTCAAAGGACGTCGCTTTGGAACTTCTTGCTTACGAACCATTATGGTGTTCACTAGCAAATGTTTCGGCAAGGGTGGTAAAGGAGCCTTCGGTATCGGTATTCTAGTTCTATACACATTTTCTTTATCCGCGTCATGGCTTGAGGACGCCATATTATTTAAATTATAACTTTCACAATAATTGAAACTTTTAAATACATTCGATCACTACCAACATGACCGTTAGTGTGAGAGTGAAAATTTCAAGTTTTAATAATGACAAGCACTTAAATTACCCTCATAAAGTTTGATATCGCTAGTCAAATATCTCGTTTATTATTTTTCGTCTAACTTTTAGGCCGCTAGTTGTAGGTACGACTCCGTTTAGTATACTGCCCTAAAAAGCGCAAAAGCGGTATCTCAAAAAAATCGTAAAGTTGATTGTAATGCCATCGATGGCACTAAAATGAACTTAATGATTTTTTTGAGATACCGCTTTTGCGCTTAGTAGGGCAGTATAAAGGCTTGGCTCTTTTTACTGAAAGGCTAATTAAGGCAGTTGGCTGCGACACCTATGTATGTACATTACATTTCATAAAACAATGCAACTTTCGCAAACAACAGTTTTGAATATAACGAATGATCATGTACTTTTCGTCGAGAATTACTATTAAATCAGCGATTGGGCTAATAGGAATAAACAATAAGTTGGAATGTCAACAAACCACCACCATAATTGTATTATTTAAATCAAAATTAAAGCTTACACCTAAATACAGTTAGGTACGGACGATTAATTATGGCCGATCGGAACAAAAAAAATCTCCGAACTTACTCACGACTAGGCCACAACACTCAGACTCTGCCATATCACCATTTGATTTCTAAATAATGTTATTTCGGATTTAAGTTCCAATCGGAGTAGAATAAATCATCCGTACAATTAGATAACGTAACTAATTTTGCCTGTGGCAATATCTAATTGATTAACAAATTCACAAAAAAAAAATTACTTCATATCTTATCTAATTGTAATTAATCTGAATTAAATTGAATTGAATTGAATATCTAGTCTAGTCTACATTTGATATATGATTTCGAGCGGTGGTAGGTACTTATGACATTTGACTAGTACGTAGTTAACATAAAATAACCAACAGATTACTTAGAGATTACATTTTTTTTTAAACTAGGCATAAACACGAAAAAAACATTACATAAACAAATGAGGTCATTAAACAGTCGCGTGGACTTCAAAACACTAACTAACACAAAGTGAATCCAAATTTCATATTTTGCTTAAATCGAGTACCTATTGTACCTACTTCAAAATGGTTTATGCCCAGATTATGCCAGTCACTGTCTGCAAAGTCGAGCAAACTAAGATGAGTAAGTATTCCCTGAAGACTTCAATATTCCTAACTTAAGGCTAAAGCCTCAAAACCCTTAGCCAGATGTTGGTCATATAGCGACCTACATAAACTAGGCAGTTCCGTTTTTTCTTAAAGTTATCGAGTAATCACAATTTAAAATACCTAATTACACATCTTCAGACCACGAGATATGTTTTGAACACTGGCTACATTTAGGTATCAAACACAAGGGATAGTCCAAATTGACGTTGCACGCAGATAGATGCGTGAACGAGTGAGCCGAATGGCCACTAATTATTCAAAGAAATAATTTTGATTGTCTATCTTAAAAAGGGCGCGCAGCGAGCATAGATTTCGATGTGAATCCAGTCGAAGGATTTTTTCAAGGGCTCCCCAAGATTCTGGCTCTAATTGAAGCGTGGCCGCTCTGCTACACATTTTGAAAATATAAAATGTAAAACTACGTTATAGAAAACATGTAGGTTTGTTATTATTAAAAAAAATAAAAAAATGATGACCTTCCGTGAAGTATTGTGTTTTTTAGAGATTATTTTGGATTTTAACTCTCTATGGAAACTAGAAGTACCTATCCTTGTGAATCCTTGCATATGAATTGCCTAACTAAAGGTGAAGTAAGAACGTTGCAGCAAGAGATCAAAGGAACACAATGATTTCGGAAATTCATCGGTGCGCCTTTAAGATAACGGTGTTCAAAAAAGTTTGGCGTGGTCTGTGCTAATATAAATAAAACATACACCAGAGATTATAAATATAGAAATGCCAAGTAAATACCAGTATGCTCATAAGGCCGCATTCTTGGATGCCAACAATGTTATCAGCCATCCCGCTGTGAAGAATGGACTGGAGTACTGGAACTTAACAGGCATTCAACATTGCCGAACCGTGGGATGCATTGTAGTTGAGAATAGCGGTGGGTCATTTTGTATATCAGCCGTTGATTGCATCTGAAATTAAGACATGTCATGTCAATAAAAGGTCGAATGAAAGTGAATGTCTGAATGAGTGAACATTTATGGCTTCTTTTCTTTTTAATGACAGTTGTTCAATCAATCAGATTTCTGTCTAAAGGCGCTCCCTATGTCAGCAGCACTGAAGGGGTCTGCTAGGACCGATGCCTGCCAGAGTCGCGAGATTGTTCAAACGAGATACCGTGGCCCTGGCATATGGGTAACTGAAGGAACACGAGTGGGATTTAGTCAACAAAAGTCTGATGATGACCCATCCAAAAAAAAAGGCGCTCCCTCACCGGAAGGATACGCCTAACGTAACAAATGTTTAGCTGGGTAAATATGTTATGACTAATTTTCCAAAGCAACCTTTTAAAGAGGGTATTGAAATTTGTAGGGCAAAGCAAGTAATCCGGGAGGATGAATTGCTAGTGTATTCCATTTCACTTATTTATACATACGGTTACGTCTTCTAGTTGTTTAAGTTTATATAAAAAACGTTTATGAAATAAATAAACGAATTTGCATACTTACTTAAACACCTCGCATATATTTGGGGCGCGGCATCCAGGGGCTGTTCTGCAGGGCTTGGCGCAGGTAGTACAGCGCGATTGTTGCGGCCTCTACTATGTCTGTGCCGGAGAAGACCAGTACGGGCTGGATGCCCGTCAGTGTCACCAAGACCACATTGTGCAGCTTTTCCCACTCGATGTGCATCTGTAATACGCCAGTCACGGCCTCCAGCGCGCTAATGGGCCCCTGAAAGCTGGCCTGCTCCAATGCTTCTAGCGCCGCACTGCGTAAGTCATCGTCGAGCTCCGCGGCAGGGAGAATGCTGTACTCCTCGATCATCAATATCTCGATTAGTGGTTTTAGCGGCGGCTCGTATTTGTCGGCGCGGTCGTCCCCCAAGCCCTCGTAAACGTCGCGCAGGACGGACCTCATGATTTCATTCACGTCTCGAAGATTACCCCCCATTGCTTCATTCTCGTTACGTCGGGAGCTCCCCATGGCTTCGTTCTCGTTATGTTCGTCGCCACCCTGAGCCTCGCGCAGGTCATGCAACTCTCCCCCCATGGCCCCGTGCATTTCATGCAGTTTACCGCCATTAGCCTCGTGCATTTCACGCACTTCACCGCTATTGGCCCCGGGCATTTCACGCATGTCACCGCCATTGGCCTCGTGCATTTCACGTACTTCACCGCTATTGGCCCCGTGCATTTCACGCACTCCACCGCTATTGGCCCCGTGCATTACATGCACCTCACCGCCATTGGCCTCGTGCAATTCACGCACATCACCGCTATTGGCCCCTTGCATTTCACGCACTTCACTGCTATTGCCTTCGTGCATTTCACGCACGCCATCGCCATTGGCCTCGTGAACGTTGCCTGGGACACCCCCAATGGCCTCATTTAAGTCGTGTAAGTTGCCCCCCATGGCAGCCTCGTATGCATTTCGTCGATCGGCCCCCATGGCCTCGTCGACCTCTCGTATGTCACCCCACATAGCCTCGTGCACGTCGCGTCCACCGCCCCACATGGCCTCGTACACATCACGCAAATCACCCCCCATAGCCTTGTGGACCTCGCTTAGGTCACCCCCCATGGCCTCCTGCACGTCACGTCGTTCGGCCACCATACCGTCGTTATCAATAGGTCGGTCTCCACCTATGGCATCGTGCACGTCGCCTCTGTACCCCCCCATGTGCTCGTGCAGGTCATGACGTTCGCCCCGCATGGCGTCGGGCACGTCGCGTACATTTCCCCCCATGGCCTCATGCAAGTCGCGTCGATCGCCCCACATGGTGTCGTAATCCTGAAGTCCGCGGTGAACCATGGCTTCAGGCACTTCGCCTAGTTCACCTCCCATGGCCTCGGGCAGTTCGCGTAATTCACTCCCCATGGCCTCGTAATCAGCATGGGGTTCACCCTCCATGGCCTCATTAACATCGCTTAGGTCACCCCCAATGGCCTCGTACAGGATGTTTCGGTCGCCCCACATGGCGTCGTATTGAACAGGTTGTTCGCGACGCATGGCCTCGGGTATGTCGCGTCGTTCATCCCCCATAGGCTCGTGAACGTCGCGACGGTCGTCCTCCATAGCCTCGTGCACGTCCCATCGTTCACCTTCCATGGCCTCTTGCATGTAACGAGGGTCGCTCCCCATGGGCTCGTGTACGTCCCATCGGTCACCTTCCATGGCCTCGTGCATGTAAGGGCGGTCGCTCCCCATGGCCTCGTGGACATCGCCTTGGTCGCCCCACATGGCCTCATACACATTACCTCGGTGACGAGCCAAAGCCTCGTGCACTTCGCGCTCGCCATCGCCCATGGCCTCGGGCACATCGCGTTTGCTATCGCCCATGGCCTCGGGCACGTCGCTTTGACCATCGCCCAAGGCCTCGAGCACTTCTTGTTGGCCATCGCCTATGGCGTCGGGCCCGTCGTGTTGGCCATCGCCCATAGCCTCGGGTTCGTCCCGTCGGTCGCTCCCCATAGCCTCTTGCACGTCGCGGTGGTCGCCTTCCATAATCTCGTGTACGTCGCGGCGGTAGCCCGCCATCGCCTTGTGCGCGCTCAACAAGGCGTCCTCCTGCGCGGAAACCACTGATTAGAACTGCTAATTATATTATTTTTGTATACGGGACGGTAATAGAAACATATCCACAACAGTACAGAAAATTACCCAAATTAAAAACAATACACCAGACATAATTTAATTACATTGCTACTTATAGCCTGCTGAATTCACGCTGAATTTTAGGCTAACTGCGCAGTAAATCAAAACGATGTGTTTTTTATATACATATAGCAACTAGCGTGTAGGGCATAGACAGAAGAGTGTATTAAATTTTATATACAACATTTAGTTTGGGACAGTCCTCTATTACTAATCACCATTTTTAGGGTTCCGCACCTCAAAAGGAAAAAGCGGAACCCTTATAGGATCACTTTGTTGTCCGTCCGTCCGTCCGTCTGTCAAGACCCTTTTTCTCAGGAACGCGTAGAGATATCAAACTGAAATTTATAACAAATACTCAAGACTACTGTCCCTTGGAGCTGTGAAAAAATCAAACTTCTAAGCTAACGTAATCAAAAGATATAGCCGTTTATGCCGCAAATTTCCACATATTTTCGAAACTCGCAAGGGAATCAAAACCTAAAGGGTACTTCCAGTCGATCTAGAATTTTGAAATTTGGTACGAAGCAACGTCTTATAGCACAGATAAAGGAAAAATTGTGAAAACCGTAAATTTTTAGTTACATCATATAATAAACAGAACAAAACACAGACAGAGAACAGAACTACGACTCGATTGTCGTGATGGGTGAACTTTTACTTATATACCTACAGGTTTGTACGGAACCCTCGGTGCGCGAGTCCGACTCGCACTTGGCCGGTTTTTAAACAACTCTCGTCTTTTTTGCTATTATAAACTTATTTGCAGTTGGTAACCAACCGCGACCTATGTCGATGTATAGGGGACAACAGTTTTCCAAGGTCAATGTTAAGTTTGTCCCTCAGTAAAAAAAAACATTGGTTTTTAAAGTATATTAGTGTTAAATATTGTACTTGGCCTTTTGTGTGCGAGTCCGACTCGCACATGGCTGGTTTTTGTATGTCAGATAACATTTACCTTCTATAGTACAGAGAATCTATAAAATATTACGTGAAGCAAAATCTTTGTATCCCTTTTTACGAAAATTTCGCGGACAGAGGAGTATGAAATTTGGCATATTAATGATATTTTACCTTTACTGTAGTATAAAACAAAGTCACTTCCCGCGTACAACGTTAACTATGCAACGGATTGTAATGCGATTTAAAAAAAGCAAAAGCTAGTATATGAATAAATTCGGAATATGTTTATATAATAATAATAATGCAGTAAAAATAAAATTTTAAAAATAAGAAAAAAAAAAGACTTGCTAGTACATATAGACAAAAATATGTATTTGTATGTAATTAGCAAACTTTTTACCCTATGCCACAATTTTTACTAATTCTTTCACCGCGCTCATTTTGGCGGATCAATTGGAGCATGTAGTAATCACGGTTTCAAGTTGAAGCTCAATGTGCTAATTTACCGGATAAACAGGCAGAAACTTTGCGATCGCGGCTAGGTTGACCACGCCGCAGGAGCCAAGTTTCTTAACAGCTCACTGCACCTGCAATCACATTATTACACCGTATTACTCGTATACAGTCGAAATGGAAGACGTGAAGTGGAATCGGAAAATAAGTTAATATTAAAAAAGATCTAAGAAGATCCTTGTACAAATTGAACAGATACATACGCTTTACCTACTGTTTAGAGCTAAAACGAAACCCTAAAAGAAACAAAAGGACATGATTTCGCCAATTTACCTGCAAATCCCTCGGTTCTGTCCAAGAAACTGCAGTGATCTGAAAAAAAAAACAGCGAATTATTTATATTTATTTCTAAAAGAAGGAAGGAAGGACATCGCCGTGGACGCAGGTCAGTGCGAAGGCCCTGTGACGATCTGATAAGGTTTGTAGGGTAGGGCCAGAGAATGGACCAGTTTTCCATCCAAACCTCTCTGAGGTTTGGATGGAAAACTGCGAGGTCTTTGCTCAGCAGTGGGACACAATATAAACTCACAAAAAAAAGTTTTGTGGCAGAGTGCGGGCATTAAACGGATTGCCTACTACGCCGAAGATATCGAGAGTGGCGACCGCTTACCCGGAGGCGAAGCGTGGGTAGGCCACCCAACAAAATGGACTAATTTGGTGATGGCCCCGGCAATCCGCTGCATGTGAGAAGCACGAGACCTCTCCTTACCGAAGTGGCTTGCGGCTAAAAGACGATTATTTACCTGCTGCAATGACGATGTTTCCAGCTCCGTTCTCGTAGACTAACATTTCCGAAAACGTACCCAAACAAAAGGAGAACCTGGAAAAATAAAACACGTTTAAAGTGGTAATACTAATTAACAGCTACAAAAACTTAACAACGGGCAGAATGATGGAGAGTAAAGTGTTCTGTAATAAAATGTGAGAAAAAATGAAGTTGAATGAACGAAATGTTGTCAAAAGTTTCTATTATTAATAGTACTTTGTGGGTGACGGTCCCATGGTCCTTGCGGGTGTTCCAGTATTATAAATGGTGCTCTGTAGGTGACAGTCTCATGGTCCGCGCGAGGGTTCCGTCCGGTATTTTTAACGGTGCTCTGTGGGTAACCGTCCCATGGTCCGTGCGGGTGTTCCATTATTATAAATGGTGCTCTGTAGGTGACAGCCCCATGGTCCGTCCGAGTGTTCCATTATTATAAAAGGTGCTCTGTGGGTGACAGCCCCATGGTCCGTCTGAGTGTTCCATTATTATAAATAGTGCTCTATGGGTAACGCTCCCATGGTCCGTGCGGGTGTTCAGGTATTATAAATGGTGCTCTGTAGGTGACAGCCCCATGGTCAGTGCGGGTGTTCCAGTATTATAAATGGTGCTCTGTGGGTGACCGTACCATGTTCCGTGCGGGTGTATGACGCGGGTAAAAAAACTAATGACCAAAATCCGCATTACGCACAAGGTATTGCAGATTTCGTTATAACTATTCCGTGATTTCTTCTGCTGAACGATTATTTAGACGAAAAACCGATTTTAAATTAAAAGTATTACATTTATGGGCACCTAAAAATTGTTAAACTTACAAAATGATCTGAGGCTACGGCTCTGTACGTAAATTGTAATGTACATAAATGATAAACTTTCTTTTTAATTAGAGCTGTAAGTAGTACAAAAGGTACAGAATTTTTTGTTGCATCTTCTGGTGTTATGTGTAGTTGACACTAATTTGTATCTAAAGATAATTATTATTCCGCACAAAAACCGTCAATAGTTTCAGTTTTTTTTTTAAATAAAGGCCTACAAGGTGCAAGAGGACCAACACCGATAAATCTTACACATTTACTATGGTACAATAAATATCTTATCATTGCGTATTGCAATGGCTTAGCTCGTACGTACCTGTCTTATTAGTGATTCAACGTAATAGATATGGGTAGGCCGCATAAAGTACTCAAAATACCAAACCATCATTGTAACTAACTAGAAAAAACAAAACGTTTTTTTGCGGCATAAGCGGCCGTATCTTATTTCACACCTTTAACAGACTGTAGACCTAAGTATATCGTTTAAATTTCAACACGATACTTACACGCTTTCCCGAGATAAAGTGTTTTGACAGACAGACGGACGAACGAACCAACGGACGGACAGCAAACTGATCCTATAAGGATTCCGTTTTTCATTATAAGGTACGGTACCCTAAAAGTGACCCACATAATGCTAACACTATTATTAATTAAAGTTATTCAATACGTTCCATAGTCAATATTCATGTCACTTTATTTAACCTTAATAGGTTTTCAGCAATGTCAATGTATATTAAAAATTGTGGTTGTTTATGATTTGCGTAATAACGACCACCTTAAATAACAACCGACTTCCTTAAAAAAAACACTACAAAATCAAAAATAACTTTAATTTCGGAAGTCGGTGTCTTAGGATCTGTATTTAAGGTTTTTTTGCCACCGACTTCCGAAATTAAAGTTATTTTTGACGTTGTAGTGTTTTTTAAGGAATTCGGTCGTTATTTTTTTGTAAAAAGTTTTTATTTTTAACTCTTTAGTTATGGTAGATACCCCGCACTAATCTAATCGCGTTATTCGGTCATTTGTCGCGCAAATACTTAATGCAAATTTAAGACTTATATGGTTTTCACATGGACGCCATTGGTGCCGATTCTGTTGTACAAAATTCTCTAAACTAAACGAAAAATCACTAAAATTTGGTTTATTCCTGGCAAACGACTATTTCCTATTCTGAAATAGACTTAACTGACACAACTTAACTATATTTTAGTTTGACAGCACTAAGTTTGCACTGAGTTATTAGTTTAGTGAAAATGACAATTTTGCTATTCTGAGTTTGCCGGTTTTCACCAAAAATTTTGACTATAATCATTTATTTTGACTAAATCTGACTATTTTAATCGCGATTAAAAAGGTGTGGAATAAAACTACTGGTCATGAACAAAAATTCACACCAACGCCTCGCCTTCACACGGTGCAAAAACAGTGCTGTATTTTTTTATTTTTTTTTGCTTATATCTCGAAAATGGCGTGTCCTATCGCAAAAATAATGAAATTTTCGACCCCCTTTATGAAACCCCGGAACATTTAAATCTCAACACGTGGGTAATTTTTTTTTTTTTTTTTCAAACAAAAAGTGAAAAATTCCATATAAAACACGTCCAGGCTGCCCCCTTGGGCGCGCCTTCGTGTCTAAAAAATTAATTGCGTAGCGCACACAAGTATCACGTTGCGAAACCAAAAGAAAAAGAAAACCACGTTGATTGTCAAATTCGTTTTTAGTCGTGTCAAAATAATTTTTAAATTTAAAGATTTTTTCTTGCAGAATAGCGTTAAAATTCTCATAACCAAAAGTAAGGAATTTTAGAGATAGTTTAGTTAGTTTAGTTCGGTGTACAACAGAATCGGCACCATTGTCCGAATGGAACTAAATTACCATTCGGGAAGCACCAGCTTTCAAATAAAAAAAGAATCATCCAAATCAGTTCACCCAGTCAAAAGTTATGAGGAAACAAACATTTTAAAAAATACAGTCGAATTGATAACCTCCTCTTTTTTACACGCTTTATATTAGCTTCACTTGTATGTTTGTTTGTAACCGACTCCTTATAGCGCGATTTTGACCCACTTTAACGGCCAGATTTCGTACAAACTTTGTAGGCTTATCGAGGACTGATGACAATACAATAATTTCATAAATGTGAGCCATTGTCCTTGCCCGGGTTACCAGGATACCAAAAAAAACTTGTATTGGAAAACTACGCTGACATACGTCACAAACTACGCTGACATACGTCTCAAAATTCGAAACACCCTAAAAAATAGAAAATAAGTAAATAATAGTTAAAAAAACTAAAAAACACGCTTCCATAGAAAACCAAACTAAAAAGGATAAAATAATGGAAAAAAAGCGTGAGGTGCCTAATATCAATAAAAAAATACCTTAAAAAGCACCCCACGCTTTTTTTCCATTATTTTCTACTTTTTACTTTGGTTAGAAAACCAAAATGGAAGCGTATTTTTTAGTTTTTTTAAACTATTATTTATTTTGAAGTCGGTTCAAAAACGAATGTATCCACAAATACTAGAAAAAGTGTAAGATCATTCAAATTTGGGCTATAAATACATAGTTAAATCAACCTACATTACAAGATAGATATCATTAAGAAATAGAAGACGGAGACGAAACCATCGTGTCAACCTAGAACAAAAAATCGAAATAATGTGACATCTACCAACCCGCACTGGGCCCGCGTGGTAGATTACGACTCACACCCTCTCATCGAGAGGGGTCCCAGCAGTGGGAACCGTATAGGCTGATTATGTATGTATGTTATATACGAACTGTTTTTGTTATCAAACATATTTTGTAAGCAAGTGTTTTTTCTCATGGATGGTTCATACACCATCACAATTAGTCGCCACGTGTTCCCACTGCTGGCAGACAAGCCTCTTTTCTGTGAGAGGCAAGAACCGAAATGCACCACGTGGGTTTCCTCACGAAGTTTTCCTTCACAGTTTTGAGAGCAGTGGTGATGAAATTAAATAAACAACGTAAATCTCCTGTCTAGGTGCGAACTCACGACATACAGCTCGTAATCGTGCTCGTAATTCGTTAAAATTCATCGAATGCACAACATCTTCCTGTTTCTGAAGTCAGTTATAAGTAATCTACTCGTAAATCCTAATGTCTGTAGCACCATTGTTAAAAGACAAAATAATTCCCGGAAATGAAGATTTATAAAACCATTCTAGAATATATAAAGTACGATATTACACTACCACACATTAATAAAATAAAAGGGAAACTACAGTCACTCACGGGAACCTTACGGAGTATCTTTTGTTAACTACCCGGTATAGTGCTACAAATGACTTTTGTCCCTTTTTGTGAACAAATCATCAATGTAACGGGAATCGAAAGTCACGCTTGTTCTTATCTGACGCTGGTTGACCTACCCCACTAGGTTCGATTCATAAGTATTGTAGAGAAATACAATATAAAATACGAAAAAATGACAAACGTCACTTGGTACATTCAACCGGCTACCACGTGAAGAGCGTTATTTAATCTATAATTCTCTTGTAAAGCCACACATTGATTATCTAGTAGAAATACGGGGTGCTGCCTCTAAAATGAATATACGGATACTAAAAACTGCTCAAAACAAATTAATCAAATCTCTATTTAATTATGACTACCTCACTCCAAAACAAACACTATTAAAGAAACAAAACTAATGAATATTACACAAACATACATAACAAAAAGTAAAAAGAAACACAAAATGAAATTAAGACATGAACAAGACATACAGTTATATCCACCGCGCACAAATTACGGAAGAAAAAGCATAACGTATTCGGTCCCAATTTTGTAACAAATTACCAAAAGATCTAAAAAGAAAGAGCTATGTACACTTTTAAAACATTACATAATTAACAACTCACATTTACTACACTAAGTTTGCGCCACGTTTTGCTATCTGTGTTGTGCGGCCACTTGTTTTATAATGAGCTTTGTGTTTCAACCAACGTTGCATCATTTTTTAAGACTACCCTAAAATATTTAATTATGTTTACTTTTTGCAATACGCCCAACAAAATAATTTTATGTATCCTATTAATGTTCTCATGTAAGTGGGAGAATAAAGTTATCTCAAATCGGATATTAAATGAATGAGCAAGAAAGTAAAACTTACTTCGAAAAAAATATGTATATGACATATTGGCAAACGCTATTCAGTTTACAATGAGGTTAAAAACTTACTGAAAGCTTAAGATAGGTATTTTAATATCTTTGGGAAATACATAGTACCTCCGTATATTTTCAGCCAACAGCTGTTCGATAGGGCTAAATAAATATTTGTAAAACAATTCACTGATTAACAAAATAATTAATCTACCTAGCTATCTGTCAATGGCATGGACCAGTGTAAAAAAAAATGATTCGCGGGGTTCCTGGCGGTCCCCCTTAATAATTTCATTTACTGTGTGTCCTGTCCGCCTTTTAATTTGTATTTCTGGACTTGGGCCAAAGTTATACAAAAGATCATTTAATTCACAAGCTAGCTTTTAATTCAGACGGCAAGACATAGATGGCGTTATCAATGTTGTTTTTTCAGTTAATAAGTCTATGCAAAAGATTTTGTACTTAAGAGCCCGTGCACATAATTCACTCGCTCGAGTTTAGGTAAATTCCTGCTATGCTATGTTTGTGTGCACCGTTTACGCACACATGCCTAAAGATCGAGCGTAGTGATCGCTTAAAAAGTTTTGATACTATTAGTGGTTTTATTTTTTAATTAATACAGGTATTGTTAAGAAATAAAAGTCTGGAATGTTTGTGTACATTTTAATAGTATATTTATCACAATAAGCATAAAAATGGTACATGTAGGTACAATTAAATAGATAGATTAGATAATGTTGAGGTAAGTGTTTTACATAAATACGAGTAGTTTCCATAATTTTGTAATTAAATATATTCTTCATTCAAAAAAAAATCAATTGAATAGGCGAATTGGAATTGGATTGGGATAAAAGATAAAGTTTTAGAAAATACAAAACATTTAAATTTGAACATAAGGGCTTTACCTACTTTGAGGAGTGGATAGAGAGGCGCCACGGCGTCCTCACCTTCCGCCTGACGCAGGTTCTCACCGGGCATGGGTGCTTCGGTGGGTTCCTGTTCAGGATAAAGCGGGAGGAAACGCCCGGGTGTTTCCATTGTGAGGATCGTCTAGAGGACACGGTGGAGCACACGGTGGAAGTGTGCCCTGCCTGGGCGGAGCAACGCCGTGTCCTCGTGGAGGCGATCGGCGGCGGCGACCTCTCGCGTCCGGCCCTGGTGCGAGCCATGGTACGGAGCGAGAGGGCATTGGAAGCCGTCACCTCCTTCTGCGAAGCAGTAATGCTCGCGAAGGAGGAGGCGGGGCGCGTGAGGGAGTGGCAGTCTCTGCGCCCTCACGTTCCTAGCCGCCGCAGGAGGAGACGCCCCGGGCGCCGAGAGTCGATTGCGGACTCCCGGCCACCGTAGGCGCGAGCTTGCGGGTGGCGAGCAATGGGTAGCTCGCCGCCCGGTAAGGACCAAGCTCGGGTCGACGGCGCGTAGTGTTCAACGCGCGCCTCAAAGAGATGTCAGCAGTACTGTAGGGGTCTGCTAGGACCGATGCCTGCCGGGGTCGCGTGATTGTTCGAAAGAGATACCGTGACCCTGGCACATGGGCAACTGAAGGAACACGGGTGGGTTTTAGTCAGTAAAAGTCTGACACGCCCTCCCGCTCCGCCCAGAGCGGGAGAAGTCATTTGATGATTACCCATCCAAAAAAAAAAAAAAGGGCTTTACCTATAAAATTATTATATTATTGTACTGGCCAGAAACCGATGAATTTAGATAACGACCTAGTCAAAAAAAATAAGACTCCGTGGTATAATGAACATTTATATGTATATATTACATTATCTTGTTTCTTCACATGTTCGACTGTTACACATAGAAAATTTCAAATAAATTTTGGATGAAAACGAATGATTTTTTTTTCACTGATTATAAGGTTTGATAGTTTACATCCAAATCATTATGGTTTGATACGGTTATCAATGGTCAAAAAAATATTGGAAATCGACTATTATTCGACCTTTAATAGGTATAGATGAATCTGGTGATTCCTAATACAAGATTGATGACGCTAGATGAAGGGACACTCGAATTAAATAAATTTAAAACAAAAAATAGTCCATTGTAGTGGAAAGTCCACTAGAATTGATTGAATTCTCCCAAATGTAAGCATTCCCATGATAACCGAATAAAGTGATACCCTCGAGCTGGTTTGATGATAAAGGATAACGGAACTTTTGAATAGCTTTTTGTAAACCCAGCGAATGTGGGCTCATTAGATGTATCTCAACGAGTCCTGTTCATTTTACCTAATGATGATGACCTAGGTTGTTCTGGAAGGTGTATAACGAATTTCATGTTTGTCATCAAATCTGATGATTTATGACGTATTAAAAAAAAAAACTACTTACTAGATCTCGTTCAAACTAATTTTCGGTGGAAGTTTACATGGTAATGTACATCATATATTTTTTTTAGTTTTATCATTCCCTTATTTTAGAACTTACGGGGGGGGGGGGGGGACATTTTATCACTTTGGAAGTGTCTCTCGCGCAAACTATTCAGTTTAGAAAAAAATGATATTAGAAACCTAATATCATTTTTGAAGACCTATCCATAGATACCCCACACGTATGGGTTTGATGAAAAAAAAATTGTGAGTTTCAGTTCTATGTATGGGGAACCCCAAATATTATTGTTTTTAAAAAAAAATATATTAGAAACCTCAATATCATTTTTAAAGACCTATCCATAGATACCCCACACGTATGGGTTTGATGAAAAAAAAATTTTGAGTTTCATTTCTATGTATAGGGGAACCCCAAATATTATTGTTTTTTTTCTATTTTTGTGTGAAAATCTTAATGCGGTTCACAGAATACATCTACTTACCAAGTTTCAACAGCATAGCTCTTATAGTTTCGGAAAAAAATGGCTGTGACATACTCGGACAGACAGACAGACAGACAGACATGACGAATCTATAAGGGTTCCGTTTTTTGCCATTTGGCAACGGAACCCTAAAAACGACACCTTGACAAAAAAAAATGGAAATGATTACAGCCGCCATCTTGGATTTTTATTTTCACCTCATCATCGGCTTCAGCACCCTCGGAAACTGTAAAAACGACACCTCTGACAAAAAATTTGGAAATGTTTTCAGCCGCCATCTTGGATTTTTATTTTCACCTCATCATCGGCTTCAGCACCTTCGGAAACTATATAAACGACACCTGTAACAAAAATTTAGAAATGTTTTCAGCCGCCATGTTGGATTTTTATTTTCGCTTCATCATTGGCTTCAGAACCCTCGGAAACTATAAAAACGACACCTCTGATAAAAATTTCGAAATTTTTGCAGCGGCCATCTTGGATTTTTATTTTCACCTCACTATTGCCTTCATCACCCTCTGAAACCAGAAAAGCTATCTCTTTTTCTACTATAAAATAAAAGATGTTTTACCATTTTTTGTTACATGACAATTTCTACAAGTTTCTCTCACCGGAAGCTGCGTCAAAACACTTCGTTCCAGAAATAAATGTAGGGCGATATAAATATTTAGTTATATCTACTATCTAGCGGATTCGGTAGGCAGACGTTGTCGTGCGACAGTTCACCCAACTTCAACAAAAGCTAAGAATGATCCAGATGACGCAAAAATTATTAACATAAAATCACCAAAATCGGTCAAGCCGATAAGGATGAGAAGATTTACGGACACTCGTACACCGGTATTCTGTAAGACATTAACATTTTGCAACAAGCAAAAAAATACACAAGCTTACAACTTAAAAAAGAAATTAATACTTACCGGACCAAAATGTGGTAGTTGGCGTACAATATTTGGAATATGTTTACGTAGATCACGTGGGCTCCTGCGGTGCAAAGTGATACGTCCTCACGCTGGGAAGGCCCGGTCGTTACTGGCGGGATTGGTTTTGCGCGATCGATTATATAGTTCACTTTGACTTTTATTTAACAAATTAAGTTTATGTTAATTAATAAAATAAAATTTTGATTCTATTCAATAGTTAACTTAAGTTTAATATGTAATTTTTAAAATTTCATAAAAGTGTTTCTAAGGTATAGAAAAAAATAGTTATTTGTCGAGAAGTTTCCCAAAAATTACGTTATTTCAACATTTTTTTTCTGCTATATTTCGTATTAAAATCAAAAAAGTGGTTCCGCCACGTCCAATTAGACCATTTAATGATGTTATTTATATTTTTTTAATGTAAAGAATCCTTTGCAGTTTTTCGTAAAACGAAGACAAACGTCACTCGTTCGTTACTTTTCGGAAAAGGGGTTGTGGGTATTGTTGATTTATCAGTATGCTATAAGTCTTTTGAAAAATCCCTTTCCGCCACGTACAAGATTAAGAACTCATCTCTTATAATAACAAATAAAAAAACGAATATTCTTCTTCCCTACCTCACAACAAGTGATCAAAATTGGCCAAAATGAGTTAATTATGTGCACGGAGCCTTAAGTAAAATAATTAATCAACCAACTCAGATTAACGCAGTCCACTGTTGGACATAGGCAAACATTGTGGCAGAGGCGATGAAGTTTTGAAAAAGCCCAACGCGACTGGATAGGTAAGTATTTCTATCGGCCTGGGTTTGAAAGTTTTGTCCAGGCGCGGTCCCACGGGAGAAAGGGGTCTGATGACTCATCCAAACTCATTAGAGATATCGAGAGCCTAAATTATTTAGGTGTCTTTCTAACTACTTGAGCTACGGAAACCCCGATGAGCATATAAAAAAAAACATTAAGAACACAGGCAGTCATGGGGACTGACATAGAAACCTACAAGCGATTAAATTTTGAAATTAATTACCTAGTTTTAACAATTAAAATACTACTTAATGTATAAGTCAAAACTAGTATTATTACTGGTTTTTAGTTCTATCGGCATTCATAGAAACAACAACCACATCAAATTGTATGAAGCAACAACAATAACGCGTATTCTGTTATTTAATTTTTTAATGGCAAATTAAAATTATATTTATATCATTTTAAATCTTCCTATTAAAGTGTTGATCCCATCCCATAACACTATTATTGAAATTTATTAGGTACGTGATGTACCTATACGAAATGATGACTAAATAATACCTAAATAGGTATTATGTGCCCTTTCAGTATTTTGACTTTTATTATCTACAAGCACGTTGTCCGCGATTTCCTCCACGTGAATTTCGTACTTAATTACCTCTTAAAAATATTAAAAACTCCCTCCACCCCCCTTGAAACGTTGCATACATGCAAATTTTTTATTTAATCAAAGCCACGAAGTGAAATCTTCCCCTTAAAAATAATTAACCCTTTCTGCATCTCTCATCGTTTCTTTTCGGTTATAAGCATAAATACTTAAGTACTACCTAAGTTCACAGTTAATCGAACCCGCGTTGAAATTATTTCATACAAATTTGAAACATACTATCTCCCTAATAGTTTAGAAAAACACTAATGACAAACTTTAGAATTGACTTAAATAAGTATTTGTGCCATGCTTAAAGTATTCAGACTTTCAAAGCTCGATAAATAATATCTTTCATTCAAAGAAAATCCCTACTTTTCAGCCCTTATGGGTCGAATTTCCTAAAACCGAACTAAGTGCTACATTAAAAATAATAGTTTAAAAAAACACGCTTCCATAGAAAACCAAACTAAAAAGTAGAAAATAAAGGAAAAAGAGCGTGGGGTGCTTTTTAAGGTATTTTTAGGGTTCCGTTGCCAAATGGCAAAAAACGGAACCCTTATAGATTCGTCATGTCTGTCTGTCTGTCTGTCCGAGTATGTCACAGCCACTTTTTTCCGAAACTATAAGAGCTATGCTATTGAAACTTGGTAAGTAGATGTATTCTGTGAACCGCATTAAGATTTTCACACAAAAATAGAAAAAAAAAAACAATAATATTTGGGGTTCCCCATACATAGAAATGAAACTCAAAAAAAATAAAAATTATCAAACCCATACGTGTGTGGTATCTATGGATAGATCTTCAAAAATGATATTGAGGTTTCTAATATCATTTTTTTCTAAACTGAATAGTTTGCGCGAGAGACACTTCCAAAGTGGTAAAATGTGTCCCCCCCCCCCCGTAACTTCTAAAATAAGGGAATGATAAAACTAAAAAAAATATATGATGTACATTACCATGTAAACTGCCACCGAAAATTGGTTTGAACGAGATCTAGTAAGTAGTTTTTTTTTAATACGTCATAAATCGTAAACCACAATTTTACCTTTCATTTAGTCAACTCAAATATTAAAAAAAAACCATTTAATTTCATAAACATAAACCTTATGCATAAACCGTGAATACCTGAAGGTTTGTACGGAACCCTCGGTGCGCGAGTCCGACTCGCACTTGGCCGGGGTTTTTGGGCCTATTTGAAATAAATGCTTTGACTTTATGGACATTAAAAAAAAAAAAAACATCTGAACTATTTTACTTTTTAGAAAATGTTAGATTAAATACTGTTAGCATGAGCATTTCTGTGACGCGAACTTATTAGATTTTCCCCTTTTCATATATTGCCCAACGAGCCAAAAGAAGTTTACATACATACATAAAGGTCACGCCCTCTTTCCCATAGGGGTAGGCAGAAACTACGAAACGCCACCTGCTAACGCCTTACATACTCCTTTTACCTCGTTTAGGTTCATACAATTGGTCATACACACACACATCGGTTGCGAGTACTACGCACCTGACCTTTCTGAAGAACATCACCAATAAGGTCACTATATGTCCTCCTAGGGCGTCGCCTCCCGGTGTTTCCACTCACATTTGCCTTGTAAATACCTTTTGTAAGCCGTCCTTCATTCATACTCTCAACATAACCAAAGCATCAAAGCATACCTACTTTTTTAAATTTTTGTCACTACATCTTCTCTTAAACCACACCGTTGTCTTATCACATCATTCCTCAGCCTATCATTCAAAGTCACACCAAACATGCTTCGCAAGGAACGCATTTCCACAGCATTAATTCTGCTTTCATGCTTCTTTTGCGACACTCAAAATTCACTTTCATACATAAGCACACCATTATGAATAGCAAGTCGAGCCTTTTCGGACATTAATTGGTTGGTCACAATCGCATGTTTCGCACCGTTTACTTTATTTCCCGCATTTACTCTTCTTTCTACACTTTATCAATATTTCCATCCCTCGTAAAACTCCCCAAATATACGAATTCACTTACTTGCTCCACATTCATATCACTTATTTTCACATCACACACCGATAAGATTCTCTTCTCTTTCAAACCTTGACCTTCGTCTTATTCACATTTATTTTCATCCCTTTTATCTTAAATGCTTCATCCATTACAGTCACCATGTCTTGTAACTGTTCGACTGACGATACAAGTCAATCTTAATCATCTGCGTAGAGAAGGCATTTGACAGGCAAGTCACTCATTGTCAATCCACACGCGCCCTCTTTCAAATCTGTCAGACAAATATCAACGTACCTACAAGTTGAATAGCCACGGTGACACTACACAGCCCTGTCTAACACCCCTCAAGATGCAAAACCAGTTCCTGTATGCCCCATTTATCCTATCACAAGCACTGGAATCTTTGTAGAAAGATTTCAGTTCCCGTACCAAGCACCAGACCACACCGTACATAGATAGTGTTGACCACTGTTCTTCTCTGTCATAGACCTTCTCCAAGTCAACGAAAGCACAGTAGATTTTATTGTGCTTTGCCAGATGTTTTTCGGCTATACACCATTAGGGATCGATCATACGCACTATGCGGGTAGCCGCAATGCGGCTAGCCGTGCGGCTGCCCGCAAGCACAATTATGTACGTAATATTCATTTGAACGCACTGCGATGCGGCTACCCGCAGACCGCTCCAATCGCTCGGAGAGCTGCGGCCCGAGTGACGGCTAGCCGGACGGTTGCTATACGCACTGTGCGGCTCAGTCTGCGGCTGCCCGCCATTGAGTGAATGTGTGCGTTCTTCGAAAAATATTAAAAAATGCTTGCTTTCATCTGATGCACCCAGTACTTCTTTCTTAGTTTTTTTCTTCTTTACGTAACGTGTGTAAATTTAGTAAACAGCAGCAACTTTTTCCGCGTCCATCTTTGAAATGGCTCGATATAACCGCAAATCACAACGGTTCTTCAACCGCACGTTGCGGTTGCGAATGCGGCTGCCCGCGATCCAGCTGGCCGCATTCGCAACCGCATCCTGCGGTCAGCCACACGGCTAGCCGCATTGCGGCTACCCGCATAGAGCGTATAAACCCTTAGGGAGAAGATCTGATCTATACAGCCCATCCCCTCTCTAAATACTGCCTGCACATCCCATATTTTCTCACCGGTCGCTCTTATAACTCTTTTCACGAAAACCTTCGCTTACAGTTTGCCGAAAACACTCAAAAGACTAATGCTGCGGAAGTTTTTACACTCCTGCTATGAGCCTTTTCCCTTATATAGTGGTACGATTACAGCCTTACACCAATCATCTGGTATACGGCCATATTTCCAACATATATTAAAGATCCAGCACAACAGACTTGTTTGGTAGCATGCTGAAGAGTGGTGACCACAGACTCTGTCGTACCCTACAGCTGTTAGTTATATGAGTACTTTTCTTCCCTTTTATGCTTTTTCATTTCGGAGTATTTCCTTTTAACTCTTTCCAAACCATCCGTCACATTCCCTGCCTGATTCATCCTATATTGGGCCTTATTGGCTAATACATTAAGCCAGACCTCTTTCTTCTTCCGCACAACCTCTTTAACTTCACCATCTACCCAAGAATCATTCAGTCTACTACCATTTTGTCTTGTGCCACACTACATACTTTTGTGGCTACTTGCACCTGAGTTGCACCATACTCTGTTTCAGTTTAGCCCATACTTCTTCTTTACTATAATCATTTGTATCATCAAATATTTTATCCGTGTAAACCCGCGTCCGCTTATATTCCTCTTTTTTACTTTCAATTAGTGCAGTCTTTCTACTTTTATTCTTTCCAGTACAATCACAGGTAATCGAACTTGGTGACGCCAATGTCTGAACAGAGCATCCACCCGGCACATTACCAAATAATGATCAGTCCCTACATTAACACCCCGATATCCTCTAGTATCTGTATTTTTACTCTTTAATCATTCATCCACAATCACAAAAGTCTATCATACTTCTACTGTCTTGCCTTACCCACGTATACCTATGAACCTTTCTGTGATTAAACATAGTTTTCATAACAGACAGTTTCTTCTCTACTTACATCTCTAGCAAACTCATCCCATTCTCATTCACCCTGTCATCCCCAAATGCACCTAGTAATTTTTCGTAGGTACCCATTCCTCTTCACACCAATCCAACCCTTAAAGTCACCCAGCATAACCATCTTCTCGTTTGCTCTGCATCCCCCAAAATTCATACCTCTCCGACGGTGAGCTTCCCATATCGGGTGCATAGATGCACAGCATAAAGATAGGGCTTAGACCCACCTTCGCTGACAGACATAAAAATCCTGGGACTCACACAAACATAATCTTTCACACATTTCATCATTCGCTCGGAGAGGACAACCATCACACCCTGACCGGCCCTTTGTAAAAAAAGAAGTTTGTACTTCAATAAACCTGTTAAAAAATGGAATAAATAGTATCTAGAATGCAAGAGTGAGCGAAGCAAACTGGATAATTTCGGCACCTTCTCGTACATAAAGTTCGAAAGACTGAGATTAAGAACAGATTCCAAAACCTAAACTGATGTAAGACGAGTTTAAGCTTTTAGTCATAACACGACAAAGTAAGTTCTCTTCCTGTATAATGAAAGAAAGAGACTGAAAATATTAGCACCATACCTTGAATAGGTTCTCTATCTCCTGAGTAGGTTTTCTATGCAAGAGCGAGCGAATCGCACTTGCTCTCCTAGAGAACAGTTGCATCGTTTCGCAAATTATTTTGCATACTAAAACTTTTGCGCTGCTAAAGGTATAAAAATATTTATCATATTATTATTCTAAATACCTATATTAAATCTTTAAAAGACGTAATAATAATGCTAAATGTGAGTACTTTCTTTCCTAAATAAATATTGTAATAAGTACTAAACAAATTATTTCACGTCTTATCCCTATCCACGTGGATGTTGTATCCTAATTGGAGAAACCATCGCTGGATGTGATTGGCCGATGATTTGTTGAAGAACACGGGAATCCACTGGATGCGGCGAGCACAGGACCGGTCGTTGTGGTGACGGCCGCTTTTCTATCAAATCTGATTTTGTACTTAAATTACTGCCACTCACTGCATAAATGACTACTTAAAATTAATTAAATAAATAATATAATTGCTAGAGTAATTGTCGAGCATTCAAAAGACCAAGACCTGCTGACCAAGAGAGTGAGCCCAATCTATTATTTATTTATTGAATTAATTTATTTATTTATTACTATACACTGTAAAGACAGAATGTGTAATAAATACACATTCTGTCTATATCTGGCAATCCGGTACCTAATAGAGATCAGAAATAATTTAAATAAGGAAGGCAACCTAACCCTACAGAAATATGGTGACAGCCACCTACAGGATTATTCTTAGTATCCCAGTAATTGCCGCGAGAACGATCTTTCAGCAAACTGAACCTGCTAATAAAAACTTTTTTGCAAAAAAAAACAACCGACTTCCTTAAAAACACTACAAAGTGAAAAATAACTTTAATTTCGGTAGTCGGTGTCTTAGGATCTGTATTTATGGTTTTTTTGCCACCGACTTCCGAAATTAAAGTTATTTTTCACTTTGTAGTGTTTTTAAGGAAGTCGGTTGTTTTTTTTTTGCAAAAAAGTTTTTATTTTTAAATTTTTAGTTGTGGTATTCACCCTGCACTAATTCCAAACAAACAATGCATATTTATGCGATAGCAGAAATCGCGGTTGATTTCCTGTCATTTTTTAAAGAGTTCCGGTGTCTGTCTCCCGAACTCATCATCAGATCTATATGAAAATTATATGGGACCATTTCGGAATAAACCCCTTTCGAACAAAAAAAGAATTTTGCAAATCCGTTTATATATGACAGAGTTATGGCCGAACATACATAAAAAAAAAAAAAAAAAAAACATATAAACATCCGAATTGATAACCTCCTCCTTTTTGAAGTCGGTTAAAAAAGCTATTTGTAATCTATGATGAACAAAGAGTAGAGTTTACTTTCTATTGAAATGAGTTGTTAAAACAATGGCTGTTTCTGTGCCCGTTTCGACTTCGATTTGCGACTTTCACTGTTTGTGTTTTACAAATTCCTTCGTAATGTAGACGTAATCGTTTTTCTTCTACGACACTATGGCTCAGCAGTCGAAACGGACACTGTTTCTTTGGCCAAGAGTGGACCGATTTTGACAATTCTTTTTTTTATTGGAAATGGTATATTCCAAACGTGGTCCCATGTAAATTTGGAAAGAAAGTTCTAACCCTAAGGGTAGGAAAACAGGGGATGATTGATTGATCATTCATTGATTGTAATGCATAACTTCTTACAGAATAGTCCGATTTTGCAAGCATGTAGTAATTAGTAGAATATAGCAAAAAAAAAAAAAACTTTTTAACAAAAAAATAAACCGCCGAAAAAACTGAAAGTAAAAAACAATCAATGAACAAAGATCACTCAAAGTGCCGCCTCAAAATGACTGAAAGATTTATTATTTTTTGCTTTTCAGTTTTTTCGGCGGTTTAATTTTGTATAGTCATTTAATTTTTACTTAGTGTAACTAGTTAGTTATGTTAAATACTGTTAATCCTTCAACGTTTCCAACATAATATTTTAAGCAAATTTTATTGGGCATGTAATCAAATATTTCATAAAATTATTAGTCTATATTAAAATTCTAGAAACTATTTATTACTTTTTCGTTAGTCACTCCCAAAATTCTCATACACCTACAGGATAGTTTAAAAAACATGCCTACGTAGTACATACAGGAAGGCGTGTTCCAAATAATCATTACTAATATTATAAATGGGAAAGTGTGTGTGTCTGTTTGTCCGTCTTTCACGGCAAAACGGAACCACGAATTGGCGTGATTTTTTAAGTGGAGATAGTTGAAGGGATAGAGAGTGACACAGGCTACTTTTTATCTCTTTCTAACCCCCCACTTCCCTAAAATGGGGGGTGGAAGTTTGTATGGAGCAAAAAATAGTTGAGTAGGGGATGGATGTAGCATGTTCGCGTGTGTCCAATGCCCAGAATCTTTACATTCTATCCCCAAATGGAAAGACATATAAAATCGTCTACAATAGCGTATTAAAATAACATTCTGTTCTGAGTTCTCTTCTGTGTTCTAAATCAGGAAAGGGAAACCGTGTTACCCCGAATTTAACGCAAGCAAAGCCGCGGGCAAAAGCTAGTGCTAAATAACATAAAACAATCAATATTGAAAGACGGGATCACATGGTGGGTTATTAACAGCTTACCTAGGTTTATAACCAACCCTTTGGAAAATATAATTATGATGTTCACTAAGTTAGATTAATCACCTAGTGTAAATTACGTACTTACGGCAATATTAAAAATGATAGACAATATCACCATCTGGAGACGTTAGAATCAGGCTCTTTTATTTTTTGTAAGGATTGAATTGTTTTCCAGAAGTTTCCAAAAACAACTGCTGACGGTCAAGGATTGAAGCAGACCAGACTTCACCAGACTGCTTCAATCTCTGCTGTTCTGCCACAGGCTCGGCGCGGCGCGGCATCGCAGTGGCAACCCACATAAATAATTTTGTGATTTTTTTTTCATTATGATTCAATGAATTTTAATGATGACTGAATTTTATTGTCATTTATTTAATGAATATTGAATTTTAATGTAATTTATTTAATGATTTTAATAAATTTTAAGGCATTTAATTAAATGATTTGTAAGTAATTAATTTTAATGAATTACATTATAGAACATAACGAATTTTATGTGTTTGTGATTTGTATATATTATGTGGAATTGGTGCATTTTATAAAAAAATATAAATAAATTAAATCGTGAAAATAAAATATGGCATTTACTGACACTGTTATAAAAAGTTTTTTGTCTCAAGATGGGGAGTTGTTAAACATTGACAGAGTTTCTAGGGATGTTTTAAAGATAGAAAAACGTTATCACGCTAGGTGAGGCACAACAATGAAATACTCCAGAAAATCATAGATGTATTTCTTAATTCTGGAACACTTTTATTTTGCCATTAAAGTTAATTACCTCCACCAAATAAAATTCATGGCAATAAAAATTAAAAGCTTTTATTTATGACAACCTACTTTATATAAAAATAAAAAATAAAAATATTTGAGGGGCTCAATGGAACTTTAGTTCATCATTAAAATTATTGAATGTTCAAATTACCCACCATAACCACTTTACAAAACCAAAAACCCTACATTTTCCATTAAGGTGCGCCATAATTATAATGAATAATCAAATAAAAAAAATACCTTTATCTTGCAATATAAAATAATCATCATTAAGGAATTATTTACATAAATAACCCCACGCCTTATAAAGGTATATTTAAAAACCTTTTTTGTCTTTAAAAATAAATTCCTCCACCAAATAAAAACAAAAAAAAAAAAAATCAAGGCTGATAAAAATTAAAAGTTTTTATTTATGACAACCTACTTAATATTATAAAAATAAAAACTAAAAAAAGTACCAAACTTTAATTTTGTCAATCAGTGTAATTATTGAATGTGTTATTTATCCACCATACCTCCTTTATCAATCCAAAAACCCTATATCCGATAAGAAATCCATAATTATAATGAATAATCAAATAAAAAATACTTTCATCTCACAATATGGTTATTTTCATAACCACCATTGTGGATGTATTTACAGAATAAATTAGAAATAAAACCCCACGCCTACTTAAATAATAATTAAAATGACAGTTTCATACTTCTATGCAAAATAGAAACTAAATGAGAATGGGAGTGCATATTGTCATTAATGAGGGATACCTACCTTAGCAATTTCGAGCTAACTAGGCACAAATTTGACTAATATCTTAGAAATTCAGTTAACTCTTAAACATGATGATCAAACTATTGTAGTACTAGGTACACCTCTACTGGCCATCCTATTGATGATTGATCATTTTAATACGATGCATTTTGTATTAGACTAACTGTAAACACTAGTTAACAGCAAATTATTTATATGTATTAAATAAACCTAATATAATAACATTAGATTTAGTTCAGAAGACTGAAGTTTTCTCTCCTAATATTATGTGTTGCCCGGAAGAATCCTCGACAAAATCATAAAATTTTAAGTTAAAGCCTATGTGCACGATGTGGAATGGCATAAACAACTGAGTATTGAGCCCATCCTTATGTCCCTTTCCAGTACAGTCAGTATCAAAATGATGTATGTGTTACCAGCCAAAACATGATTCCAAGCCAAACTAATTTGTTCTAGGCCAAACCGGTTTATCCTATGTTTGTTAATATTCTTCTTTTCTTTTTCAATATTTGAATAAGCTGTTATAGTATATACTAGCTGTGTCGCAGCTTCGATCCCATGGGAATATGCTACCAGGACAAAAGTAATCTGAGTTATTCCTACCTAATAACATCAGCTATCTGCCATTGACAGTCGTGTCAAAATCGGGACCAGCTGTTACGGAAATAAGCCAAAACGAACAAACGCAGATAAAATACAGTACATACTTACATATGCATTCAGTAAAAGAACTGTTATTTTGACATTAGAAACAGACACTTCAAAGTTATTCATTTTTAGAGATGTTAATCAAAATAATCAGATTTACTTTGTTTATTTTGTCACTAGCAACAATTTAACTAGGTAATATAGCCCAGAGCAAACTAGTTAGGCCTTATGGTAACATAGTATACATCAACAAGAATTAAATTAATTGTGTTTTGTATTTAATAATACTATATCAATGTGTACTAGCTGTATACAAAATTGTAGAAGAAAAAATTAAAGTAACAAAAGGTTGTAGACAATCCCATAAATTGTTGTTGATGTTAAACATTTTGAAGCTGACTGTCCATAAGCACAAGTATAAGGAGTGTAAAGATGTCTCATACATACCTGTGTAAATACAAATTGTAAATACTGGACGGTGATTGAAGGTTAAACGATAAACCAGTTAAGTCATTTATGAAGTGATGTGACAATAAATGCAAGACCTATTGTAGAATGATACTTGAGCCTTGAGATTGACTTTGTTTAAAGCCTTTTTATCGGTTGAATTCAGTTTTAAGGGTCAGGTTACAGAACCTAACTCAAGACTCAAGCATTACTTAAAACTAGTTTCAAACACAACTACACTCACTGCTGACCACACCCTCTCTTTTCTTATCCGAAACTCCACACGCCTGTGCCGGCCACACCCAGTTTCTTCAAACTATCAACTGTAATAATTATAGTTACTTCAATCCTACTTTCGTCTTCAGTACTGAGTTTGGCATACTATTGGAATTTGTAAATGGAAAATGAAAAAATTACCATAAATAATTAAATATGATTCAGTTAAAAAAACCAAATCAAAATGGTTAATTGTAGCCAATAGACGCAAGAAAATAGTAATGAATTAATGAAACATTCAAATATGACTAGCTTCTGCTAGAACTTTAGGTTCAACAAAGTGTCAAAGACAATGTTCAACGCTTCAGAGTTAACAACTATAAAATTGTATGCAACAATAAATTGTCATGTAAACATAACATTATACCTTATTTAAATTACACCATCTAAAATATCTATTAGCAACGTCCAAAATATGATTTCCTTATCCAATAATGTAACAAATATCCTACGAAGCCCACATATAGAAGTAGATATCTTGCCAATGGCTCAAGTACTGAATGATTGGACCACAAATAAATGACATGGCAGGTACCTTGTTTGTCACAGATGTCAATGCATGCTCAATAACATTCTTTGAATAACCATTGTACATAGGACTCCTTAGTAAATACAAAACTAGACTTAACTTTCTACGGCTTATCTCTAGCCGTTGTTCATAAGACAGATCTTTCATGTATTTGCTGTATATTTTCATACTTGCAATATCCACGCACAGAGCTATAGCCCACTGCTTCCAAGCCTTTGTTCCGAACACTCTCATAGATGCTAAGTGTATTAAGGGCTTCAGAATGTGGAGTGTCTCAGCGTATATCAAATCTTTCACATTCATAGCTGCTCCAGGCCTGTCATCATTGATCTTCATAGGCTCCCAATCACGGAATGCAACTGCAGGGGCGCCGTCTACACGTCGAATGATGCGCCCCGATCTCCGAAGTGTGAAGAATGAGTTGGAGTTTTCATCAGTCTCTTTACCTTCTGTGAACTTCTTCCTCTGCAATGCAGCTATCGGGGGATGTGGTACAGGAAGCTCTTTGAACCTGAAGAGCAGGACAAGCGCTGATGAGCATTTGAACACTTGCAGCAGGGTCGCTATGGTCCACTTCCCTCGCGTGCCCCATCTATTCTTCACCAGCAGCTCCACGAACACCTCGCAATAGTGGACGACTGTTAGCCACAGCTTGATCTGCTCCCGGAGCCCATAGTAAGGCTCGTCCGTACCGTAAGCCTCTCTTATAAGCCTGTCGTTGAACAGTGACACGAGTTTTGACAGGGAGTACACCAACTCGGACACTATTGGAGATTTATTAATCTTCCCAGCTACAAAGTAAGACGACCACGTCGCGACTGTCTCGACGTCCGTCACCACACCAGGATTGGTAACTACCCAACGCTTGTACGTTGCGTATAGTTCTTGTAAAGTTAATGATTTATCCATTTTGCTAACAGGAACCTCACTACCGACTCACAAAATAAACACATACACAGTCGGATTACGCGGTTAGCTGATCATGAATATAAGTACGGATACGTTACGGATCCCTTACCGATAGTTCTTTGTAAGATGTAGGTAAGGCAATCTGAACGAAGTTTTGGTAATTTAACTAAATTAATTTAGCTAGACACCGGACTGCACTCGGTTCGGATTGACTTTTGCCCTCAGCCAACAGTCGAGCTGCCTGAGCTGAGAACCTGCCATAGACAATTCACTAGATCCTGCCGATCAATAGGGAAGTTAGTTTTGACTTTAGCACTATACGTTCTGAAACATAGTTCTTCGGCTGATAAAATAGAATATGATAGTGTAGAGAAAAAAACTTTATCAAGTTTATTTTAAACTAGCTTTTGCCCGCGGCTTCGCCCGTGTGGATGACAAACACCCAATCATACATATTTTCACATTTATAATATTATTAGTAGTAGGATTATAACTCATATTACTTAGGATTCATAGTTTATGAGAACATCATGTGTGTTGGTGTTTTTAAAATAAAAGTAATAGTATTCAGAGTAAGAAGACTGTGACATAGGGCTTGGTTTAGTTGAATATAAGTCTTCCTTGTTTTTCTTAACGCTCCTATTTTACCTATACAGACACTCAATCATTTACCAGACACCGAACATAATTATAGGAATAGTACTTTTGCCAGTGGCTTGGCCCGTATAGCTGTCGGAAAATATCACCCGGGAACCTACTACCGGGATAAAGTACCTAGGTATCCTATCTGTTACGTATCCATGATATAATACCTATATCTTTGTGCCAAATTCGATCTAAATCCTTTTGGCCGTCTTTGCATCATTGAGAAACAAACATCCAAAAATCTAAACATCTAAGCCATTTCGCGGTCTCTTACTTGGAATAATACTATTAGGTTTATTTTGAGTATAATGAACACACATGATATTCGCAATTACTATGAAGCCAAAGTAATATGAATTACAATCCTACTTATTCTGTACTACCCGGCCCCTGCCAACGCGCTCTGCGCCCACTTTTTAAATCTCTAATATCTTCTAAGATATTCATTTAAATTACATGCTGTAAAGGGCCATATTGATCTATATTAAATGCACAATGTATTTAAGGTACTCAATTGGATAAGGATTAATGCTGTATTGCTTAAAATCGCTTCGTAAATAAGCCCTTATTTCTCGTAAAAAGTAAAAGATAAAAAATGGTTATTGTGGGTTATCCCTAAGAGATAGACATATACCATTCAGGACATTTTTGTGGGCCTTTTTAAGGTGTACAATACTGTAGTACATTATTTTGATCTATTTCGTAGGATTCAGCCAGGGTTCGAATTTTGAGACGTATGTCAGCGTAGTTTTCGAAGATAGTTATTTTTTTTTCTAAAATAAAAGAATCTTTCTAAAATAAAAATAGCCTAAGTTACTCCTTGTTACATCAGCTAACTGCCAGTGAAAGTCCCGTCAAAATCGGTCCAGCCATTTCAGAGATTAGCGGGAACGAACAGACAGACAGACAGACAGACAGACAAAAATTGTAAAAAATGTTGTTTTGGTATATGTATCGTGTATACATCCATATACACTTAGTAAAAAGTGGTTATCTTAATATTAAAAACAGACACTCCAATTTTATTTATTTGTATGTATAGATGTATAGATAACAAAAGTTCTTGCGCAATATTTCTGATGAATCAACTTTAAAAATGAATGAGGATAAAATCATCCATTTTAGATGTCGCTACTATCGTGTGTCTAAGAATTTGATCGCTGGCTGTCACTATCCATATAATTTTTAAAATAAGCGATTTCTTTTACTCGCGCCCATATAATACTAAATAAAAAAAAAGAAATAATTTATTTAACAGAACATAAAATTCAATTTTTAACCGACTTCAAAAAAGGAAGAGCTTGTCAATTCGACTGAATTTGTTTTTTTTATGTTTGTTAGCTCATAACTTTTGACAGGGTGAACCGATTTCAGTGATTTTTTATTTGAAAGCTGGTGCTTTCCAAATGGTTCCATTTTAATTTGGTTCCATTCAGACAGTGGGATCCATGTGAAAACCATGTAAGTCTTATATTTGCATTAAGTATTGGCGCGACAAATGAACGAATAACGCGATTAGTGCGGGGTATCTAACATAACTAAAAAGTTAAAAATAAAAACTTTTTACAAAAAATTACAAACCGAATTCCTTAAAAAAAACACTACAAAGTTAAAAATAACTTTAACTTCGGAAGTTGGTGGCAAAAAAACCTTAAATACAGATCCTAAGACACCGAAATCCGAAATTAAAGTTATTTTTGTCTTTGTAGTGTTTTTTTTAAGGAAATCGGGGTTTTTTGTAAAAAGTTTTTTCGGAACTCGGTTGTAATTTTTTTAAAGTTTTATTTTTAACTTTTTATTTATGGTAAATATCCCGCACTAATTTAATCGCGTTATTCGTTCATTTGTTGCGCAAATACTTAGTGCAAATTTAAGACTTATATGGTTTTCACATAGATCCCATTGTCCGATTGGAACCAAATTAAAATAGTCCACACGAGGAGTACCAGCTTTCAAATAAATAAGAATCATCAAAATCAGTTCACCCAGTCAAAAGTTATGAGGTAACAAACATAAAAAAAGAAATTATTTAATAAGTGAAATACAACTGGGAACGTAACACAATGACATAGAAGCTACCTGTAGTTGATAAACAAAGCAGTTTTGCTACCAGAAATATATTTTAGTTCCAATTGTCACCGCGTCAGACTCTTTTTTAACCGACGAAAAAAAACAGAGGAGGTTCTGAATTCGACGCGTATATATACAGGGTGTTTGGCAGAACGTTGAACATATGAAAATGGTGGATAGGTGAGGTCATGTGCTACTTACTCAGCCCTAATTTATTTAGCCCTGGCCCCCTGGATAGTTTTTTAAATTTATTTTGCTTTAAAGTGTACTTTTAT
This sequence comes from Aporophyla nigra, assembly GCA_947507805.1. NCBI lineage: Eukaryota > Metazoa > Arthropoda > Insecta > Lepidoptera > Noctuidae > Aporophyla > Aporophyla nigra. The sequence continues at coordinate 30,372,214 of OX382291.1, read as the reverse complement.
TAAAAATGGGTAAAACAGGCAATATTTTTGTTTTTTTTTTTATCTTTAATGTTGGCAGATTCTTATAAAATTATTGCTTTATTCAGATGTTAGCTAGAAAAAAGTTATGAGTCCTCAAACTTCTAAGAATTATAATAATCTGCAAACATCAAAGATTAAAAAAAAAAACAAAAATATTGCCTGTTTTACCCATCAAATAAAAATGAATCCCTATTTCCCTTGGATACGCCATCACGCGTGAACGGCTGGACTGATTTCTCTTTTTTTTTTTTTTTGTTGTGTTTGTAATTGTCAGGAGAAGGTTCTTATGAAAGAAAAAAAAAAATTGCGCGGAAAATTAGAAAATTTAAGAACTCTTATTTAAGAATACTTAACAACCATATAATAGGACAATGTAAACTTTTTTAATGTAACATTATGACATTTGACATTGAATTGACAGAATGCGTGCTCAAATATGATAATGATGATGATGTGCTCAAAAATCATCAAAGAGACAGGACAACGTATGTCGGGTCAGCTAGTTTTTAATAAAAATTTCACTTCAAAGTTAATAAAGTGGTGAAACTAGAAGAAAGCAACAATTTTTTTTTTTAATATCCAGGGGTCAGGGCCAAATAAATTAGGGCTAAGTAAGTAGCAGATGACCCCACCATTCTCGTATCCACCACTATCCACCATTTTCGTATGTTCAACGTTCTGCCAAACACCCTGTATATATATTTTTATGTATGGCCTGTTACATAGTAGGTCCAATTGTGATAATTCTTTTTTTTTTTGGACAGGGTATATCCCGAAGGTGGTCCCACATAAATTTGGAAAACAAAATCGAACCCTAAAGGTCGGAAAACATTGATTGATTTTTAACTCATATGACCACGCATAACTTTATACAGAGTAGTCAGATTTTGATAGTTATTTTTTTATTGGATAGTGTATACCTTGCCAAGTATTATTAGTACATTAAAGCCGCAAAAATTATAAATTAAAAAATACCTTAAAATTTTGAGTCGGCGCTGAAAAATCAATGAACAAAATAGTATCACTCAAAGCGCCGACTCAAAATTTTAAGGTTTATTATGTTTTGCTTTTCAGTTTTCTCGGCGGTTTAATTTTTTTGCAAAAAAGTTTTTTGCCAAGCTGTACTCTCTGTGTCTAGATAGTCTGTGGAATACTCTGCGGTTTGCAGTGAATTAGAAAAGGTCAGTTTGTCTATGGTGCACGCCTCAGAAGTGAGTGAAATCCTTGTTTTGATTTATTATTTCCAAAAATGATTATTCTGTTACAAATGTGTAAATTATATACTTAATTCTTCGTGTGCAGATAAAACATTGCTGCAATCAACCCACAAAATGGAGGGGAGTCCTCCCGACGACCCAGATACACCCGAAATTTTAAACGGGAAGCGTCAAGGATGTTTCCCAGCCTTGGAAGAACAAGAGGACAAAAAGAAATTATTATGGATGGGGGGCGTGATGGAGTGCTTCACCACCGTCTTCTCCCTGTTCAGCCAAGCAGAGCTCAAGCCTCAAGGTGAGAAAATCAATGAAATTTTGTTTGTTTGGGCCGTATGCATTTTGTTCTAAAAATAGATCCGGAGCTGAAGGCTGCTGCGCTGCGCGTCAGTAGGGGGATGCTTCGTATTTTGATGTTTAGGTTACGCTGTACGTGCACTAGGCGAAAGGCGTGTCGACCGCTCACCCCCACACGTGCGTGAGGGGGTGAGCGGTCGAACAACAAAGGTGGCGCGTTGCAGTTTATCATTCGCGCGAAAGAGACCGCACGGGTCGGGTCGCACATCTCGATTTTTCCAATAAGTTCCTGTTACTAAAGTTACTTGTTAACTTACTGCGTACTTGAATCTTCTGAGAATGAATTAGGAAGCCAAGATGGACTGGTTAGAGAAACTTCATACTACCTATTGTGAAGGAGTGAATATATTTATTGAAAATTTAAACAAAAAGCTTGGTAAGTTATTTGTCGTATTTTTTTCTTATATTTTTTTTTTACAAATATTTTGTTTTTACTATGTACTTTTCTGGTTTAAGTATGCTAGTATGACTTCGATTACCTAGCCAGGTCACCCCAAAATGCATTGAAGCCTAACTGAATTCAATGAATATTTTTTTACTACGTAGCAAACCTTTTCTTTTGTTTTTTGTTTTGGTAATCAATTAATTAATAAATACAGGTATCCTCGAAAAAGCTATCCTGGAATAGACACAAAGAGCGTAACTAAGAGTAAATTACTGGGAGTCAAATGCCTTTATTTAGAAATTGGGTCAAACTCAGACCTCTATTATTTAGGACAATAAATTTGCATGGCACCTCTGCCCCAATTTGAGCTAAATCCAGGGATTGATTTCTCTGAATGCAACTGGGACGGAGACTGTTCCAGTTTCTCCCATTTTAATAAATAGGGCAACAGGTAACAGTTTACTGAAGCATTTTTTCCATTTATAAATAATACCGCTTCAAGTCACACAAAGGAAAGAGGAATGTTTTTATAGAATTCTCATTTAATTGTATTAAGGAAGCATTCTCAGATAAAGCTTTCGAAAGAAATAAAACTAAAGAAAGTTTTCTTCATATCTTGCACAAAGGAATTGAGGACGCAGAATGGAATTTTGTAATGTGAGCGTGAAGGCTGAATGGACTAGCCTTTCCGTTGACATTCTTGTCTTACAATGATATTTAGCTTTTAACTTGGAAATAAAAAATTGCAGATCATTGAAGATGACGTCACAACGTCCAACAAACTGCACTGGGCCTGTGTGGTGGATTACAGCCCATGCACACAGCTGGCGTCCCAGTATTGGGAACATTATAGGCTGATCATACCTATCCTTAATGCTTATTCTGATATGCTTAATGCTTATGCTTATAAAGCTCATGGATGATGCTTATCATTATTGAACTAAATGAGAATATTGGGTTGGAGATGTGAGCTTGACAAACTCACTTAGGTTTTATGTTTATACCAGTTGTTTAGCTGATCAACAATTTAGATTAGATGGGTCTTTCTTGTGATTTAGTTACGAATTCTTAAATCTTAGTGAACATGAACCTTACGCTCTGGACTACTGGTTTTAGTTAAGACCAATTGTATGAAGACTTGAAAACTGCATTTTAGATCGTTTCATAAAGCACTTACTTATTTAGATGCTTTTTGACTACAATATTCAGGAAATATTTTCGCTGTACTAGACTTTGTCTATACTTAGCCTCGGTCGGGTGTTAGTCTTTTTGATAATATGTTTAAAAATGCTATTGAATTTGTCAAAAAAAATCTCAAAACTTAACTTTAAAGACTAGTCTTTAGCATTACAGTTAGATACGTCCGGGAACAAAATTTGTGTAACCAGAGGGGTAATTGCGGAACTTTTTATCGGTAGGAATTGGTTTAATATTCATAGTTAAACAACATTCATTGCGTTATTTACGTTGCTGAGCCGACAATTTATTCGAACACATGACGCAATGGTTTGGAAATAATCTTCAATCCCATTCAGATTCTGATAAATTGTGCGTTTCGCAATTAGGGTACAGTTTCCAAGACTTTAGTAACTGCTAGCTTAAGGCCTAGTAGGTCACTAGTAAAACTAACATATCAAAATATTTATTTCAGGATTTTAGTACCTTTGAAGACTCAAAATGAATAGCCCAGAAAGCAGAAAATAATCAACATTTGGACAATATGTAGGGCTTTTGTTAGATCAGTTCGGAACATGGTTGCAGATTCAAAATTTTTTTTTTTTGACCTTGGTCACACGAATTCTTGACTTTATTGATTATATAGATAGTAAGTAGTAGTGGTTGTATTGCAGGAAATGTTGACTGACCAGGACATATCAATAGTGAAGACATAAACTCAAACAACGACAAACACAGCCGTATTAGCCAATCATTGTTAATAACATTACAATGGAATATGTGGAAGATGATACAGTATTACGCCATAAAATTATAACAATTAACTTAGAAATAATAACCCTGAAATATGGTCCTACAAAGAAAAAAATTAAGGTGACATTCAAATAAAGTTCACTGTCAATGGAAACTTTTTCCAAACCATTCTAATTTATGGATCCCGAACATGGGTGGCATCTTGTTGATTCCGTATTTAGTTTGAATATATTACTCCACTGGTTACCACACCAAGCATTACCGTGTGCAGATCTGCCTCAATTTATCTGTTTCTTTGGATTCCTCGTGCCTGACTAATGATATTAGTGACAGCAGCTACTTCCTTTGCAATTTGCAGTTCCGCATCATGCTGTATGTAGATTTTTTCATGAAATAGTCATTGAAAGAATTGAAAAGATTTTATTAATGATCTTAGTGACTATAATTCTGTAAAATCATATTTTTTCAACATACAACCTCACACTGACATGCAAATTAAAAAAAAAAATTAAGAACTCTTTCCTTTTTGGCACTTCATCGGACCAGTTTGTATTTAGAATTTTGTTCCATACTTGCTTGACCATTGTGGACACCGTTGGCTCTTCCCAAAGGGTCGTCAGTTGCAGTTTAATTAATTCAATCTTCCGGTGTAGTGTATTAAATCCGTGTTATTTGTTTTGGTTGCACCATTACGCTTTCTGAAAGTTCTTTCACATATCCCTTTTTTTATTTTTTTTTATGATTATGATTGTTGGATTATCTATATTTATGTAACGGGTGGACTTTTGAGTCGGGGCAGTAACGATAGCTTAACGTTGTAGCTATAGGATAACGGTTTTAGGTAACGTGGGCGGTTCTAATTTTTGAGAAACTTGTACCAGCATTCACAGATATTGAAAAACCGGCTAAGTGCGAGTCGGGCTCGCGCACCGAGGGTTCCGTACAAACCTGCAGGTATTCACGGTTTATGCATAAGGTTTATGTTTATGAAATTAAATGTTTTTTTTTTATTTAAAAAAAAACTACGTACTAGATCTCGTTCAAACCAATTTTCGGTGGAAGTTTACATGGTAATGTACATCATATATTTTTTTTAGTTTTATCATTCCCTTATTTTAGAAGTTACGGGGGGGGGGGACACATTTTACCACTTTGGAAGTGTCTCTCGCGCAAACCATTCAGTTTAGAAAAAAATGATATAAGAAACCTCAATATCATTTTTGAAGACATATCCATAGATACCCTACACGTATGGGTGTGATGAAAATTTTTTTTTTGAGTTTCAGTTCTATGTATGGGGAACCCCAAATATTATTGTTTTTTTTTTTTTCTATTTTTATGTGAAAATCTTAATGCGGTTCACAGAATACATCTACTTACCAAGTTTCAACTGCATAGCTCTTATAGTTTCGGAAAAAAGTGGCTGTGACATACTCGGACAGACACAGACAGACAGATAGACAGACGGACAGACAGACATGACGAATCTATAAGGGTTTCGTTTTTTGCCATTTGGCAACGTAACCGTAAAAAGTATAGTCAGCAAAAAAAAAATCAATTTTCACGAAAAGTTTTTTTGGTGCTATCAATCTTGTTTTTTGAGGACTAAAAATGTCAGAATTCACAAAAACTTAAACAATACATTTCGTAGTAAATAAGAGTACAACTTACTATTTATTTATTTACGGATTACCAACGAAATACATTACAATTGGCACACCGCACTGATTGTGAGATGATTTAGCGCGTCACAAGGAAGCGAATATGCACCGCGACCATTCATTCGTCCACACGTTCTTTCACACATTCATTCGATCACCATTCCTAAAACACATATCGTGTCGTTAACTTGTGAAACCATCATTGTAAAGGAAAATAAATAAAACGCATATTAAATTGGAGTCAGATTATTATTCATTGAACCCTGGGTCGAAACAAAAATATTAAACGTAGACATGGCTACATATCAAGCTATACATTTAATTATTTACAGAATTTACATGCTATTTACCGGGTGTCATTTTTTAACGTCTTGAAAAAAATGGGTGTAATAGGTGAACGGAGTAGAAGCCTTTGGCATAGAAAATTTTATTATTATTATTTTTAATAACATGTAATGAAATTGATCTAGCAATAAATTTTACACATTTAAAGTAACATTTTCATACTAGAACAACAAAAACAGAAATTTGGAAAAAAAAAATCTATCGAAACTCAAATCATACGCACCCTACTCAATGCGCGGCATGTAACAATGATTTCGTAGCGCGGTCCTACCCTTTGAAGCCGGCGGATAGGCGGCCTCATTGATCTTTCGCAGGCGCACGAGCCGTACACGCATCCCCGTCCGCCCGCGTCCCGCGCTCCTTTAGTCACCTGCGATGAATCTAGTTACACAATACACCATATGAAGGTCGAGACGGTAAAAAATGTCATCCGGTATATAAAAGCATATATATAAAAATAAAAATTGTAGGAACAAAACAGTATAAAATGAAATTCTAAATTAACAACACTTGATTGATAAACAAATAATTGGAATAATAAGGTCCTAAGTCCCGTAAGCTTTTCTTCTCCTACTTTTTTATGATCGATAAACTGGCACTTAACCTTAATTCCTGATCTCAAAAATTCGGCCTTTTTATACGGAAGTTCAATTATGAACATAATATAATTCGAACTTAAGCGGCTCATTACAAATACACTCGAATGCATTTCATTGGAAATATGATTAATAATGCCATCAAGCATTGATATTAATTAAATCAGCTTATCGGAATGAATCTGCAAATCTGTCGCTTTGTATAGTTCTAGTAGAACTATACAAAGCTACTGATTTGCAGATTGGAGAGTGGCGTGCATTGCAGGTAGGCACTAAGCCGTCTATTCTTTTCTAGGCGGACAAACGCAGATTTATATTAGGTGTGGTAATTTAGTTTCTGAATAATTTCGCGACACACATTTAAATGTAATTGATAGTCTTATGATGATTTTTCGAGGTAGTCACTGCTTATATTTTCTGATACAAATACCCAATAACCTTCTTTCCGACCGGGGTATCCAACCAACGATACGAGACGATAAATAACTACTGAAATTATCAAGAATAAATAAAACTAACTGAAAATTCTTTCATTGTGAACAGAGGAAGAATGGGATATCCCATACGAAAAGCTGTCGGACATGGTGTACCAGGGAGCAGGGGCCCAGGGCATCGTGTTCGGAGGCCACTACAAGGGCGAATTGGTCGCAGTTAAGCAGCTGCGCGATAAGAACGACGTCAACGTAAAGCATTTGCGCAAGCTGAATCACGACAACATTGGTGAGTCTTCCCACAGCTGGGTGAGGGTGACATCGTCTTCTTTGCTGGAGTTGGCTGCAATATCGCAGCTGCTGGTTATGTAAAGAAAATATTTATTACTTTATAGCTATCGTCGTTCCAGAATAGTTCAATACAAGTCGCATCGATTAAATCAATCTACAATTTTTAGGCTGAAAATTTACTAATTACAAAAACCAGCCTCCAATAACACTTTCACCATTTTCTTAGAGTCATAGCTGGGAATGTACCTCACACAGTAAATTTTTCCCACGGAACGATGATAGTCTTAAAGATGGCCACACGATTTTGGGTTTTTAAGCCTAGCTAACTGCTGGACTATTCTTCAGTTTGAGGAAGAGATTCGTGTATATTACTATAAATATCGGAGGAACTTGCGTCAATTACAGAAACTGTTATAATGATTATATCGTTAAAATTAAATTATATAAACAGTTGAAAGTTTTAATGCGTTGACGCACGTCAAAAACGGAAACGGTTATAACTTTGAACAGTCTCAGTAGTGAGGCGTGATTACGTTTTGATAGAAATATCGCCTTTGATGGAAGGATCCGCGGATTCGGTAAACAGTTTACATTGCAACTGCGCAGTTCAATATTTTCTTTATGGTGAACGATTTTTGTATTAACTATAACAGTTGATTCAGTGTGAAATTTTTGGTTGCTTTGGTGTCCATCAGAATCGAATGCTTTATGTTACATTAGTAATGCTACATTAGTGTCATTTGGAACTGTGCCTGCTACTAAAACATTCATCATGGTTTAAACTTGAAGACGGAAATTTTGTAGTGGGGTGGAATGTATTAATACTGATTTGACTGTTAACGGCACGAACTATGATATATGAACCAGCTAATCAGGGTCAAGGCTGGCTGCGCAGTGTCCGCTAAGCTTACAAGTATTGCTACTCGTGGAAGATTTTGGAATCGTGCAATGACCATACGGTAATTGAAGACTTGACGCTGTACTATTGGCGCGGTCATTAGACAGTTGGATCATCATCTGCCTAGCCTTTACCCTACTATATTGGGGTCGGCTTCCAGTCTGCATACAAATATTTTACATGAAGTGACGTAACCTGACCGATCGACCCTTGCAGCTATTATTACTTGGCCTCATGACATGAGAAAATTGTATAGTCGACAGTAATTGTCAAACACTCCCAGGAAATCGAAACTTCACTATGATTGAAATTCAAGGGACGAAATCGCCGAGCTCGTACAACCGACACACGGCCGATACATTTGAAAGCGCGTTGAGAGGCTTTGAAAGTGCATTGAGCGCACCACCTCTGTCACGGACACTGCTTTTCAATGCCGTGTGTTTCTATGGGTCTTTTGTTGCGAGTAAGCCGTGACATGCTTGGTGTGGGGAGATCAATACTCCGCATCTAACAGCGGCCGCCGAGGTCTCAGTGCTCCAAGGTTGAAAAGAAACTATATAAATGATTTTTAACCGACTTCAAAAAGGAGGTTATCAATTCGGATGTTTATATGTTTTTTTTTTTTTTTTTTTTTTTTATGTATGTTCGGCCATAACTCCGTCATATATAGACGGATTTACAAAATTCTTTTTTTGTTCGAAAGGGGTTTATTCCGAAATGGTCCCATATAATTTTCATATAGATCTGATGATGAGTTCGGGAGACAGACACCGGAACTCTTTAAAAAATGACAGGAAATCAACCGCGATTTCTGCTATCGCATAAATATGCATTGTTTGTTTGGAATTAGTGCAGGGTGAATACCACAACTAAAAATTTAAAAATAAAAACTTTTTTGCAAAAAAAAAACAACCGACTTCCTTAAAAACACTACAAAGTGAAAAATAACTTTAATTTCGGAAGTCGGTGGCAAAATAACCATAAATACAGATCCTAAGACACCGACTACCGAAATTAAAGTTATTTTTCACTTTGTAGTGTTTTTAAGGAAGTCGGTTGTTTTTTTTTTGCAAAAAAGTTTTTAGGTTAAAAAACTAGATGAGGTCGTCGTTTTTTATCTGAGTACTCTTAGAAGAAAGACTGAAACAAATTTGGAGGTCACAGTCTCTTTGGATTCCAGACATAATTTTGGTCAGATCATAAAGATCATATGGATTTGTGTTTGAGGAAAGGACCACACAGATCGAGTGGACCTGTCTAGTCAGTGAACGCGTTATCAGTAATCATGCAGCTCAACTTAAAACTTGAGGAGCTCGACGATTAGACGAGAGAAATGACTGGGTAGGCTGCATAAAGGACTCAAACTGCCAGAGCATTATTACAACAAACTGAAAGAAAGAGAAAAATAAAGTCAGAGATCTCCCACATAGTCATCACATTCACAATACTTAATCTTCTATATATATAAAAGAAAGTCGTGTTAGTTACTTCACTTATAACTCAAGAACGGCTGAACCGATTTAGCTGAAAATTGGCAGGGAGGTAGTTTAGAGCCAGGAGAAGGACATAGGATACTTTTTTTTTTTTTTTTTTTTGCTTTTGGCAAAGGATACTTTTTATCCCCTTCGACCGCGTTCTCGTGTGATGTGACATAAAACGTCAAAGAGAATACATTTCACTATAAAACGTGGTATGACAAAAACTTTGCCTTCGAGGTACCAGGCGGTCATAACTTGGTATGAGCTTATTAAACAGCAGTGTCAGCCAGAAAACGCTTTATGCCTTCGAAGTAACAGGTTATCATAACCGAGTAGGAGCTACCCAAACATATGAGTATCAGCTAGAAAACGCTTACCAGATCACCACCGCGTACCAGGTTGTCAAACTTGGAAGGTTTATTACAACATTTTGAATCTTAGGCGATACGAAGTTCGCTGGGTCAGCTAGTTATTTATATACCTAACTCTCACATTCTCAAAGCAAAATAAAGCCTGATGTTTGAACACTTGCGAGTGGCGTTCAACCTAGGTGTCGAATAAATTACACGGTCGGCTATGAAAATGGAGCCATCGATTTTTATCAATGGATGGAGCAGCATAATGAAAAAATTAATATTGTGATCTTGATTTAGAATTAACAAGCAATGTTAAACAATTTAATATGTGGTTTGATTAAAAGTGTTAAAAAATAAACTTTTGTGTTGTGTATTATTTGTGTAAGTCCTTAGTCCACGTTCATGCGGACCTAATAAATCGGGGCGGGATTTTTCCGCGCACTGGTTTTTCAACTTTCTGTGTTAAACCGAGCATTAGGAATCCAACAAAGTGCATCCCAGCGGTTCGTAATTAAACACTGTGCGATTTTCAATTCTCTACGCAATTTTTTTTTTCTTTTTGTTTGTTCTGAAATTTGTTCTCAAAAGACTATCGCCAGGTGATAGCTTATGGCGGGCCAATTTAAATGCACAAGGACTATCTATATATATATAATTCAAAGTCCTGAGTGACTGACTGACTGACTGACTGATATATCAACGCACAGCCTAAACCGCTGGTCCTAGAGACATGAAATTTGGAGAGTGTATTCTTTGTGAAGAGTAGGTATCCACTAAGAAAGGGTTTTTTGAAATTCCATCCCTAAGAGGGTGAATTGGGGGGTTGAATTTTCATGCGGGCGAAGCCGCTGGCGGAAGCTAGTACTAACATATAGTAGAACAAGCAAAAATCTTTCCTAATTTCAGAGTCCATTATTTACTTTCCTGCAAGTTAATCGGTTTCATGGCTAAACAGAAGCGTGGGAAACTAGGCCAAACTCGTGCAGGATTTATTTATCTGTGGAGGACATTGGAACTTCTTCATTTACTGTTTTAACCAATAAACAAGTAATCATAAGAATAAATGTAAGCGTATTTTGAATGTTTATGCTTTTAGTGTTAATTTTATTTTGTCACGACAGAACGTGCTACTGGTATAAATTGTATCGGAGAATAGCCGGAACAAACATAGACAAAAGAAAAGTGCTTTTTAATTTAAAAGTATCCTATACAATTTCATATGCATTTAGTAAAAAAAGCTGTTATTTTGACATAACAAACAGATACTTCAATTTTAATTACAATATTTGCATAAAAACGGAAATAACTAAACATTTGACTGCATAATAAAATTACAACCCACTAGACTTTCTACAGATTTAACGATTTATATATTTACAAACGGATGGCAAATATGACCTAAATTCATTCATTCACAAAATCGGCGTTTTCCGTCTACGACGGTTCTGCCACGCGGGGCTATGATAGAAGACTTGCTACGTGGGCCTACGACGCACAGTGGGTCGAAACTATGATTTTAGTGACTTAGGGCTCAACTTTGCTTTTTCACTTTTTTTTTTATGCGGATGGGTAGAGCTCATTAACCTCAATAATAATTGTTCTGATGTATTTTTTCCTAAACTTTATACTTTGGGTAGAAAAATGTGTTTTGTTATTTTTTTGTATGGAGCGGCTCAAATAAACTTAAATTCCTGCTAAGTAGCGTGTGATCCCGCGTTAAAACTTTATTTTTCATATACCTTGTCTGGTCTATTATCATTTGATGCTATAAACAAATGCATAAAGTTGCAACTCTGCCAAATAAATGGATCGAAAAAAATGAAAAAATACATAGAATAAAAAGCTTCATTTTTTACTTTCGTAAGTTATTTTAAGTTAAATTTGATATGGAATAGTAAGTAAAAGCACGTAATAATACACATAATTACTTAGCAACTAACAACAATACATTTAAAAGGTCCCTAATTAGCTTAAATTTACTAATACTACATATATTAGTAAATTTAAGCTAATTAGGGACCTTTATTTAAAAATGTGGATATGAAATCAATTAATTTCTATTTGTGTGTTTAATTACTGTAATTAGCTTAACCTTTTACCTTATAAAAAAACAATGTTTTTCACTTTTAGTCATTACTGTAATATTAATTAGGATAATTAGTTAATGAGGGTAGTAGAAAAATTAGTAAACATTGTTTGTCACTGGATTCTGGAAGTATAAAATGACCATAATTTATTATATACTAACTAGTGTTCGTTTATTCGTACTACTACTAACATCTCGTGATTCTGATCGTCCCTTTTTCGTTATAATGGATAATTTAGTTAACAATTTAGATTTATTTATGATTTTAAGAGAGCAGGTCAAGTCACTGTCGAATAGTCAAAAATTCTTTCAATTCCTACAACATAAAATAAACGTGACCGAAGAGAACAGTGTTGAGCTCCAAAAATTCTGTACGCGCTTTTGTTCAAATATAAGTGCAAGATGGGAACGAAGTAGTCGCACGTTAGCACAGTTTGTAAGAAAAAATGGTGATTGGTTGGAACGTGCAATAAACTGGCCCGAAGGAATGATACCTGAAGCTGTGAACACTGAACAGGAAAGGCTCGAGATTTGTAATACTGAAGATGTCGAAAATCTACCACCATCTACTACAGAAGCTTCGACATCTACATTTACACCTCGAAAACCTTTCGAGGAATTGGGCTCCAGGCAAAAACGAAGACGCGTTGATCAAATTAACCAATCGCTTTCGTTATCCCCGGATGAACTTAAAGCTACTACAATTGCTAGTTTAAGAAACACCAGAAATGAGGATGTAGGAAAAATTATTCAGGTCAAAGTAATTATAAACAAAAGACTGAAGCAGAGTTTGATGACTCAACTATCTTCATGGCCAGTCTAGTTCCTATAAGGCTTCAACAATGTGATGGAACAATTGTTTGGGAAAACGATCGACCCTCATCAACTTTCTATTGCCGTCCGATAATGTTCAAATTTACCAAAGAAACGCAGTCAACAGTGGTAACTATAAAAGCTAGCATAACCGAAGAAATAGAAAGACTTCAGCCAATCAAGTTCAATCAAGTTGAAGTTAAGCATCAATTGCACTTGACGATGATAGACGGCAAAATATCGTCATATTTGTCAGACACATCTTCAGCTGTCTGTGATATCTGCAAAGCAAAACCGTCAGAGATGAACAATTTAGAGTCACTTGCTCAAAAAGAGAACAACGAAGAAGTGTTCCAGTATGGAATGTCATCTTTACATGCCTGGATAAGAAGCATGGAGTGCTTACTTCATATCGGTAAATATAATTTTATTAGTTCATAATTTTTTTCACGTTATATAGTTACTTGTGAGATTTTTATTTAAGTGATATTTCTTTTTGTTTGCAGCTTATCGTTTGGACTTCAAAAAATGGAGTTGCAGGGGCGATGACAAAGAAAAAATGTCACTCAGAAAGAGCGCTATACAGCAAGCGTTTAAGAAAGAATGCGGTTTACTTATTGACGTAGTCAAGCAAGGAGTAGGCACAACCAATGATGGCAATACTGCCAGAAGATTTTTTAGGGATGCAGAAACAACAGCTCGCATAATAGGAATAGATAAAGATTTAATAGAAAGGTTTCATGTGATTCTTCAGACGGTTGCATCTGGAGAGAGCGTGGATCTTTCTAAGTTTTCCGAATTTTGTAGAGATACTGCACAATTGTACGTTCACTTATATCCCTGGTATTATATGCCTTCCAGTATACATAAATTGTTAGTACATGGGAGTGATATAATTAAGCACTTTGGTGCCATACCTATAGGTAAACTGTCGGAAGAGGCAGCGGAAGCTCGTAATAAAGATTTCCGGAAATATAGAGAGAGTCATTCTAGAAAGGTAAGTAGAACGGCGACAAATGAGGATATTATACACAATCTTCTTTTGTCTTCTGATCCAAAGATCACAAGTCTAAGACCTCGAATGGTGAAACAAAATATAATGGTTCTCTCTCCAAAAGTCAAAGAGCTTCTGCTGATTTTTCCCACAGAATCCGATATAGATTTTATTGATGTAGATAATTTACAAGATAGTCATAGCGATAGTGAATAAGATTTTTTGGTAGTTTGTAAGTTTCTTGTTTTTTTTATTAGTTTATAAATGTCAAACTCATAATTGAAAGGAAATAGTAATGTTTGATGTTGTTTATAGTTAGTTTTTAGTTTGCTTGTGTTAGTTGTAGTAATGTTAGTTTACCTTTACTAATTTGTATTATTATGTACCTATCTTTACTTACTATTCAGTATTAAATCTAACTTAAAATAACATTTCATAAACATGTTAAAGTCATTAAAACAAAGAAATTGAAATTCATAGATCCCTAATTAGCTTAAATTTACTACTACTACATATATTAGTAAATTTAAGCTAATTAGGGACCTTTTAAATGTATTATGATTAGTGTGATTAGCTTTAAATTTACTAATACTACATATATTAGTAAATTTAAGCTAATTAGGGACCTTTTAAATGTATTATGATTAGTGTGATTAGCTTTAAATTTACTAATACTACATATATTAGTAAATTTGAGCTAATTAGGGACCTTTTAAATGTATTATGATTAGTGTGATTAGCTTAAATTTACAAATTTACTAATACTACATATATTAGTAAATTTAAGCTAATTAGGGACCTTTTAAATGTATTGTTGTTAGTTGTTAAGTAACTATGTGTATTATTACGTGCTTTTACTTACTATTCCATATCAAATTTAACTTAAAAGAACTTACGAAAGTAAAAAATGTAGCTTTTTATTCGATATATTTTTTCATTTTTTTCGATCCATTTATTTGGCAGAGTTGCAACTTTATGCACACGTTAATAGCATCAAATGATAATAGACTAGACAAGGTATATGAAAAATAAAGTTTCAACGCGGGATCACACGCTACTTAGCAGGAATTTAAGGTTATTTGATCCGCTCCATACAAAAAAATAACAAAACACATTTTTCTACCCAAAGTATAAAGTTTAGGAAAAAATACATCAGAACAATTATTGTTGAGGTTAATGAGCTCTATCCATCCACATGAAGAAAAAAGTAAAAAAGCAAAGTTGAGCCCTAAGTCACTAAAATCATAGTTTCGACCCACTGTGCGACGGCCCTAGTGCTACGCGAGGCTACGATACTAGACGCGCTACGCGGTTCTACGAGCGCCTACGCCCTAAGCAGGCTTACGAAACACAGTGTGTTATGGGAGCCGAGTTGCGGTCATGTCTCGTTTATGTGTCTATTAGATAGATCTAGTCATGATACAGCCTTGCCAAAAATACCGACGGCAATTTTTTGCTTAGTTATTTTGATATGAATTTTTCAGTGAGAGGGTAGTGACCTTAAGAAAATCTTAATTTCAAGATAACTCAAAAAATATAAAACTTATGTTTCTTTTTAGAAGTGAAAATGATGTTGCAGGATTACATTTATTTAAATATTAATTTAGAGGGTTGTAGCTATAATTATTTAAGAGTAAGAATTTTTTTTCCGAACTTCACATATGTGTTTTTTTAAATAAAACTATAGCGATGTAGCATTTTATTTTTTTCTCAAAATATACTTACTAATATTATTAATCATATTTTAAAATTTCACAAGCTAAAGTCATGCGGCAAAGGAGATAAATCGTTTCTATGTATTTGAGGAATTTCTATGGAAATAGGGTTGTCAATTTTCGTGGAATTAAAATTCAAAAGCATTAATTAATCCATGATGTCATCATCAGAAAATGTTAAAGTTTCTTCTGATGGCAGTAAAAGGGGTTCATCATCTGGTGCCATTTCCCTGGTATCACGATCTATGGAACTTAGTGGTAACTGATCATGAAACATAACATTTTCCGTTGACGGTTTTAAAAGAGAAATGACTTTTTCGGGGAGAGTCAAATGTTTCAATTTCTTTTTTCGTACTCCAAGGGACATGGCCGATATTAATGGATCTGAGGATTCTAACGCTCGATGAAACAGGTCAAGTATTGTAGTTTTACGATCTAACTTACGTGTGTGGTGCTCACGGTCGTAGCGCCAAAATTTGTTCCTTGACTCACCAGCTTGTTCTGACAGCATACCAATTGGCAACGAAATGGAATCTATTATGTTCGCACCATGTATCAGTATTTTGTGCAAGGTGACTGACATGTAGAACCAGTTATAATTTTCCACATACTTGGTAGCCAGATTTTGGCAAAAAACTTGAAACTTTGCGGAATCAATTTCCAACCCACTTGACAATGCCACTAGAATAGTGTGTAGATCTTCGACTAGCCATTCCTTGATTCCCAAAATCTCTGCAAAGGTTTTGCGGTTGGAATCTGACAATGCAGTGCGCGCAGTATTGCCGTCATTCGTTGTACCTGAATTTGGTCGTACGACATCGACAAGCAAACCCATTTTTTGCCGGATTTCAGCTTGGATACGTTTTTTTCTACTTTCTACGATACCAGCCTCGGAAGAATTTTTTGCTACTCTCCATTTTTGTACGCCTGGGTCGTTTTTATATCCTAAGTGTAGCAAAAATTCGAAGATTCTGATCCAGGCATGCAATGGGCTAAGTCCATGTAACAAAGCTTCTTTATTTATTGCCTTTTTTTTTACTAGATCAAGCTTGTTAAATTCCGTGCAGGTAGCTCCACAACATGCACACCTTAATTGCGAACTGGTATTTGTTATTACATTAAATACCTTGCCATCTATGATCGTTAGATATAATTTTGGATCCCCAATTATAGAATTTCCGGAGGAGTTTTCTGCAAAAATCGGCGCAAGTTCTTTAATTTCTTCTTCTACACGATGTTTAACTTTCTGAATTAAGTCCTTGGTTTCTGATCGATATTGGATCTGTATTGGTCGACAATATCGAAAAGATTGAGGACTAGGATTTCCCCACAATACAAACCCATCAACTGTTTTTACACGTAATGGGATGTATGTGGTAGCAAAAAGGCAATGCTCGTCATCGCTATCATCAGCAAATATCTGCTTATAGTTAGATTGCCCAGTACTGCCATCAAAACCCCAAGAACCTTCAAAAACACAGTTAATTGTATTTAACTGTTTTTGTCTGCAGTACTCTGAAACTTTATCATCATAAGAATCAATAATTCGGCGGAATGTGTGCATAAGCAAATCGAACAGAGGAACTTTTGCTTCTCGTTCTGATATAGAAATGTCGACATCAGGGTAACATAGTTTTTTAGCTATCTGTATTCTATAATAGGGGGGATAAATATTTGAACCTCGAGATTTGGCACCCTGTTGTATTGTTATATAGTCTTCAACAGATAATTTTCTATCTATCATTAAACAAAGAGCTTCATCAGCAGTATACGGTATACCTTTAGTTTCTTGACCAGATCTAATCATATTGGCAATAGTTGTTGATTGAGTAGGAGTTTTTAAGCACTCTTTGATAACAAACTCAAAATCACTGGCAGAAGTTTTACTTAGCTCAATACCTGTTTTATTTGATGCTATTTTCGACACAACCTTAATCAGTTTATCTATAGGTTGGTCTTGGAGTTCTTGTTCAAGACTTTTCCTTAAACGTCGCTGACTACGATTGCTTAGGTCTTCATAGTGTCGAGAAGTAGAAGGAGCATCGAGTAAACTAATAGGTTCTTTTGATGTAGACGGCAAAGCTGTTAATATTTGTATGGAACTCGTTGATTCCTGTTCTTCTGGCATCAAAACTTCTTTATTTTCTAGTATATGGGTCTCTAAACATTTTTGACGGTGTATGTCGGAAGAAATACCAAGATTAAAAATAGTTGAAAGCCAGTTTTTGTTTTTCTTCAGAAACCTTACACGATTTCGAGAACTTGCTTTATATAGTTGTTCACATCTACACAAAAATGCTGTGATAGTTTTTCTCAAAGAATCCAAGTCTCTATTAATATAATCAGGGTTGCCTTTAGGGTACAGCGCGTTTAGTACTATGGCTTTCCTTTCAACTGGAGAAAGGTCCATAGGCCGCACTTTCGGGCCTCGTTTATATGCTTCTCTTTCGAAAATTTTAAATAAATCTAGACGTGTCAACGCTACGGGTCGATCGTCGTTGCATAATTGGTCTCCTAGCATATTAACAGGTACACCCGGAGAGTGAAGAGTACCTATATCTGCCACTCGCTGACCAACATGAGGGTTGGCGCCCTCATGCCCCTCTTGCACTAAGTCACTCGGTCGAGGCCCGAGATGACATCCCCCAACAGGACGGGTCAGGTCCTGTTGAGGCAAAGCAGCGCCATGGGTCTTTGCCGGCTCCATGACGCCTCACCCCCGCTTTTCCGGACATCGTGTAAGAGTATTGGGTTTTAGCATAGCTTAACGAGGGCGGACCCCTTCCCAATACAACACAATGCCCATCATCAAAGAAAATTGAAAAAAAAAAATTACTTTTACTTTGTTGACAATGGACTTTTCTCGATTTATTCAATTTCGAAAGATAAGCAAACAAACGAGGCCCGAAAGCGCGGCCTATGGACCTTTCTCCAGTTGAGAGGAAAGCCATAGTACTAAACGCCCTGTATCCTAAAGGCAACCCTGATTATATTAATAGAGACTTGGATTCTTTGAGAAAAACTATCACAGCATTTTTGTGTAGATGTGAACAACTATATAAAGCAAGTTCTCGAAATCGTGTAAGGTTTCTGAAGAAAAACAAAAACTGGCTTTCAACTATTTTTAATCTTGGTATTTCTTCCGACATACACCGTCAAAAATGTTTAGAGACCCATATACTAGAAAATAAAGAAGTTTTGATGCCAGAAGAACAGGAATCAACGAGTTCCATACAAATATTAACAGCTTTGCCGTCTACATCAAAAGAACCTATTAGTTTACTCGATGCTCCTTCTACTTCTCGACACTATGAAGACCTAAGCAATCGTAGTCAGCGACGTTTAAGGAAAAGTCTTGAACAAGAACTCCAAGACCAACCTATAGATAAACTGATTAAGGTTGTGTCGAAAATAGCATCAAATAAAACAGGTATTGAGCTAAGTAAAACTTCTGCCAGTGATTTTGAGTTTGTTATCAAAGAGTGCTTAAAAACTCCTACTCAATCAACAACTATTGCCAATATGATTAGATCTGGTCAAGAAACTAAAGGTATACCGTATACTGCTGATGAAGCTCTTTGTTTAATGATAGATAGCAAATTATCTGTTGAAGACTATATAACTATACAACAGGGTGCCAAATCTCGAGGTTCAAATATTTATCCCCCCTATTATAGAATACAGATGGCTAAAAAACTATGTTACCCTGATGTCGACATTTCTATATCAGAACGAGAAGCAAACTTTCCTCTGTTCGATTTGCTTATGCACACATTCCGCCGAATTATTGATTCTTATGATGATAAAGTTTCAGAGTACTGCAGACAAAAACAGTTAAATACAATTAACTGTGTTTTTGAAGGTTCTTGGGGTTTTGATGGCAGTACTGGGCAATCTAACTATAAGCAGATATTTGCTGATGATAGCGATGACGAGCATTGCATTTTTGCTACCACATACATCCCGTTACGTGTAAAAACAGTTGATGGGTTTGTATTGTGGGCAAATCCTAGTCCTCAATCTTTTCGATATTGTCGACCAATACAGATCCAATATCGATCAGAAACCAAGGACTTAATTCAGAAAGTTAAACATCGTGTAGAAGAAGAAATTAAAGAACTTGCGCCGATTTTTGCAGAAAACTCCTCCGGAAATACTATAATTGGGGATCCAAAATTATATCTAACGATCATAGATGGCAAGGTATTTAATGTAATAACAAATACCAGTTCACAATTAAGGTGTGCATGTTGTGGAGCTACCTGCACGGAATTTAACAAGCTTGATCTAGTAAAAAAAAGGCAATAAATAAAGAAGCTTTGTTACATGGACTTAGCCCATTGCATGCCTGGATCAGAATCTTCGAATTTTTGCTACACTTAGGATATAAAAACGACCCAGGCGTACAAAAATGGAGAGTAGCAAAAAATTCTTCCGAGGCTGGTATCGTAGAAAGTAGAAAAAAACGTATCCAAGCTGAAATCCGGCAAAAAATGGGTTTGCTTGTCGATGTCGTACGACCAAATTCAGGTACAACGAATGACGGCAATACTGCGCGCACTGCATTGTCAGATTCTAACCGCAAAACCTTTGCAGAGATTTTGGGAATCAAGGAATGGCTAGTCGAAGATCTACACACTATTCTAGTGGCATTGTCAAGTGGGTTGGAAATTGATTCCGCAAAGTTTCAAGTTTTTTGCCAAAATCTGGCTACCAAGTATGTGGAAAATTATAACTGGTTCTACATGTCAGTCACCTTGCACAAAATACTGATACATGGTGCGAACATAATAGATTCCATTTCGTTGCCAATTGGTATGCTGTCAGAACAAGCTGGTGAGTCAAGGAACAAATTTTGGCGCTACGACCGTGAGCACCACACACGTAAGTTAGATCGTAAAACTACAATACTTGACCTGTTTCATCGAGCGTTAGAATCCTCAGATCCATTAATATCGGCCATGTCCCTTGGAGTACGAAAAAAGAAATTGAAACATTTGACTCTCCCCGAAAAAGTCATTTCTCTTTTAAAACCGTCAACGGAAAATGTTATGTTTCATGATCAGTTACCACTAAGTTCCATAGATCGTGATACCAGGGAAATGGCACCAGATGATGAACCCCTTTTACTGCCATCAGAAGAAACTTTAACATTTTCTGATGATGACATCATGGATTAATGAATTTTAATTCCACGAAAATTGACAACTCTATTTCCATAGAAATTCCTCAAATACATAGAAACGATTTATCTCGGTATTTTTGGCAAGGCTGTATCATGACTAGATCTATCTAATAGACACGTAAACGGGACATGATCGCAACTCGGCCTCATAACACACTTGAAAAAAAAAAGTAACTTTTATTTTTTTGACAACCCTAAGAAAATCTTTAAAAAAATATATCTCTGGTACAAAGCCTTTGTAGCGTCTGATTTTTTGTGTGGACATACATATAAATGTACAAAATATAAATACACTGAAAGAAAATGCGACCATGCAAAGGTTCGCTAGAAAAAAAATAATTACGGAATCATATAAAAATTAAAAAAAAATGCTTGTAAGAGCTTGATTAATCAGTTATGTATACGTTAATTTGTTCTTTCAGTCGTAATCTATTATACCACGAATCAGTTTATAATAAAATAATAGATAGAATGGACATAAACACTTTTTTTGGCTTCTATGGACTTTTCTCGATTTATTCAATTTCTCAAAAACTACTACAGATAAAGCCACGGGGATGTTTGTAAATGCAATTTGCCAAGAATATCTTTATAATGAGCATTGAAAATGGTGATGACCGCAACTCGGCTCCCATAACACACTGTGCGAAAGCATTAGTGCTACGCGTGTGAATTTTTGCAGTCGGCGTAACACTACAAAGGTCTATGAGGCTCTACGCGGGTATGTATGTTGCTATACTTTGTAGTCAATAATATTTCATGCCGAACACTAATTACAGCTCTATAAATAAATAAAATGAAATGCTTTTTGTTGACAACCGCATTAAAACTATGTTACTAAGATGATTAATTATTGTAAAAAAAAATGCACTATTTATCTTTATGGAGCCGTGAACGGTTTTCCAGTGCGTGAGGCACCAATCCTTCAAAATATGGTCTTCAGAAGGTTGTAGCTGTTGCCACGTAGCGCATTATAGGCCATTCATTTACGCACTCTCGCCGTAAAGCAATCATAGTTTGCCTCAGAAATCATCAGTCATCATTCTTCTGCCCTTATCCCAATTTATTTGGGGTTGGCGCAACATGTATTTTTAACCGACTTCAAAAAGGAGGAGGTTCTCAATTCGGATGTTTATATGTTTTTTTTTATGTATGTTCGGCTATAACTCCGTCATATATAGACGGATTTGCAAAATTCTTTTTTTGTTCGAAAGGGGTTTATTCCGAAATGGTCCCATATAATTTTCATATAGATCTGATGATGAGTTCGGGAGACAGACACCGGAACTCTTTAAAAAATGACAGGAAATCAACCGCGATTTCTGCTATCGCATAAATATACATTGTTTGTTTGGAATTAGTGCAGGGTGAATACCACAACTAAAAATTTTCAAATAAAAACTTTTTTACTTTCGGAAGTCGGTGGCAAAAAAACCATAAATACAGATCCTAAGACACCGACTACCGAAATTAAAGTTATTTTTCACTTTGTAGTGTTTTAAGGAAGTCGGTTGTTTTTTTTTTTTGTAAATAAGTTTTTTCTTCTACACATTTCTATAAGTCGCCATCGGTAGTCACACCCTTTTTATCCATATCGTCATTCACACAGTCCATTCATCGTTTCTTTGGACTTCACCTACTCTTATAGCCATCGACATTCATACTCAATACTTTCCTCACGACATTTTCCTAATTCCTCCGTATCACGTGACCATACCATGACGACCGATTCCCACACAACTTTTCAGTTATCGGTGCCACTTTCAGACTGCCTCTTATGTACTCATTTCTTATTTTATCCATTCGTGTAACACCACACATCGCTCTTAACATTCTCATCTCTGCTGCATTTAATTGCCTTTCATTCATCCCTTTTGTGGTCCAACATTCTGATCCATACAAGACAGCAGATATAAAGCCATGGTTTTATATATCTGGGGAAGATAAGTTTAAGAGGAATAAATGCTGTATTATAGACATAGCATTCATTTAAATTAATTGACTTGGGACCTTTAACAGTCGATATTGATTTTTTGAACCGTGACTTCCACAATATTTCGTACGCCTGAATAAATATAATGCCGGAGGTAAATCTTACCTTGAATATATTTCACAGATACATTTGAAATAGTAAAATGTTAATATCACGTTTGATTTCAAGTTATTTCTTACCAATTAATTAGTAATTGTTTCGCGTCCCTGAGAATTGAACTTTGATTGGGCACTAATTTCGGCTAAATTCAACCGATCTGATATTGTTTCCGGTTGGGAGTACTGATGATTTCATTAAAGACGGATGGAATGCCGGAAAAATACTGCTATCATCAAAAATAACAGTTTAAAAAACTAATTAATACACTTTCATGGAAATCAAACTAAAAACTAGCAAATTATCGAAAAAGCGTGGGGTACTTTTTGGGGTACTTTTATTATTAATGAAAGCGTGTTTTTTAGACCATTACTAATTTTCTGTGTTATAGTTCGGCTACCTACAAAAGCGGGTTTTTCGTGATTTATTTTTTTGCTATCCTGGTGATCCTGGCCAGGATAATGGCACAAATATCTGAAATTATTGTGTTGTTATCGATCGTTGATAAGTGTGCAAAGTTACAAATTAATCCGACGTGAAAATTACGTTCAAAGATTCCGTTACATAGGTACATAAATACATATCAAGGTAATAATAGCGTGTTAAAAAGGTACTTATTACAGTAGAGGCTCGTCAATCTGTAACTATTACAACCAGCGAGTGATGTTCGGATTATAGAATAGCATATAGGGTGGTCATTATGATATCACATTAATTGAAACCGCACATTTTAAACATACACTAAAGAGATAATTAAATTTACATTATATAACAGGTCAAGTAACGAATCAGTTTTAGGGTTCAGTACCCGGAGGATAATGGACATATGAAATTTTTACAGAATGTGTATTTCTGTTGTCGCTATATCAACAAATAATAAAATTAAACCAAAGTTAGAAATTAAAGGGGTCGGTCTCCCTACAAGAAACGTGTTTTATTTTTACGCATTTTTGCCTTGTTAACGGACTTTTATATTATTCGGACTTTCGATTACACAACAAAGTATGAAACAACACGTTTTTATTAGACACAAATGTATACATTTATCCCATGGTCGCGAAATCCATAAATGAATTTGAATTTCCAATATAAAGTTACGTCATAAAATTTAAATGTAAACAAGTTGGTTGTAAAAAGCGACATCAAAACAGTTTGAACTTCGGACTTCTAGTATTTTCGTAACAAAAGGTTTACAGGTATTATAGTGCAGTAAAAAAACTAATAGGGTAGAAGAAGCGCCACTCGACTTCGTTAAATGAATTGAGCGTTCACAAAGAACTACACGCTCTTCCGTTGTCGGAGCTCATTTAATTTATTACACCGCCTTTTATCTCAGTCACGTTGTTTTATTTTCTGTTATTACCTTGCCAAAGGAAAATGAAGCCATTGCTAATTTCTCATTTTATGAAACTTGGCTGATAAACCCACGTACCGACGTCGACGTCTGCGCTGCGGATGGGTTGTCGTGCCTCATGGACGAGGTCCATCCGTCGATGCGGTGAGTTCCAATAGAACATGACGCCATCTTAAAATTGACTAGCTGTATCCTCGCTCTTCGACCGCGTGGATGTCGTAAAATACGCCACAGGCACGTGCTACCGGGGCAAAAGTTAAAGCCTATGTTACTCCTTATAACAGGAGCTGTCGCCAGTGAAAGTCCCGTCAAAATAGGTCCAGACAGTTCGGAGATATTAGAAACGAACAGACAGACAAACAAATATTTGAAAAATGATTTAAAAAATACAATTATAATTTTATTTAATAAAACGATTACAAACAGAGTACATTTAGCAAACAGTAGTAAATTTCCTATACAATTATGGTGCCTAAAGATAAACTATTACTAAAATATATTTATTACATGGGGAATGATGATTTCTCGGAATTAGAATGTTAGGTAGCGACCCGTATTTATTTATGTACATAATAAAACACAATGGGATACGACAAAATGCTAATTTAAGTGGGGTTTAGTGGAGACGTGCCTGTCCTTATGCCCGATCTCGAAAATTCAAGGTTAAAGCAGTATCTTATCTCCAACATACTTCCACCTTTGGCTCTTATAATTTGTGGTAAGTTCTAGAAGAATACGACTAAGTTGTAATATTTCTATTGAGCAAATTGCATCATCATGTATAGTCTACAGACTGATCTGACTTATGTATAGGGAAAATTTGTGCAAAATTCGAACAAAAATCTGGTAGTATTACAGACTTGGAAATGATGGTGGCAGCCAGGCGGATTTAAAACAAGCCCTACCACCAACCAAACCTAGCAGAAAGTCGTGCCCTCGCTGGGAATCGAACTCTACCTTTGGGTCTGCAGCAGACGGTTTGAGAGAGAATCGACGTAAAATAAATCAACGGTATAATTTAAACATAAAAAAAATCCGCAATAATATTCTTTGCTACTTTATCGAAAACAATAACGGAACAGTTTCAGAACTCACAAACACAAGCACTGAAAATTATTTTATTGTAAAATGGTTGATCAGGAATCGCCAATTATCGAGAATATTATTTCCGAAAATTGTGAAATGCTGGTAATTTATTGAAACACATAACAATACGTAATTAAGTAGGCATAAGTACCTTTGAGCTGGATTTAAATTGGATAGAATTGTGAAGAGCTGTCTGAATTGCATATAGACTGCAAATTATTTCAACCAACAAATCCACTATTTATACATAGGTGAGGTACGAAACCTTTTCAAGAATATTATTAACCGGTATTAGCTTTGTTTGTTAGTGTCGTTAAAGCTATAAAAATTTCATAGATGGTTTGTCGAATCCAATGTTTTACAAAACGGTTAGTTGCTTTTCCAAATGGCTCCGTTGCTTATAAAATATAACACGATGACATATTGACGTAGTACTTCGTTTATTGGTGTGTCAGTAGGGGTTTGTCGCATTTAAGGCCGATTTTTCAGTCCTCAGATACAAAAACCAAATCCACCAGTACCAAAACAAACCAACCAACCAACCAATGCATAACCAATACCTGAAGAATAAAGTTATTAGCCTCTTTATTCAACTGATAAGTGGTTGTCAATTTTACAAATATTATTCAATTTAGAAATAACTATCTGACCGAATATCACATCTGTGAAAACGCTAACTTCAGGAAGGTGAAACAAATATACAGAATAAACCGATTCTAGAACGGGACGGACTATTTCTTTCTTTGCTGTCAAAAGCGGCAGCGGTAAGATGTCTCTTTTATTACGTTACGAGGTTGTTAGTTTGACTGTGTGGTGTTTTAATTCGTGATTTCGTATTTTATTTTATTCAAGTAAGAAAAAGTAAAAGTTTCATCCCACACGTTAAAGTGTTCGACACTCCGTCTTACAGTTCTTTCTTTTCTTCATTTGGATCCATATTTTTATTTACCATGATTTTTTCTTCAATTTCCATGTCGTAATTACTATCGAAACGTCAGTTTTAATTAAGTACATTTGTAAAGCACGAAAACTAACCACACATTTAGTAACGTCAACGTCGTTTATCAATGGAATAAGCAGTTATCTGGCCGTCACCGGGTCAAATAGATTTATTCCTTAGATAAGTTAATTATTCTCGAATAGAAAGTCTATTTGACGATTAAGCTACTGATTATTTGCCATCTATCAAATAAACCCTAACTGTTTGTAAAAGTTTCATCCCACACGTTAAAGTGTTCGACAGTCTGTCTTACAGTTCTTTCTTTTCTTCACTTGGATTCATATTTTTTTATTTACTATGGTTTTTTCTTCAATTTCCATGTCGTAATTACTATCGAAACGTCAGTTTTAATTAAGTACATTTGTAAAGCACGAAAACTAACCACACATTTAGTAACGTCAACGTCGTTTATCAATGGAATAAGCAGTTATCTGGCCGTCAAAGGGTCAAATAGATTTATTCCTTAGATAAGTTAATTATTCTCGAATAGAAAGTCTATTTGACGATTGAGCTACCGATTATTTGCCATCTATCGAATAAACCCTAACTGTCTGTAAATAAATAATTTCAATGATAGGTCATTGAAATTAGTTATTTATTATGGACCAATTTTTAAACACACTAGCGACACTAGGGCTTTTTTATTACTTATTTAAAAATAAAACCTTGATTAATAATAATAAATAATAATTTATTCAAAAGTAAAAGTTGGTAGGTAAATAACAGTATAAATCTTCGAATAAAATAAAGGTAATACAAATGTATGATGCCTGTACTAGGACATACCTGTATCACAGGCGGCATGAGTGCTTCAATTAATATAAGTTCAACTGATGTCTTAACAATATTTAACTTAAGTTTTATAAAAATTGATATAGTTTGCTAATTTACTATGTTATAATTTATTTAAACACCAAAAACTAAGGTTGAAACATGTGAATAATTTCTATAATATTTAAGTACGGAAAATATGTAGTTGTTAGCACTTAGTTCACGAATATGATTGCAGTATTATTATCTAGGTTGAAAACAAAATCGCTACATTCGATTTGTGAAGCGCGCGGCTAAATATGCTTAGACAGCGGCAAATCGATGTAACCAGTGGTCAGGTATTTCGTTGAGTCAGCAACAAGCGATACGGCAGTTAGCCTTGAGTATGACTGACTAGGTGCCCTCATAATCGATGGAGTTAACATATCTATATTCTGCTGTTTTCCTAGCAGGGCAGTTTGCGTCCCTTGTTTTGTGATTATTGGGCTTTTTAAAGCGAGAGCAAGTCGCGCATTTCGGGATGTCGACTTTCTTCGTGCATTCAGTTATCGATAGGCCAGCGTCAGTAGGTACAGTGACTACACGTAATGATGATCTCTCGGCATGTTTTTGCTGCATGGTCATATTGTTGGCATTTATAGCATCTTGTTACTAATGTGAAGTCCCTGACAGGACAGGACGTCCAATTTATAAAAAGTCTTGATTAAGGGATTATGGCTTTATGTATATCTGCTGAAACTTCAACAACGTCATAGGTCATAGTATCTCGTTTCCCCGATTTGTGGCTTAATTTTTTGCAGGTCAAAAAGGATTCCAAGGACATCGCTGGTAACTTCTCGGACACGTTTTGTTCGAAAATGCACTTGAACACCTCATTTTCAGCCAGGGAAGTCGGCACTCCTATAACCACGATCCGAGGTTTGCGCTTGCTAGGTTCGTCGGCGGTAAGTCCAGATGTAGAGAGCTGGACTGCGTGCTTCAGTTTATCAGCGTCTTGTTTCGTCTCGGTACTGACAATTACGCCTCCATTTTTAGGGTTCCGTTGCCAAATGGCAAAAAACGGAACCCTTATAGATTCGTCATGTCTGTATGTCTGTCCGTCTGTCTGTCTGTCCGAGTATGTCACAGCCACTTTTTGCCGAAACTATAAGAGCTATGATGTTGAAACTTGGTAAGTAGATGTATTCTGTGAACCGCATTAAGATTTTCACACAAAAATAGAAAAAAAAAACAATAATATTTGGGGTTCCCCATACATAGACCTGAAACTCAAATTTTTTTTTTCATCAAACCCATACGTATGGGGTGTCTATGGATAGGTCTTCAAAAATGATATTGAGGTTTCTGATATCATTTTTTTCTAAACTGAATAGTTTGCGCGAGAGACACTTCCAAAGTGGTAAAATGGTGTCCCCCCCCCGTAACTAAAATAAGGGAATGATAAAACTAAAAAAAATATATGATGTACATTACCATGTAAACTTCCACCGAAAATTGGTTTGAACGAAATGTAGTGAATAGTTTTTTTTTTAATACGTCATAAATCGTAAACCACAATTTACCTTTCATTCAGTCAACTCAAACATAAAAAATAAAAAAAATAATTTCATAAATATAAACCTTATGCATAACCCGTGAATACCTGCAGGTTTGTACGGAACCCTCGGTGCGCGAGTCCGACTCGCACTTGTTAGTTTTCCGGACACCACGAACGTGCAGCTTCATTTGCTCGGGCTGTATGATTTTTGTACAAGTTGTTTCGTCTCGTCACTTGATTTAAATTTATCATTGGGATAAATGGCAACAGAGCTCAGGTTATTGGGTCGAACAAAGTTATTTGATCCCTTCAAAATCAAAAATCAAAATCAAACGTCATTTATTCAAACTAAGCTGAGAGTCAGCACTTTTTGAACGTCAAAGTTACATAAGACAGTCCCCCCAAAACGCCCGCCATTCACTTCCTAGTGCTTTAGATGGGAAGAAGAAGTGGCATAACAAACTCCCCAACAGCAGCAGCTCCCCCTTTTTTACCATATCGGCAAAAGAAGCATTTTCTGCACAACCAGAGTCCTTTATTGACTGCTCATTACAATATCAATTGTAATGAGTAACATTTTTGTTTTATTTATAGGTGTTTTTAATTTCAATGTTTAATTCATATTACTTCGGCTTTATAGTATATGAGAATAATTATGATGTGTGTTTGATGTTCTCAAAATAAACCTCATAGTACCCATGCGAAGTAACAAGACTTTTCTATACGTGGGGGTGGGTTGTAAAATACTACTATTCTTTAATAAAAAAAGAATTTTCTTAACCTGACTACTCAGTAAAAAGTTATGCGTAGCCTTAAATTAAAAAATATATAATAATACAAAACGATTTAAGAAACTCTTCCTTTTTTATGGGTCAGTAAAAAAAAACTGATTCGATAAATAACTATTTCGGAAACGACAAAATATATTATAATGTTTAATACGTTGGTATATGTCTATCTTTTGGAATACTGCAGATAATCCTGAATGAAATTTAGATTTTTATTTCGATACTTAAATGAACTGCTTGATTTTCTATTCATTCAATCTTATTCGAAAACATCCATAGGTTTCTTTTTAAACTTCAACTATATCAGAACCGCGTGTGATTCACCGGAACCGAAATCGGAGTTTAAAAGTTTGGGATATCGGAAACGGAATCAGTACCGGAACCTAAGTCGGAGGCGGGGCGCGAGGCATAAAATAGATAAAGAAAAATAGTAGGTGCTTGTGCGACATGCATAAACATAATCGTACTCACTGACAGCGGCCGGCCGCGACGCCTATGAGTTTTAACCTTCGATTTAGAAGAGTCGGAACCGAAGTCGAAATTTCATTCGGAACTTCCGGCTTATTGGAATCGAATCTCCGTAATATCCCTAGTTTTGAGTCTGCGCATGGGCCTTCGTCCGGCACCACACGGTACACGGTAAGAATAACACCACCCCATTTCTTCCCGTGGGTGTCGTAAACGGCGACTAAGGGACTTACTAGAGAATGGGCAGCAGCGTTCTCTATGCATTTTACCACCATACTGCGATCGCCAACCCGCCTGCCAAGCGTGGCGATTATGGCAAAGCCCTCCAAATTGGGGGAGGCCTAAGTCTAGCAGTGGACGTCTTGCGGCTGAAATGATGATGATGGGCCTTCCCTCTGACCTTCCCATAGCCCTCTTAACGATCGTTAACCGAGCCGAAACGTGGGAAGGCTGTTGACATAACACCCTTGGCAATATTATCTTGACGGTCCGCAGCCGCTTTTTGATCCCTTGCAAGTTGTAAACATATGTTTGCAATTTTCCTACATTTAGTCATGCAGAGCTGACTGCGCTGTCGGGCAGAATTCAGTCGGAAACTCTGCAAAATTAACGTCATCATTATTTATCATCGCCACATCAACGGGGCGCTCAACATTTTCAATTCACCATCTCAAACCCCCACTGGATAATCCGGGACGCTCAACCTTTGGCCACCAACTAAAATTCCTTTCTTTCTCTGGTATTGTGTGAGATTCAACAGGTTGTAGACCGCTTAAAAAGATCCTTGCGGTTTGTTCGGTATGCGCCCCCCGACATTGACCTACTTACACACTTTCCGGTCCCCAAAGTTTCCTGACATTGAAACAGCCCGCCCGAAAGGTCTGAGACCCCTAACAAAGATATGTACATTTATATGAAATGTCAAGGTCCTTGTACTGTTTTCGTGTAAAAGGCCGTATATTTTTTCGAAATTTGCTGATTTACGTGATTTTATAGATTTGATTGAATGGCGTGCAATTGGAGTGGCCTATGTCCAGCAGTGGACTACTATAGGCTGATGATGATGATGATAGATGTGATTCTACAGTTAAAATATTGTATTTTTATTTGTTTTACTGCACCTTATGAAATTTCATTTCTATTATGATCAAATGAATGAGATACCTTTTTTTATTTTTATCATTTGATTTAAATTAATCGACGTCAAACCGCCGACTGTTTCGTGGAATTTGAGGTAAGCAGTTTAGAATATCACATATTTACGAATCGTTTTAACTGCTACACAGTATTATTGTGAAATTCATCTATACAATATATGAATAACTCCACTTTCACATTAAAAAAAAAAAACATTGTAAAAAATATTTAACTTGTCCAAATTTAGTGATGAAATGAGGGCAATGTTTTGGTTTTGATTACGTTTACTCAGAGCTCTCGTTCACAAATAAAACAACAGAATTAAAATTCAATTCAAGGTCAATCCGACACCAAAAAAAAAAACAAAATAATAAAAACAATTGGCTGTAACTAACCTTTCAAAATAACCAAAATTTCGCCTTTTATTACTCGATAAAAATAAGCAAAGAGCTCATTCGTTAGATAATAACTGAAACGACATTTGATGTTGTGCATTAAAACTTATGGGAATGCAGTATTTTAACTGTAAAAGCACGTCTGTTAAATAAAGAAAATCAGCGGAAACGACAACACTTCGTATACGGCTTCTTAATTTAATTTATTTGTTTGCGTATACGACTGTTCTATATAGAACAGTCGTCATTTTGTTTTTTATAGAATCATAGAGTAGCCCATAACCATGGCACGACCATGAGCAGCCATACTTAATCGTTTTTTATAGGGCCAAGCAGAAATTTGAAAAATGTTAATATAAAGAAGTGCATCGCTTCTTTATATTAACAGTAGTTACCGCGGAGTCTTGTGAAAATACCACGGATGTAACATTTTGTTGTTTATGCAATTACCTCTTTAAAAATTCAATATCACAATTCTTAAGGACGTTGTTTCTCTGAAGGTTTCGTTGAACGATTTCTGTTTTGTTACAATATGACGAGAGATATTGGATTTCTTTCAAATCAAATCATTTTTATTGCATATAAACCTACACGGGCACTTATGAAACGTCTGAAGTTCCGATTTGTTGATTCTTATCAAGAAGAGCTGGCAAGAAACTCGATGGTTGGTTAGTCTTATAAAAATAATTGACTTTTACAATGGTTTCAAATTACAGTGTTAATAGGTATGGCAGGATAGTGTAGGCCTGTCAACAAGTACCAGGTTTTAAGGAGAAAACCAGTTTAGACCGATCAAAAAATCGACTTTTATTGCATAAATTGTTAGTATAACTACTCAAGAATATGTGGTAAAAATTTGAAAGCAAAATTCGCATTATTCCCGCATTCAATTCCTTTTATTTTAAATATAAGTTAACATTCTATGTATATTTTGATGATATGAGCAAGAAGAGGAATTGCTATACGGTGCTGGAATAGCTGATTAACCGGTGAGCAGTTTATATAATTATTTAAATTTTCCTTCGATTTCGCTACATTTTATTTCAAACGCGTTTTTCTCGAGACGACTTTTTGCAACTGGTGGGCATTCTAGCTCAAAAAGTTATTGACCAATCGTTCTGAAATTTATTGTCTGTATTCTTTACTCAATTCCAATCCATATGAACCTAATTCTGGGATTATATTATTATTAAAAATATATTTTTTTATGCAAAACAGGTGAAAATATATGGTATAGAAATATGACATTGTGTTCAAACACCTCAAAAACATGCAATTTTCTTTTTTTTAACACAATTAGGTTCATATTCTTAGGGAATATGTTGTTAACAAAAAGATGATGAATGTGATGATTACAGACAAAAATTGCGACTTCAGGAATGTTCACCAGCAAAATACGCGGATGGAAATCGTCCATGGACATCATGTTCTAACGCCACTAATTCTGGCGGAAATTACTTGAAAAATTTTTAAAGTGTACTTGAAAACATGAATAATATACCCTCCAAGTTTAAAAAATTCGAATTATTCCTTCCCTCTTTAAAAAAAAATTCGAAAATCACCAAAATGTCGGCCTCCTAAACTGGTTTCCCCCTTAATAAAGTAGAAAATTATGTGCTGACTCCAAGGTTTACAAAGATCCACAATTATATGACTTATATTATCAGAAAGTAGCTACATTTTCATCGCGCCCACAGATTCACTGGTGGGCGCGAAATATAGTTGAAAGTAAATTTGAAACTCCAGGTGAACCAATCACGTCACAAGGCCAACAAATACAAACTATGTAGCTATATACAGTACGAATAATAAACATACGCGTAGTGAAGCTGCACAGGCCGCACCGTTAAAGGTCAGGGGTCGACCTGCAATGCGTATTTTATGTCCTAGTTTCCCATTTAATCCTGGCTCTGTGTTTCCTTACTTTCAAAACATAAACTCTCACCTTTCCTTGGGGGTGGGCAGAAACTACAGAACACCGCCTGCTACTTCTTCTCCTCTTCTTCTTCATTGTATTAGAAGAAGAAGACCGCCAGCTACGATCCTCACTCTTATGGCTTCGTTTTCGTTCATACATATAGTCATACACGCACGCCTGTTGCGATTACTAGGCATCTGACCTTTCTGTAGAACATCCCCACTTAGGTGACATTATCATACATTTCCTTAGTTACAATTCTAAATTTCATGCCGCTTAACAGCAATATCTTCAGCCGAATAACGTCTACTGCTAGACATAGACCTCTCCCAAGCGTTACCACATCCATTGGTCCTGTGCTTCTCGCATCCAGCGGATCCTGTTTCGCCTTATAACGAAATGCAAAAAAGAAAAAAAAAACATTTTATTTGGGACGCGCATAGGAAATGCAAACAATAAAAAAGGATATTTCAAATCAAGACCAGCTCTACCATGAGTTTACACAGCCAAAACTAGCTAGCGTTTTCGTAAATGTTATCTGTGAAATATTGTACAGCGCCTCTAGCGGTCAATTTCCTTAGATTTAAATAGGTAAGAAACCTAACGCAATCTATTCGATAGTCACTAACGTTTTCCAGCTGTCGCCCTACAAGGCACCATGAGTCACTAATTTGACAGACGCTGTCGAAAAATACGCTTGCGGTGGTAGTTACGAAGCTCACTAGCATTTTCAGGAGTGAAACATTTGTTTACATACACACGTAAATTCACGCTTTTTTCCCATGGGGGTAGGCAGAAACTACAGAACGTCACCAGCACGCGTAGCATGACCACCGTAGAAATGGGTGGTGGTAGAAAAGAGATAGAATGTCATGCTACGCCCGCATAAAACGGTACAAATCTTTCTACAATCTTTAATTCTGTCTTTAATCTTTCTATAATCTGTAATTTTGTCTATTCTTCCGTCGACAAAACCCATTTCTACGGTGGTCATGCTACGCGTGCTGCTACGATATTTACATACTCCTTATGCCTCGTTTAAGTTCAATTTTGTTTAAATTATAAACGTTTTTGAGTCAATTGCAGTCAAAATAATGTCTGGTAGATTGGCATGGAATATGTTAGTGAGAGCTAAATTTGAAGACTAATGACGTCAATTTCAAGTCGAAATAAGTTATTGTGGGATATCAAATGTAAAATATGAGTGAACGGAAGTTTATTAAATTTTACTAATTGTATTATTTTATTTAAGTAAACCTATTTCACTTCACTTAATTTAAGTGTAAAGGGCCGCGAGTCACACTACGTCTCTTGACATCGACGGTGACTTATTATAAGGAATAACAATTCTACGACCACTAAATACCATTAGGAGTCAACTAACCTCCAATCTTCCTATTTAGTCGGATTATATTTCGTGTTTACTATTATATTTTTTTGCAAAACGATACCACTACATTTGAACATAGGACCCGGATTCACTTGTCATAACTGAGAAAGAAAGAAATATAAAATAGGAGTGAAGTTACTAGACACAGTGTATCGAGGTTACCTTAGCGCCTGCGTAAGACAACGTAAAACTTGTGGTGCAGTCTGGAAACTTATTCGATACACATTAACTCGCTAGGCAGTTTAACCGTAGTAAGTATTTTTTCGATAACAACTCATGGTAGACGTACTGTTAAATGATTTTATTTTTGCAAGTAGGTTTGTACAAACAGTTTTACTCATCCATCATATGGTTTAAAACTAGACGGCGTTTCCTATCTAACTACTCTGAGAAGAAAGGCCGAAACAAACTCAGAGGTCACAGTCTGTTTTAAAGTCCAGACATAATGACTGGACTTATACTACTAATACTACTATTATGTCTGGACTTTGAAGACCAATTCAGATACTAATCGACATGGTATTCATATGAATACCATGTGGATTGGTGTCTGAATTGGTCTTTTAAGGAAAAAAACCACAAAGGTTGAGTGGACCTGTCCAATACGTGCACGCATTTTGTCAATATTGATGCAGTTCAACTCTGAACTTAAGGCTGTGAGAGGCCAATACGGGTCCTATCACAGCATAATGAAAATGTAATGGATTAGGAATTCAAGCAATACTTCATATTACGTGAAACCTCTGGAACCTATTGTACTTCCACGATGTCTTCGGATCATCATTACCATCGTTTTATTTAGTATTGCTACAAAAATTACTTTATAAGAGAGAACTAAAACACAATAACCTTTCATTCGTTCGTAGGTACTTACATCCATCTATAGTAACATCCCATGTGCGCAGTTTGGAAACCTAGTATCATGGCTCCGATCGATATAGTAAACAAATAAACAATGCAGAACGACACGGTTCGCCATTTTTCTTGCGCTTTTCCACCCTTGAAAGCCTGAGAACGAAGTTTCATAAGATCTGTTTTCATAGAACTGCAGTGTCATAAATCTCTATTAATTTCAGTAAAAGGTTATGGTTCCTTTTACTGAACTGAACAAAGGTTTTAGCGTATATTTTCAGTTCTCACAATGGTTTGTACCTATGACAATATTAATTTCGTCGTACCAAGTATCCCTGTTTTCTAGAGAATAATTTCTCATCTCTAAATTTGCGATAATGAAGCCGGGAATAACTGGCAGACGTATTAAGAGGGGCTAGTGACTTAATAATAACAGCTGCACGGGGCGATTTTCAAGGTTAAGCAACACTGGTCGAGGTTGGTCCGTGGATGGGTAACCATACATGACATTTCGAGACTCCGTTTCTCGGAAAGCACGTTAAGCAGTTGGTCCTGACTGTCATTTGACAGTCGTTACAGGTAGTTAGAAACCCGAAAGTCTGACAACCAACCAGTCTTACCAAGCGGTATCGTGTTATTTAGTGACTGGTTTGTAGAGGTCAGATGGACTTGTTAAATACTCATCTAATTAAATGGTATTCAGCTCCATCCGGTTAGACTGGAAGCCGACCTCAATATAGTCGAGAAAAGGATAGGCAGACTGACTATGGCGATGCACATAAGAAAGTAAATAGAAATTCTCGCAATACTTGTCCATAGGAATATTTTGAACTCATTAAATACCTAAATCCAAGCCACGAACTTATAAAATAAAAAAAGGTAACAGAATAAAGGCGGCAAGTCTTGAAAATACTTTGTTCATAATTGAATACTTAATTGATTTCACAAACTTTTAATAAGGGTATTTTGTTTCAAAAAGGTGTCCGTTTCGATTGCTCGGATATAGTGTCGTAGAAGAAAAACGACTATGTCTACATTACGAAGGAATTTGTAAAATACCAACAGTGAAAGTCGCAAATTCGTAGAAACAAAATATTCAGAAAGTTACAAAGGTTTAACCGCGCGGCCACGCAGTTCTCTTAAACAGAGCTTAGTAGAGGTCCCATTCTTTTTGCTAACCACTGATACGATTTCGTACAAAATGTAGATAGTAAGAATAAAGCCCTGGCTTGTTAGTCTAGTGGTTAGTGACTGACTGACTGCAAAGACTGAGGTCGTGGGTTCGATTCCCACCCAGGACAAATCTTTGTGTGATGAGCACAATCATTTGTTCTGTGTCTGGGTGTAATTTATCTATAATATGTATGTATTTAGAAATATATAAGTATATTTATCAGTTGTCTGGTTACCATAGTACAGGCTCTGCCTAGTTTGGGATCAGATAACGATGTGTTGGTTGTCCAAAGATATTAATTTATTTATTTTTATTTAATGTTTGTACTTTACGACCTACAGAACGTAAAAGCTATGGCCGCGCGGTCGGCACATGGAGAACCGAAGTTCTGTTAGGGCTTTATTCTTACTATCTACATTTTGTACGAAATCGTACCAGTGGTTAGCAAAAAGAATGGGACCTCTGCTAAGCTCTGATTAAGAGAACTGCGTGGCCGCGCGGTTCTCCATGTGCCGACCGTGCGGCCATGGTTAAACCTTTGTAACTTTTGAATATTGTTTCTACGAATTTGCGACTTTCACTGTTAGTGTTTTACAAATTGCTTCTAAATGTAGACGTAATCGTTTCAAAAAGTATTATATGTACAAGTTTTGCCGTACTTACCACCCTGGAGCCAAAGAAAATGCAATATTTTTTCAAAGTAACAAGACTAGACATTAACTAAAGTAATGCAGGTTCAACACGATTTTCTTGTTAACGTAACTTAACTTTGCTCAAAAAAAATGTTGTGGACCTTGTATAATTCTGCTTATAATCAGTACTCTAATTGGGGTGTATGAGGTCTGGCGTTAATTATGTTAAATGCTGTATATATTTTTAAACCATTAGTAGTCATGAGTTGACAATGGGTTTTACCAAACAGACTGGGAACAGTGACTAATTGGATATAAATAAAGTATAACATTGAGCAGTGGTGGCTCAGTGGTAACGGCTGGACAGCTGTTTTACTTTGTGTTAATTATTCATCACCACTGCTCTACAAACGGTGAAAGAAACCATCGTGAGGAAACCGACATGTCCTAGAACTAAAAAATTCGAAGACATGTGACATCTACCAAACCGCGTTGGGCTCGCGTGGTGGATAACCGCCCACTTCTTCCCTACCGAGAGGAGGCCTGTGTCCCAGCAGTGGGAACGGTATTGGCTTATTATGTATGTACACATGTGTTATATTAATATGCAACACACACATCAAAACATCATGCCTTTATTCCATGAAGAAGAATCAAAATTCATACTAAATTTGCTATGAATGTAGGTACAGGTATAACATGTAGTTCATGACTTAATGAGATCGGCGACACTCTATCTTACGGCATACAAATTATTACATAAATTACGGAGAAGAGAAGTGTGTGGAGCGTTCACCTTTCGCAAATTCATATTATGTTTCGCTATTCTATTCATATCACACTAATATTCCTCATATGGAGGGGTAGGCAGAGACATGTCTCTAATAGGTTGCTACATAAGCACTGCACTAATATAAAATAAAACTTAATGTACATAATCCTTGTTATATTAATAGGGGTAGGCAGAGATATAAAAGGACCTCTTAATTTTCGCAAGTTAGGTATTTAATTATTTCCCACATAGACGTGGAATACATAACATCACATCAGCGCGCAGCGTTCCACTGAGGGGTAGGCAAAGATAAGTACTCCTCTTTATAGGTAGCTACAAAGTTAGGTACTGAATTGTGTATTTTATCGAAGTAAACGAACTAATATAACATGAATCTTAAGAAATACCATATCATTACGCCTGTAATTCTTTAACAGATGGCAGAGATGTATATGACCAAATTTTTCGCAAGTTAGGTTTTGAATGATTCCCTGCAAATATGTGAAATATGTAACATAGCATTACTCGGAGGGGTAGGCAGAGGTACACTTAGCTATTATTATACGTATACGTGCTTGTTATGTATTTTCTTCCACAATGGAACAGATCAAAGGTAACCGAATAATCTCAACTTGTATGTACTAGTAATATCAACCTTTATTCATAATAATACGCCTGAATTCCTCTAAGGGGTAGACAAAAGTACCTACTGCTCAATTTTATGGGACAATAAACTTATTCTAGTATTCACAAATGATATATGATTTTACTTCTGTAAGTAGGTTTGTAAAAACACTTTTGCACGTCAATTATATTTTTTTTAAACTAGATGAGGTCGTCGTTTCCTAACTGACTACTCTGAGAAGTAAGGCCGAAACAAACTCAGAGGTCACAGTCTCTTTAAAAGTCCAGACATAATCTTGGTAACATCATGTGTGTCTGAAATGGTCTTTTGAGGAAAGAACCACACAGATTGAGTGGACCGGTCCAGTCAGTGCAAGCATTTGTCACTTATCGTGCAGCTCAACTCGAAACTTAAGGAGCTCAACGCTCAAAGAACCTCCACATTCATCCATAACATTGTACTTACAACACACACACACATACCATAGCATCACTCCTATTTTCCCCCAGACATAAGCTGAGCTGAACCTAAAATACATCCTCATTTTTCCAGTTTTATTAAATTCCATGTAATACTGAGATTACACATGGAGCTACGGAGATAAACACTACATGTGTTTATTTCCTTTTCTAAGAAGTTTACTTCGATATTTTTCTACAAGAGTTCTACTAAGATGACGACTAAAAGAGAAGACATGTTGCGGCAACCACAAATAAATTGGATTAAAGGCAGGAAAATTGAGTGCGTCTCGCCTGTCTGCTCCTTACGTTGATGCATCATCATCATCATCATCATCATTTCAGCCGTAATACGTCCACTGCTGGACATAGGCCTCCCCCAATTTGGGGGGCTTTGCCATAATCGCCACGCTTGGCAGGCGGATTGGCGATCGCAGTATGGTGGTAAAATGTATAGAGAACGCTGCTGCCCATTCTCTAGTAATATAAACGTTGATGCATATACAAACCTATCTGTTAATGTTGTATTACTATTCTAATAAAATCAAATAATTAATTTAGCAAATCATAAAATCCAATTTTGTTTGGAATAACAAACATACACACCTTAGAGACTAGCGTTAATACCCACATTTTATCTTTGGCAAATTATATATAATTATCAACACTAATATTATAAAGAGAGTATTTTTGTTTGTTTGTTTGTTTGTAATGGATAAACTCAAAAAGTACTGGACCGATTTTAAACATTCTTTCACCATTAGAAAGCTTCATTAACGGCGAGTAACATAGGCTATATAACCTCACGCTACAACTAAGAGGAGCGGAGCAGTAATGAAAAATGTTGCAAAAACGGGGAAAATCGAGCGGGTAGGCGATTCAACGCGACGGGAAGGGTCGGGGGAACACGAAATTTAACGCGGACGAAGTCGCGGGCAGAAGCTAGTTATTTATAATATTATAACAATTAATAGTGATGTCAAAATAATCAATAGTAAAGTCAAAATCATTCATAATAATGTCAAAATTACAATTAACAACGTCAATACCACCATTAAGTCAAAATCATTAATAAAATCAAACAAAGACTAACCAAAAATGCAAAACAACTATTACTAGCGTTACCTTTGTGAGTAAATGCAAATCTGTAGTAGTTAATTTTTTTACGTAGTTAGTGTCTTAAAAATAAATCTTTTGTGTCTAAAGACAGACCGTGGACACCAAACACTTCAGTTTACGCTCTTCATAGTAGAACACGCATGATGTTCTCGTCAATAAACAACTCACAATAAAAAAAACAGAGTACAAATCCGCCAAACTTAACAGATTCCTTCCAACCTTTTACATAACTGAGTCACGTATTCAATTTAAGTCTTGCTAATAACTTCACAAGAAGACGTTCATAATGTAAGCAGGATCTTTGAATCCACTAGCAAGAAAACACTTTAACTCTAAACCAACATATTATTTCAAAAGACCTTTCCAAGAATGTTTGCAATTTAGTGACTGTAAACACGTTTAGAAAACAAGCCGCAGTTTCAAACGATGCAGGTCGGTCTGATCATAGGTCGGAATGCAATCAAGGGACTAGATTGAAACGTCTCGACCAGCCATCCGAGTATAATGTATACGTATGGGCAGCCGCCATTGACGTATTTCTATCAGGAACTTCGCCGCCACATTTAATTATTCTCAGGTAGCAAAAGCATTCTGCAAACTCACTTTCTAAATTTCTCTATTCTAAGTTTGTTTGTACCCGCAGCTCATATGTGGAAGATCTTGGTCCACGAGTTTTCCTATGCCAATTTTCTTTGATTTAAAGTTTCTGATGTTCATCGATGCATGAAGTCTCCGGGTACGAAGTTGATCTCTGTGGAAATGTGGATGTAAATATGTATTTGATACCTTTGCGCCTGCTTTCCGCGTATTCGACTACTTTTTGTACTTTACCTACGTAAGCTCACGTCTTCTTCCTATGGGGGGTTTCCACCCGCTACGATCCTCATATACTCGGTTTACTTCGTTTAAATTTCGTTTGCTAATCGATTACTTCGATTAATTTCCTTCGTTAAATGTTTGGACCGAAATAGTTATGAACTGTCCTCATAATTTAGGGATGATTCATCATCAGCTTTACCTTTTCCGAATTATGTTGGGGTTGGCTTCCACTCAACCCGTATGCAGCTGAATACCAGTATTTTACATGGAGCTACTGCCTATCCGACCTCATCATCAACCCAGGTACTGGGCACTACGTTCCCCATTTGTTAGATTGTTTGTCAGATTTTCGGGTTTCTGACGACGATACGATTGACGAATGACAGCCGGTACCAACAGAAGGGCTTGTGGCTAAGTTACACATAGTTGGGAAAAGGCTAGACAGGTGATGAGCCGGTACCAACAGCTAAACGTACTTTCCGAGCCATGGAAGTGTGATTCACGGACCAACCGCGGCAAACGTAGCTTAACCTGATCGGTCAACCCGCGTGGCAACAAGCCCTTCATTTAGAGATGATTGAAAAACAAGAATATAAACTAACACAATGGTGTTCAAGCCTGATTTATAACACAGTATGTGTGATTGCTAACTTTATTAAAAAGTTCAACGGGAAAATCAAAAAAACCCGTGCGCGAATCGTGATAGCCTTTGTTAATGGTATAGACAAATGCAGCAGATTGTATAGACTCTGAACAATATATACAAATTAATAAAAGTGAACACCAAAATAACAGCTTTTATTAAACGCATATGAAAGTATTAGGTCGGGGTTAAAGCTTTTGGTGCGTTTTATACAAAAATACATTGTTATACAGTTGAGAGTTGAGACGTTTGATATCCTATAACTCTATGGTATTAATGAGAGCATGTCAAAGAATCAACTGGCATATGAATATATATATAATTTTAAGTTTTAGTTTTTCATATATAATAATTAGACAACACGATTATTATTTATGAAAAACAGTCCTTACGGGAAATATGACAACGTTGCATTTTCTTAGCTTTAAATTTCAATGATTTGTTTGAATGAAAATGATTTACTTGTACTTTTCAATGATACTAACACCCGTACTTAATCAAGAAAAAAATAATATATGCCAGTTGATTCTTTGATATAGCTTCATTAATATCCTAGTTATGGGATATTAAAAAAAAAAACACCTTGTATGTCCAAAACCGAAACTTTAATCAGAATCACTTTTCGGGTAGTTCGTGTAGTTCCGCTACTATATAATAGATGGTGCTTTCTGTCTTACGTGACGGTATCAAAACCAGCCAGATACAGACAGTATAGCCAAAGAGATTTTACTACAACAGACGGATTTGGATGAGATACGGTATACTTAATCCTGGCGAGGGACATTGGCTACTTATTTATCGACATATCACGTGGGTGAAGGCGCGGGCGGAAGCTCGTATGATTTATAAGCATTTTCGCTACGTCTGTGTCCACATCGACGATATGTGTAAAAATAGATAGGAGAAAAATCCAGATGTTTCATGTTTAATTAGCAATGAGTTAGAAAATAAGAAGCGAGCGGAAATACGTACATTAACACAATCTAGGGATATTTTAGTACTTAGCAAATCTTATAACTAACTTACACCTATAGCCATTTAAAAAAAAAACCTATTAGAGTATAAAATGTTGCGCATTTAGTTTTATGTTGTTTCTTTTCCGTACATGAATAACTAAAATAATAAGATTGTGTTGTTTTGTACAATCTTCACAAACAAATAAATTAAACTGAAGCATTTGCAATGTCAAAAGTACAGCTTAATACTAAATGCATAGGGTACAGTTTAGATCCGGCTAATCCTCAAAACGGTTGGACCTATTTTGACGGGACTTACATGTTAGATAACTAATGTGTGTGTGTTTTGAAGAGTAACATAGACAACCATTTGTCCCGGTAGCACGTACTCGTGGGACCATTTGCAGCGTCCACACAGGAGAAGCCGCGTGCATAGGTAGTGGTAGGAATTCTTCATTCAAATGTCGACGTTCCGCTCAGATTAGTATCAAACGGCTTGATTAAAATACCTGGATTCAATCAGTCTGGTCTGTTTTGCTCTGATGAGAGCGTTTGGATACTGAATGGAAATCGGAGGGTTCTCTAATTACGACCAAAGAGATATTGAATAATGCAATTTGTGGAGAACTAGCGATTGAATTTTTATTTGCAGAGGAAATAATTGTGGCTAAGTAAAAAAGCACGTGCCGATCGGTCAGGTTAAGCTTGCCGCGGTTGAAGCGTGGATGGGTGACCATCTTTATATACCAAGACACTTCGTGCCTCGGAAAGCGCGTTAAGCTGTTAGTCCTGGCAGCCGTGGACCTTAGATAGTAGTTACGGGTCGTCCCGATAGTCTCACCAAAGAGTATCAAATTATCCACTAACTAGCTCGTGGAGGTCAGAAAGGCAATCGTTACCTATATGTAAACTACTGGCATTTAGTTGTGCCCTAAAAGGCGACCCTAACGTAGTTAGTTAAAGACTCGGCAGGTCGAGGTTTAATACAATTTGTGTTCTTTATACTATACATGGTGGGTTCTAATTGAATTTGCTGTAATAAAACGATCGTCGCGTCGGCCGGATGTTTTGGTCCGCGTCGATATGCGTTTTTCTTTTGAAGCGCTGCTGTCGCCGTCAGTTATAAAGAAAATGCAATTACATATTGTCATCGCAGAAAAGGACAGTGTTATCGATACTAATATTAAAAAAGAGGTTTGATTTTTTGGTATGTTTGTAATGGATAAACACAACTGATGTTTTTAATTCTTCTTCCTGTGAACATCTATATTATCAGCGAGCATCATGGGAAGAGTTTTATTTGAAAAAAAAAAGCAAATCCTTACGAAAGACACAATAATACCGAGGCATCAAAAATTTGACAAAAAAAAGTTGATGGTAAATAAAATAATATACTAAAAGCTTTACTAATGAAAACTTTTGTTATGCAGCATTAATAACTACACTAGCTTTTGCCCGCAGCTTCGCAGGCGTTAAAAATAACAAAAGATATAGTTTTTTTTTTCTTTAAAAGTATTATGTTACTTCTAATATCTCCAAGAATATATGTACAAAGTTTCATGATGATCGGTTAAGTCGTTTTCGCGTGAAAGCGTAACAAACAAACTTACATTCACACTTATAAAATTAGTAAGTATGATAATGCTTACACACCGTTCTTTGGTAAATGGAGTGTGTAACTCATAGTTTATACAATTTAGAAGTAAGTATACAGTCGTTACGTGTTTTAACATTTTAATTAGTAAGGCTGTACATGTTGCCGGGGTCGCGTGATTGTTCGAAAGAGATGCCGTGGCCCCGGCACATGGGGAACTCAAGGAACACGGGTGGGTTTTAGTCAGTAAAAGTCTGACTCCGCCCAGAGCGGGAGAAGTCATTTGATGATTTCCCATCCAAAAAAAAGGCTGTACATGTTAATTGTATCATTATTCGCCACAAAGAAATCAACGAGGATATATGTCTAACTTGTAGTTAAGTCACAGTAAC
The DNA here is from genome assembly GCA_947507805.1 of Aporophyla nigra. NCBI lineage: Eukaryota > Metazoa > Arthropoda > Insecta > Lepidoptera > Noctuidae > Aporophyla > Aporophyla nigra. Next base: position 30,327,490 of record OX382291.1, on the reverse strand, counting down.
CGTTATTTGTTCAAAGAAGTCAAAACACGGGTAGAATAGATAGATGATAACATTTGCATACTGAAATTGATCCTTATACATTTAAATAGTTGAATAAATAAGGTTTTTTATGTATATGTAAATTCTTCTTTTAGTTAAAGTCGAAACCTGAAAATCGTGTGTGTTTTTTCGACGCGCTGCGGTGCACTCTGTTGGGTTTTAATATTCGGTTCAACACAGAAAGGTGAAAATCCAGTGTGCTACAAAATCAACCCACGATATTTTGAAGTCCATGCAACGTGGTCTAAAATTAAGAAAAGATGAGAGCGAAAATTAATTATGTGTAGGTATAGGTAACTTTTAAACGTAGCGTAGGGCGCTACGTTTAAAAGTTACTTTTACCTACACATAATTAATTTTAATGATATTTGTCTGATTTAAAGCTTTTTTGTTAAGGGACTATTCTGGTGTAAAAATAAGAATTATTCCATATATTTTTTTTTTTCAAAATTCGATATTTTTTCGGAGATACAGAGGTTTTTGCGACGCGGCGCAGCATCTAAGCCAGCCGAGGGGAGCTAATCACACAATAGACGGCAGATGTTACCGGACTCTTTGAGAACTGACTATTTCCAGGAACTCTATTGTACTCGACATACAACTTTATGTATACCTACTTGGAAATATATAAACCGAGGGTCATTGTTTGTTATTATTTTTTGTTTATTAAACTGTTAACTACATTTTTCGAGGTGGTCGACATGATGTCTCAAGTTCTACTCAACCGATTCCTTTGAAATTTGATGGTAATGTTCTTTATATATTGGTTCATCCTTGAATATACAAAATGTTTTAAGTTGTAGTAAGAAAAAAATCGAACACGTCATATATAGGTTTTTTTTTCATATCGACGCCATGTTGTTTTTTTTTTTGCGGCGTATTAACCAATTGCGACATCTTTAATGATGAATAATTTTCGAAAGTTTCGTGTTTCTATTCACTACAAGGGCTGAAATCTTGTCAACTCAGGTGCACTGTTTTTTTTGTAGCCCCTCTTCACCGGCCTATAATTCTACGAATTTTTGTTATATTTTTCACGATTTTTTTGTCTTAAAATAAATGTCTAAAAAAAAATACTAAAAATTATTTCACTTTTTTATCGTAGTTTGTAAATTGCCTAAAAATTAAGCTTCTACCAGAATACCCTCTTAATTTTATAGCCCATTTCTTGAGGAAGATTTTAGACCATATAACATTCCTTTGCTGTTTGGGTCCTATACGACCCAAACAGCTGGGCAAAAAAAAAAGAAACAAGCCCGGACCGCTGAATAGAAATTGACGGAATGGCGTTAGCAAACATGGCTGATTTAGTCGCGGGCAAACGCTAGTAATATCATCTTTGGATGAAAGATTTCTTTGACAACGTATTACGGGATCCCCGGGGAGCGAACTAATCGAGTAAACTAGCCAACCTAGTTTGTAACTAGGTGCCTATTCGGAGCCAGCGCTGTATCCGGAATTATTTCACAGAATTTTCTCCTGGAATGTGTAATTTAAAGAAGGCTGAATACTGACGAATTAGCTTGCATTCATTTAATGCAATTCAGGTACTGCTTGTATATGAAGAGCAAATAACAAAGAATAAAACAAAGCACGGATACTAATATATTATACTAAGCTTTTAAAATGTTGTACCATTTATTAAATTTTTCTTCATGGATGACTTCATTATTTAAAGTAGTGGTCGCCAAGTGGTCGGAATATAAACATAATTCATTAAAAATTAAGCGTATTCCTAATTCTTTTAGCTTTCTGGTCTCCTTTTCTGTATAAACATTAAAAAAGTACTAAATTTCATATTCCTCCGTCCGCGTACTTTTCGTAAAAAGTGGTGCTAAGTTTTTTACTTTCCGTATTTATATATCTTATTACACCTTTAAACGAGCAATTCTGAGTCTCGGAAACGGCTCCAACGATTTCGGAGGCGATAAATCGATCTAGCTAGGATTCATTTTTAGAAAATGTCTCTTTACCAAAAAAAAAAAACCGAGCAGAGCTCGGGCATCCAGGTACTACATAGATTATTTAAACAATGATTGTAAACAAACAAATATTTAAGTAACTCTGGCTGTTCCAGTTATATGACAGTCATTATATTTGTATCACAAAGAAGCTACTTTACTTAATTGGCGGTGGACAGCCGTAATATGTAAATACTGGCACTTAGTGATTAAAAGCTTCATATAACTGATTAAATATAGTTATTGGTACTCACGTGTTGACTGCACGTGTTTATTTCCGTATTAAGTTGTATTACAGATGTTATTTTAATGACTGTGTTTTGTTTCTTCATTATCATACTAGTTATTAAGATTTTTAAATGTGATGCAAGTCTTTTCAAGCATTCATTGACTCTACGACGTTCTTCCATTGCAATGTGTTTGTCTTCCACGTTTTAATTCGATCCTTTTTCTTTTTCTCCTTTTAGTGCAATTCAAAGGGGTCAGCACCAACGGCCCCAAGTCCTGCATCATAATGGAGTTTTGCCAGTACGGCCCACTTTTTGAGTACATACATAGTGGGTCCTGCTTCGTACCATCGCAAATCGTGAAGTGGGCCAAGGAGATCTCCCAGGGGATGTCTTATTTGCATGCAAATAAGATCATCCACAGGGATTTGAAGTCTCCCAAGTAAGTTTAGTTTTATATTCTTCAATCTACAGGGTCAAATTAAATTTTTGTTAATACAAAAAAAAAAACAACACTTTTTCGATGGTCGAAGGTTATGTATGGGTCAGTGAACCGCGTCGGCAAGGCGTGCGTAGATCATTCAGCTGCATTTTTATAATTTTTATGAAACTTTTTTTTTACGAATTTCTAATATCTAACAGTCCTAAACATAATAGTCGTTTTGTTGCCTCAATGTTATCACAGTGCCATTTAAAGTTACGAACCAAGTTCGAATTGTGAAAAAAAAAAACAGGTTTGTTTCATTATTTTCCGATATCGGTAAGTATTGCCAATTATTTAATTTGACCCTGTATAGTAGCGACGTTTTTTTTTTTAAAATAAACCTGTGTTAGCATTTCTGTTTTTAATAAATGTCATCTGAAAGAATGTGAATCATTTTAATACCATTCTATTTTTGTTAATTAGTCACTGCACAAGCTACGATTTTGAAATAATTCTAATTTCATTAAATAGGTATGGCGTCCGAGAGATAGCTTGCATTATACACATTGAAAATTTGCGGGGGATCTTCACTCCAAACTAAGGCCCCATTGTTCTAAGATTTTCTACCACGTACTTAGCTTTCCTGACCTTTTGTGCTAGTATTATTGCATTGTGGGGTCTGTTGAAAACAAGATTCAACTCAACGGAATCCATCACTAAAACCTCGTAATTTTGCTTTCCATTGTTGCAATGCAGAATTTGAAGGAAATGCAATTGTAACAAATTTTCAAGTTATGAAAGCTTAGTGTAGAAGCTCCAGGGTATCCGTAGAAATTCAAATATTCTTACGTTTCTTGCAATTTGCAGTTCTGTGCAAGGTTGTTTTTAGGAATATGATTCGCGAGCGTAACAAATATCATTTAAGTCATCAATACAGCCCTCTGACTTCATTTAATTCGTTCGAATGACTTTTTCATGAAAGTATTATAAACACATAAAGGGTAAAACGGGACCCTATTACTAAGACTCCGCTGTCCGTCCGTCCGTCCGTCTGTCACCAGGCTGTATCTCATGAACCGTGATAGTTAGAGAGTTGAAATTTTCACAGATAATACTAATAAACAATAAAATAAATATTTAGGGGGTTCCCATACTACAAACGTGATTTTTTTGCTCGTTTTTGCTTGATATTGATAACGGCAACACGAATACGCTTGAAATATTCACAGAATATTTAGCTATATATTCACTTTAAAAATAAATAGTCAAAATAAAACAAATATTTAAAGGGGCTCCCATACAACAAACGTGATTTCTTTTTTGCCGATAAAGGTTCGAAACCCTTCGTGCGCGAGGTCGCCTCGCACTTGGCCGATTTTTTTTTACATATTATTCGCAACCGTAACTCAATGGCTTTACAGAATTATAATTACTAAAATTGTCAATACTATTCTCTTAGTTAATTTAATCCCATTGAATTACTTTTTCATGGAATCGTATTGATTGATTATTTTAATGATTATAATTATTTCATACGCGTAACGGTCGCGAATCTTATTCTTATCAACATACAATCTAACGTGGACCTGCAAATTGCAAAAGACGCTAGAAAATTTTAATTTCATTAGCTACCATGGAATTTCCCCCTTAAGCCCAGGTACAAAACGAATTCAAAGAAAAAAAATGTACTCCGTTGCAGTGCACTAGACAGTTAAACTTTATTAGTTATTATAAAAATATTTTTCTTGTAAAATTTCTACTAGTTCAATTTTTGAACGTTTTTGTAATCATCTCTAAACTCTCTTCAATGTTCCAAAACAGCTTAAATCGAGAAAGCTTAAAATTAACAATGATTTCTGATAATTTGAAAATTATACGTAAAAATTTTTCTTATGCGAAAAGTAATCGGTTATTTTTCAAAACCTGAGGAGTAATTTTATATTACACTATCAGTAAGAATCGCTGTCATTTTGACAGTTCCACAACATTCATGGCGTTGTTTACGCTGCTAAGCAGACAATTTTTACGAACTTAAGAAGGAATGGATTAGTAAATATCTTGAAAAGGATTTTGATTATAGTGTTTTACGAAATTAAGGTGATGTTTAATGCTAGAAGGTATTGTCAATAGATATGTCGATAGTTTTAGTGGCAGAGTATGACGTGGAATAACACAAGATTTTCACAGAGATATTTTGGTAGAATTGATCGGTTGATTTTGGTTTTCACGAGCAGCTGTAGTGTGTGCGATAAAATTGCTCCGCCATGGAAAAAGAAAAAAAAAACTACGCCAAAATACTCGTCGGAATTTGTCAAAATCGAAGAGTACAAACCAAAAATTGGTCAACATAGAAAACAAAAGTTATAAGGGTTTTAACTTGGTCGCGCGAACGTAACGTGAAGGATTGCGCGGCCATGGAGATATCAGTAACTACTTGGGTTAGAGATCTAATTCTTTTTGTCAATTGAAGAGAGAATTTGTCAAAAAATTGTCGAAAAAGATTGTTAAGTTCTAGATAAATATTTTAGGAAATATTCACCTTGGAAGTTATGGCCGCGCAATCGTGCACTTGTTGTTCCTTTGTTCTTTTCTTTAATCTTAAGACTCCAATACAGTTTTATCTTCTGTTTGGATAACCTAGCGGAACAATTGTAACGCACACACTGTAGTGGACAGGTAGTAAAAAACCCGTCACTTGTCATCATTCACACGACGCACAAATTGTAATAAACAAGTTGTAATTTTTGTCAGATCAGGATTTTTTGCAATACTTTAACAGTTTTCAGAAAAATGATTTCTGATATGAGACATTTTCTGGATGATTGTGGCCATTTTAAGGGCAACAGAAAATTTCTCCCCGGATTCTAAGTAGATAGTCTTGTAGGGTTTTCCAAGATGAGCATTTCCCCATAAAAAAATCTGATAAAATCTCAATCTCGTCTTCCGTAGGGACCTTTTTTGCGCGAAAAATCTAGTTTTTTCCATGAAAACCCATTTTCGGACTCGAATTCCACGAAAATGAAGACCCGAAGCAAAAATCGAAAAAAAGGGATCGATAGGGAATTTCATGACAAACATTTAAAAAAAAAATCTCCTCAAACGGCCAAACCACAAGGGGCCCATAGTTATAGATGTTTTTCAAAGAAAATGCCTTTGAAGAAATTCTTGTCTAAGCGAGTTGTAACAGCTTGGAATGGACTCTCTGAAAATATTGTATCGGCTCTCACACTGAACTGCTTCAAGATTCGACTAGACAGATTAAATATCTCCAAGTTTTTGATGCAAGCACAATCTAGTAAGGTGCTAGTGTGTCTAACCAAACAATCATTATAATTTAAGGTATGGGTTAATTAAAATGTAGCACGTATTTAAAAAAAACTGACCAGTTTTAAACTAAGAAACTTACATTACACATTTATTCACGATACGTATTGTAAGCGGCACACTGAAGCCGTCTGCATTAATAAAAAAACTATAAACTTACTACGTATTATGTTTTAACCATACTTACATACCAATATACACACGATAGTTCCCAAAGTCGGTTAAAATAATACTTTTTGGGGCATAGCTTAGTTTAGTACATTTTATGTAGCACGAATTGAAAGTATGACTTATCTTTACACAAATATAAAACGTATATATCGTTTATAATACGCGTTGTAAGCTTTGCAATAAAGATTTCATTAATAAAAATTAAAAAAAAAACACTCAAAAGAAAAATCATATTTGAACCATATTCACATTCCGATACAGTACATTTTCTAACAAGCAACGTTACATACAATAGACATGTACTTATGTCAGTAACTATCGTAATAATAAGATGACAATAGCTTGCAATGCGGTTTGCACGTAGTACTAATTAATTCGATATATTGGTACTCTCGTCTCACAAGCACATGGCTATATTGAGTGGATTCTGAATGAGACTAAGCCTCGCTAACGTTCATAGATAATTGTTGAGATTAAATGACTAGGCATACCATAGATTAGTCTTTGACTCGTATGTAACTGACTAATGTAATTCGGGTAATACTTAGAAATAAATCGTACCGTGAGAATTGTTTTGTTGGGTTCTATGAAATAAAATGAAGTGAGATGAATGAATGATCTTAAGTAAGATCGTTTAAGACTTAAATATTTTGTTGGTCAATGTTGTAAAAATATATGGCGCCGGCATTTCGTAGCTGACTGATCCCTAAGAAGGAATTCCTAAACGAACTCAGAGGTAAGAGTTTTATGTTAGTCTTAAGAATGCAGGGCCATGTCTGGAGTTTTGAAGGAAATGCAGTCGTTGGATAAAATCAGGAGATCGGGAAAGTATATTTTGTCTCATCTACTCATACTACTGGATTAAATAAGTATTTCCTTGTCTTATAATGGTTTTGTGATTTTTGATATGCTCTGTCTTTGCTCGTAAATGATGTGCTGTCTAGTCGCCCCTTCCAAAAGGTAGCTACATATGGATCAGAATAGGCAAGCAACTCGACCGTTAGTCTTTTAAAATATTTCACAATATTTGCAAACATTAATTTAATGTGAAAATGTTGCAACTAAAACAAAATTTACACACATTGTAAAAGTTAGTTTACGATTTGAATGGTTATAATTCTGTACAGTCATGGTTTTTACGATCGAGAATCATATTTTAATCAATTTACAATCTGACAGTCACCTCCAAATTGTAAAAAAAACGGAAGAATAATTGAATTTCATAATGTAGGTACCTTAGCGAATCCATCTTAAGAAATTGATCAAATATTACCCTATTCCTCTCCACCTATAAGACAGTTATCCATCTATGTCATTAAAATAATTGTCAATCAGTGGACCTGGGATTGTCCACTCAGAAGTTAATAACTCATTCATCCATTTTAAATATAAATGACCAACGACTAGCCGGCAGTTCGTTAATCCCGACTGGAAATAGTCTTTGAAACTGTTTTGGCCGGTCCCATTCCCAAGTGTCGGGGTAAGTTCTGAATAGTTCGGCTAAAAGAGTACAAACTGGATAAACGCCTCTAAATAATTCATAGCGTAAAATGCACTCAAGCGTGTTGTCGAGGCTACTTCGATCGGACAAAATCGATACCTCAAGCAAACTTGTATCTGGTTCTTGCCCCACTTAAAGGGTCACAGGTTATAAAGTAAGTTTGTACAAACACCTTGACATATCAGTCATATATAAAAAACTAAATGACGTCTAAAAGACAACGAATGCATTCGCAACGAAACCATTGTCTAGATGATGTTGGCGTTTGCTATTTGACGACTCTGTGAAGAAAGGCCAAAACAAACTCAGAGGTGACAGTCTCTTTTAAAGTCCAGACAATCTTGACCATATGACACAATTACTATATCAATTAAAGACTTCTTCGCACGAGAGGTCAAAAACTTAGCGATTGAGTTATCTGGATGTGCTGAAATCAAATCAGAAAAATCAAATCAAAAAACATTTATTCTAACTAGGCTGAGAGTCAGCACTTTTTGAACGTCAAATTTACATAAGACAGTCCCCCAAAACGCCCTCCCTTCACCACTTCCTAGTGCTTTAGCTGGGAAGAAGAAGTGGCGCAACAAATAAGCCAATCAGTAAGTTTTCTAATTAGTTACTAACAGTGCCCAGCACTATCGATAAGACAAACCGAATGTCAATTTAGCCGCTTTTAAGATGAGCAAGGAAGGTTTAGTACTCAACACGTATACTACAACTACAATAATATTAGTAGTGCTTTTATCGTAGCGGAGGATGCGCGAGACTAGATAACGGCGAAGTGGCAAGACTAGCCTGCCCAGGGGATTCCTCTCTTACTCGAATGTGTACAGGTTACACCTTGAGTTAAGGGCCAATTCGAGGAATCTCAAAGAAAAATACTGGAAAATCCATTTTTATCAATCTACGCATTACTTACTCTATGGCCAAAATCTCGGACAAGAGCAAAGGTTTGAAATAGCGCGATAAGTAAATTGTACCCTATTTTATTTAGAGAAGAATAGAATTTGATTGTTCGCTGTAATTAGAAAACTCACTACAGCCCTGTGAGAAATAACGGTACCATAATGAAAATGTTACTACAATTTCATAAAGTTCGTATTCCAAAGTATGCAACGTCTTCATATGCGCCTCATAGAGCTATAAGTCCCCACTTTCTAGCTTAGACCTGTATATAAACAGAGCTATCCCCACGGTATTAGCACGTGCCCTTTATTACAGACTTTACGCTCAAACCTAAGACGTAAATGCTCACAATTTATGGCACCTTGGTTCCCTTATGGACAGTTTCATCGCTTCGGCGAATTTTAATGGTCTTACATGCGTTGCTATGTGTTTTAAAATGACGAATTTTTTTGTTGTAAAAATTTCAAAAGAGGTATATAAAAGCCCAAACATGTACCTCGTGGTTCAGGTGCACCAAAACGTAGAGAAAAATATTTTTATGTCCTTGTGTAATTTCAAACTACATAATACGCTGTTTAAAGTTTTAATAATCTATAACTGAGTTAAAACAAGTGGCAACTTTCCATGTACAAATGTGTTACATTTAGCTGGCACCCGGTTTGACATTATCTGGTAAAAGTCATTCAAACATTACATTCGCCTACTTTTGGGTAACATCGATCGAGTTATTATTGTTCAGAAGGAATGAAACAAAAGTGAAATAAAAATAGTGAACGAAGCCGAGGTAGACAGCCGTCAACATGTCGGTTTTATTTTGTAAAATTATATAAATGCAGTTTAATCTAGTGTGTTTTATGCCAGTCATTGTTTGGGCAGATTTTGTGGATGTTCTTTTAATATATCGCTTATCGCCGTAGCGTGTCTATCCTATTTTAAATTATAACAAATCTAGAACGCTACGAGTGGGACATCATTATAATAGTCGCATGAAGACCATTATCTAAAGTGTTTTGTAACAGTACCATATTATCACACTAGGTTGAATTCGTCTGTAAGCAAATCTTTTATTCGTGTCCGTCGAACATTTCAATGACGCTTGAAATCGTGATTCGAGTATTGCTAGTTAAGTTAGTGTCTTCGGCGTCATCGCCACTCCGGACTTGACAAACTCATCTTAAGTACCTGAAGGGCTCGCAAATGTGCCAATGTCGGTTGTAAGGTTGATTGCATGAAAATTCAGTCACGTAACGATTCTACATGACTGTACCATATTGTTTGGAGCTCAATACCTAAACAGCCTGTTGATCGTTCACCCGTTTTGCGTTCGATATTCTGTGTAGTTAGTTACTCAGCAAAATTTGCCGCCCGTTAGAGCCCAACTTCGCAATGTCAAACTTTGTGTCAGTATTACTTACTTTACAACTGAATTCTTGGTACAGGCCACAAGTTTGCAGATCTAGACTATCAAGTACGTGTGGTAAATAACTTGTACGTCGAACTTACCTCTATTTACCTCCGGTTCGAAACAGCTAGTCTCGTTTATTTATTCTTAAAACTTTCCGAACACATCTCTCAAAATATCAAACTTAAAATAATTCATAAATTAATTTTGATGCAGTTTCAATCATTATTCACTTAATAAGGTTACTTTTTGCTTACAACATTAATTTTAAAATTTACATACTTTAATAAATGAATCTAGATGTTCTTAGTCATGGCGTGAAAATTATGTGAAGCAGGGGTGGTTCTCTAGTTAAGAATTTAATATATTTTATGCTCTAACAATTTTATCAGGTAGTTAGAAAAAATAAAAACGGTTTTTAAATAATGAGATAGTTGATGTATTTTTACAGAAACTTGCTTGCTTAAAGGATGCCATTTTAAAAGACGAACCTAACGTCTTACGATGTAATGTTTTGGGTTCCTCGAATCGAATTTCTCGAAAATGCTGTCTCGGAACATTAAAGAGATGCTGTATGAGCTAGTACATTTAAGCTTAAAATCTTAACATACACACAATTTAAGTAATGCTTTCACAAAATAGTAACAAGACTCAAAATAATCTTCCGCTAGCGTTCTGTGAAGAATTCCCTTTTTAATATAATATTGAAAGAGACATGTAGGAATAGAAATAGCACAGAATTATACTTAACTACATCTTTATTAGTCCGATTCATAACTACACTAAGATGTCAACGAATTTCTATTTAGCTGCGTGGGAAGGAAGTAGATAGATGGGTGCTATAATTAATTATTGGGGCGATGGAATGATACAACGATACAGTGATTAGGTTTATTGCAAGCGAATCATCTTTAGTTCAACGCGCCTGAATTTGAAACATACACTTAATACAAAAGCTCATTGTAATTCGCCAGACTGTTCGAATGAAAACAGAGTTATTTTACTACCAGCCTGCTCAACATAAGGTTCACTTTTGCAGACAAACTTTACACTGCTGTATTTGTTTACATTCGTGTTCATATTCAAAGGGCTTGCTTCGTAGTCACTGCGCTAATTAAGCTTGTTATGTTTAGCCTACCCCAACGTACTCGAGATCGATAGCGCATTGAATCATTAAATTTCGACGTGAGTGTCGATGCTCGTTTATTTACGCACTTTGCTTTGAATGTTAAAGTAGGTATACGAGTATGATAATGGAAAAAGTGTGAATGCAATCAATTCTGTTTTCCAGCACGTGTTGATAATTTCGTGGTAAAGGTTAGCGACTTTGTTATAAGTCGCGTTTGGACGAAGAAAATCGATAGTGCATGGAATCATTAAAATTCGACATAACAGCATCGATTCTCACGACATAACTTAGTACGCTTTGTATGTTAAAGTAAGTGCAGGAAACGGAAAAACCGGGATTGCAATAAAATCCTTTTTTTCAGCATACTGATCGCCGATAACCTTGTGGTAAAAGTAAGCGACTTTGGTACAAGTCGCGAGTGGAACGACGTAAGTGCCGTGATGAGTTTCACGGGCACTGTAGCCTGGATGGCTCCTGAAGTTATAAGACACGAGCCGTGCTCTGAACGTGTCGACGTGTGGTCTTACGGAGTGGTTCTCTGGGAACTCCTCACTCAAGAAGTCCCGTATAAAAATCTCGAAACGCATGCCATTATGTGGGGCGTGGGGACCGACACGATCGCGTTGCCGATACCCTCAACGCTCCCGAGTAGCATGCAGCTACTAATGAACCAATGCTGGAACAGGACTCCCAGGAATAGGTGAGTTTTTGTATGAATAAACTAGATTTTCTATAAAGTGACCTACTTGTTGCACGGGGACACGCTGATCGGAATGTCGTCCACTTTTATAACGTAATTTAAACTTAAAGCTAACTCAGTTATTATTGCTCCGCTGTTTTTATTTATGTTGACCTAGTTTAATGTAATTCTGATATAATTAACATGGTAGAAAAAAAAAGTCGGGTAAAAATTAGCTTTTTAAAATGTAATATGTTATTAGAACTCGTTGCGCTCATATTCGCAGTACCTAATAATAACAAGATTGCTATGAACTTGTTGTGTAACACGTATTTTTGGAGCATGTATGCTTTTTTTTTTAAGCAAGTACAAAACTAGTAATAAAGTTCGGACAAAAAACATATTCGATAAATTTATTCACGTAGCTATTGTTAGTTTACAACGATCAAATAACAGACTCAATATAAAAGTAAATAATAAAAACGGCAACTAGCCATCTCCGCAATCAGTCTGTTTCCAACGCTCGTAATGTTTACAAATTTTATCGATTTTCCATCACTATTCTGTTTGTACTGATTTGACAGCAATCTACGGTTTTACGAATTTTGATTCAAAATTCGTTTTTTTTTGCGCTTTTACTCTCTAAGTACACTTTGTGAGTCCGAATTGGTACTTTGGAACAAAAATAACTCAGACAAACCAAGGTTCCATACTTATTGTACTGTTTTTGTAAAGTTAAGAAACTCCTTTAATAAGCCGTAAAAAAACTGTTTTAATGATGTTTCAAAACCATTCATAATATTTCATTTTACAAAATCATTCAAAATAGTTCTGAAATTAGTTCAACAAAAAAAAGAAAAAAACTATTAATTTCTTCCCGCCGCGTAGCAACAAAATCTGCATCCTACTTGCGTAACACACGTTCAATCAGAAACAGAATCATTTTTAAAGATATTGCTAATACTTTATATGTTTGACTTTGTCCGCTCAAGAACGTAAATAACGAAATAAATGTTATTGTACTGTCAAAATGAAAACTTTTCCTGCAGAAAATGTGTTACGCAATTAGGGTGCTGCAAGGAGACGTCCCAAACGCATCGAAAATGTAAAATCATTACAAATGAACATGAACACTGCCTCACAACTGATGCTATATCGCACATGCGCAGTAAAAATTTCCACTGAGTCTATCAGTTGGGACTGATGCATTTCTCAGTGAACGACCTATTATCAAAAGCGCAACGTGGGTTCCGGTCAGTGCCGCCGGTCCCGCGGCCGGAGGCACACGGGCTCGCCTGCAGTGCGGAGCGGAACACGCCTGCGCGAATTATTATTTTATTCAGACCGTGCAATATTATTGTGATAGTGCAAAATTTTACTGTGATCATGTTCACACTGTGTTGTGTTTTAACAGGCCACCGTTTAAAATAATCGCCGCTAATTTGGAAATAGCTGGCGACGAGTTAGCCACTTGTCCCATGGATTCTTTTAAGAAGAGTCAAGCAACTTGGCGCGAGGAGGTCCAGTCCAGTATGAAGCGCTTCTTTACCAGGTACGTTTATGATTTCGTGCCGCGTGTTAAGCGACTTAACCGATTTTTGTGTGGTTTGTGATTTTGTCATAAATAAATTCAATGAGTGATTGTGTTTAAATATTTTGTTTCAGTTTTTATTTTATGGTTTTGGCAGGGATTTAGACTGTGTTTAAGTAGAATCTTGGTAATTTTTTCGTGTAGTTTCGATTTATTTTAGCTTGTTTTTAGAATGTTTTCGGGAATTTGTGTTTAATAATTCGTATTCGGAATTAATGCGTTTAAAATAGTTTTTTATTGTTATTGTTTATTATTGTTCGTAAGTAGACAATATAAAATAATTTATAGGGTTTTAAGCCAGTTTTTTAACTTTTAGTGAATCGTGAGTATTTAACTGAAACCTATATTTGTAAAGAATCGCTAGTGATCTAGTTATGACTTAGAGCCCGTTATACACGACGAAGTTTTTTGTTTTTTTTTTTTTAATACATAGCTTATTTGTGAGTGAAATAATCTATATTTCTGTCCGTAAATATAATTCTAGTTTCAGTTCTATTAATTCCGATACTGATATAAATCTGGACGTTTTAGTTTTGGCATCATTGATAGAATTCAGTTGAGTTTTAGTGAAGTGCAGGAGTAATATTAACTTGGTTTGTGGCGCAGTCGGTCGGAGATGTAGTTTTTAATTAATTAAAGCTCGTCGGCATCTCGTTTTATTTAGAATCTGTTTTTGGAATCGGCAACTAGAATCAATCCTAGTATTTTGTCGTTTATATATTTGAAATTAATGATCTGACTTTGACTTTTGTAATGAATTAGTATTTTAATTCTTTTGGTGATTATTTTATTAAAATACTACATATAACATTACTTTGTTAGTTATCGGTGGTGATTTTGGTTAAATAAACCTTTTTTTTTTAATCGTCTTTCCATATTTATTTGTTTTATTCGGTTATATTTTCGAAATCGTAATCAATTCGGAAAAAAATTACTTGGAATTAGTGATAGTATTTAACCGATTTTATTGAGTTTTTAGTGTCGGTGGTCTTAGGTTTTATTTAGAATCAGTTTTATAGGGATTTTCGGTGATTATTTTATTAAAATACGAATAAATTTGTTAATTTAAGACGGTGATTATTGTTCATCCGTATTTATTTATTTTCCATACATTTTCGAAATTTAATAATAATAATAATACCGGTGGGCTACTATTTTTTATATTTTTAAATGTTTTTATTTTATATTCTAATATTTAAAAATATAATTTATAAGTTTTTAAAATCAATAAAGGAAATAATAATAAATTTATTTGTTAGAATATTGTTGTTACATAGGTGTTACATAATATGATGTCCATAATATTCTGCTGTTTCCAGCGTACAAATATTTCAAAGAATTAACATTAAACCATACAATGTCGAGAAAAAGAAAACGTTAACTACTAATATACTAATACAATATCATTAAACAATAATTGGAATATTTTTAGTTTTGGAATTATTGATAGGATTTAAACAATTTCATTTTCTTTTCGAGTGTAGGCGCTGCTTTATTTAGAATCGTTTTGGTTGTTTAACGAATTCGTTTTTTTTAACCCCTTCGGTGATTATTTTATTAAAATAGAATAAAATTCGTTAATTTAAGACAGTGATTATTGTTGAATGATAACTTTAATTTATTTTCCCTCCGTATCTATTTACTTTAGGTGCATTTTCGAAATTGTTAAAAAGAAATTGGAATTTTATTGATAGGGTTTAAGCGGTTTTATTTAGTTTTCGAGTGTAAGCATTGTTTTATTAAGTTTCGGTTTGATTGTTTAACGACTTAGTTCTTTTTTTTTAAACTCTTTCAATGATTATGTTATTGCAATTAATTCGTCAATTTAAGACATTGGTTATTGTTGAATGATAACTTTGTTATATTCCCTCTGTATATATGTATTATAGTTACATTTTCAAAGTTGTTAAAATTGAATATTTTAAGTTTTGGAATTATTGATAGGATTTCAGCGATTTTATTTAGTTTTCGAGTGTAGGCGTTGTTTTAGGTTACCAAATTTCTGTAACAGACTGTCGGTGGTCTAGATTTTATTAAGAACCTGTTGATTGCTTTTAACGACATTGTTTTTATAATTCTTTTCGACAATTTGTAAATATTTTTTTTTAAATATTTGTTACCTCATAACTTTTGACTGGGTGAACCGATTTGATGATTCTTTTTTTTATTTGAAAGCTGGTGCTTCCTGTGTGGTCCCATTTTAATTTGGTTCCATTCTGACAATGGGATCCATGAGAAAACCATATAAGTCTTAAAGGAGAATCGGCAAAGATGTATGGAAACTGGTCCCAGCACCAATAACAACCACACATATGCCATTAGATAGGTATTTTAATGAATAACAATAACTACTATGGCGACTCATATCAATTCACTGTGTGGAAAAAGTTGTGGCGACGTTTGGTAGAACGTAGGTATTGGACGTTGACGAAATGGAGTAGTCGAGAGTAATCAAAGAGAAAATCACTTTTGGTGGTCTTGGTTTGTATATTTGCAAATGTACTGATTCCGATGATAACACAATAATATAGTACTAGCGATTTGGTCTGATTATGGACCTGGTCGTTACATAACGGAACCCTTGGATAGCTACTAGTAAACCTATCGAGTGTGGGCTCATCAGATTTGTCTTAACGAGTCCTGTTCATTTTGCCAGATGACGATGACCTGGTAACTGACCTGGACGCTGGAGGACCAGACACGATATGTTTTCTAGTAGATATTCAAGGTTTCCGTTGTATTCCGTTGAGGTCAGTTTTCAGGTCATCGTCATCAGGTCAATTGAGCAGCACTAGTTGTGACACATCTAATGAGCCCAAACTCGATGGATTTACTAGTAGCTGTTTAAGAGTTCCGTTATCTAGCATTCAGATCCATCATCAGACCAGCTTGAGGGTACCATATTATTTTATTATCATCGGAATGCTTACATTTTGGAGAATCATATAATGACCACTAGAAGTGATTAATTATGGAATTCAAGTTTTCTTTTATCTAGAGTCCAGTACGTCCTGCAAAATGTCGCCATAACTTTTTTCACACAGCGATTTGAAACAAATCGCCACAGAAGTTATTGCTCTGTATAAAAATGCCTATCTAATGTATATGCGGTTGTTATTGGTCGTGGGGACCATTTTGTCCGATCCTCCTTTGCATTAAGTATTTGCGCGACAAATGAACGAATAACGCGATTAGATTAGTGCGGGGTACATACCATAACTAAAAAGTGAAAAATTAAAACTTTATACAAAGAATAACAACCGACTTCCTTAAAAAAAACCACTACAAAGTGAAAATAACTAAGTGAAAAATAACTTTAATTTCGGAAGTCGGTTGCAAAAAAAAACCTTAAATACAGATCCTAAGACACCGACTTCCGAAATTAAAGTTATTTTCACTGTAGTGTTTTTTTTAAGGAAGTTGGTTGTTATTTTTTGTAAAAAGGTTTTATCGATGATTATTTTAATAAAAAATCAAAAAAATATTATTTTCTTCTGATAACATATTATCTAAGGAAAATATATATTGTGGTTTGACAGCTCGAACAGAGAATATCTTCAAACTGATATATTTATTTTTCCGATAAAACTAACCATTGGAAAATCAGCGGTTAGTTCTTTTATGCTTATGATGATAAAATGTTCATTAAAGTACTATTAAAGTTACAAAACTGATTTTAACTTAGCTTCCCTCTCCAAAATAATGATTAATTTTAGTTTTATATTTATTTTCGGAATTAAAAAAAAAAAGTTAGGCTTGACTGCCGTGGTTTGTCCAGTAGCGGTTTAAGTATCAATATTCGTCTTAGTTCTTAACTAGCGTTTTTTACTTTCTTCGTTAGCATTTTTTTCTTTGTATTTATTCTTTTATTGGGAAGATACGAAGATAAGAATAGTTTCTTAAGCTTCCTTTGACCGACTACGCGGCAGCAAAGACAGGATTATAATATTCACGCTTTTCTATGTTTGTATCTGGGATTTTTTGTATTCTTGAAGCATCTTAACGCGTGGATGTATTTTTATATACAATAGGTGATAGATCTCATAGGTAGCGCGATTGTGCTAGATTTAGATTTATTCAATCAAAATAAAAGGGTTGAGGAGACGGTTCCAAAAATATTACCTACATTCTAAGAAATTGAATTCTTGTTTTCACCTGGGCCTAAGATAGGTACTACGCTTGTATTAACGATGTGATAACTTCCTAGGGCCAACAAGTCCGACGGCCAGGAGGCCTCCGGCGGCGGTGATACCAACCGTCGCGAGGATATGAAATCAGCAAGGAACATTCGTAAGATCTATGAGAACCAGCTTAGCCACGCTAACGAAATGTTCCTGGAAGTCTGTGCCGTGAGGCTGCAGCTGGAACAGCGTGAAAAAGAAGTCGAAGAGTAAGTACTTATGACTTTCATCTAGAGTAAAGTTGCGTCGCCTTCTGAAAAACCGTCGCTCGTCGTCTTCGGCGGTGTACTTCAAGAAATACTGGTTCGTTGCAAAGTTCTGTTTTTTTTTTGTATATCAGTGGTACTCGATCTTGTTTCACGGCCAGTAGGTACTTAGAGGTCGTTGTGCCGCAGTCGCTGTTTTATTCCGAACGAGCAATAACTCTGAAGCTACAGGTTGAGTACGACTGATATTTGCATTTTTCAGCTTGGTGGCGTGGTTCCAGAGACTCGCGACGAGTCTTACAAACGAGAGTCGTATAACTTTATCGATAAAAATATTATAAATGCGAGAGTAATTCTGTCGGATCTGTTTATTCTGAACTGATTTCGGTGAAATTTGGCCCCCAGATAGATCATGACTAGAGATCGGATATTCAGATGCATATTCAAAGTTGAAATGTTGGCTTATTAGCCAATGGAATGCGCGTTTTTACCGAGTTTTGTGTGTTGTTTTAACCTTTTACCGTGTTTTGTGTGTTATTTTAACTAACACATATCACCCTACACACATATATTAATTTTGAATAAATATGATGATACAAGAAACCCGGCTTTAATAAAAATTACGAAGCCGCTTCCGTGCTTTCATAGCTAAATAGTAACATTAGGTAAATATGTATCCGAATATCCGATCACTGATCATGATATTCGGATACAGTCTATAAGTATATATATATACAGATTTATAAGTTTTTTAAATGAATAAAGGACAAAGAATAGTTGTTATTCAATCCCTAAAAGAGATAACTGACCAGGGTCGTCGGATATTTTGTTTTTGGGTTGGACATCATCAAATGACTTCTTACTAGAGAATGGGCAGCAGCGTTCTCTATGCATATTATCACCATACTGCGCTGCGATCGCCAACCCGCCTGCCAAGCGTGGCGATTATGGCAAAGTCCCCCCAAATTGGGGGAGGCCTAAGTCCAGCAGTGGACGTCTTACGGCTGAAATGATGATGATGAAATGACTTCGCCCGGTCCGGTCGAAGCGGAAAGGCGTGTCAGACTTTCACTGACTAAGGGCTGAAACTGCGATAAGCGGGCGCCCGCGACGGTCACCCGTCCCGTGTCTACGCGTGTGGACACGACAATTTTATTTAACGTAGTGTCCAGCAAAATAAACTCTATCGGCACAGACCTAAGGTTCGGATCGTGCAAGCCCCACCACGACGGGATATTAATATTATTCATAGGGCCTCCGCGACGAAATCGTCATACGTTGGCGAGCGCCGTTGGCCGGCGCGGACGCCCGCGCGGTTCCCCGTGATAGACCGTTTTTGTATGGAACCGTGCGGGCGTCCGCTTAACGCAGTTTCAGGCCTAAAACCCACCCGTGTTCGTTCAGTTACCTATGCCAGGACAACGGTAACTCTTTCGAACAAGTCCGCGACTCTGGCAGTCGTCGGATACATCTGAAGTTTGGTAAGAAACCGTTAGATGTTTTCGAATAAAATTTATATATTTCTTACAGAAAAAATATACGTCATTTATTCTTGTTAGTAACCGTAGGCTCCCGTGGAATAGTTTCAGACCTAGCCGCAGGTGAATCCGCGGACAAAAGCTGGTAACCAATAGGACTAAGCTTCACCTCCAGGGCCGTGTCACGTATTACTGTAGCCATGGCGCAACTGTCCGATCTTCTGTTTGCTAACCTCTTATATTTATCCTTGTATACAGGGTCAAATTCATTTAGCTTGCAATATCGCAATAATTTAGCTCATGGTGTCGATATCAAATATAATAACTAAAAAAAAAAAAATCATGAAGACCATGTTATTAAAATTTTAATTGATACTAACATATAAGCCGAAAACGCATTAAGGCAAACAAACGACTGTTGTGTTTTGGTTTTGGAAAATCGAAAAAAATATCTATGTTCCCTGAAAAACTACAACACACTGATCGATTACGGGCATTGACGAACAAAACGAAAAAAAAAGAGTTTTTTGGTCCATCAAATTTTGCTATTTGGTACCCCAACACGTGGTTAACTCAACTAGAGTCGTATAAATTTATTCATACAAATACTATAAGTGCGAAAGTAATTCGATGATATTTGGCCCCCACGCAGATCATGACTTGGAAAGAAAATTTTAAGTTTTTATTTCATTTGGTACCCCAACACGTGTGTCACCCAACAAGACTCGTGTAAACATACCCATACAAATATTATAAGCGCGAAAGTAATTCTGTTATTCTGATCAGATTTCAATGAAGTTTGGCCCCCAGGTCGATGAAAACGAAAAACAAAAAATGTTCGTTGTTTTTTTTGTCCCATTATTTTTTGATAAATACCCAACACGTGGGCAAAGTATTAGTCACCTAATTTAATTTGACCCTGTATAAAATGTATCTTGACGAGCATTACAATCAATATCTACTGCAAACATTCGGGCTGGCGTGCTCATACCTACGATAAAAGTAGTGAACTTCTTCCCCGTGGTCCAGACTACATTGTACCTTTATCTATACAGGGTGGCAGCGGCACTGACGCGTAACTTGTTACACCGGAATCTGCACGGGATTCTGAACCGTGACACTTTAAAATTTTTCATTGGTAAAAAAAATACCTGTAACATTTTGATTGCGTACGTATATATAAACTCTTCCATGAAACGACTGTTTGTTGTTCGTTGTAACCAACAAAAAGTAACGCGATAGGAGGTTTAGACTCATATTTTCAATTTGCCTTCGATGTTTCAGCTACACTGTATCTTCTTAATCGTTACTTAGTATAAAACAAAGAGGCATTTCGTGTTTGTACGCTTAAATCTTTTAAAATACGCAACGGACAGTAATTCGGTTTTCATTAATAGATAGAGTGATTCAAGAGGAATGTTTAAATGTATAATACGCGGACGAAGCCGCTGGCAAAAGCTAGTATATGATATTTTAGATCTCGTTTGTCGTCTGCCTGTATTAAATTGTTCTTCCAAATTACAACGGATTTTGATATGGTTTTCTTTTACATCATTTGGTGAAGTTATATTGTATGTATTTCTAATGCATTATTTTAAAACTTTATCTATGACAAATTTCATAAACCTCCATCCGTGTAATTCTCGTAGAAGAGGTACAATTTTTTTCCTTCACGTAAAATATACAAGGTGTAACAGGATAAACGTAACACCTGTAAGTTTGTTCCCAATTAATTACTGAAACAATTTCAGTAATTTTTAAAATGGATATTTTCTCCAAATATTATGTATATTGCCATACCTACCTTCGATTGAGCCAAAGAAAATTCTATGTAATTTTTAGGCAATAAGACCCAATTTTAAATGCATAAAGTGATCCTAGGATCAACATGTTTTTCTTCAAAATAAAAAGTTTTAGTCATTGTACAATGTCTTTATCTCAATACTTATATGATAGGTATTATGTAAATCAATTAAATCGTAAAATCATTACCGAGCAACGTCGGGTCGCTATTTGATACATGCATACGTCATATAATAAGCCGTCCAATGTAGCTGTTAGACATTCAGCACGTACTTAAGTATGCCATTGTTTCCTGTCAACAACGTTATTGATCCGTACCAATACCTGTAATATGGGGATACAATTGGTGTACAATGGCCGTGATTTAAACCTGCTCTTAACCTGCCTAGTAATTGAATAACAGTTTCATTTTGACAACAACATTTTCAACAACATTCATTGCGTTATTTACCCGTTTATTGCCTAGCAGACAAACCTTTCAAACAGCAAAGAATTCGCTGTCTTTCAAAATTATTCAGATTTTGAGTGTGTTAAATTAGACTGCTGTTTGGGATCTATTACTATAATTCTTGCTTCAAAGAGAAAAATACATTGTATTACATTATTTTGACGGAAGTTGAGTCCTCGAAAATATAGGGAAATAAATGTATTCCTCAATAGCAACGAAACTAACTTGAGCTATTAAAAATGGCTGTCTTCCAAAAAGCTACCTTAGCAATTAGTATTCTAGTTTCATATTTCATTAGAATTATTATTAGTTCTCAGAACGTATTGAGCTTGTTATTCTATTTCGATTTCCTGGGAACGAATGCGCTCAACTAGTAACGAACTGCCTGTAGTTCTTGGCGGTTATTTGCTAGCACAATTTGCAAATTTACCTATAATTATGTGAATGTTTTGCGTCCGTATCTAAGTTACCTATAATTTTACCTACTCTCATATCGTTAAATTCGTATTATAAACTTCAAGACGAGTTTTCATTGACGTACTTCATAAAAACAATACTCATATTTGAAGATAGAATCATATTAATTTTAAAACACTTTTTTTTTTAAATCGTTGTGATGTAGGGCTAATCCAAAATTTAATATCGCCAAGGAGTTTCTATCAATCTTTTTTTTCTAATGCAACTCAAATACGGGACGCGCCATTTTTATAGCATAACAAAACTATGATATCACTTACTCGTTTAACTTTAATCTTTTATTTAGTACAATCCCAATGTATGTGATTAGATAGAGTATGAAACGGCACATGGCTGGGTATTAAAACACTCGTGCGATACCATTGAAAAGCTCGCTTACGGCTTGTATATTTTCCCTTCTTTACGCAACAACTTTATAAACTATCATTATTTCAATAAGTACGTATGTACGAACACTTTTACACGTCAATTATATTTTGAAAACTAAATGAGGTCGGTGTTTTTCCTATCTGACTACTCTGCCAAGAAAGGTTGAAACAAACTCAGAGGTCGCAGTCTCTTTTGAAGTCCAGAAATTATCTTGGTCAGACCATAATATGGTCTGACCAAGATTTTTTCATATTATGAAGACCTTGCAGATTGATGTCTGAAATGTGGTTTTTAAGAAAATGAATCACATAGATTGAGTGCATCTGTCCAATCAGTGCACGCATTTATTAGTAACCAAGCAGCTCCAGTCAGAACTTAAGGAGCTCAGCGATTCTACGAACAATACCAAATAAAAAGGACATTTGGGTACGCTGCATGGATGGTCTGGCAGTTTATGTTAAATTACATAAACTGCCAGACCATGATTAAAACTAATTGCGAAAGAAGAACCAAACAAATAAATTAACAATTAAAAGACCCACATAGTCTTCATATTCACCATAATAAAAATAATATCATGTTTGCTGAATATATACTTGGTATGATAACCTTAAAAAATATATCTTAACATGTCAAATAGGTATTTTCTCACTTGAACAGTTCACGTCCTGTCCTGATTTGAATACAGTTCAGTTATTAATGGCTAAAATACTACGTACTAAAAAGTTCTGAGAAGATGCTTGATATGAAAATAGTATCTCCATTTAGAAGTTATACAGCCGTGATTCCAGTGTGAGTTGGTGTATTGATTATGTGAGTCTGCCCTCACGTCATATTGAAACAGAAATGGAATTATGTGCATAATAAATAACAAACATACATTTTAATTTTCCATCCATTGTTTCTGGTCTTCTCCAGTTTACCAGTGGTTACCCAATACCTGACAATTAGTGGCCCACGTCCATTTTCGTATTCCGTCTGTTTCTAATATACTACAAAGTCGGGGTTTCCATTGTTGCATCGCTTTCCTTTTAATTAAATTAATAGTAGTGGTAGCACGCTGGTTGTAATTTGACCATTATACGTTGAAAACTTAATGTATTTCTAATTTATTATTATATAACAATTTAGCTTTTAGCATTCCTTCTCCGTATAAACTTTGACTGTGTGTGTGTTAAATTTCATACTCCTCCGTCCTCGTGATTTTTGTAAAAAGGAGTCTGTTTTGTGTTTCACGTATTAATAATATATACAGAACATTTTGGCTTTTGTGTAGTAACAGATTGTGTTAATGCTTTCAATAGCTCTCCTCATATTGGAAATCTTTTCAATTGGTATCGGTTTTGATGTACACATTGAATGAATTTTAATTATCATTTTGATAATTTCACCAAAATGAATTGAAAATCGTTTTCAGTCAGCTGCATTAAAATTAAAATAATGCGCAACATTAAGTCCTCAGAGTTGTATTCAATCATAATGAATATAAAACATTTGTGGATACAACAAGGTTTGTAGTGTATTGGACATTCGAGCAATATCCTTTTATACATTTAATGAAATGGCAGTGTAACAGACGCCAGCACATCAAGCTACTACAATATATCAAATTTCTTTAATATATTTTCCACTTTATCGCTTAAGTATTAGGTTCAAGATTGATTGGGAAAATTTGACAGTTTCGGGTAGCCTGATGTGCTGGCGTATGTATATAAGGTTGTGTTTAGAGCGTTGTGTTTGGAGTGGTCTTCCTATATACAATTACAATTGTGTATTACAAAACAATTGTGGTGTATTGTGGTTTCCTATGTATTTACATTGAAACAAATGTTTGTTGGACGTGCATAATTCCAGGAAATGTGTGATAAGCAGAAGCATCTAGTTTGATCTGGTATCTATTGGTTAGCACGGATCAGTTGGTTCTTGTCATAATTCCTCATTAGCCCGCTCAAGCGAAGGTAGGTACTACTCTAATTGAGATGCAATGATACATTTCGGTATAGCGTAGCTGATGAGACGTACATTTGTTGGGGTTTCGGCATGTTCAGTCACAGCCAGGCTGAAAGATTGAATGTGTTATATAGATGGCTCAAAATCACTGAGTTTTAAATTTCTAGACTGGTTTTATTACAAGCTATTTTTTTTTTTAATAACTGTCACTGAACTTGTAAACAAAACGTTACTATGTAGAGCATTAAATTTATTACTTTTAATAGAGACTTCTGTTAATTCGGAAACGTTTTTGAAAAGAAAATCCAAAAAGTATCGGAAGCGTATTTTATATCCTTTATTTCAATGGCGTCTGAATATATTAATCATATGGAATAAATAATAAAAAAAGAATCCCTTTTTGAAGTAAAATACATGAAAACGAACGTTCCCGGGCATGTTACGTCTCTTGTTACGTGTCAACATGTCCGGGAACCTTCCTAGAATGACAGTTCACGTTATAAGGATTTCAACGCGCTTTTTTTTACGGTAGCTGTCTTAAACGCTGTCTGACACGATGAGAGTAAAATATTTAAGGTTATTTTGTTAACATTGTACTCTACAAGGTCGCTATTTTTTTTTAATATTAATAAGTTAGCAAACGCTTTTCTCTTACCGAGCCGTAGCATCGAAAGGCTTGTTTCAATGTTTAATATTAGAACTGCGTTGAATGGAATGATGTATTCGCTCTTAGAGAAAACATTTCAGAGAAGACTTTGACAAAAAAAAAAAAAAAACTTTTTAACAAAAAATTAAATTGCGAAAAAAAAAACAGAAAAGCAAAAAATAATAAACCTTTAAATTATGAGTCGGCGCTTTGAGTGATCTTTGTTCATTGATTTTTCAGCGCCGCCGCCGACTCAAATTCGGGTCGCGGTAATATTGATCTAGGTATTATAAAAAAGCCTTATAGCTTAGCTCGAATTGTACCGAGTATGATGTACATATAAAACAGTGAGAGTAGCTGCGACGGAGTTTGGCGATCGGCGCAAGTCAGCCGAACATGCGTAATAATTGATTCGGGTCGGCTCTCGTGTTCTGCTATGACTGCCGAATCTTATGTACAGCCGAAGAATCAGTTTCCGATAGCACATTGAAAACAAAGACAAGATAACTATAGATGCAACAGTTTATTGTGATGTATATTGATCCGTCTGACGCATTGAACGCCATGGAACGTTAATTATTAACAATTTAGTTGAGTGGCTTAAATCAGGTTCTAGGAGATTATGAAGATGCGAATTAGTAGCGACAACGATGATGTAATTGTGCCCTCAAACCAGTGTAGGAGGTCAACTACAAAGTATCTGTTGATTTCCTAATGATTTGAGATTCGGTTATTAATTCACAATTTTTCCTAACTAGCTTTTGCCAGCGCCATTTTTTTTTCGTGTTTGTGACATCATCAAATGACGTCTCCCGCTCTAGGGTGGAGCGGAAGGGTGTGTCCAACTTTTAGTGACTAAAACCCATCCGTGTTCCTTCAGTTGCCAGGGACACGGTAACTCTTTCGAACAGATCTCGCGACCCTGGCAGAATTCATTATCTGCCCAGGTAGATAATGATTTCTGCCAGGGCCCCCAGGGCCAAATTACATCGAATCCAGCGCCATCGCCCGCGTATTGTAGGAATCGCCCGCGTATTGTAGGAATCGCCCGCGTATAAACATTAGTCTTGAATCACTGTCTATTAAAATCCGTTGCGTAGTTTGAAAGATCTCAGCGTATAAACACGAAATGCGTCATTGTTTAATACTAAATAAAGATTCGGAATAAGTTAGTTACTTGTGCTAAAATTCCAATTATATACAAATATTCAGAAATAAGTGGTGCCTGATCGAAGCATGGTTTTTGTTTTTGTTTACGGCAAAAAAATCATGGTTCCGCTATAAACTAGCAGAATTTTCGGCCAATCTGAAAATCAGGAGTTCGTAATATGTCGCGCGTCATTCGGCCCACTTCGTAAACCACGCGTTCGGCTAACTTGGGGGTGAATCGAGTCCGCTCGTGGTTTGACTGAGCTGAAATAAACATACGCAATTTTCGGTTTGAAGCTTTACAGCGAGGTTATGCTGTATTTTTTCTTGACACGCATACGCTTATAGCGTTTTTTTTTTTTAATATCTCAATCATTTTCATTTTTGACATGCTTCCATTCGCTTGGTATGTACGTAAGTTACTATGTTCTACGGAATCTTTGAACGTGATTTTCACCCGGTCCGTTTAATTTAAACTTTGCACACTTATCAAGGATAACAATACAATAATTTCATAAATTTATGCCATTATCTCGGCCAGGATTGAAATACCCGCTATTGTAACTTGCCGAACTAAAAAAATAGATTTAGAGAATAAATAATAATAAGTATAGTTAAGTTAAGTTTGGTTTTCTATGAAAGCGTGTTTTTTTAGTTTTTTAAACTATTTTATTTTTGGCTGAAAATCGATTCTCCATCGTACTCTACACGAAACTGGCAATCACAACGAATGAGGGAAATTAAAGTCTGAGTGTCATACATAAGTAGCCGGATAATCAAAATTGAAATCTAAAATTTTATATACGACTAACAGAATCTGTAAACCTACCACAAAGTACAAAGTCGACAGCTCGCCGCTGCGCTACCGTCTAAACGCGACTCTGGCAGAATAGTCGACATCGGCTCAATTGCCAAAAGCAAAAAAAAAAGCAAAATTGAATGTATATTCGCCGGGATTAATTAAAGTTCACCTACAACGCTGTGGCTGTTTCCGTGTAAAGCCTTGTTTGTGTATAGTTCATCAACGTTCCCTATTGTCGATTCCCAGTTTTATAAAACTGCACTGGACTCGAAATGATTGGAATACTAATAAGACACGACCTTTGAACTAGCGTGTTGCACCGCAAATATTGTTCAGCTAAATTAGAGGCATATTGTTTCGATTAATAGTTCCAGTAATTGTGTGGGTGGATGGTAGTTTTGTCTACTATTTTTCTCTTTACAGGCTCGATCAATAGTATGTTCAGGATCAAAGGCTTTTATTAGTCCTTCTTCAGTCTTTTATTCCCCTTCCATATTCTACAACGCATGGTTTGTTTACCGTTGGATAGGTTTAAAAAATATTACGTGTTTGTGAAAACAATTTTTCCATTTATCCGTTTGTGAAATATTAAGCTTTAAAGTGCTAATGGATCGATCGGCCGAGTTTGGCCGATGATGTACGAGCATAGTTCGCCGATGTCGGATTATGTGTACGTGTCAAGTGACTTACACTAGCTACGTGATGTTCAGTAACAAGTATCAAGTTTTCAGAAACAGCGCGGAGTCTGGACTGCCGCGCTTGTAATGTCAGTAGGATCGCCGGTTCGGTGAATTAGTATGATATGAAAGTAAATACTGTTAGATCAGTTTTAAATACCGTTACAATCTATCTAGCGAGATTATAATTTATCGAAAAATTGTGAACTGCAAAAACCATTTACAGTCTAACGTATTATTTTTCGATAGATTATAATCTGTCCATGGCAAACCGACAAATTGTGAACCTGTATCCGGAACGCATTTTGAAGTAAAAGGAAAGGGGCGCAGTGGGGCGCGTCATCGTGGATTGAACTATCTAAAACCTAACCTAATCTCGCTTGATAAATTTTAATTGAACGGTAATAACAATTTTCACGGTGACCTATAAATCTTATGATGTAACTATCTCGGAAAGAAGCGATGACGGGCCAATTAAATATTTTATCATGCAGTGTCGTTTTAAAGTTATTTGTGAAATCGAACTGTGAATTCTTAATTCTTGTTTATAGACTGACTGAAGTAGCGTGGAAAGTCTGTCACATGTGCTAATAAGCTTCCTACAGTTTTATAGTTTTACCCAGAGTTTATTTGTATTTCTTTTACTCTACAGAGTTACATGTACAGGGATTGTAGGAGCTTAAATTGTGGCGTATTTAACTGGTCATACTGAAACCGTTCCTGGTTTATGTGTTCCACGAATTACATTTACTGCATAGAAACCTATTTACTCCGTAATACTCCTTTTCGAATAGTAAGCTTAAATTTGATACAATAATAGTCTAGGTTATTTCTATGAATAACGGCAAAAGCGCTTCACTCCAATTCATTCGTTCGTTTAATTTAACGTTGCATACATCCAGGTTTTATGAATTTCATAATTAAAACTAAAACAGTTTTGGTTTTGCAAATAGTTTTTAATTACGAAAACCTCGCTAGGAAAAACATACCGATAGCAGAGTATCGATTGGAACATAATACTTAGTCAAATTTAGTTCCGTACGTTGCCGGACGTAAAGAATACCACCATCCAACTAAGGGACACACTAGAGAATAGGCAGCAGCGTTCTCTACGCATTTTACCACCATACTGCGATCGCCAACCACCCCCCCCCCCCTCCCCCCAATTGGAGAAGGCCTATGTCCTATGTCCAG
This sequence comes from Aporophyla nigra, assembly GCA_947507805.1. Taxonomy (NCBI): domain Eukaryota; kingdom Metazoa; phylum Arthropoda; class Insecta; order Lepidoptera; family Noctuidae; genus Aporophyla; species Aporophyla nigra. Next base: position 30,298,756 of record OX382291.1, on the reverse strand, counting down.
CAGTGGACGTATAACGGTTGAAACGACGACTCAATCAAATTAGAATGTCCGGCGTCCGTCTGTACAATGACGGGTTCAATTATACAGGCTTTCATGAAGGCTTGTGACGCTTTGCACACCTAGAGGAGGCAGTAACGCTTTAGGTAATTGGTACTGATAGCCATCCGACAAAGCTGGCCTGAAGGATAAAGTGGGGGCTCCAACAGGCCAGCGAAATACCAATTTTCTTTTGTTTGTTGCAATCTAGAGGTCATTGGCAGGTTGTATCATGATTAAAATATGATTCGTGACCGTAAATCGTATGTATTCACAGAATTTTACGTATTTCTAATGCATTATTATTTAAAAATATTATCTTTCTTTACTCCTTCATATAAACTTTAACTGTGCCAATTTCTAACTGTGCCAATTTCCATACGCCTCGGTCTGCGTAATTTTCGTAAAATGTGATACAACATTTTTGCTTCACGTATTAATAATAATACATAATCAATCATCAATAATTAATACATAATCATTAAAATTATCAATACAACCCACTTACTTCATTTAATTTAATTTAATTACTATTTCATGAAAAAGTCATTCAATGGAATTAAAATAATGAACTTAGAAGGTTGCATTAAATGCTGCAACAAGTAAATTGCTGACCTGCAAATTGCAATGGACGTAAGAAAATTTTAATTCGCGGGCTACCCTGGAGTTTCCACGTTACGCTAAACAATATCCAAAGGGCAAAGGCCTCTTCTGATACAGAGAAGGCTCTAACACTAGTCGCCACGCTTGTTCCAGACGGTTTTACGCTTTCAGACTTATATACAAAATAAGTACAGGTTTCCTTACGCTATTTTTCCTTTACCGATTTCAGTATTTTCAAGTTTAAAAGAAATGAGGCAGACTATAAATCCAATAGTAAGAGTAAACGAGACTGAGATATTCTCCTTCGCGTAGGTATGAAAATGCGCTGTTTGCCTTACACTGTAGTACAACCGTGACGTAGTAGTGCCTAATTCATGAATTCACACCGGAGCGCGGGCGGCATAAGCTCCGTCCTCTGATCATTAACTGGACGTACAGTTGCTATTAGATTACGTACGTACACCGTGCGATTCGCAAATTAATTTTCGATGAGCCTACGTGCAATCACTAAAATGTTACAGGATGAAGTTACAACTTATATTACTTCATCATCATTTCTGCCGAAAGACGTCCACTGCTGGACATAGGCCTCCCCCATGCTCCGCCACTTCGACCGGTTTTGTATTACTTAGGGGCCATCCATAAATTACGTCACACGTTAAGGGGGGGAGGGGGTCGACGAATTGTGACATTGTGTGACAAGGGAGGAGGGGCTACATTTTGTGACGTCACATTTCAAAATTGAATATACATATTCAAAGTACTATTAAAACACTAAATATGAAATAAGAAAGAAAAATTAAAAAAAAAATTCAATGTCTAGATGTAAAATTGCAAAATATGTGACGTCACACTAGGGAGGTGGGGTCTCACAATGGATGGGATGAAACATATGGATAGCCCCTCAATATGTATATTATCAAACTTACCGGTGAGAGATATTCAAGCTTATTTCGAGGCAATGAGACTCAATTATAAATGCATACCATTATGCCTGTGGGGCTAAATGATTTTCCAAATTAACTTAATACTTTAATGGGTGTTAAGAGGGCTTGCGTTAATAATGTTAAATGTTGTAGGTATATTAAATTAATCATTTGCGGTATTATCACCGTGTACCAATATTGATTGCGGGTGGAGTTTATGTTGTGAACTGTAATAAAAACTTTTAGTTTTGGAAGGCAAATCGCTGGCCTCGTAAAGTGCTGCAATTTATAAACTTAGGTTAAATGCATATTGTTATTTGAAGGCGTATTGTTACTTGTAATTAAAAACGTTCAAAATATAGTCCCAGTCTCATGTCGGCGAAAATCAAATGTTATAAAGGTGGGTAAAGTTTAGAACATTTTTCGCCTATCACAATAACATGACGTCAATAAATACTTTGAATTTTCATGACTATGATAGGCGAAAAATGTTCTAAACTTAACCCACCTCCTTTCACAAAAATGTAGGGAAACTCGCAGTTTGTTCTTCTCCCCTTTGTTCTTATGGTTAAATAAAAATATTTTAAAATAAATTCATGAATTTATAAGTGGCTGTCAAAGACAAACGCTGTCACATATGACATACGCTGACAGTAACATACAACATAAAATTAATCTTTCTCTTAGGGGTGAGTTGAAACAACAAACCCTATCTGCTACGAGTCTTTTGCCTCGTTTACGTGCATATATCTGGTCATATCCGCTTGCCGGTTGCGAGTACAACGCACCTGACATGTATGTCTTCATAAAAATAATAGGAAACATTTCTAATTATTTTCTACTTTTTAGTTTGGTTTTCCATGGAAGCGTAGTTTCTAGTTTTTTAAACTACTCGTACTTATTATTTTCTTTTTTTTAGTTCGGCTACAAAAGAGTGTTTTTTGTTTTTCTGGTAACCCGGGCCAGGATAATGGGACAAATGTATGAAATTATTGTATTGGCATCGGTCCTCGATAAGACTACAAAGTTTAAGTGAAATCTGACCGTTTGAAGTAGATCAAAGTCAAGCCCAAAGGAGTCGGTTATAAACATAGTTACATACGTACTAACATACATACAAAGAACCATACAGGTGAAGCTAATAAAAGTGTGTTAAAAAGGCCGAGATTTTCAATTTGTTCTATTTTTTACGGTTCATCATCATCATCATTTCAGCCGTAAGACGTCCACCGTTGGACTCAGGCCTCCCCCAATTTGGGGGGCTTTGCCATAATCGCCACGATTGGCAGGCGGGTTGGCGATCTTAGTCGCCTTTTACGACACCCATGGGAAGAAATGGGTTTGTGTTATTCTTTACGTCCGGCACCACACGGAGCACGGTACGGTTTTTTATAGTTCTTACCTTAGAACTCCGTCATTTAAAAACCTATTTACAAAATTGTTCTTTGGTTTTAAGCGTATACTGGCTGAATGGTCTTATATAAATTTGGTCAAATGCTGATTAGTGGTTTTTTAAGTTTTTTTTCCACATTGTTTATGCTGATGATGTTATTATAATTTCCTGGCACTGTCATTTACTTTGCAAGTGAAGATACGCATTTGTGTCGAGTAGGTTTTGCAAATTAAAACTGAAAAAAAAAGTTTATTAAAAAAAAAAAACAATTTAAAATAAAAACAGTACTTATATATTTCAATACAAGTCGATCATCTGCCTAGCCTTTTCCCAATTTTCCCAACTACGTTGGGGTCGGCTTCCAGTCTAACCGGAGGCAGCTGAGTATCAGTATTTTACAGGGAGCGACTGCCTATCTGACCTCCTCAAACCCAGTTACTGGGTAATACGATACCCCTTGTAAGACTTGTTGTCAGACTTTCGGGCTTCTAACGACCCGTAACGACTGTCTAAGATCTACGAAAAAATAGCCGGGACCAACGGCTTAACGTGCTTTCCGAGGCACGGAAGGGTCTTGGTATGTAATGTCTTAATCAAATAAAAATAAAGACAAATAAATTATTTTTCACATTGTAGTGTTCTTTTTGTCGGAAAATGGTTGTTCTGTTAATCTTTGTAATACCTACTCTATGTTTGGACGCTCAACACCAACCAAACATATATTGTTAAGCTTTTGAGTGTGTAGTGACGTAATGGACGGTATGGGATGCACTCCGACCTTTAGTGCGCAGATTGGACGGTATGGATCAAACTTGGCTATTTTTAGTTTATTGATTGTGGTTTTTTAAGTTGGGAAGTGTGACTGGCAGATTTTGGGCCAGGCAGCCCCGGCAGGCCTATTAGGACCCAGCACTGCCGCTCTTGTTAGGAACTATATCAGCAAGAAGAAAAATACATACTAAATAAGGAAACAACTTTGACATAGTTAAAGGAAAAGTTTAAGAGAGATGCGTGTAGGTAGCTCGCAAATCTCTAATTATCTTAGGGTTTCTGCATTGTGTAGGTCAGTGTTTGTTGATCGGGTTTTAGGGGACTGTCTTATGTAATTTTGATGTTGAAAAGGTGCTGACTCCCAGCCTAGTTTCAATAAATGACTGATTTTGAACAAAATGTGGTTCGCGACCGTTAGGTATAAATATGGCTTTATGCAATTAAATTCATCATTGTGTTACATAGAATGTTAACTAAATCTAATTAATTCAGGGTGTGCGAGAGTTCTCGTGCGTACGGTCGCTGGCCGCGCTCCCTCTCTATTAAATATAATGCTATTCGGTTCTAATTGGTAAAGCGATTCATGTGCCATGATTTGGAAGTGCGATTGTCTGAGTGTCCATTTGTACATGCGAATGTTTGCAACTATTAATTCGATTAAGAATTATATTATAATGTTCCAAAAGTTTTCATCTGTCTAGCCTTTTTTCAATTAAGTTGGGAGGTTAGCTTCCAAAACTGAGTACCAGCATTTTACACGAAGCGACTGCCTATCTGACCTCCGCGAACCAGTTACTGGGTAATACGATACCCTTTGGTAAGACCGGTAATCTGATTTTCGGGCTTCTGACTACAAAGATCCACAAATGATCCGAGGCGGAGGCGACTGCCGGACGCAGTCGATGCATGAAGTCGAGGAGTGTATCCCATCCACCCCGGTCGTCCCGTCCCGTTAACGGGGTGGTTGGGAAAAATTGTTGCATCGACCCCGGTAGTGTCGACTCGGTCGTTTAACGGGGTGGATGGCACAGATTTAGTCTCATCTACCCCGGTGTGTTTTTAATGAAGCGGACAGCACAGATTGAGTAGCATACGTCCCGGTAGTGTTTAAAGAGATTTTTCATTTTCTTACACATTTTGTATGTCAGCTAGAAAACACTTTATGTCTTTGAAGTACCAGGTGCTCATAACTCTATAGGAGCTCACCTAACCCGTTGTGTCAGCTAGAACACGCCTTATGCCTTCGAAGTACCAGGTTGTCATAACTGGGTAGGAGTTTGCTAAACATAGGAGTGTCAGCTAGAAAACGCTGTATGCCTTCGAAGTACCAGGTAGTCATAACTTGGCTGGAGTTTATCAGGCAAAGGAGTGTCAGCTAGAAAACGCTTTATGCCTTCGACGTACTAGGTTATCATAACTTGGCAGGAGCTTACCAAACAAAGGAATGTCTGCTAGAAAACGCTTTATGCCTTCAAAGTACAATTAATTGATTCTGAGGCGGTACGAAGTTCGCTGGGTCAGCTAGTTATTGGTATAAAAAATAAATATGAAGTGTAATTATAATATTTAATATTCTCGAAAATGTTATGTTACTATTTTTAATGGAATTTTTATTACTTTTTTTTTATTAATATTGTATTATACCATCTAAAATTAGAGACCAACATGTTCTTACTAGTAAGCACCAAGAAACAAATACTGAAACATAAGTACTTTCTACTATGCGGCGCGTATGCTAATCAATCTGTGCTGTCCGCTTCGTTAGAAATACACCGGGGTAGTTGCGACTACATCTGTGCCATCCACCCCGGTAAACGACAGGGTCGGCTTAACCGGGGTCGATGGCACAAGTTTTCCCAACTGCCCCGTTACCGGGGCGGGACGACCGGGGTGGATGGGATGCACTCAAGTCGAGATGGTTTAAAGAACCTCACACTAGGGCTTCTGAATAATTACGGTTTGTTTAAACTTTTATTCGATAGTTTTAGAACGGACTATAAGAATAGAGATTGAAAAGTAACCCCGCTGTATCCGAGCTTGTGGCCGTAGTTTGAGTGCCCAATTATGGGCGAATTCTTAATCACAGTATCTATTTAGCACTATTAATATCTTAGCACGATTTACTGCGGAATCGGTTACGGGAGAACCTCTCTTAAATATATGTAGCTAAATAGGGTCCAATCAATATATCGACTATCAATATATCGAATATAATCATTGATTAATATAAAGTTAGTTAATTACAATAATACGACGTTATTTAATTACAATAAGTTAGTAGTCTTAAGTAATGTTAAATAAATAATAGCAATACGAAAAGTTCATCTACACTGAAAAATATTTTTTGGCATTTTCTAGGCCAATTTTTGAGGAAGGCTATTTAACGTCATGAAAAATAAAAGAACGAACGCTGAGTGAGAACGACGTAAGCGCGGCCGGGCGATGCGATGTGGCGTGGTGGGTTGGGGGAACATGAAATTTCACGCGGACGAAGTCTCGCGCAGGGACTAATGAATTATGAATACGTCTGGCCACCGATTTAACTCGTCCATGCCCGAATGCCGAAGCTGTTACGATGATGTTTCATTTAGGAAATACGAATTAGCTTTTGGTCCCGTTTAAATACGCAGGCGTTTCGAAACGCAACAGCTTTTGCCGAAGCATTGATGGAATTGATTACTGTCCTCGGCGCGAATAAATAATGAGTTATTAAATGACGTACCTGTACTTATTGCATGCAGTCAAGTTCAATTAAAATGAACTTCTTTATTCATTTATTACAGTGTATTTATAAACAGTGTAGCTCCGTTTTTTTTTCCAAATGAGTTAAATAAAAATAATAATTACTGTTTCAAAAAAACAAATGTTTATTTATGATAGGGGGACATGTTTTGCAAGCGTATTTAAAACATAAATGGAAGTTTTCTTTCTTCGTTCGATGGCCGAGTCAATGCAAGTAATCGGTCAGAGAATCGCGTCAGGTCGGGCTTGCGTTGATCGTTCAGTTGTTGTTGTAAATTTCAGTTTAACATTAACATAACAGTCGTTTGTTTGCTCATGTAGGTAGGTACATGACACAGTGTCGTTTAAAGTTGTGAATAAAGTGCGAATGATGAAACATTTTTTTTTTGTTTCATTCGTTTTCGATATAGATACCCAACACGTGAATAAAGTATTGTGAGCTCATAATTTGAACCTGTTTAGCCAGAACGCGAATTCCCGTTATCATAAATCTAGTTGCAATCTAACCTCAGCGACATGTAATGTGCTTATCAAAAAGCATGAACTTATAAAAAAAAACCTTTCGGTTTGATACTCTGCATCTGTTAATATTCCTCTTTTATAATCTTAAGTTTGCTTCCCAGCCTAACCCAGTATTTATTTACAGGCGCGAAACCGCTTTGAAGTCCTGCCGCTGTGGACTACGCAACAAGCTGAAGTACCATTGCCAGCCGTCGAGCTCTTCGTCCGATTACGCCGCAAACGACCCCCGCCGTCGCGCCGCAGAGAAGGAGAAGAAGAAGGAGCTCGCTCAGGTAGTCGTGACCTTTGACGAGAAACAGCAGCGTAAGACAAAGTCGGTCGCCGTGCCGGAGAAAGCCGTCAGCAAGGTGATGAAAGACGTCACCTGCGGTTGCGATTCTAACACCACCGTGGAAAAGAACAACAATAAGCCGGCCCCGAAGATGAAGGACACTGTCGTTGAGCAGAACGGCAACATCGAGCTCAAGCCGAAAGTTGGTCGCCGTCGCACCGACAACAACCACAAGGTTCCCGACATCGCGAACGTGTAAATCTTCGCATTTACGCGTACATTTCCTATTTCTTTTCTTTTCATCCGCGTGGGCTACGCGTGCATGTACCCATGCTGATGGTCTGTGTTTTCAGAGGCTCAATTAGTGAGTCCATTTGGTGTTTGCGAGGCAATGCCCGCTCTTCGTAGTAAGTTGGAGGAAAGGATCTCTGAATAGGAATCTCGTCTGTCTCTGTCTTTCAGTGTATCAGATTAAGATGTGTGAAAAAATATATTAAAATACTACAAAAAAAGCGTGTTTTTAGGCTAGGACATGTCATTGCATGATCTGCCAATGATTTGGAACTTGTGAAAAAAGTAAGCAGTGGAGTTCCAAGACTAAGGTCTCGCAATCTCATCTCTTTGTCTACATAAATGTCTATGCCATAATCAATATGCTAAGTTCACTAGGAGATAGTTTTGCTCGTCAGCCGAACGAAATTACCAACTGAAGAGTTCAGTGGTCTTCCGGTCACTTTGAACGTCATCTACATATCTGTGCCACTGTCTCCTACATTTAAACATAAGTGAATGTATTACTGTCTGTGAGTAGGTATACCTCTACATTCCAATAAAAAAAAAATATGATCCTTTCCTGCTTCAAGTAGCGGACTGAAAGTTTGGCCTGCTTCTGATATGCGCGACGGAGGCCGGCCAAGCCTGCATATATATCTTTTATTTAAAAAAAAAAGCCCCGCTTTCCCCGCCCTTCTTATATCATAGACCGTAAGGTCTCATTTGGCTTACTTAATTAGGGGCTTCTAGCTTTAGTGATTTCGCATACAGAAAATGCGAATTCGCGACACATTTACAATCACTTTCAGTCTGCAAGTAGTACGTTGTTTGTAGTGAATAGATAAACGATGTACTTATATTGTATTCATTTTTCATTTTCCGATAAGTTATTTTAGTTTTAGTATCCCCATCTTTCAGTGAAATCTGCATTCCGTTTTATATTTTTGCTCATTTTGAAGTTCAAACTAATTAGTCACCAAAACGGCTCAGAAATTGTATTAAATATACCGATTTATTTTGGTATAAGTAATTGAATAGTATTCGCGCGAATCTCTCCCACGCGGGATAATAATAATAACTACGAATAAGTTTACGTTAAGGTCAAAAGCAGATATTTCCAGAATTAAATAACATTCCAGTGATAAATTCATGAGCATTCTCACAGTCAATCAGGCTCGGTGACTCAACGAACTTCAAACATCTTTTGACTAATCTTCATATTTCCTCTCTTAAATTGAATCGAACAGCAGATTGGCAAATATTGATTATAATAATAAAAAAACTTCAATTTATTTTTAAGACTTAATTTTTTAAGTTTTATTTTAGAATTAATCATTAAGTAAAAAAGTAGGAGTATACAATTATTTAACTAACTTACGTTTAACAGTTTTAGCTGGCCTAAAACTACTTATTTTATGTTCCAAGGACTTCATTTAATTATTTTGTCCTGGTTAATTTTTTGATTAACAAACCGTTGTTTTGAGTAGGGTGGGTGAATCAACTGTCAGCCTAAAGAAACTGAAGCATGTGCCGATAGTTGGTGGATGTACCCTTCTCTTATCCCCTTTAGCTTTTCTACCCTATTTTTGTAAAAAAAAAACTTAATATTAATAAGTAGTGAGAAGTAATATTTTTATAACATATTTTTTGCTAAGTGTGCCGCGTTCGCATCTATACGGCAGGAATTCGACATAGTACCTCTTGACAGATAATTTTTCTCTAAAATATTAACATTTTGCCGCCTTCGTTCTTGGGTCTTTACGAATTTTAACCATAGATTCGATATTTAAATGTACCTTTCTTTCGACCAATTCTTTCTTTCGATCATAATATGATGATTTGTCGTTTGATGAGTTTATTTTATAAATTTCGGTTTTCAAAGACAATATTTGCAAGCGAGTATTTTTTAGTATTAATGGTTTCGGTTGATCTTTGTTAAGGTGAACGCTCCAGGGTAGCTCGCGAAATTCAAATTTTCTTACTTTTATTGCAGTTTGCTGGTTAGTGTCAGGCTGTATGTTGAACAAAATATGATTCGCGACCGTAACTAATGGCTTTACATAATTATAATAATTATCATGAATAGAAATTACTCTCTCATATAAATTCATTCCATTGAATTTCTATTTCATGAAAATGTCATTCAATGGAATTTAGGGTTGTATTCATCATGATTTTAATGTTTATGTATGTATTCTGTAAATACATACGAGTTACGATCGTGAATCATTTTGTAACCACGATACAATCGGTACTGACCTGCAAATGTCAAAAATTATAGAAAATTTGGATTTCGTCGACTACCCTGGAGCTTTGACCTTAACAAATATCATCCAAAATCATCAATACTAAAAAAATACTCGCTTTCAAACATTTTTTTCGAAAACCGAAGCTTATCTATGATCGAAAAGAAAAAGTGGTCGAAAGGTACATTTAATATCTGTAGCTTCCACCTTAAGCGGGGGAAATTCATTTTTTTTTTTGGAAATTCTCTGTCTAATCTGAATATCAGGCTCTTCAAAATGATTATTTGTAAATATAGAAAACAATAAAAAAAACTATGTTGTAATCTGCACGGTGCGCAAACGCGGGAAGGAGGATAGGATCGGAGGCGATAGGGAACGAATAAAAAGTATTATTAAAAAATTAATATAAGGCCACGCTTTCGAGAAACTATGGCCAAAGCGTTGTTAGAAATTAACGGCTGTATTTAAGAGCTTTGTCGCTCGTATTTTTAGGCTATTTGAAAGCGGTCGGTCGAGTCGACGTTCCACGCTAACTCTATGAGATTGGCACACACGTAGACTTAGAGGATGTCAATTTTTAATTATAGGACTTAAATATATTTTTATTTTATTTCTGACATCCTGGCGAGAGTGAATTTGGTAATTAGTAACTGCTGTAAATATGTACGTTTAACGACGTTCCTTTTATTTGATTTGAATTTAAAAGTGTGCGTTTGACAAAAGACGGAGCCATTTTCCGCCACGGTTGTAGACTTGACCTGTAACGGTCATCTCAGCCCGCGCGGTTGTTCTGCGTTTTTTTAGGAACAACTGATCCGGTGCATTATGACCCTGGTCCCCGTAACTTCGACTATTTGTGTCACACAAGTTTAAATTGTAAACTCACTTTATATTTATTTTTAAAGAAGGGTATGGGAGTGTATTCGACCGCTTTCAAAATAAAAATAGAATCGGGTAAGGAGTGAATTGCTAACCTTTTGTAAATAAATTGTCATGCGATGTAAGACTTGCCAGAAGCAAAAAATATGTTACCGTAAAATTATTTTTGTTTTTTATTTTATTTTTTTTTCTTTGATTTTTGGGTTCCGTACTTTAATGAGTAACTATTCTAAATAAGTGCTCAGCTTAAAACATAATAATTTTATTTATTTAAGAAGTTGTGAGGGTCCAAATTTACAGATCTCGAAATGATTGCATTTAATTTTTATACTTTGAAATGTAACTTTGTTTGTGATTTTGTGCGGAACCCTCGGTGCGAGTCAGACTTGCGCTATTTTATGATCATAGTTATTTTTATTTCGTAAACTTAAGAGTTGGGTGTATCAGAGTGGATAGGAATCAACCAGCCTTAGTTGGCTATTTGACATCATTAAGCTAACTTGACAGGTTTGTCAAGCCAAGTTGTACTTAAACCAAAGATCCTCAGTATTGTTCCATTCACCTCCTGATATAACTCGACCTCACCAGCTTCACAAGGCTTTTGTACTTCATTTAACTAAGAAATTGATGTATAGACTGTTCTTAGTCTGAACATATTTTTTAAACTATACTGTAAACTGAACTTTTTACTTTTTGGCACTGTTCTAATTGCTCAACTTTGTCCAGCGAACGATGTTTAACGAATTTTGGTAACAGCATTTATACGAGATTTTTTTTAAATAACAAAAACGATTTTTTTATACAAAATAATAAATCTTCTGTAAAAACAGTTCCTGACGGTGACGTCACTAATTTAGCTAATTGTACACCTCAACAGTGCCAATATGTCAGTCTACACCCAGAACCTTTGGTACCTCTTCTAAATTTCTAGCGAACGGTAAGGTGAGGCATCTGTCGTAAGTACTTTTCAGACAAACATCAAAATTAACAATCCTATCACTTGAATATTCTAAATTCAATTTAAAACATCTAGAGTAACTTATCTTCTTTCTGTTAGTAAAAAATGAACATATTAAAAATGTAATGAAAAAAAATTATTACTAATAATTTCACTAAATGCCAAAAATCTATGTTGTATACGGTCGGAAACATCCAGGTTCTTAAGATAAATTAATATACTTACAAAGATAACCGTGTCGCTTTTGCCGATTTAAAATAACACTCCGTTCGGATCAATTTAGTTGAAAAGTATTTATAGCAGATGCAACAGTTGGTAAGAATGGTTTCTGAGTTTTTTGAAGACTACCAAATATTTTGAGATCGCTATAGCCTGAATGTGGCTTTAGTTAAAACTTGAGATTCACAACTAAGTTACCCTTTTGAGGCAAAACAAAATTTACCTACCTACGGTACTCTTTAACTTTTTGAGTACATTTTTGTATTCTACCAGGGCCGTTACATGATTCTCTAGCTGTGTATCCCAAATATTAAGTCAGATTAAGTCACTAAGTTTAAAGTTTTACATAATAATGTTTGCTTTGTTGTAAGTACACCTACCAGGCCCTGGTTTTTTATTATAGATTAAGCCTAATTTGTGGTCTAGTCGAGTTAATTTTAAGTGGAATATGTATTTGTCTTATGAGAAATAAATATAGTATTATTAATTTTGTTTTTTATTCGTATACCTCTTTTGAGTTATAATCCCTACACACAGAATAATACGACACAAATACACAATAATATGAAAAAATTGTACACAATAATATGACACAAATGTACACAATGATATGATACAAATGTACACAATAATATGACACAAACACAGGTCGATAAAAAATTTCCCTTCGTTCATCCCCAGAGATCAAAGTATATCCGTACCAAATTTCAACAAAATTTGCTCCAGCCGTTCCGTAGATAGCCCCGTACATTCAAACCAATCTTAGCTCTTTATAATATTAGTTGAGATTATTCTATCATACCTAAGTAAAAAGATGGCCAGAATAAAAAAAATATTCAAAGGTCAATCATGAATTTTCATGAAATTATGCGAGAGCAAATAACGATCCACCTTGTAGAAGGTTAAACGACTATTAATCATATAAAAAAGTAACATGGTTATAAAAAAATATAGGTACCAGCTGGTTATCAATTTCCATGAAGTTTTCATAGAAATCGTTCTAGTTGAGTTGAGTCGCGACACTCCAGTCTGCAGGAGACAACTCCATGTAGTTGCTAAGACACCACATTTGCATAACCTTAGGGGCAATTCTCGCTATTTTCAGAATGTTCACAGTCTGATCTCAGTCTCAATCTGTCAAAAATAACTCGAGTTTCCATACATTTTTGACATTTGATTGTCGGCGAGATGAAAGTGCGGTTAGATTTTCGACGATTTAAATAAGGACAGTTACTTTCTGATCTCACTCTCAATTTTCCTTAAATATTTGACAAGTTTCTGACATTTGATTGTCGCCGAGATATGAATGCTACTAGATTTTGAACTATTTTAATTACGAGAATTAGTGTTGTGTAAATGTATTGATATTCAATGTTACAAGCAATAAAACTACTAAAGCCTGAAAACACGTGGAAAATAAAGTATTCGCAGTTGTAACAGTATTTTTAGGTTATGACGTGACACGAGCTTCTTATAGCGTTAATGACAGCGTTCCACGTACCGATAATTTATTTTCTCGCTAACAAGCATATTTACGAAGTTGCCTTGAACATCTCCATTTATTATCAAGAACTTTCTCGGGAGTTAAGTATGGTATGAATAAACAAATTATTTAGATTGTTGTCACAAAAGAATATATTGGTACTTAAGTGTTTTCTCAGAAAAAGTGAGTGGGCGTTCTTGAAGGTCGTTGTAATCTTGGTTTTACTTAAATAGAAATAAGTGCCTAGATGAGCCGGTATGATCCACGTAATCCATAATTATGTCTGGATAAAATGAACCAAGCTGTTTCTGAATACATAGAATAGTTAGCCTCACTGCTGGGACACACCTCTCGGTGAAGGGGAGTGGGCCGTAATCCACTACGCGGAATCGTTGGTGGATGTCACATGATTTTTTGGTTCTAGGATATCGATTCGTCACGCTCGTCGTACTTAGCACTTATACACAATATATTCCTGGTATTCTCATTGCTGGGACTCAGGCTCCACCTATATCGGAGTGTCAGCCACCATGCGAGTCACGTGTGGGTTGGTGGAAATCTTATCTACGTGAACAAATAAATAAAGAAGCCTCAAAATAACAGCTTTGTACTAAATTCTTGTGAAAGTATACTCGGTACTTTTAGCAGAAAAAACCTTTTTTTTTGTACTTTTGTCTTTCAGTTGTTCCGACAAATCTCTAAAAGGGCTGGACCGATTTTGACGAGACTCACTGGCAGATGTTTTTAAGTGGGTTTATTTTCTACAACACACGGGCGATGCTACGAGCACAGCTAGTTTCAATATAAGATAGAAAACACAAAAGGTACCTATAAACGCTTGACAAACATTCAAATGTAGGTTAGTTAACACGGATTTCAACAGACCAGACTCAAAATGTCTGAAATACAATAACCCCATTCAAAGTTGTTTTGACCAAACCCCTGATTTTGCATCATTCAAAATCAAAAGTGATCAATGTTAACGTTACAATAAGGTTACTATTGGTTTGCTGCCACTAACAAGCCTGTCAATCACAGTGATCATTATTGACGTTAAAATAAGGTTGCTGTTGTCAAAAACTGTGAACGGTCTTTGTCAAAGAGAGCGACGAGTGTGAAGTTAGGAATAGAGGCACGGTGAGGGGAACTCAAGAGTCGGCGTCCAGAGGAATTGGCGAGCGGACGTGCCGTAACTGAAACAGGTATGTAAAATAACATTTTATTCGTTTAAGAGGCAAATGTATCAGCTGTGTTCAAAGGCATTCGTGTGAGTTTCTTTGAACTATTTCGACTTGGCTCATTGACTGCGTTCTGCGCTGCGATTGGCCCTGAATTGGGGCTGGACCAATCGAAACACAGATCGCGGTCGATGCGTCAGTCGAGATGATTAAAACTCACACTAGGCCCACAGTTCCTTTGGAATTAGAAACTTATTGACTCATTATTAGAATTTTCCTATTGGATTAAGATCCTTTGATGAAGAGGCTTAACTTAAATCTATTTTATGAGAAATCTATCTCATGTGCCAACGTAAGATAGAGTTCTCAGAAAAAATATTAATTAGATTTTATTAAACGCAATTATAAACCTATATTTATTAAAATCTTGTGAAATAAAACGTAATTAAGTATTGGATGGGCGCTTTGAAAATTTTCATCGTTGGGATAAAATTACCGTGCAACGGCGTTACGAGAAGGGGGAAGTAAAATGAATAAGCTAAATAATGTATAAATATGAAAACGCTTTTAAATTACCGTCTACGATAACCTTATAACGTACACGTGTGCCCATACATTTCATGGACGTGTACGTGCGCGATACTATCGTCACGTTGGACGTTATAAAAGCGCAATAATAGTTTTTAGTTCCTCTCTTGCTGTAATGTTTGACGCCTGCCAAAAATGGTCGAGCAACAAGTTGTTCGTCTGAAACAGTCTGTATCCAAAACAGTAGGCGAAAGATTTATGAGGTTGCAATTTTATGTAGTAGGTATGTGGAGACTGCCTATATTGCTCAAGTATAGCGGTAAACTTGTTTGTTTCGCTCATAATATATTCATTCCTTTGCAGTTAGATCAAAATAAAATAAGTATCTTCAACTGTAATATTCCCATCTCTTTACAGATAGTCAAAGCTTTTACTAATAAAAGTGTCCTGGAAAAGTTATTACGATATTAATTTGTTAACAGTTCATCTAATAAAGGAGATCTTTAAAGAAGAAGCTAGGTTTTCGCCTTTACTTGAGTGGTTCTAGATATACCTATCTGGAAATAGATGCAAATATTCTAAATTAAAAAAATGTTCTAGTATTTATTTGTATGAAAGAGGAAATAAGTTAGAGTTAACATGTTTAAGGAAGTAATATTCAGGTCTCAATTTTAGTTCAATCTCATGCAACATTCACATTAAGTCAAATAAAAAAAAGTCCGTTCTGCTAGTGAAATATTTTTCTCCAGCTTCGATAGTTAATTATCAGTTATTCAGAATTGTTCCCGCGCAAAGCCATTAAAAGCTTTTAAGGTCTAAAGAATGTTCTGCGTTCATCAAAAAATGCGTCTGCTCATTCGATCAGCTGATCGTGTATAAAATTCGATAGTACCAGTGGTATTGGCAAAATATTCGCGCCGTACGAATTTCGTGGCGCGCGCGTTACATTTTTCTGTATTATTTTTAGATAGGCGGCGGGCGGGCGTCGTCGCGCGCACACGGCAAGTCGCGCGCGGCCCGAGAGGACTGGAGCCCTATGGAGCCCCCGGCGTTCCCTCCCAGCGGCCTTGCCACGGTGCGGGCGGCACCCGGGAGTGACGCGACCCTCGCCCTACCTCTACCCACCGGCACACCACCGTTCAGCTATCAATGGTAAGTTTTGCACAAATATTTCAGTCCAGCGGAACGCATTTAGGTTATAATTTGGTCCTGCACTACGATCACAATAGATCGTGCAGTGTTCGATGCGAGAGCATGTAGGTTAGGTGAGAGCGGAGCTTCGCCCGCGCTGCGCCGGCAAGCGTTGTTTGTTTTTCGTGTGTCGATTATAAATACAACACCAGGAAGCTAGCAAAGACACTTGACACTTTGGCGCTTACTGTTATTATAATTTGGGGCATTTCGTAATAGAAAAATGTGTATTACTGCATGGACGAGGTGTTATTAAAAATAAAAACGGGATGCAGAGCTTTCCGTTAGCTCGGTGCGAGGAAGAATGTTTTCGCTTTAATATATTTTTAAAATTTTAATGTAGCCATTAAATTGTTTAACGGATTTTAACGGCGATGTTTTTTCGGTTGTCAATGTCAGTTAGCTATCGATCGAGAGATAGGTACATGTTGTCTTGTGTGTTTATATGTTTGAGCATATACTATGTATCTAACTACATGAAGTGGCGTACGACTTATGAGTAATACCGCCGTTTGCCAAATGTTACTGAAGCTGAATACTTTCTCGCTTTCACGCGTATCGTGGTCCAATCTTATACGCGTCACTAATATTTGAATTTGAAAATCCAACAGATGTTCACCATGTAAGTAAGCTGTTTATCACAACCGTATTTAGCAAATTACACTCTACTATGTTGTCTTTAGATAAATTATTCTTACGGTAACTATTGAAATTCTAAGGTAACTATGTAGAAACTACGACGTGAAAACTAATGTATTGTACCGAAATGCTACAAAGTACACATTTTCAAGTGCTTGTCGGAACACACAATGAAGGGTTCCGTAGTCGGGATGAATTTAATCGCAAGAACAAACTTAACATTGTAGTTGAAAAACATGTTCATACATACACTGATATGTACATCATAACTGTATCTATAACTGCAAATGTAAGTTTGTTATTGCAAAAGCATATTTGTTTCTGTGATAAAGCTGTAAATGAAATTCTCTCGAACATTTTCCTTTACTTGTCATGTGAGTCCTTGCTTGTCAATTTTGTGATTCTAGGTCTACAGAAAGTACGGGATAGGTTTTATTTGCGATAATCATGATATGTCACATGTATTTTTTTTATTAATTATATGTCCTGGAATTTTGTAATCAATATTAAACCCAATTCAACTAAAGCTGACTATGTACGTTAAAACCTTTTTTTTAATCTATACATCTATACAAATAAATAATATTGGAGTGTCTGTTTTTAATATTAAGATAACCACTTTGTACTAAGTGTATATGGATGTGTATACACGGTACATATACCAAAACATCATTTTTTACAATTTTTGTCTGTTTGTTCCGGCTAATCTCTGAAATGGCTGGACCGATTTTGACGGAACTTTCACTAGCAGATAGCTGATGTAACAAGGAGTAACTTAGGCTACTTTTATTTTAGAAAAAATAAATAATAGTTTAAAAAAAAACTAAAAATACGCTGAATTTTGAGACGTATGTCAGCGTAGTTTGTGACGTATGTCAGCGTAGTTTTCAAAGACAGTTTTTATGAAAAACTTTTTGTTAAATACCACGCGGACGAAGTCGCGGGTAACAGCTATTACCTATAATATAACCTGAATTAACACATCTTACCGCGGTAGTACGTCCTCCTGCGTTAATTTCCGACATCCACGCGGGTGAAGCCGCGGGCAAAAGCTAGTATTATATAAATATTTTTATAATACTTTCATATCAACAGAAACACGTACCGTAACTGTCACTGTCTTTGGTTTTGTTTAGTTGTTCTGTGTTTGGTGTCGTTTTTGCCACTAACTCGTTTTTGCCGAAATTAAAGTTAATTTTCACTGCGTAGCGCAATAGTGTTTTTTTGAGAAAAAACAAATTGTTCATTACATTGACTTGATTTTTTTAGAGTTTCAAGGGCCCGTAGACATACGTATTTTAAATTAATTTTATCTTGATTCCTCTACGCGTTGCTTGGAAAAAGGTTCTTGAGCGACTGAGAAACAGACAGCCGGACGTAAAACGAATTGATCCTAAATTAGGTTCGGTTTTTCCCTATTGAGGTACAAAATAAAAAATAAAAAATAACAAAACAAGTGTAGCCATTGATTCGATTCTCTATTAGTGGATAACAATGACAATCTCGCCTCCATTGACATTAATAATAAAGATATTTCTGATATCAAGAAAGGAAACGGCATTCCTCATATTAGCACAGATATTTCTGTATAGTGAACCTAAGCGTATATTTAGAAGATCGCTTTTAGCGATAAGACCACCCATTGTAAAGATAAATTTACTTTCATCTGAAGATATATGGGAATTATACGGATATATTATACAATTTCTTTATGTATCTACAGTATTAGGGTTGTGGGGAGATCCATATATATATAGCCTCCGTCTGGGGAGAAGGCGGGTGATGTCGGCAGACGGATTCCCACCTACTAACATCACTGTTTCTTGCAATACCATGATACTATAGGGGGCCTTGGGAGTAACCTACCCAGATTTATTTTTGAGCAAAGCAAAATTTTTAAACCTTTTCAGTAAAAAGCTGTTTTTTTTTTTCTCTGAAAGCGGGACATAATAAATAAACGTAAATATTAAGTTGATCTTTTAGTACACGACTTTACTACTATTTATCTTTTTAATTGAGTTTACATCGATGATAGATATACATACAAAATGTATTTTAATAAAAATATTTTACTTCACAATACTCATAAAAAACGCACCGTTGAGTGATCCGTGAAAAGCGGAGCTGAGCTTGTCTTGTGACTTAATTGGAGAAAAAACAAAACACGGGACGTCCCGCCAAAATCGGGACGTCTGGCAACGCTGCCTGGGAGATAGTTGTATATTCGCCGCCGCACCCCTGATTAACAACCAGTCTAGATCGCTCCACCCCATAGTATTTGTACTTTGTAGGATATTACAGTAATCCGTAAAGCCACCAACAGTTCCATGAAATGACGATGACTCCACAGGCATCATCAACAGCTTTGTACACTGTTGAGTACAGGCTTCCTCTCATTAGTGCCATGCTTTCCCGATCTGAACGAGTCTCATTCAGATCTCCGTAATCAATGTTTATTAGAAGTGTAAATGTCATAATAGGTATTAGTAAAAAAAGAAAATATCTATGTTATAATATTATTTATTCACTTCACAAGACCTTGTTCTAAGTTTTTCAAAGTTTCCTCTCGTACTAGTTTGCTGTGCCCGACAGGATCCATGCACATATAGTTTTATGTTACAACATATAAGGGCACATTGTGAAATGCAAATAAACGATTAAGTATTGAGTCTTCCCCGACGACTACTATCCCATTTTGTCATTTAATTTCCATGTGTATTTAGATTGAAACGATTTTCACAAAGAGTTAGTTATGCAGAGGTAGATTTACTACGAAATAAATGTTAGTACTGAGATACTTTTTGGAAAACACCGAAACTATGAGGGTTCCCACTTCCCAGCCCATCTATCGTCAACGCGAGCATGATTTAAAAGCTGTTGTTTCATCTCACGCGAAGCAAGCGAGTGAGAATGCGATAACATCGATCGAAAACTGGCACGTGGAAATTTCACAAAACTTGTTCCAGCTGGGCCAGCACGGCCTCTGTGATAGGCTAAACTCACGCAATTTATCACGGCTTTTTGTTCCTAAACTGTGATAAAAATGTGACACTCAAGCCTATCACAGTAAGTCGCGCTCACTCCGCAGAAAAAAGGGTTTTTAAAGCCTTAGAAAAATAATTGTTTAGAAATTGGTTTATGTTTATGAAATTTTTAATTTTTTTTAATTTTTATATTTGAGTTGACTGAATGAAAGGTAAACTGTGGTTTAAGATTTTTGACGTATTAAAAAACAACTACTTACTAGATCTCGTTCAAACCAATTTTCGGTGGAAGTTTACATGGTAATGCACATCATATATTTTTTTTAGTTTTATCATTCCCTTATTTTAGAAGTTACGGGGGGGGGGGGGGGTGGGGACACATTTTACCACTTTGGAAGTGTCTCTCGCGCAAACTATTCAGTTTAGAAAAAAAATAAATTAGAAACCTCAATATCATTTTTGAAGACCTATCCATAGATACCCCACACGTATGGGTTTGATGAATATTTTTTTTGAGTTTCAGTTCTATGTATGGGGAACCCCAAATATTATTGTTTTTTTTCTATTTTTGTGTGAAAATCTTAATGCGGTTCACAGAATACATCTACTTACCAAGTTTCAATAGCATAGCTCTTATAGTTTCGGAAAAAAGTGGCTGTGACATACTCGGACAGACAGACAGACAGACAGACAGACGGACAGACAGACATGACGAATCTATAAGGGTTCCGTTGTTTGCCATTTGGCAACGGAACCCTAAAAATTATGAAAAAAAAAGGAAATTTTTGTCGTCTTTACTGAATTTGTTTCTGTATAAAGTTTTGTTTTTCTCTTTATTACATCAAAACCTAGATAAAAACCGCAAGATTACCTGTCTGTTCAAAATATCTGGCGCAATATTTGTTAGAAACCCATTATCAAGCACGAGCGCTGTTTAAGAGTTATGGCGGGTTCGGTACTTCGGTGCACTCAGCAACAAGTTAAGGCGCTTTGTAAATGTTCAGTACATATTGGTAAACCGACTTAACGTGTTATTAAATTCGGTGTTTCTCTAAAAGTACAATGTTTTGATTAATTACTTTATTTTACAAATACGGTAGATCTACTGACTGGCCTGTTAGTCTAGTGGTTAGTGACCCTGACTGCTAAGACTGAGGTCGTGGGTTCTATTCCCACCCAGGACAAATCTTTGTGTGATGAGCACGATCATTTGTTCTGTGTCTGGGTGTAATTTATCTATTATATGTATGTATTTAGAAATATATAAGTATATTTATCACAGATGTCTGGTTTCCATAGTACAGGCTCTGCCTAGTTTGGGATCAGATAACGGTGTGTTGGTTGTCCTAAGATATTTATTTATCTACTTACTTAAATTTGTGGTTACAAATTGAACGTATCAGGTTGGGAAATGGTGAAAGAATTTGGAATGGCACGTCAATCTATTGTAAGTCCTACAAGTTGATGGATTGGCTAAGAGCTATCTGGTTATAAAAAATCCATCAAATGTTTTTTTTTTATGTTATCATGTTTAAATACAGTTACCCATCACATCTGCCGTTTTTCGCTAGCTAATTTAAATTGACCTAGAATTTGAATTTAAAATTTTTAAATCTGAATTATGTTCTTTCTACAAAAATTTCGATTCGCAAAGCATTGAACTTATAGGAAGTGAGTCTATCGTCTTGTTTGAAGTTAATGAAACTTCCAATCTGTTAGCTAAAGATTGAAGACAAACGATTTTTTAAAGTTGCCAAACTCTCTTCGCCTAATATTCACTTAGTTGTAAGACTTCAGCGTTTAAACTATGAGATTTTTCATTAGAAATTGATTTTAGTATTAGCAACCAGAAGAGTCCGTAACACACTATCAAATGACATTTGAATAATTTTGATGGATATTGCAATTGCTTCATATGTTCGAAAAAAATCGTGACGCAAAGAATTTTGTTAAACTGGTGTTTATTTATTTACTTTCTCACCGCAATAAACATTACAGACATTGTCACAATTATGTTTTTTTTTGTGGATTGGAAATCATCAAATATCGTCTCTCGCTCTGGGAGGAGCGGAAGGGCGTGTCAGACTTTTACTGACTAAAACCCACCTGTGTTCCTTCAGTTGCCCATCTGCCAGGACCACGGTATCTGTTTTTTTAACAAATCTCGCGACCCTGGCAGATTACGGTAAATGATGTGGTTTCGTTTACTGTGGGAGACTGGTGCCTAAGCTTTAACTGCCTGAGCTACAGATCATCAGAATTTCAGATTACTGTTAGTGTGTTATGCATGTACCCCGCCAGATTCTGGTTTTGTGCCCGGTTGATAGCAACAGTTCGCTCCGAGTAATGAGTGAAGTTTCGGTGCTCTTTACTATGGGTATACATCTGCCTGTTCCCTTGAGCATTATTGGCAGAGTTTTGTGTTTTAAGAATTTATTCAGATGTCGAAAAAGCTGAAACCAAAATGTGTACAGGATAATTGTGTCACCTTAATTCAATAGTATTGAGCCACGCTGAGCAGTGGTGTCCCAGTGTTATCGGCCGCGACTTACGAGTAGTAGGTCGTGAGTTCAAACCCAAGCAGGCGCATTACTTTGTGTAAATTATTTCATCGCCACTGCTCTCAAAACGGTGAAGGAAAACATCGTGAGGAAACCGGCAAGTCTTAGAACCAAAAATTCGAAGACATGTGAAATCTACCAACCCGCACTTGTCCCGCATGGTAGATTATGGCCCACTCCCTCTCACCGAGAGGAGGCCTGTGTCCCAGTAGTGGGAACATTATAGGCTGATGATGATGAGTAGAAGTGGTATCCATTTCCCAATTATTATTTTTTACTTTTCCTACTGTGTTGAGTCCGCGAAAGACAATGGCCTGACTGCATTGAGCTTACTTGATATTTCACGCGTGTTTGAATATGGGTTAGCTTCGACAAATACATGTAATCGATCAAGATCGAGTTCAGGTGGTCTGCCTGACCTTTACTTATCCTCAACGCTGTAGTCTCCCGAACGAAATATAACAAACCAGACCTTGCATGTTGCTGAACTGGGGGCATCGCCACCGAATACAGTCACTATGTTTCGACGTACTCCAGCCGCCGTATGACCCAAACGAAACTCAATAATAAAGCATACCGTATCTCAGTCGAAACTTCAGTAATTTTTAGATTACTAAAATTGTATTCCGGTCTCAGATTAACTGGTGCATCGAAATGTGCCCTTTATATACCTTTTCCGCCGCCATGATCCGTAAAGTTTTTGAAAAATCACGAAAATGGCTCAATACTTTTGAATTAACGTAAAATTTTTGATTAATAGTTTGATTAATAATTTATAACGAATGTAGGTTTCTTCCTAAGGGACACTTTACTTGTCCGTCAGTCGTACTGTGTTATGTGAGACTCGTTACGGGACTACGTGCGTCTTTTTCAGGTTATTATAATGGTCTCAGGAACTGTTCCGACGACTCGCCATGCTTGGATCGTTTCCCTTTAACATTTCTATCGTCGTCTGCTCAAAGTTACAAAGTAATGAACATTTTAGTTTGATGTTTTTATTCGACGTCCGCGGATATTTTGCATGTTGTGAATTTAAAGCTAGGTTTTATGTGCAACACAGACGTTCTGTTGCTCAAAAAATCGAAGGAAACCTTTGCTATATTTAAATAAATTTAGATGTTGGTAAAGTTGCTACGGTAACTTCAAAACGAGTGAGAGGTCAAAGTCAAATCATTTATTGCAAATAAATGAACATCAATATTTAGAAAAAAAAACTTACTGTAGTCGTCCCTTTGGAAAGTTAGTTTTTGGAACGAAGTTCCTTATGGCGCGTTGCGAAAGAGGGCTAGACGGAAATTAGGAGAAAAAGTTGTAACGACACTTTTTAACCGACTTCAAAAAAAGGAGGAGGTTTCTCAATTCGGGCGTATATATTTTGTTGTTTGTATTTGTTTGTATGTTGTTGTTTTTTTTGTTGTGAGTTGAGAGAGAGAGAGGGAGCGAGGGAGAGAGAGAGGCAGAGAGGGACAGAGAGTGAAGGAGTGAGGGTGAGAGAGAGGGGGGAGAGAGAGAGGGAGAGAGAGAGAGAGCGAGGGAGAGAGAGAGGGAACGATAGAAGGAGAGAGAGAGAGAGGGAACGATAGAGGGAGAGAGAGAGAGAATATTTTTGTTGAGTGTATACAGGTTCTTTGTACATAACAAATAATAAAAAATAATAACAATCATGAATCCTGAAAAAGAACTTCGTTCCATCCGGGTGTCCCTTGACACCTCTCTTTTTATCGTATGGTGAACAACGGGCAAGAAACTCCACCGTTACTCCCTTATTTTTATTTTTTTTGAAAATAAATTAAATAATAATACAAAAAGTATCTAATATTTCTACAAATGTTGAACACGCAATATGTTTTTTGTTCCTTTTTTGCTTGGTTTTAAGTAGGTAGTTGATTATTTCGTTTCATTGTATGATTAATTTTAAACCTTATATAATATCATTTTTAAGTAATCTATTGGACGTGGTCTGAGGTTTCCTTGCTTGTTTCACGAATGTATCTCCTACAAAAGGTCAAACGGAATCTTTCTAAGATGGCCTACAGACACACTTTGGTATCTATACCTAAAACCATATCACCATTGTGATTATTTTGGATATTACCTATCTCGTAGCTAAATACTTCTAAAAGGATTAAAAATGTGTAAATATTAATTCCTGACAAGATCCTTTGGATAAAAAAAATTAAATCTCTTTTGTTTTCCTACTATCTATACACAGTTTGGCATCTGTAAAAACGTCCTCCATTTCGGAAAATCGGTTAAAAAGTCAGAAACAACGGTAAGAGAAAACGAAGTAATGTCATGGGCGGGCGATGCGATGTTATACGATATATTTTCACGCTGACGAAATCGCAGGCAGAAGTTAGGACCGAATATTTCCATCACTTGGCATCGTATCGTGTTCAATATAGCTATCGTCGGAATTCAAGCTGCATCGAAATTCTATGGTGCAAATACACGCACGGCTCTGTTATGAAAATTTTCTACGCGCTATCGTCGCACCATGGCACCATGGAAGAGCAGAAGTGTTTGGCACCACGGTTTGACGTATATGTGTGGATAGTAGGAATTATTGTCATATTACAAACAAGACGCGCCAAGTTATCAGGGGGCTTACTCTTCAACCTAATTTTAATTCCAATCTACGGCAAATACGATTCCAATGTTAATTTTGCATACACGTAATTCGGTACTCTTGGAAACAATAGTGTCAACATTGGAACAACAACAACGCCCGATCTCGATTCCATTTATGTAGTTCTAAAAGTTTGACGCTAGCGTCAAATTCAAGAATACGATAAAGTTTCAAATCCAATGTCAATCGATACGTAAGCACCCTGGCGTCTTTGTTGTCAATGTTGTGTTTACATTTAATTGGCATATACATATATTAGAGAAATCATCATAATCACCAGCCTAGACTGGAGTGTAAACTAAGTCTTGGTCTATATTTTAGAGCTATATTTTACTGAAATGCACTTAAAAAATGTGTGTCAGCTCTGACGCACGACTGGAGTTTACTCCTTATAAACGATTATAAAATATATAGATTAGTAATCATAACATAACGCATAACGTAACGTAACGGAGAAAGTTTCATTTTAGTCACCATTAATTTTCATACCGCGGGCTTATACAGGGTGTAGCGTAAGTAGTGGTCCACCGTTCAGGATTCGATGAACCAGGTAATTAACTATAACAATTAAAAATTTTAAACATTTTTACCCAAAGATTCCGAAAACAAAAAAAAACGCTCTTGGACTTGATGGTGTGTTAAAAATTGGGGTTAAAATTAGAGAAGAAGAGTAAAAGAACACTATCTTTCCGTATCGACATAGTTGTGTTTGTATTTATTGTTTTAATTACAATTTAATGTTATTTATTTTAGTAGTCTGTATGTTTGTATCTAGGTATGTTTGTTTGTATGTATGTATCTATGTATGTATGTTTGTATGTATGTAAGTATATTCTTATATTATTTGTTTAATTTTGTTAAGTTAATAGTTTTTGATTATATATATTTCATTTTCTCATACTCTTACACACGCTGTCTACATCTCTGTATCTTTTCTCCTATCGCAGGTGTGCTGGAAGAGATTTCTTTAGAAATAAGCATTACCTTTGTACAAATTTTTCTGTTCTTTTCTTCTTGTCTGTTTATATATGTGTGTACATAAATGGTTAAATAAATAAATAAAATAAGAACCAACTTTTTCTTCAAAAGAGCTGAATTTACATAAAAAATCATAATTTATTATGATAGTTCTAGTATTCAGCAGTAATTAACAGAAATCAGAATAAAAAAATAATGGTTTTTGTTGAAACTACAAAAAAATATGTAATAAAAGGTAGAAATTTCGTAAATAAAAGACAAAAATGAAATATTTTCGGAGCCCTTGGGTAAAAATGGTTAAAATTTTTTAATTGTTATAGTTAATTATCTGGTTCATCGAATCCTGAACGGTGGACCATTACTTACGTCACACCCTGTATATGAAAATCGATTCTCTTCTTCTTCTTCTTCGAACCTCCATTAAAAAAAAAAAACCATGATGAATAATTATTCACTAAATGCATGTTAAATTGTAAATCGACATTGCTGGTCTCATTATTACCGTTCCAGTAAACATAGATTTGTGAGTGTACTCACGAATGTGGTAGAATTCGCTCGCGCTGTTTATTCAACTCACTACAATTATTATCAGAACTGGCGCTTACTGTCTGACACTGCTAGTACATCATCTGACTAATTCGGCCGGTGGTTATATAGTCTTTGATTCAGACATAATGTAAAAGAGTCTACGTGCATATTCTACAGCCGACATCGTCCGATGATGCCCGAGCATATCCGACCAACTCATTTTACAAGATGACATAAAATCTATCTGTTGAAGTGTTGACTGTTATGTTATTTATGCAAGCTTTTGAAACGATTTCAGACTTCTTAATTAAAATACAATAATACATTTGTTGGTGCTCTAAATATCTCTTTTAATGAATGTTCGAGTCATTTCAAATTATACTGGAACTTTAAAGTTCAAAATCGCGTGGTAGTATTGGCTATTGTTATCTTGTCCAAAGTTTGTTGGTATCTTTGGTTCGAGGCAAAACGTCGGTGAACGAAATAGATTTCCCGCCGGATCGGATTATACTTCAATTAACGGTTGCATTGGGGAACGTCGTGACCACAGTATAAAATATGGACAGTATAAAAGCTATGCCTATTTGTAGGTACG
The DNA here is from genome assembly GCA_947507805.1 of Aporophyla nigra. Taxonomy (NCBI): domain Eukaryota; kingdom Metazoa; phylum Arthropoda; class Insecta; order Lepidoptera; family Noctuidae; genus Aporophyla; species Aporophyla nigra. The sequence goes on along the minus strand of OX382291.1, from coordinate 30,271,623 downwards.
CTACGATAGGGTTGTCATTCTTAGTATTTGTGAAAACTGTTTCATTGAAACGAAGTTCTTTAACACGGCTTGCAATATGAGTTGATTGGTAGAAATTGTCACTCGAAAAAGCGTACACATGTTATGCCCCTTCCATGTGACTTAGAATTTGGTCAAAATGTAAAATTCAAGATGGTGGCTGCGTAAATTTCTCTTTTTATTTTAAATCATACGTAAGAAGGAATGTTGTTTCTGACGGGAGTCTCCCGACTGACTCCACATGTATTTTAATCAGAAATTAATCTAAGTTTATAATTATTTAATAATAATAATTACTGCAATATTAATACATATAAATAGAAAACTAGCTTAAATTATCCGACCGACTTGAGGCTCGATAAATCTGAATTACACTGGCATTTTTTTTTAAATATCGCGTACTGTCCGTGGTAAAAGAGGCAAACGTATAGCGCGCTCACTCGTCACGGCACCCTCCACTGAGAGCACAGCGACCTTCGCGCGAGAGGTGTCGTAGATGCGTGCGTCTCAGTGATTGTGCCGTTTCGTTCGTTTGTTCGTAGTTTCGGTACTGCCTAGAAGTATACTGCGTCGAGAGCGCTCTCGCGGGTCTTTGTTAATTACACGTAAAATAAAAACTGAAGTAGATTGATCCTGAGATACTTTTCGCAGAGATTTTATAATATTTTTTTTTTGGTTGTAAATGGATACTACTTTTACTACACACATTTAAATAAAATTGAAGTGTAAATAACAGCTTTTAACTGAATGCAGATGAAAGTACGTATTACGTTACTATTAACAAAAAACCGACCGATTCTGACGTGACTTTCAGATGCAGGTAATTGATGTTTTCACGAGTAATATAGGTTTTTTTCACCGGTAGCACATTTCCGACAGTCGAAGCCCTGGGCAGAAGTTTTCATCCAAATTCTAGGAAAGTTTTCATATTTGCGCACTGTGCACTGAACTTTTTGACAACTATCAGGAATTGTCAACACGTCTGTATTTTTCGTATGTGCAGCAATACCTTCGGAAATTGAGGATATATTTCGAGAGTTACATAAAAAAAAACTTTATTACAAAAAAAAAACCGACTTCCTTAAAAACACTCCAAAATGAAAATAACTTTAATTTCGGAAGTCGGTGTCTTAGCATCTGTATTTAAGATTTTTGCCGCCGACTTACGAAATTAAAGTTAATTTTCACTTTAGAGTGTTTTTAAGGAAGTCGTTTTTTTTTTGTAAAAACGTTTTTATTTTTATCTTTTTAGTTATGGTACCCCGCACTATACTGGGTGACTTTTTTTAGCGTCTTGAAAAAAAATGGGGGTAATAAGTGAACGGAATAGAAGCTTTTGGCATAGAAATTGTTATTATTTTTATTTTTGAATACCATGTAATTAAATTGATCTAGTCAAAAATCCTACACATTTAAAGTAACATTTTCATACTAGAACAACAAAAACAGAAATTTGGAAAAAAAAAAATTTTTTTAATTAAAATCTATCGAAACTCAAATCATACGCACCCTACTCAATGCGCGGCATGTATCATTGATTTCGGAGCGCGGTCCTACCCTTTGAAGCCGGCCGATAGGCGGCCTCATTGATCTTTCGTAGGCGCACGAGGCGCACACGCATCCCTGTCCACCCGCGTCCCGCGCTCCTTTAGTCACCTACGATGAATCTGAAGGCCTTCTATTCTAATTACACAACACACCATATGAAGGTCGAGACGGTAAAAAATGTCATCCGGTATACATATATGAGTGCAAAGTTCTCATCAATAGAAACGAATTAAGTCCAAACACCGGGTAATTGCTGTAAGTCGTTGGGGAGTTCCCTCGACTGTCTTTCAGTTTCATTATCAGAGCAACTTTAGACCCTCATTAAATAGTAGAAAAAAATAATAAACGCACTAGTCGCCACTACGATTTTCGAAGGCTCCCATCGACTTCTCTGGGATGCCATCATCAGATCCTGGTTCCATATCATGGTACCACCCTTGGGATATCTCTTTTCCAACAAAAAAATAATCATCAAAATCGGTTCATAAACGACGAAGTTATCCGCGAAAACACATTTAAAAAAATTTAAAACAAAATACGGTCGAATTGAGAAACCTTCTCCCTTTTTTTTGAAGTCGGTTAAAAAGTGTCAGAAAAGCAAACTGAAAAGTTGAAAATAATATGTAAAGCGTATGTACAAAAGCAGGATTTTCGTTTTTATTCTTTAGCTCAATTTATGAAATTATTGCCATCGGTCCTTGATAAGTGGACAAAGTTTAAAATTATTGCCATCGGTCCTTGATAAGTGGACAAAGTTTAAAATTATTGCCATCGGTCCTTGATAAGTGGACAAAGTTTAAAATTAATCCGACATTTTGAAGAGGGTGAAAATCACGTTCAAAGAATCTGTTACATAGATATCCGAAGCTGATAAAAGCGTATTAAAATGGAGGATAACCCTGAGGTTCATATAAATTTTATTAAATTGGCTTTGGTAGTTTTTGCGTTAGCTTAGATAGTCTTTGTGTATGTTGATGTTCTAATACTTCTTGTCACTGTTGTTGGAATACTAATTGATGTGGGATACCATAACCAAAAACTGAAAAGTATTTTTACGTAAATATTCTAAAAGAACAAAAATACTGCTATATGACAAATAACAAATTATTAGATGCAATTTGGAAGTCGGCGGCAAAAACCAAAAATCCAAAGACACACCGACTGCCGAAATAAAAAAATATTTTCACTTTGTAAAATCGGTTGCGCTTATTGAAAAGTCGGTTGTTTCTTTGTAAAAAGCTTTTTATAGTTTATTTTTAACGTCAGCGGATACTCACTTTGCTCACTCCCAGAGGTGGAAGGAGGGGGGAAGGGGCAATCCTTATAGGAAACCACGCGGGCTATTTTTTAATTAATGGATCCTTTCACCTTTTGCTGGAGCATCAAACTGTCTTCCTTTACGAACTAGCCAGGAGGTAATAAGCTTATTAACTGAAAATATTTAAAATGGTTCCTTCCTATTAGTGTCAAAGAGAATCTTCGCATATTTTACAGAGCTTCAATCTGGAATGAGGATGGATTTGATAGGAGAACATAATATATAGTGACCTCTTTGGTGATGTCGTTCAGAAAGGTCAGGTGCGTAGTACTGGCAACCGGCGTGCGTGTATGACCACTTGCATTAACATAAAAGGAACAAAAAGACTATGTCAGGATTGTAGTACGTGGCGTTCTTTAGTTTCTGCCTACTCTCATGGGAAAAGGCTTGAGTTTATGTAGAAGACCAAGTAACTGTTTGTTAACGTTTAGAGCTACGCGCTTGAGTAAAAATATGCTACAGAAATTGTCAGATTCTTTTTTTTAATATGACTGTTTGTCATATAACATACGAAAGCTGTCACTTTGCAATCATAATCCTCTTAAGGTATTCCAAAATTAAAAAAAATATTTATTATTCATGTAACAAAAAATATTCGTCGGAAATCGTTTTAGGTGTTCAAAAGCTCTTGTGCTGGTTTGTGGAGCCCGGTTAGGCTTTCGTTGCACGTGAAACACTAGTATTCTGTTGCATCGGGATACACTGGAAGTTGACCCCTATATAGTTGGGAAAAGGCACAGTTCAGCACGGTTCGGAGAAGAGCAGCTTTTCCTATGTAAATACAACGTGCACCTATACGCTATGAGTCTGAAGTCGTTTGAATGTGTTAAAGGGTTTCAATAAAGTAAAGCGAATTCTTAGCAATGAAGTGGTTATCTTCGAACTTGAGAAAATCTTGCAAGAATTGAAAGAAGAACCATCTTAGAACCGATACTGTAAGTTTTCTTGCACTAGCAGAGTGTTTACAGTCTCATCTTACAGTTATTTTACATCTCACAGCAGCAAACGAATATCAACCTTATCTTAACGGTCGCAAATATCACTGTGACTTTGACGGATTTGTCAATATAACAACCCAACGGCAACCTTATTGCAAGGAAGTAAAGGTCATGATGTTTTTGAAATTCGAACTATTATTGAATCCAAAATACAATTATCCTTTAGTGTATTGGTTTTCTATGCGGCAATCACTTATGTACCACCCATGTGAATGAAACGACGCTTTCCAATTTCAAAATCGTTTGAATTTATATCGCGTTTACTTCGCGCGTTCGTGAGATTTTGACAAAGGAGGAACGAGGAACATTGAAAAGTATATTGATTTGTTCCTTATGGTCTCTTGATTACAGTGGTAGTAATAATTATACTTCGTATAACGGGATTTCTGAGAAATATAGTATTTCTTATGAGAAGTTTTTTATAAATTTGAACAACTTTTATTCTGGAACTACAAGAAGTCTGGCAGGAATAGCAGGAAATATAATATGTCAATGAAGCAAGGCAATATTTATGTCAATACATCGGGCGTCATGGGAAATGTCGTATAGGTACTTTTTGAAATATTTTTAAACGATTCTAGAAGTTTTTTTTTTTTCTCTAATGCGGCCAGCATCATTTGAATCGTATGAGTATCGGTGATACGCTGGGTTTTTCTTTTTTCTTGTCTATGGTACCTAAGAACTGTGCCATTTATAAATCGATTTGATCAATTCTTTTGTTTGAAAGGATATACTTATAGAGCGGTCTTATATGAATTTGGTTCAGCTCTAATTGTGGTTTTGAGTTATAATAGCTTCAATAATACGTTTTTTGACGATGTTGTCATATTTTTCTGTGACTGTTATTTACTACTTAGCAAGTGATAGTATTCGAGTTCGTGTGGGGGCAGGTACCACTACTAAAATATGAAAAACAAAAGTTGAAGAAATACAACAGCCTTCCAAAAAAAAAAAAAAAAACACCTCAAAGTGAAAAATAACTGTAATTTCGGATATCGGTGGTAAAAAAACGAAAATACTAAAATCCTACTTCCACAATTAAAATTATACTTCTCGTTTTAGAATTCATTTGCTTGTTTTTTTTTTTAATCTTCGTTGTGTTTTCCTTGCATCATGTTTGCCGCAAATAAAAGTATTTCCTTTCTTTTCTTTTTTCTTTGTATGGAAAGTCCTGACAGTACTGCCGCTAGCAGGGGACGCTGACGTGTCTCCGTGATCTGTAAAACAAAAGCCTGCTTGTAAAATCCCATGTTGATATAATCCTCTTTCCTTTTCATTTACCGTAAGCATTTCTATCCGATATTGTAAGACTTAGAAAAACACTAGCGACAGGATACCTAAGTCTACGTGCATTGCGGGTAGTTTCGCGGATTATCTAGGTATTTATTTTTAAGTTTACTACCATGTCGGGTGCTTAAATGGGTATTTGTTTTAGACAAATACTGTCTTTATTTTACAAGGTTTCATTTATTTCACCTGTCCCAGTGTCTGTAAGGAAATATTGCAAGTTAAATACTAACCACTTCCAGAGGGGTATTGCGTTAAACATTAGGTATCAGTAGGAATCGCTTAAATTTTGACAGTTGCACAATATTCATGGCGTTGTTTACGTTGCTAAGCAGACAATTTTTTCAAACATATGAAAGAATGGATTTGCAATAAGCTTCAAAATGATTCAGATTCTGTTTAATAGTGTGTTACGCATTTAGGGTGCCGGTTTTACGGGCTTCCGTTTTGTCGATTTACAATTAATAGCAATAACCCAATGGTTGAAATTCAAACATTGAAACATTTAAAATTTGAAATTCAAACATTTAAATTTTAATTTTAAAAAAATCACTTTCTGTTCTGCACTGCCTCCTCCCCCCACTCCATATAAAATTTAACTGTGAAAATTTCATATTCGTTCATCCGCGTACTCGTAAGTTTCGTAAAAAAGAATACACATTTTTTGCGACACATATTGATATATGTAGGTATACGATTATATTCTTTGAGTTAATGTTATTTTGTAAACGAATATCTGTAGTAATTCTAGTAATACATCATATCATAGGTAACATATAAGCATCACAGCTTCAGGTCACACGCCAAGTGTCTGAGAGACGGAGGGAGTAGTAATTCACCACGCGATTCTAGTGCGTGTTGGTGGATAGCAAAATGTTTTAAATTTTTTGGGTAGAAAAGATTAATACTTGTCATTTAATAAAAAAATAGTAATTTAATATAGAGAAGTGGTGGCGCACTGGTTACGGCCGCGACTTACGAGTTGAAGATTGAAGATTCGAACATACACAAGCACTTAATTTCAGCAACACTGTTTTCAAAAAGGTGAAGGAAAACATTGTTACGAAACCTTAAGGTTTGGCTTTGAACCAAAAATTCGAAGATATTTGTGACGTCTACAAACCCGCACTGGGCCCGCGTGATGGATTACGAGCAACTCCGTTTCACAGAAAGGAGGCCTGTGTCCCAGCAGTGGGAACATTATATTATGCTGAATAATTTAATTATTATGAGAGCCACTTAACTTGAAAACAAACTGAATGAAGAGTTTGGCTGGTAGAGTTAAAAAGAAACTGTTTTCTTTGGGAAATATCAACCTTACCAGGAAGTAAAAGATTTCATTTTCATTTGCATCGTCAATTAGTCACGGAACAGTTTATTTTACCTGTACCTCTAAAGGTAAAATAAAACTGACTGTAAAAAGATTCAGTGGTGCGTTGTATTACTATATTTTTGCTTTCAAAGAGAAACGTCAATTTATTTTTCGTTTTCATGTTTCAGTTTGCTACCATTATTTGTTTGCTTGCGAACAACGAATGTAAATATCCATTTATTAACTTTTTAATTTGCTTGATAGCGTATACTCTCTCATAGTAAGGGCAGATGAGTGAGGGATACGGAGGAATGAGAAAAACGTTATATGAGAAAAGTTTTGATTATGGATGTCAATGGTTATAAGAGTAAGGGGAGACCAAAGAGATGATGGATGGACTGTGTCAATGATGATATGGATGGAAAGGCGGTCACTACCGAGATGAAAACTGATATAAAAGTATGGAAAAAAAAGACTTGTTTGCGGCGACCTTAAATAATTTGGGATAAGGACAGGAGACTTCTATAACTTCTTAAAAAATGTAATGGATAAATACACAAAAAAGTGGCAAGGGTTTTAGGAATTGGTACCGTCAGACACAGGGAAAAAGAAGACTTATGAAAAGCTATTATGCAAATCAAAAGACAGAATTGTATTTCATGGGTGGGGATCAAAACGCTATAGATATTGTGACGTATTAAAATGTATTAAGATCTAGGTAACCAATTTTGTCCTGTTGAAATTGGAGAGATCTAGATTTGGAATAACAGTTTATCAATCTGCTGGCGAGTTTGTTGCGCCACTTCTTCTTCCCAGCTAAAGCATTAGGAAGTGGTGAAGGGCGGGCGTTTCGGGGGACTGACTTTTGTAATTTTGACGTTCGAAAACTGCTGATCGTCATCTTAATTTCAATAAATGACTTTTAATTTTGATTTTTTTAACAATAAACTTTATTCGTACTCTTATGGAGAATTTGAAAAACAGTCACCAAATCGGTCCAGTCAGAATATAACAGTAATGATTTTAAATTTTTATTTCTTTTTGTAGATTTACCGTTGTGTGAATTAATGGATGTTCGAAATAATTAGGAGTTACAAATATAAAATTTGGCATCAAAATAAATCAACTCTCTTGGACTATTAGGTCCACAAAATGTTCGTTAAACTCTTACGACATTTTTCAAGTTTGGTGGGATATTAAAAATCTTTTGACAGTTTACTACGTAACGTAACACACGTACTACCTACGTTATGTTTGATTTAAAGTGGATGCGCCAAGGTACGCGCAAAAGGTGTTTCGGAAAAAGACGATTCTGAAAACACTGACCTGCAAACGGCCCAAAAAGATATGAAAATATTGCAGGCTATTTTGAGCAGTAACTAACTCTTGGTAGTCTGTGATACGTGTTGCAGAACGTGACCTTTCTATCATAGTTGAAATGATTTTGAAGGAAATTCCTAATTAATTGCTGCAAATGTTAGAAAAAATAATTTCCTCGACAATGTAAATAAGGCAGTGAATATTGTTGAACTGCAAAATGACATCCATTGCACCTGGGAGTTACAAAATTCTGAAGTGAATGCATCCTATTACCATCTTTGTGACGAAGATGACTATAATGTTGAGGATTTGTAAGGTAACGTTGCGCTTTATAAGAAGATGTAGTTGCAAACATTGAAAAGAGTATGCTCAGATAGTTTTAATGGAAATAATACATAGGCTTAGATAGAAAAATATATAAAACTAAATTAATAGTCACAGTCTCACCACAGCGACAAGCACAGGCCAAAAACTTGACAAAAAACAATGTATGGACTTGAGTTACTTTTGATTTTGAGGCTGAGATCAGACTGTAAACGGTCATTGACCCTCTGATTAATAGATAAATATAATATCAGAATAATATTTTATAATTGTGTGTAAATTGTGATTGTTAATGTCATGGGTATTTTAAAAGTAACTAACATAAATAATAATTTTATTTAACAAAAGACTTAGCCTAGGTAACATCTGTATTGTCTCAGTTATAGATAAGAAAAAGTGTTGTCCGAGTAAAATTTTCAAACTATAATTATTATAAGGTATCCTTTAGTAAGTTGCCTTCTCCGCGATCTGACATGTACACTGAGAGGGTAAAAGCCTTTTTCTTTTAAACATTGCGTTAACTTTTTTTTTGTACGGTAATTTGTTGTAATACCTTTACAGCCTTTATGTAGGAACTCCTTTGATACAATTCGTGACTGCATTGCGGTAAGCAGAGCTCATTTTTAATTATACAGGATTTTTTTTTAACCAGTGCGCAAATGTTTTTTGTTGGTTCAGTATCAATAATAGAACAGATTTCAACTATTTTTTAATATAAAAACAAATTCGACCATAAATCAGTAAACTGTGGACACCCTACATATTTCGTAATATGATATCGACAATAAGAATAGGTCAATAACCGCGCGTAGGTACTTCAAACTTCTTAGAATTTTGACCGATCGAACAACTGGTAGGTACTTGTAGCTACGCTCGGTCGTTCACCTTCGCCGCCGCGCCGGCGCCGCGCGCAAGTTTCCATAAAAACCAGTTTCAAAATAAACATCTTTCGTTAACGATAACTTAATTTTTTTGTACTAAGATATATCAAAATAAAAATTGCAAGCAACTCATTTAAGTTTAATTTGTCAAACTTTGCGCACTGGTTAAAAACCTATCCTGTATTTTTTATTTCTTGGAGCTACATTTCTTTTGGATCTTTGTGTTTCATAAAGTATTCCAGATGTTGTTGTACAAATAGGAATTATTTTCTAATACACAGTATGGACCACATATCTTTACATACTATAAAGCAAAGTCGTTTGCCGCGTTTGTACGCTTAGATCTTTCAAAGTAAGTACTTACGCAACGGATTATAACGCTGTTATAAATTAATAAATAGAGTGATATAAGACGAAGGTTTATATGTAGGTATATAGTACTCGAGTGAGTCCACTGGCAAAAGCTAGTATGGGATAAATGAAACCACAAGTCGTACAAGTCTAGAAAATTAAATAATATTAATATTAACTACAGTAAATAAAAAAAAAAAAATTCAAAGAAAATTAATGTCAAAATAAATGCAGTAAAAGTAAACACTCTGTTTACACAACGTACAGACGCTAGCACATCGAGCTACTACAATCTGTCAAATTTCTTTAATAAATTTTCAACTTTATCGCTAAAACATTAGGTTCATGGTTGATTGAGAGAATTTGACAGTTTCGGCACCTTGATGGGCTGGCGTCTGTACCTTCTTACCTTGTGGTTAAAGTGTACCGATTTTAATTTTTAAGGCAAATATCTAGAGTATGTAACAGCGCTGTGATAGTTTGCACTGCTTGGCAACGTCGCTTTTCAATATTCAAGAATTCAATTTCATTGAATTATTGACCTATTAATCCAATTTTACAGTGTTCAATTTTTGACCTTATTACTGGGCCGATTTTGTTTATTTTTTGTGTGTCGTCAGCAAAGGCAAGTATGTGGTTTGATTGATTGCTTAAGTGATTTCCAAACTGTACATACATAATGGCATTATATTGTATTTTTTAAACAATGGCTTTCAGCTATCCCTATGCCAGGCTCCACAGATTGCCCGCACATATTGTTTTTGTAATCTTAACCTTTCTTTTTTTGTACTTAATAATTTCAAATGAATTACCTCACATCAAGAGTTCATTAGGGAGTACGAACGAAGCGTATCCGTGATATGCATAAAGAGCAGCTTCTGGCCTTTGACTGGCCTGTTACTCTAGTGGTTAGTGACCCTGACTGCTAAGACTGAGGTCGTGGGTTCGATCCCCACCCAGGACAAATCTTTGTGTGATGAGCACAATCATTTGTTCTGTGTCTGGGTGTAATTTATCTATAATATGTATGTATTTAGAAATATATAACTATGTTTATCAGTTGTCTGGTTGCCATAGTACAGGCTCTGCCTAGTTTGGGATCAGATAACGTTGTGTTGGTTGTCCTAAGATATTTATTATTATTATTTATTTAATTAATATGTAGAAAACTAAAGTGACCCAATTTAAAATGCATAAAGGAAAGCCATTGACGTGAAATATAATGATACTATTATAGAACATATAAGTTCCGAGTGGTACCAGACGTAAAGAATAGCTCCATCACATTTCTTCCCGTGGGTGTCGTAAAACAAGTGTCCTGACTAAGGGTCTTACTAGAGGATGAGCAGCAGCGTTCTCTATGCATTTTACTATCATAATGCGATCGAATCAGAAATGAAGAGATCCGTAGGAAAACCAAGGTAACCGACATAACCCGAAGAATTGCCAAACTTAGTGGCAGTGGGCAGGACACATTGCTCGCAGAACGGATGGCCGATGGGGTCGGAAGGTTCTGGAGTGGCGACCGCGTACTGGAAGACAGAGCGTTGGAAGGCCTCCCACAAGATGGACCGATGACCTGGTGAAGGCCGCAGGAATAGGTTGGATGCGAGAAGCACAGAACAGGTCGAAGTGGCGGTGCTTGGGGGAGGCATAATAATCCAGCAGTGGACGTCTTTCGGCTGATGTGATGATGAAGAATTGAAATTTCACAGTCTTAAACGTGTTCTGCAAAAATGAGCACAACATCCGATTATGTCTTACATTTTTAGACACGTCATCATATTGCATACGTCATACATTTTCACGATAAAACTTTACCAATAACCAAATAATCTTGTATTCAGTTCTGGGGGCTTACTCTTCAACCTAATTTTAATTACAATCTAATGCCAATACGATTCCAATGTTAATTTTGTATACACGTGATACGGCACTCTTGAAAGCAATAGGTGTGTCAACATTGGAACAACAACAACGCCCGATCTCGATTCCACTTAGTTCTCCAAAATGGACACCCAATTTAAATACATTTTGGCGCTAGTGTCGAACTCAAGAATACGAAACGTCAAAATTCCAATGTCAATCGATCGGAATTAAAATCAAGAGTAAGCGCCCTGTTCTCCCAATAGCCGATCGACAATCATTAAACATGAATTATCTCTGTCGATTGCAACTGATATTTATTGCTCCAATGAAAATAAACCACGCTACTCGTACGCCATCTTGTGGCGGTCTGCCACGTAAATAGACGTAACTCCGTTACCTGTGATATCTCTGAGCGGTAGTGCAAGGCAGCTGTCAAGTTCGGTAAACGGTTTCGTTGTTGGGCACCTATTGAGCTAAAGTAATCTGTCTGAAATGAAAAGGTTTATTCTGTAAATAGAATCTAATAAGGTCAAATTGAATTATCTAGCGGAACTCCTTAGAAGTGATGGGTCGATATATAAATCAAATCAAATCAAATCATTTATTCTTTGCAAACATGGGTAATAGGTACATAGATGTTCATTTATGATAAAGTTCTCCACATTTTGCCGACTCATGGGCATGCAAATAATTGGTTGACAATAAAATTATAAATTTAACATTATGTGGCATGTCATTGGAATTAGGTACATATAATAAAATTAAAAAATATCAACATGGTAATAATTGGTTTACAATAAAATAATAAATTTAACATTAAGTGGCATGTCATTGGAATTAGGTACATATAATAAAATTAAAAATGTCAACATGGTCAAAGTAATAAAAGATTTAAAAAATGTCAACATGCTCAAAGTAATAAATTAAAAATATTAATAATGTCACACGGAATATTAATAACATCATGCCCACTTGAATAACAATAATATGTCAATAAGAGTAACAGTAGGTATGTAATTATAAATCAGTCAAAAACAGTAGGTGTATAGCGTAACAGTAAGTAAGTATATCAATCAGTCAATGAATCATCATTTAGAAAATCGTCAATTGAATAATAACTTTTCATAATTAAAATTTCGTTTAACGCCCTTTTGAATTTTAAAAGAGTCAAGTTTTTTATAACATTAGGTACTTTATTATATATGCGTGGGGCAATACCAAAAATACTTTTTTGCATTAGTGCGGTGTTACATTTCACTTGACATAATTTATTGACGTATTGAGTGCGTATTGGATTTTTCCTGACCTCTGATAATTTTTTAAATTGATGTGGATTGCATTTCACAAATAAAGCCGTTTCTAATATGAACAAAGAAGGTAAAGTTAAAATTTTTAATGATTTAAAATAGGGCTCGCAACTATCAGTTGTTTTTATACCGCACATTGACCTGATGCATCGCTTCTGCAATCTAAATACCAGCTCCCTATCAGTGGACTGACCCCAGAAAACAATGCCATACCGCAACACAGACGCAACCAGTCCATGGTACGCAGCTAAAAGAGCCTGACTGTTAGCTTTCCTTGAGAGTTGAAATAGAGCATATGCGGCTTTGCTGAGTTTCTTACATAATTCTTCAACATATACACATGACCGAAACTTTTTCTTTTAAATGACGAGTGTTTTTTGGGGTCGTCAATAGCATGTGGTATAATATTCAGTTGAAATACCAATGTTAAAATCAATTTTCACTGTCTTAACTTCACAAACGTGATGCGTACCGATCATCATCATCAGCATCACCATCATCAACATCATCTACTCAGCCTTTTCCCAACTATGTTCGGGTCGGCTTCCAGTCTAACCAGATGCAGCTGTCAGAGTGTTCGGGGTTCTGAAGACCCGTAACGAGTGTCAACGATCTACTTATGAAAGCCGGGACCAACGGCTTAGCGATATCTACACATAATATGGCAAAAAAAAACCACTCATACTCCAAGTATCACACAAATAACTGTGACTGCCTCAAAAAAAAAAAAACATAAGTTTTATATTTTTTTTTTATATTGACGTTTTTAGTCAGTTTTGCTAGCTAATTTAATTTGCCCTTTTATTTTTTTTGTCTGTGTAAAGGCCTCCTTTCTCTCCGTCCACCTCTCTCTGTAAAGAGCTGACAAGGACCAATCTTTATTAAAGGAGTCACTCTCATCCCGTCATTTCCCTCTGGGTCTACTGCGAGGTCGATCGACTCAATGATCGTCTGGCATACGGCAGACGTGTCCAGCCCAAATCCATTTATGCCAGGCGCCGTCCGAGAGGGGGGGTTCTAGGGGTCACGACCCCCCCCCCCCAAAGACAGTCATGCTGTCGAAACCCCGAACGATTTGCCTGTCTTACTATCTTAAAATTATTGTTTTCACTTGAGCCACGGAGACTTCGATGGACATTTGCAAAAAGATTATAACCCGGGACATCATTCTGATCAGTAGCGCTTGCGACTACTAGACCAAAGAGGGTTTACCTTCCTAAAAATATTCTTCAGTACTCATGGTGACCCCCCCAAAATGTTAGGCTGCGACCGCGCCTGATTTAAGCGTGGCAGCTTTTCGAGTGACATCAGTTATTTTAGTGATGCAACGAAAGCACATTTACGTTAAATAAAAATGCTAAATACAGCTGCCATTTTTCATATCTGACTAGAAATGGCGACACACTTAACGTGTTATTAAAATAGAGGTGGGAATGAACATTTTCCTTTCAGAGAGGAGGGCATTGTCCCACCGTTTTTAACACGCTTTTTAAAACATTCTATTTTATGTTCACTTGTATCTTTCTTTCTATGTAACGGAGTCTTTGATCGTGATTTTCACCCACTTAAAACATCTGATTAAATTGTAATTTACCGGGTCAAATTAAATCAGCTAGCAATCCTTTACCTACGTGTTGGGTAGCGAAAAGGAAAACTCATTCAACACAAAAAAAAATATCATCATTTGATGGACGAAAAACCGTACCGGAATTCGCACATTTTTTACGAATTTCCAAAAACTTCCCTTAATGTACCTACTAATGAGTGTCATTTAACGTTTTGAACAAATTTGAATAATGAACAAACATTTTTATTTTGGTTTTTTTTTTCGGTATCAATACCTAACACGTGGGTAAAGTATTGCCAGCCAATTTAAATCGCTGGAAGAGGGCGTTATCCGCCCTCCACCGACGCCTGGTGCGCCTGTTACAGGCCGGGTGAGCGGAAGATATCTCCCGCTCTCTTTCTGTAGCCTCCTTCTGCGACATGACTGTTTCGCAGAAGGATACCACCGCGTCCCAGGACTCCTTGCTTCCGACCATCGACTCGACCACGGCCAGCATCGACAGGTCATTGCCTACTCTTGAGATGAGGGCACGACGCGGCTCCTCCCAAGCGGCACACTCTGCCAGCATATGCCGTGCCGTGTCCTCCCGGCAGTCGACGCAGTGGTGACACCGGGCGTCTAGGTCCTTGTTTATGCGACATAGGTACTTCCCGAAGCAACCATGCCCCGACAGCACCTGCGTCGCCCAAACGACAGGGAGCCGCGCCTCCTCCCGAGCGCCCGAATACTGGCTGGACCGCCTCGACGGTGGTGAGGCGGTAGGGCGTGAAAGCCTGTCCCGCCAGCCTGCCATCAGGGCTGCGCGAGGCTGTGACAGACGGAGCTCCAAGTGTCGCTCCATCTGTCGCTCGCCTCGCAGCCGCGCTTCCTCGCGCCACTGATATAGTGACGCAAGTACTTTCGCCACCAGCAGAGTCTAAGCCGAGGTCTGTACCCCACAGGAGGTGCCCTTAATGAGCAGTCGCTCTAGTTTTAAGTTTTTCAAGCCCTGGCTGGAACCCTTACTTTCAGGCAAGCGACGGCTAAGCAGCCAACAACCCTACAAGCTGAAAGATGAAATTAAAAAAAAATCTGTCCACTTCAGATTAATTACAGAAATATCAATATTATTACCAATATTTTCTTTTGTGACCTATTAGTATCGACAATATGAGTGTTTCGTTTATCCTATTACCCAGTAACTGAATTGTGTAGATCAGGAAGGCAATCGCTCCAAGCTGCATCCGGGTAGACTGGAAGCTGACTTCAACATAGCTGGTGAAAGGCTGGGCAGATGATGTTGAGTGTTTTAATTTACGATCACAGTAATCATTCTCCCATTTGCCCTTATCCCAATTAATTTGGGGTCGCCGCAACATGTGTTTTTCAGCCACACTTCTCTATTAGTCATCATTTCAGTAGTCACCCTCTTTCTCTCCATATAATAATTCACACAGTCCATCCATCGTTTGTTTCTCCCTTTACTCTTAGAGCCACTGGCATTCATACTCAATACTTTCCTCACGACATTTTCCTCATTCCTCCGTATCACGTGACCAAACCATGACAATAAATTCCCACATAACTTTTCAGTTACCGGTGCCACTTTCAGACTTCCTCTTTCTGTGATTTACTATCACAAGTAAAGATTAGAAATAAACTATTATCGCATACTTTATTTCTATCCACAAGCATAAAGTAATATATATGTATTTATCGGAAATTAATGATTCGGTTCGATGAGTATGATTGACAGTCCCATCAGCTTTGACCAATTTAACCATTGAAACTATTAATTAATATTAAATATCAGTTATCTCTGAAATGTTTTAAACGTACTGTAACTGACATTCAGTTCCCTTAATTGATGTTATGGGTACCTACTTCACCGGGTTGAATATACCAGATGGAAGCTAAAATTTTCATTAAATAATTCGCGTATTCATGTTTTGATTAATTATGTTGGAAATCGTATCTATTTGTCAGTTTAGATGCAAATAGATCACTAACTAACTATTTGAAAGGGTACTTCAATAGTAGATATCTAAATATGAATACGTGAAACAAAAACTGTACTCCTTTTTAGGAAAACTACGCGGACGGAGGTGTATGAAATTTGGCACACTTAAAGTTTATATGGAGAAAAAGTGCAGGAAGATATTATTTTTTTAATTATGGTCGAATTTAGTTTCTTTTTGCTTTGTCTAATTTCGACCACTGTGCAACCACTCATCTTTCATCATCATTTCAGACGAAAAACGTCCACAGCTGGACATAGGCCTCCTCCTCTCATTAGGGAGTGTTTGCCATAATCGCCACGTTTGTGTGATCTGAGATCGCCACGCTTGGTAGGCGTGTTAGCGACTGTGCGACCACCAGTTACACGTAATTGTTGGTAAAAATGCCGTACCTATCGAATCCCATGCATACCACACCTAGTATAAAATAGTCAGCTGTCTCTTCGTTCCCACTCAAGCTAGCAATCTTATCTATTTTAAATAAGCGCCAAACATAGCCGTCGGTAATTGAACTTCCCTAATTGCTCCCGGACTATCGGACTAATATAAAACGTTTAAATTAGAATGGTGCTCGCCAACCTGTTTACCTTTTATAACCAAAAATAAATGCGAGACTCAAGCCGCGGCGCTTGCAGCGCCATCTAGCGTGAGACGTTGGAAACGCATTAGTACTGTGACCTAGTAAATGTTTGTTTGTTTAACGCCATCTGTTGGCGCGCGCATGAACTAGTTTCCTGGCAGTTTATTTTTATAGTCAGATCATTGTTAGGCAATATAATTTTAGGAGCTTGATTTCTTAGAAAAACTTGTTGCTTGTAGATTTGAAGCCATTGCTTTGCTCCATTTTTATAACAGGAACAGCAATCAGCGCAGTTGCGCGTGCGCATGCTACAGTTACGCACCTAATTTGTTATGTATGTCCATATTCCTTGATGACCTATTATTAATCAACTGAGTACTAGAACCGATGACCTGGTGAAGGCCGCAGGAATACTTTGGATGCGAGAAGCACAGAACAGGTCTAAGTGGCGGTGCTTGGGAGAGGCGTATGTCCAGCAGTGGACGTCTTTCGGCTGAAATGATGAGTACTAGAAGACCTCTTTCTTCTTTTTTTTATTAAGATTCTCCTTAAGGGAAGTCTCCTCTCTCCTTATGGTTTGATATCCTGCCATACTTATTTTGGCTTACGAGCAGCGTTACAGGGATCTGATTTTAAGAGTCATACACATCACATTCGATAACTACTTCCCGTCGGTGTATTTACAGCTTCATGAGATATTTCCGCTTTGTCTCTAAGATGGTAACAAGTCCATAGTACATCCGGTGAGCTGAGGTGGGTTGAAGGCTTGTTTCTCATTTCTTAACATTAAAAAAAAACTTTTTTCATTACGTTAGCCGTTTCTATAGCTTTGTCTCGTATGGCAATTTGCCATTAATGAACATAACTATAACAAACTTTTATCATCACGCCGGTACCAGCTGTTTCTGTTTCTGTCTCGTTTCGGCACGAATTAAATAAGAATAACTTTGAAACCGGCAAAACGAGCAATTTGACAACCACCTTTTTTGTGGGTGTCAAATCATCAAATGACGTCTCCCGCTCTGGCCGGAGCGGGAGGGGGTGTCAGACTTTTACTGACTAAAACTAAACCGTGTTCCTTCAGTTGCCTATATACCAGGGCCATGGTAATTCTTTCGTACAAATCTCGCGACCCTGGCAGAATGTGAGGACCACCTGACACTGCTAGTTTTCCCGGTTAAATGGTGGAACCTGAGCCATCAGTTCCGCTAACAAGCGGATGCTGATGGCTCAGGATCCACAATTTAGGCTGAGAGTCAGAATTTTTTAAAGTCAATATTACATGACAGTCCCCTAAGATGCCCTTCACCACTCCAGAGTACTTTAGCTGGAAATAAGAAGTGGCACAACAAACTCCCCAGCAGCACAGCTGTCTGTTCAGTTAGAAGAACTTAATTCAATACAACAGTAAGTTATTAATAATTTGTAATACAACACATCAAATTAAGTTACTCGCCATAAGGCAAGTAGCACACGTCAATATACCAATAAAAAATATTGAATACTAAGATCACCAAAAGACATGGTCGTGTCCAGAGAAGGACATAAACATTACCAATAAAATGGGGAGGTTAGCTTTATTGGCCACTCTTGGCGATCGAAGTTTGGTGGTAAAATGCATATAGAACGCTGGTGCCCATTCTCTAGTAAGTCTCTTAGATGCCTTTTACGACACCCACAGGAAGAGATGGGATAATTCCATTAAGTGTTGAAGTGTTTGTATGAAAACGCCAGTATGTCAGTTCGGGTCCAGGACAGAGCCTCGAAACCTATCCTTCTGCAGCGAGGGGTGAGACAGTGAGATGTCATCTCTCCGAAACTGTTCACCGCTGCACTGGAGGATGTCTTCAAGGTTCTGGACTGGAAAAGGCTGGCATCAACATCAATGGCGAGTACATCACTCACCTTCGATTTGCCGACGATATAGTAGTCGTGGCTGAGACTATGGAGGACCTCAGTACAGTGCTCGATGACTCGATGCTTACTAAGTCGTGATAGGTACTGTGGCGTTGTAAAGCTCTTCACTAGCGGGACGGACGCGAAGGCGTTCTCGCAAAAGAAAGGCTCCGCTGTTCTCAACCCTTTTTTTTATATCGTCGGACAACCAACACACTATTATCTAATACCAAACTAGGCAGAGCTTGTACTATAGCAACCAGACAACTGATAAATATACTTATATATTTCTAAATACATACGTAAGATAAATTACACCCAGACACCGAACAAATAATTGTGCTCATCACAAAAAGATTTGTTCTGGGTGGGAATCGAACCCACGAGCTCCATCTTAGCAGTCAGGGTCACTAACCACTAGACTAACAGGCCTGCAGTCAATTATCAATCCATTTAATTTTAACAAGTCTTGTTTACTTGAGCAGTCTTAGCACGAGCACCATTTTGTGACGAAAGAGTAGCAAAAAGTTACGTTCCGTGTAGACAGTACAATGGCAGTAAAGTAGAAAGCGTTGCGAATACCCATTTTTTCACATCCGCGGATGGGGATGCGAATGTGGATCTTAAGATTTATTATAAGAAACTATGTGAGTGGAGAATTAAAATAATAAGAGAGTAATTATATTATTAATATTTTAATCAAATATTTAGTAATTAAAGTTGAAAATAAGAGCATTATATTTAAAAAACAGTAAAATTGCTGCTTTTCCGGGGTCGAGTCTGTTACGCAGAGGTTCATAAATTAAACCCACACTACTAAACAATTGTTTGCTAGGAACACTGGCTGGTGGTGTCGTTATAAACTACGTCTATTTTCTTTCTTGTCGCGACATCTGCACCCGCATGAACATCCGCAATGATTATTACGGATGCGGATGCAGATGTCCAAATCAATGCGGAAGCCCCCCATTTGTGGATGCGGATGCGAATATTCGCAACATCTCTAGTAGAAAGAGTCAAAAACTGCACTTTTTACGAAAATCACTCAGAATTCTTTGTTTTGATTCTTTGTTTTGTTTTTATTCTGTTTGATTTAGGTTTAAATGATATTAAGTCACCAATAATAACTAGCTTTTGCCAGCGGCTTCGCCCGCGTATTGTACGTATAATAAACCTCCCTCTTGAATCACTCTATCTATTAAAAAAACCGCATCAAAATCCGTTGCGTAGTTTTAAAGATCTAAGCATACATAGGGACAGACAGAGGGAAGTGACTTTGTTTTATACTATCTAGTGATGTTAACTATGTAGGAGAAGATAGATTTGTACCAAACTCGCTCTTTTACATTATTCGACTCAGAATGCTTTGTGTTATAGGATATTTTCCTGTTTAATTCTCAATCATTTTACTGACATTAATGAACTAACGTAACGTATATAAAGACAACTACAACATTTTTTTCTCAAAGTGTCGAGTCACCGTATTTAAGATCAAAAAGTTGTTCAATAATATTAACCTTACTTAACCATTTCTTTGGTAATGCCCTATTAACTAAATGATGAGAGCCGTGGTGGCCTAGTGGTAACGGCCGCGACTTACGAGTAGTAGGTCGTGAGTTCAAATCCAAGCGAGCGCTTTACTTTGTGTTAATTTATTTCATCAGCACTTCTCTCAAAACGGTGAAGGAAAACATCGTGAGGAAACCGGCATGTCTTAGAACCAAAAATTCGAACACATGTGACGTCTACCAACCCGCACTGGGCCCGCTTGGTGGATTATGGCCCACTCCCTCTCACCGAGAGGAAGCCTAGGTCCCAGCAGTGGGAACATTATAGGCTGCTGATGATGATGAACTAAATGATGTAACATAGAAGAAGATAGCTTTGTTCTTCTTATTAATTATTGATACATATACTTTTACATAGTTTGCGTTCAAAATGCTCTCCTGTGAAATCATGATAATCTTGATCTGTGCTGTTTATTCGGAGAATAGTAATGACCTATTACATTATGTGTAGGTATATGGCTCTATGTTTGTCTATTGTGCCAGGGTTAACGTGACAAAGGAAGGCTAGTAACAAGATTGCGATTTAAACTAGACTACATTTAAATTAATGCTAGAATTGAGTACGAGAGAAGTTTGTGTTTATGAGTGAATTATAAGCTTCTTTAAAACACCAATAAACAGAGGATCAATAAATAAGTTCTAAGGAAAGGAGAAAAACAAAGAATCCAGAATTTAACGCTCTATCATCATTCTCCGGCTTTGTCTTTCCATACGTATCTCTGAGGGGGGGTTATTACTTAGCCACCCCCCCCCCCCCGGTTGTGACTAAGTAATAACTGCCCCACGGATCGATCAATCACGTTAAGCTATGCTGGCCACGGTTGGGTCGTGGATGGGGTGACCATCTTTCTTATTCGAAACTCCTCGGTGCCTCCTCGTCGTTGCGAGTCGTCAGAAGCCCGAAAGTCTGACAACCAGACGCTCCATGTAAAATATTGGTATTCAGCTACATTCGGTGAGACTTTAAGCCGACGAAAACGGCTAGTAAGATACTTATGTATTAGCCGTGTACTCTCGAATATTTAGATCACAAATATGGGGAGAATTTTCTCAACTGCCCCAGCGCGACCGCAGACAGGCCGCGTGAGCGCAAAAGACGACTTTTTCATGTCGTCGTTTGGGCCTGAGAAAAATGTTTTAAAAATCACAAAAGCATCAATCCCCATGCACTTTTTTCTCAGCTTTCTGATGGTGCTATCAGTTTTCACAAATTTTTACTTAATAACCTATAAAAATGCAAATGTTGCTAAAAATGCGTTAAATCTCATGATGTAAAATTTTTAGAATTTTTTTGACCATCTAGATCGAAAGATGAGACAATTTTAGTAAAGTATAGTCCATAAAAAAGAGGGGTTTTTTGATATTTTTATGTATTGGACCGATGAATGTATAGATGCGAGTCACCGCGCGGCACGGGCGGCTGCTACGCGCCCGCCGTACTTGCGCCAAATTGACCTGGGCCCCTTGTGGTTTGGTCGTTTGAGGAGATTTTTTTTTAAATGTTCGTCATAAAATTCCCTATCGGTTCCTCTTTTTCGAATTCGAGTCCAAAAATGGGTTTGCATGGAAAAATCTAGATTTTTCGTACAAAAATGTCACTACGGAAGACGAAATTGAGATTTTATCGGATTTTGTTTGGGGAATTGCTCGTCTTGGAAAACCCGACAAAATTATTTACTTAGAATCCGGGGAGAAATTTTCTGTTGCCCTTAAAATGGCCACAATCATCCAGAAAATTTCTCATATCAGAAATCGTTTTTCTGAAAAATCACACATCATATACAGTATTTAGGTTAGGCGTACTTGTTCATACTCGGAATACATAAAAATAATGCCTCGCGGTGTGCGGCGGCGTTAGGAGCGGCGCGGGCGCTTAGCAGCCGCCCGTGCCGCGCGGTGACTCGCACCTATACATTCATCGGTCCAATACATAAAAATATCAAAAAACCCCTCTTTTTTTATTGACATATACATATATACATATACTTTACTAAAATCGTCTCATCTTTCGATTTAGATGGTCAAAAAAAATCTAAAAATTGTACATCATGAGATTTAACGCATTTTTACCAACATTTGCATTTTATAGGTTATTAAGTGAAAATTTGTGAAAACTGATAGCACTATCAGAAAGCTGAGAAAAAAGTGCATGGGGATTGATGCTTTTGTGATTTTTAAAAGATTTTTCTCAGGCCCAAACGACGAGATGAAAAAGTCGTCTTTTGCGCTCACGCGGCCTGTCTGCGGTCGCGCTGGGGCAGTTGAGAAAATTTTCCCCATATGTGTCTTTAAAATGTCGTTTGCACAAAATACAATATGTAGTCGGCTTAAGCTTAATGGTAAAATGTTCCTGGATTATTTATAACGTCCCGTGACTGACTGCGTGTATTTTGTAATTCATGTGTTTTTAATACTAATTTCCGGGATAAAATGTAGCCGATGTCCTGATCCAGCTTCGAGGCTACTTATACTGTCCCACCAACGGGCCCAAGCATCTCTCAAATCCTTCCGAGAACTCTTTTGTCGCGCCACCTTCAACCCTTTCTCCCGGAACGCGTCCCGGGCTGGTTTTTGGACAGCTTCGGCGGAGCCGTCCATCTTGATTTTTATCTAGCCATCATGCTGTAAGCGGCTGATGTGACCCGCCCATTCCCATTTGAGCCTGGTAACCAACTTTCCTACATCCCGTATGCCGCGCTTTGGAAGTCAGTGAGGAATCCCGAATTCTTACCGGTTCAAAAGCTTACATCTGAAAAGGTAACAGAAAAATAGCCTTACTTTTACATTTACAATAATAATAAATAATAGTTTAAAAAGAAAAAAAAAAAGAAAAATCCTCGTTATAATAAAATCTTAGTTCAGTTTCATAACTCACTTTGATTCAAAAGGGAATGCAGAATACATATTATATTTGATAATGGACTTTGAAACTAGAGATGGAGAATGAATTTTCATTTAACATTTGTCTTAGTTATTTTTGACATGGACTGGCATTCAGATTAGATCTTAAAACATGTTTAAGTACGAGAAATAGCGTTTTATAAACATCACTTCGAAATTCAGACAGTGCTGAAATGCGTGAATTCGCGATGGTTAAAAAGAAATGGATTTGAAATTGTGCACATTCGGTACAATTCAAAGGGTGATTGCGTAGCGTACAAACAATAGGAATGGATTTCTTTTTGACAGTTCTACACCATTCATTGCGTCATTTACGTTGTTTAGCGGACAATTTTTTCGAACATAAAGCAATGGATTAGCAACATACTTTATTATTTATTTAAAATGATATAGATAGTGATAGGAGTCTGCATGGTGCCGGACGTAAAGAATAGCAACATCCCATTCCTGCCACTTACTAGAGAATGGGCAGCAGCGTTCTCTATTTTCATTTTATTACCATACTGCGATCGCCAACCCGCCTGCCAAGTGTGGCGATTATGACAAACGCCCCCAAATTGGCGGAGGCCTATGTCCAGCTGTGGACGTTTTACGGCTGAAAAAAAAGATAAGATTTTGATGTACAGTGACGCAATTAGGGTGCTGTTTACAGTGAACTTAGAGCAATATTGACGATCATCTTAAATTTTCCATATTTTCACATCAGAACTGTTTTGTTTGGCAGTCCTTGTATGACACAGCAAACTGACGTTATGGAATTCGCCAATTTGCGTGATAAATATTTATCCACTGACCGTTGGTGGTCTTCAGGCAGAAGACAAATTAAGACAAAAGTTTGTCTCCATCGTAACATAACGTATTTAATTTTGTAGTCCATTATTTAGTACCTAAGGCACAAAGTTGGTCACTTACTGAACAACAAAAGCCGAAACTCAAGATTTGCCAACAGGCAACGAAGCGCAGCATAAAAGCTGTCAAGCGTACTGACAGAGTTAGTAGCACCACCTTGCGCTCCATAACTTAAGCTGTGGACGTTGGAGGAAAAATAGCCAGGCTGAAGTGGGAGTGGGTTGGACGGGCACCCGGAGAGATCGACGAAGATCGACACTCACTGGACGCCTGAGGAAAGACGTTGCCGTCGAGGTAGCCACGGCGAAGGTAGTGTGACGGTCTGGTAAGCCAGAAAACGCACAAGACAAAGGTTTGCAAGGTAAACAAGGAGGCTTTTGTCCGGCAGGGAGACACAATACAGGTTAAAAAATTAGAGGTGTCAAGGGACACCCGGATGGGACGAAGTTCCTTTCCAGGATTCATAATAGTTATAATTTTTTAATTATTTATTATGTACAAAAAACCTGTATACACTCAACAAAAATATTCTCTCTCTCTCCCTATCTCCTTCTCTCTCCCTCTCTCTCCCTCGCTCTCTCTCTCCCTCTCCCCCCCCTTCACCCCCTCTCTCCCTCTCCCCCCTCTCCCCCTCTCTCCCTCTCAACTCACAACAAAAAAAAACAACAACATACAAAATATATACGGTCGAATTGAGAAACCTCGTCCTTTTTTTGAAGTCGGTTAAAGCATGTCGTGACAACTTTTCGTAAGATTTTTTTCCGTCTAGCCCCCTTTCACAACGCGCGATGGGGAACTTCGTTCCAAAAAAAAATAAGTGTGAGAATTCTTAAAACTATGTTAGTGCTTTCTGAATTAAACCGTAGGGTGGGAGGGGAGAATCTACTTTTCATTGTATTCTTAGAGACTTAAATGAAGAAATGTCATAATACTTTTTATTAATACTGCTTCCTATTGTCTTATTAAATGTTTTGCTTTACAAACATGAATGCTGTTTACAATACTGCGTGACACAAAGGAGGTTACTGTGTTATTAGTGCTTTTCCCTGACGTTCCTTCTCAGAGACTCGTCCTTTTTCTATGTTGATACTCTTGACTTCGTGACCAATTTCACAATGTCAATGGCAAATGTATCAAAATAAAGAGAAGCTGCAGAGCTAAGTATTGTCGTAGAGACATTTAGGTACTTTGTTAGTTTAGCAGCCATAATACTTATAGCAACGCAAATAGACGTCATCCATCCTTTATCATCGTTCCCACTGCTGGGACACAGGCCTCTGTGAGAGAAGACGCGGGCCGTAATCCACCAAGTGTTTGCAACTGCACTACGCTCACTCGCATCTCATCATTTTCAGCCGTAAGACGTCCACTGCTGGACTTAGGCCTCCCCCAATTTGGGGGGCGTTGCCATAATCACCACGCTTGGCAGGCGGGTTGGCGATCGCAGTATGGTGGTAAAATGCATAGAGAACGCTGCTGCCCATTCTCTAGTAAGTCCCTTAGTCGCCTTTTACGACACCCCCGGGAAGAAATGGGGCACTCCCATCTCGTTGAACTCAATTTTTAACCGACTTCACAAAAAGGTAAATGTTAGTTAGCTCATAACTTTTGACTGGACGAACCGATTTTGATGATTCTTTTTTGAAAGCTGGTGCTTCCCGAATGGTCCCATTTTAATTTGGTTACATTTGGACAATGGGCTTCTGTGAAAACCACTTAAGTCTTAAATTTGCATTAAGTATTTGCGCGACAAATGAACGAATAACGCGATAAGATTAGTGTTGGGTATCTATTATAGCTAAAAAGTTATAAATAAAAACTTAAAAAAAAATAACAACCGACTTCCTAAAAAAAACACTACAAAGTGAAAAATTACTTTAATTTCGGAAGTCGGTGCCAAAAAACCTTAAATACAGATCCTAAGACACCGACTTTCGAAATTTAGTTTTTTTTCACTTTGTACTGTTTTTTTTAGGAAGTCGGTTATTTTTTTTTTGTAAAAAGTTTTTTTTAAAATCCTATACGTATTGTATTTATCTACCTGTACGTTAAATAATAGGCTATAGAGACAGTAACTACTCTGGCTGGCGATTGCAGTGACATTGAACTACTAGGTATAATTATTGTATATCTAACACGAGAGAGTGAAATTCTTAGTCATCACACAATCTCTCCATGATTGTATGAAAACTAAACTCCAACACACGGAAACTCCAACTGCTAACGAACATAAAATCGCGAAACGACAGAACTATAAACCCGAATCGTTCAGTGTAGCAACATTGTCTGTCGCGTCAGACGCTCGCGTGTAACGAGCCTGCGCAGAGCC
Source organism: Aporophyla nigra (assembly GCA_947507805.1). Classification (NCBI taxonomy): domain Eukaryota; kingdom Metazoa; phylum Arthropoda; class Insecta; order Lepidoptera; family Noctuidae; genus Aporophyla; species Aporophyla nigra. The sequence continues at coordinate 30,245,403 of OX382291.1, read as the reverse complement.
GCGCGGCGCTAGAGTCGCTCCAACGAAAATAAGTCAGCGCTCGCGCAGTAATCGCCCGGCTCCGCGGGTATTCGAACGAAATGCGCCCTCATTATGGGCAGCAACTGTTGCAAAGGCGATGCCGGTGGCAGACCTATCAGGTCTAACTCGTCTATCTACAACAGGTATTTCGTGCTGGCTATAACCATACTTCAGGAGTTCTTCGGCGTACCTTGGGTCCTCAGGCCCCTACGCCCGTACGTAGTGTAGTGAGAGTGTCCCCGTGTAGTGTTGTGCTTGAGGTAGTATAGTTTGAGTTATGTAATTAAGGTCGGGTACCAGTGAAGTAAAGCATGGCTCGCTAAATCAAACGGTAACATTTTTCATGCTGAGTTCGAATTTCGTGTGATTGGATTGAATGGCTTTTGATCTATCTGGGCGAATTTACTGGTCCGTATTGATGTTATTTGTGTCATAAAATATGTTGATAACCCTCCGGATGCTACAGGTGTCTACTGTCGTCCTCGAAGTGCGTAGTTTTATTTTGTTTCATAAAATTAATGAGCTCATCTCTTATTTTTAAGAGTCGTGTTATTTTTGTAGATCATTTGACGTCGTACATTTATCTGGATGATTTGTTATGCTTCTATCGGTGAGGGAGATACGGGGACGATTCTTGTTCGTTGTCGATTTTAATAAAAAGTGTATTATGTAATATAAAGTCAATAATATTTTAGTGGGCTTATTAAATGTTTCAGGTCAACTCTTGACGTAAGTATGTGCTATCTAGATTTGTTTACATGTAAAAACTTCTTTCATAATTTTGATATTCAAATTACATGTAATGAACTAATGACATATGAATGGGTTATAAATTTATAATTTAACCAGCTCTGCTCATAGTTAATACCTTTAACGATTAGTTTGTAAGAGCCACAGCGGTTCATCAATTTTCCGTAATATTTATACAACAGCTTAGTAAGAATTATTTTCAGCCGTAGTCATTAAATCTTTCTAAACACGAGTACCGATTATATTTGATTCATAGTTCTTTAGAGTGATGGCGGGCGGACACACGTTGTAGTATTTCACTAAAACAAAGTATCATTAAATGCTGCTTTTTATAGCACAAACTACATATCTTCACACCTCGTTCCCCCAAAGGGTTGGGCAGAGACGTACTTATAGTACCACCCACAATTCGCCAGTTATGTTTAAGTCTTCAGATTTTTTATTTAAGATTATTTGTGAGATAAATTGTCATACAGTTATTACGTATTTATTTTCTGTTTCGAACTCGACTGGAGGTATACTACGCTCCCATTGATATAATAAAATCGCAGCGGCATTTTTTCGCAAAAATCGAACACTATGTTTTTCGACACGCTGAAGCTCACTCGCGTTTCACTTTGTAGGATTCTGAATGCTTTGTTCAACACCGAGAGTTGATAATTCAGGTCGTGATATTCGCCGAACGCGATATTTAAACCAAGCGTGGACGCTGGTTTAGTTTTCCCGGTTAGATTTTACAAATTAAATCGGCTGTTACCTAATGTAAAGGGTGGACTACTAGTTTATATGTGGCGTTCCACGCATATAGGTACCAGATGTCAGCATTCAGTTTCCGAGTTATTTGCGTTTTTGTAAAATCGGGTGAAAATATGGCATTTTGTATTATTGTTTTACAATTCTGTTGTTACTGATTTTATTGTTCTACAACAAATTTGCTACAATTTGATACAATTAACATCTACAGACAACATTCCTAAGCAAATTTTTATGTTGAATTTTTGAATTTTAATACTATTTGTATATTGGCAGTCATAGCTGGGCATTAACTCGTTAATCCGTTAATCGTTAATTAACGAAGTTAACATTTTGATTAACGGATTAACTTTTAAGTTAACTTTAAAAAATGTTAACGGACAGGTTAACTTCCGTTAATATGCAGAAGTCCGTTAATCATTAATCCAATTCCTACTATTTACCGCACAGCACCGCGGTGCGGCGCGAAAAACTGGCTTAGACAAGTATGAAACGACAAAGATTTTAACACCAAAACGAGCCTCGCTTTCAGACGAGAAGGGGAGTATGCACCTTATGCCCGACGATTAAATCACACATTTGAATTATACAAGTATTTTGTTTTGTTCCTAACCTGTTAACTTCCAGACCCTAAACCAACAGGTTTTATTAGTTCAATAGCGCAACGATATAAAAATGCAATTTTACGCATATTAACGGATTAACGATTAACGTTAACTTGCGTTAATTCTTCCGAAATGTAACGCTTTACCGTTTAACGAAGCTAACTTTTTTTTAGCGGATTAACGATTAACGAAGTTAACTATTTGATTAACGGTGCCCAGCTATGTTGGCAGTACAGTATCGGTTCTGTTAGTAATACATTGATGCATATAATGTGTTGGGATCTATGTGGAAAAATCTATGTAACTAACGAGTAGAACATTGTTTTTTTGTAACCTTAACTTTCAAACCCAGAATTTCAAATTTGGATGTCTGTTACAAAAAAAGGTTAGGATTTTTTTTTTTTTGTAATCAGCATAATAAAGGGACTCTTCTAGATTCTAAATCCGGCCTTAACTCAATACCTCCCTACTGGTACCTTTATGCGCGGAACGCCACATAAAGGTTTGTTATTATAATATACCTACTAATATAATTTGTCTGGCCCGCTAGTATAGTGGTTAGTGACCCTGACTGCTATGACTGAGGTCGTGAGTTCGATTCCCACCCAGGACAAATCTTTATGTGATGAGCACAATTACTTGTTCTGTGTCCGGGTGTAAATTATCTATAATATGTATTTAGAAATATATAAGTATGTTCATCAGTTGTCTGGTTGCCATAGTACAGTCTCTGCCTAGTTTGTGATCAGATAACAGTGTGTTGGTTGTTCTAAGATATTGTTATTACGAATAGCTAATAATTGTGTTTTCTTTCGTCACATATTACAAAAAAGTCTTAATATTCAAACTACAATATCTGGAAAACTTAGTAAGTACCAAGACCTCGCCATTGAAATTAAAACCCAATGGAAAGCACAAACAGTCCATATCGTTCCTATAGTACTCTCATCTATCGGTGTAGTACCGAAGGCTCTCACACAAAGTCTTAACACTCTACACATGCCTTCTCACATACTTTACATGCTCCAAAAAGCCACCATACTCAACACCTGTCGCATCACACGAAAATTCCTGACTTCTTCAACGCTGTCATCCACCTTTTCAATTTAAATTTTCCCCTTTACACACTTGGTTCCGGCCCGTGTGTAAGGTCGTTAACTCTCTTAAATGGAAAGAAAACTAAAGAACTCAAAATAATAAATAAAAAAGAAGGGTAATACGGAAAGGGTATAGAAAATTCGCATCGCTGCTACCAGGAATACTGCCCAACAGGCTGGTGGTATTTCCACGTAAGGCTAACGATAGAAAGTTCAAATGCCGTTTTTGGTGCTTTCGTGTCTGAACGTAGAATTTCCGTTAAATGTTTGAAATCCCTCAAAGGTCCCCGTGTCCTCACACGGGTGATACGTTACGGATATCTAGGTTAAACCTTTTAATTTGACTGATTATTTCGTACAAAAGTCATTCAATGGAATAGAATGAAGTTAGAGGCTTGTATAAGTAGATCATTTTAATGATTATTCTACTAAGATGATACATGTGAAAATTTGTGAGGATGGATGGATGTTTATTTCTCTTTCACGCAAAAACTACTGAACGGATTTGGATGACATTTGGCATATATGTACATAGTTTTTTACCTGGATTAACACATAGGGTATTTTAGCGGACTTTGTGAACTCCACGCAGGCAAAGCCGATAGCAAAAGCTAGTAAACAAATAAATATAGCCATATTTGTTTCGGTTGCGAATCATATTTTGTTCATCATACCGCTTGGCACTGACCAGCGCATTTCGCGGTCTAACATGCAGATCCGTTCGATCTGTCATTTCATTCGAAGCAGTGTCCTTTGAATAGCGACAAAAATCTTATTACGTTTCATAAATGCCCATGTAGGTTATGTGAAGAAAAATATTGATTTTAAATCTTTACTATAATCAGTATTTAAGGTGTGCAGTCAGCGTCAAAAATATCGGGACTAACATTACCGTTCAAAATTATTTCACAAACAAAGAAAATGAAACTTTATCTCAATTGAACAAAGTTCTTGTTAGAATGACAGTTGTGACCTGCCTTTATTCTGAAACGTTCCTTGTGTCATTAATATTTAATTTTCATAGTTGTGCAAATAATTTTGAACAGTCTATTCGTCCCGATATTATTGAAGACATACACGACTTTGCGAAAAAAATATCACAGCATTTTTTAATTAAAACATAATTACTATCTCATGGATGGTATTACTTAGAGATGTACCGACTAGTCGTCAAAGAACGCCGACTATCCGGCTTCTTACTTTGAATGAATTTCTCAATGAAATTAATGAAGGAGGAATTTCTCGTCGGTATTTGATATGGTTGTTCATAGTCGTAGTATTTGCCGTTTTACCTTGTTCTCTAGGAGAAATTATAATTGGTTATGGTACCGGACATAAAGAATAGCACCATCGCATTTCTTCCCGTGATTGTCGTAAGAGGCAACTAACGGACTTACTAGAGAAGCAGCAGCGTTCTCCATGCATTTTACCACCTTATTGCGATCACCAACCCGCCTGCTAAGCGCGGTGATTATGGAAAAGCCCTCCAAAATAGGGGAGGCCTACGTCCAGCAGTGGTCGTCTTTCAACTGAAATGATGATCGGTTACGCTTGTCTTTACGGGAATCATTGCCCAAATGGTCAAAAAATACATACTTACAGGAGAACTTTCACTTTAATGAAAAATAACTGTATTGTCTTTATTTTTTAAAACACCGCTCTGACTAGTGAAAAAGTAAAAATTATGAAACAATGCGATGTAAACCGCGTGGCGAGTTTCCCGCGAATTAGCTGTAAAGTCAAAGTCAAAGCATTTATTTCAATTAGGCCCAAAAAAAGCACTTTTGAACGTCAACTGTTACATGAAAAAAAAAAAGAATTGATTCTAGTTCCCCCTTCCAAAAAGTAGATTCGTATGGAGAAGAATGGGCAAGAAACTCCACCGTTACTCTTTTAAAATATCATAGTTCCGGAAAACCGTCACGGAAATTACCGAAAACTCTTGAAACCGTGATCGGCTTGGCTAGTCGGCCGAGGCTTCTTTACTACCGACTATTCGGCTAATTGGCCATCAAAGACTATATAACCACTTGACTGCGCATACAGTGCCCCGACGCTCGAAAACTATTAGTATTTTGTCGCCTATGCATAGGCTGCGGTTCAACTAGCCATTTTAGTTGTGACCAATTGTTAGACCTCTGTGCACGCTAAATTATTGCAAACAATATAACTAAATCTGCAATTATAACGCATCAAAATACCTTCATGCGCGGTGAAGTGGTGTGAGAAACATTCCAAGACTTCTAGTTACAAAAATGATCGCATAACTTTTCATCAGTAAATAAACAGTACGAAAAATTATTGTGATTTAATCAGATTATGATCCACCGTAGGGGTCTATTTAAAATGGTGGTTGGGTAAGCCAGCACACTGTGTGAGTCCCGCGTTGATGTCTTTTGGAAAAGTCTCGTTCTTTCATTAGACAATTCTAATGCATCTATCCCTTACTTTCACTTTGTATTTTTATCGTAAAAATTAGTGCTGTTTCCTTTAATAGCTGAAAGTCTTTATCGAAAATTTAAATTAAAATGAATGAAAATTTTATTCAATTGAAATACTGTGGCTTCTTTAGCTTCGTCTTGACAATCCGTTTGTAAACTGGCGCCAAAACTACCGTGGCCATAGTACCTTCTGCCTTGGGGATGATATTCGACACCGTTTCTGATTGATATTTCGTTGAATATGATAGTGGCGAAAGTTTTGTTCTTGGATTCTCTAGTTTTCATTTTATTAGTGATTGATTTTGATTAAATATGATTTCTTTGACTTTAATTGAGTATTTATCACAATTTTAAAATCCATTTTATCGATATCGACTATTTTCCCTTAATGAAGTAGAGCAGCCCTACGATGGGCATACCTACGCAACTTGACCTTGAATTGACCAATTGCAGCCGCACGTTCTTCCTCGTCCCCCGGCCCGCAGTGGTGAGTCGTGTGCTAAGCAGAAATCGGCCTATACGCTCTCTAGTGGTTTTATTCTCTTTGTTGGCCATATTCATAGTCGACACATCTCTAGTATTAATGCCGATGGAAGTTTTTAGGATATAGGTATGATGAAATTTACATAAAAGCACGATATATTGGCCAGAGGGTTGTACACTATCAGTAGGAATCGCTTCCATTTGGACAGTTCAACAACATTCATTGCGTTAATTACGTTGCTGCGCGGACAATTTCTTCGAAGATATAACGCAATGGTTTAGAAATAATCTTCAAAATGATTTAGATTAAAAGTTACGTAATTAGGGTACAGTTTTTTTGTTTGGAATTTTTACGTGACCTTTTAGTCCCGTTTGGCGGAATTGTATGCATTCTACTATAACGGGCCAACAGGCATAGCAACAGGCGAGCAACAAGCGAGGTATAAATTATCGACCTCTTGCCCCACCGTCCGCTGCTGAAGCTGTTGATTCATTCTTTAGTAAAACATTATTTCTTTATTAATTTTCTCTTTCAAAATATACCTTTGTATATCTATTTTTATTGTGTATAGTTTGCATGTCAATATACTAAGCAGAACAGAAATAATTCGACTTATTAGTCGATTCGGATGAATCAGGCGAATCCACCCTTTTAAATGGTTCGTATATCATTTTCTAATGGCGACTTAATAGAAGTTATTTTATTTGTGGGCAAATTGACCAGTTCAGACATACGTATTTCTGTCAGGGTCGCGAGATTTGTTCGAAAGAGTTACCGTGGCCTTGGCATATAGGCAACTGTAGAAAAACGTGGGTTATGGATGGTGGGAACGGGTGGGTAATGGGTTTTAGTCAGTAAAGTCTGACACGCTCTCCTTCTCTGCCCAGAGCGGCAGACGTCATTTGATGATATCCGACCCTGCAAAAAAAAGACACGTATTAGGCAATAAGTACATTTTGAATTTTATTTACTTTATTGCATAAAGTTATGAAGAACTTCGTGTGTCGATTCGTCCGATACGGGCGAGTAAGTTTGTGCGAATCGAATAATAAGCCAATAAGTCGCCGTATAAAAACTTTTTTACAAAAAAAAACAACCGACTTCCTTAAAAACACTACAAAGTGAAAAATAACTTTAATTTCGGAAGTCGGTGTCTTAGGATCTGTATTTATGGTTTTTTTGCCACCGACTTCCGAAATTAAAGTTATTTTTCACTTTGTAGTGTTTTTAAGGAAGTCGGTTGTTTTTTTTTTGTTAAAAAGTTTTTATTTTTAAATTTTTAGTTGTGGTATAGGTACACCTCGCACTAATTCCAAACAAACAATGCATATTTACGCGATGCAGAAATCGCGGTTGATTTGCTGTCATTTTTTAAAGAGTTCCGGTGTCTGTCCCCCGAACTCATCATCAGATCTATATGAAAATTATATGGGATCATTTCGGAATAAACCCCTTTCGAACAAAAAGAAGTGGCAGTGGGCAGGGCACATTGCTCGCAGAACAGATGGCCGATGGGGCCGAAAGGTTCTGGAGTGGCGACCGCGTACCGGAAGACGTAGAGTTGGAAGGCCTCCAACAAGGTGGACCGATGACCTTGTGAAGGCCGCAGGAACCCGCTGGATGCGGGAAGCACAAAACCGGTCGAAGTGGCGGAGCTTGGGGGAGGCCTATGTCCAGCAGTGGACGTCTTTCGGCTGAAATGATGATGATGATGAACAAAAAAAGAATTTTGCAAATCCGTCTGTACATGACGGAGTTATGGCCGAAAATACATTAAAAAAAAAACATATAAACATCCGAATTGAGAACCTCCTCCTTTTTGAAGTCGGTTAAAAATAGAATACCTTTTTATTACAAAAGGTGCAATTCCTACATTTTCAAAATACGCTAGCATTGAATTGAATTCATGGCAACAATTGGCGCGTCACTGCCCTTAGTATTGAGTGAAATGTTGACTACTTTCATAATTCCTATAAAATATGACCGCTACAATTCTGGATCGTCGGTCGCTGTCTCGTGTCCTCACCTGCTGGCAGTACTACCGACAACTATAATTAGCAATGCTATCAGCCCACAATAAAAATAAGCACTAACATGTCATCATGGTTTTTTATATCATCTCATTGTAACCTTGCGTCTTGTATTTGGGTCACTATGTCGGATTCCTCCGTAAGTTCCAACGGACAAGGTCTTGTGACTTTTCTTTTAGAAATCTTATTGTGTGTGAGTGAGAGAATTTGGTTGGTTATAACCATTTTTTCTAATACTGGGGCTACACTTCTCAATAATCTTGCAGATGCAAGATTTTGATTAATTATCGAATCACAGCAAAGATTTGTATTGCATTTCAGAAGGTCAATTCTCGTACTTAAAAACGTTCCGAATATAGTCGCAGTCTCTCGTCGGCGACAATCAAATGTCAAAAATGTATTGAACCAGGTATTTTTGACAGATCGAGGAATGAGTGACTGTGAAAGTTTTTAAAGGAGGAGGGCAAAAATTAGAACATTTTTCGCCTATCATAGTCATGAAAATTCAAAGTACTTATTGACGTCATGTTATTGTGTTTATGTGAAGTTTAGGTATCGTCCTTCACATCTTTTCTAAAATAGTAATAAACAAAAATAACAAGTCATATGAGAAAAATAACATCAAACTTGGCAAATTCTTTGAATACCTACACTTCACATAAACACTAAAACATGAGGTCAATAAATACTTTTAATTTTCATGACTATCATAGGGTAAAAATGTTCTAATCTTTACCCTCCTTTACGAGAAACGCCCCTCAGATCTCACACGGGTGGACTGCACTATCGTACGATCAATGACCAATAATGTTTGACAATTTTCAAACGAGTTGGTTTCTTGCAGACGTCCCCTTTTTGAACCGTAATTTCCATTCAGAATGTTGGCAATGACATAATAGAAAAAGTAAAAATGAACCTTATGACGAACCTAACCTTAACATACTTTATTCCTTGGCTGTGCATCAAAAAACTGTCAAGCCGGTAATTTTACCATCGCATTAAGCACGATAGCTTATGCCACTAAGCTCTGATATAGCTCGGTCCATCGTGTCTGGAATTTGACGCTGATTGCTTGCTAACTCTCCACTTTTCCCCCAGTCATATAGGTTAGCAATGATTTTCGCGTCCAGATCCCAGGAGAGTTGCTGTCTCGTAGAAGATCGTACGGTATCCCCTTATCAGCTATCGCTCTCTGCGGCCTCCTCCATAATATAGTGCTTGACATTGCGGCCTGACAGAGTGTCCGCCCACACGAGGACCCCTTACAGAGCGGGCAGGAGTCCAATGTTCCACAATAGCGGCCCTATGACGGAGCCTTGTGAAACACTGCACGACTATTCTCACCGACGCCATCCATCCTGAATCGGGTTGATTGTCTCCGCTAAATAGTCCCCAATAATGCGACGGAGGTAGGCAGGCACACGATGATATACGAGTGCTTCCCTAATGCAACTCCATCAATCAACTCAGCCCTACATAGGCCTTTTTTTTATCTCGAGGTGGAAATCCTCATAGATGTCCTCCGTCCTGGGGTGAGCGGAGGGGTTTGTCAGACTCTTACTGACTAAAACCACCCCGGTGTTCCGTCCCACACCTACGTCGGAGACCACGGGAACCAACATGTCTTCCGCTATCCCCGACTCGGTCCGCCTTTGCGGCCCTCCTCACACGTTAGGGGGGGAGTGAGGTGTTCAACTCCCCCCCCGTACATCACAGAGACGCGCGCGTGGAACACTACGTGCCACCATCTCGGGTCCTAAGTAATAGGGGGCGACGGATCCATTTAGGGGGACTGGAGGAGGGCGTTGTCCGCCCTCCGCCGACGTCCGGTACGCCTGCTGCGGGCTGGATGAGATGAAGATATCTCCCTTTCCGCAGCCTCCTTCTGCGACATGACTGATTCGCAGAAGGATACCACCGCGTCCCAGGACTCCTCGCTGCCGACCATCGACTCGACCACGGTCGGCAGCGATAGGTTACTGATCTGAGACGAAGACACGACGCGGCTCCTCCCAAGCGGCGCATTCTGCCAGCGTATGCCGCACCGTGTCCTCCCTGTTTATGCGACAGAAGCCTAAATAGGCCTCTCCCATGTTGCGCCACAACACCCTGTCGTCCGCCTTCCGCATCCATTTCTTTGAAGGATAAAATCAGAAACGAAATTATCCGGAAAAGTACTGGAGCTACCGACATAGCTCGCAGAATAAGCAATCTGAAGTGGCACTGTGCTGCAACTCCATTGCAAGGTGTTAAAGGCGTTGGCAATATATTAACTTATATTAAGTAATGTAGCTCATAATCCATACAATGTCTCATTTGCATATAGACAGTGATGTACAAATGATAAACAAATGCAATCTCGCTGTTGTATTCATGGATTGATTTTAATTTTCGAGCAAGCAAGCATTAGCATTAGCATTAGCCGCAGGAACCCGCTGGATGCGGGAAGCACAAAACCGGTCGAAGTGGCGGAGCTTGGGGGAGGCCTATGTCCAGCAGTGGACGTCTTTCGGCTGAAATGATGATGATGATGAAGCTTTAGTAGGAAAACATTTGTGTTTCAAAGTGTTTCTTTCATTTTTATCATGTTGCGAAATAACAAGAAACTGTTATTATTATGAACTAAGGCTCACTTGCGCGTTCATGAGTTATCCTAAATAACTGACAGTTGACAGCTAACTCAGGGTTTATCAAATAATTCATTTTGCGCCACCAAGAGTTAGTGGTAAACCTAGAGTGAGTTAAACTTTTAAATATTAAACCCACCTATGGGCGAGTTAAGTCGGTAAACTCTGAGTTAGTATTAGTAATCTATACTAATATTATAAAGAGGTAACATTTGTTTGTAAGTTTGTATGTAGGGGGTAATCTCCGGAACTACTGGTCCGAATTGAAAAATTCTTTTTGTGTTGGGTAGCCTATTTATCGAGGAAGGCTATAGGCTATATAACATCACGCTAAACCCAAGAAGAGCCGAGCAGTAATAAAAAATGTTGCTAAAACGGGGAAAATCGCACGGGTATGCGATTCAACGCGACGGGAAGGGTTGGGGGAACAAGAAATTTAACGCGGACGAAGTCGCGGGCAGAAGCTAGGGTCAAAATAAATTGACGTTATGAGGTACATTCCGTTGGTGTGTTATTTCGTATTTTAAAACAAAGGCATGCAATATATTCATGGACTTTTATAAAAGTAAATACCACTATAAACTTAAAACATATTTTTCCTTAAGTAAAGTTTTTGTCAATCAGTTAAATAAATCTCCTTGGAAACCACAAACAATACGATTAAAATGGAATGTCATGTTGTAAAATTCAAAAGTAAGAAAGTAATACTGTATCGTAATGTACTGAAAAAGATAAGTAGGTATACAATATTCGTTCGTTCACTCGTTCATTCAATTTTGGTCGGATAGCATATCATGGCATGTCTGTGCAACTCTATGATTTTCGCCGACTGAAGTGGAATGTTCCCAACTTAAATACACAAATATCAGAAGGGTAATTGCGGAACTTTTTATCGGTAGGAATTGGTTTAATATTCATACTTAAACAACATTCATTGCCTTATTTACGTAGCTGAGCCGAAAATGTATTCGAACAAATGACGCAATGGTTTGGAAATAATCTTCAATCCCATTCAGATTCTGATAAATTGTGCGTTTCGCAATTAGGGTGCAGGTTAACTAACCCAGTGTTACTATTTAGAGGCGTAACGCGTAATAAGCGTTAAATTGTTAATTAAATAACCCTGGGTTTACAAACCCTACTTTCTCGATTAAATTACTTATCATGATCATTATTTCAGCCGTAAGACGTCCTCTGCTGGACTTAGGCCTGCTGCAATTTGGGGGACTTTGCCATAAAGCCTCGTATCCACTAGGCAACAATTGACGCGCAACACGTGACGCTCAACATGTTGGGCAACGTTGCACAACAGCGCGCGACGTTGCCAGCTGGTGAGCAACATGATGCGCGGCTTGTTGTTTGTTTAGAGAGCATCGTTAGTTGAGCATCAATTGCTGTCAACTGGACACGTGACGCGCAACAATGTCCGTAGTGTGGTGTAACGAACGAGTGCTCAAATTAATCGAATTGTACCAAAACTATGAAAGTTTATGGGATACTGCTCACCGAGAATACAAAAACTTTTTACCAAAAAATTTAACCGCCGAAAAAACTGAAAAGCAAAAAATAATGAACCTTAAAATTATGAGTCAGCGCTTTGAGTGATCTTTGTTCATTGATTTTCCAGCGCCGACTCATAATTTTAAGGTTTATTATTTTTTGCTTTTCAGTTTTTTCGGCGGTTAAATTTTTTGGTAAAAAGTTTTTATTTTATAATTTTTTGTGGCTTTAATATACTTATAATACTTAATAAGGTATACCCTATACAATGAATAAAGAATTATTAAAATCAGACTACTCTGTATAAAGTTATGCGTGGTTAAACATAACAATCAGTGAGTGAACAATCAATCATCCCCTGTTTTCTGACCCTTAGGGTTTGATTTTGTTTTTCAAATTTATATGGGACCACCCTCGGAGTTTACCCTTTCCAATAAAAAAAGAATTATCACAATCGGACTACTATGTAAAAAGTTATGCGTGGTCATACATAAAAAAAAGCAAACAAAAAAAAAAAAATACGCGTCGAATTGATAACCTCCTCCGTTTTTTTTTTCGTCGGTTAAAAATAATAACTTTTTATGCATTTTTCGATAAAATTATAACCACTGCTGCTGAAATCAACATTGGTTCCTCTGGCGACATGTTGTCGACGGCTGACGTAGTAGTCGATGCGTAGACAGACAACGTTGTTAAACAAAAGTTCTGCGCTAACATTCAACATATTGGGCAACATGTCGTGCAACATGTCGCGCGCCAATTGTTGCCTAGTGGAAACGCGGCTTTATTGCCACGCTTGGCAGGCGGGTTGGCGATCGCAGTATGGTGGTAAAATGCAAAGAGAACGCTGCTGCCCATTCTCTAGTAAAGCCCTTAGTCGCCTCTTACGACACCCACGGGAAAAAATGGGGTGGTGCTATTCTTTACGTCTGGCACCACGCGGAACAACTCGTATTATTTATCCATTTAACTCGAATAAATTACTTAAACTTACTAAACCAGATTAAAGGTATACAAGTTGGGCCTAAGAAATTTCTAAAATACTTGTTGAGTCTTATAACTTCAAAGTTAAATAATTTATTTCGATATTTTTTTACTAGCTTTTGCTAGGTCACTCCTGAGAAAAGACCCTCCACTACTTCAATCTGTCGCGACTCATCGCGAGCCCAATCGTCCTCCTTCCAGTTTTTACAGATTTTATTTAAAAAAATGTCTTGCTTTTTATTAATTTTAAGATTTACTCGTAGACGTTGTCGTATCTTAATATAATATTTATAAATACTCCTTATCCTTAGTTTAACGCCACGTCTGAGAATTTTGCTTTCAAGAAAATAATAAAACACAGACGAAGTGTTTGGAAAAAAGAGTGTTCGAGGCGTCCGTTTTCCCGCGTTGAAAATATGGACTTTTAATTTTAAAGCGGGAAAATTTATCTTTCTAACGATTCACTGATTCACTACTAAAAATGTTTTGCACCGTGCTAGACATACGGTGTTTTGCATAGGGATTCTGTAACGTACTCAATGTTTACATATTTTAAAAGGGTTCGTTGTAAATATTTTGACATGACGGTAAATAGTTTTAGAAGCACTTTTATTCACTAACACAAAATATTTATAGGCTATTGATGTTGAAAAGTTGGAGTTCGTTGAAGAGTGTTTTCGGGCTTAGGGCTATTATAGGTGGTTTACTCATTTATATAATATTTAGGTCGAATAAGCGTAAACTCTCTATTTTGAATATTTTGAAGTGGTAAAACAAAAGTGTTCATATTGGTTGTGTTTATAGGTACAGACGCCAGCACATCAAGCTACCCGAAACTGACCAATTTTGGCAATCAACCTTGAACCTATTGCTAGCAATAAAGTTTAAAATCTATTAAAGAAATTTGAAAGATTGTAGTAGCTTGATGTGCTGGCGTCTGTACATTATAATCTCTTTAATTTTTTCTTGATATTCATAATTTTATGGTCTATTTTGCATGTACTTGCAGTGAACTTTTTTATCTTGTGTGTGAGTGCGAGTCACCTATAGATTATATTATATTAAATAAAAAAATAAAAAAGTATCGATTCACCCGATTCAGGCAAGCAAATTAGTGCTAATCGATTAAGTCATTTAAAAGACAAACACTTTTTTTATAGTTCACAGTAATCTTATGCATTAATATTGTCGTGGCTTTCATATTGCCATATCGGCTTCCCATTGTAAAGGTGTCAATACGGGCTTATAGTAGCCGCAGCAGTATATAATAGTATTTTTATCTCACAAAGCGACGCGCGCTTGACTTTTGGTTACCAAGTTTACAAACACGCTGTGAATGTGTGTGTAAGCGTAAGAGCTTTCGGTACCGCTTGAGACTATGGCGTAGTTGGAAGTGTGTGTTCTTATTTGTCTAGCATATTTGCTTACCACAACCTAAGCGCCCGTCGTTTCGAGAGATAATAAAACGTCAGAAATAAAATGCTTATACGTTTTCTTTAACTTTGATTATATCATTGAAATACTCAAACTTTATTTTGACTTCACTATTGGATTCCGCACCTTCGAAAACGGCACGAATAATTTGATATGTTTTTGCTGTCGGCTTTTTGAATTTTCACTATCGGCTTAAGCACCCTCAAAAACCATGAAAGCGATCACACTCTATACAATTCTTCTCCTACCGCCAGCTGCGTTAAAAACTTAGTTCCAAAAAAAGTATATAACCAACATTCCAAAATTAACGTGGTACTGTAAATAAATCTCTAACATTAAGGTGAAGTGACCTAATTTTCCCACAGCGCTACAAAGAACAAAACCGTTGTATTGTTATGTAAATATCATTTCATTATTAGCTGCTATAAGTAAATATAGGTAGCCAGTTACGTAGTAGGGGGGAATATTTTAGTTAGGTACCACGCTACCTGTCCTATCAAAGCGAGTAGAGCTAGCTACGAGTAAGGATTGAAATTAACCTAACCTCACATTTAAATAATAATTTAATTTAATACTTGACAAAGTAACGGGCTTGTGACTAAGCAATACCAGCCGCATGACTCGATCGATCGGGATAAGCGACCCTTGCTGCGATTGGTCCGTGGATGGGTGACCATCTTTACATGCCGAGACTCTTCCGTACCTCGGAAAGCACGGTAAGTAATCAGTCCCTGCTGTCATTTTTTAAATCTTTGAAAGTTGTTACGGGTCTTTAGTAGCGCGAGAGTTTTTTTTTTGTGGGTGGGAAATCATCAAATGACTTCTCCCGCTCTAGGTTGGAGCGGAAGGGCGTGTCAGACTTTTACTGACTAAAACCCAGCCGTGTTCCTTCAGTTGCCCATATGCCAGGGCCACGGTTTCTCTTTCGAACTAATCTCGCGACCCTGGCAGGCATCGGTCCTAGCAGACCTCTTCAGTTGTTGCTGACATCTCTTTGAGGCGCGCGTGGAACACTACGCACCGTCAACACGGGCTGGTCCTTACCGGGTGGCGAGCAGTCTTACCAAGAGGTATCGTACACAGTAACTGGATTATGAAGGTCAGATTGGCAGTCGCTCCGTATAAAATCATGTCCCATCAAAACGAGTAGAGCTCTTTGACAGCTAATGTCTGCGACAAAGGAGTACTAGATGCCTGTGTGAACAGGCAGCGAAAAAAGGAAAAAAAAAACTACTGAAACTCCGCTCTAAACAGTATCAAACCAGAAAATATTCGCATCTGAAAGCCGTGCTCGTAAGCCATCTATCCGAACATACATTATTTTAATAGTAGTAAGCAATTATACGCTTTTGTAAGTGGCTTACGAACACGGCTTACAGATTAGATTATTTTCATCTTATTTGAGTGGCCGGGTTAGTTCATAGAGTGAAAGTCTGTCTAACTTCACTCATTATCCCCATCATCATCATTTCAACGGAAAGACGTCCACTGCTGGACATAGGCCTCCCGCAAGCACCGCCGATCCTGTGCTTCTTGCATTCACCAGATTCCTGCGGCCTTCACCAGGCCATTGGTCCATCTTGTGGGAGGCCTTCCAACGCTACGTCTTCCAGTACGCGGTCGCCACTCTAGAACCTTTCGGCCCCATCGGCCCCCTGTCCTGCGAGCAATGTGCCCTGCCCACTGCCAGTTTGTGAGGGCTATGCTTGGAGTTTCCCTACGCGATCGAATCAGGAATGAAGAGATCCGTAGGAGAACCAAGGTAACCGACATAGCCCGAAGAATTGGTACACTTAAGTAACTTCACTCAGTCCATATTAATTTATCTATCTGGCAAGGAGCAGTGGATTGGAAATTTAAACAAGCAACCTAAAGTTGAAACAATACAAATACCTTCATCGCAGTACTCATTACTTAGCTCATATCAGCTTACGAAACCGGATCATCTTTGGACTTTGTCACTTTAAACTGATTTCTTGTCATGAGCTGTCTTTATTATCTTTAGTATTAGTGTCATGTTTTCCGTTCGGTTAAGATTTTCTTAGGCTGATGAAATGATTGTTAAAAGAAAAATCACAGAAATAAAATATAATTCACCCTACTATATTGTAGGGTGAATTATATTTTTAACACGTCAATAAATTAATATTGTATGTAAGTTAAGGTAGATTTTCTATTCGACTAGAAAAGCAACACCGAAAAAATGTTAAGGTCACAGACTGTTTTAAAGTCCAAATGAAGACCATGTGTCAGAAGTGGTACCTACTTTGAAAGAGGAACTACACTATTTTTAATGTACTTCTCGTATCGTGTTGCTGAGAACTTAAAGAGCTCAAAGACAAGCCGAAAAATACTAACGAAAGGACCTTTGAGTAGGCTGTTTAAAGTATTCAAATTGTCTGACAACAATTGAAAGTAAAAGAAAAACAAAAAACTCAAATAGTCCTCACATTCAAATATTAATTTAATATAAAGTAAATAGTATAATTAGATAAAATAAACTGTTATAAAAGTAGGACTTATTCTTATAAGTCCTACTTTTATATGTCTATAGACGCTTGATTGGCCAGACAGCGTGAGTCTTAGGATTAGAATAGAATATTATAAAAATAGATCATCATAACTAAATTGTTAAATTCATTCAACATTTGTGTTCTAAAATCAGATTTGCCGTAAATGGTGTTGTATTTACCGACTTCGAAGGTACATACAGGGTGTCCAAGAACCTGGCGTCCAACTGGATTCCCACGATGCCCCAAGTTCTAACAGTACTCAGAAAAATATTTTAAAAAATCCACCCCATGTACTTACAGAATTATACTGATTTAAAAAAAAAAGGGGAAATGAGCACCCTGTGACATACTTTTGAATGCTGTGACTGCTAATGCTGATAATTTCGATATTTCTTGGAGGTTTTGTAATCTAGGGTATTGCTGTGTCTAAATAGAATGTAAAAATAATGTACTTATTGTACCATTTTAAAATAAAATATTATTTTAACTAAAGGTGATATGGAAAACTATTGAATTTCGCAACTTTGACCGACTGTAGTGTAAAAAAAATGTACCAAAATAGTATGGCAAGTGACGTCAAATTTTGACGCGTTTATTCCTCTTTTTAAAAAGGTATAATACTTACACATTAATTTGAAAAAAAAAAATTTGATAATATTTTTACTCAACAACCCAATTTTTACGAAGTGCCTACCTACTAACGGTAACTGTCGGACCCTTTCTTATCTTAGAAACTGTTATGTTACTACTATTATTTACTTCGGTTCCAAGAGTGAGCAAGAAGGAAATACACACAGGTAGATGGGTTCCCAGTAGAATAAAAGCAAAGAATGTTAGTTTAAAGATATTTTATTACAATAAATGTTCAAAATGTTGACCACCCGCGGCAATACAAGCTCTCACTCTCCTTAAAAAGGACCGCTTTATGTTTCGCGAGTAACTTTTTTGACGTATCACCTGCACTGCTTGTGTTATCTTCTCACGAAGGTCAGCGATGTCATTAATGGGCTTCGCATAAACGAGCTCCTTCATAGTTCCCCAGAAAAAAAAATCCAGCGGATTTAAGTCAGGTGAGCGGGCTGGCCACGGGATTGTTCCTGATCGCCCAATCCACCTGTTCGGGTATTGCTCGTCCAAAAACTCTCTAACGGATATGCGAAAATGTGCTGGACAGCCGTCGTGTTGGAACCACATATCTGGTGGGGTCTCTTCTAGTAAGTTTGGCAAATCATTTTGAAGAAAATTTAAATATGATTCGCCAGTCAAATTCTCGGGCATCTCAAATGGACCAATAATATTCCCACAGAGAATACCGGTCCACATGTTCACTTTGAACCGGTACTGGGATCTATCTTCTCGCATCAAGTGCGGATTTTCCACATGCCACTCGTGCAAGTTGTGTAGGTTCATGTAGCCATCCTTCTTAAATGTTGATTCATCTGACCACAAAATTTTGTCGATAAAGTTTTCGTCTTCTCGATGTTTTTGCAGGATTGTTTCACAAAACGCGACTCGGCTCGGATAGTCTCGAGGTAAAAGACTTTGCACTCGCTGTACGTGGTACGGATGATATTCTTCTTTTTGGAGAATACTGTGTGCTGTGCTCTTCGGTATCCCCGTATCAGCTTCTATTCCTCGCACAGAGATGCTTGGATTTGCCGACACCGCCTCTAAAACTTCATCGCGTATGAAGTCATTTACGGGTCGTCCTTCACCAGCTACTTGATTGGGGAACCGCCCGTCACATAGTGATCTGTGCACATTAATGAAAACTCGGTGGTCGGGATATCGCGTAGCCCTCGGATACCTTTCTCTGTAAAGTCTCGCTGCAGCTCGTCCATTACCTCTACATTCTCCATAAATGTAGTGCATATTTGCGTATTCTTGCGGAGTGTAGGTCGCCATGGTAGCACACACAAAACACAAACTGTCCAAACACAGGCAAAGGTCGTCGTAAAGAGTTCGTTTCAAAGTCCAGAGCACAAAGAGTAATCGAGTCCAATAAACAAAGCTTTAAATCGTAGTACGTGATCAATGGTAACAATAAGAGAGAGGTGCGTAGTAACGGCAGGAGGCAGTGACGCGTACTGACCGTACTGTTATCCTAAATAGCACGATCCCAGATAGCGTCACTATCTATCTCACTCGCACCTCTAACCTTTTTCTCCCTCACTCTTACCTGAATAATGGGGTACCATAAAGAAGAACCAGCAAATCGCAAAGATAGTTTCTGTCTTGCTCCCTCCTGTTGTAATAACGAATCACTATGGTGAGATGCATGCACATACCGTCCCTTACGGTCTAACCTGTTTTTTGAGAGGCCTGTTGTTATTTTTATGAGCATACAATAGTAATTCTTTAGAGGTTAGATTCAATTCGTCGTAAATTTTTCTTTCTAAGAATTCTGTAAGACATCGTAAAAATTGGGTTGTTGAGTAAAAATATTATCAAAAATTTTTTTTTTCAAATTAATGTGTAAGTATTATACCTTTTTAAAAAGAGGAATAAACGCGTCAAAATTTGACGTCACTTGCCATACTATTTTGGTACATTTTTTTTACACTACAGTCGGTCAAAGTTGCGAAATTCAATAGTTTTCCATATCACCTTTAGTTAAAATAATATTTTATTTTAAAATGGTACAATAAGTACTTTATTTTTACATTCTATTTAGACACAGCAATACCCTAGATTACAAAACCTCCAAGAAATATCGAAATTATCAGCATTAGCAGTCACAGCATTCAAAAGTATGTCACAGGGTGCTCATTTCCCCTTTTTTTTTTAAATCAGTATAATTCTGTAAGTACATGGGGTGGATTTTTTAAAATATTTTTCTGAGTACTGTTAGAACTTGGGGCATCGTGGGAATCCAGTTGGACGCCAGGTTCTTGGACACCCCGTATATAATAATGCTCTGAATACACGTGTCTAATTTTTCAAAACGTGGAGAGCAAAATCTCTGTACTTGAAAGAAAGAAAGATAATACTTTTCTCAAATACAGTACGGAGTAAAAGGCACACAGTACACGGCAGGAAGGAGTAACATTAAAATGAAATAAAAGTGTAAAGTGCAGTTTAATACTGAATTACTGTGCTGGCTTGACAAAAGCCGTGTTCACACGATGCTATCAATTTATGGACTGCTGTAGTGCTATTCTGTTAAAATCTCACCGTGATAACTTGGGTGAAGTGAGCTTAAAGTGAGCTGCGATTACTGTCAATCCCTAGCATTAGTTGGAATGACAACTCACTTTTAGGTCACTTCACCTAATTTCTCACAGTGAGATTTTAACAGAATAGATCAGCCGATCTATTCTGTTAAAATCAGTGAAGTGACCTAAAAGTGAGCTGTTTTTGCATCTTTAGTGCTATTCTGTAAAAATCTCACCGTGAGAACTTAGGTGAAGTGACCTAAAAGTGAGCTGTCATTGCATCTGTGGTGCTATTCTGTTAAAATCTCACCGTGATAACTTGGGTGAAGTGAGTTTAAAGTCACCTGTCAGTAGTGTCAATCTCAAGCATGCGAGGAATGGCTATGTTTTAGGTCACTTCACCTAAGTTTTTACGGTGAGATTTTAACAGAATAGATCGGCTGTTTACATGATGCTAGTGAATTGAAAGCTAATAACATTGTGGTGATTAGTACAGTGAGCAGTGATTTCCCAGTAGCAATGGCCCCGACTTACGAATTGTAGATCGTAGGTTCGAACCCGGACAGGCGCTTTACTGTGTGTAAATTATTTCATCACCACTGTTCTCCAAACGGTGAAGGAAACCAATGTGGGGAAATCGGCTTGTCCTAGAACTAAAACTTCAAAGACATGTGACATCTACCGACCATCTACCGAAAGCTATGGCCGTATGATAGATTACGGCCCACTTCCTATGCCAAGGGGACGCCTGTACCCCAGCAGTAGGACCCTTATAGGCTGAATAAGCACGTTTATGTATGCATGATTAGTACACAATCCAGAATAGTAAAATCAGTGGGGTATTAGTTTAAAAATAAAATCCCATCCAATCTAAACTATCCTCGCTTGAGACGCTAGCTTACTAGTCTACAAATGAAGCTAGTTCCACAAAGCTAGAGTTACTAGCTTGCTAGCTTGCTATCCTAGCTTCAAATACTAGCCTTATGTATCCCGGGTATTATACCGAATCTCGTATCATTCTTGCGTGACAAACATTTTACCACGTCAACTTGTTGCATGCAGTATAACTGCTCACAACTTGGTTAGTTTCATAGTACTAAAAAGTCTGTGGTTTCATTGGGTTCCTAGATATTTTTTTTCTGGTTTGCTTGTTTGCAACTTCGTTCGCGTAAAATATCTTGTTCTCCTCACCAACCGCGTCGCATCACATCAACCGCCACGCTATTATATATATACTAGCTTTTGCCAGCGGCTTCGCCCGCGTGGAGGTCGGAAAATATCCTGCGGGAACGTACTACCGAGATAAAAAGTAGCCTATGTCCTTTCTCAGGCTCTAAACTATCTGTGTACCAAATTTCATTTAAATCGGTTCAGTAGTTTTAGCGGGAAAGCGAGACAGACAGACAGAGTTACTTTTGCATTTATAATATTAGTGTGGATGTGGATAATTAGCTGACCCAGCGAACCTCGTATCGCCTCAGATTCAATAAATGTTATAATAAACCTACCAAGTTTAACAACCTGGTACGCGGTGGTGATCTGGTAAGCATTTTCTAGCTGACACTCATATGTTTGGTCAGCTCTTACCCAGTTATGATAACCTGGTACTTCGAAGGCATAAAGCGTTTTCTAGCTGACACTCCTTTGTTTGGTAAGCTCCTGCCAAGTTATGATAACCTGGTACGTCGACGGCATAAAGCGTTTTCTACCTGGCACATACCCAGATAGTAATTGCATAATACACTATCTATCATCAGTAGGAATCCCTTTCATTTTGACAGTTCCACAAAATTCATGACGTTGTTTACGTTGCTAAGAACAGTCATTTTTTTCGACCATATGAAAGAAAAGAAGGAAAGAAAAATATGAATGATGATGAGCAATAAATAACCTTCTAAATGATTCAGATTCTGATTAATAGTGTGTTGCGCAATAAGGGTGAGGTTAGGCGACCTCCTACAGAGTTATGACTACCTAGTACTTCGAAGGCATAAAGCGTTTTCTAGATGACTCTTCTTTGTTTAGCAAGCTCCATCCCAATTATGACAACCTGCTTCTTCAATGGCGTGAAGCGTTTTCTAGCTGACATTTTGTTTTTTGTTGGTGGACTACCCACCAGTGTTCCTTCAATTGCCTATATGCCAGGGCCACGGTAACTCTTTCGAACAAATCTCGCAACCCTGGCAGAAAGTTATGACCACCTGGTACTTCGAAGGCATAAAACGTTTTCTGGATGACACTGCTGTTTGATAAGCTAATACCAAGTTATTTATGACCACCTGGGACTTTGAAGGCATAAAACGTTTTCTGGCTGACACTGCTGTTTGATAAGCTAATACCAAGTTATGACCACCTGGTACTTTGAAGGCATAAAACGTTTTCTGGCTGACACTGCTATTTGATAAGCTAATACCAAGTTATGACCACCTGGTACTTTGAAGGCATAAAACGTTTTCTGGCTGACACTGCTGTTTGATAAGCTAATACCAAGTTATGACCACCTGGTACTTCGAAGGCAACGTTTTTGTCATACCACGTTTTATAGTGACTTGTATTCTCTTTGACGTTTTATGTCACGTCACATGGGAACGCAATCGAACGGGATAAAAAAAGTCCTAATATCCTATGTCCGTCTCCTAGTTCTAAGCTACCTCTCCACCAATTTCCAGCCAAATCGGTTCAACCGTTCTTGAGTTATAAATAGTGTAACTAACACGACTTTCTTTTATATAAATAGATATGTATTTCTAAATACATACATATTATAGATAAATTACACCCAGACACAGAACAAATAATTGTGCTCATCACATAAAGATTTGTCCTGGGTGGGAATCGAACCCACGACCTCCGTCTTAGCAGTCAGGGTCACTAACCACTAGACTAACAGGCCAGTCAATTCGTTTCCTCTTAACGTTCTTTTGTCCTTTGCTCAGCTCCTATGGGTCGTAGCATGGAGTTAAATATGTTATAATCTGTCTCAAGAATCGGACTAGCATAATCAGCCCATACTGTTCCCACTGCTGGGACACAGGCCGTCTCTCGGTGAGAGGCAGTGAGCTGTAATCCACCACGCGGGCCCAGTGCGGATTGGTAGATATCACGTCTTTGAATTATTTGGTTCTAGGACAGCCTTTCCCAACGTGGGCGATAACGACAACTTGTGGGCGTGACTCAGAAAAAAAATGGGGGCGTTGTGTAGACTCTACATTTTTTTTCTGGGTCTCTTACCACCTGCAGCGCCCACAAGGGGGCGTTATTGCCCATTTTGGGAAAGGCTGTTCTAGGACATGCCGGTTTCCTCACGATGTTTTGCTTTACCGTTTCTAAAGCAGTGGTGATGAATTTATATACACAAAATAAACCACCAGTCAAGGTATGAACCTACGAGCTACAACTCCTAGTTCGGGTCCGATATCACTGGGTCACCACTAGTCTCAAGAATTGTACTGTTAGACGGAAAAAGATTTTTTTCAGTTCCGATTGGGAGTTCCACAGATAAGCGTTTTCAAACAAACAAACAAATTTTCTTAAATTTTCCTCAGCTTTAATATGAGTAATATTAGATAATGTGTTTATGAACCCTACCTTCAGAATTCACTTATTTACCGAATTTACTTTAAACTAGGAAACTAGCGTATCTAATTTTATCCCTTGTAAGAGATGAAAGGACCTAATAAGGTCGTGATTGGGGCATTCAAGGTTGTAGACTGGCGCCTACTAGGTGCAGTTCTAGACGTTTTACAGGGGTAAGAAAATCGTTCATCTTGGAAATCTTATTAAATTGTTGTTCATATCATTCACCGTGACTGCAGTGGTAATATAAAATACTAGCTTCTGCCTGCGACTTCGCCCGCGTTAAATTTCTTGTTTCCCCGACCCTTCCCGCCGCGTCGAATCGCCTAACCCTGCGATTTTCCCCATTTTTGTAACATTTTTCATTACTGCTCCGCTCCTCTTGGTTGTAGCGTGATGTTATATAACCTATAGCCTTCCTCGATAAATAGGCTACCCAACACAAAAATAATTTTTCAATTCGGACCAGTAGTTCTTGAGATTAGCGCGTTCAATCAAACAAACAAACTCTTCAGCTTTATAATAATTATTAGTATAGATTTTACACAAAGTAAAGCGCTTCGAACCTAAGACCTACAAGTAGAAAGCTTTTTAGGAGTCGGTTGCTGTTTTTAGGGTTCCGTTGCCAAATGGCAAAAAACGGAACCCTTATAGATTCGCCATGTCTGTCTGTCTGTCTGTCTGTCTGTCTGTCCGAGTATGTCACAGCCACTTTTCTCCGAAACTATAAGAGCTGTGCTATTGAAACTTGGTAAGTGGATGTATTCAGTGAACCGCATTAAGATTTTCACACAAAAATAGAAAAAAAGCAATAATATTTGGGGTTCCCCATACATAGAATTGAAACTCAAAAATTTTTTTTTCATCAAACCCATACGTGTATCTATGGATAGGTCTTCAAAAATGATATTGAGGTTTCTAATATATTTTTTTTTTAAAACAATAATATTTGGTGTTCCCCATACATAGAACTGAAACACAAAAAAAAATTTAATCAAACCCTTACGTGTGGGGTATCTATGGATAGGTCTTTAAAAATGAAATTGAGGTTTCTAATATCATTTTTTTCTAAACTGAATAGTTTGCGCGAGAGACACTTCCAAAGTGGTAAAATGTGTGTCCCCCCCCCCCGTAACTTCTAAAATAAGGGAATGATAAAACTAAAAAAAAATATATGATGTACATTACCATGAAAACTACCAACGAAAATTGGTTTGAACGAGATCTAGTAAGTAGTTTTTTTTTAATACGTCATAAATCGTAAACCACAATTTACCTTTCATTCAGTCAACTCAAATATAAAAATTAAAAAAAAACATTTAATTTCATAAACGATGATGACGAATGATGATGATGATGACCTGCAGGTTTGTACGGAACCCTCGGTGCGCGAGTCCGACTCGCACTTGGCCGGTTTTTTGTAATTTTTAGTTGTGGAATCTGCCCCATGAAATTCGTATATCAATACTTGCTATGTAAATGCTTGCTAAGTAATTGTAGCAATATCAATATAGGAATATATACACAAAGTTAATAAATACACAAAGTTGAAAAATACGTATTATTGAGCTCACTCAAAAACCATCCGACTATTAATAAAATTAAAATGGCACCACCTCTGAGGCATACCATGATAAACAATTTTCGATATCGATACAAATTGGCCGGAGGTATCACGTGACATTCATACAAAAAAATATAATAGTCAAATTGAGAATGTTCTCTCTTTTGAACTCGGTTAAAAAAGGATTGGATTGATTTATGCTATCACAAACTTTATCTCAATCCAGCACCCTAATTGCGAAACGCACAATTTATCCGAATCTGAACGGGATTGAAGATTGTTTCTAAACCATTGCGTCATTTGTTCGAATAAATTGTCGGCTCATTAACATAAATAACGCAATGAATGTTGTTTAACTATGAATATTAAACCAATTCGTAACGATAAAAAGTTCCACAATTACTCCTCTGTTAAAACTCATTGTAGTATTAAGGCCCTCTTGTAGTTGACGATTTTTCGGCGAACACTGGCTGGTCGTTGCGAGCGCTTGAGCTGCTAGATTTTGTGTATAATTGTTTCGTGGAAAAAAAATGATAAGGAAATTATAAAATATTTTCTCAGCATGCCCTAAAAAACAATAAAACCTATTTTTTGGTATGAGTTTTACATGGTTTAACGCGTTTTAAATAGCGATTTAGTGTCATCTTTATGATTATTTTTTATTGAGCCAATTGTTTTAATTCACGTTTCTATCTTCACACAGCGCTTAACAGTATGTTCAATTTTCCAAAATTTTTTTTTTTTTTTACGGAAACTAGTCATTTTGCTAGATTTACAGAGGTTCAAAAAAGTTAAAAAGTACTGCAACCTCGCCTTAAGTGACGACGCGATTGTCACTTGTCTAGGCTCTATGTCTGACTTTTTGCGACTACAAAGCCATTTCTCGTAACCATCAGATAACTACATAAACTTCGCTATTTTGCAAAGTGTAGTAAATATTTTATTACGTTTTCGTACCGGCGCGCGCGGCGCGTCCACTCGGTGCCAAGTTGTGTAATGTCAAAAATACTGAATGACGTAAATAGTAGATATAAACGAACTCTAGAATTCTTTATTGTATGTAAACATTATGAGTAACTATTGAAGAATTTTATCATTTAGAATCAGATATACACTAGTCGAATAATGTGTTTATCAATCTATAAATACTTGTTAAAACTCAGCTTTTTTCCTATTTATAGATCAATTCTCTGGTATTTGAACATTTAGAGCAGCATAGCTTTCCTCGAACGTTCGACATGCTCCCGTGTCGAAAATGACATATTTTCGGTTACCTGATTTGTTTCGCTCCTGACAGTAAAGAGCTGTCGGAAAAACAGCGTTCGTAAAATAATAAATTTTCGGTGTTCAGATATGTTAACTGCGTTTAGAGGACAACTTTTTAAGCATCGATAGATGTTCATTTAAGCAGAATTGTATCGATATATCGTAAGCCATACGAATTGAAAGCAAAGCAAAGAAAGCAATCCTGCTGCCTAGTGTAGGCTACAATCGATGAAGATAAATAGGTGTCACGCATTTCTTTTGTGAGTGTAGTCTAAAACAGGGTGAACAAAAATTTCAATACGATAACCTATCGAATCGTTGTGAACCGAAGTCAAAGTCAAAGCATTTATTTCACATAACAGGCACTTTAGAATGTCAACATTTAATTGAAACAGAATTGATTCTAGTCGCCCATTCCAAAATGCTATGCAAGTATGGACGAGTAAAAAAAGGAACACTATGAATAGAGCGACAAGTGGCTCTCAACTTTGTAAAGTGTCTTTTTACGCTCGTTATAGTATCGATAAATAAAAATGAAGAAAGTGTCGTCCACATTAACTGCACAGGGTAACTTGTTGCTTCTTCTATCGTAAAAAATAAATTGATTTTCTCTGTAATTTGTAGTGCTTCGAACAGGTAATTTTTGTAAAAGTTCAGGCGAGATTTCTGTTAATTTATTTGATTTTTATTATTTAGTAACATGTTTTGTAAAAACTAGTTTATTTGCGGTAAACATGACGCAAAAAAACACTAAACACACACAAAAATAGCTGGGAGAAAACAAGCGTTACATCCACGCAAAACGGCTATCGCTCAGCATAATGCTGTGACCCTATTTTCCGGCAACTAAGTCCCATCAATTAAATAATCGTTGTGTGTGTGTGATGTTAATGTTTGTTGGTGCCCAAACCTTGACAAAATAGCATTTCGGGCAATTCTACAATACACTAAACCATTTATATTCTTGCTAGAGAACAAAATAAATATAAGAAAAACTTTTTACCCAGTAACTGGGTTGTGGTGGTCAGATAGGCGCTCCCTAGAAAATACTGTACACAGCTGCATCCAGAAACATTGGATGCGAACTCCAAAATAGTTGGGAAAAGGTTAGGCCGATGACGATGACTCTCGCTGAAGAAATGGAAAGGGCATGCAAATGATAAATGATTTTATTTCTGTCAGAAAGTTTCTTCTTACAATTTTACACGTCAACTTTAATACTTATTTTACCTCTAATTTTACGTCGATATTGTCGTCGTCGTTTGAAATCGTGGTGGTCTTTGGTTACTTTTGTGTTCCTGCCACAGTGCCATTAACAACTCTGTCAATATCAGAGTGATGATTGCTTTTGGGTTGTTGCTACTAACAAGTTTGTCCATATCATAGTGGACTTTAACGTCGTTACAATAAGGTTGCCTGTTGGGTTAGTACTGTCAGAGGTAAAAAAAACTGTGAACGGACTGTACCTATCACGTAATTTCTTTACTAGTATTGACAATAATCTCAGTAAATTGAAATTGTACTAAGGCTGAAACAATTTAAATATCATATAGACTCAAGACCTTGTCATTCTGTGGCGTGCTTGCGTGTGACGAGGTCGACTAATGTAGAAAAAATACTACAAAGTGAAAAAATACTTTAAATTGGTGAAGACTTTGGTTTTGTATTTTCTTTTTTTGCCACCGACTTCCGACATTATTATGTAGGCAGTTACTTTTGAGTTCGTAGTGTTTTTTTTTGGAAGTCTTTTTTAAAGTAATACCCTTTTAATTTTCACTTGACGTTGTGGTAACTATCCCACACAAATACGTATACCTTGCTAAGTAAATTACAGTGACAGGAAATTCTTATAATGTCATCGTCATAACCTACTTGGAAAAAATACGTATCATTGAAGCTAACTCAAAAATTACTAATCAGAACTTGACGACATTTATATGAGACTAATACGTAAGTATACCCTTTTAAATAAAAAAGGAAGTTTCATTTCGGTGTATGAATAACGGAGTTGTGAGGTATCAGACATAAAGAAAAGAAAAAAAATAGATTCGAATTCAGAACATTCTTTTTTTGTAATCACTGGGTTCGCTTTTGCCATGAAATGAACTTAAGAGATCTACGTTACTCACCCATTTACTGATCTTCGTCAAGAATCGCTGCAGCCAATTAATCGTACGTGGGCATTGTTTATCTTCGCACGGCATAGATATGCAGCGGCCTTTCGATCTGCACTATGTAGCGAGTTATTTATAAATACATGGCTGTCCGATTATTTTTAACTGCCACTAAAATCATTTTGGAACATTATCGGGACACTAGATTTCGCTGGCCGATTCGCTGCGTCGATATATCGTCAGCTAATACTATTAGAATTTTGATTAAGTACCTAACACAATTCGTTAATCTGATTGCAATCTCGACCAGGGTACTGATAGGGTTTTAACCAGCACCGTGGTAATTGCATAACACACTATCAGTGGGAATGGATTTAATTTTGATTGTATAATAGCATTAATTGCATTATTTACGTTGTAGAGCAGACGCGTTTTTCAAACATATGAAGCAATAGATTTGCTTTTGACTTTAATATGATTCCGATTGTGGTTAATCGGGTGTGACGTAATTAGTTAGAATATTTGACTAGTTCATGGCATATTTTAGAAATAACATATTTTTTTATTTAGAACAGAATATAAGAATGAAAATAAAATATGTTTAATCCAGTCTATAAACTGTGTGCCTCATCCGAATCCGTTCGGCCGTTATGCGTGATTGAGTGACAAACATCCAAACATACGAACATATAAATTTTCACTTTCGAAATGTTAGTAGGATAAATATGGAAATTGCTTTTTAAGATGGGATAGGACTTTAGGTTGCTCCTTCTGTTCCTATGAAATATTAACAAATATTGATGCAGTAGGTATTTCAGCCTACATACCCCCTAGAGATGCTCACTCCTTAACCGGTTGAGGTAAGAGCGCATCCTTCTTTAAATTGTCGAACGAAGTAACGCTATCTATTAAGCTTTTAAGTGTTCACGCACAAAATCCTCTTTGCTCTTCGGCTTTTCACCCAAATCTGTGAGAGGTATTCAAACCAATTCTACAAATGCAAGACAAAAGATTGAGCTATTCAAAGCTGAACATCAAAAGGGGTTAATTTAGAATGAGAAATGCTGAATATCTAACAGGAAGATTTTCAGGTTTACTGACAAGCTACAGTATTTCGAAACTAGAATTGCGAATTTTGAAGTTGCAGTCCTAGAATAGCTTTCGTTTCATTGATGCGACACTGTTGTAATTTCTCGCCAATATTGGGAAACTGAAAATTTCAGAAATTCGCTCCGTCCAATTTTGAATACTACGCTCCTGGTACAAAAGTATATTCGGGTCCTAAAAGAATCCAAAACAATGTGTCTGCGAACTTCAATTAAGGCCCGAAGTACTACGAATATGTCCGAATTGTGAACGCAGAGCATCGTGTGTCGTATTTTTCATTACTCTTTCCTTTTTTCTATTCTGTTGCTTTTTTCTATTTTGTTTCTACACTCTACTCCTAAATCCATCCACCGTGCATATCCACTTAGGCCTCAGAGATTAAACGAAAGAAAGAAAAATATGGGGTATGGGGACACAATAGTTATTTAGTCATAAAGCTTTTAACTACAAAAATGAAAAAAGACAAAAACAATTAAATCAAAAGAAAAGGAAACCTGTGCGAGACCAAAAAGGGACACAGGCCTTCTCTTTTCGAGAGGGAGTAGGTTCATCATATGGGCCCAGTAAGGTCACACGTCTTCGAATCTTTGTTTCGCAGCATGGTACCAAGTACCGCAGCGCTGGTATTCTGGTAGGGCCCGCTATGATGCACCTACTGACTTAAAATAAATTCTACTAGACTGTGGAGCCCGCTGTGTTGCCATGGACGCATCCCACTAGATTCTAGTGGAATCTATTGGTTCCTCCAGTGACTAGAGGAAGCGATTGAAAAGCTTTGGTAATACCACGAAGTTTGTACTTTTATGGTTGACGTGAAAATTTGAAGTAGCAAACAGAGTCTTAGTTTTTATTTCATTTTTTTTCATATTTATGTAGGAAGTGAAATTCAATTTTTCATGTGTTATTTTGCAATTTGCAGGTCATTCTCAGATTGCATATTGATTAAAATATTTTTCTCGACTATAACGCGTATGTATTTACAGAACTATGATCATTAAAATCATAAACACAACCCTTTAAATTCATTTAATCCTATTTAATGACTTTCTTATGAAAAAGTCGTGAAATCGCTATATTTTGTTCAACTTATAGCCTGACACTGACCTTCACGGATTACTCTTTTTTTTGGGTGGGAAATCATCAAATGACTTCTCCCGCTCTGGGTGGAGCGAGGCGGCCTGTCAGACTTTTACTGACTAAAACCCACCCGTGTTCCTTCAGTTACCTATCCCAACGCCACGGTAACTCTTTCGAACTCTTCCGCGACCCTGGCAGACACCGGCCCTATTGGACCCCTTCAATTGTGGTGACATCTCTTTGAGGCGCGCGTGGAATACAACGCACTGTCGACCTGGGCCTGGTTTTTACTGGACGGCGAGCTACCCATTGCTAGCTGTCCATATGCCCGCGTCTACGTTGGCCGGGAGTCCGCAATGGACTCCCGACGCCGGGGCTTCTCTTGCGGCGGTTACGTGAGGGCGTAGAGATTGCCTACCACGAACTAACCTGGCGTTTTTTACTTAATTTAAAACTCCGAACAAAAATCCTTATATAATAACGTTATTTACCTATACCTATGTATTTTTAACGTGCGTTCTCAGAAGCTGGTGCCACCTGAAACGTCATCGAGGACTATAAAGCGTAAATTTTACTGCCCTGCTAGTAAAATATAGTCCATGCAGCACGACTCAGCTTGCACATATCTGCCGTATCTAAATGTTATTAACAACTTATTTCCACACAACCCGATTTCCGATATTCGTAGTGTCACAGATTACGTAAATAGCACGGCGTACCATTGCAACAGATTCAAATATCGGGCTAAAGGGTCAAAATTGGGCACGCCACAATTGCGGTGGTAAGTCCCCTCTTTGAGGAGTGGATAGAGAGGCGTCACGGCGTCCTCACCTTCCGCCTGACGCAGGTTCTCACCGGGCATGGTTGCTTCAGTGGGTTCCTGTTCAGGATAAAGCGGGAGGAGACGCCCGGGTGTTTCATTGTGAGGATCGTCTAGAGGACACGGTGGAGCATACGGTGGAAGTGTGCCCTGCCTGGGCGGAGCACCGCCGAGTTCTCGTGGAGGCGATCGGCGGCGGCGACCTCTCGCGTCCGGCCCTGGTGCGAGCCATGGTACCGAGCGAGAGGGCATGGGAAGCCGTCACCTCCTTCTGCGAAGCAGTAATGCTCGCGAAGGAGGAGGCGGGGCGCGTGAGGGAGTGGCAGTCTCTGCGCCTTCGCATCCCTAGTCACCGCAGGAGGAGACGCCCCGGGCGTCGGGAGTCGATAGTGGACTCCCGGCCACCGTAGGCACGAGCTAGCGAGCGGCGAGCAATAGGTAGCTCACCGCCCAGTAAGGACCAGGCTCGGGTCGACGGCGCGTAGTGTTCCACGCGCGCCTCAAAGAGATGTCAGCAATCCTGAATGGGTCTGCTAGGACCGATGCCTGCCAGGGTCGCGAGATTGTTCGAAAGAGATATCGTGACCCTGGCACATGGGCAACTGAAGGAACACGGGTGGGTATTAGTCAGTAAAAGTCTGACACGCCCTCCCGCTCCGCCCAGAGCGGGAGAAGTCATTTCATGATTTCCCATGCAAAAAAAAGGGTCAAAATTAGCCGACAGTTGTTTTTTTTATACCGCCTACTGAGGTGTTTTGTGTTTTTCGTATGTTATTCATGTTTGTTAGTAGTAGTAACTCTATTTACATTATTCTGGTTAGAAAACCATTATATACGAAGAGTTCTAAATTTTTCAAGCATGATTACGTAATTGTGATAAGCGACATCAATATGAATGCACATAACCACACGGCCACACCTCTTACCCGACTGGACCTTTTCAGCTTAATTTATAATTCGCTTGTCTCATGCAAAAATTGTCGACGATAAGCAACAAAAATAATGTATTACATGCCATACTTCTTTTAAAACTGAGTCTAATTTTCTTTGGCTAAATTGACAAAAATACTTGTTTTTCTTTCCGAAAAGTACCTACAATAGTTTGGAGGTTGGTTACGGTGAAGTACAGATACCGATTTTCAAAAAAAATAATGTACTTCATATGGCTGCGACTTGACATTTTGATAAAAAAATAACACAATAATTGTTTACACAAGTAAATGACTTGACCGCAACAATTAACACATCATTTTAAACGGGGGGGGGGGGGGGGTTGCCACCTCCCCAGTTTAGGGGAGGTCTAAGTCCAGCAGTGGATGTTTTTCGGCTGAAATTATTGGTTTGAGTGACACCGTGACGGACACGCACCCGATTGATAATTTTTTTTTAGGGAACTGCAATTAGGTACCTCTCGACATTATGCATGCAAGAGCGAGTGATGCGAGCTCGATATATGTTGCACCCTTTCTAGGAATTGTAGGTTAAGTTACTATTCAACATTCGTTAGGAGAAGGTAGCTTTGACTTAAAAAAAAAGAAAAAGAGTAAAAAAAGAGATCGCCAATTTTTAGCACCCCGTGACCGTTTCTCGGAAAGGTTAGATATTCTTTTGTGCATTTACAATGTAATAATAAAGAGTTAGGTGCCAGTTTTGTCGGCTTATGCAGAAAAATAGACATTGAAGAAAATGTTTAGTGAAATTTTTGCACACCGTCTTGTTAAGATTTTCTTTGAATATTTAGAGCAGTGGTTCTCAAAGTAGTCCAGGTGGATGCACGGGAGATTCAACGGGGTTGACATTGCATAGGAGTGTTTAAAAAAAATTACTAAACTAAAAATTGAGCGAGCAAAAATAATTTAAATTATCTACCAAAACCTACGTATGTCCTATGCAGGCGCGGTCCGAGGGGGTCATGACCCCCAAAGCATCCAAACTGTCGAGAGCCTGAATGATACACAACCGTTTTAAATAAATATACTTGTAACTCTACTTACTTAAGCCATAAAATATGAAACAAAACCTAGCCTGTACGAGGCGGGTTGTTAAAATTTTCGAGCTCGCTTCGCCCGCTAGGTATACCTTCCTCGGCACTCATGGTGACCCCCCCAAAATCTTGGGCTCCGACCGCGCCTGGTCCTATGGTTGTATATTTGTGTAGTTGTGCAAATAACTTTGACTTCTATATAAATAGTCAAAAGAAAACAAAAGCGAGTGAAGAGAGCTCGAAAATTTAAACACCTTGCAGGTATCTAATAGACTAGCTTTCCCATCCATGTAAAAATAGGAGCTTTATTTAGGCGACTTTTTTAAGCAAAAACGTTTGAGAAACAATGGAATTGGTGTGAGAGCGAGCATAGCGATCTCGATCATTTTAGCACCCTCAACCCCCCCTTTGAATATTTTGCATACACACGGGGCCTCGAACTCCAAACTGCATCTTACTGAACATATTTTAGCGTACCACCCCATGACACTGTAAGTGTTACAACATGGAATTTTGTTCATCAAAGCTCGGATTTATGGAGCGTCTCCTTGTAAAGCTGCTCATTATGTAATTTTTACGCTCCTCATTTTTAATATGCACTACAGTCTCGTATAACTCGTGTCGGCACGAGAAAAGAACACGGCGACTTCTCCCAAATTAGGATGCATTAGCGCGTTGTAAAATCGAAACACTACAGTGAAAAAAAAAATTGGCGTGTTTAATTAACATTTTATCCGGTAAATATACCATAACGTGTATGTTGTACCAAAAATAATTAATAGGGAAATATTTATTTAATTTCCTTGAAGCTTAATGGTCTTCTAATGACGTATGCTTTTTTTAAAATTAATCTTCCTACCTACATTTATCTTCTTCTCAGCTAAAGCACTAGGAAGTGTTCACCACTTCCTAGTGCTTTAGCTAGGGCAGGCGTTTTGGGAGACTATCTTGTGTCATTTTTTCGTTCAAAAAGTGCTGACTTTGAGCTAGAGAAATGTTTTCTTATAAAGGTACGGTTTCGCAATTTATATTTTATCAAAGTTCATCGCAAACGTGCGGTGAAAACTGAAAGTGTTTTTTTTTTGTTGACTCTTTTGATTAAAATCCTACGAATCGGAATATGTATATCGATACGGAGAAAACCACACTCTCAACCGCTGTTTTGATGTTTTCCTGTTGACAGTTTATTAGTAAGTACGCTGAGACCACTTTAACATGATACCAACAGTTCTTATCTTTATCCAGATTTAAGACCAAGGACGTAAAAATATCGCGGCGGAATTTTATCGCGGAACGGAATATGTAACTCTGTGCTGGACCGAATCACAGTATAGATAAGAAACTAGGCCTGTTTCTTGATATAAATCATCATCATCCTATATTGTTCCCACTGCTGGGACACAGGCCTCCTCTCGGTGAGAGGGAGTGGGCCGTAATCTACCACGTTGGCCCAGTGCGGGTTGGTAGGTGCCACACGTCTTCGAATGATTGGTTATAAGACATGCCGGTTTCCTCACGATGTTTTCCTTCACCGTTTTGAGAGCAGTGGTGATGAAATTATTTACACAAAGTAAAGCGGCCTGCCTGGGTTCGAACCGACGACCTACATCTGGTAAGTCGTGCCGATACCACTGGGCCACCACTGCTTGATATAAATATCTACGCTTTATAGGAGACTAGCTTTTGCCAGCGGCTTCGCCCGCGTGGAGGTCGGAAATTATCCCGCGGGAACGTACTACCGGGATAAAAAGTACCCTATATGCTAATCCAGATTAGTAACTATCTGTGTGCCAAATTTTATCCAAATCCGTCCAGTAGTTTTTTCGTGAAAGGGTAACAAACATACACATACACATACATCCATCCTCACAAACTTTCGCATTTATAATATTAGTAGGACTTAGGGGTTGTTTCTCTTAGCGTTTGTAAAACTGAAAAATGATACTTGTCACGGTCGCGAATAGTATTTAAGTCAACAAATAACCTGCACCCTAATTGCGAAATGCACAATTTATCAGAATCTGAATGGGATTGAAGATTATTTCTAAACCATTGCGTCATTTGTTCGAATAAATTGTCGGCTCACCAACGTAAATAACGCAATGAATGTTGTTTAACTATGAATATTAAACCAATTCCTACCGATAAAAAGTTCCGCAATTACCCCTCTGATATTGACCTACAAGTTGCAAACCCGTAGGAATTATTGAATGTCGTGGGGTACCTGAGGCTATCTCCTTAAAGTTTTTTCAGACATGCGTGACGCGACTGTTCTAGAACAATTTACAACAACATAACATCACGCCTTGTTTCCGCGAAGGGTTGGGCAGAGCTGTACCTATACCGGATGACATTTTTTACCGTCTCGACCTTCATATGGTGTGTTGTGTAACTAGAATAGAAGGCAGGAAGGCCTTCAGATTCATCGTAGGTGACTAAAGGAGCGCGGGACGCGGGTGGACAGGGATGCGTGTGCGGCTCGTGCGCCTACGAAAGATCAATGAGGCCGCCTATCGGCCGGCTTCAAAGGGTAGGACCGCGCTCCGAAATCAATGATACATGCCGCGAATTGAGTAGGGTGCGTATGATTTGAGTTTCGATAGATTTTAATTATTTTTTTTTTGTTTTTTTTTTCCAAATTTCTGTTTTTGTTGTTCTAGTATGAAAATGTTACTTTAAATGTGTAGTATTTATTACTAGATCAATTTAATTACATGTTATTCAAAAATAAAAATAATAAAAATTTCTATGCCAAAAGCTTCTATTCCGTTCACCTATTACCCCCATTTTTTTTCAAGACGCTAAAAAAAGTCACCCAGTATAGTACACCCACATTTCGCCTGTCATGTTTAAGTCCCACAGGGGGTGAGCCTATTGCTATCCACCGGGCACAAATCCAGACTCCGGGCTGCTACTGAGAAACTCCAGATGGAAAAACACAATAACACTTTGCCCGACCTGGGAATCGAACCCAGGACCTCAAGCTCAGCCGTAGCGCTTGCTACCACTAGACCAGCGGCTCACAAACTTTTTTGTTGACGGAACCCTTTTGGAAGGCGAAATATTTGACGGAGCCCTAAAATAAACAAAAATTTGTTCGGTATTTTGTTTCAGTAGCGGCATAGGTCGAAAATCTTGTTGCG
Organism: Aporophyla nigra; assembly: GCA_947507805.1. Lineage (NCBI taxonomy): Eukaryota > Metazoa > Arthropoda > Insecta > Lepidoptera > Noctuidae > Aporophyla > Aporophyla nigra. Next base: position 30,208,358 of record OX382291.1, on the reverse strand, counting down.
CACAAGTATGTTGTTGGGAACTGTGAAAAATATTCATAACGGATTTTGCACCAAAAATCATTGAGAGGCATCATTTTGAACAGTGACTCCATACTGGTGTCTGATGACATTTCTAAAATGATTCATATGCGTCGATTGACATACCTACTTGCGGGCTTTTGTAAGTTGGGTAAAAAAGATTTTTGATCATGATCGTCATTTTTTTATTTTTTTATTCATGGAATCCCACAGAGGCTATATGGAACCCTAGGGCTCCGCGGAGCGCACTTTTAGTATGGCTGCACTAGACCAACGAGGCAGTCTACAACACACACAACACAATTTAAAATAAGTTTTAATAGAAATTGTTACACGAAAAGCCTGTTTGTACAACAACCATATAGCGATGAGAATAACAAATCTAACATCGATATGAACGGCCTGCGCCAACGAACTTTAAAAAAATACTGTCAAACTGGTATCAATGAGAGAAACGACTACAAAAGCAAACTTTTTCTGAAACTGGTTGGGGCTTGTTAGCGGCTGGGTTGGTATTGCACATAGATATCCGTGGTATTGCATAAAGGGTATGCGCGGCAGTGTGTCAGGTAATGTTTTCAAAAATAATATTGTGAAATTTCATCGCCGAAAACATCTATTTAATAATGTTCGGGGTAGTATTCACTTCTCTTTCTGGAGCTATTTTCACAGTGACGTACATTTAACGAATTTTATATGGACATGACCTAATTAGGAATTTTAAGATATCAACTTTGACTCTTAAACTTCAAATCTTATTGAAATAGAGCCATATATCACAATAATAGACCTCTGTTTTAATAAGGTGTTTATCACTTTATGAGTCAAAGTTTAAATCTTAAATTTTCTAATTCAGTCTCTATCATTCTGAAAGTGCATTATGTAAGTACACGCTACACGTTAAATATAAAATAAATAAATGTATAAAATGAGTTCCTTCTAACTATCTACATCTTTTATTATATAATACACATAATAAATCTGTAGACAACGCGTTTCTGTACGTTCGGAATATTTCCAAAAAAATAATATTAAAAAAAACGCTTTAGTGGAAAGCCAAATTAAAAACCTAAAAAAAAATTCTAATAAATTGAAAGTAAAGATATTGTGATTAATTAATTAAACTATTTTAATGTACAATCTGTGGGTTGCTTGACATCAATTGTTGTCAATATTTTATTGACAGATATTGATAAAATTAGAGTCATTACAAAAATCTTCAAAAAGCAGTCCACGCTTTTCTTCGTGCTTCATGTAGAATATTAAAGAACCGTTTATAAGAACGAGTTCCATTTAACTATTCATAAATAAACCCTATTAAAAGATAAACCGATACGCCTAAATTCGTTAGAAGCGATTCTCCCAAATGAATTTAGCCATGAAAATAAGGAAGCAACAAACACATCTCAAAGAAATGAGGTCGCTACGCAACTGCACATCCGCCTCCAGGGTAATTCCACGTACTGCACATTTCTTATTTTTACCGCCACATTATTAGCTAAAACTAAAAATAGCGCCAATAAAGTGCTCTCTTTATGTGCATACATGCTTTTTGAGGTATTCTTTAATTGATATCAAGCACCCCACGCTTTTTTCCATTATTTTTACTTTTTAGTTTGGTTTTTATGGAAGCGTGTTTTTTTTAAACTTTACCTTATTTTATATTTTTTAGGGTATTTCGAATTTTGTGACATATGTCAGCGTAGTTTTCAAAGACAGTTTTTTTGCAATCCTGGTAACCCTGGCAAGGATAGTGGCAAAAATTTATAAAATTATTGACGATTGACTTTAAACGACTGGCCTGTTAGTCTAGTAGTTAGTGATCCTGACTGCAAAGACTGAGGTTGTGGGTTCGATTCCCACCCAGGACAAATGTTTGTGTGATGAGCTCAATCATTTGTTCTGTGTCTGGGTGTAATTTATCTATAATATGTGTGTATTTAGATATATATAAGTATATTTATCAGTTGTCTGGTTGCCATAGTACAGGCTCTGCCTAGTTTGGGATCAGATAATGGTGTGTTGGTTGTCCTAAGATATTTATTTATTTATATTGTATTGTCATCGGTTTTTGATAAGTAAGTCAAATTTTGAATTAATCCGACGTTTTAAAGGGGGTCAAAATCATGTTCAAAGTTTCCGTTGCACAGACACATACTATATAGTCGTCCAGACCGAATTTCGGCCACGGCGGCCGATCTCAACGGAGACTAGCCATCGGCGCGGGAGATATTGTAGTGCTCAAGTGTATGCGCAGACACAGGAGCACTCACTCTTCCCTCACTCTCATAGTCCGATGGGACGGCAATCCGACACGACCGGAGAGAGATCAGGCGTAGGACCAACTGCTTAACACACACACACACACTGCTTAGACACATACTAACATACATATGAAGCTAATATAAAACACTTTTTTACAAAAAAAAAAACAACCGACTTCCTTAAAAACACTACAAAGTGAAAAATAACTTTAATTTCGGTAGTCGGTGTCTTAGGATCTGTATTTATGGTTTTTTTGCCACCGACTTCCGAAATTAAAGTTATTTTTCACTTTGTAGTGTTTTTAAGGAAGTCGGTTGTTTTTTTAGTTGTGGTATCCACCCCGCACTAATTCCAAACAAACAATGCATATTTATGCGATAGCAGAAATCGCGGTTGATTTGCTGTCATTTTTTAAAGAGTTCCGGTGTCTGTCTCCCGAACTCGTCAACGAGTATGTCTATCTAGGACAAGATATCTTCTAACTCCTGATCGATAAGGAGTTGTACCTTCCATCATCAGCTCAACGGAATATAAGAATACAAGTAACGGTCTAAACGTGCCTATAATATTCAAAGAATTATCCCCTAACCTTCTAACCTTTCACTGTAAGTTCCTATATGTACTGTTCACCGATGAGGAGTTCCATGCGGTATCTTCGAAGACTATAATTAGTTCACCACGGATGGATAGATAGAACCAGCAATTATTTTTGATCTTTAGTACAATATCCAAATCACATTACGTGTACTGTTTGTTTTTGAGGAGTTCCTTCGTTTATCTCCCAAAGTATACATCAAATCTTCACAAAATTAATATGGGACCACCTCAGGAGTATACCCTTACGAATAAAAAAAGAATTTTCAAAATCGGTTGACAATTGGCGGAGAAATCGGTGAACATACATAAAAAAAAAAATAAAAAAAATACATACAGTCGAACATATAACCTCCTCCTTTTTTTGAAGTCGGTTAAAAAGCTTGTTAAAATAGCCAATGACGTGCCCTCATTATGTACATACATATTGCACTCAATGTTACCAAACCCGACTTTGTACTGAGTTACCGGACACGTTACGGCAGGCGGATGCTCTATTTTTGACTATTCGGGAATTTTAACTGTTCTCGTGCGTGCACATGTTAGGGAATGCGATTCAGATTTTTTTCCGTAACGTTTTTATTCAGTAAGTAGGTTAAGTTAAATGGAAAAGACGACGGTAAATATCGTCTTCGTAGGACCAGGTCAGCTCAAAGTTGCAATGGGTCTTTCTTCAAAAGGCCTTGCCAGACATGGCCCTGCATTGATAGACTCACATCAAATCCTAATAATAGAATGTTTTTTTTTTTGTTTTTTTTTTTCCTGAATGGGCATTTCATCATACACATCACACCTGATCAAAAGTGATGGTTGACGTCTATGATGCTTTGTACCTCACATGTTGTGCCTTTAGCGTGTAGTCGCTTAAGTTTTTAGTTTTTAAGCCCGGGCTGGATGCCTAATTTTATTAAATAATTTAATTGAAAAAAAAAATATTCCAAGATTTTATTTTGAAGTTATAATAATACTAAAAGACTTCAATAAAAAATAGCCAAATCTGATAAAAGCAGTTGTGTTTTTTTTTTTTTTTGTACCACACAATTAACCTAAGTTATCTACGACCTACCTCTACGGTACCTTAGTTAACCATGAAAACGACACCCATGATAAATTATTTGAAAATGGTCACTGCCATCTATTTTGTTCTTGGTTTGGATATCATCAAATCAAAATCAAAATCAAAAGTCATTTATTCAAACTAGGCTGAGAGTCAGCACTTTTTGAACGTCAAAGTTACATGAGACAGTCCCCCCAAAACGCCCACCCTTCGACACTTCCTAGTGCTTTAGCTGGGAAGAAGAAGTGGCGGAACAAACTCCCCAGCAGCACAGCTGTCTGTTAAGTTAGAAGAACTTGATTCTATACAGTATTATGTAAGTAATTAAAATTATAAAACAAAACAAAACATACATCAAATTATGCGTCATATGTCAGCTAGCACACGCCAATATACAAACAAAACATTAAAAAACTAAACTCAAGCTGAAATAATAAAATCGTAAATAGAACTTAATACCTAAATAAGAGCCTCCGGGTATAAAGGGCGTGCCCGCTTACATACACAACGATGAGGAAAGCTAATTCTGATTCTGGTTGAAAGAACATAAACATTGAGTTAATTAACGCGACCAACTATTCTTATCATTTAAAAAGTCGTTGATAGAATAGTATGCCTTTGAACAAAGGTTGGATTTTACTTTAGCTTTAAACTCATTAAACTACAAATCTAGGAAAGCAGAGGGAAGCTTGTTGAAAAAGGTAATACCAAGACCAACAAATGAATTATGAACCTTATGAAGCCGGTGAAAGGGAGCACGTAGCTTGTCCTTATTTCTAGTATTAATATTATGAATATCACTGTTCTTAGTGTACAGATGTATATTTTGCTTAATATATAAGATGTTGGCGAAGATGAATTGTGATGCCACCGTAAGAATACCAATATCTTTAAACAACTCTCTCAGAGAAACTCTAGTACCTAGTTGGTATATAGCTCGAACAGCTCGTTTTTGAAGAACAAAAACATTTTGAATGTCCGCGGCTTTGCCCCACAGCAGAATGCCGTAGGACATAACGCTATGAAAATAACTAAAATAGACTAATCGAGCTGTATCAACGTCCGTGTATTGTCTAACTTTCCTGACGGCGTAGGCAGCTGAACTGAGCCTCCCGGATAGGCTTGAAATATGTGGGCCCCACTGTAGTTTCGCGTCTACTGTTATGCCTAGAAAAACTGCCGAGTCTACAGTTTCAAGCACCTCATTATCTAAGACGACGTTGGGTCCCAGATGCTTAACATTCGGTAAAGCGAACTTTATACATTTTGTTTTCTTAGCATTAAGAACTAGGTTATTAGTGGTAAACCAATCCGTAGCCATTGAGAGTGCACTGTTCACATCGTTAAAATCTTTTCTATTCCTGTCTACTTTAAAGATCAGTGAGGTATCATCAGCAAATAGTACAATGTTACAGATATCCTATAAATAGAATGGTAAGTCGTTAATATACACTAAGAACAAGAATGGACCCAGTATTGAGCCTTGAGGTACACCTAACTGAACTAGTAGCCCGGAAGATTTCACACCATTAATATCTACACATTGGTCACATCAAATGACATCTCCCGCTCTAGGGTGGAGCGGAAGGGCGTGTCAGACTTTTACTGACTAAAACCCACCCGTGTTCCTTCAGTTGCCCACATGCCAGGGCCGCGGTAACTCTTTCGAACGAATCTCGCCGCCCTGGCAGGCATCGGTCCTAGCAGACCCCTTCAGTATTGCTGACATCTCTTAGAGGCGCGCGTGGAACACTACGCGCCGTCGACCCGAGCCTGGTCCTTACCGGGCGGCGAGCTACCCATTGCTCGCCGCCCGCAAGCTCGCACCTACGGGGGCCGGGAGTCCGCTATCGACTCCCGACGCCCGGGGCGTCTCCTCCTGCGGCGGCTAGGGACGTGAGGGCGCAGACACTACCACTCTCACCTCACGTGCCCCGCCTCCTCCTTCGCGAGCATTACTGCTTCGCAGAAGGAGGTGACGGCTTTCCATGCCCTCTCGCTCCGTACCATGGCTCGTACCAGGGCCGGACGCGAGAGGTCGCCGCCGCCGATCGCCTCCACGAGGACATGGCGGTGCTCCGCCCAGGCAGGGCACACCTCCACCGTATGCTCCACCGTGCCCTCCAGACGATCCTCGCAATGGAAACACCCGGGCGTTTCCCCCCACTTTATTCTGAACAGGAACCCACCAAAACACCCATGCCCGGTGAGGACCTGCGTCAGGTGGAAGGTGAGGACGCCGTGGCGTCTCTCTATCCACTCCTCAAAGAGGGGACTTACCGCCGCAATTGTGGCGTGCCCATTCACTACCGTCTTGGTTGTTTATTTTGACCTCACTATCGGATTTGTTCAATAACATAAAATAAAAAGCGTACCAATTGCCTAATACGTGTTTCTAGAATTGCCGATTCGTCGACAAATTGAGCGTTTGTCCACCGCAGTCCGTTTTGTTATTAGTTCCCATGATAAAACTGCGCTTTATCGTGAAAACGTAGGTTGAAGTGCGCTGTCAATTCGCTTGATGCTAGGGACTGACACTGTTGGCAGCTCAATTTAAACTCCTACCACACCTACATTTTTACAGAGAGATGCATTAAACTGCTGTCACCTAGTGTTAGATGGGTGGAAGTGTCCCTCTTGAAAGTAGTTCTTTCCTAGGGAATATGTATGTTATTCAAAACTCTTTCATTATTTTATCATACACTAGCTTTTGCCAGCGGCTTCGCCCGCGTGGAGATCGTAAAACATCGCGCGGGAACGTACTACCGAGATGAAAAGTACCCTATGTGTTAATCCAGAATATAAACTAACTGTGTTCCAAATTTTATCCAAATCCGTTCAGTAGTTTTTACGTGAAAGAGTAACAAACATCCATACATCCATACTCACTGATACTCACAAACCTTCGCATTTATATTACTAGCTTTTGCCAGCAGCTTCGCCCGCGTGGAGGTCGGAAATTATCCCGCGGGAATATACTACCGGGATAAAAAGTGATGAAATGATAAAATGTTATTCCAGGTTATAAACTATCCGTGTGCCAAATTTCATCTAAATCGGGTTAGTAGTTTTTGCGTGAAAGAGGAACAAACATCCACACATCCATACATACAAATTTTCGCGTTTATAATATTAGTAGGATATAGTAGGATTATAAAGGAGTCGAGAAACATATACGTATTGCTATATTATATTATTTTCTTTGCATTGCTTCTTTCACAATTTGCTATTCTATGCTTCGTTTTTTTGTAAGAACAGAAAGCAAACTCGAAACACGTCTCTGAAAATGTCGGAAGTCAGTGAGTTGAAAAAATTCCACTGTTGGACATAGAACGATAGACACGTGGTAAAATGCTTAGAAAACGCTGCTGCCCATTTTCTAGTAAGTCCCTTAGTCGCCTATTACGACGGAAGAAATGGAATTAATCGAATAAAAGAGAGGGATTCCCGAATCCATTTCAGTAACTTTAATATAGGTAATTCTTCAAAAATGATATATTTTGCCAAACCTATAACCAATTGAGCCTGAGATTGAGCGAACCCTTAACCCTTATTTCAAGGCGGTATGACTCAACTTTAAATGTATAATGTAAAACTATTTTCTTAATAAGGGGGCGTCCATTAATTACGTGAGGCATTTTTGATAATTTTTCGACTCCCCCTCCTCCCTTGGTGAGATATCGTAAGATTTTCCTCAACTCCCTCCCCCCTCCCCTAATCTCACGCGAGATTCTTCAAGACTTCTATTTGGGCTGTAAACGTATTGGATTATTGAGAAAAAAAAAAATAAAAACGAAAATTTTCTTAGACCAAGAATAATTTCTGAACTCAAGAATTTATTCTTTTGACTCAAGAAAATCATTTTCTTCAAAATGGTAATCTTGGTTCAAGATTTTGGCTCTTGAGTCAAGTTAATTTTTTATCACTGTACTATTGTCTCAGATTTGGCTATATTTTATTGTAGAAATAATTTTTCACGCAATTTTACACCGTTTTCTGCGGGAAAATAATTACGTGATATTTGCCAAGACCCCCCCCCCTAAGTGAGATTTTGAAAGATTTAGCATGATCCCCTCCCCCCTAGAACACCTTACGTAATTAATGGACGCCCCCTAAGTAGTTATAAAAAAAAGATTTGGTCATTGTACTTATAACTGAATATCCCAATTGGCGTGTATGGTCTTGGTCTTGCGTCAATTATGTTACATGTTCTATATTTTGAACTGTTTACTAAATATTTTAAATAAAAGCTACTCTATAGTCCTGAAAAACAAACATATTTATCTACCATCTCATGAAATTTACACACTCGTAGAACCCATGTTTGTATACATTAATTGCAATACTACGAATAACATTAATGATGTGACTAGTTCGGGAGCAAAGGAAAGCAAACATGGTTTTGTATTTCATTTACAACAGAAATGTTTCCCAATTTCATACGTAATGGTCCTCATGTTTTAACAGGGCCAAAATGGCCCGAGGAATTCTAATTTTCAGGTTAGTGTTAGACTGTACCTGTAGGTACTTATCTATGTTTTTTTGTCATGAAATTGTCATTCATTGGGAGTATATGAACTTAGAGAGTTGTATTGGTAAAATACATATATTATATACAGCATACGATCAAGGAATCGAAATCACTTCCAACATTTAAAAGGCTATTAAAGCACCATCTGAAAAATCCATAGATTGTAAGGGTTAAAAATGTTCTAAACTTTACCCATCTGGTACAGTTTAGAACATTTTTCGCCTATCATAGTCATGAAAATTCAAAGTATTTATTGACGTCATGTTATTGTGTTTTTGTGAAGTTTAGGTAGGTATCGAACTTTACATCTATTCTAAAATAGTAATGTGTAGTAGTCATGACTATGATAGGCGAAAAATGTTCTAAACTTTACCCACCTCCTTTTACCGTTTTTAAATGTTTGTATATTTGTATGTTTGTATGTTTGTTTGTAACCGAATCCTTATAGCGCGATTTTGACCCACTTTAAATGACCAGATTTCATTCAAACTTTGCACACCTGTCAAGGACCGATGACAATGCAATAATTTCATAAATTTGTGCCATTATCCTTGCCAGGGTTACCAGGACAGCAAAAAAACTGTCACAAACTACGCTGACATACGTCTCAAAATTCGAAACACCCTAAAAAATAGAAAATAAAAAATAGTTTAAAAAAACTAAAAAACACGCTTCCATTGAACACCAAACTAAAAAGTACAAAATAATGGAAAAAAAGCGTGGGGTGCCTGATATCAATAAAAAAATACCTTAAAAAGCACCCCACGCTTTTTTTCCATTATTTTGTACTTTTTAGTTTGGTGTTCAACTTAATTTTAGTCGCTTATCATAATTATTATGTTTTCCTCGTAGAAGTGAATAAGTAATTGTAATCTTTTAGAGCGAAATAAATTAAACCGTATACCACCTAACATTTTCTAAGACATGTGACATCTACCAACCCGCACTGGACTCGCGTGCTAGATTATGGCCCACTCCCTCTCATCGAGTGGAGGCCTTTATCCCAGCAGTGGGAACGAAATAAGCTGATTATGTATCACCTAACACGGACCTGCAAATTGCAAGGACGTACCTATATTTGCATTACACGAGCTATCTTAGCGGATCCGCCTAAAGCCATATTCGCCTGAAGTACCTGATGCAATGAAATCGGCAAAACGAACTATTTATTTATGCATGAATAATATCTGAAGTTGCAGTCCAATTTTTAATAAAGTTTTTGAGAACGTAATGAAAACATTCGTTTGAAACGTGTGGTGTAAATTTTTGTTACTTTTTTTTTATGTATGTCATCAAAAATCGGTCGGGTGTAAAGTTGGAATAGTGCGAATTTTGTGGGGGTGTGGGGTGGAATGGTCGTTTGTTTGTGCTGCTGAACTTCCCCCTTGGTTCGTGTCATGTATATTGGTACCTATGAAGGTAGTGTGGGCGGTACGTGCCTGGTGGGACAGTTCAGCTGCCCCCAAACGCTGCGTTTTAATCTTCTAATCTGGACATATCCGCGTATTGAATAAAGTGTCAGAAACAGGATTGAACGATCAGTTACAACTGAAACAGATTTGGCATTGCCCTCAAATCGATTCGAGTTGTTTTTAAAATATGAATAAGCACGGTCGGACTATACACCGTGACATTTTAGTCGTCTTACAAAGGTTGTTCACTCAATGTATCCGACATAATATACCTCTAGACGTGATCCAACCATAACATACATCAGCTATTCAACCATTAACACACACTTACACCCACTCACCCCACACATCCACCCCACACATACACGAACACTACATATGTACATATACCTGATACTTCAAAAATTTTGTAAAATCCTAGTAACTAAACTTTTTTCTTTTAATTATGTCTCAACATTTGTAGCTAGTGACACATGGGAAGTTGCGAGGTAACCCCATCACAAGTATTCTTATAACTTATCGGGGTTGTCTCAATTATAAGTTATGTAACAATTGTATGAGAAACAATAAAACTTTTTTTTATTTTTTTTTAAATTAAAAATTGTTACCATTAATTAAGATATTAAGAAAAATAAATAATTGATTAAAATTATGAAACACCCTGTTAATAATGTTTACGTATCATACGGTAGAGAACACACCTACCCAGAGCACGAGTGTGCTAGATCATTCCATCTCAATTTTCCATGAGCCAAAATATCAAATTTAAACCACGTCATGCGTCATCATAATGAATAATATTTTTATTTTTTAGTTATTCTAATGTTTTTTTTTTTTTTGTTATGGATGTGAGTCATTGGTTACATGAAGTGGGTTGCCGTTGTAAGATGACTAAAATGTCACGGTGTATTTAGCTCATTTAAATTCTAGGTTTGAATAAAAAAAGTGGTTATCTGCACTCCTTCTATAAACTTTAATTCTGCCAAATTTCATGCTCTACCGTCCGCGTAATTTTGGGAAAAAGGGGTACAAAGTTTATACAAAGATTAATTGTGAAAATTAATCATTCAATTTTGAAAACCACGGGTGGCCCAGTAGTAACAGCCTCGTGTGTGTAATTTATTTCATCACCGCTGCTCTCAAAACAGTGAAGGAAAACATCGTGAGGAAACCGGACTGCCCAAGTACAAAAATTCTAAGACGTGTGACATAATAGAAAGAAACATAAAAGATAGATAGGAGAACTGTGTCCCAGCAGTGGTAACATTGTAGGCTGATTTTGTCTATATTATATTACGTAATTCTGAAATGTAAGCACTTTGGTTACGCAGGAGGAGACGCCCCGGGCGTCGGGAGTCGATCGCCGACTCCCGGCCACCGAAGGCGCGGGCTTGTGGGCGGCGAGCAATGGGTAGCTCGCCGCCCGGTAAAGAACAGGCCCGTGTAGACAGCGCGTAGTGTTCCACGCGCGCCTCAAAGAGATATCAGCAGAACTGAAGGGGTCTGCTAGGACCGATGCCTGCCAGGGTCGCGAGATTGGTTCGAAAGAGATACCGTAACCCTGGCACATGGGCAACTGAAGGAACACGGGTGGGTTTTATTCAGTAAAAGTCTGACATGAAAGACCGGGAGACGTCATTTGATGATTCCTCACCCACAAAAAAGAGCACTTTGGTTAGATAAATGAGGTACCTCAACATAATCTTAATTTCTACCGTAATACATGCACAGCTGGACGTAGGCCTGCCCAATAATTTTCTTTTAAAAGTACTTCTAAATACTTACATAAAATAAAAACGCATTCATCGGAATTCAATAACGGTTTTATGATGTACCAAAAATCCTGTAAACTACCAACTAAACCCGTTGTTGAACTGAATAAAATCTTTCCTTAGTGTGTGAAGACAAAGAAATCAAATCAAATCAAAATATTTTTATCTATATATATAAAATTCAAAGTCCTGAGTGACTGACTGACTGACTGATATATCAACGTAAAGCCTAAACCGCTGGTCCTAGAGACGTGAAATTTGGAGGGTGAGGAGTAGGTATCCACTAAGAAAGGGTTTTTTGAAATTCCATTCCTAAGAGGGTGAAATGGAGGATTGAAATGGTGAATTTTTCGACATCCACACGGGCGAAGCCGTGGGCAGAAGCTAGTTTCACATAAACCTACATGCGCATTTATGAAACGTACGAAGCTGGGTGCACAGTTCCAATTTGTTGATTCCTATGAAGAAGAGCCGGCAAGAAACTCCACGTTTACCCTTTTTCAAATAAAGTTTTAATAGTTTTGGGAGGACAGTATCGGTCTATCAACAAGTACGTACTTAATAAAATTGGAAATCGTCTACAGTCTACAAAATCAAAAGTCATTTATTCAAATTAGGGTGAGTACTTCCTAGAGAATTGGCAGCAGCGTTCTCTTTGCATTTTACCACCATACTGCGATCGCCAACCCGCCTGCCAAGCGTGGCGATTATGGCAAAGCCCCCAAAATTTGGGGGAGGCCTAAGTCCAGCAGTGGACGTCTTATGGCTGAAATGATGATGAGGAGGGTGAGTATCAGCACTTTTCGAACGTCAAAATTACAAAAGACAGTCCCCCAAAACGCCCACCCGTCGCGCACTTCCTAGTGCTTTAGCTGGGAAGAAGAAGTGGCCAACAAACTCCCCAGCAGCACAGCTGTCTGTCCAGTTAGAAGAACTTGATTCTATACAATGGTATATAGTAAAACATTAAGAGACACAAAACATTAAATTAAATGATTTGCTATATGCCAGCTAGCTAACCCAATATACCAAAAAATAAAATGACAATACAACCCTACGACGTTCTCACATTCAAGATAAAAGAGTCTACGTAAGTTGTAGTACTTCATTAATAAAATATAACACCTATTTAAACCAAATGTCATTCATTATTGTCATGACATCCAATAATAGAAAATAACTTACCCAACTCCACACTGCGACTTATTTAGTTCCAGACGTCTAGTAATAAAACTAAAGTTGTTTTATATCGGAAAACATGAAAGAAACTCGAAGCATTTATTATTAAAAAACCAATAACAGGCACTTTTCAACTGTCAAGGGGTCGTCGGACAGAAAGATGTAGTTTTCAGCCCATTCCAGAGTAGTTAGTACGTTCCTACAGAGAACAGACGGCAAGAAATTTCACGAACACTCTTTTAAATCATTTTTTTTTCGTAAAATATTGGCTACGAGCAAATGTGGTATTTTTTTTTATGACTCCTCGCTGGTCATCCTTTGAGGTTGTCGGCTGCTTAACTGGGCTTGCCTGTGGCTACCTTAATAAATTAAGGATTCCAGCCAGGGCTTAAAAAAATTAAAACTAGAGCGACTACTCGTTAAGGGCACCCCCTGTGAGGTACGGACCTCGGCTTAGGGCATCGCTGGTAGAGATCGGAATGATTATTATTTAGTGGCGAATTTAAAGAAGCTCAGCGGCGCGGGCTGGCTCGAGCAAGGGTCGGGGTGGATACAAATGTGGCACTTTATATGGACAACTCTTCCCATAAGTACTGTATTTAAATACAGGGTCAAATTACTTTAGCTGGAAATAATTATCCCACATGTAAGGTATCTACATCGCAAAGTAAAAAACAAAAAAAATATTCGTCATTCCAATTTCTCTAAATGACAGTTAAATTATTATGTAACATACAGGATTTTTTTTAATCAGTGCGCAAATATTTTTTTTTGGTTGTTTAGTATCAGAAACAGGAGGACATAGCTGCTGCTAAGCTGTTGTTGTTCGACGTGCTTAACAAGCGCGACCAGATGGTGTCCCGCCGGCGTGACGGGACTAAGAGAAGCCTGCAAGATATTATCACGCTGTTCAAGGAGACTGACCCGGACGACGTGCCTACGTTTGTGGCGAAGGAGCTGCACAAGCTTCCTCCTGTCACTTTCGACCACGTCGATGTAACGAGTCTTCTGAAGGACATTGTCTTTCTGAAGGCCCGCCTCGCTGATGTTCTAGTGAAATTAGAGGCATCCCAGAACACTGTCGCCGATTTGCGCAAAGAATTCAGCGAGTTGCGCAATAGTGTGACGGTATCTAGGTCATCAGTCGATGCGTCAAACGTAAACATGTGTCGCGGAGCTGGCCTCGATGTATCGTCGTCAAATTCCGCGTCAGCAGTTTCGTCGCCAGCGCATCCGTCGTTTGCTGAGCTTGCAGAACGCCCTGCCCGCGTGCCTCGCAGCCCCGCGCCCGTCAAAGAGGCTCCTCCACGCACCGCCGCCCGAGCCCCTCGCCCCGTCCCGCTGCCAGTGACTGCAGTCTTGACGAAACCCTCACAAAAGGATTTCGCTAGCGTCACTGCGAGTGCTCCAGGCATTACAACTAAGCCTAAGCCAGATAATGAGGGTTTCGTGATGGTGCAAAGGAGGAAGCGCCGTTCGCGAACGAACAAGAACCGCTGCGGGAAAGCTACTGCGAAGTCCGATGTCAGCTTGCGCGCTGCAAAGCCGAACACTCCGGTGTATATTTCTCGCCTACACTACACCACTAAGGCGGAAGACATCGTGGAGTACGTACGCCAGAAGACGAAGTACATGCCGAGGGTGCAGTTACTGGAGTCACACCGCAACGTCAACTTCAAGGCGTTTGTGGTGCGTGTACCGGATTGTTATCTGCCCATCGTCATGGACGAAGACTTTTGGCCACAGGACGTGGTGTTCCGTCGCTTCCGCGGACAAGTGCCACAGGACAGCTCACGGACAAGCTAGTGAAGTGTTACTAACATAGTTTAAGGTACTATTTCATTAACACAAGATTTGTATAATACCTATGTATGTTAGTTTGTAAGGTATGTGTCTATGGGTCATTGTCACCTGATAATAAATGTTTTATTATTATTATTATTTCAACTATTTTATCAATACCTCTTTTTTAAATTTTATCCGATCTTAAATCAGTAAACTGTGGACACCCTACATATTTCGTAATATGATATCGACAATAGGAATAGGTCAGTAACCGCGCGCGTAGGTACTTCGAACTTCTTAGAATTTTGACCGATCGAACAGCAGTTGTAGATACGCTGGTAGGTACTTGTAGCGACGCTCAGTCGTTCACCTTCGCCGACGCGCCGGCGCCGGGCGCCAGTTAACATAAAAACCAGTTTCAAAATAAACATCTTTCCTTAACGATAACTTAATTTTTTTGTACTAAGATATATCAAAATAAAAATTGCATGGTCATTATAACTCGTTAAAGTTTAATTTGTTAAAATTTGCGCACTTGTTAAAAACTTGTCCTGTATAATAATGTATATTTATTAAATATCTATATTCCTCGAAAAATTAAACAGTTACGATTCACGTTCGCCTATCGGTGATGATATTGTTTGTTTTTTTTTTGTTCATTAATTTTCCATATGGAAACCCAACACGCTGGTAAACTATAATAATGTATATTATATATATATTTATTAAATATCTATATTCCTCGAAAAATTAAACAGTTACCGATTCACGTTCGCCTATCGGTGATGATATTGTTTGTTTTTTTTTTTGGTTCATTAATTTTCCATATGGAAACCCAACACGCTGGTAAACTATTACCATCTAATTTAATTTAACTCTATACATCGCGATTACTAAATATCTGTTGTCCCAATTTTATTAAATTTAATTTCAATATTTTTTTCAATTTTATTTCAATGCAATACAAAAGTAGAAAAAACGACTATTAGTACAAGATTTTTAGTAATTAAGAGACATTTCATTCTCATATTTTACTCTTGGAAAAGACGCCACAGTTGACGGTATATTTTGGAAAATAACCAAAGACAACATCATTTTATATTTAGCTAACTTCTCGAATCGATATTCGTGATCAACAGATTCGGTAGGAATGGAGTTGCTCCAGTATTTGTGAAAATATTTTTACCGAACGAATAAGTTTGAATGCGGACGATATCGTGACGAAAATCTAGGTGGAACGGAGTTTAACTAAAACTGAAGCAGCTCTGGGCCTACTTCGGTATATTAGTTACCTACGGCTACAAAATCAGACCATTTTTTTTTTAAATTAGCTTACGCCGTCCCACTGCTGAGCAATGGCCTCCCCCAAATCCCTTCAGGCATCATTTATGTGTTTTAAAATAATGTAATACATTTTATTGGCAATAGGCTCGCCCCATATTACTTGGGATTTAAACATAACTGGCGCAATGTTTAATCCAATCCCCCAGCTAGGTGGACCGACGACCTCAAAAAGGTGGCTGGGACAGACTGGATGCGGAAGGCGGAGGACAGGATGTTGTGACGCAGCATGGGAGAGGCCTAAGTCCAGCAGTGGACTGCGATAGGCTGAGTTGATTGATTGATTGGCGCAATGTAGGCGTACTATAGCTACACCTGAGTCCAACCCTTCGGAGAAACAAAGCGTGATACTATGTGGAAAACATTTCATCATTATCAGCATTTAATGTGTCCACTAATGGGACACAAGCTACCACTCTGTGAGAGGGAGTGGGCCATAATCCACCACGCAGGCCCAGTGCGGCTTAGTGGATGACACGTCTTCGTCAATTTTTGGTACTAGGACATACCGGCTTTCCTCACGATTTGTGTCTTTACATGGAGTAAAAGAATACTTCGTGACGAAAGCGGGTATGTCTTTTAAATGAAAAAACTTTGTACCGATATCAAGATACCCATCATCATCATCAGCCTATAATGTTCCCACTGCTCGGACACAGGCTTCCTCTCGGTGAGAGGGAGTGGGCCATAATCCACCACGCGGGCCCAGTGCGGGTTGGTAGATGTCACATGTCTTCGAATTTTTGGTTCTAAGACATGCCGGTTTCCTCACGATGTTTTCCTTCACCGTTTTGAGACCAGTGGCGATGAAATAATTTACACGAAGTAATGCGCCTGCTTGGGTTTTTACTCACGACCTACTACTCGTAAGTCGCGGCCGTTACCACTGGGACACCACTGCTCTCCAAGGTTGCCTTGCTCGGCAAGGTACCCGAAACTGTCAAATTATCCCAATACATTTTGAATCTTCTTTAACATTAAAGTTGAAAACCTATTAAAGAAATTTGACAGATTTTAGCAGCTTTAAGTGCTGGCGTCTGTACGTTGTGTTTTTGTTTCGGATAGATTAGTTGTACCCGCATTTGTTCCTAAAAATCCTACTTCCTACTAATATTATAAACGCAAAAGTTTGTATGTATGGATGTTTGTTCCTCTTTCATGCAAAAACTACTGACCCGATTTTGATGAAATTTGGCACACAGATAGTTTATAACCTGGAGTAACACATAGGGTACTTTTTCTCCCGGTAGTATGTTCCCGCAGGATAATTTCCGACCTCCACGCGGGTGAAGCCGCTGGCAAAAGCTAGTGTATAATATATTTAATACATTCTAATAGTGCGATCATAAGCTTTAGGGCACAATGGAATACAATAAAGGCTTTTGGATGAGAATATTTTCTTGTTTCATACTTTTTAGAGCGTGATGTTTGTAGTAGGGTTATAAATTTAAGTAGTTTGAGGAACATGGCGGAAAGTTTAAACAACTTGCGTGGAAAAGGGACAATGGTCCGATGTGGGTGCTTACTCTTGATTTTAATTCCGATCGATTGACATTGGAATTTTGACGTTTAGTATTCTCGAGTTTGAGGCTAGCGCCAAAATGTGTTTAAATTGGGTGTCCATTTTGGAAAACTAAGTGGAATCGGGATCGGGCGTTGTTGTTGTTCCAATGTTGACACTATTGTTTTCAAGAGTACCGAATCACGTGTATGCAAAATTAACATTGGAATCGTATTGGCTTTAGATTGGAATTAAAATTAGGTTGAAGAGTAAGCCCCCTGACGGCTTTCGTGTCTGGTGAGCAAATGCATAATGTAGTTGCGCGGTAAACTCTTTTTGGCTGTCATTTGTCAGTCGTTTCGGGTCCGTGTGATCCCGCTGTCATTTGTGGATTTTTTTACAGTCAATTCGGGTCCCCGAAAGTCTTACCAAGGAGTATCGTATAACCCAATAAGGAGATGGTCACCAATCCGCAAACTAATCGCGTTAAGCGTACCTTAACCTGTTCGATCGATCGGTGCGGCTGTTATTATTTAGCCACAGCCCATAGACAATAATTAGTAAGAGTGGATTAATCGAAAGCTGTCCGTAACTTGGAATATTAGACACGTAGATACGACGTTTGTCCCGCTATCATTGTCTACTGATTGTGGTCCAATTTAATTAATTAGGACATTGTATTCTATGTAGATATAATCAATGATATTGTCATTAGATTCTGGACATTGTCTTGATTTGGAAACTAGTTGGGTGAACATAACATTACGCCATTATGCGTCGAAGGGTTGAGCACACATTTTGTTGTTATATTTAGGCAAATTTTTAATAAGGGGCGAGCATTTTGTTTTTTACCGGGCACAAATCAAGACTCCGTCTGCTACTATACTGAGAATATGAATATACTAGCTTCTGCCCGCGACTTCGGCCGCGTCAAATTTTTGATCCCCTGACCCTTCCCGTCGCATCGAATTGCCTGCCAGTTTTTGACTATTTTTCATTGCTGCTCCGCTCCTTTTGATCGTATCGTGATGTTATATAGCCTTCCTCAATAAATAGGCACACAAACATCTTTTTTTAATTCGGACCAGTAGTTTCAGAGACTAGCGCGTTCGTGGGAGCAAAAATTTGACGCGGAAGAAGTCGTGGGCAGAAGCTAGTTTATAATATTACTAGCGGTTTCGCCCGAGTATTATACATATAAACTTTCCTCTTGTATCACCCTGTTTATTGATGAAAACCGCATTCAAATCCAGTTTTTAAAAGATCTTACCGTGCAGACGCCGAATCGACGTTATTTTATACTATGTAAAGATAATAATAATAAACTTTAGTGATAGGACTTTAGTAATAAACACGCTTCTTCTATGGAGACTTTGCAATTTTTAACTTTATTATGTTTTAATCATTTGTTATTATAGCTGCCATAGCGCATTATGTGAAACTTTTATGTGTTTACCTATTACGATTCATGAGATACTGTGGCAGACGGGCGGACGGACGTCTATCGGAGTTTTAGTAATAGGGTCGCATTGGGTAAAATGGCTCACACTTTTCAAGCGGCCATTTTGTTTTTACTGTCAATATGTTAGGACTAGTGTTGTACCGGATCGTTAAAAATGTATATCCGCGGATACGGGTCTGAATACGGGTATTTGTTGTCAAGATCCGCGGCTGCGGATACGAATTCGGATCTTAACTATCGTTCACAATCCGTGCCGACGCGCGTCACCTTGACACGGTAGTTGACGCCACTTGTCGCTTTACTTGACAGGACATGTTTCAACTTACACGCGCGGTTTTTTTTTTGTTTTTTTATAGTTTAGTGACTAAATATTTGATATTCAGAAATAAAAAATAATCTAATGTAATCTCTAATAGTTTTTTATTGCTACCTAATCACGTATTTAACAGAATTTCATCTATGTATTTAAAATTAATCATGTAAAAGATCCGCCAAAACAATTACGGATACGGATCTTTCTTCTCTCTCGGATATTCGCAGATACGGTTACGGATATCCGGCGCATCACTAGTTAAAACAAAGTTACGGAAGAAGTTTCACTCATCCGTTAGCTTTGTTTACATTGATCTATATTCTATAAATACTCGTCGTAACAAGATTAAAGAATGTGACGCTGAATTAAGGATGTTTCAACATTGATTAATGTCGTGTTTTTATGTCCATTTCATGCCGTATTTGTTGTTCAGAAAATAAAATTCTTGACATTTTATTTTTGTTTTCAAAAGACGTTTGAGCTCTAAATCAGGAGTTGACTACCCTTTTTGCAATCGACATTTATTGGCCTTTAGAAAAACTTTGATAAATATCTTTCCACGTCAGCTTTCAACTTCCTTTATATTTCCACGTAGCTAGGAATTAGAAACACTTTTTTTTCGACACAACTTTTGTTTTACTGAAACTTATTACGGTAAAGTTCACTTTTTAGTATGACAACGAAAAAAAAATGCCAAGTTCGATGAAAAGGCAGCGGTAAAACTAATCACGTGCATACAACGATTTTTTTTTTTTTTTTTTTTTATTTATGGGGAGTAAAATCAAACTTTCTCCTTCACGTTATGCGTTATGTTATACTAGCTTTTGCCAGCGGCTTCGCCCGGGTGGAGGTCGGAAATTATCCCGCGGGAACATGCTACCGGGATAAAAAGTACCCTATGTGTTATTCCAGGTTATAAACTACCTGTGTGCCAAATTTTATCCAAATCCGTCCAGTAGTTTTTTCGTGAAAGGGTAACAAACATACACATACACATACATCCATCCTCACAAACTTTCGCATTTATAATATTAGTAGGATTTACTAATCTACATATTCTATAGTCGTTCGTAAGGAGTAAACTCCCGTCGCTCGTCGGAGCTGATACCCATTTTTATTTAATTCTTTGAAAGGTAGTTTTCCTTCCCAAAAGTACGCAGTTTAGCTGGATCAGTCGGTACGAACTTTAACTAGATAAGATGGCGGGTCGGTGGGTCGTTTAATACCTACTTAGTCGGTTTCGGATTCCGGAAGGTACTTGTTACATAGTGTCACTGAAACTAGCATTATGTCGAAATTTATCTTTTCCGTACTACCCGACGTTCCTACGAACGTAACAAAATTTTTTTTCGCGCGCTGAATCTTCAATGCTGCACATAGCATTGCGCTGGGATGCACGCTGAATTTTTGACAGATTGAGACTGAGATAAGTCTGGGATTATTCTTAAAATGACAAGAATCGCCCCTGTGTTCGATTTTGAACTCTCGGCGCTAAGTAAAGGTCGGCGAATGATCAAATTATTATTATTTTTTGTTTAATATCTATACCCAACACGTGGGCAATGTATTGCCCGTTCATTTAATTTGACCCTGTATAGACCATACACCTCTCCCTAACCTGTCAAGGATTGTAGGCGTGGTGTCATGTTATGCAACATTTTTACCTGTTCCGTATTCACACCCGAGCTGTTACATCAAACGTTTCAATAATATCTTATAATATAATAAATAATAATATCTTAGGACAACCAACACACCGTTATCTGATCCCAAACTAGGCAGAGCCTGTACTATGGCAACCAGAAAACTGATAAACATACTTATATATTTCTAAATACATACATATTATAGATAAATTACACCCAGACACAAAACAAATGATTGTGCTCGTCACACAAAGATTTTTGTCCTGGATCGAACCCACGACCTCAGTCTTAGCAGTCAGGGTCACTAGCCACTAGACTAACAGGCCAGTCATTAATTTATTTTCAATATTCCTCGCTGGTAAGCTGGTAGTACCAGGAGCATTGGAAGGCAGCTGGGATGCTTCGAAGCTGCCTACTGTACCTAGTGATATCTGTGTCCATTTTGTAGAAATGGATTCTTGGATTCCGTTCAATCCTGGTTTCTGGAAGTTTAGATATCTCAATACTCGATGATATTTTGTGAAACTGTCATAGCGAATATTAATCAGAAACTCTATTAAAGTTTTGATAGGTAATTTAATAAACCCATACTCAAAGAAGGAGAATGCTTTAATTAAAATTTTCTAATTTTTTTTATAGCGTAATACACTATCAGTAGCAATCGGTTTCATTTTGACAGTTCCACAACATTCATGTCGTTGATTACGTTGCTAAGCAGACAATTGTTGTCGAACAAATGAAAGAATGGATTATCAAAAACCTTCAAAATGATTCAGATTCAGATGAATAGTGTGTTCTGCAATTGGGGTGCATTTAATCCAATTGGTTGACTTTTTCATTAAAAAACTCATTCTGTAGCATTAAATGAACTTGGAGGGTTGTATTGATAACAAAGGTCTGCAAATTTGAACTCTTATTTTCCCCTTTTGGATTTGATTGCTGATCTTGAGGTATTTTGGTGCGCTGATTACGAATATGTACTTGGATTTGTCCTATCACCCTCAGTTTTTTTGAAAAATCCTTTTATGTGAAATCGGAAAAAAAGGCCAACTTTACAAAGTTTTTTTTATTACAATGAAGTAACAATTATATTACTAAACTTAAAACATTAAAAATACATTGAAGGGACAGTAATGAATAAATTAAAAATATTAAATACTTTTATGGTATCTTGCTTTTTTTTTTCACCGAAGCTCCGATTGTGAGATTTTCGCTTGAAATTCCGACTTGGATCATCACGCTTTAATAGCCAACAGTAGTCTGCCATCATTACTTTATTCCACTTTCCCTGATAGCGACGTTCCATCTCCTTCAAGTCCTGGTGAAATCTTTCGGCTTGCTCTTCACTTACAGCTCCCAAGTTATCAGGAAAGTAGTCCAAATGCGAATTAAGGAAGTGAAGTTTAATGCTCATCGAACATCCCATTTTGCCGAAATTTTCAATCATTTTCTTTACAATTTCCTCATAATTTGGACTTTTATGGTGTCCTAGAAAATGCCTCATTATTCCTTAAAAGATTTCCAGGCTTCTAATTCAATTTCACTCAATTTTTCATCGAAATCTATATCTTTCATCAATTTTCTTATGTCCGGGCCAACGAAAATACCTTCTTTCAGTTTAGCTTCAGATATAGATGGAAAAATCTGGTGTAGATATTTAAAACCTTCGCCCACAAATGTAGCAAAAATTTTCCGGAGAGTTTAAACACTTTCGCGATGACATTTTTCAAGTAAGCGTTACGAATTGCACAGAAGTACTGACTTTTTAAAAATAGTGATGGTGCTATTTATACAAAATAATATATCTACCCTCATTAACTGTCTTCTAACGATTTAAGTTAATTTCTATAAAAAAAGCATTTAGCCTACAAGAAATGAGGTCTTTAGCAAATGACCTAAAAATCCACTAGTTTTTTTGATAATAAGGGTATATCACATACTTAATTAAAAGTTATGTTTAACTACATTTATGAGAACTCATTCATTAATGTCTACTTCAACCATTTAGTGTGTTTTTCGTTCAATAAGATACGATTAAAATAAAATAATTAATAAATTACTAGGAAGGCTTAAGTAATTTAGGCAAAAAAAAGAATGATCTATAACTAAAAATCCTGACGTGATGGATTTTTTTTAATATTTTTCCCATAATCAGCGCCCCAAAATCTATCCAAATCGCTCATCAAAACTGAAAGGGGAAAACCATTGCAGACCTGTGTTTTAATGGGTAAAATTTTGTATTACGGTCGCGAATCATATTTTAAATCAATCATGGTTTTTTTTCAATCTGAATTGCAAAAAAACCATGGAAAATTTGAATTTCGCGAGCAACCATGGAAGCTTCACCGTAAGTGTACTCATTTCCAAAGTAAAACACAATAACAGTCCATGTCACCATGTCTTTATTTTCGAATGCCATAATAAACGGAGTAACTATAGATAGTTCCGACACAGCCCACGCATGTGACGTCTCCTCTAAAATGAGTTTTAAAAGCACTCGCCATACGCACACGTAACAAATATCTCAACATATCGTCAATATCATCACTTTATCGCGACGATAGATTCGGGGATACATCGCGGGCTTTGGTTTTGTGCTACAAATAGACACACACTTGACGCCAGTAAATTCTTATTGCCACCATCCCACCATCTTGTTTGTTTAGATCCATGGGGATCTATTTAGGCGGGTTCACTGACCTCTTTATATCATGCTCTATATTTACTTGATCAGCCTTTCCCAAAGTGGGCGATAACGCCCCCTTGTGGGCGCTGCAGGCCTAAAGGGGGGGTGGTAAGAGACCCAGAAAAAAAATGGGGAAGTTGCGTATAGTCTACACAACGCCTCTTACTACCCCCCTTTAGGTCTGCAGCGCCCACAAGGGGGCGGTATCGCCCACTTTGGGAAAGGCTGGTCTAGCCTTTTCCCACTATGTTGGGGTTGGCTTCCAGTCTAACCGGATACAGCTGAATATCAGTAATTTATGTGGAGCGACTGCCTGTCTGACCCAGTTATTGGATAATACGATACCCTTGTTAAGACTAGTTGTCAGCCTTTCGTGCTTCTGGCGACCCGTGATGACGGCTGGGACCACCGGATTAACGTGCTTTCCGAGGCACGGAGAGATCTTGGTATGTAAAGATGGTACGCCATCTGCCAACCAACCGTGGCAAGTTTGTTTTCTTAAAATTGATATAAAAGTAATAATAATAATAATATTCCACAACTATCACACAACACCATCTAGTCCCAAGCTAAGCAGAGCTTGTGTTATGGGTACTAGACAACTGATAAACATACTTATATATTTCTAAATACATACATATTATAGATAAATTACACCCAGACACAGAACAAATAAAAAAACAAAGTAAAGTATACTCTCGATCAAGTAAATAGGTTAATTTCTTTTTTTAAACTGCAAACTAATTTTATTTTGTTGCTTATTCTATTCAAATAAGATCAAACGCATCGCTGTTTTAAACCTTATTTGTTGCCGAAAAAAAGAATACAAAATATTTGATTTTTTTTTTAAATAGTTTGTCACGAGAACCAAACGTCTGTGCAAAATTTCAGCCCAATAGCTTCACTCGAAGTGGGTGCAATATTTATCAATTGCAAAATTTCAGGACATACAAGTGTAGTAATTAATATACATGATAAATGGAAAAGTGCGGCTATTATTACTAAGGCATCATATTTAATTGATATTTCACCATAAATTAAACTCATACGCAGACTTCAATCGCCAATTCGCTTGCCAACCGTGGGGATTATGGCAAACCCCCCAATTGGGGACAATTGGGGAACCTATTTCCAGCAGTGGATGTCTTTCGGCTTAATAATGATGATGATACGCAGACTTTATAATTTTTAAACTGTCGGAAATACCTAGGAATACAGATTTGAAATGATTTTATGCTAGATAAGGTAGTTTTGGTGGAGTTAGAAGTTCTAACTACTATAACAACTCTAAGCTAACTAGTTTAGAGTTCATTCATTGTGTATAATCCATATTTCATGAGAAATGAGTTCAGAATAATAATATTCTGAATGTTGGCATAAAATTTGTGATGTTTGTGTAATGTTAGGAGAAAGAAGAACATAATAGTAACCTTGTTCGTGATGTTCTTCAGAAATGTTAGGTGTGTAGTATTCACAATCGGTGTGCGTGTATGACCAGATATAGGAACGTAAACGGGGCAAAAGGCGTATGTAAGGATCGTAACAGGTAACGTTCTTTAGTTTCCGCCTACGGAAGAACCACCACGGGTAGGTGTGAATATGTTGGTATAAAATCATCCTGGCGAAAGCCCCAGATGCCAGCCCTAGATACCAACGTATCGTCTTGACAATTTTTTATCAAAAAAACTTTTTACAAAAATAAAAACAACCGACTTCCTTAAAAACACTACAAAGTGAAAAATAACTTTAAGTTCGGAAGTCGGTGTCTTAGGATCTGTATTTAAGGTTTTTTTGCCACCGACTTCCGAACTTAAAGTTATTTTTCACTTTGTAGTGTTTTTAAGGAAGTCGGTTGTTTTTTTTTTGTAAAAAGATTTTTATTTTTAAATTTTTAGTTGTGGTATCCACCCCGTACTAATTCCAAACAAACAATACATATTTATGCGATAGCAGAAATCGCGATTGAGATGCTGTCATTTTTAAAGAGTTCCGGTGTCTGTCTCCGGAACTGATCATCAGATCTACATGAAATTTATATGGGACCCTTTCGGAATAAACTCCTTTCGAATAAAAAAAGAATTTTGTAAATCCGTCTATATATGACGGAGTTATGGCCGAACATACATACAAAAAATATATATATATAAACATCCGAATTGAGGGAGGCCAATGTCCAGCAGTGGACGTCTTACGGCTGACATGATGATGATGATGATGATGATGATGATCCGAATTGAGAACCTCCTCCTTTTTGAAGTCGGTTAAAAATCCCTTTTGTGGTTTAGGCGTGTAAAGGTAGAGTTACTTTCGAATGTATAAAATTTGTATGGATAAGTCCAGGATTTTTGTCGATGGTTTTGTTCGCCGATGTTCGTATGTCCAAGATTAACAAGTTACATTGGTGCTTGGATTTAATTTAATGATTTTGACAGGCAAAAAGTAATGACTCGTCAGTTAACTGGGGCATCGGTTTCCTATCAGTATACTCGCAACAATTGGGCTACGATTTTGGCGACCAGTAGATACATCGCAATAATATTTATTTCGGGACTGTCTGAGGCCGGCCGTGTTGAAAGGGACGCAAGGTCACGGGTTGTCTTCCAAGCTCTCGCACTGAATGCTGGCTATTGGTCTTTTGAGAAACTGGACCTTCTAAACGGTGCATCCCTAATGCGTATAACGCATTCGTTACCCAACACAAAAAGGTTAAAGTATTGCCAGCTAATTTAATTATTTGACCCTGTAGTTTGTTCTTAGGGTTGATGTTAGGATATTACATATTTTTATTTAAAAAAATAATAATTTGTATCTATAGTTACATAGTAAATTGGATAACTATAAAGGGCATCGTTCCGTTTGCGAAAATGAAACAAAGCCACTGAAAAAGAAAACGGTTTTCTTATGAGAAATAAATAACACACTCAACATTTAAAACTATTATGGTGTATAAAATTAACCCTTCCGCCGCCATTTACCTGTGAAAGTACTAAAAATCTTATTTTGAATATAATATATGAATAACAGGCAGTGGAAACATTATAGGCTGCTGAGGATGTTGATATGAATAATATTATCAAGTCCATTATACCATATACCCGTATCATGGGCAATAATTGTTTGCGTCTTTAAATTAATGTCCAATATATTGTTGGCAAAAATATTATGGCAACCAGAGGGTTAATTGTAGACTTGCGTTGTAATCTAAGATAATAAAAGATGTTATAATATCAGTTACCACAACATACCAGCTTTTTTTTTTCAGGCATTTTAAATTTTGGGAACGATGTGAGTGATGTCCTTTAATTGGCTGATTATTTAGGCACCTTGGTTAATTGGGCTTAGAGCAATCTCGTGTTAGATTACGGGTATAAATCTAATTAACTAAGTAGATGACAGAATTTATGCAATTTCCCTTTCAACCATCGGCTGAAATGACGATTTTAGCTCTAACGCTAGATTCCGTTTCAGTCGGTCGTGTAATTAAGTCTTGACGAGAAATGAGTGATATCCTTTAACAAATATATTAAAAATCCAATGCAGTGTGATTACGTTACTTACGTTAGAGAAGCCGTGCTCAATAAAACCGAAATTAAAGTGTATTTTCAGTAATCGATAGTCTTACAGCTAAAATGTTGCCCGAAAGAGTTTGTCTGTGAAAGCAAAACAGTACTTTAAATTCCCAGAATATTTGTGTCCATTCGTTCGGTGATGCTCTAGTCAGTAGGCCGTCAAATCTAAATATCACACGACCGTTGAGCGTTACTAGAAATAAATTAGCTTTACCAGCCAACCGATTCCATTCATCACTGCGTCATCTCTATTTAGGAATAATTGCATAATCTGTGACTAGTCTACTTCTTCTCAGTGTGTCGATGGTAATCGTATTTGTGTCGGCTAAGATAAAGCTACGGGCTTAGCAAAATGAATAGCGTCGGAAATAGGGCTTTTACGGAAATCTTATCTCACTTTCCGAATTACAGTGATTTTTATTTTTAACTAGCTTTTGCCAGCGGCTTCGCCCGCGTGGAGGTCGGAAAATGTCCCACGGGAACGTACTACCGGGATAAAAAGTAGCCTATGTCCTTTCTCAGGCTCTAAACTATCTGTGTACCAAATTTCATTTAAATCGGTTCAGTAGTTTTAGCAGGAAAGCGAGACAGACAGACAGACAGATAGACAGAGTTACTTTTACATTTATAATATTAGTGTGGATTCACTTAAAAAGCTTGTTTTATTCTGAGCTGAGATTTTGGCATGCATCGTCGTCTTCATCATTTCAGCCGAAAGACGTCCACTGCTGGACATAGCCCCAAACCCAGCCACTTCGACCGGTTCTGTGCTTCTCGTATTCAGCGGAGTTCTGCGGCCTTCACCAAGTCATCGGTCCATCTTGTGGTTTTGGCATTATTAATATTGTTTTCTGTTCTTTTTTTAGTTTTAATGTATTTTTTATGGTATGGCCAATAAACACCTTTTGCTTTCTTTTTTTTTTGTATGTATCTGCCGCTATTTCTCATGCAATTGTTGGATCTATTTCGTAAATTCTTTTTACGGGCTAGAGTATGCCTCAAGGTTGATCTTATATGAAGTTTATTAACTTTTCTTGGGTAGTTTTGGCGTTAGCTTCGATAATACTTTTATACTCCACATTGTGTATTTTGATGATATGCTAATATTTCTTGTTACAGTTGATTTTTAAGCGAGTAAGTAGAATACGAATTGGTGTGAAGTAGGTATAGCAACTAAAAACATATGAAGCTTTGTAAACCTATGGACTCAATATGAATCTCCTGGCTAAAAATATTAAATTTCTACACACTCTCTTACACACATTCACTCACATCCTTCACCTTACTCACCTAGAGAAACCAACCCTTTCATTCTTTTAATGTAATTAAGTTTATATTTTACCATAAACTGTTTCCTTTGGTTCATAAGCACAAACCCAGCTGAAAAGCTGACCAGCCCAGTCCGAGGGCTTGAGGCGCTGCGTGCTGAAACACAGGCTATAAACCTAGTTCGGCAGCAGATGCTAACAATTAGACACAATTGTAAATGATTTACTCTTAAGCATATGTTTATGTAGCTAAGAAAAATTTTGTAACATGTATATTCTTTTTTGGTCTAATAAATAAAATTACAAAAACAAACCACACAATTCGAAAAAAAACTACGTAGTGAAAAATAACTTTCATATTGGTAGATCCAAGGACACCGACTTTCGAAATTAAAATTGTTTTATTAATACACTGCGTTGTGTTTTTTTTTTTTGGAAGTCGTATTTTTTTTTTTTTTGTACAAATTGTCGCTGTCATAAGGTTGCTGAAGTCGTTAAACAGTTGTGAATGAGCTGACGTAACACATGCGGACAAGTGTCCAATCTATTGTGTATACTGGATTGCTGCGATCAATCTGGTCCGGATCGGTCTCCCAAGTCCCCCAAGACAAATCTTTTCCGGTAGAGCATTTCAGATTTTTAGAATTGGGACGAGTTTATCTCGCAATCCTGTTCAATGGTGTACTAATTTATTATAACGATATTTTAAGAGTGAGTTGCGTCATGAGCTGCGTTATAGTTTTCGTCAAAGTTAATTTTAACAGTAACAATAACAATGACCATTGTATTTAACGACCTGTTGTTGCACCGTCATGTCAAATGTAAAAGTTAATGTCAAAAGGGTGACATTAAGAACATAACATTAAGTGTCCTATTCTCCCAAAATGTTCTTTAGTATTTTTTTAACGGGCACATGCTGTCTTAAAATAATTTTTAACAATTCTTATATGTCCTTTACCTTATACAACAACAAAATTAAACGTGAATACACATAATAAAAAAGTCATAGAATATAAACTCATTAAAATTCAGTTGGTACATTTTCCCTTACACAATTCTCTTAATAACTTCGGAACCACTGGCCTGATTCACATGATTCTAACTTTAATATCCGTTTCATACAGACCGAATTCCACTCTTTGGAACTAAAATTACTGAAATATGTAAATAAATTTTCACACATTTTCAAGTTACGTAAATAGGTTTACGACTATCCTTACAATATTTAAAAAAATACTTTATTAATTACTTTTATCAGTGTAACTAGTTTCGTATATGAAAACTTTTGACAAAACTAAGTTAAATAAACTAATAAGAAATAGATTAACATTAAATGAACAAAATGTCTTTTAATTAGTTTCGTCGAAATTTTTACAGACTCACGACTCATTCTAATATACATAATTATATATACCTACCGAACATCCCGCTACTGTGCCCTAGAGCGTCGAGCGTAGATAGGATCTCGTCACCAACAGATTATTATTTTCCACTAATATCCACTTCTTAAAAACACAGAACTCTTAACCGGCCGAATTTGAGCAGTTAAAGTTACCGATATTTGTGACCATTATGATAATGATGCAACAAGTATTTCGCTTAACCTGAGATTTGACAGCTGACAAGGCCATATAGCTATATTGATTATCGTTAAAGTTAGTTGGTGTAACTCACTCTTGGTGTTTTTGTGAAATTTTTAAACAACATGTCGCACCTTTATAATGATACAGACCTATATAATTAGTAATTATAAGATTTCAACTCAGACTCATAAAATCATAAAGCTCTTATTAAAAAGTTACCTATATATCACAATAATAATACTCTTTTTTAAATAAGAGTATTATTATTGTGATATATTAAATAATTTTTGAGTCGAACTTGAAATCTCAAAATTTGTAATTAGGTCTCAATTATTCTGAAGGTGCGATGTGGACTATCGAGAATTGGATCGAAGTAATTATATCGTTCATTCGACAGTTTAGAGCAGTGGTGGCCCTGTGCTAACGGCCCTGACTAACAAGTTGTAGGTCGCGAGTTCTAGCCCTGGCAGGGGCCTTACATTGTGTAAATAATTTCTTTCCCACTACTTTCAAAACGGTGAAGGAAAATATCATGTGGAAAACGGCATGTTCAAGAACTAAAAATTCGACGACATGTGACATCTGCCAACCTGCACTGAGTCCGCGTGGTGGCCTACGGTCCACTCCCTCTCAAAGAGACGAGGCCTGTGTCCCAGCGGTGGGAACACTGTGGGCTTAGTATAGGTACTATACGATGGTTTCGGTGCCACTTCATAATTTGTTTAGGAATCATATTTTGTTTAAGAAACACTGGCTGGCAGTACACTGCAAATTCCAAAAAAAGTTAAGAAATTTTGAATTTCGCGGGCTATCGTAGCGCAGCTATTTTTGCTAAATGACACTCCACTAGCTAATCTACCTACCAAAAAATCACAGCATTTAAAACTAGTACTTAACTTCATAATAGATACAGTCGTAGTTGGCTTAATTGCTGCATTTATCTTGAGAATCCTTTCACGTTTGTGTGACTGGGTAAGCTAGATATCAAGCCAGCGACCTCTTTGAAACCCTATCCGCTCGCCTGTTCTTCCCTATTGTTTTGCACACGGTTCCATGATTTTCTATGCGCCGTGCAAGCCCTGTCGACTTTGATTTAAAGGAGACTGTACATTGGATTGTGTGCGGATATTTTTTTTCGGATCTGTAGCGGATGTCAGTAAGTATTCGGTGACTACTCTACGCTTTGTTACTGTCAACATGACGGCCAAATGTCACACAAGCTGTCATAAAAATTATGGCACAGGTTTTGACTGAAAATACATTTTGAAAATGTGAAATGCATACATTAACGAAAACATATAGTTTTGTGGTTATTTACTTTCCGTGAAGTATTTACACCGTACTAAATGTTTGTTTTGTTTTATGAGGTTACTTTGGTTTTTTTTTTAACTATGGCTACAAGTATTCGTTTTTCTCAAGAGTACGATTTATAGAGTGAATCCTAAAACATACAAAATTATGCAAAAGGGAATAAACAAACTCAATTATTACGCAAACCCCTCGGTACGTGCTTAATTGAATAAATATCGTTTCTGTGACGTTATCCATCGGCAATGGCGGACGCTATATGGTGGACACCGCAGTCGTAGGAAACTTTAGCTTGAGTTTGGGTCTCATTTGACAATGTTTCTATAGTCTTATGGTTCAGTATATGTACGGTTCTCACTGGTTTGTTGTGTTATAAATGAGGGTACCTGAGTGTTGTAATGTCTGTGTCTTTCACGTTTCATTATATAACAAATACGAATACTTCATACGTATCATGTCATTTATCATATTTATGTTATTGTTTATAATGTGAAAAACATAGAATGCCTTAGAATAGACCCACTTTGAGAAATTGTCATGATGTATTGTAAATTTCGAATAAAGTATTTTCGTATTTTACGATAAATATTTTCTGGAAAGATTTAGGGAGGCCTTTGTTCAGCAGAGGGACAATAATGACTAAAATAAGAAAAGTACTAGACTATTTTTTTAAACATTTTGGTGTAGTACCCATTCATAGTAAATTTGTAGCGTCCATTTATCTCACAAATCATTTCAAATGAAACCCTTCTTCTCCTTACGAGCCTTTCTTAATAATGAAATATTGTTATGCGATGTACAGGAGTCGTGCCGGAGCTTCGCTAGATGAGCGGTTCACGGCCTCGGATGATGCCAGCGGCGTCCGGCTGACGGTGTCTGCGGCCCGGACTGGCGACACCAATGTGTATACCCTGCAAGTGAGTATACTGCCAAGAGTGCTACAAAAATCAAAATAAGAAGTCGTTTATTCAAATGAGGCTGAGAGTCAGCCTTTTTTAAAAGCCAGAACCACATAAGACAGTCCCCCAAAACAGCAGACCTTCACCACTTCCTAGTGCTTTAGCTGCAAAGAAGTAGCACAACAAACTTCGTAGCAGCACAGTTGTCTGTTAAGTTACAAACCGATGAAGAAATTACTACAAACATTTAGCATGTTGAAACGCAAATTACTTTTACTTAATCATGTTGAAGTCAGTTCTGCATAATTCAAGCTAAGCCGCTAGGGTGTTTTGCAGGGCGTGGGGGGGACAGTCTTATGTAATTTTGACGTTTAAAAACTGCTGATCTTAGTTTGAACTTTTGATTCGATTTTTGATTTTATTGTTCAACACATTCTGCCGAAAAAAATGTGCCGATCCGAACATATGTGTAGCATCCCTTATCTGTGAAGTAAGATAACATTGTAATGCAACTCTGCTCCGAACGTATTGTAACACAAGCTCGCAGTACGATACACGGACCAATGATTCGGACTAATGTCTCGTAATCATTAGTGTGATGTGTCATTGTTAACACTGCCTTTACTCTTGTGGGGCTGGAAGGCTGAAAATTAAGGGCTCGCGTGCACGCAATTTGTTATCTTAAATCGCTGTAATATGGTTTCAATTTCGGACGTGTGTTTGATATCTCGGCAATTATAACATCGATTTAGAAAATTATATTTTCATGGATATGTTTTGCTTTAAGCGTGGTACCATATAAATTGCTTTAACTTTGCTCGTGTCGTTTGCGTTAGCTTCGATACATAATAAGTTTTTAATCTAATTCGTGTATCTATGTGATTTTCTAATAATTCCTGTCACTGTTGTTTACATAGCAAGTAGTGGTATACGAATTGGTGTGGGACCAAGCTTAACTAAACAGTGAATAATAAAAATAAAAATTTACAAAAATAAAAGAACAAGATGCCAAAAAAAAAACAGAGTGAAAGTAACGAATTAGGTACAAAATAACAAAATATAAATCCCAATGACAATGACTTCAGAAAATAAATTTATTATTCAATTTGAAGTGTTTTTTTTTTTGGAACGCGTTTCCTTTGTTATTATTATATTATGTCAGCGTCAGATTGTAAAAACTGTTAGATTACAACATACCTAGCGATTATTGTAATCTGTCGAAATATCGAATGATATTATTACGGTTAAAGATATTTATTTTCTCAAAAGAATATACATTCACTTATAGAGAAAACGTAAAATATAAATTTTATGTTATCCGCCAGTAAGCGTAGATAATAACAAAATATAAATACGAAAACTTAATAAAAAAACTAACATTACACGAATACTTCGTCTACGAAACTTAAAAACTAACATTACACTAATACAAAATAAACAAATCAAAATAAGGTAGGCTACATACAAGAAAAGGCACATTATTCCTTCAATGAAGTCCGCAAAAGTTAATTTCTTTGAAAAACGTTGAACGCGAAACTTGTAAGTCATAATTTAGCCGTTCCGGCCACGTCGGACAGTGTTGGGTTACACCACCTTGTTCTGAACAGGGGGTAAATGAAGATACAAGTCCCTTCCGAAAGTAGTAGATCCGTCAAAATATGTCATGGAGAAGCATTTAATAATATTGTCAAATGGTGTTGATAGTTGATAGTTCGATCCCCGAAATAATCTTATTTTTTGTTATTGCTAGTGGTAGCTTAGTGTTCGAAATTCGATCGCAATAAAAATCAACTATTATTAAAAATATTAGTCTTCTGCACTTCTTCTCCTTAACTGTGCCAAATTTCATACTCCTCCGTCCGCGTAATTTTCATAAAAATGGGTACATGCACCTTGTATTTGTGTTCCATGTACCTATTAATTAATATACAGGATCATTTTTATCCAGTGTGCAAACAAAAATTGAAAAAATCTGCTGTTTCATAGAAAAATGCAATACCTACGGGGTCAAAATGTATGGAACAGCAGATTTTTTTTGTATAACCGAGGAAAATTTTCGACGCTGGGGGGTCTAGAATGATATGCTGAATTCATGGTTACAATTTACGCACTGGATAAAAACTTATCCTGTATAGATTACCAACACGTATAAAGTGATAATACTTGCGAGATACATTAAAATTTTCTCTTCCAATAATAAAACTTGTATAATTAATAAGTTATACTGTCATTAACTATAGTTAGATAGCTGTAATTAAGTATTCATTACACTTAATTGCAGGTCACCACAGCTCAGCTCTGGATACTTAATTAAAATAAGAGTACCTACATCAAAAACATGCTATGATATAAGAGATTAAAACTGCATCAATATATTGCAATAATATCAAGCATAAACTTGATTCTCAATACTATGTCTGAATTAATGAGTGAATATTTAAAAAATAAAAAAGATTTTTATTTTATAAATAACATTATTTTAAAAGTAATATTCATAATTGGTACGGTGTAGGAAATACCTGCAGAGC
Organism: Aporophyla nigra; assembly: GCA_947507805.1. NCBI lineage: Eukaryota > Metazoa > Arthropoda > Insecta > Lepidoptera > Noctuidae > Aporophyla > Aporophyla nigra. The sequence goes on along the minus strand of OX382291.1, from coordinate 30,173,641 downwards.
GAGCACGGCATCTGTGTCACACAATTTTATCACGGTTTTAGTTCCCAAACTGTGACATAAAAATGTGTGACTCAAGCTTATCACAGGTCACAGGTAGGTGGTGCTCACCCCACTGAATGTCAGCCAAATCTTCTGATTTCGTGCTTAGGGAGCAGACCTTCTGGCCATGCCAGACTTTGGTCGGAGGGACTTGTGTTTGCATGCCCATTTTGACCTGCCGCACCGCTTGTTTGTCTACGGCGCTATGCAAGCTATTTGTCCCATGTCGCCCTCTGGACAACCCCCACTCAATAAATTTAACAAGTTATTAATGAGAACTTGTGTGTATGAGTCGATATTAAACTCAAAATCAACGACAGTAGGTAGTCGCACTGTTCAAGGCTGCAGTTTATGTTTGAGTGCAGTTGTACCACGGTCACCCCATCGACCGTACGACACATTACACGACAAAAATAATCATCAAAATCTGTTAGCAAAAGACGAAGATATGCTAAACCTACATGTATACAGAAAAAGTTAGTCTGCCGAACTGACAACTTTCTCCTTTTAAAAGTGGATGTATTGGATATACGTAAATATTACTGTATTTGTGTCGAATACATCGACATATCACCATACATCAATAATGCAGAACGTATCTAACGTATTTAATTGGATAAGAAATAATACTGTATTGTTTAAAATGCTGCGTAATGAACCCATTTATTTTTCGTATAGATAGTTCAATCCATGAAGACGCACCCCACTCTTTGACAATTGTACTGAGAGCGGTTAAAAACAAAGGAAAGGGGCGCAGAGGGGCGCGTCATTGTGGATTGAACTATCTATAATATGTTATAGATAAAATGATTACTGTGGGTAATCCTTACCATATAGACATATAACATCACGTGCGTAGTACATATAGGTATATGATATATCGATGAACATCACGAACTTTTTTGTAGATGTTTTTAAGGTATACAATTTTTTTTGATCTACCTCGTAAGGGACAGGCAGAGTTTGCAATGAAAGTGCACATAATAAATCTTTGAAATTCTGGGCTTTTCTCTTCTATCATAATAAATATTAATATCATCATTTCAGCCAAAAGACGTCCACTGCTGGACTTAGGCCTCCCCCAATTTGGGGGGGTTTGTCGCCTAGTTTAGCAGGCTGGTTGGCGATCGCATTATGGTGGTAAAATGAATAGAGAACGCTGCTGCCCATTCTCTAGTCAGTCCCTTCGTTGCTGTTTACGACCTTTCTCTTCTATAATATGCATACATCTTCCTCGGGAATCACTCTGTCTTCTGAAAAGCGCTGCGTAGTTTAAAAGATCTAAGCGTACAAACGGCAGAAAAGAACCTTGTTTTATACTAAGTAGAGGTACCACTTTGCCGTTAATGTAGTCAATATATGTGTTAGTAGGCTATGCATTTTTTCAGTGAAGGTTAATTGATTAACTGGCGTTGTTTACATAGGTTGAGATAACTTAGAATTAACTTAAGAGCTATGTCGTTGTTGAAGATTCCATCTGCCAAGCCGTGTCTCAACTATGTTTGGTTTGGCTTTCCAGCCTTTCGTACTTCTTAGTCAGAAGTCACACATTTTTTTTTTAGTCAGAAGCACGAAATGCTGACAATTGGGGTTACCTAGGAATATAGTGTTACCCAGTAACTGAGATATTCAGCTGCCCCTGCACTAGACGAAGCCGAACCACACAAACCGTAATGAATGTACAAAAAACACCGTGGCCAACGACTTAGCGTGCTTTCCGAGGCACGAAGGACTCTCGATGTGTTATGGACGGTTACCCATCCACTAACCGACCGCGGCAAACGTAGTTTAACGTCCGAATGCCTTGTAAATATCTTTTCCTAGCCGCCCTTGATCTCGGAGAAAATTGTTTATATGTTAATCTCATTTGACCTACTCGTACAATCAATTTTCGTACAATCAATCAAAGTAAATTCGAAGTAATTTTCACACATTCTTCTATGCTTGATAATACTGTGTCTGAGCGTCTATTCAAAGCAGATTAAAAGCACTGTCTGGCTGTCTTCCGCAATAACAATCAAGGTAGCGATATTACCTTTGGCACTTCCTCTGGGAGGCAAATTAGTGATTGCAGTCAGATAATACAATTACTATTGTGTTCAAAACAGTTATGTTTCCGCTACAAAGCTTTGTTTTGTTGAGGTGGGTGCCTCAATAAGACAAAGGGGGGAAGGGTAAGTCGCTTCACGCTTCTCCATTCATAATTCGTTATTCAATTTGTAAAGAAAAGCCCCTGCCATTCAGTTACCAACACAAGGTCAGATACAATTCGCAAACAAGGTATCTGATAAACAGGGTCAAATCAAAGAGAAGTTTCTTAGGTATCCCGCGAAATTCAAATAGTTTTAGGTTTTTAACAATTTCCAGTGTCCCATTAAATGATAATTTCAGTAGAAATAATGCAATGGGTTTATATGAACTTAGAGGGTTGTCTTGATGATTATTATAATTATGTAAATATAAGCGTGTGTATCACGAATCATAATTTAGTTCCACATTCAGTCAGACAGGCAGGTATGTGCAAATTGAAAAAATAAACCGTAAAAAAAATTTACTTTGCGCTTCACTTCTGAAATTAGCTAGTGAAGGTCATAGATATCTATGGCTAGATTTGATACGGAGAATTGTTCTTTACGTCCAACCTGTCAAAAATGTCAAAGCACCTACATTGCCTTTAGTCGTAACTGCACGGTGAACGAATGAAGGAAGGGAATAATGTCCGTCGTCATATTTTCAAAATTAATTGTTGCAGTGAAAGACCCCTCGGCAAGTGGCGCCAACTTGCGTAATTTTTTATGTCAACCTGTCATTACAGGGCATTTACACCCCCTACCGATATTTCTAGACGTCTGTCGTGACTGCTAAGCGATATCGATCGATTAGCAATTGCATCGGAAACAATTTAAACATGACCTAACCATGTTCCAGTCGTTGGCTTCACAATATCATTTTAAATTCTACGTAAGGAGTGGTACACACTTGTTCGGCCGGCCTGATTCGGCACATGCGGTCGTTCAAATTGAATAAAATATAGAAAATATGTTCGGTTAAAAGTCAGTCGGTTGTATATAAATAAACACTAACTTCTGCCTGCGGCTTCGTCCGTGAAATATCTTGCTCCCCCGACCCACCCCGTCGCATTGCCTCGCATTGTTTTTATATGATATATGTATTGTTTTCATGGGCCTTAGTAGCCTGAAATAAAGGATTGTATTGTATTGTATTCCCGCGCTAGTACTTCGTTTTCACTTAGTGTTCTTTCATTTTGCTCGGTTCCTAAGGATCATAGCGTGATTTTTAATACCCTACAGCCTTCCTCAAGTAAAGGCTATTAAGTGCAAATTGATTTTTTCTAATCAGACTGGAAGTTCCAGACGTTCGAACATACAAACAAATTCTTCAGCGTTATAATTATCATATTTATAGTTTTGTTTGAAAATGGAAAATTATCTTAAACAGTGTGTGCAATCACTTCGGGTCGGATGTTTGTTAAACAAATTTTGCCGAAGCGTATGCGGTGACCCGAACAAGTCTGTACCATCCCTAAGACTAAAGAAAATGTGTTTACAGTTTCGAGGTAATAGTGGGCTCTTGAATAAAGGATAGCTTTGAAACGTAGTTGTAAGGAGCATTGTGTTCGAGAACTATGGCATCAGTAATTCTTTTAATGTGTTGTATGTTATGCCTTGTTTATTGTTACTTTTGGAAAATGTTCTCGTTAGGAAGTTGGATTTTGGAACTTATTATAAAGGATGGATGAGATACCGTGTGGTGCCGGACGTAAAGAATAACACCACCCTATTTCTTCCCGTGGGTGTCGTAAAAGGCGACTAAGGGACTTACTAGAGAATGGGCAGCAACGTTCTCTATGCATTTTACCACCATACTGCGATTGCCAACCCGCCTGCCAAGCGTGGCGATTCTGGCAAAGCCCCCCAAATTAGGGGAGGCCTAAATCCAGCAGTGGACGTCTTACGGCTGAAATGATAAGGTTAATTTATGGATAAGATTTGTGACTACAGAAAATTTCTTTCTTTAGATTCCTGATGTAGTTTCGATTGCGTAAAGTCATTTTAAGAAGTTGACTATTAAACTTAATACTATAAACAATCTCATGCAGTCGGTGGTATCGGAGATTCCTTTGATTAGAATGTAACATAACGCCTTGTTTCCCCCAAGCGTTGGCCAGAGATATGTCTATTGTACACCCACATTTCACTAGTTGTGTTTAAGTTATCCTAGTCATCATTCATCCTAGAACTCTTCAGCAATATAGGACTAAAACTGGTGTTCTCCTCAGGCGAGCAATGCAGCCGGCAGCGATACAAGTCAGCTCCGTCTGGAGGTCTGCGCCGACGAGGCACCCACCGGCGAGGATCCGCCGACCTTCCTGCGACGTCTGCAAGACCTCACCGTGAAGGTTGGCACAAGGACGCGGTTCCTCGTCGAAATCATCAGCTCCACCGAGTGTAAGGTAAGTCGAGAAAGTAGATATTTCTTCACGCTGATTGCGACTGTAAAAGGATTTTTAAACCCCAAACTTATCGACAATTTAAAGCTTGGCACCCCAATTGCATCAAAATCCGAAGTTTTTTTTAAAGGAGACTTTATATCCGAAAATGCTTCTTTTGATTTTTATAATTGAATATTTTCGATTCACAGCAGGCGCACTTTCGGTTAGTGCAAATCAGGGTGGTGTTTTTGTAAAACAACAGGTTCAATCCCAGGCTCACTCAGAAGGTAATTAGAAAAAAATAATAGTTTTGTTTCGTTTAAAATTCAGATCATGGTACCTTTTATTACTTGGCCCTATTACCCGTAGTTTCGAAGGAAGCCTGATGTGGTATTGCTACAATATAATAGTATTCTTTATGGACGCGACTGACGTCGATTTCTCTCTCTTCCATGCAGCTGCCTATTTTTCTATACGGTTATATGGAAAAGTAGTTGTTATTACATTGGATCGCCTGCAGATCTCTTCATTTCTGATTCGATCCCGTAGGGAACTCCAAGTATAGCTCTCTCCATTGCCGTTTGGGTGACTTTCAGTGGCAAACGTACCTTTACCTTAACAATTCGAAACGAAACGGTGAACGACCCGAGCGGCTGTTTTATCTGATTTACAACCTTCCCTACAAAAATATAGGAAACTTTAAAAGATAGCAAAACGCCTCTTAATAATATTACTTGCTTCAACGTTCCGTAAATTAATTTTTCTATTGTAAAGATGATTCTGTTTGAAAGAAATTTACTTTCCACTTGAATAAGCCCTGTTGGAAAATTGAATGGGAACTTAGCAAGGTTTCATTGCACTTAAGTGAAATAGTGAATAAAAGTACCTAAGGGAAGCCGGGGCAATGCAAGCCCCTTGAGGGAGATCTTGAATAAATTCTTTAAAGAAGAAAATGAAAAAGATTGAAAGGCTTTTACCAGTCTCACTAGCTGCGCACTGCAGTTTCACCCGCATAACTCTCGATCCTGTAAGAATAACTGGATGGTCTATCCATATACTTATTTTTGTCCAAATCCGTTCATCCGATTTAGCACGAAACCGTAACAAACAAAAAGAAAAAAATAAACAAATCTATTCTCTTTAACACGCTTTTATTAGCTTCCCCTATGTTTGTATGTTACTATGTTTGTAACCTCCTCCTCCTTTGGACTTGATTTTGACACACTTCAAACGGTCAGATTTCATTTAGACTTTGTAGACTTATCGAAGACCGATAACAAAACAATGGTGCCGATTCCCTTATTCACAAACTAAACTAAATTTAAGTTCAGTGCATCTTTTTCTTTCTATTGCATTAAGAAAAGGACAGAAGATACATTTTAGTTTAGTCCTGTCAAAGTAATCAGCGCTTGACGTAAATTGACGTAATTTTAGTAGGCAAGTTTTTAATCACGTCTAAACTTGTATGGAGCGCTGATTAATTTGACAGGACTAAACTAAAATTTTTCTTTTGTCCTCTTCTTAATGAAATACAAAGAAGAAGATGCACTGAACTTAAATTTAGTTTAGTTTGTGAACAAGGGAATCGGTACCAATATCCGATTATAATGTGCCATTATCCTTGCCAGGGTTACTATAATAGCAAATAAATAAATAGAATCACTCTTTTGAAGCTAGTCGAATTATAAAATAGTTAAAATTAATAGTTTAAAAAACCGGCCAAGTGCGAGTCGGACTCGCGCACTGAGGGTTCCGTACAAACCTTCAGGTATTCACGGTTTATGCATAAGGTTTATTAAATGTTTATGAAATTAAATGTTTTTTTTTTATATTTGAGTTGACTGAATGAAAGGTAAATTGTGGTTTACGATTTATGACGTATTAAAAAAAAACTACTTACTAGATCTCGTTCAAACCAATTTTCGGTGGAAGTTTACATGGTAATGTAGATCATATATTTTTTTATTTTTATTATTCCCTTATTTTAGAAGTTACGGGGGGGGGGGACACATTTTACCACTTTGGAAGTGTCTCTCGCGCAAACTATTCGGTTTAGAAAAAAATGATATTAGAAACCTCAATGTCATTTTTAGAAGACCTATCCAGATACCTCACACGTATGGGTTTGATGTTTTTTTTTTTTGAGTTTCTGTTCTATATAGGTATAGGGGGAACCCCAAATATTATTGTTTTTTTTTTCTCTATTTTTGTGTAAAAATCTTAATGCGGTTCACAGAATACATCTACTTACCAAGTTTCAACAGCTTAGCTCTTAAAGTTTCGGAGAAAAGACAGACAGACAGACAGACATGACAAATCTTTAAGGGTTCCGTTTTTTGCCATTTGGCAACGGAATCCTAAAAACACGCTTCCATAGAAAACCAACTAAAAGGTAGAAAATAATAAAACTGAAAAAACAAAAAGCGTAGGGTGCTTGATATCAATTAAAATACCTCAAAAGGCATAGAACGCTTTTTTTTCAATTATAAACTCTTTTGATATTTTCCTCCGTAACGGAGGTTGAAGGCCATCTTCCAGCCAGAATGACTGACCTTTTAGTCTAGTGGTTAGTGACCCTGACTGCAAAGACTGAGGTCGTGGGTTCGATTCCCATCCAGGACAAATCTTTGTGTTATGAGCACAATCATTTGTTCTGTGTCTGGGTGTACTTTATCTATAATATGAATGTATTTAGAAATATATAAGTATGTTTATCAGTCGTCTGATTACCATAGTACAGGCTCTACCTAGTTTGGGATCAGATAACGGTGTGTTGGTTGTCCTAAGATATTAAGATATTTTATTAATGATGACTATGATTAACTTAAGAACTAAGAATTTAACACATCCACGAATTGTTTACAATATACACTTAAAACAAACAAAAATATCAAAGCGTAATCTTGCGTTTTCTCGTTCCGTCGACGAGTGACGTGAACGTTATGCACTCAAAACCATTTGTCTCGCAGACGGGAGGTCGACTGGAACACGAGCCGACCAGTTCCAAACGTCTCGGTTTTATTATTCTGAAGGTGAGGGGGGATCTGTCTTATCCCAGGGGTCCACAATGCCCCGGCGAATCACGTATTGTATTTCAGTTAGTTATAAAAATAATATGATTGACGTGTAAAAATATTTGTTCAGACCTACTTACATAAATAAAATCATTTACCATTCATTTATCATTTAACCCATAGTTAAATAAATCCATCATAAATACGAGTACATACTGTCCTCATCATCATCAGCCTATAATGTTCCCACTGCTGGGACACAGGCCTCCTCTCGGTGAGAGGGATATACTGTATTTTATAATAATTTATGCAGAAAACTCATTGAGGAACCAAAACTAAATTTCATAATTCCCATTGAATGACTAACTGAATTGGTCAATTACTGGGACTATATAAACTTAGAGGATTGTACTGACGTTATTAATCATTATAATTCTGTAAACCCATATTTGTTACGGTCGTGCATCATAGTTTCATGAACATACAGCCTGATAACGACCTGCACCCTAATTGCGAAACACACTATTTATCAGAATCTGAATGGGATTGAAGATTATTTCTAAACCATTGCGTCATTTGTACGAATAAGTTGTCGATTCAGCAACGTAAATAACGCAATGAATGTTGTTTAACTATGAATATTAAACCAATTCCTACCGATAAAAAGTTCAGCAATTACCCCTCTGTCCTGATCCCAATTTATTTGAGGTTGGCGCAACATGTCTTTTTCTTCCACACTTCTCTATTAGTCGTCATCTCAGCATTCACCCCTTTTCTATCCTTATCATAATTCACATAGTCCATCCATCGTTTCTTTGGTCTACCTCTACTCTTAAAGCCATCGAAATTCATATTCAATACTTCTCTCACGATATTTTCCTCATTCCTCCGTATCCTTCCTTGGCGCATCCAACTAGATAAATTGATACTGTTTATAGCATTATATGCACTATTTGTGTATTTCACCGGATTAATTTCAGTCTTGTATTATTCGAAGTACCATGTAGATATATGTTTGTACACACATATTTTTCCAGTTATATTATAAGCTTTACATAGTAGAAAGCAAGCTTACTACAACGTACCTTGTAAAATTCCTGACACCAGCTTGCTTCTGAGAATTTCCCCATGGAAAAATTCAATAACGCCTTATCGAAGGAACGGATGGAATGCACTCAGAGAGGATACCCCACTCTGCAGTTACTCGGCAACTAGATCAAAAATTTATATCTGTTGCATGTTAAATCTGTACGTCAAAGTAACTATTTCGATACAATCTCTAACAAGATCTCTAATCTCTAAATAGTCGCTGTTTTTTGTCTATGTGACTGTTTTTCACATAAACAACTAAGTATATGTGGGCTCACCAGGGACAAATTTAATTAGGGGTAATACTTTGCCCACTTTGCTTTACTTTTTGTAAATAATTTCATCACCATTGCTCTCAAAACGGTGAAGGAAATCATCGTTAGGAAACTAGCATGTCCTAAAACCAAAAATTCGAAGACATGTGACACGTATCAACTCGCACCCACCCGCGTGATAGATTACGGCCCACTCCATCTCACCGAAAGGAGGGTTTATGTCCCAGCAGTGGGAAAAATATAGGCTGATTATGACTTTGCCCACGTGTTACTCAACACGTGTATCAATAGCAATCGATATCGAATGATATAAAAATAAACCCCTCCCCCCCCGCCCCCTATAAATTAAATTATATATTTGTTTATGATATTTCTGACCCAGTCTCTTCAAATATCGCCACAGAGTCGATGTTTTGATGGAACCATTTATTTATTCGGCAGCGGTTGATCTTGGAATGATTGATTAGTAGTCTCTGGTGGAAACCGCCAGACAGTGGAAACATTTCGCTTTCAAAACATCGTGAGTCATTGCGCATGGGCTCCTACTGAATTATGATACATCTTGGTACTTCGTAGGCAAAGTGTTTTTTAGCTGATACACCTATATTATGTGGGTTCCTACCTAGTTATGACGACCTGGTACTTCAAAGGCTTTTCCCAGCTGACACGCTTACCTAAGTTATAGGTGGACCGCCTACTGATAACCTGATCACTGACTTGATCGTTTTATGATAACCTGAGGGGCAATTCTCGTAATTTTATGAACGTTCACAGTCTTTTTTTTTTTGTTGGAAAATCATCAAATGACGTCTCCCGCTCTTGGGCGGAGCGGGAGGGCGTGGTAGACTTTTACTGACTGAAACCCACCCGTGTTCCTTCAGTTGCCCATGTGCCAGGGCCACGGTGTCTCTTTCGAACAAATCTCGCGACCCTGACAGAACGTTCACAGTCTTGACTGTCAATCTGTAAAAAATACCTCGAAGGTCCATAAATTTTTGACAATTTGTTGACATTTTATTTATCGCCAAGATAAGACTGCGACTAGATTTTCAACGTTTTTAATGACGAGAACTAGCTTTCTGGTCTTCCGAAAGAATTTAGTGTATTCTAGCTGACACACAAAATGTATGGGAAAATGAACGATCCTTATATACTTTTGCACATATTTTCCCGTGTTTTAATAGTTATTCTAGGCGGATACAAATCCAGAAAATCAAAGACCTTAAATAGCCGTTCTTGAGTTATAAATGCTGTAACTAACCCAACTTTGTTTTTTACATGTTTATACATAGGTGTGAAAAATGGTGAGGATGTATAAGGATGTTTATTACTCTTTTACACAAGACCTACCGATAGTTTACAACCTGTATTATCACTGGAGTATCATTCCGATGGAATAATTTACGGCCTGTACGCAGGCGAAGCACTGGCAAAAGCTAGTAAATTATACAATTAAATTAGCAACCAGTTAGCAAAGCTCTAATATTGTAGTAATTCTCTCTAATATTATAGAGTCCCTTATATTGGTTATGTATGATGCAATAACATAGTGGAATTGCTGTTAGTCCGATGTAGGTAAACATGTTGAGAACTAATATCTCCTATGTCCACAGTGCCCGCAAAGGAGAAATTATCATTGTGCTTGTACTAATGACTACTAATGTACGAACACTCTAGTGTTACTGCATTATTACTATATATTTTTTTTACTAATAACCTTTAATAGGAAAACCGGCCAAGTGTGAGTTGCACTCGCAAACGAAATAAAAACAAGTTTCTTGTATCGTCGAGACCGCTTTAATTTTGAACTTTATTATTTGTTGTTAGAGTGGCTGCAAAAATACAAATTCTGTAATTTCAACTGTTTACTTATTACGTACCATGAGATAAAATACAGCCCGCTGTCTGACTAACTGACGTATGGACGGGCAGTGGAGACTTAGTTATAGGGTCCCGTTGGTTACCCTTCGGGTACGGAACCCTAATAAGCTTGTCACTGGATCACAACACGCGAAACTTGTAAACACAAACCATGTGCCCGATGTGTGATGGTGTAAAAAATTATAATCATGAGCAGCCTATAATGTCCCCACTGCTGGGACACAGGACTCCTCTCGGTGAGAGGGATCGGGCCATAATGCACCACGCGGGCCCAGTGCGGGTTGGTATTTTTTTTTTAAATAAACTACCACAAAAAATGTTAATCCCCTATTTAACTCAATTAGAGGAAGAATCTTCTCTAAATTAGCTGTGTTAAATTAGCTAGAGAAATTCTACAGACTATAAAAAAAACATAATTTTTAACATTTTACTAGAGTGTGTTTACATTTTGATACGGTAGGTACGACCTAGTAAAACATTGAAATGATTATTGTTTTGTTTCCAGTCAACGATTCTGCTCGGTTTTATTATTGGAAGTATGAGTTGAACTTGACAAAATCTTGTTTTTTAACCGACTTCAAAAAAAAGAAGGGGGTATACAAAACGATATCAAATATGTGGTATCATTTATTACATAAATGGGGTTTTCGTACTATACCGGATGACATTTTTTACCGCCTCGACCTTCATATGGTGTGTTGTGTAACTAGAATAGAAGGCAAGAAGGCCTTCAGATTCATCGTAGGTGACTAAACGAGCGCGGGACGCGGGTGGACAGGGATGCGTGTGCGGTTCGTGCGCCTACGAAAGATCAATGAGGCCGCCTATCGGCTGGCTTCAAAGGGTAGGACCGCGCTCCGAAATCAATGATACATGCCGCGCATTGAGTAGGGTGCGTATGATTTGAGTTTCGATAGATTTTAATTTTTTTTTTTTGTTTTTTTTTTCCAAATTTCTGTTTTTGTTGTTCTAGTATGAAGATGTTACTTTAAATGTGTAGTATTTATTACTAGATCAATTTAATTACATGTTATTCAAAAATAAAAATAATAAAAATTTCTATGCCAAAAGCTTCTATTCCGTTCACCTATTACCCCCATTTTTTTTCAAGACGCTAAAAAAAGTCACCCAGTATAATTTTAAGGTTTTAAGTTTTCATCTGTGTCTACAGTCCACATGACTACCAATATATTTTTTTTAAATTAGACTTATTCAATTATTCACACAAATACAGCTAATATCGTATGTTGCCTTTCTTGAGCCAAAATCCGTCATCGAGGCCGATATTTTGGCACACAAAAGCTTTTAGCCCCTTATTTACAACTAAGGGCGACATTCCATTGAACCAAATATAAATGAGATTGAAATGACGATCGAAGTTTCATTAAAAATAAATTTCCTATACGTACCTACGTGATGAAAAATAGCTCCTAGAGCGTGGTTTTGCGTTACGGTAATACTAATAAATAAGAACATTGACCAGCACTCCTTTGACTAAAAACGGATTGATTACTGAGTTACTTGTATTTTTGCCAACCGCTTCTATGAACAAACCTCATCATCATTTATGTTTATTATATTGAAAAATAATATTTGGATTGCTTTATATCTTTTCCTATCTACGAGGATGTTAGTCAAATTTATTTGTACTGTGCTCTCAAAACTGGTTGTCTTCTTCATCTTGCTCTTTTAGAAAGAACAATCGGGAATATCCGGCAAAGTTAATTGTTTATGGCGTCATCATAGCTAGATATCGGTGGCCTACAGTTTTAATATTTCGTTCATTCATTCCATTTCTGCGGCGGTTTTTACTTAGTCACAAGTCCCTATTCATTCATTAATTCCTCTGGTCAAATATATAGTAGGTTAGAAATTAAGCAAATATTTTTTTGCAACGGGAGCCGCTGCGTTCCCAAGATATGTGCTTTTCCATTAACCTAGACACATTAGCGAATATTATGCAATAGAAAGATTACGTTGTACTCATCTTTGTACTGTACATGGAGTAATAACCATTGAATGGCAGCCAACTCCGACCATTACGAGGAGATTCTGAGAGGCGTTCTACAAATCGTCGACTTTTCTTTCGCGTCTCGTCGAGTATACTACAACCCACGTGAATACGTAACACATTTTCATTAACGCCACGCAAGAACCTTGAGAAACATCGGAATGTCCAACAACGTTGCTCGTGACACAATTCGTCTATTTCAAACCGCATCCGTTGTGCGTATTTATAATCTGTTATTCTGTTCCCGCGCTTCTTCTGACAGCTCCCGGAAAAACAAAGATGGCGGAGGAAGCGTGCGAATTATGAAGGAGTTTATTTTTAAAATGATTTGTGCGGATTCTTTTATAGGAATGCGCGTTTTATATTTGGCCATTTATAATGTGTTTTTATATCAGGCAACGCTTGTGTGAAATAATATCTGGTTTCCTTGTAAAAACAAAAATGTGAAGATTTGTATTCAGATTAGAGTAAATTGTAAATAATATTAAAATATGTAATAGTCAAGATTAATTCAGGTCATAACATTATCGGTTCAAAGGATCTTTTTAAAGATTGATGCCATAAAGACTTTTTTCTGTATGCATTTTTGTATGTGGCCAGTATTTGCTAGAAACACATTGAAAAATATAATAATGAGAGATTCGCGCCTAAAAGAAAAAAGGCGGCAGTTGGCACTGCGTGTTAGTTTGGTTTAAGTGTGACTTACTGTATTTTGCATTAAAATAAATTAGTTATCAGTTATACGTAGACTTATTTTAACCAGTGATCTAACACTTGATTCCCGATTATATAGCAGCGCTTTCACAATAGTTAAAACATTTGACGGGCCTTTTTATCAGAAACGCAGGGGTTCATGTTTAAAAGAACACGATATATTTGTTCCGTTTGGTACGGACGTAAAGAATAGTGCTATCCCATTTCTTCCTGTGGGTATCGTAAAAGGCGACTAAAGGATTTACTAGAGAATGGGCAGCAGCGTTACCATCCTACTGCGATTGCCATCCCGCCTGCCAAGCGTGGTGATTATGGCAACACCTCCCCTCTTTCGGCTGAAATGACAGTGATGACGACTACATACGAGTAATATATTTACAACTAAAGCCGTTGGTAGGTCTACAATTATTTCGATAAAACCTGTTTTTCAGCGCCTTTCAATGAAGCTTTAAGAGGTGGGGTGAATGTGAGCTCCCTGTGATTTCTACTTCACACATAAATTTCTTTTCGGATTTGTCATTTGAATGAATGATACCACGATTTGACAGTTGTCCCAATGTGTTATTGCCCGTACAAAAAGTTTATCAGTCAAGAGTAGGGGTCACTCCGAAGTTTCGAACTACTTTTGGACGGGCCCCTATCTTCATTTACGGACTTTAAGAGTAGGCCTACAGAAGCAGATACCCCATGGTTATGAAATACGCACACAAGCGACTGTGGAGTAAACAACTGAAAGAAGTTACTTAGAACTTGTCACGACTCGCAGTGACGTGGTTTTTAGTGCAATTATGTCCTAAAACCGAAAGCGAGTCACATGCGAATACGTCATTATGATATCGTTTATCTGAATAAGTCGACGGACACACGGCACTTATTCAGATAACATTTTTCTGCGCACTGTAACTTCAATACACTGCTTAGCGCCGATATTAGTTGAAAATCACTCACTGGCGCTGCACTTTGTTGCATTTTCAATCTTCGGTTCAACACCGAGAGTTGAAATGCGCGAAAAAGACCCGCCACGATTAAGTTACGCCCGTATTTATGGCGACTACATAATATCGCAGCAGGATTTTTGTGTGCACTGGATCTTCATCGCTCGGTGTTGAACAGAATATTGAAGATTAGCGCCGAGAGTCGAAAATCGAACAGCATATTCTTTCGACACGCTCAGATACACTACGTTGAATTCTCAATGCTGCTTGGATTCTAAATGCATAATTCCGCCGCAATATTTTTACGTCGCGACATGTTTTGTCATTTTCATATAAACGAGCTCGATGAAAAGTCAGGAAAATTAATTGTAAGCAAATTGACCACCAACCTCTCCCCTTAGTATATTCTAATCACAACTATTGTCCTGTAACCGTTGCCGTTGTATAAATAGTGTTAATTTGTTTATCATTTAGTTTCCCTGACTGAACCTGCTTGCAATGATGACCAGAAATGCTACAGCGAATTTATCAAATAAACTGAAAATGCACTGCGCTTTAAATACTATTATGTCATCATCACCACCATCATTTCAGCCGAAAGACATAGACATAGACATTGTTGTTGTTGTTGACATAGACTGCTGGACATAGGCTTCCCCCAATTTAGAGGGCTTTGCTATAATCGCCACGCTTGGTAGGCGGGTTAATTGGCGATCGCACTATGGTGGTAAATGTATAAAGAACGCTGCTGCCCATTCTCTAATGTTCTTTAGTCACCTTCTACGATGTCCACGGCACAGTCGGCGGGCAGAAATGGGGTATTGCTATTCTTTACGTCCAGTCTCACCCAGACTCACTAGAATAATGCTCTATTTTAAAACCACACCCCGTAATGGGCCCGCATGGTGGCTCACTCCCTCAAGCATACCTCGAGGAGGCCTGTGGTTCAGCAGTGGGAATACAAAAGGCTCAATAAGTTTGTGTAAGTGGCAGTAAAAATAAATCAAGATTATAGATTTCGAATGCAATCAAATGTTGAATGCCATAGTATATTTGAGACGATTAATTTTAATTATCTATGCTTTTAGCGAATAAATTCACAGCCCTGGCAGTACTTTTAAGTCCGATTTATTTAGTGCGATTATTTGCGTGTGGCAGGCATACTATAAGTTAAAGCTAGAATGAAAGTTGCTCGGTAAAACCAATGTTTAGACGATGCAAGTAATTCTTGGTCATAAAGATAAACGATTTTATTTCTGTAAGTAGGTTTGTACAAACACGTTAATCATATTTTAAAAACTAGATGAGTTCGGTGTTTGTACTCTGAGAAGAAAGGCTAAAACAAACTCAGAGGTCACAGTCTCTTTCAAATTCCAGACATAATCTTGGTCTGAACATGTGAAGACATTGTATAATCTATAATAATATCTTTGGACAATCAACACAACGTTATCTGATCCCAAATTAGGCAGAGCCTGTACTATGGTAACCAGACAACTGATAAATATACTTATATTTTTCTAAATACATACATATTATAGATAAATTACACCCAGACACAGAACAAATGATTTTGCTTACACAAACATTTGTCCTGGGTGGGAATCGAACCCACGACCTCAGTCTTAGCAGTCAGGGTCACTAACCACTAGACTAACAGGCCAGTCGAAATGTATCTAGATTAGTGTCTGAAATGGTCTTTTGAGGACAGAACCACACAGATTGAGTGGGCCTCTCCAGTCAACTCAGAACTTAGAGAGCTCAACGACTCGACGAATAATACCAAAGACAGGGTATTTGGGTAGGCTGTATAAATTACTTTAACTACTATTTTGTGTTCAATGAGTGGCTGTATTTCAAATAGAGATATTGAACTAGTTTCTTTACTTCAAACACATACTTTGATCGCTACTTTATTCGCGTTACATTTTGTGACATTATAGGCTTATTATGCGTAATACTATAACATTAGATCTGATTTCTGGAAGAGTGGTTTAGAGGTGTACTTATAGTACACCCGCATTTCGCCAGATTTGTTAAGGTCCCATGGTGGAAGCAAGCCTGTTACCATCAAACGGGCACAAATCTAGAAAACTTTTTAACAAAAAAATTAAACCTCCGATAAAACTGAAAAGCAAAAAATAATAAACCTTAAAATTATGAGTCGGCGCTTGGAGTGATCTTTTTTCATTGATTTTTCAGCGCCGACTCAAAATTTTAAGGTTTATTATTTTTTGCTGTTCAGTTTTTTCGGCGGTTTAATTTTTTTGTTAAAAAGTTTTTATTTTATAATTTTTTGTGGCTTTAATGTACTAATAATACTTGGCAAGATATATCCTATCCAATGAAAAAAAATAATTATCAAAATCGGACTACTCTGTATAAAGTTATGCGTGGTTATACATTACAATCAGTGAGTGAATAATCAATCATCCCCCGTTTTCTGACCTTTGGATTTTGATTTTGTTTTCCAAAATGTATATGGGACCTCTCTCGGAGTATCCCCTTTCCAATAAAAAAAAAAATATCACAATCGGACTACTATGTTAAAAGTTATGCGTGGTCATACATAAAAAAATACAAAAATAAAATATATGCTCCGAATTGATAACCTCCTCCGTTTTTTTTTCGTCAGTTAAAACGGACTAAGAAATTCATGATAATAAAACGCAATAGAACTTTATCCGGCCCTTTTTTTTGGGTGGGGAATCATCAAAAGTCTTCTCCCACTCTGGGCGGAGTGGCAGGGCGTGTCAGACTTTTACTGACTAAAACCCACTCGTGTTCCTTCAGTTTCCTGTGCCGTTCAGGGACACGGTAACTCTTTCGAACAAATCCGTGACCGTGGCAGGAATTTACCCGGCACGGGAATTTACCCGGCACGGGAATTTACCGGGCACGGGAATTTACCCGGCACGGGAATTTACCCGGCACGGGAATTTACCCGGCACGGGAATTTACCCGGCACGGGAATCAAACTCAGAACGTCATGCTCAGCAGTGGCACTTGCGACAACTAGACCACTAACGCAAGTAATGATTTCTTTCCATCTATTTTCCCAGGTGACATGGTTCCGCAACGAACGACGTCTGTTGGAAGCGGAGCGGGTAGCGCTGGCCCGGGATGGCAACTTCTGGTGTGCAGACGTGGCCGCCGTCAGCGTGGACGATGCTGGTCGATGGACCTGTACCGCGGAGAATGCAGGTGGCCGGGCCAGCTGCTCTGCGCATCTTAATGTACTTGGTGAGTTTTCAACAGCTTTGACATGATACCATATTTAATCAACATTCAGTGTAAGACGTCTGATGCTTTTATTTTTTAATCGACCCTAAAAAGGAAGGAGGTTTATTTAGCAAGTGAAAGTATACGATTTTTTATGGAGCAGGTACCACAAATTAAAAAAAAGAGTAACTAAAACAAAAAACCACTTTAATGTCCGAAATCGGCGGAAAAAAAGCCATAATACAAAAACCATAGACACCAAATTCCAAAATTAAAATTATTTTCTCTTTGAAGTGTTTGTTTTGGTAGTCGGTTGTTTGTCTCATAATATTTGGCATCGTCACTACGACCAGTCATACTTTAACCTTACGTATCCGGTGGAAAGCTCCACTAATGGCGATCCTTATAAATAAATGCAGCTTTATTTATCAAAGACCTGCCAAAATAAAGGGTGTGGTACAGATCATCAGGCTGCACAAATTTCTCCATGAAACCAGCATCGTGATCATCATCTGCCTAGCGTTTTTCCCAACTATGTTGGTGTCGGCTTCCAGTCAAACCGGGTGCAGCTGATTACCAGTATTTTACATGGAGCGACTGCCTATCTGACCTCCACAACCCAGTCACTGGGTTGTGGAGTATCATTCCTCTTGGGAAGACTGGTTGTCAAACTTTCGGACTTCTTACAATCCGTCTTCATCGTAATCGCAAAAACGATATCTTGCCGATACATTCAGGTCGAGTAGCTTTTGATGTTTGTATGGAGTTGACAAATTTTTCACTAATAGGATATTTGTTCCAAGATGAAAGTTGTTCCGTTTAATGGTTTGTACCGACCCTTAAATGTGGCAGGTTTTTGAAAACTTGCCCTGTATATGCGTCCCTCACACAAGAAGCATGGAGTAAGCTCATGAGAAAGTAAAAACCTTAGTTTTTTTTTAAATATAGCATTAAAATAAAAAATGTTTTGCCATACCTACCACCGAGTGAGTCAAAAAAAATTCATGCGACTTTTTAACCGACTTCAAAAAGGAGGAGGTTTTCAATTCGGATGTTTATATTTTTTTTATTTTTTTTTTTTATGTATGTTCGGCCATAACTCCGTTTTAAGGAAGTCGGTTGTTTTTTTTTTGTAAAAAAGTTTTTTTTTCTCTCTCTCTCTCTCTCTCTATTTATTATTTTTTTTATTTAAGCATTTATGTACACAAATATATAAAAAGACAAGAAGAATAGAACAGAAAAATTGGGAAAGAGGTGATACTTATTTCTATAGAAATGTCTTCCAGCATACCTAAGATAGGAGAAAAGATAAAGATATGTAAACAGCTCTATCTCTTTCTAGAATATCCAAGTGTGTGTGTGCGTGTGAGTATGGCGTAAGGAACTTTGTTCCTGGCAGGGGGTCTCCCGACCGGACATATTTTTTTTTTAAATGTCGGTTTTCCTAGTTTTCCGTCACAAATGAAAAGTGAAGTGTGTTTACGAAATGAATACTTATCTCAAACTTTTCCTTTCCACAGTACCAAAAGCGTACAAGCGCCCTGAATTTGTAGAAGAACTCCGCGCTCTCCTGACAGAACAGGGGACCGTGTCGCTTGAATGCAAGGTTGTTGGCGTGCCCACCCCCGTGCTACGATGGTTCAAGGTAAGCTCTTTATTAAATGAAAAATGACGAACTTCCATATAAAGTTTCATCTTCTATTTAACCACTTTAGGGGGATAACATTTTAAAAATCTCTCTTTCGCTGTATAAAGAAATCTTGTGCTGATGGTCAGGGTTCTAGACCGAGAGGTTTAAGGCGATTGTTCTACTGAAGCTGCGTCGCGTCATTAGGCTTGGTATTGTTAATTAGTCCGATTTTTTGGTAAGTAAATTCTTTGAGTTCTCTACAGTCAGGTTGAGCAGGACGACTCGAGAGCTGATGGCCGTCCGTTGGACGAGTCAAACCAAAGTTGCTATGATTTATTTTTCCAAAACCAATCCAGATTTTGCATTTTATGCTCCATATATGTATATTATTACTATTATTCATATTATTCATATTATTACTGGACAGTTCCGTGTGGTGTCGGACGTAAAGAATAGCACCATCCCATTTCTTCCCGTGCGTGTCGTAAGAGGCGACTAAGGGGCTTACTAGAGAATGGGCAGCAGCGTTCTCTGTGCATTTTACCACCATACTGCGATCGTCAACACGCTTGCCAAGCGTGGCGATTATAGAAAACCCCCCATAATTGGGGGAGGCTTATGTCCAACAGCGGACGTCTTTCGGCTGAAATAATGATTATGATTACTGGACAAGCCCTGGAAACCTTCTGATAACAGAGAGGTAGGTTCTAACTTTATGACGTGTATTTTTATGAAAACTAGTTTTAAATGTTAGAATGTAATGGTATCCTTACATGTTATGACATACTAGCGCAAGTATACAGTGCAGTGTGTCGGAAGATTTCCGCGCGAACTTCTACATTTCTGTGATTTTCAATACTTGTGCAAGTCTAAACTTGCGCTTAACATTCCGGGTGCTATCATAACTTTAAAAGTTTTAATACCCCTACATTTGCTCCGTTGAATACACTCAAATAAACTATATATTGCGCGCTACCCTAAACAGCTATTTTCAAACCAAAAAGTCCCATTTACAGTTTTTTTTTTTTTAATAATGTTCCTATATTCGATGTACAGAATGAGTTATGGGTAATTTTACACTCTGAATGTGAGTTAAAAATATTAAAATCTCTTATTCCTTTTCCCAAAAATTTTAGTAGCATCAATTATATGTACCTATATGTATATACTTAAATAAAAATGAGTGTTTCTTTAACAGTGGCATTTACTTTTAATTTGATTTTGATGAAAGCTTGCTAAGTGATTGTGTTCTTGCGTAGCTTTCTAGTTAGTATATATAAAGTAAGAAATAAGTCGTTTTATAATCAAAGAAAAGGCGTCATTTTATGGCCATGAAACAGTTAATTATTTCAGGAATTATATTTATCTTTTCCTATGTGGAATTATTGAGTAGCAACCCAAAGTCTGGATTTGTACCCGGTTGATGACCGGGGGCGACCTTACCGTCGCCCCCTATTATATGAGACTTAAAGATAACGGAAGAAATGTGTGTGTACTATAGACCTACATCTCTGCGCATCCTTTCTAGGAAACATCACATTGTGACATTGTGTTTATTGGAGAATTTCACCAAAAGTTCTTGATTTTATTTATTCTAAAACTCCACTCATCAAATTCCAGGACAGTCGCGAAATAAAGGCAGGCGATGTTTTTGCGCTCACAGCGAATGCTGAGGATCCAACGTCGCTCGGTACTTACACCTGCGAGGCTGTGAACTGTATGGGCAGGGCCTACTCCTCATCGAAGGTTCACGTTGTCGGCCGCGGCAGTAGGGAGGGATCCGCCAGGCCAAGCTCCAGGTAACTATATTAGGAAATTACTTGAGTATTGTAAAAAACAAACGAAAACAAATTACTAATCGGGGTACTTCCTCTATCGCAACATTGCCAATGCATCTAAACTAATGTTATAAAGAGGGTAAAGTTTGAAAGTTTGTGAGTTTGTTTGTAGTAAGTAATCTTTGGAACCACCAGTCGGATTTGAAAAAATCTTCTTTGCATTTGGTAGCCAAATTCTTGAGAAACCTTATAGGCTATTTACCATGACACTACGACCCTTAGGAGCCGAGCAATGTGAAAAAAAGTCTGTTAAGAACGCTAAGTGTAAAGTAATAGCGCTGGCTGGCGATGGGTTACGACGCGACGCGTCGGCACGTTGGTCAAAATTTAACTCCAACGAAGTCGCGGGCAGATGGTTGTTATTATATAAAAATACTAGCTTCTGCCCTTCGCTTAGACTTCGTCCGCGTTAAATTTCTTGTTCCCCCGACTCTTCCGGTCGCGTCGAATCGCCTACCCGTGCGATTTTCCCAGTTTTGCAACATTTTTCATTACTGCTCCGCTCCTCTTGGTTGTAGCGTGATGTTATATAGCCTATAGCCTTTCTCGATAAATAGGCTACCCAACACAAAAAGAATTTTTAAATTCGGACCAGTAGTTCCTGAGATTACCACATTCAATCAAACAAACTATTCAGCTTTATAATATTAGAATAGTATAGATTAGCTTTCTGCACTCCATCTCAATATAAACTTTAACTGCGCCAAATGTCATACTCCTCCGTTCACGTAATTTTCGTTAAAAGGGGGTACAAAGTTAGTGCTTCGCGTATTATTGTAAAGATTTCGTTTATTCGTCGTTATATAGAAATAAAAAGTTACGCTAAAATATTTGAAAGGTGGTTCTAAGCCTCCTTGATAGTTTCAATGTGACAAAGCCATTTCTTTGCCTGCCGGTAAAATATAAGATTGCCTTTGGTAAACAACAACAACCAACCTTAACACGAACGAAGCTTTGAAGCAATGATAATAAGACAGTCTTTCTGATCGAATTTCAGCCTGGTCACCCAATCTCAGCGGGGACTAGCTATCTAGGAAATATTATAGTGCTCAAGTGTGTGTACAGACACCGGTGCACTCACTTTTCATTCACTCTCATAGTCCGTGAGGACGGCACGCAATCCGACACGATCGGAGAGATCAGACGCGGGATCAATGGTAAAACATTGCAAGTAGGCTCCAATTAATCTTGCCACCTGCACGCCTAGCATGACCACTATAGAAAGAACTTTGTCTATTCTTGGTAGAATAAAGATAGAATGTCATGCTACGCCAGCGTAGAAACGGGTTTTGTCGACGGAAGAATAGACAAAATTACATTGATTTATACCGTTTTATGCAGGCTTCGCATGGCGCTTTCATTTCTACGAAGAATAGACACAGATCATTTCTCTAATTTTGATATCACACCGTAGAAATCTTTCTGCAATCTGTTATCTTGTCGTTCGTTTGCGGGTCGTCAGAAACCCGAAAGTCTGACAACCAGTCTTACCAAGGAGTATCGAATTACCCAGCATAGTGGAAGTCAAGTAGGCAGTCATCATCATCATCATTTCAGCCGTAAGACGTCCACTGCTGGACTTAGGCCTCCCCCAATTTGGGGGGCTTTGCCATAATCGCCACGCTTGGCAGGCGGGTTGGCGATCGCAGTATGGTGGTAAAATGCATAGAGAACGCTGCTGCCCATTCTCTAGTAAGTCCCTTAGTCGCCTTTTACGACACCCACGGGAAGAAATGGGGTGGTGTTATTCTTTACGTAGGCAGTAGGCAGTAGGCTAGCTTTATGTAAAATACCAGTATTCAATTCCATCTGGTTCGACTGGAAGCCGACCCGAAGTCTATCGGCTGGTAATGCTGTGCATGTTCAATCAGTAACGTTCCCACTCTCTTGGACATGCCGGCCAGTTTTTCTCACGATGTTATCCTACGCCGTTTTGAAAGAACTGATGATGAAATAAATTACTCAGAGTAAGGACCCCGACGTGATTCGAACTCATAACCTACGACATGAAAATCAGGGGCATATGTCGATATTTTCCCCTAAGATAAACACTTTCTTTTTTGGTTTTCCAGCAGTGTGACTCCAGAGCCGCCTCCGATCTTCACAAAAGAACTTGAGGACCAGTTTGTGAGGGTCTGCGAGCCGCTGACCCTGGGCTGCCACATCGTGGTGCCTCCCTGGCCCCGCAGCGTCGTCTGGTACAATAAGGAGGGAAAAATTGAGCCCAGCGAAAGGTAATTAACGTTTTACTTTTTTTTTTACGTTGTTTGAAAAATGTTTGCATGTAAGTTAGTAGGTCTTTTAAGACACTGATGTAGTAAATTTTTTTTAATTAAATGGTGCTGTCATTTCTTGCTCTATTTATTACAATTCTACGTGACTCTAACAATGTAGTGTCGTATATGGTAGGGTGTTTTAAAGACCAATCCATTGCAGCTTTTAGCTGACCTGTATAAACAGATGGCATGCATGCTAGAGTCATTGTGTAGCTCAACCCTATTTTAGGAAGCTCAGTTACCCGTCATAAGATGCTACCAGATCTACAGGACAGTAGGGAATATACAAAATTCTCAAAACCATTTGACAGTTATACAGTCAATCTTGCCTGCATTGTGTTAACATTAATTATTCCGTGTAATGCCGTACGTAAATAATAACACCACTCCATTTATTTCCGTGGGTGTCGTAAAAGGCGACTAAGGGATTTACTAGAGAATGGGCAGCAGCGTTCTCTATGCATTTTACCACCATACTGCGATCGGCTACCCGGCTGGTAAACGTGGCGATTGTGGCAAAATTGAAGGAGGTCTATGTTCAGGAGTGAACGTCTGTCGGCTGAAATGATGAAAATGTATTCACATTCACAGTCAGTTTATTCTAAAAATATCGTAATGGAATGACGTCACGTAAATCAGTTGTACTATACGTCAATATGTAACTGTGATAACTACAAATGTACAATACCCATAGTGCCATATTATCAATATTTTCACAACTTCTAATAAGTTCTCTTTATTATTTTTCTCTTCCACAAGTACCGAATACAAATCGAGACTAAGTGCCAATCTATTCCCGATTTGTAGATGTAATAATTATGTGTATGTTTGCCAGACTAATAATCCGACACTGTACCTAAAGCCGGTGGCTACTTAGACTTAGGCCTAATGGGTGCATGCATAATAAATATGATTTCACGTATATAAACAGGTGTGATCAGATAGGCAGTCAATCTACGTTAAATACTGATAATTAGCTGCGTCCGGTTAGACTGGAACTCGACATCGCCATATTTTGTACAGTACCTGGATGACTGCAGCTTTGCTCAGTAGTTTTTTTTTTTTTTTTTTGGTCAATTGTGTTTTTAGATATTATATTTAAATACAAATTACATTCATTACTTTTTAAATTTTATTTTTTTTAGTTTAATTTTTTTTATTTCGGTACAATAACACAGGACAAGTTTGACAAGTAAAACGATGGTAGCTGCAAAAGTATAAACTGTAGCGCAGCTAACAACGCCCTTCTCCAGATACAGAATGGAATGATGTTCCATGCGAAAAATTCTTAAAAAATTAGATTTATATAATTAATATCAAACAAAAAAAAAAAAGTCTAAAATATACAAAATAAAAGGTGTGATTTGGGATGTATTTTGACGTTGAGTTTATGTGGTGAGTGTATGGTTAATGGGTGTGTGGGTGAGTGACAGTGAGGTGTTTGAGGAGTGTTGTGGTTCTGTGTGTGAGGGAGTGATGAGTATTTTACACTTCCACGAGTTTCTCTGTTTCATCATAATTTTCTTACACAACTTACATAACTTATCTTCCAATAAAAAATAAAAAAGCATAAGTTTATGTTTCAGTTGATTATCGATAAAGTTGATTATTGAAACCACGAATAAAACGACATTTTTAAAAAAGGAATCCTATTTATCGCCCCCGAAACCTCCTGTATACAAAATTTCATGAAAACCGTTGGAGCCGTTTCCGAGATTCAGATTATGTATATACTTATACAAGAATAGCTCGTTTAAAGATATAAGATAGTTGAGAAGAGGCAGGCGAATAAATAAATATCTTAGGACAACCAACAAACCGTTATCTGATCCCAAACTAGGCAGAGCCTGTACTATGGCAACCAGACAACTGTTAAACATACTTTTAAATTTCTAAATACATACATATTATAGATAAATTACATCCAGACACTGAACAAATGATCGTGCTCATCACACAAAGATTTGTCCTGGGTGTGAATCGAACCCACGACCTCAGTCTTAGCATTCAGGGTCACTAACCACTAGACTAACAGGCCAGGAATAGATTGATTTTGAAATGATTTTACGTAATTTAAGAACAATGCTTGAGTTTGTATGTTTATAGTTTTGAGTAAAGTATGAGATACGTTGATTTCAAATATTCCCAGAATAGGGATTATTATAATTATGAGAGCTAAAAGATGTAAACCCTCTTTACCGGTCACTCGATAAAAGGGTACAAATTAGGCCAGGTTATTCATGACATTTCGATGAAAAAAAAAAGAGTAAACCGAAATTTCGTAACAGCTAGTTGACTCAAAGACTGCAGTCAGATCAGCAGACCCTCCATCTATACTAATATTATAAAGCTGAAGAGTTTGTTTGTTTGATTGAACGCGCTAATCCCAGGAACTGCTGGTCCGAATTGAAACATTATTTTTGTGTTGGGTAGCCTGTTTATTGAGGAAGGCTAGGTATAGGCTATATTACATCACGCTACAACCAAAAGTAGCGGAGCTGTAATGAAAAATGTTGCAAAAACGGGGAAAATCGCACGGGTAGGCGATTCGACGCGACGGGAAGGGTCGGGGGAATAAGAAATTTAACGCAGACGAAGTTACGGGCAGAAGCTAGTGTAAGATAAATTCAGCTCGACGAACTGAACATAGTTGGGGAAGTTACTTTGTAACATATGGAATAGGGTATTTTCCACTTTTTTAAAAACTATTTAATTTTGAAGACTGTGAAGGAATATTTAACAGAAAAATATTTTTTTTGTAATTAATCTCCATTTTCTGCATTAGAAGTGATTAAAATCTAATTTATTTTCAATGGTTTTAAATTTACCGCCAAAACGCTCCGTACGATAACGTGACGTCATTTTTGTGTAAACACGATGTAAACAGTAGGTATTTCGATCAAGTAATTTCGTATCTCAAATGGATAGAAAATGTTATTACTGGTGTGTGGTGCCTCTGTGTACAAATAAAAATGCGCCACATAAACTATTTATACCTACTCCGTAGCACAAAAATCGGGGTTGTTTGCAAAGAAATTTCCAACTATAAAAACATCTACTGTGTGCAGATTTGCACTATCGGCTTTTATAAAACCAGCTTCCATTGTATTTCCATTAATCCATTCCAAAAATCCTAAATATATCCTAAATCCACTCCGAGATTTACAGATCGAGCACAGATCACATACCTAAGTCAAAATTCAATACACACAAAAGTGACGTCACACGGTAAACGTCAGCGCACCGAGCGTTTTGGCGGTAAATTCAACACCATTAAAACAAATTAGATATTTTTCACTTCTAACGCGTAAAATGGACATTGATAAGATAAATTTTATTGTTCTGTTGAATATTTATTCCCAGTCTTCAAAAAGAAACTGTTTTTAAAAAAACGGAAAATACCCTATGCAATAAAGAATTGAGTATTGAGTTAGGTAAATGATTATGGAATACGAATAACTACCCACACAGGTATTCAGCTTCCTTTGGTTAGGTTCTAGACTGGAAGCCGACCCGTGTTAAGTCTAAGCATATGAGCAATAAAAAAATACGCAATAATGATAATATTAATAAAATAAAATTGTTTATTAATAAAAAGGGACACATTTACAAATAAATACGTTAAACAATTAAAATAGAGCAGATTTGCTCATTTGCCTGAACTAGGTAGAACCTGTGTTTCAGGCTACAAAAGCACAAATTCTTTAAGTAATAAATTAACAATGTGTAGTAATAACTAAGATTAAAACATAGGTAACAAAAGTAAAATAGCGTGTTAGCGGTTTTATTTGCAGACAACTAGTAAATCTTACGTCTGTGCATAATTTATGGTTTGGAAATATATATTAGTTTTGTTTTCCTCGGCTAGCCGTGAAGCCCTGATGGCAGGGGCCTAAGCCAAGTATTCGTTTAAAGTGACGATTATGCGTTCACTGTAGGAATAATGGATGAGGATGAAATTGGGTCAGAGTCAAGGTGCACTTTGTCGATCTCACATTGCAGAAGCTTCCTTACCTGTTTTTGGCCTGCATTTGTTAAGAATGACTTCTTCAGTAGGTGGAGGTTGACAGAACTATAACCGATGTCAGATGATTCACTTTTGGTTCGTATTTACTTTTCATTTGGCATTTTCTTTTGTCCCAAGTGAAACCTCTGAATCAAAATTGAATAATGAATTAAATTGTGAATATAGTTGGTTTTTGCCACTAGGCATTTTTAATTCACCTACGGATAGATCGAAAAATTAAATGAGCAGATGAACATTCTTGTACTTTGTAATTTTATCGTCGTGTGAAAGTTGAATGGAACAAAAATTATCAGTCTCTAGCGTTAGCCCTTTACTCAAATGAGACTAATGACTTATTTTCATTTAATTTAATTATTCCAGGTATCACGTTCTCGAAGATGGTGCTGGTGGGTACCTGCTGGAGGTGGCCAGTGCCGAGTGGCCGGACGAGGGCGAGTGGAAGTGCGTCGCGACCAGTACAGGGGGCCGCATCGGCATTTCCACTTGCTATGTCACCATGGATGGTAAGAAACCTACATACCATAGCCGGATGTTTCATATGAGAGTTTTAGATTTAGAAGATATTTTCTAAAGAAATGAGACCGAGATGAAGCCTGTGTTCCAGCAGTAGAAACATTATGTGTTCGTGCAATAGCCTCTGTACCTTTACGGTTCATAATGTTGGTCCAAACTGTACCTATGTATCTATGTAGGTCGGTCCGTATTGGGCGGCCATATCGTACAAAATAATGGAAAAAAAGCGTGGGGTGCCTGATATCAATAAAAAAAATACCTTAAAAAGCACCCCACGCTTTTTTTCCATTATTTTGTACTTTTTAGTTTGGTTTTCAATGCAAGCGTGTTTTTTAGTTTTTTTTAACTATTATTTATTTTTTACAACTGAAGGTCAATTCTCGTAATTGATACGTTCAAAATCTAGTCGCTGTCTCGTCTCGGCAACAATCAAATGTGAAAAACTTGTCAAAAATGTATGTAACCTTGAGGTATTTTTGACAGATTGAGACGGATCAGACTGTGAACGTTCTTAAAATTATGAAAATCAAAAACATAAATTGACTTGATCTTGCCACAGATTTAAGGTTGAAATTGACCAAAATTGCTAACAAAATCGACTCAATTTTGCGACTAGAAATCAGCCCTCCCTTTTTTTGTTGATGAGAAATCATCAATGACGTCTCCCGCTCTGGGTGTAACGGAAGAGCGTGTCAGACTGTTACTGACTAAAACGCACCCGTGTTCCTTCAGTTGCCCATATGCCAGGGCCATGGTACCTCTTTCGAACTAATCTCACGACCCTGGCAGGCATCGGTCCTAGCAGACCCCTTCAGTTTGCTGACATCTCTTTGAAGCGCGCGTGGAACACTACGCGCCGTCAACACGGGCCTGGTCTTTATCGGACGGCGACCTACCCATTGCTCGCCGCCCGCAAGCCCGCGCCTGTGGTGGCCGGGAGTCCGCAATCGACTCCCGACGCCCGGGGCGTCTCCTCCTGCGGCGGCTAGGGACGTAAGGGCGTGTGGGAGTGTGATGTGTAGTTCGCATAGAGTAGTGTAGATGCCGCTACAATATGTATAGCTATAAACGTTACATATTTAAATGATATTTTAATAATTTTTCTCTTTTTTACAGTGCCCAAAAACTACCGAAAGCCAAGATTCATGGAGAACCTTCAAGCTGTACTAACGGAAGAAGGCCTTGTCTCATTCGAGTGTAAAGTCGTGGGCTTCCCCACGCCAGTCCTAAGTTGGTTCAAAGATGGCCAAGAACTCAAGCCCGGAGACGTATACCAACTCACAGGAACCAACTCCTTAGGTTCCTACTGCTGCATAGCCAGAAACTGCATGGGCCAAGCCAGCAGTTCCGCTGAACTAACAGTTGAAGATATCCAGAACCAGCTGAATGAGGAAGAGAAACTACAGCTGTTCTCCAAGAATCAGGCGCCGAAGTTCATTCAGGGATTGAAAAGCGTCGAAGCGAAGATTGATGAGCCATTCCGTTTTACAGTAAAAGGTTAGTAAGGATTTTATTTAGTTTCTTATCATCATCTGCCTCGCCTTTTCTTACTGGATGCAGCTGAATAGTGAATACCAGTATTTTATATGGAGTGACTGCCTATCTGACCTCCACAATCCTGTTACTGGGTAATATAATACCCCGTGGTAAGACATTTTGTCGGACTTTCGGGCGTCTGACGATTCGTAACGTAATCAACGACCGACAGCCAGGATCAACGGTTTAACGTGCTTTTTGATGCACTGCGGTCACTTGAGTACCAATTGGAAACGAAGTTAGCATTGTTGAGAATATATTTTTAATACAAAATGACCTTTTTTTATTTAATCATAATATGAATTTGTGATATGTTTCAGTCGCCATTCCACCTGAGCCGTCGGTACTGTGGTACCGCGACGACCAGCCGGTGGACGAGTCGTCACGCTGCCACCTCGGCCGGGAGGAACGTGGCGTGTGCTACCTTGACATACAGAGCCTGGAGTTCCTCGACCAGGCTGAGTGGAAGTGTGTTGCCATGAACGACTTCGGACACAGCATGACTTCATGTTTCCTCAAACTAATCATACCAAGACACTACAAGAAACCCAGATTCTTAGAAAACCTTCAAGCCATACTATCTGACGAAGGAGCCGTGAACCTCGAGTGTAAGGTCATCGGTGTCCCACAACCTGTCCTCAAATGGTACAAAGATGGTGAGGAATTAAAACCTGGTGATATTCACAGAATTATATCCGGCCAAGACGGCACGTGCTGCCTTGGTACTTACACTTGTGAAGCGCAGAACTGTATGGGCATTGCCGCCAGTTCTGCTTCACTCCTCGGATTTGATGATTCTATGAAAGCAAAGAAGAAGAAAGCTGAAGAACAAGCTTTACAAAGGAATTTATCTCTTAGCACCATACATGAAGAAAGAACTTCACAGATGTACGACACACCAGTTGGTGACGTCACCACTCTTGACGATAAAGGAGAAATATCCTTCTCATTCGATGGCAAAGAAGTTTCTGTGTCTCTTTATGAAACTCCAGACTTGACAGAAGAAGAAGCTTTACAAATTGTGGAAATGTACGCCGATCAATTATCAGAAAATATTACAGAACACAATGTGGTGGAACTTCCACCTTTAAGGTTTGTTAAAGAAACATCTACATCTGGTAATTTGTTGATGGAAGCAGTTATAATTGACGTCTCACCGGAATATTTCGTGACTCCAGACGAAGATATGCGAACAGAAGCAGACCTCGAAGACTTATCTATAGCGGATGAGAACGGCCCGCCTCAGCTATCTTTAGATCAAGACTTTGACGTTGGTGGCGAAGATTATTTGGAAAAAACTATGGCGTTATTATCGGATGAAAGATCGGATATTAAACTAAGTAGGAAGAAGTCAGATTCCCAGAGAAGTGCCGATGACTTTTTCAGTTTATCACGTGATCAGTCGCTGTCGGAAGACAAGAGAGACGATGACACTCAAGCTATATCTGATCTGCAAAGTTTTGCGAGTGCACACAGTTCTGGAAAACCTAAATCGAAATCTTTGAAACCATCAGGAGAAGACGGGCAGGAGTCCTCTGAGCCCACAAAAACCATTCTTTTCAAAGATGAAGCATTGAAGCATTTAGACATCGAGCCAGCTCCTGTTATAAAACCTAAGAGAGAGCGTCGTACTAGCCGTAGTTCTAGACGATCCAGTTCAGGAAGCGAAAAGTCTGTAAGCAAATCAAGAGAGGAAGCCCTTCGGAAAATAGAGTCATTTGAAATGGAAATGCCCCAAAAACCCAAAATGACAGATGAAGAATTCAAAAACAAAATGGTAAACATCAGTGCTTCACTATCTAAAGTTATAAACGACGTTCAAATTATCGAAAGAGATATTATTCTTAAGTCAGAACTGATGTCATCGGCAGCAACTGCTTCAAGAAGTTTGGAAATTATCAGTAGTTTGATATCTCCTCTTTCGGAAATACACAGTATTGCAGATGCTGCCAAAGAATCGGCTACAGAAACTAAAGAGGTCAGCAGTACATTATTCAATAGTTTACCTCAACCATTAAAAGCTCTTCAGCAGTCGCTGACAATCATTGAAAAATGTATTGACATGGAAAGTGACAGCAAAACACTTGTTAAGAAAACTTGTGTAGCGTTCGTTGAAACATGCGGCAGTGAAATGCAGAAATTGATCTCGGAAATTAATTTTGTTACGTCTAAAGATTACTTACTTACTGAAGATAGAGTTCTCACAGAAATCGAGTCGTTGAATAATGAGATGAGTACGGTGATCAAATTCTCTGCTGATACATTAAAAGCCAGAAATCTTCTTAGCGAGGCTAGTGAAATTAAAGTGGACGAGCCATCTCTTGAAGTTAAACATTTGAGAGATACACAGAAAGCGGTGTTTGAACTAAAAAATCCTCTTATTTCTTTACTTTGTATAGCTGAGTGTGCTGAAAGTGGGAAAATAATAGATGTCGCTAAAGTGCGCAATAGTGAAGTAATACTTAATGATATGTATGCTTCTATACAAGACCTGCAAGCAGCTTTGGAACAAATTGAAACACTGTCAGTCAAGGAATCAAATACTCCATTACAAAAATATAACACTGAGATTATTGAAACTGTAATGGAGTTCATTGTAAAACTAAGGAGTTCTTTCGAGCAGCTATCCATAGAGTCTGATGGCGAAGATGAAGCCGTACTGAAGCAGGCCGTAGCCTCAATTAAAGAAAACCTATATAAAATATCGACACAAATAGAAGTAATTGAAAATAACGTGGGTACGTTTGATGTTTTACAGAGCGATAATAAATTGGATGCTCTACAAAAGATGGCCCAGATTCTTATTGCATTAGAAAATAATCTGCCGAGATTAGAATCGATGCCAGAAATTAAGAATCACATGACCGTGTTCCACAAAAACTTAACAAAAGTTTTAGAAAATGTAATAGAGAGTAACGAATCGAGAAAATATTTTGCTTTGATGGAAACTTGTGATGCTGTTAACAGAATCAATGCTTCGATCAAGAATATAGATGTTGATAACGTTCTTTCCCTCGCTAGCCTAAATAACACCTTAAGAATTATTCAAGACCAGTTCATCACAAATGTTTTTGATTCGGAGCTTAATTGTTCACTTCTTACAAATATTGCTGACACTTTGGTTGATATTCAAGACGCTATCAACACAGCCGAGGAAGTCAGCATTCATATTGATTCCGAACACATTCAACCTATAGTTCCTCATGAGTATGACGAAACAAAGGCCAAGGTTGTAATGGAACATATTGACCAGGCTATTGCGGCAATTGAAAAAGTGAAGGCAATTGAATCTACACAGGATTTCAAAACAAGCATTGCTCCAACATTAGAGAACATTTGTCCTGTTCTAGAGGAACTAAAGCGAAATGTTGCTTCGATTAAAGCTAGTGGTGTTGATGAAGAACATATTTCTGACATATCAGAAGTATCAACTTCTGCCCAAACTTTTGCAACGCCACTTTGTGAATTAAACCAGAATATTATTGTTCTAAATCAACAAATAGTAGAAAATATTGAAAGTTTGAAACAAAACAGCGAAGTTATTGCTACGTTAGCTGAACCTATTCACGAGCTCCACACGGCACTCGAAATATTACAGCAAGATGTTATTTCTCAATATGGTGAAAACCTGACTCCTAATGACGTCAGTGTCAATATGGCTAGCGCAGTTCAAAATCTGCAGAGTTGCATTTTAATTATACATGAACAGGCAGGAGTTGAAGCGACTGACGATATGTCGACTCTCGAAGATATATCGGGTATAAAGACTACAGCAGACACTATGCTATCCGACCGTTTAGTATTACCGGCTGCTGAAGAAACTGCGGTAGAACAGGCGATCTCGCCATTTAATCAGGAACTGCAAACGACTGCAACTGCGCAAGCACTACAAACACTGCATGAACACATTACTGTATTACAAAATCCTGAAATCATTGACGCATTAGATACGATGTCTGAAGTCAGTGATTACTCTAGTTTAAAATCATTCATTATAGGCTTAGGTGAATTGCATTCTGGAATCGAAGAGGTTCTACACCCTCTCCTGATGGAAGGATCGAATGAGATAGCCAACTTAATCAATCCATCGAAACTTACAGCTATTGCTGAGCCAATGCAGGAACTACAGCAAAGTTTGTCGGTGTTAGACACAAGTAACATTCCAATATATGAAAATTTATTAGAGATGCCGACGGAAAGAATACATTCCGTGATTCAGAACGTATCTGAATTTAAAGAGCATTTAGATAAGTGTATGCTCGCTGTTTTCCCTGCCATGTACACCGCTGACAATACCGTTGAAATAGCAAACAAAGTTGGTACACTTAGAGAAGCGTGTGAGCATTTAAAAGACATTATTGAAACTACTAAAGCCGTAGAAAATATTTCTGTGCCGGAAGAAGTTAAAGCTTTAGAACTCACTGTTGACAGTCTACTTAACGCTACTGATGTTTCCAAAGGAATAAAAATTGAGCAAGTTAAAATGATTACCGAAGAATTATATGAAAAAGTAGCTGCCATGCAAGAAGAAATAATTAAATTTACTCCACAAGCCCCAGAAAAATTGGCTCAAGAAGCAAAACTAATTCAAACTATCGATGAAGTGCAAAGCAATATTGCTGTGCTAGAGCAATATGATTTTGTTGACCTTTCTCGTGCTTCCGACTTAACTTGCACGTCACCACAAATTGCATTTGAAATTGAATCGGACTCTCTCATGTTAATGGAAGATATTGTAGATAGTGCTGTTAACGTAGTGCAAGACTCAACAAATGATATGCCAATAGCAGACCTTATGATAGTAGAAGACTTCTTTAAGACCTGTAAGAATGAATTTACTATTCTGCGTTGTTTGATATCTAAAGCTACAACTCATAAGAAGATTATAAGATTATTGCAAGAGTTTAGTTCTTTGCAAAGTACAATAAACGACTTCAAGACTAAAAAAGTTGAATTAAACTTGACTGATGACGTTAC
The DNA here is from genome assembly GCA_947507805.1 of Aporophyla nigra. NCBI lineage: Eukaryota > Metazoa > Arthropoda > Insecta > Lepidoptera > Noctuidae > Aporophyla > Aporophyla nigra. Next base: position 30,139,211 of record OX382291.1, on the reverse strand, counting down.
CGGCTGCTTAGATACTTACCTTATGCATGCCGATGACTGCCTCCAAAATGTTCAAACTTCTCTTATAAAGATTGTTAATTCTCAAGCAGAACTTTTGATTGAAGCGCCTTTGGCGAAGTTTGAAAACTCAGCTATAGAACTTAAAGTGACAAAAGAAATTAAACACGATGAACAAGTCTTTGAAATAGTTGACAAATTTGTGGAAATATTAGAAACAGCTAAATCTTCTCTACAACATGTACGGGCAGATATTTTAGAAGAAATAAAAAGTGGTAAACCTAACGTTGTTGAAGACAGTACTTTGGTTAATTTGATTGAAGAATTTGCAACATTTGTTGAGGAAGTCAAAATGCAGAAAATAGATGTGGGGACAAAAGACATGTTGGAAAAGGTTTCAACTGTAATTGAGAAACACCATGACTTCAAAGATGCGAGTGGTACAGGCAAGACTTTGATTTTACTGAAATGTTTGGCTGACTGCACAGATGTACTACAAGAGAACCTACTTGAAGTTAAAATTCAAAAACAAAAATTGGAAGAAGGTCCTTTAAAAGCAGTTTTAACAGAGATGTTAGAACCTCTTCAAGCATTACACAGTCAGTTAACAAATGTACAAGAACAAGTTCTTAGGGGTGTTGATGAAGATTCGATATCCGTCGATATAACAACTACGGAATCTCTTGTTCAAACGATGACTGAGAAACATAAAGAAATTATAGAAAGGATGGAAACAGAAGAAGCAATTGCTAATGAGGAGATTTCTCTAATCATAGAAGTTGATAAAGAGATACACTCGATACAAGACAGCTTACGATCTATAGAAAACGTCCAAGTTGCTCAAGTTGTCAAAGAAATTGCGAAACCCGTGGAAGACATCGAGAAGTCCATGCAAGGTATTTTGTCTTCAGAGAAAGCCAACATTTACAGTGAAGATAAACTTCCTAAAGGTAAGTTTTTATGTTTTCTTCTTGTATAAAAATATTTTAGAAAAAATATTGGTGACGTCAGGACTTAAATTGAAAGTAAGTAATGAGTTCTCGTATGAAAAAAAATGGTGGTTCCTAATGAAATACAATATTCCATAACATAAGGAGCTACGTCTTAATTCATTGAATTGGCAAAAGGTTACGCATTCATATTTCGCGAAAATTATAACACCTATTCATGGAGGTCAACTTTAAACAAACACATTCGTGATATTTTATTGTATTAAAAATAGATACCTAATCAATTGGTTTTACCTACCGTGTGCAGTGCAAAAGAAGTCTAACAAAATTATTACTTAATATATCTGTCGAAATTTTTTATAGATATCAATTCCAATATCGATTCTTTGGAAAATGCAATAGACCGTTTCATAGGTATTGAAATGGATGTATTAGTCGAATCGGGTACATTTAGTGACGCTGATTTGAACGAAAGCTTAACTATTGCAACTGAACTACAAGGACTATTGGCACTTAACCCCGAGGAGCTGGCCTCTTCCAAATTGTCAGATTTAAAAACCAAAAAAATAAAGTCTCTAAAAGCTATCATGTCCAAATTCGATTGGCAAAGCACAGATGCGTACAATGGAAAGAATCAATTAGAAACTGAAAACATGAAGCTCGTATTCCTTGCGGCTTATCAGCTATTGGTCGAGTTGGAAAAAGTTGAAATATTGGGAAATATTGAATTCAAAGAAGGTAAAGTAGGAGTGGATATCAATAATCTGCTTTGTCGTTATTAATTAGAGCTTTGTACAAATGCCGCCGTGACACGAAAATGAAATATTATGCTTTAATATGTTTCGTCAAGTTACAATATGGTTGCGTATATAAGATATGGTTGCGTCTGGCTTATATATGAAAGCTGTCAAACATGCTATAAAAATCATCATGAGAATCGGAATCTGATTTTCCCATTCCTGAAATTCGTGTTTGTAACATTTACTTATAAATGAATCGATTTTTTAGTTATTTATAACTAAGTGATCACCATTTTACAGTTTCTAATGCTTCACTATTCACGTGTTTATAACATTTAAGCTGACAATACAATTTAACCAAAATAGATATTTTGTTTTCAGAAAAAGCTAAGCAAATCATTCAGCATATTGATCAATATATAGAATTAATCGAAATAGTGGAAGAAATCTCTGCTATTATAAAAATTGATGATATAAAAGAAACCATGGATATTGCGAAAGAGTTACGTGAATGCATTGCTGCCTCAGAAATAATCACAGAAGGAGATGAAAGCCTTGAACGCGTGAAAGAAGTTCGAAAGGAACAAAATAGGTTGGCCTTAAAGCTCCATACAGCATTATCTGCTTTGCAAGTTCAAGTTTTTGACAGCGTACAAGAGTTAGCACCAGCACTCAGTACAGAAGTGATTCAGCGAATTGCTCGAGTTACTGCACAGTTACAAGCAGATTTAGTCGCTGTCACTGGCATCAGAGTTGCACTACAGGCTCCTGCTGAACCTTCACCTGAAACCCTAAAGCAAATTAATATAGAAGAAAGCAAAACTGCCATTACTACTCCAGAATTGGTAACAGCATCTGTAGGGTCTGAAGCAACAATTTTGGAACAAATTAGTTTAGTCGCGCAAGTATCATCTTCTGAACAGTTACTTGCTGCAACGGAAATGTTGGCAAAATCAATCGCTGAAACTGAAGAAATTGTAACAGTGGAAGATGCCAAGCTTCTACAATCAAAAATAACAATCGAGTCGGGTCACCCTAATGCAGAAGAAGTTCTTGCTATAGAAGGCACTGATGCCGTGATTTTGGAACATACAGAACCAGTAAATACAGAAATAGTTCCTACAGAAGATGTAGACTTTAGTATAGTTGAAGAAGATCAAGCCCAAGGAGTAGCATCTATAGCGACATTGAAATTAGAATCCGAAAGTGCTGTTATGATTGAAGACCTCGGACCAGTGTTGCATGAAGTTGCCGTTGATGAGCAGCCGATTGATGTTGGAATTAGTCAACAAGCTGAGCTTCAAGTGCCTCCTAAGGCAACTATTGGTAATAAACTACTTCTTATTATTGTTATATCGATACAGTAGTATTGTCTCTACCTTTAATACTCTTGCTATCCAAACATACTAACGAAATACTTTTTTTTTCCAGAAATGTTAGTTCTGCATATAGATCAGTTTATATCTGACGATATAACAGATGTGATCAACGAACTAGCCAACGTTATAAATGCTGAAGAACTAAAACAATCGATTAGTATTGCTAAAGAAATGCGTGAGAACATCGCTGCTTCTGAAGTCGAATTAAAAGCAGAAACTAGTGATGTTCTGAAGGAAGAAGTTATTCAACAATATGCAAAACTTGCAGAACAACTTCACACAGCTCTGACGGCACTAGAAACTCTGCCATTAGACACATTAGCAGATATCTCGTCAATCAACAAAGACACATTACAGCGCGTTGCTACAATAACTGAAAATCTGCGCGCTGATCTTGTAGTTGTCAAAACAACCCCAAAACTGTTCGACGAGCTCAAAGATGTGAAGCTTAAAAAAGTTTCAACTGATGCTGCGCAATTGCAAGCTTCAGAATCCGAAGTAGCTGAAGCAACTACGTCAGCCGAGCAATTGGAAGTAACAATGACCCAAGTTGCTTCTATGAAGCCTTCTGTGTCTGAAGGTAAAGAGAATGTAGCTGCAGAAGTACAACGAGTAGAGGAAAATATTGAATTGCAAGAAATAAAACATGAAGCTGAAAAGATTGAATTGCAAGAAATAAAACATGAAGCTGAAAAGATTGAATTGCAAGAAATAAAACATGAAGCTGAAAATATTGAATTACTGGCTACTACTCAACCATCACTTGAATTAGCTGAAACAGAAGTAGTCGAAGTTGATACTAAATTGGATGAAGCATTAGGAGTGACTACCGAAACTGAACCAATTATTTTAGAAGAAGTGCCAATAAGTGACGCGAAAGCGGTGGCTACACATGAGGCGAAACAAAAATCTGAGGAACCACTACAAAAAGCAACAACAGGTAAATTATGTAATAGTAGCCATTATTATAATCTATACTATAATAATTTTATAAAGAGGTAAAGTTTGGTTGTGAGTTTGTGAGGTTATAGGATCTACTGATTCGATTTTGAAAATTATTTTTCCAATTGGATGCCACATTGTTTTAAAGCTTGGAATTGCCCACAAAAAAGTCAACGACGGCATATGTCTAACTTTGAAAATAAAAAGTCGTTTTTTTTATATTAAACAAATAATTTCAGTCGTTAACACTGGTAGATTTTAGTCAGTAAAAGTCTGACACGCCCTCCCGCTCCACCCTGAGCAAGAGACGTCATTTGATGATATCCTGCCCACAAAAAAAAGTCATGTTTATTGGTCGTATTATCAACACTTATGAATTCTTAGCAAAATAAGTAAACTTATCGTCTTAAGTGTTGAAAACAAAAGATTTTTCCCGTTTAATGCATACTATAATTTGGACGAATGGTTTAAGTAAAAATACGACATAGGTATGGGACCGCGACCGTCTCGTAATCTATTGAATGATCTTTCTATTAGACGGATTCATTCATATACGTCAAACTATTTAGAAATGTATTGCTTATCACCAAAGCATAAAATTCGTTATTTGATTTATTTAGAATGTCGTGGATGCAGTGCAATATCCTAATAATTTTAAAATTCTTTAAGCCGTTCTGGCTTACCTCGTCACGACCTTATGCTAAAAGTTGGCATTCCTATCATGCTTTTAAAAAACTTGAGCACCCCCAACAAGTGTTATGGCACAAGGATGCTTAGAAAAGATTTGCGGGAGACTATTAACGTGGCGACCATTCTCACAGGAGCAGCAGTGGGACAACTCGCTTATATTCCGCGGATACCTGAGATTCCGGCAGATTTACCCATACCGTTTAAAAGCCTACAGTATCTCGTCAAGATTTCTTTTGCCGTCGCTATTAATAAGTCCTAGGATCAAACATTCTCTCTGGTGAGGATTGACATAAAAAGCAGTGATTTTCTCATGGGCAGTTATAGGTTGGCTTATTTCGGGTGGAAACTCTCGAAAGACAATATATTTTGGTACCAAATAATAACAATACATGTAATATAGTAAATACAGGAGAAGTTCTGAACAATTAGAATAAATACAATTTATTCAACCAAAATTATTTCATTCACTCATGGGAAACCCAGAATACCCAAATTGGCCACAATAGCCATATGCAGTATCAATATAACCCTCCTTTTGGCAGTCAGGAAATAAATCATAGCACGCGGTACTAAACAAACCGCACACTTAATTTCATCTCAAATAAAAAGGTTTACCGCCCAACGAAGTAGGAATGGGTCAGCTAGTTTACTATAAGGACAGATTAAGTAATATTTAATATAATTTAGTGTTTTGGTTCAGTAGAAGTAAATAACAGCAACTTATTTGATATTATATTCTGTCATTAGTTACAAGTGTGATTTGTGTATAGTAGTAGCAGTAGATTTATGTACTCGTATATGGTTACTCTCTAGACAGTATAAAATTATGAAATAGTTTCGCAAAATAGCGATGGAGACGTGAAATCATACTTACTTAAGGAACATAATAATTATGAGTATCATCTATTTAATATTTCGACATATTTTTATTGTTATTACGAAAAATTTGTTTTTTTTATTGTTATTAAAAATGACGGTGACCCATAGGTCACCATCATTTTTCATTTATTGCAATGTACTACATGAAAGTTACTTACTTTCAGAAACACTGTTACAATCCAGCAATGAATCAGAGAACATTGTCCAAACAATCGATCAAATATCTGCAATTGTGAATGTTGCTGAACTTAAACAATCAACAGCGGTTACGTGTGACATACGTGAGAGTTTCGAGGAAGCTACAGACAATAAAGTGGCTGAACTAGTTTATACAGAAACAATTCCCAAAGAAGTTGTTGAAATCAGTGTAGTTGAAAAGGATGAAGCCCAAGGAGTAGCATCTGTAGAGTCACTGAAATTAGAATCCGAAAGTGCTGTTATGATTGAAGACCTCGGACCAGTGATGCATGAAGTTGCCGTTGATGAGCAGACGACTGATGTTGGAATTAGTCAACAAGCCGAGCTACAAGTGGCTCCTAAGGCAACTATTGGTAATGAACATAATTGTAATACCGATACTGCAGTATTGTCTAAACATTTAATTCATTTGCTATCCAAACATACTAACGAAATACATTTTTTTTTTCAGAAACGTTAGTTCTGCATATAGATCAGTTTATATCTGACGATATAACAGAAGTGATCAACGAACTAGCCAACGTCATAAATGCTGCAGAACTGAAGCAATCGATTAGTATTGCTAAAGAAATGCGTGAGAAAATCACTGCTTCTGAAGCCGAATTAAAAGTAGAAACTAGTGATGTTCTGAGAGAAGAAGTCATTCAACAGTATACAAAATTAGCAGAGCAACTTCACACAGCTCTGGCGGCACTAGAAATTCTGCCATTAGACACTTTGGCAGATGTCTCTTCAATCAATAAAGACACACTACAGCGCGTTGCTACAATAACTGAAAATCTGCGCGCTGATCTTGTAGTTGTCAAAACAACCCCAAAACTGTTCGACGAGCTCAAAGATGTGAAGCTTAAAAAAGTTTCAACTGATGCTGCGCAATTGCAAGCTTCAGAATCCGAAGTAGCTGGAGCAACTACGTCAGCTGAGCAATTGGAAGTAACAATGACCCAAGTTGCTTCTGTGAAGCCTTCTGTGTCTGAAGGTAAAGAGAGTGTAGCTGCAGAAGTACAACGAGTAGAGGAAGATATTGAATTGCAAGAAATAAAACATGAAGCTGAAAAGATTGAATTACTGGCTACTACTCAACCATCACTTGAATTAGGGGAAATAGAAGTAGTCGAAGTTGATACTAAATTGGATGAAGTATTAGGAGTGACCACCGTAACTGAACCAATTATTTTAGAAGAAGTGCCAGTAAGTGACGTGAATGCGGTAGTTACAGATGAGGTGGAACAAAAATATGGGGAACCACTACAAATAGCAGCAACAGGTAATTAATCGTTGATACGTTAGAATTTCTTTAAAATAAATTGCTTTTAGGTTACTCACTAGAAAATTTTAAATTATGATTTAGTTTCGCAAAATAGCGATGGAGATGTGAAATCTTATTCAATATAGGAACATAAATGATGAGTATCATCTATTCAATACTTACACATATTTTTTATTACTACGTATATATATATTGGTATAACATGAAAGGTGAAGAGGATATGCCCCTTTACCTTTCATGTTATTTAAATGAACACTTCATGAAAGTTACATATTTTCAGAAACAGTGATACAATCCATCAATGAATCAGAAAATATTGTCCAAACAATCGATCAAATATCTGCAATTGTGAATGTTGCTGAACTTAAACAATCAGTAGCTGTTACGTGTGACGTAACAGAGAATACTGAGGCAGCTACAGAGAATAAAGTTGCTGAAATAGTTCATACAGAAACAGTCCCCAAAGAAGTTGTTGAGTTCAGTATAGTTGAAGAGGATTATGCCCAAGGAGTAGCATCTGTAGAGACATTGAAATTAGAATCCGAAAGTGCTGTTATGATTGAAGACCTCGGACCAGTGATGCATGAAGTTGCCGTTGATGAGCAGACGATTGATGTTGGAATTAGTCAACAAGCCGAGCTACAAGTGGCTCCTAAGGCAACTATTGGTAATGAACATAATTGTAATACCGATACTGCAGTATGGTCTATACATTTAATTCATTTGCTATCCAAACATACTAACGAAATACATTTTTTTTTTCCAGAAATGTTAGTTCTGCATATAGATCAGTTTATATCTGACGATATAACAGATGTAATTAATGAACTAGCCAACGTTATAAATGCTGAAGAACTGAAACAATCGATTAGTATTGCTAAAGAAATGCGTGAGAACATTGCTGCTTCTGAAGTCGAATTAAAAGCAGAAACTAGTGATGTTCTGAAGGAAGAAGTTATTCAACAGTATGCTAAACTAGCAGAACAACTTCACACAGCTCTGACGGCACTAGAAACCCTGCCATTAGACACATTAGCAGATATCTCTTCAATCAACAAAGCCACATTACAGCGCGTTGCTACAATAACTGAAAATCTGCGCGCTGATCTTGTAGTTGTCAAAACAACCCCAAAACTGTTCGACGAGCTCAAAGATGTGAAGCTTAAAAAAGTTTCAACTGATGCTGTGCAATTGAAAGCTTCAGAATCCGAAATAGCTGAAGCAACTACGTCAGCCGAGCAATTGGAAGTAACAATGACCGAAGTTGCTTCTGTGAAGCCCTCTGTGTCTGAAGATAAAGAAAGTGTTGCTGCAGAAGTACAACGAGTAGAGGAAGATATTGAATTGCAAGAAATAAAACATGAAGCTGAAAAGATTGAATTACTGGCTACTACTCAACCATCACTTAAATTAGCTGAATCAGAAATAGTCAAAGTTGATACTAAACTGGATGAAGCATTAGCAGTTACAACCGAAACTGTACCAATAATTTTGGAAGAAGCGTTAGTAAGTGACGCGAAAGCGGTGGCTACAGATGAGGCGAAACAGAAACCTGAGGAAACACTACAAAAAGCAACAATAGGTAAGTTATGTAATTTTAACCATAAGTTATTATTTCTTATAAGGCCAGATTAAGTAATATTTTCTACGATGTAGTATTTTGATTCAGTAGAAATAAATTATAGAAACTTATTTGATATTCTGTTCTATCGTTATTTACTTAAAAAAGAAACTGGTATTAAAATTAGTGATTTGTTTATCGTAGTCCATACGAATTTCTTAAAATAAAACTTTTAAATTACTTTCTAGAAACATGTTTTGAAATTGTTTCGTGAAATAGCGAAGGAGATGTGAAATCTTACCCACTTTAGGAACATTATAATAATGTGTATCATCTATTCAACACTTAGACATATGTTTTTTGTTATTACCCATACCACCTTCACCTTTCATGTTGTTTAAATTTACACTACATGAAAGTTACATATTTTCAGAAACACTGTTACAATCCATCAATGAATTGTTATCAGACAACATTGTCCAAACAATCAATCAAATATCTGCAATTGTGAATGTTGCTGAACTTAAACAATCAATAGCTATTGCGTGTGACTTACGTGAGAGTATGGAGGCAGCTTCAGACAATAAAATAACAACAATTAGTGTGCCGAGCAGTGAACAACTTCAACTACTACAAGACACTTTATCTACAGTACAAACACTTGCAATGGACTCTACCAATGAACTGACACAAGTGATTGGAGAAGAAGCGCTGCAGCAACTTTCTAATATCAGTACTCATTTATCTTTGGAACTTGCAGCATTAATATTACAAGATCAAGTGATCCAAGAATCATTAGAAGAAAAAGGAGTAGTTAAAGAAATTAATATCGAACTGCCTCAGATTGAAATTAGCACATCTAAAGAAATTCCTAAACAAGTTGATGGTTTGTCTGAAAATTTGGAACACATATTCAGTAAAGCCGAAAGTATCGTAAAAAATCAAGGGCCAACAGCAGAAAGTATAGAATTGCCTACTGCAGGCATAATCGAACATTTTATTTCTACTGATGTAACCAACATATTAGATCAAAGAGCTGCAGAAGTTCCTGAACCGATCACCGAGGATACTGAACAATCAGTTATTGAATCAGGTGATGACAAATCATTCAATGATCAAATCTTTAAAGAAGAAGTCATAGTAGAACAACTCCTAAAAGAATCTCTTGATACTACTGCAGTCGTAGATAAAGAAAGCATACAACTCTCCGAGCAAAGTAAAGCTCAAATAATTGAAAAAGAAAATTTTACCGAAACAAAAACTGAAGAAAACACTTCACAGATATTTGAACATCCGGTTACTCCAACGAAACAAGCTGTGCTTTTAGAGGAAGATAAAAAAACAGGAGAATCGATTATATCGGAAGTGGCTACAGCAAAGAATTTGAGTATAGATGATTCTTTGCAGGAACTAGCTGCAACAATGGAACTTATAAATGAAACTCTTGTAACCACTCAAGTTATACCTACTGAGCAACCGTCTGAAGGTACTCCTCGGACTGTTGCTATATTTACTGAACAACAAGGTCTAAGCGCGTCATTAAATAAAGAACAACTTGTAGATCAGAACAAAATGGGTGCAGACTTAGTGACTAATGAACTTTCACTAAATGATATTCCATCATCTGCTGCAAAAGAAGTACCTAAATATCAAAACGAGGAAAAATCCGCAGAAAAAGTTATTATAAATCAGGTTGCCATTGAGAGTATGAGCACTGACGTATTCACTGAAGAAAAAATTGTACTACGGCAAGAAATAGTGCCCGAAGTGCCCACTGTGAAGCCAATTGCAGATACTGACAGTGCTCTTACAATGACTGTAGTCGAAGACAGTGTACAGCAATTAGAGCAAGAAATCCCACCTACTGTTGCTGATATAAATGAATTGGCCTTACACATAAATACTAAAATAAGTGAAGTTACAACTGATGTTACGAAAATAGAAAAAGCTGTCCATGAATCTGTAGAAATATCTTCCACGATTATGGAAGAACAACCCAAGGATATGGAACCATTGGTTACGGAAAAAGAACGTGTTGATGTCAAAATATCTGAAGAAAGTTCTAAACAGTTGTCAGCGCAGAAAACTATTTTTATAGATCAGGCTGCAATAGGAAGCCCGGAAATAGATTCTTCTGAAGAGAAAACTAAAAGCTCAGAGCAAGAAAAATCTAGGGATAGTACCCCTGTACAGATGGTAGAAGAGATTATTGAGACTGGAACTGGTATCATTGCTGAAGAAATGACACAGGTAGAGCCTTTAGAAGCCAATGCTTATACGAATGAAATACCAGTTTCAGAAGTTGCTGGTTCCACCACAGAAGAGACAAACCTTTTGAACCAAGACATAGCCGTTAGTGATACGGTCATAGCTGAACAAATTGTTTCTGTTGGTGAAGAAAGTACTGTATGCATCGACGTGGTGAAAACTAGGCCATTAACTCAAGAAGGAACAGCAAGTGAATATGTTAATGTAGATATATCTATACAAGAACCGAAGGTTATTGAAACTGAAGCAAAGTTTGATACAGAAACTGCTGAAAGATCCGCGGTAACTGAAGTAGCTGAACCTCAACCTTTAGATAAAAAAGTCGATCTTAGTGACATTACTTTAACAGAGAAACCTGTAATTCTGGATCAAGAAACTCCAACACATGTTGAAGTGGACAAAATATGGTCATTACATCAAGAAGAAATAGCAAGTGAACATGCCAGTAAAGCGGAGTCGGTTGAACAGGAGCCAAAGGTTATTGTAACAGAATTAAAGTTGAATCCAGAATGTGTTCAAATCACCGCAGCTACTGATGTAGTGGGACCTCAGTCTTTAGAACAAGGAATAGCAATAAGTGATGCCATCATAACAAAACAACCCTTAGCTGCTGACAAAGAAAATATTACGTGTATTGATATGGAGGAAATAGTACCATTACATCAAGAAGAAACAGCAACTGAACAAGCCAAAAGAGATAAATTTATTGAGCAAGAGCCCATGGTTATTGCAACTGAATTAAAGTTGGATGCAGAAACTGTTGAAATAGCTGCGGCTAGCAATTTAGTAGAATCTCGCTCTTTAGAACAAGGAATAGCAATAACTGATGCCATCATATCAGAACAGCCTGTAGCTGTTGGCAAAGAAACTATTCCATGTATTGAAATTGAAGAAATAAGATCATTACATCAAGAAGAGGTAACAAACGAACATGCCGATGTAGATAATTCCTATGAACAACATCCGAAGGTTATTGGAACTGAAGCTGTTAATAAAAGTGTTCAAATACTTGCGGTTACCGAAGAAGTAGAGCCTCAACCTCTAGAACAAGTAAATATAGTCAAGCCAAATACAGACACTTTTCAATCGAATGTTCAAGTTGAACCTAGAGTATTGGAACCTCAAGAACATGACAAAGTATCCATTGGCACTAAAAATACAGAGGTATTATCTATAAAGAGCATAGATACTACTGCAGCATTAGAAATAATGCAGATAGAACAGGAAAATATCAGTGAAGTTGTTCGAGAAACACTTGATGAAAATATAATGACTGGAGAGACCAAAGCTCCTGATCTCGAACCAATGACTGAAATTGAATTTATGGAACATACGGGTGAAGCTTCTTCTGGTTTACTTCTACATAAGACTAGTGAACCAGTTTCAAAACAAACTCCTGAAGAAATTATTCCTCGACCGACGGAAGCAACAAAGATTACTCTCGGTAATAATAAATGTTGTGACGCTATTATTAATGGTTTTATTAATTTCGTAGAACAGCTTTTTGTATTCTAAAATGCTCTAAATAGCTACACAGTATGACTTTTAAAAGTAAATATTATCTTTTTTCTTATATTCACCAATAAAATGTCTTAATTGAAACGTATAACACCACGATGGCACGGACGTAAAGATCGGAACGGGATTTTATCACGCAACCGAACATTAATAATATAATCCAACATAGTGAAAGCAAGCGAGTGATGGCCGACCACGGATTAAATTTACTCCGTGAGACAGACTCATTTACCAATCGAATATTTCTATCCGATTCAATTGTCAAAGTTAGTGATAGTTACTCGTAAAATATATTTTCCATACTGTGGAGTTATATCTGCGCAGCATAATGCACTAAATAATATTAAGCAATTGCACGGCTGGCTGAAGTCAAAGTAAATGTAAATATATTTATTTATCATCAGTGTATATATTCAAATATGTTCATCCCTGCAGCAGTATCTTAAAGTATATTTAGATTTCATGTAAAATTACGAAAAATATCCTATTTCATTCTCTGCGGTCCATTTATTTTCATGCAATTATTGGTTATTATTAACCGTACGAGCTACGCTATTCGCCTTTTATTTTCTATTATGGTACATAGTTGGAGTTATAATATCATCGTATTTAGTTGAATCGTTATCATTCTACCATGCGTGCTCGTCTTTAACGGATGATGGCGACCCTTTCGCACCTTCGTTTATTTGGTACAGAAGCAGCAACTAATTACTCACTTCAGCTTATAATTTATGAGATAGGTAGAGAAAGTTTTGACTTTAGCATCGATAATTTATAATCTAAGTGGTTACTGGCATTCATTACGTAACAGTTTTCAAGCTCTTTCACTTTGCAACATATACTATTGTACACACATTTAACGCACACAACGTATGGCTTTTTATTCAGTGCCTTGCTAGAACTTAACGATACTTATACAAAACACAATTTATAATGTGATCAATGTATATTAAATGCTTTAATAAAATAGAAATGAAAAATACTATTCTCTTTATAAATAAAAATTTAGGTACACAGGGTAGCAATAACAGTTACTTATACTTAGCGATGTAGTGGTTTTTTTTTTTAGTTTTAAGGAAAAGCTTAAATTGATGATCACGGTACAAGATAAAATAAATTACCTAGCATCATTGTAAATCTACTTATATACTTTACTCCTTAACTAGTAAATTCGTTCCTCAATATAATATCTCGGTAACAGACTTGAATGCTATTTTATATTTTTAAACAACTCGTGAAAAAATAAGCTAAAATTTGGAGTATCAAAGCAAAACCACGAATTATCCTTATATAGTCGTATAATAATAAATAACTTTTACAAGAATGAAAAAACACTACTAAAACCTGAACATTAAATCTTATTACCTACCACTAATTATTAAAAAATATAACAACGTTATTAAACATTTGTTTTTGTCAAAGTTTCTTTATATCATTAAATAGGTTTATGATTTTTTGCAGACACATTTTTACACAACATTGATCAGTACTTATCCGATGACATCATTGATATAGTCAATAAATTAGCCGAAGCTTCGGCCAACACTGAACTCTCTCAGTCAATCCTAGTAGCTCGAAAATTACGTAATAGTATATCTCTTCAAGAAACACTTAACTACAATTCCCAAATAAACGAAGACCAAATCCAATTAGTACAATATTTAAACAGTGCTTTATTAGCATTGCAATTAGTAGTTCTTGAAGTTGTAGAACAAACAAACCAAATTATAAGTAAAGAACTATTGCTTAACATTTTTGAGATTGCTGAATCCTTGACAAGTGAACTTGATTTTGTAATTTCACTGAAATCTGAGGTACTTTCGGATGATAAATCTAATAAAGAGTTCAGTGGTATTCAAACCGAAGACCTGATACCTAAAAATGAAGTACAGAAGTTAAGTGACGAAATAAAACACACAAATGATACAACGCCCAGTGTTATTTATCAATCAGAAATTGAAAAAGATGCTGTTCATCAAATCTCAAAATCCTCTGAAAGTTCAAGTGAACATACCAGTTTGGTTTCTAAAAAAAATATGCTAGAAGACGTAAAAGTTTACGATATGTTCGAAGAATGTACCAAGGCAGACGAAAATTTAAATAAGGACGTATCAGTGGCAGTACTCACAGAAGTAGGAGGAATGAATGAATTAGCTTGTTTTAATGACACAATTACAGACACTGTTGAAGATTACCAAGACGTTGTAGTCATTGAAAAAACGAATGAACCACTTGACTTGAAATGCGACAGGACAACTCGAAGTGATTTACTAGAATCATTACTAATGGAAACTGCAAAAACTATCATAATTCCAGTAGTTGGTGATGTTCTTAATGAAGGCTTACCAGCTACTTTCGAGTCAATAAATGCAGAAATTTCAGTGGAAAATTTCACTATCTATACTACTTCTACTGCTGAAGAAATGTATTCTGTGGATTCTTTAGAAGTAGCTCTGGATGACGTTTTGAAAGAAATCGAAAATGAAGACTTATGTAGTGAAAAGGAAAACAAATGCTTGCCAGCTCTAAAACAGATATCGGATTCATACGACTTTAACGGTAAATCCAAACAGCGAGTGTAAAATAATGTGTAATTCATATAACACGTGCCGTTTTAGTAAAAATATGAACGTTTCAAACACTAATTATACAGCTTATCAGAATTCCAATGGTCGATTACAGTAATGGTTTCATCCAGATCAATATGGTTGATAAGATGTTTAAAAGCCTTACATTAACTAATAAATTCAGGCTTCAATGTAATATTTTAATACAAAACTAACTGAAATCATATCGTTATCGCATACCGTTTCCAAAGTTGGGACATAAACAGCCCTTTATTGCGAGAAAATGGACCGTGCTCCACTACGCAAGCCCAGTGCAGGTTGATAGAACCACATGTCTTTGAATTGTTGGTTCTTGGGCATGCCGGATTTGCCACGATGTCTTCCTATACCGTTCTGAGACTAGTGGTGATGAAATTATTCACACAAAGTAAGGCATCTACCTGGTTTGAACCTACGATCAACGATTCGTAAGTCGGAGCCATGACCTCTAGACCACCAAAGCTGAAAAAACAAATTAATGAACAATTTTTTTTCTCTTTGCTAGTAATTAGTTATTTTCTAAAATTTGAAATGCAATTTTATTTTTGCTTACTGTATTTATACAAAACATTATTCAAAATATAATTTGAATAATTGGAAAAGATAAGGACGAGTCGATTTATTAAAATTTTAGGAAGAAGCAATACTAATTGAATTGTAAAGTCAGTCAAGTAGTGGTATATGTAGACATCTAGAACAGCCTCCAGAAACAAAGAGACAGTCATTCACATGACGTACTTGGTAAAATTAAGGTACATGGCTACAACATTGTAGGTGCAATAAATAAAATTAATAACCTACTTGAGGAGCTACGCTTTGCTAAAGATAGAACTGCGGAAATAAGGGACGAATCTGTTAGATAAACCACAATAACAAACAAAACAGCTACCGAGGAGAAAGATTACAAAGATGTTGATGTAAAGGGTGATCATATTATTATTCTAACTCCGATTGTTGCTATGATTTAGAAAATATGCAAATAAAAGACGCTAACAGATGAATACTATGTATAATTATTTCGATAACTCACTTAATGGCGTTGTAGTTAGCATAATACTACATTTATTAAAATAATAACAAACTATTGTTCATTATATCGGTAGAATAAAATACGTTTATAAAAGCTCTATAATCCCAAAGTGAATATGTGTATTTTGACGCAAATAATAACAAACTGCTTAATATACACATTAAAGATGCGTCGTTGATGTTTTATAACGAATAAATAAAATCATAAGTTTGTATTCACAAGCATATGAGGAAAACATATAAAGCTCTTTGATGAAAAAATAATTCTTAAATCAACCAAACAAACCAAATCCACAAACCCAAATCAAACAAACCAACTTAACTGTTTGAAATAATAATGCTCACACTTTCGCATGCACAACACGTAAATATTCAAATACTTATACTTAAATATTTTCAGACATACCCTCTGATAACGTAGCGACGGGCCTTGAAGATCCATCTCTTTTAGTTCATGAGACAACAAGTCCAAACGATGATATTAAAACTTCACATGAACACACACAAAGTACCGATGTATTCAAGGCCAATGAAGAGCCTGTAATATTAGAAATTTCTGCTATTGAAGAAATACAACATAACGAAACAACTCTAAAAATAACTGAACCTATTATATTAACAGATTATCCTAAGCCTGTGAATGATAACCAAAACAAGATGGTAGCTTTAAGTGAAACTTTCCAACCCATGGTTGTAGAACCTTTGACTCCTATTACAGAGCTAAGCCCTATGGTGGCTGTTCAATTAGAACCAAAAATTGTTGAAGACGGTCTCCCCGGTCAAGAAATCATACCAGTGTTATTTGAAAGTGTCATCGATGGATCTATTCTAAATATTGCTGCAATAAAAGATGTTGGTTATTATGAAGCTATAAGTGAATCGTCTCAACCTTTCGTTTTTGAATCAGTAATTTCTACTGATGTCGGTACGGGAAAAACTTCATTTAAAATATCTTCTGACATTGAAACCAACAGTGAGTGTCTTAATACTACGACACAAGAAAATGATAAATTTGATATGGTTATAGCGGTAAATCAAACTTCTCCACCCATAGTTCTAGGATCTGTTACACCTATAGATGAAATGAAGTTAATTATTGCGGACCGATCAACTACAGTCAAATCAGAAAAATTAGTACCAGACCTTGAAAACAAGACAATCCTTTCGGAACACGCGGTTTCTAATGAAACTGAAGCTCCCGTTTTAATTGATGATGGAGGATCTAGGCTTGTAGCCTTCAGTGAAAGTTCGAAACTGATAGTGGTGGAACCTTTGATTCCTATGAAGGAACCTAGCCCTGTAAAAGAAACAAAACTAGATGAAAATAATGCATCTTTGCTATTGGAAAGTGATGCTGATAGAAGTCCTCAAAACATTATTGAGGTAAACTATGTTAATCTGGACGGAAAATTTGCTATAGGTGAGACTTTGCAACCAATTGTTTTTGATTCTGTAATGCAAGAACCAGATATGGTAACCACACTTATTACTACTGATAACTTATTGGATAACGAAGCGATAAGCCTAGAAGTGACATCATCATCACTGCTGAAAGTGAGTGACAGTTCTATGATTCCTGCTGAAACAGATGAAGTGGCAAAAAAAGCATTAGCTATTCAGGAAACGACCGAAATCTTAATTTTAGACTCTGTCGCACCAATTGAAAAACTGCAATTAATATTGGCAGACACATTTGATGAACAATCTACTGATGGATCAATGACAATAAACAGCAACTTTTTTCCAGTATTGTTAGAGTCAGTAACGCCTATTGAGGAAAATAATATTGAATTTGCTCATACAAATGTTGAAGGAAATCGTCTAAAAGAAATAAATTTAACAGATGACGTGATTGTATCAGAATCTGTAAATATTGACGAAGGTCCAGTCGCTGCAACTATAATTGAACAAGACCAAAAGGTAGTCAACGCTTTCACAGAAAACTCTCAACCTGTAGTTTTAGAACCAGTGACACCTATTGACACGTTCGCAGAAGTAGCATATCAAACTGATATTTCTAAAGTTTTATTAAGAAATTTTACTCCTGTTCATCAAGTCGAATCTTCTATGCCAGTGCCTCTAGAGACTTTAATACCCATGGAAGATATTAAACTGGTTGTTGCAGCTTCACGGACATCTGATGATGATGATAAAACACAAAATATTGCTTCAACTCGAGTTGAAGCAGTCATACTTGAGTTAATAGAAGAAACCGACAAAATAGCTGTTAATAGCGTGGATGAAACCTTAAAAACCATTGCTATCAAAGAAGATATTCTACCAATTTTAGAACAAGTAGTATCCATTGAAGAAACATGTATGACTGTACAAACAACTGATGTCAGTTCTACTGACGAAACACCAGAGGAAACCAATAAAAATTTAATCTTAAGTGAAAATCTACAACCTCTTATAATGGAATCCTTAACGCCAGTAGAAGAAAAACATCTTGAATTTTTTGCAGCTCTATCAATAGAAAACATTGAAAAATCTGTTGTGTGTCAGAATACAGAACCAGTTTGTTTGGAAAGTGTTAGTTCTGATGAAACTGAAAGTTTTGCAGCAGTACCTAAAACCATTTTTGATGCAAAACCTGTTGCAACTGAGGACTTGCAACCTGTTGTTTTAGAAATGTCTATGCCATTAAAAGAAATACAATTAGTTGTAGCAACAGAACTAGAAACTAAAAACTGTGCAGCTGGAAAGGTAGTTCCGAGCCATGAAGCTGAATTGATGGTCCTTGAACAAATTGAAGACATTATCAAAGAAGCTATCAAAACTGTTGAAAACGAAAAAAATGCTATAAATGAAGAAATTTCACCACTTGTTTTTGAGCAAGTCCAACCTTCTGATGACCTTCAACAATATGTTCAAAAAGATTTTACTAAACCAAAACTTATTGAACATTTATTTGAGTGCGATCAAATATCAGACGATTTTGATATGAGCCAGATTGTCCAAATAGCTGAAAAAAATTGCATTACGGAAAATTTTCAGGAAGTTATGGACACCAATCCTATAAAACTTCATACACGAACATGTATCAAAGAGGTAACATTTTCGGACGCTGAAGAACCTGCAGACAATATATATGATAAAGAAATACATTTACCAGAAAATGTTAATAACACTGCAGAAATTCAACCTGATGCTGCTGTTTCTTTAGTATCAGCGCTTTCAGAAATATTTGCTGTAAATCCAGAAATTGCACCAATCAATTCTGATACCTCAAACCTAAATGAAGCTATGGTCATGAGTACTGTAATTGATGCAATCGATTCCGTAACACTTATTGATATCGAGGAAATGCCATTACTAGATGAGGAACTAACACCATTGACGAGTACAGTCATTTCTTGCCCAGAACTATTAGTTTCTACAGAAATCAGTCAACATTTAATTTTAGAACGATTGAAACCTATTACAGATAACTCACAGATATCTATAGCTTCAAGGCAGACTGATAATGCTATTTCAAATCAAAATCTGCCAATTGCTTCGGAATATGAGGGTGGATCACGAAATGTTCTGATGACAACTGTTGAAGCAAATTCAATAGATGAAAATGTTGAATCCTTATTGTTGGAAACTACCACTCCAATAAATATAATGCTGACTGAAAGTGCGTTACAGTTAAATCCTACTGATACTCAATTTGAAGTTCTAACGCCAACTCAGGAAATGATCATACCTTTTGAAACAGAAGAAATTTTAGTGACAACTGATGATTTTATGAAATTAGAACTTTCAGATAACGTAGAAATAAAAGAAAGTGTAAAAGAAGTGATAAAACCTCCAATATTAGAAAAGGTTTTCTTAGAAGACTCTCAACAAATAGTTGAAGACGTAAACAATGATTATAAGTGTACACCGAAACAAGAACCCATTTTAATCGAAACATTAAGCAATGAATTTGTAGGACCTAGTTCAAGTTACTCATCAGCAATATCTGATACAAAAGTTAACATAGTTACAAAATTAAATGAATGTGAAAAAGATGATACCATGACGTGCAGTTTGGTAGCAAGAACCGGTAAACATGATAATTTATTAAGTCATCTGTTTGAAGTTTTATTTATACTTACCTAATTCATGTTACATCATAAAACCTAGAATTTAACATGTTTTACTCCCTCTACTTTCTTGCGTGATCTATTAGGTAGATATCTTAATTTATAATTTTTATTTAGTCCTAATCTTTCGGCTTCTTGGATCGGTAATTTAAACATAACGCACATTATCACGCACACACACACAAAGACACGCACACTTTTACACGCATTTAATAATTATATAGCGGCTGTAAGTCTCGCTTTCGGTGTTATTAACATTTTTGGAGCAACGATAACATTTTATTTTATTTTTCAGCACAAGGAGTTCTCATTCAACACATTGATGAGTTTATATCGGAAGAAATATTACAAGAAGTTGGTGTAATTTCGGGGCTATCCAAGTCTCAAGAGTTTAACGAGTCGATTACACTGGCTAAAGTCTTGAAAGAAAATATAGAATTTGTTGAAGTGACTGAAAATCCTAGTTTATTGGAGGAATCCAAAGTAGAACAGGTTAAATTGGCACAAAGGTTGCAAGATGCTTTATCAAATCTTCATACTAAAGCGTTCGAAAATGCGGTAGAGATCGCACCGATGGCAAAACCTGACGCCCTTCAAAGAGTGTCAGAAATCATAACCCATTTGCAGGATGATTTGGAAAAAGCAGTCGTTTTTGGGATACCGCTAGTTTTCAAAGCAGCAAAAATAGGTAAGCAATTATGATAATAAAAAATCATGTTCATTGTTAATATACTATGTAAATTATGTGAATGATAAAATTTCTGCTGATTTTATCATTATTGAGTATAAAATAATCCTTATACAACTTAATTCTCCTGTGTATAAACTTTAACATTCATTTTATTTTAATTTATTTGTTTCCGTTGTAATCCTTGAAGTAGAAGAAAACTCAATGAAACAGCTGGAAGTGTTGCTTCAAGAAGTGACGGATAAAATAAATCTACCAACAGTCAGAGAAGCTGAAGACAATGAATCTCTTAGAGATGCACTTGATGAAGTACAGACTGTCATTATTAAACTCAAGCGAGATTATGACGGAGCTGCAAATGACACATTTAATGAGACTCTTGAAGATTTAGAATGCAGCGTGAGGAGTGTGCAACTCCAGATTAATGAGGACAGTCCACCAGAGTTACTTAAGGAAGCCTGCGCCACTTTACAACTTCTAGTCAACAATATGAGTGAAACGCAAGAGGTTCAACCTGCTGAAACTTCATCTATAGAACCTAAAAATGAAATCATTCTAGAAAAATGTTCCGCTGAGACAGACGAAACAGTAAAACTTTTAGAACAGGTTTCTAAAGTAAATATCAGAGAAAGTAACTTGACCGATATTGTGTTAAGTTTGATCAATCTTAAGGATACAATAAAAATACTAAAAGTAAGCTTTGCGGATAGCGCAGACGTTTTAATAGAAAAAGGCGTTGATGTTGTACAAATTCTTGATCAATTAGAAGACAAAGTGTTTACGCTAGAAAAAGATTTGGCTGAAGTAAGTCTTAAAACAGAAGTACGGGATCAAATACTTACAGCTGTGCACTCTGTTTACGGGAGTATATCGAACATGCGAGGGACTATTTCGAGTATACAAAAGATTTACATGTTTGAAAATTACGGTAAACCATCTGAAACAATTTTACGTTCCATCAAGAATGTCTCAAGTATTTTAGAAATCATCGAAGAAAATAAACAAAAATGGAAAGCGTTTAAAAAATCATTACGCAAGGTTTTGAATCATTTTGAAGACATCAAGTTTTATATAAATTTAGATAAAACGGCTAGATTGCCAAGTGATGCAGCATTTACCAAGATTATACTTGAAGAACTTAAGTCTAATCTTTGCGAAATACTAGTTCCAGAAGCTTCAGTTTTAGACTCAGAAGCAAAGAAAAAGGTAAACAATCTTCTTCAATGTCTAAACAGATCTCTTACTAACATCGAATCAAGGGCTACTTTAGAGGTCAAGGAGAAAATTCCTGTATTCAAAGAACTTTCTTCACAAATATTTGATGTAACCGATTACATGAAAGCCAAAATATGTGATCTTTTCGAAGAAACTAAACTGCAACTTAAAGAAGAACAACAGCCAGAAATATTAGAACATCAAGTAATACCTGCTGTCGAACAAGAAATTTCCCTAGGAACGATCCCTTATGTTTCAACAGATGATGATATTAAGGAAAAACTAGAAACTAAAATTGACACAGTGAATGACACCAGTAAAGCTCTCCACAAAACGGAACAAACTATGGAACATAAAAAAACAGAAGAATCTGCATTAGAGTCACCTAGTACAAGTCAAGCTGCGGACGAAGGCAAAAAAAGAAAAGTACGTAAACAAGTGATGATTCAGGAACCGGATGTTAAATCCGAAATAGAAAAAATTGCTTTTGAACTTGTAGATGAAATATCTGCCCAAGCTATTGCTACTGTGCAAAATTTGGAGGAGTTGGGTATTTTTGCGAGTGAAGCAATATTACGTGACGCCATGCCACAGTCCATTGAAGTTGAAAAACAACATGAAACTGAAACTGAAGAAAATGTAGATGAAAGTATTCATGTACCTGACGAACAAACTCTAGCTGCAGTTGAAGCAGGTGAAAAAACAAAGATAGATGAAAAATCCAAAGACTCTCTGCCTATCGAAAATGACCAGATAGCGAGTGTTTCTCTTAAAGTTGAAGAAACCATAGATTTCAGGTCAGAAGCTTCTGCAACAGAAAATAAAGAAATCAAGGAAAATGAACCAGCAAATGAAAACTCAGAGCAACTTCCAATAAAAGAACAAGAATTATCGAAAAATACGGAACAAAATGAGCGGAAAACTAAAGTGGAGTGCCAAAAAGAAGTAGATGATGTTCATGAGGCGAAAGAAAAGGCAAAAGAAGAAAATCAGAAGGAACTATCAGGTAATGTGCAGCATTCAGAAGAAATTCTCTTACACGAAGATGTAGTAGTTCTTCAAACAGACAATGATAAAAAATTAGACGAAGCCAGCAAATATGAAGAAGTCATAAAACCTAAAACAGAAGGTATTGAATCTGAAGAAAAATCTCAAAAACACAGTGTGAAATCTAAACAAGTTAAATCAACAACAGAAGAACTTAACGTACTTGAAGATGAAAAAATCAGAGTTATGTTGGATCAAGAACAAATCACAGATGAGGAACAAGAAAAGCCTCAACAAGAAGATATAATGAGTAAACAAGAAGCCAACTTATTGAAAGAATCAGAAAGTGCGAAAGGAGTTGTTGAAAAGAAATTGACAGAAGCACAAGTATGTTTACACGAAAAATCTGAAGAAACTCAGACAATTAAAGATACCGATCGACAGTTAAAAACAGAAACTGAAGCTACTGATAAAGCTACACAACAGGCAGAACTTAAGAACTCCACAAATAAAATAGACACAATAGAGTCAGAACATCAACAGACACAAGAAGAAATAAAACAAGTTGAACTGAAAGAACAATTTGCACTAAAGAATGAACTAGAATTAAAACTGGAGACTGAGCAGAATCAAAATGAGAAACTCATAGCTAGTGAAACTCAGGATGTCGAAAAAATTGCGAAAGACACTGACATGGCAAAAGCTAACCAAGAAGAAGCTCAGTTACAACCAAAAACTAAACAGAATGAGGCCACAGTAAAACAAGAAAATAATAAAGAAGAACTAGTTGTCAAACAGCACTCAAAAGAAATTCTATTACAAGAAAACATAGCTGTACTTCAAACAGACAATGCTAAAGATTTGGAAGGAGCTTGCAAATATGAAGAAATAATAAAACTTAAAGCGGAAGATATTGAATCTAAAGAAAAATCTGAAAACCACAGTGCAGAATCTAAACAAACTAGAGTAGTTAAATCAACGCCAGAAGAACTTAACTTACTTGAAGACGAAAAAATAACAGTTATGTTTGATCAAGAGGAAATCACAGATGAAGAACAGAAACAGATTCAAAGAGAGGATACAATGAGTAAACAAGAAGCCAAGCTATTGAAAGAATCAGAAAGTGTGAAAGGAATTGTCGAAAAGAAACTTACAGAAGGACAAGTACACATACACGAAAAATCTGAAGAAACTCAAAAAATCAAAGATTTCGATGGACAGCTAAAAACAGAAACTGAAGGGGTTGAGAACGCTACTGAAGAGGTAGACTCTAAGAAGCCTAAGAAAAAAACAGAGGCTAAAGAAAATAAACAGAAATCGCCAGAAAAGAAAAAAGTCAGCCAAAAAAAGAAGAAAGAAGATAATACAACTGAAAAATTGGAAACTGAGAAGAAACTAAAAGAAGAGACTGAGAAGCTTAAAGTTGAGGCTGACAATCGTGAGATAGAACGAGTTCAGGCTGAGAAACTTGAGGTCGAGCGTTTTGAAGCACAAAAGAAACAACAAGAGACTGAAAAATGTGAGAAAGAACAAGAACTTGAAAAACTGGAACGGGATGAAAAGATAAAACAAGATGACCTTATCAAAAAGCAAAAAGACGAAGCAGATAATAAAACAGAAGGTTTTCAATCTGACGAAAAATCCCAGAAACACAGTGCGGAATCTAAACAAGTTAAATCAACGACAGAAGAACTTGACTTACTTGGAGATAAAAAAATATCAGTTATGTTGGATCAAGAAATAATCACAAATGAAGAACAAAAAAAGACTCAATGTGAAGATACAATTAATATACAAAAAGCCGAGCTGTTGAAAGAATCAGACAGTGTAAAATTAACTGTTGAAAAGAAACTTACAGAAGGACAAGTACACGAAAAATCTGAAGAAACCCAAGCAATCAAAGATTTCGACGGACAGCTAAATACAGAAACTCAAGGGGTTGACAAAGTTGATAAAGAGGCAGACTCTAAGAAGCCGAAGAATAAAACAGAGGCTAAAGAGTCGGAAAATCAACAGAAATCGCAGGAAAAGAAAAAAGTCAGCCAAAAAAAGAAGAAAGAAGATAGTACAACGATAAAATTGGAAACCGAAAAGAAATTGAAAGAAGAGACTGAGAAGCTCAAAGTTGAGACTGAAAATCGTGAGATAGAACGAGTTCAAGCTGAGAAACCTGAGGTTGAGCGTTTTGAAGCAGAAAAGAAACAGCAAGAGACTGAAAAACGTGAAAAAGAACAAGAACATGAAAACAAGCATCTACAGGAAAAACTGGAACGGGATGAAAAGGTAAAACAAGATGACATTATCAAAAAGCAAAAAGATAAAACCGATAATAAAATAGGTTTTGAATCTGAACAAAAATCTCAAATACACAGTGAGAAATCTAAAGAAGCTGAACAAGTTAAATCAATGACAAAAGAACTTGACTCACTTCAAGATGACAAAATAAAAGTTATGTTGGATCAAGGAGAAATCACAAATGAAGAAGAGAAAAAGACTCAACACGAAGATACAATGAGTAAACAAGAAGCCAAGTTATTGAAAGAATCAGAAGTTGTTGAAAAGAAACTTACAGAAGGACTAATACACGAAAAACCTGCAGAAACTCAAGCAATCCAAGATTCCGATGGACAGCTAAATACAGAAACTCAAGAGGTTGACAAAGTTGATAAAGAGGCAGACTCTAAGAAGCCTAAGAATAAAACGGAGGCTAAAGAGTCGGAAAATCAACAGAAATCGCTGGAAAAGAAAAAAGTCAGCCAAAAAAAGAAGAAAGAAGATAGTACAACGATAAAATTGGAAACCGAAAAGAAATTGAAAGAAGAGACTGAGAAGCTCAAAGTTGAGGCTGACAATCGTGAGATAGAACGAGTTCTGGCTGAGAAACTTGAGGTTGAGCGTTTTGAAGCAGAAAAGAAACAGCAAGAGACTGAAAAACGTGAAAAAGAACAAGAACTTGAAAACAAGCGTCTACAGGAAAAACTGGAACGGGATGAAAAGGTAAAACAAGATGACCTTATCAAAAAGCAAAAAGATGAAGCCGATAATAAAATAGGTTTTGAATCTGAACAAAAATCTCAAATACACAGTGAGAAATCTAAAGAAGCTGAACAAGTTAAATCAACGACAAAAGAACTTGACTCACTTCAAGATGAGAAAATAATGGTTATGTTGGATCAAGGAGAAATCACAAATGAAGAAGAGAAAAAGACTCAACACGAAGATACAATGAGTAAACAAGAAGCCAAGTTATTGAAAGAATCAGAAGTTATTGAAAAGAAACTTGCAGAAGGACTAATACACGAAAAACCTGCAGAAACTCAAGCAATCCAAGATTCCGATGGACAGTTAAATACAGAAACTCGAGGTGTTGACAAAGTTGATAAAGAGGCAGACTCTAAGAAGCCAAAGAATAAAACAGAGGCTAAAAAGTCGGAAAATCAACAGAAATCGCTGGAAAAGAAAAAAGTCAGCCAAAAAAAGAAGAAAGAAGATAGTACAACTATAAAATTGGAAACCGAAAAGAAATTGAAAGAAGAGTCTGAGAAGCTCAAAGTTGAGGCTGACAATCGTGAAATAGAACGAGTTCAGGCTGAGAAACTTGAGGTTGAGCGTTTTGAAGCAGAAAAAAAACAGCATGAGACTGAAAAACGTGAAAAAGAACAAGAACTTGAAAACAAGCATCTACAGGAAAAACTGGAATGGGATGAAAAGGTAAATCAAGATGACCTTATCAAAAAGCAAAAAGATGAAGCCGATAATAAAATAGGTTTTGAATCTGAACAAAAATCTCAAAAACACAGTGAGACATCTAAAGAAGCTGAACAAGTAAAATCAACGACTAAAGAACTTGACTCACTTCAAGATGAGAAAATAAAAGTTATGTTGGATCATGGAGAAATCACAAATAAAGAAGAGAAAAAGACTCAACACGAAGATACAATGAGTAAACAAGAAGCCAAGGTATTGAAAGAATCAGAAAGTGTGAAAGGAGTTGTTGAAAAGGAACTTACAGAAGGACAAGTACACATAAACGAAAAATCTGAAGAAACTCAAGCAATCAAAGATTCCGACGGAGAGATAAAAACACAAACTGAAAGGGTTGAGAAAGCTAATAAAGAGGCAGACTCTAAGAAACTTAAGAATAAAACAGATGCTAAAGAGTCAGAAAATCAACAGAAATCGTTAGAAAAGAAAAAAGTCAGCCAAAAAAAGAAAAAAGAAGATAATACAACTGCAAAATTGGAAACGGAGAAGAAACTAAAAGAAGAGACTGAGAAGCTTAAAGTTGAGGCTGCCAATCGTGAGATAGAACGAGTTCAGGCTGAGATACTTGAGGCCGAGCGTTATGAAGCAGAAAAAAAACAGCAAGAGACTGAAAAACGTGATAAAGAACAAGAACTTGAAAACAAGCGTCTACAGGAAAAACTGGAACGGGATGAAAAGATAAAACAAGATGACCGTATCAAAAAGCAAAAAGACGAAGCTGATAAGATAAAAATAGCAAAATCTAAGAAGCGCAAGGAAGAAAAGGAAAACGCCCAGAAAGCCGAAGAACTGAAACAGGCAGAAGAAGCTAGATTAGATAAAGAAAATAGAAAGTTACAACAAGAAATAAAAGATAGACATGAGAAAATTGAATCAGAAAGACGCGAAAAAGAAAGGATCGAAGCTGAACGAGTCAACAAAAAAGAAGAAGAAAATATTAGGGAAACAGACAGAAGAATAAGAGAAGAGAGGCGACGAGAAATAGAAAGAGACCTAGATGAAACAACTCAGAAGCGTATATCAACCTCAGAGGTAGACACTCCCAGAGAATATAAACCAAAAAGGAAGCAAAATGGTGACGTCTCTGCAATCCGAGAAACAGATGGAGCAGATCACTACATAAGAGAGTATAATTATGAACCGACTAGACAAAAGTCTGATGATCGAGCCAAATTCGTTGACCACAACCACAGAGATTACACCATGGAGTTTATGAGGCCTTCTGGCTACAGAGAGAAAACATTTGAACATGAAAAGTTCTCGGACAGGGAACCATTAGGCAAAAGTGCTACAATATACAAAGCTCAAACGATCATATTGGACTCGCAGCTGAGATCGTCTGCCCCACCTCAGCCTGATAGGAGCGACTCTGAAAGAAGAACAGAGAGGTATGACAGAAGCGATTCTGAGAGACGAGTTGAAAGGCACAGATCGAAAGCTCTAAGCGAAGCCAGAAGTTTGATATCTGAAAAACGTTCAGGTCTCTCTAGGGACCTAAAGAGAAAACCAGTGTTTTCTACTTACCTCACAGACAGAACTGCCGTTGAAGGCTCCCGAGTTAAACTGACATGCAGCGTTCTTTCATCCTCGGATCCTAAAATCACGTGGTATAAGAACGGTGTGCTGTTGGACAATAAATTGAAGTATAGAACTAAGTTTATGGATGGACTCATTACTCTGGAGGTTTTGAATGCAGTTGTGAGTGATTCAGCTGAGTACAGTTGCACAGCGGAGAATGAGAACGGATCCGTCAACACGTCAGCCAACCTGAAAGTCTACCCGAGTTTCGAAGCCTCGCCTATTCCGCCGACCTTCACGAGATCGATTCGCGGTAAGTAAACTACTTTTATTCTTTTTAGGGTTCCGTTGCCAAATGGCAAAAAACGGAACCCTTATAGATTCGTCATGTATGTCTGTCCGAGTATGTCACGGCCATTTTTTCCGAAACTATAAGAGCTATGCTGTTGAAACTTGGTAAGTAGATGTATTCTGTTAACCGCATTAAGATTTTCACACAAAAATAGAAAAAAAAAAAACAATAATATTTGGGGTTCCCCATACATAGAACCGAAACTCAAAAAAGAAATTTTTATCAATCCCATACGTGTGGGGTATCTATGGATAGGTCTTCAAAAATGATATTGAGGTTTCTAATATCATTTTTTTTTTCTAAACTGAATGGTTTGCGCGAGAGACACTTCCAAAGTGGTAAAATGTGTCCCCCCCCCCCCCGTAACTTCTAAAATAAGGGAGTGATAAAACTAAAAAAAATATATGATGTACATTAAACTTCCACCGAAAATTGGTTTGAACGAGATCTAGTAAGTAGTTTTTTTTTAATACGTCATAAATCGTAAACCACATTTAACCTTTCATTCAGTCAACTCAAATAAAAAAAAAACATTTAATGTCATAAACATAAACCTTATGCATAAACCGTGAATACCTGCAGGTTTGTACGGAACCCTCGGTGCGCGAGTCCGACTCGCACTTGGTCGGTTTTTTTTATCATAACAAAAGATATGTTTCAATACTTATTTGTTTAATCTATTGGAGGCTTTTCTATCCACTACAGAAATGCAAGTAAGGGTCTCTTTCTGCCAGGGTCGCGAGATTAGTTCGAAAGAGGAACCGTGGCCCTGGCATATGGGCAACTAAAGGAACACGGGTGGGTTTTAGTCAGTAAAAGTCTGACAAGCCCATCCGCTCCACCCTAGACTGGGAGACGTCATTTGATGATTTTGCACCAAAAACAAAAAAAAGGGTCTCTTTTGTTACGAAATGTTTAGGAATCGTTTTACTTGATTTCTTACTTTTCTAGGTCTCAAATCTCACTTGGTCCCATAGAGTTGTTTTTATGATTTTATGAAACAGGATTAGCATGAATATTTTTGAATCTGTGATTGCAGATCAAAAGAACGATGTGCCCTTTGTTCTATTGATCAACAATTACAAGTATGGATGCGCCCTCAATGTTTTTTTTCTCATAATTTTCGGTCTCATAATTAATGTTTTCCACAAAATAACAAACCGTTTGTTATTTTGTAGTTAAAAAGTTAGGGAGATATCTGAAAAAAAAAACTAAATGTTGTTTTTGAGATTAGTATATTCAAACAAACTCTCCAGCTTTATAATATCTAGATTTGATAACAATTAAAAAAGTTATAGTGACCCAACCTTAAATGATAGACATATGCAGGTATATTATTAACTAGGTAACTAAAAATATAATTTACAATTAAGCACCCAGTGTTCTTCCTCCTCTCTCCTACTTGAATTGGCTGTGCCCGCCAGGGTCCATAATTGTGACTAAATAATGATTTCCGTTCCAACTATGTTTTAACATTATGGTATGCAATAAAGAATTGAGAATTGAGAAATGCTGTCGCGGACTTTCTTTTTAAAAAAAATTAAGAGGAACAATTCCGTCATACATTATTGTTTAGATACTTTAACCGTTTACGTGGCGCACGCAACGGAAGCTCTCAAAATGAATAAATTGTTCCCGTTTTTGCAACACTTTTCATTAATGCTCTGCTCCTTTTAGCCATAGCGTGACGGTATTTAGCCTTCCTTGATAAATACCCAAAACTAAAAGAAGTTTAAAATTCGTACCAGTAGTTCCTGAGATTATCGCGTTGGAGCAAACATATTCTTCAGCTTTATAATATTAGTATAGATAGTATAGATTTGCTTGTATTTTCCCCCTTGTGGGGGAAGATAAGATTAAAGATACTCAAGATATCCATAAAAGTGTCAACTTGCGCAACTTCGCCATGTGGATGTCGGAAATTATCTCACGGTAATATCGAAGTTACTTTAAGCTATTTTGATCGCTATAATTTAAGCAATTCAGTATAAATTCGATTGTTATATGGGCAAGCGAATCAGTGGATTTCAACTGCATTCCGTGGGATACCTTAATGCAAACTAAAAATCTAAAAAGATATTGATTAAGTATAAATACTTGACCGAATAATTCTTATGACATTCAACAATAGTGTAGCATTCTATCTGTGAGATCATTTTCGGAATCAGATCAGTGATTCCAGAGATTACCCTTATATACAAATTCACTAACTCCTTATAATGCCACTACTCCTCATACTTCACTACTACTGCGTACTATTCGCCCACGACTTTTTCCGCGTGTAATTTTGTACGCCGACATTTGTACATTTTCACTAAGCGTTCTTACTGCCCTTTATTCTGTTTACTTGGCTCCTTAGAGTCATCGTGATGTTAATAATAGTCAGTAGCCTATAACCTCAGGAAGTAAGAAAAAAGAAGATTTTTTCCAAATCCGACTTTTAATCCCAGATTTTACCCCCTCCATACAAACTTATAAAAACAACCACTTTATAATAATATCAGAATAGATACATTTTATCTTTAAATGTTTATCTAGGACGACAAACAAAGATACCACTGCCGACCCTTTGGAGAAACGGTTGTCTTTAGCTAGTCTAATCTTTACAAGAACTATTGAAAACATCTTGAACATTCACCCAAAATCTACCTTCGTGTGTATTGTGTTCGTAACGATGACTCACGCAAAATACACCCAAACTGTTGAAAACATTTCCCAGACCCATGTCAAGGTCACGGCCCCGTATGACTCACCGACGAGGTTCCCCTTACGCAGTCACAAGCGCCATCTTTGTATCAGGGGAGATAACTAAACTATAGCCACCTCAAATCATTGTTTTCATTGTCGTTTTTCCTTTCTAAATAATTAATATTGATCGCCCAGTGGTCGAAATTCGAACATTTTAAACTTTAATCAAAAAGAATGAAAAATATCTCATTCCTTTTCCATTTAAACTGTAACTGTGCTAAATTTATTTTATTATAATACGTAATTTTCGTAAAAAAGGCCCAATGTTTTCACTTCTCGTATTAATACAACGATAATCTAGATTATCGTTGTATTAATACGAGAAGTGAAAACTTCACACTAGTGTGAAATTAATTTTTTAAGTTAAACACCTTTGACAGGTGTAATGTCAAACTTTTAAACTATAAAAGCCAACCCAAAACACTTGAAAATATGTCAATGTCAAAATTATGTACCAATTTCACAGATGTCAAACTTATGTCAAATTTCATACTACAAAAGCAAACTCAAAAACCTTAAAATATGTCAATCTCAATCTGGAATAAAAAACAAACTTTAGGGTTTACCTAAAGTGTTTTTTAAATTCCAAATCCACACTATCCTCACTATCCACATCCACACTAATCCACACTAATATTATAAATGCAAAAGTAACTCTGTCTATCTGTCTGTCTCGCTTTCCAGCTAAAACTACTGAACCGATTTAAATGAAATTTGGTACACAGATAGTTTACAGCCTGAGAAAGGACATAGGCTACTTTTTATCCCGGTAGTACGTTCCCGCGGGATATTTTCCGACCTCCACGCGGGCGAAGCCGCTGGCAAAAGCTAGTTAATAATATTTCCAACAATAATAATGTCCATTTCAGTGTCATTTAAATGCTGATTTTTGAACGCAGTATTTATAAACGTGTAATTAGGTTAATATTTTTATTCTGTCACTTGCAACTCTCATTGACTCACAGATTTGACATTGACACATGTCAAATCTGTGACTAATCTTGTGTTACAAAACAGTACCTCGGATTAGAGTCGCCCTCTATCATAAACATGTTGAAAGAATTACACTGTTAATTTACAGGCTAATTTGAAGCAATTCTTACAGGTGGCAGTTCCACCATCTTGCTAATACTTACCGACATTTACGCTCGCTGCTATTGACGTAGGTTTTACGGTAAAACAAAAAAAGTACTTATTGAAATGAATGTACTCCATTTTCATGGTTTCTAGGGGCGTCGTAAGATAATTATGTT
Source organism: Aporophyla nigra (assembly GCA_947507805.1). Classification (NCBI taxonomy): domain Eukaryota; kingdom Metazoa; phylum Arthropoda; class Insecta; order Lepidoptera; family Noctuidae; genus Aporophyla; species Aporophyla nigra. The sequence continues at coordinate 30,106,585 of OX382291.1, read as the reverse complement.
GCATATTTCTGTCTATCTTTTAATTTTGGGTTACTATAACGTTTTTAATTGTAATCGAATCTAAATATTATAAAGTTGACGAGTTTATTTGGTTGAACGTACTAATCTCAGGATCTACGTTTAGTCTTCGATAGAGTATCGAAGAAGGCGTTTAGGAGCCGAGCAAAAAAAAAATCGTCACGAATACGAAGACCTCGCGTGGGTAGGCGATTCGATGCGACGGGATTGGTCGGGAGGAGCAAGAAATTAAACGCGGACGAAGTCGCGGGTAGAAGATAGTGTGATAAGAATGAAAGAGAGTTTCAAAAAAGAGTTTAACAAAACAGAAGATGAATTTTTGAAAGGCACGTGGATTTTTGAGATTAAGCTAATAAAAGTGAATGAAAGTTACACGTAAGCTGTGTTGATCCCAAACTAGCACATCGTTTTGAAATTAGCCAAACTATTTTACTTGTTCTTTCGACTTTTTTGTGTCAGCGAAAATTGAGAAGTCGCCTTTATTTAAAATTGGAACCCATTTTTCAAGATTCATTTTTTATATTGCGCAACTAAACCTTTTATTTTCTATACAGACACATATCATCTCGCCGAAAACGAGCTGGTCCTCGAATGCCGAATCCGCGGCCAGCCTCTACCGACGATCACTTGGCTAAAGGACGACAAGCCGATATCCACCTACGAGAGGTACCAAGCCTACTACCTCGCAGACGGAGTATGCAGACTGGCAATCAGCTCACCCACTCCCGAAGACAGTGGAAAATACACCTGCAAAGCTGAGAATTCCGTTTGGACGGACCAAATCACCCATGTTGTTAGTTTTACTGGTAAGCTATGAAACTTTTACTTTACTTTATTTCATTTATTGAAATGCAACTTCTAATGCGACTTCCAACAAGGTTACGTTAAACGTTTAACGCTACCATGGAGGGGGTATGAAAGCACAATTGTCAAAGTGTTCGTGCACACGCCAATGATTTGACGGATAGAGTTTTTGAAAAATCGAACATTTTAATGTTATCAGAAACGTTATGGTAGATAATGAACCTCCTGTTCTCACACCAAATTTACCTCTCCACGCACTATTTTTTTTAAATTACAATTAGGAGCGTTCACCAACTAAGGGTTTGTGGCTAAGTAATAACAGGCTTGATCGATCAGGCCGTGCGGCTGTCACGCTTCGTTCGCTAAGCTACTCTTGTCGCGGTAGGTCTGAGGATGGGTTGACCAATCTTTAAATACCAAGAACCCTCCGTGCCTCGGAAAGCACGTTAAGCCGTTGGTCTCGGCTGTCATTTGTGGATCTATGACAGTCATGACGGGTCATTAAAGCCCGAAAATCTGACAAGCAGTCTTATAAGGGTTATCGTGTTACTCAGTATCTGGGTTGTGAAGGTCAGATACGCAGTTCCTTCATGTATGGTCTAGCCTTTTCCCAACTATGTCGGGGTCAGCTTCGATGTTAACCGAATACAGCTGAATAAAAGTATTTTACATGCAGCAACCGTGTGGTGCCGGACGTAAAGAATAACACCACCCCATTTCTTCCCGTGGGTGTCGTAAAAGGCGACTAAGGGACTTACTAGAGAATGGGCAGCAGCGTTCTCTATGCATTTTACCACCATACTGCGATCGCCAACCCGCCTGCCAAGCGTGGCGATTATGGCAAAGCCCCCCAAACTGGGGGAGGCCTAAGTCCAGCAGTGGACGTCTTACGGCTGAAATGATGATGATGACATGCAGCAACAGCCTTTCTGACATTGACAACTCAGTTATAGTAGTTTTACTAACAATACCCTAATATAATATACGTGTAACATATTTACGCAAGACCTCATATTAGATAATTAGGAAATTGAATTAAAAGCATAATACAACTGATTAAAACTTATTATTTTAGCTAACCGTTATTATTAAGAAAATCGTGATGTCGCATTTAAAATTAAGTCTTAGCTTTTTGAAATAAGATTAAATTTTCTCTGGTTCAGTCGCGGTAGTTATGGCAAATTACCTATTTTCAGACTGACTGAAATCGATTCAGTAGTGAATTAGGAAAAAAACTGCTTACTGGCGACTTGCGTCTAATCCGTTACACGTTGTATACTGAAACCTTCCTGAAAGCATGAAGATTATGTTAGTGAAAGAATTATCAAAACTGATTTATTGGATTTTGAGAAACACGCACTCTTACAAACATGGGGTTTACCTCTGATTTTGCGTCACTGTCAAAATCAAGTTGATCTTTGTCACCGTTACAATAAGATTGTGTTTAGGTTTGTGTGATATTTACAGGCAATTTTGAATTGTCATGGGGTCAGACAGAGAGAAAAGTGAAGCTGGTTACCCATTCAAAAGCGTAGTAAGGTACCTATGGAGAAGAACGAGCAAGACACTCAACAGACACAAGTTTAAATCAAAATATTGTTATAAAAAAATATGGTTAAATACACCATTCTTATTGAAATTAGACTTGTGAGAATGATGTAAAAAGACGTGCTCAATAAAAGCGTTCCTGAAGAAAACCATACAAAAAAAAAAAACTATTTAAAATAAGCCGTGGCAGCTAAGAGATGACCAGTCCCCACTGACGGCGCCAGTTCACGAACATGTATGCATCAGCACATTCAGCACCATTCAGCTTGAATTTTGAAGAGCATAAATAATAATTAATAATCCAACACACCCGCCAGGGCCATATTCAAATCAATGAAAGACATGTTAGCTTTATAGTAGATACATAGTGTTCATACATGTGCAATGCACATATACTATACTAGCTTTTGCCAGCGGCTTCGCCCGCGTGGAGTGCAGAAATCATCCCACGGGAACGTACCACCGGGATAAAAAGTACCCTATGTGTTAATCCAGGTAATAAACTAATAAACAAATCCGTTCAATAGTTTTTGCGTGAAAGAGGAACAAACATCCATACATCCATTCATCTATACATCCATACATACAAACTTTCGCGTTTATAATATTAGTACGATTTCATCATCATCTGCCTAGCCCTTTCCCAACTATGTCGGGGTCGGCTTCCAGTCTAACCGGATGCAGCTAAGTACCAGTATTTTACATGGAGCGACTGCCTTACTGAACTCCATAACCCAGTTACTGAGTAATACGATACTCCTTGTTAAGACTGGTTGCCAGACTTTCGGGCTTCTGACGACCCGTAACGACTGTCTAAGATCTACGAAAGATACCTATAATAACTATACTATACTTACTAAACACAAAACATTACGTTAAATTACTTGTTAGTTAGCACACGCAAATATACCAACAAAAATGAGGTTGAATTAATGCAATGTACAGAAATATCCTTTTTTACAGTGTTCAGTGACTCCAAAAATATTTCCGAATGCTAATAAAATTAGTTTATGTGCCCTTATGGTGCAGAGGGGTAGCTTCGTAATACACTCTTAGCAGTCAATCACGGTGCAGGGTGAGCCATAATTGACTGCTGAGTTCATGCTAAATTAGCGAATCCTAGATGAGAACACACCAAACCAACATTAAATTTAAATTTTAGCTTTGGATTTATAAAGACGCGTAGGTCACGAATTTCAGAAATCTCCTGCAAATTAATGTTGTTCATTTTGCATCGAGAATGTAATTACTGGCTGTAATTCTCAATACAAAAAAAAATACGGATTTGACATCAAGATCTTGTTGGAGTATACTCACATCTGTCGGTAAATTTCAAAATGATTAACATGAAAAGAACAGTCACCGCTTGACGAGACGGAAGATTGTTGACAATAATGAATGATAAAAATAAGGGGTCCCACGTGCGAACCCTGAGGCACATCATGGCGAATTAGCGATGCTCAGAAATTGCGTCGTAGTTCAAGGCGTCGTCGTCCGACGCCGCGCCGGCCAGTCTCCCGGGAGTCACAGCGTGACTGCACGCTGCTCCGTTGTCGCGAAAGTTTTTAAAATATTTCGTAAAAAATTATCCACTCCAAATTCAAAACAGTACATTCCGAACTTATTAGATAGGTACTTACATATATTTTTGTTTACAAATACTGGCTCTATTTTCGTCTTAACCTTACACTTTTTGATTGTTGAATTGATTTTGATTTATCTCCGTCTGAGTTTACAAGCAACAACCCTCACCCTAATGCACCGAGTGATGTACATGTCTTTATATCATAACAAGGGAACGCAGTTCCATCACAGCAATCGGTGTTAGTTCCTTGTTACCGAAATAAAGTGGCTTTTGAAATTTTTGCTACAATATATTGGATATTACATTTTTAAGTCCATGTTAACAATCTTAGTAGTACATTGTTATATGTATCCTAAGCTTATTAGTTGATACGCATAAATTTACTCGCCAAAAACTTGCGAATAGACCCTTTTAAATACTTTTTCTTTATAGGCGATTCGCACATCAACTTTATTATGTGAATTTTATGCAATTATATTATTTGATTAGATATTCCAGCACGCAATAAGCTGATGCGTATGTTTGACGCGTCAGTTTATTAGGGGCTAGAATGCTATAACACTTGCTTGCTAGGAGATTCTGAATCTGTATAGTATTATGTTTCTTTCTTGTTTGTTAGTATGAAATAATAGGAGAACATCGATGTGGTGTTATTTCATTACAGCGTTAGAAATCAAAACGTGACAAATGCCTGATGCATTCTTCTGGATTTGTCAATTCGTAATAAATTATTGAAGATTCGCAAGTTTTGGATTATATTCGTGCGAATGAAGTAATAGGCCACATCCATACTAATATTAAACATGCGACAGTAACTCTGTCTATATGTTACTTTTTCACGCCAAGACCACTGAAGTGATAAAGAGGCTCGATTAACCAGACTAATTGTTGTCGTTAGGCATTCGGGTAGTCGAATTTATAAAGAAAATGTTATTTTGTACATATTATTGTATAATACAGAATGCTAGGTAATTAAACTTATACAAAAATAAATGTTTATCAAGTAATTATTAAGGAATTGCATAATTTTAAATGCCTAAAACATGTACTGCTGCCTTAACTAAGACAATAAAAAAACGCGTGGGGCAGAGATAGCCCGGGTGCAGGGGGTAATGCACCAGGGTCGCGAGATTGTTCGAAAGAGATACCATGGCCCTGACACATGGGCAACTGAAGGAACACGGGTGGGTTTTAGTCAGTAAAAGTTTGACACGCCCTCCCGCTCCGCCCAGAGCGGGAGAAGTCATTTGATGACTTCCGATCCAAAAAAAAAAAATATGGTTAAAGTTATAAAGTTATTTGATCGCGGTTGGTAGACCGGATAATTACGATACATCCGTATACATCCGCGACAGCACGATGAGAAGTTGAATAGAAAAGAAATTGAATTTATTGAAATTATTCTACGAGAATCGCGTCGCGCCTGTTTGCGGAAGCCTTAACTGAGGGTGGAATAATAGTTTCGACAGTGATTAAATTTTGGCGAAGGTAGACCTTTTTTCCAGAAAGGAAATCATCAAATGCTGCCTGCATTCTCAGACTTTTACTAACTAAAACCTACCCATGTTCCTTAAGTATTGCCTGTGCCAGGATCTCGGTAACTTTTTCGAACAAAACCGCGACGCACTGGCAGGCATCGGCCCTAGCAGACCCCTTCATTTCTTGATGACATCTATTTGAGGTACGCGTGGCCCCGTCGAACGGGGTCTGGATCTTACCGGGCGAGTACCCATTGCTCGCTGTCCGCAAGTCCGCGCCTACGGTGGCCAGCTATCTCCCGCAGGAGACGCCTTAGACGTCGGTAGTCCATCTCCTGACGCCCGGGACGTCTCCGGCGGCGGTCAGGGGCGAGAGGGTGCAAAGATTGCCTCTCCATCGGGCAATGGTAATTTGGAATTTTTAGAAGAGCGCATAAGTAGTCGTGGTCAAAAACTAGTACAACAAATTATGATGCAAAAATACACTATCTCATTACATATTTCACAATATTTAGTACTGAGTATGATATTTCATTATTTAATTTCAGGTCAAGAAAGCCGCCTCAGTCCAAACATTGCCACAAGAGAACGCTCTCATTTCAACCGCCAAGCTCTAGAGTCACGCCGCCCACACTTCACCAACGTCCTATCTGACTACAAAGTCGCCAAAGGCGGCACAATAGGCCTCCAGGTAGAAATCAGGGGCTCTCCTACCAGAGTAGAATGGCTGCGAGAAGGTCGTTCAGTCACAGAAGTGTACAGAAACGCAAAAACGTTTGTGGAGCAGGGTTTATATACTCTAGCACTTTCGGATGTCACCGAGAAGGAGTCGGGGATGTATACGTGCAGGGCTTGGAGTACTCACGGCAATGTGGACATGAATGCGGCCATCACTGTGGTGACCAATGAGCTAGAAGGAAAGCCTGCCATCATTGTTGGCAGACCAGAGAAAGATATCCTCATTTCTGTTGGCGAAGATGTGAATATTTCGTTCAGGGTTCAAGGAGAGCCTAAACCAAAAGGTAAGACATTTATTTTCTTTAATTTTAATGTGTAACGTTTTTCTTTAGTACCGGAGATCCAAACACGAACGCGTGACACACGTACAAAGTTGATTCGAACGATGTTTTAATCGTAAACTATGCATAATCAGCCTATACCGTTCCCACTGATGGGACATAGGTCACTTCTCGGTGAGAAGGGGAGGGGGGGGGGGGCGTAATTTAACACGCGGGCCCAATGCGGGTTCGTAGTAGTCACATGTCTTCGATTTTTTTTTTTCATATTTGGTTGTAGTACATGCCGGTTTCCGTGAGGAAACTACCAAAACAGGTGCCAGAACCACAAACCCAGTGGTTGTGGAGGTCAGATAGGCAGGCGCTCCATGTAATATACTGGTACTCAGCTACACCCGGTTGAACTGGAAGCCCCGAAATAGTAAAGCTGGGTAGAAGAAGAGTTCTGCATACACGTATGTGTTACGGTCGCGAATCAAACGTCAACATTATAAAGCTTGACACTCACCTGGTATTTGCAGAAAACGTAACAAAATTTTAATTTTGCTAGCTACCCTTGCACACGATATCTATTTTTTTTTTAAATTTATTTAGCAAGCCTACACCGAAACACATTGTATTTTACACAGTATGTATAATGTAATGTAATGTATTACAGTATTGTATGGTTTCCCTGTATAACTGGGATAAGTATAAAACATACGTATTTGCACTTTTTGAATTTAAATATTTCTTAGAAGTCCGTTAGAATATAAATTCAAAAATTGCAATCTTAGATATACGAGTACCTGTTATAGTATGTACAAAAAATTTAATTTAATAACAAAATTTAAAAAATAAGAGTATTATAACTAATTACTCTCTCTTGAGAGAAATCAATCAAAATCATGTTTTTTTTTTTTTCAATAATGACAACTACAAAAGACGTCTGGTGTTATGCAACTAGTCTCATACATAGCATTTAAATAAAACAACACGAATAAGTAAACGTTCAATGGGACCTGAAATTAATATATTTTGCCACGCACTGAAAAAGAAGGCCTCTGGATGTGAGATTTTAAAACGTGCTTTCTTCTAAGGAGAGATTAAAAATATAGCTTGTTGAATAACAACTTCAAATCAAGGATTTTTTTTTTAATTTCTAATAAAGGAGTATTATAACTTTAAAAATCATTCAAATTAACATTAATTTTATTCCACGCGGTCATCATTCATCTGGAATTGCTCAGTAGCAGCCCTAATTCTGGATTTATTACCGGTTGATGACCATAGAGTCGCCCCTTAGTACATGGGACTTCAACGTAGATGGCGAAATGCGGGTGTACTATAGTCATGTCACGATGAACGTGTTTGTTCTTTTTTTTTTGTCAGTATTCTAATTTGATTCCTATTACCAACAGTGGTGTTCATGAAAGGCATCCGCGACATAACAACCAACCAGCGAGTCTGCAAGATGACGTCAGATGACTACGTCAAGTTCACGCTCAAGAGGTCCGTCGTATCAGACGCTGGCACCTACTGCATATTCGCCAGGAACGCGTATGGATGTGACCGAGCCTTTGTTACTGTAGTGGTAAGTACCATTTAAGAATTGAAGTTCCATTTTTTTTTTTCATGAAGGGTGTTGGGAGAGTACAGTGTTTCTTTTGGGAGCTTATTAGTCGAGCGCACGCATTTACATCTGTCTATAATCTACACTACAAATAAATAAAATTGAAGTGTCTGTTTGTAATTTCGAATTAACAGTTTTTCACTAAATGCATGTGAAAGTATACAGGGTTATTTGTAAAACACCGGTAACCTCTCAGGACTATGTTACTAACATCATAATCAACAACTTTTGTGCTATGACTTTTAAAAATTCATCATATTTTAGTTCATCAGATTTTCATACAAAAATCGGCCGCCCGTAAATAGTTCAAGTTCAAGCGCTCCCGCCACCCTAACTCCGCTCGCCTCGCTAATGTACTATGTGTTTTTTTTGTTTCGCATAGACTTCGTAATATTTAGACCGTTCAATTTAAATATTTTAATTTTTTTATTAATGTCTGGTGAACTAAAATATGACAAATTTTTAAAAGTCATAGAACAAAAGTTGTTGATTATGATGTTAGTAACACAGTCCTGAGAGGTTGCCGGTGTTTTACAAATAACCCTGTATATGTTACTTACATCAAAATTCATTGACTTAAGTTTTGTCTGTCTGTCTATGCGTCTGTCCGTTTGTTACGGCTAATCTCTGAAACGGCTGGACCGATTTTGACCGGACTTTCACTGGCTGATAGCTGATGTTATAAGGAGTAACAAAGGCTACTTTTTGTCTGAGCAGCACGTCCCTGTGTGATAATTTCTGAACACCACGCGGAAGCCGCGGGCACAGCTATTATATAATATATATAAAAACGAAAGATCACTCATTCCTACATTCATTCACTCGCTGATTAATCACGAAATCTAAAAACTACTGGACCAATTATATATTGGATAAATCATGAGTAGAAGACGTCAGCTAAGACAGGATTTTTGGAATCTCTCCCGTTAAAGGGGTGAAATGGGGGTGGAAGTTTGTATGAAAAAAATATTCTTCGGGCCACTGGATACTTTTATCGCAGTAGTAAGTTCCAGGTGGGATAGTTTTCGACTTCTTTTCGCAGAGCGGTGGCCTGTGTCTTAACAGTGATGATGCCTTTTTTGTTTATTAGGGTAAATTAAAATGAATGTACAGATAATATATGTTAACATGTACTTGTGTCGATTCTCAGGTAAGACAACGAGCGTCTTCTGAAAATCTCATATCGGACTGGACTTATCCAATGGATGACTCCTCCATATCCATTGGTGAGCGAAAGTACAAATGTAAGTACAATATAACAATACTTTATTACATTATAGAGGGTAGATTTTTGAGACGGGGCAGTAAGTGCAAGTACCTTAACCGTTGTAGCTACAGCAAAGCGTTATAAGGAGACTGTCTTCAATTTTTTGTGTTATTACTAAATGCATTCACAGAGGGGCTGGTGGCTATGTAATAATACCCACACGAATCGGTCGATCAGGTTAAGGTACTCTTAGCACGGTTGGTTCGTAGATTGGTGACAAGTTTTACATATCAAGACCCCTCCGTGCTTCGGAAAGAACGTTAATCCGTTGGACTCTGCTGCCTTTTTTTTTTTTTTTTTTGGATGGGAAATCATCAAATGACTTCTCCCGCTCTAAAACCCACCCGTGTTCCTTCAGTTGCCCATGTGCCAGGGTGACGGTATCTCTTTTGAACAATCACGCGACCCCGGCAGGCATCGGTCCTAGCAGACCCCTTCAGTGTGGGACTTACCTGGATCTTTGACAGTCGCCTATTCATTTATTAATTTGAGGTGCAAGTGGGCTTATTGTTTGTGGTCGTTAACTTACGACTTACGACCCAGAAGTTGTTTACTGCAGGGAGAAAAAACATTGCCATTGAGACCTCATCACTCTAATAGTATGGCGTTTACTGCACCACTATCAAAACTCCCAGTTTTCATCCATAGGTTTAATTACTTTGCACCATTATAGTTTACAGATTAGTGAGTTTAAACAAGCTTCTAGAACCTAGAAGCACAAAACGTTAAACCTTAACTAATTCTGACGCGCCAGTCGCCGAAGCTGCCAGGAGAGCAACTCATAGTATTATGTAATAGACTCTTGCCGACAGGAACCTATTCACCTGTCAACCGTCAATCAATCATCGTAACGATGACGGCAGTCTTGAGCACTCAGCAACAAATCATTAGATCATAGCCACCATTTATATTTAGCCTAACCTGCCAATTCTGGCTCGATCAATCTAAAATCAATACTATAAGTCACCTGGCAGTCTTGGCTGGCATCACGTCAAGTATTCTTTAAGGTCAGTGCCGCATCGGTTCTCGTTTTAGCCGTACCAGATCGCATCCCGGGTGAGCCGAACGTCGTGGACGGAGGCAACAACTGGGTCTCTCTCGCCTGGCCGAAAGCCGATCCTGGCGACTCCGCACCGGTCCTCGCCTACAAAGTAGAGAGCTGGCTGCTCGGCAAAGAAGGTGGCGCACGCTGGGTGGAGCTTGGAATCACCCCACTAAACTCTTTCGACGCATTCAACTTGAAACAAGGAGAGGAATACCACTTCCGAGTGACTCCTAGGAACAGATACGGGTGGGGAGAGTCAGTGCCGACTTCCACACCTATCGGCATCGGCCTTGCTGGCGACAGACCGGAGTTCGTGGACATCCTACCAGGACAACTGAAGGTGTTAGCTGGCGAGACAGCTAACCTAAGCTGTAGTGTGAAAGGCAAGCCGTTGCCTGAAATAGTTTGGATGAAGAATGGTCACGAGATTGAGGAAGAGAGCCGGATGACGACCCTATACAACGGTCAAGACTGCTCGTTGACCATCAAGGACATAAGTATCGAGGATGAAGCACGATACAGCTGTGAGGCATCCAATGTACACGGAAGGGCGTCCACGTACGCGCGGGTGGCCGTCGTGACGGATAGACTGATCTGGGAAGCCGATGCTAAGCTTAAGAGGTAAGTCTTTAAATTGTTATTGTTGTATTAGGATTGACACAAACATAATAGAATTTTAATAATTGTTTGTGGAATATGATTCTAAATTACCTTGCGTATACGTCGAAAACAGTTTGTCTGCTTTGCACCGTTATTTACAGCTTAAGACTAATAACACGCATTAGTTATTACTATTAAAATATTCCGACATTTGATGCTTTAAAACTTAAATTGTAATTATTACTTTTACTTACCTCAATTATTCCATAATATCAATGTTAGTTATTTGCATAAGCACAGAACTCAAGACAATGTTTTGGTTTTGCTGTTTGTAAATAGGAATGTTTGATCTCTCTCCTGTCACCGTTCCAATAAATAAATGACAACCTCCACACTGATTGATCAAAACTACAGACAATACAGTTGAATAGATTAGTATACTCAAATACAAGGTTTAGGGAAGCTAAACTAGCTAATTAAGACCTACAATCTATTTATTCTAAGCAATTATCATCTGTAGGTGATAGCGAAGAAATTTTCCACAGATTTGGAACGCGTAACACATAATATTTCGCAAATCAATTATAAAAACCGACCAAATGCGAGTCGGACTCGCGCATCAAGGGTTCCGTACGAATCTGTAGGTATTCACGGTTTATGCATAAGGTTTATGTTTATGTTTTTTTTTTTTTATATTTTAGTGCCAGCCATATTTAGGCTTTTCGTGCAATGGCAATGATGTCGTCCGTCCATTTCGATCGCGTTCAAAAGTTGTCATTGTCAATATTCCACAGACAATAACGAAACTGACTAGCGTTAAGTTTCATTGGTGAAAGGCGCCCTTATTCTAAAATGATTAAAGTACACTACAGTACTACAAATTCTATAGATAATGCTAATTCAAATGTACACAATTAGGATGCAGCTTGTTTTGACTTAATCTAACATGATTTCAATTAATTAAATAGTTGCGAATTTGATAATTATATTCGAACTGAATCAGAACCTTAATATATATCAAAGCCTGTAGTTTATACCTACACACTCGCAAATACTGTATCATAGTGCGCAAGATATGGGCTGCAAAAAATATACTGTAGTAGTACTAGAGATCTGATTGGTCGGTCTTTCCGACCTGTTGCAGACTGCAAATGCAATCCACCCACTATTTTATACTACGTTATATGCTATGTAGAGCAATGCAGCAATTTTGACCTACACTAGCTCTGCGGGAAGTAGGCCGCGTGGTTTTAACTTCACGGATTGGTCCAGGCTTGTGCCTACGATGGCTGCAATTCCCCTACAAAAGTATATTCCTAACTGTTGAAATGACAGCAGTATTTATCGCATACAGCTTGTTGAAGCTACGTTTGTAGCCAATAGAATCCCAGCGATTGCTCTCGAACGAGAGCTCGTAAAAACTTTAGCTAGACCAAAGACCCTCCTATGAGTCCTAGCTTAGCTTCATCATACATATATACTTAACCTCACTCCTTTTTCACATGGGGGTAGGCAGAACTACCCTATAGAACGCCTGCTACGATCCTTATACACGCTTTTAGCCTCATTATAGTTCATACATCTGATCATACCACTCACGCCGGTTACCAGTACTACGCACCTGACGTTTCTGAAGAACATCACTAGTCAGGTCACTATATGTTGTCCTAGGGCGTCCCTTCCCGGGAGGATACGCCCTAGGATAACATAACGTTTCCAGTTATATCTTCCTTGTAAATACCATTTGTTAGCCACCATTTATTCATCATCTCAACATGACCTAACCATCCAAGCATACTCATATTGCCGTCATTCAACATACCTACAACTTATATCAGAACTGAATAAAATATCACTATTATTGGTCACTATTGTTAGAAGGTAAGAACGAAGTGTGTAAGAAGTCCTAAGATGTTCTTCAACTACCATAAATAATTTAGGGCTAACTTCGCCAATGAAGTGAACACGATCAGCAAGAAACCGCGTTTTAGTCGACATGACAATAGAAGTTAAAATATCGCTGCGGGATTTTAACGCGCACGGGATTTTCTACTCTCGGTATTGAATTGAGTATCAAAAATCCAACAGAATGCATCTCCAAGAGTTTAAAAAAACATTGTTCGATTTTCGGCTCTCGGAGCTGAGTAGTGCGTTGAAGATCCCGTGTGACTTAGATAGATTTCCACGTCCACGTGGGCGAACCTGCTTTCAGAAGTTAATTGTTAGTCCAGGTTTCCTCACGATGTTTGGTTTCAGCTAGAGATGAGTCTGATATCATGTCACATGTAAAAATCGATGATATTTTCAAATAATTTCATCTTGCAATGATGGCGATAAAATTATCAAGGCCCTAAATACAGTGCCATGAATGTTGCAAACTAAGAAAAAAATCATTTGGCGGGTTAACCCATAAGGTAGAAAAGTACGACTTATGCCTACTAAATAACTAATGATAATTTCACTAATCCATTCCGCGATCTTTTTAGCACTAATATAATTAAGTAACGTGATCTTATATTCAACAAAAAATCATTGATGATTTTATCATTGTTCCCGTGATCGATATTTTTTGTCATTGTCGTACAGTCATTGATACATAAAAATCATCACTCAGCCCATCCTTCCCATCACCGATGTCAGTAATGACCAAGATATAGGAGCTCAACTCATAATCAATCTATATTGCTCTCACTGCTTGGACACAGACCGCTCTCGGTGAGAGGGAGCGGGCCGTAATCCGCCACGCGGTCCCAGCGCGGTTTGATAGTGGTCACATGTGTTCAAATTTCCCGCAAGCCAGCGAGCAATTAAAAAAAAAAACCTGCCAAGTGCGAGTCGGACTCGCGCACCGAGGGTTCCGTACAAACCTGTAGGTATACAGGGTTATTTGTAAAACACCAGCAACCTCTCAGGACTATGTTACTAACATCATAATCAACAACTTTTGTTCTATGACTTTTAAAAATTCATCATATTTTAGTTCATCAAATTTTCATACAAAAATAAAAATATTTAAATTGAACGCTCTAAATGTTACGAAGTCTATGCGAAACAAAAGAAAGTGTAGTACATTAGCGAGGGAAGCGGGGTTTGGGCGGAGGGGGCGCTTAAACGTGACCTATAGACGGGCGGCCGATTATTGTATGAAAATCGGATGACCTAAAATATGATTAATTTTTAAAAGTCATAAAACAAAAGTTGTTGATTATGATGTTAGTAACATAGTCCTGAGAGGCTGCCGGTGTTTTACAAATAACCCTGTATAAGTAAAAGTTCACCCATCACGACAATCGAGTCGTAGTTCTGTTCTCTGTCTGTGTTTTGTTCTGTTTATTATATGATGTAACAAAAAATTTACGGTTTTCGCAATATTTTCTTTATCTGTGCTATAAGACGTTGCTTCGTACCAAATTTCAAAATTCTAAATCGACTGGAAGTACCTTTTAGGTTTTGATTCCCTTGCGAGTTTCGAAAATTTGTGGAAATTTGCGGCATAAACGGCTATATCTTTTGATAACGTTAGCTTAGAAGTTTGATTTTTCCCAGCTCCAAGGGACAGTAGTCTTGAGTATTTGATATAAATTTCAGCTTGATATCTCCACGCGTTCCTGAGAAAAAGGGTCTTGACAGACAGACGGACGGACGGACGGACGGACGGACAACAAAGTGATCCTATAAGGGTTCCGCTTTTTCCTTTTGAGGTGCGGAACCCTAAAAAAACAAACGAGCTACCCCGCCTTAAAATAAAACACATTTCACTCATTTCCAGGGAGCGTTCCCAAGACGCGGAGGGCGACTACCCACCCCAGTTTACCATGCGGCTGCGGGACCGGAGGGTGCAAGCCACTTATCCGGTCCGTTTGACCTGTCAGGTCGTGGGCAACCCGCCCCCTACGCTCACCTGGTTCAAGGACGGTGAAACGCTGGTGCTTGACAGTAAGTATTAAGATAACATATTTATAGTCATCGCGGTTCTGATTTCTAAACGATAAATGCTTTTATTTTTACACGCCAATCATATTTTTAAAACTAGTGAGGTCGGCTTTTCCTGCTCGACTATTTTGGGACGAAAGGTCGAAACAACTCATAGAGGTTAATCTTGGTAAGATCCGGTAAAACCAAGTAGTTTGTTGACTTAAATGTTCTTTTGAGGAAAGAACCACACAAATTGAGGGGACCTATCCAGTCAATGCATGCTTTTATCAAAGGGGCTATTCTCATAATCTTAAGAACGCTCACAGTCATCTCGGTCGCAATCTGTCAAAAATACCTCGAGTTTCCTTTGTTTTTGACATTTAATTGTTGCCGAGATGAGACTGCGACTAGATTTTGAACGTTTTTAATTACGAGAATGGGCTTTCAGTAATCGTACAGCTCAACAACGAACTTATGGAGCTCAACACTTCAACGAAAAAATTTGTGACAGGGAGCGGGCTCCGCCATCGCCAGTGTTGGTTGGTAAATGTGCGAGCAGTGGTGATGAATTATCTCTTCGTCACCATTACTACTTTATTATTGCCACTGGGGCACCACTGCTCTCGGACTGGCTTTGATAGATTTGTTCTTAAGACTACACACTTAATGTCTTCTTTTATTTGCATTAATTTCGTTTTCTCTTTGTCACGGGGTGCCGTGCTTGCGAGGAGAGTCGTTTATCTAGAATATATAGATAGAAGGTTACTCCCAGATCATCGAATACAAACTGCACTGAGGGCTGGTTTTTCAATAGTCAGGTTACTTTTGTCAGATAAATAGGTACATATTGCAGTTTGCCAGCTCTTGTATGTAAAATATGTGAAAAATTCAGATTTATTCTTCCGATAAAACTTATCTGAGTATTGAAAAATCATCCTAAATTGTTAATATGCAAATACTCAGATTAAAATAATATTATTATTTTTGCTTCGATCAACAATAATACTAGATTTCTGATGAGCGCAACAAAAACAAGCAGCCACCACCGAGACATTGTATTTTCAACACTATTGCCTAGAAGTTATCTTTTATTAATCCTTAAATATTTTAGTTCTTATTTAAAAAAAAAGTTTGTTTCAATCTAAGTAGTAAATGTATTCCAAACTATAATACACTTTATATTTAAGCGTTAAGGTGTTTAATAAAATATGCCATTACGGCTACCTAAGTGATGTGATTTTGTTCCTAGTCCCATTATGGATTTACTAGTGCTCTTGTTGATCAAATAACTGCACTACTTTTATTTTACTAAGAGCAAATAATTTCCATTTAAATCACCAACCATCATCATCATCATTTCAGCCGGACTGGACGTAGGCCTCCCCCGATGTGAGGGGCTTTGCCATAATCGCCACGATTGGCAGGCGGGTTGGCGATCGCAGTATGAGGGTAAAATGCATAGAGAACGCTGCTGCCGATTCTGTATTAAGTCCCTTAGTCGCCTCTTACGACACTCACTGGGAGAAATGTGTTGGTGCTATTCTTTACGTGCGACACCACAAGGAATCGATCAACACGATGCAAACATTCCAATATTCATGTTCCAGGTCGCCGCAACACCTACCAGGATGAGCACTTCCACACATTAGAGATCGCTCCCACTACACTGGAGGATGGAGGGGTGTATGAGGCGATGGCACGGAACAGCTCCGGGGCAGTCAGCTGTCGCTGTAGCCTGGTGGTGGACAAGGGCATCAGGGCGTACGTGGCTCCCGAGTTCTGCTGCGGATTGGAACCGCTGTACAGACTTTCTGAAGGTAAATTGTTTTATTGCTTGACAATGTTCTTGCTGAGTCATGAATATAAATGTCGATGGCAGAAGAGGGAGTGGTAGGCCAAAAAAAAAATTGTTGGACTCATTCCGATCATTCTGAGACACAGTGGTCACGTGTCAGGACAGAAGCCTGGTCTTCACCGCTTTTTTACCAGTACTGTGTAATTATAAACACCTCTACCAACTTAATAACCTGTACGAATCCGATAAAACAAGGAGGTTCGTTTGTATGTGTTTAAATTGAATTCATCATTATTAATACAGTCGAAAGACGTCCACTGCTGGACATAGGCCTACCCCAAGTGGGGGGTGCCCTAATTGCTAAGGGGTTTATGATCGCAGTATGGTGGTAAAATGCGACTATATAGCATAGCACGCTGCTGCCCATTCTCTAGTAAAATCCTTAGTCTCCTTTGCCGACACCCACGGGAAAAGACCGGGTGGTTCTATTATTTACGTCCAGCATACCTCGCTGTCATTTGTCCCTAATTAGACCATATGGGTCTGATTAGGGATGTTGTGCGTGTTCCGTGTATGGTGGGATAATTAAAGAGTCGGACTCCAAGGAAGTAAATGTCTTTATTTCGGGTTCCTCAATACTTCGTTATAACTAACTAGGTCCGCGTAGAGGCAGGGCGGTGGTATGTAGGTAGGCGACAGGCGAGCCGTTCGCCCGCTCCCTCATATTTCATCAAGAAAGCAACTCATCATATCGTGATAACTAAGCCACCACAGGGACAAATTACAGTGAGGTGTCAGACCACAGCCAGCACACACCAGTGAGAGAGTGTGTTCAATAATCCACCACGCGGGCCCAGGGCGGGTTGGTAGATGACCCATGTCTTCGAATTTTCGGTTCTGGGATATGCCGGTTTCCTAACACTCTTTTTTTCTTCACCGTTTTGAAAACAGTGGTGATGAAATTAAATTTACTAAGTGCTTGCCTCGGTTTATACTCAGCTCACGACATTATTATTTTTATGATATTGAAATCCTCATGGATGTCCTGCACCCCGGGGTGAGTGAAGGGGTCTGTCAGACTCTTACTGACTAAAACCACCCAGTGTTCTCCAGCTACCTTTAGCCGGGGTAATTCGCAGCCGATATGAGTGCGCCACCACTGCGCTTGCGAGTACCAGTTCCCTGCAACGTAAAAACACCTACAATCCCCTTATAATCTTTAATCCACTTTCCAGGTGAAGAGCTCCGAATATCAGCCGTCGTAGAAGCATACCCATCAGTAGGAGTCACATGGTACCGCGATGGCGTCCGCCTCCGCCCCAGTAGGCGCGCCATCATGACGCTAGACAGAGATGGCCAGATAGAACTGGCTCTAGCCTTTGTAACTTACCGAGATGCTGGAGTCTATACTTGCACGGCTTCCAATGAAGTCGGCAGAGCCTCCACGTCAGGGAAAGTGATTGTGGTGGAAGGGACTCAGCCGCGCGAGAAGAGGACGCCGCCTGTTGTGATCAATACTCCTGATGAACTGTGAGTTTTTGCGTTTAATATAAAACCTCGTCTTAATTCCTCAAATGGGTAAACAAATCAGTTAGTTCTATGTAAGAGATGGTAAGATAGAACTCGCCATAGCATTCGTCACCGCGTGTGCCTACTTTTCTGTTGCGTATGTGCTGTCACTTGTCAGTGAGCGTGTCAGTAAGTGTGGTACAGCACTTATGTGGTCACAGGCCACAGCAGCCTCGCATCATTCGTGGTCACGCAATGTGCTAGCACACTTTGTTAGCAGAATGCCTTGCAGAATCGCCATATTAAATTAGTTCGCTACCGATCTATAGTAATTACACTAGCGCCCAACCCTTCAAACCAAGCAAACACCGGTTGGCAAAGAAATTCACTACAACAAGGGTTCCAGGTACTATACGAGGTTCTTGAAGACATTTAAGTCAAGGCTTGACCATTACAGGTACTCCAAGGAGCCAATGTTCGTACGAAAGCCACGCTCGAGCGAGGCCAGGGAGGGAGACACCGTCATCATCGCCTGCGAGGTCATCGGAGACCCCAAACCTGATGTGTACTGGCTCAGGGACTTCTTAAAGGTGAGAAAACAATTAATATTTAACTGACGAGAAAACAAGGAGTAGGTTTTCAAGTCGACGCGTATATTTCATTTTTATGATTCACGTTTTAATGAGTAGAAAGATTACGATAATTCTGCTTTTATTGGAAAGGGTATACTTTGAAGTTGTTGCCGTTTAACATTTAAACAGATAATCTACCACCAACTGAAAAAAAAAAAGTAAAAAAAAACTACTTATCAAAAAAAAAATACCAGTTTAATATGTGGAAAAACAAATTGATTTTCTAAATTTGGAAATAAATAGTACCCATATTAATGTCTGGGTATGAACAGAGGGAAAGACCTTCAGCCTAAAAATGTCAAAAAGTTTAGCAGTGTTATTTCATCAATCAGCCCCAGTTTTAAAGAAACAATACCACTGGGTTAGGTACGCTATAAAAAAATGGTGGGGTAATTATACAGTCTGTTATTCAGTCAATTTCAGGTAAATGGTATACTAGCTTTAGTAATCGTAGTTTAATTTCCTTTCTTTATGGAATTCGAATACGAAGCAGCATGCGTAGCATGACCACCATAGAAAAGGTTTTGTCGCCGGAAGAATAGACAAAATTACAGATTGTAGAAAGATTAAAGACAGAATTAAAATTGTAGAATGATTTGTACCGTTTTATGCTGGCGTAGCATGACAGTTCTATCTCTATTCTACTAAGAATAGACAAAGTTTTAAATTCTACGCGTTCTTCCTAACGTATTGATACAAATATGGTGCTATCATACCATACGTTGGCTGGCCTGTTAGTCTAGTGGTTAGTGACCCTGACTGCTAAGACTGAGGCCGTTGGTTCGATTCCCACCCAGGACAAATCTTTGTGTGATGAGCACAATCATTTGTTCTGTGTCTGGGTGTAATTTATTTATAATATGTATGTATTTAGACATATATAAGTATGTTTATCAGTTGTCTGGTTACCCATAGTACAGGTTCTGCCTAGTTTGGGATCAGATAACGTTGTGTTGGGTGTCCTAAGATATGTAGATATATATACCTCGGAAAGCATGTTAAGTCGTTGCTCTCGGCTGTCATTCTTAGATCTATGGCCGCGGTTAGGGGTCGCCTGAAGCCCGAAAGGGGTACCGTGTTACCCAGTAACTGGTTTGTAAAGGTCGGATAGGCAGGCACTCCTTTTAAAATACTGGTACTCAGCTGCATTCAGTTAGTTCGGAAAAGATTGGGTGGATGATGATGGTGATATTATACCATTATGAAATAGGTATTTCTCGATGTTCGCTCTTGCTTCAATTCATGAAATAAAGATTAATTCACGCACGCGTATGTGCAAATTACAAAAGTGAAAATTGAGCAGTGGTGGCCCAGTGGTATCGGCCTCGACTTACGACTTGAAGGTCGTGGGTTCAAACCCAGGCAGGCACTTTCCTATGTGTAAATAATTTCATCACCATGGCTCTCAAAACGGTGAAGGAAAACATCGTGAGGAAACCGGCATGTCTTAGAACCAAAAATTCGTAGACATGTGACATCTACCAACCCGCACTGGGCCCGCGTGGTGGATTACGGCCCGCTCCCTCTCACCGAGAGGAGGCCCGTGTCCCAGCAGTGGGAACAATAAAGGCTGATGATGATACTATACTATTATAAAGCTGAAGAGTTTGTTTGTTAGTTTGGTTGAACGCGGTAATCTCAGGAACTACTGGTCCGAATTGAGAAAATATGAACTACTGGTGGAATTGAAAAATCCTTTTTTTGTTGGGTTGCTTATTTATTGAGGAAGGCTATAGATTATTTAACATCACGCTACGATCAAAAGGAGCGGAGCAGCAACGAAAAATGGACGAAAACTGGCAGGTAATTCGATGCGACGGGAAGGATTAGGGGAGCAAACATTTGACGCGGACGAAGTCGCGGGCAAAAGCTAGTAAATAATATAAATGTAACGTTTATCCCCAGCCGGACTACTACCGTGACGCATCTCACTTCAAACGCGTCGGCGACGGCCCGGAGTACCGGTTTGAGATACCGCACGCCAAACTAGACTACACCGGCGCCTACTCCGTCGTCGCAAGGAACGTGCACGGAGAAGCCAAAGCGATTATTTCATTGCAAATTAAGGCTAAAGGTGAGATTTTGACTTTACTTTTAGCACTTTCTATCATATTTTATTTCAAAAAACTATATAAGTATATACAGGGTATTTGGCGCATCGACGGATAAATGTCAGCAGGAGTGGCATTTAAGAAATGGGGACTATGTCGCACCCCTAGATCTAAAGGGAACTAACTCAAAATTCTTAATTTTTCAGTTATGCATACCTTCGAGTCTGTCATTTCAATACCTATCGACCAATAAACCAGATTCAAAACTATATCCAATATTCGACTCTAAATATTGGAAATAGTTTTACATCTGGGTGACCCACCTAATCCCCCAAAAAAAATTGTCGGTCAATGCGCCAAACAACCTGTACATGAGATCAGCGTCTCTTATCTGACTACCCAAAAGAAGAAAGACTGAAAAACTGGCCAAGTGCGAGTCGGACTCGCGCACCGAGGGTTCCGTACAAACATTCACGGTTTATGCATAAGGTTTATGTTTATGAAAATATTTTATTTTTTTAAAATTTTTATATTTGAATTGAAGAATGAAAGGTAAATTGTGGTTTACGATTTATGAGGTATTAAAAAAAAACTACTTACTAGATCTCGTTCAAACCAATTTTCGGTGGAAGTTTACATGGTAAAGTACATCATATATTTTTTTTTAGTTTTATCATTCCCTTATTTTAGAAGTTACGGGGGGGGGACACACTTTTCACCACTTTGGAAGTGTCTTTCGCGCAAACTATTCAGTTTAGAAAAAAATTATATTAGAAACCTCAATATCATTTTAGAAGACCTATCCATAGATACCCCACACGTATGAGTTTGATGAAATTTTTTTTTGAGTTTCAGTTCTATGTATGGGGAACCCCAAATATTATTGTTTTTTTTTTCTATTTTTGTGTGAAAATCTTAATGCGGTTCACAGAATACATCTACTTACCAAGTTTCAACAGCATAGCTCTTATAGTTTCGGAAAAAAATGGCTGTGACATACTCGGACAGACAGACAGACAGACATGACGAATCTATAAGGGTTCCGTTTTTTGCCATTTGGCAACGGAACCCTAAAAAACTAAGAGGTCACAGTGTCGTTAAGAGTCCCAGACATAATCTTGGTCAGATCAATGTGAAGACTCTAGATTGATGTCTGACATTGTCTTTTGAGGTAAGAGCCATACAAATTGAATAGATACTACTATAACATAGATCTATAACAGTCGTTACGGTTAGTCAGAAGCCAATAATTTTGGCAACCAGTTATGACTGGTAAGCCAAGGAGTATGTTAAATAGGTAGAACGGGCTGGTGTCCGCAACTCCACGTCTGAGCGCGTATTTTGCGTACGGGTGGGAAATCGGTTATTCGATCCACCCCAGCTCCTCGAGAAAGGCCAGCAACGTCTTGATGTTGCTGACTATCTCACGTAGGGTACCTGGGTTACCGAAGTACTTGGCCCTGTATGTGGCGATCGCCGGGCAGTTTAGAAGCACGTGCGCTGCTGTCTCGTCGTCCTCAATGCAGGCTCTGCACAGCGGACTGTCTGTAGCTCCTATGACAAATAGATGTTTATTAAACGACCCATGGCCAGTTATTGCTGCTGTAACCATACGCAGCTGTCGTTTGTCTAGCCGGAGGACCTGTTTTGTGAGGCGGGCATCGATGGCAGGTAATGCTTCCTTGGCCTGCCTGCACTCACTTTGGTCGACCCATAGCTTAAAGTGTTGATCCCTGGTACGTTTCCTTACCAGAGAGCGTAGGAACCCAAAGGGGAGTGGCGCGATTGGTTCTGGTCCCACCGGTGTCATGCTCGACCCCCTTCTGGCTAGTTCATCGGCGGCATCATTACCTAGCGAACCGCTGTGTCCTTTTATCCACTGAATGGTTATATTATTGAGGCTACCCACCTGGTTGAGGCGCTGGTGGCACTCGTATATTAGCCCAGAGTCAATCGAGTGACTGTCCAGCGCTTGCAGAACAGCCATACTGTCTGAAAGTATGCGGATCGAGTGGTCTTTAACCGCCCTGGCCATGATGGCTGAGGCGGCAAGAGTGATCCCAATGCATTCCGCCTGGAACACTGTGTTGTGGACTCCTAATGGTGTGGCTATATGTATGTTGAAGTCCTGCGAGAAGACTCCAGCACCTGTGCCACTGTCTGTTTTTGATCCGTCCGTGAAGATGCGCAGCTCAGTGGGGCGCAGACCCTCACACCGGCGATCTTCGTGAAGCTGGATTTTGTATTTTTTATCAAATATGAATTGTTTAGGCACCCGGTCAATTATAGCTTTGGTAATGGGGAACTCATTGTTGAGTTCCTTAAGCAGCGCGGTGTGATGTGTGTCTCTCTTCCTCCAGAGGTTAGTTGTGTTCAGACGCGCTGCCGCCATCGTGGCTTCCTGCTGTATGAACAGGTGGAGCGGTGGTAGTCCCAGCATGGCTTCCATGGCTGCAGTCGGAGTAGTCCTCATGCAGCCCGTGACCGCCATGCAGGCTAGTCTTTGCATGCGTTGAAGTTTGTTGCAGCCTGTAATGAGCTTGGTGCGGGGCCACCAGACCACGGCCCCGTAGGTGATCATGGGTCGGATCACTGCGGTGTATAGCCAAAGTATGATTTTGGGGGATAGGCCCCACCTCTTACCTATCATTTTCCTGCATTGCCAGAATGTGATGCAGGCCCTGTTTAGTTTGCTGTCTAAATGACTACTCCAGTTTAACTTACTGTCAAGAATGACCCCGAGGTACTTGACTTCGTTGGCCAACTGAAGTTCTGTATTGAACAATTTCGGTAGGCGGAAGGGGCCTAAAGCTCGTTTATGGGTGAACATGACTAGCTCAGTTTTGGTGGGGTTCACTGAGAGGTCATATTCATTGCACCATTTCTCTACGATACGTAGTGCTTGTTGGGTAAGGTTAAAGATCGTGCTCGTCACCTTCCCTGAGACAAGGATGGCGAGGTCGTCCGCATAACCTATTGTGTAGTAGTGATTGGCATTGAGTCTGGCGATTAATTCGTTAATCACCAAATTCCATAGAAGGGGTGACAGCACCCCTCCTTGGGGGCAGCCTCTGGCAATCATGGCCAGCTGCTGCTCATCCTCTAGGCGAACCACGCGCTTGCTTAACATGTTTGTGATCCAGTCTATGAGTACCTGTTCAACTCCATGTCTGGAGAGGGCGCTGCTGATGCTGGAGAAGTTTGTTTTGTCGAAGGCTCCTTCAATGTCTATGAAAGTACCCAGGCAGGTCCCTTTCTGATGAATCGATTCTTCTATCTGGCTAACTACCAGATGAAGCGCCGATTCGGTGGACTTACCCGAGCTGTATGCATGTTGATTACCGTGCAACGGTAGGGCTTTTAGAGCGCCGTCCCTCAGCTCCCGGTCGCACAGCCTTTCCAGGGTCTTTAGAAGGAAAGAGGTCAGGCTGATTGGTCTGTGGGATTTGGCGTTTGTGTAGTCACCCTTACCTGGTTTAGGGATGAATATTACTTTCACTTCCCTCCATCCTTTGGGAACGTATCTAAAGGCCAGGCACGCTCTCATTAAAGGCACCAGTCTTTCTGCGATGAGGGTTCCACCCCACTGTAGTAGGGCGGGAAACACCCCATCCGGGCCAGCGACCTTAAATGGATGGAAACTCCGGATGGCCCATTGAAGTTTCTCTAGCGTGATTACCTTGCCAGCATAAAACCAGTCATTGTCTGATGGTGTTTGAGTTGCATCTTGCCAGTCGATTGCTTGCGAGAAAATACATCCCGGGAAGTGTGTTTCGATAAGGACGCGTCTCGTTTCTTCTGGCGAGGATGTGAGAGTGTTGTCTGGCTTGCGAAGGGTTGTTGGACCCGGTGTAGTTTGTTGCGCCAGTACTTTCCTTACCCTGTTTGCTTCCTGGCAGGACTCAATGCTACCGGTGTATTTGCGCCATCCCGAGGTGCTCCTGAACCTGATGCATTTTTTGTAGCAGGATTTGGCTGCGTAGTACTCATCCCAGTCCTCATCCGCACATGTATTCATGGCTCTATTCAAAGCTTTCCTTACCTTCCCGCGCTTTCGCTCCAAATCCGCACCCCACCAAGGCTGTTTGCCCGGTGTACTACGAGGGGTCGTCTCTGGGCACGCAGTTTGGTAGCTGTCTATCATTGATTTAGTGAGGTATTCTACTTGTACCTCGATCTGTGTAGTGTCCGCAAACGACGTCGGATCGCTTGATGTCGCAAGTTTGGATACTAGGCTGCGTGTGTAGGTACCACGATCTGTGTTGCGCGGTTTGCGGCGCGGAGCTA
The DNA here is from genome assembly GCA_947507805.1 of Aporophyla nigra. Taxonomy (NCBI): domain Eukaryota; kingdom Metazoa; phylum Arthropoda; class Insecta; order Lepidoptera; family Noctuidae; genus Aporophyla; species Aporophyla nigra. The sequence goes on along the minus strand of OX382291.1, from coordinate 30,081,423 downwards.
CTGGCGGGACAGAGGCCTGGATGTCGAAGCGGATCCATCTGTGGTCAGAGCAGGAGGCCTCCCTGGAGACCTGCCACCCAGTGGTAATTTCCGCCGCGGCCTCTGTTGCCAGAGTGAGATCAATGATTGTGCGGCTTCGTCTGGTTACGAATGTCGGTTCGGAGCCAGTGTTTAGTATGGATAGGTTAGTCGAGAATAAGTAGTCAACCAAGGCCTTACCTCTCTCGTTTTGCGTGTCCATACCCCACAGCTGGTGATGAGCATTGGCATCGGCACCGATGATGACCTCAAGCCCGGAACTCTCGCAATAGCTCACGAGGCGGGCGAGGTCATGCGGGGGCGGCGACTCCGCTTCGGGCATGTAGGCCGAAGCGAAGACGATTGCCATCTCCATGGCGCCGTCACGCTGTATAAACAGCTTCACTGCAGAGATATCTCTGCAACAGAATTCAGTTAGAAGCTGTGTTTTAAGGTTTCCTGTGACATAGATACACGATCTGGGTTGATCATGATCAGTAGTAACCAGGAGCTTACCGCCAAGATTGGAGAGTCCTTGTATGTGGCCCGCTCTAATCCACGGCTCCTGGATCAGGGCGATGGCCGTTTGTTGAACCTCCAACCACTTCCGGAGCTGAGCCGTTGCGGTCTGACTGTGGTGGAGGTTTGCTTGGAGGATTTTACATGTCGACGAGGAGGACGCCATTGCTGGTCGATTCCTCTCCGTCTTCCTCCAAATAGAGCCCGGCAAGCAGGCCGCCCTCGTCGAAGTCAACCTCCTCCCGGCGCGAAGCCGGAGACAAGGTTATGTCGTCCGACTCCTCGCCCGATGAAGGGACAGCGCCCAAGGTGGCAGCAATTGGGGCGGCCGATTCTGCTACAGCGGGTTCGGCCGCGGTCGCTACCGGGTTGTTTGGTGGAGGAGTCGACTCCCCCGCCGGTGTCTGTGGCTGCCGCAACAGAGCCTCTGAAATGGCTCCCGTGGCGGAGTCCCATCCCTGGGGGACATCAGTGAACCTGCCGTTCCTACCCTGGAACTGCAGGTACACCTTCCCTGCCCCCAAAGATAGACGGCGACCCGCGCCCATCAGGGTCGGGATTTGGTCCACCGGGACACCGACCACCACGAACCATGCCGAGGCCTGCTTGTCGGCATGCAGCAGCAACCAGCGTTTGACGTCGACCCAGGGGTTCTGGTAACTGAGAGCACGGCCAATATTGGTCGGCTCTCCGAGGACCCCCTGCTCGTCGGGGATCACGATGCCACATCGTGCCCGTCTTTGGATATCCGACTGACTCTTGACTACTAGCGTCAGGTTAGTAGGAAGAGTCATTCCGGATATTGTTTTCCTTAGCCAGGCTAAGGTGTGGTCATTTTCGCACCACAGTTTGAGGACACCACCGGCATACAGCGGCTTTGCATTAAAAGTCGGCGCCGTGGTGTCATGTTTCGGTGAGCAGGCCTCGACCAGGATCTGCTTCTGAATAGCAGCTAGTACCTGGTCCGATATGTCACTGCTGATGAATCCAGTGCGGTCACAAGTGACCGCTACATCGAGGGTGGCACTAGCAGCTTGGACGTAGCTTCTGTGAGCAACCCGTTTGGATTGATCAAGGCGCGGCCGCTTATGCTCTCCACGAGGTGTGATAGTCTCGTTGAGAGCTCGCTTGGCCGCGGCCTGACCCTTCCCTCCGGGTTGCTGAGTCTTTGCCGGCGCACTGGATGACGGTCGGCTGGTCGTCGGACGGCTTAAGCTGGCCTCCGCCTGCGACCGCTTCCCAGCGGCGAAGTTTAGCTGGCCGCTAGTTGGTTTGCCCGAACTAGCGGCAGTGGCCTGGTTGTTTGGAGGCCCCCTACCTGGCCTTCTGCGAGCCTGACGGCGCTCCTTCCGCGTCATGCGCTGTGCTGTGGCAGCTGGGGCGCATGAGGGGTTTGTGCAAGGGCAACGGGCTTGTTGAGTGCTTTTACCCTTGCCCTTGCCCCGCTTCTGTACAACCTTCCAGGCGCGAGAGATCGCGTCCTCGTGGGTGTCGGTCACCGTAAGATCGGTGGCGACCTCCTTATGGGAGGAGGCTAGAGGAGCCGCGGAGGTAGGATGGTGTGTCCCAGTGCCAGTAATAACCGGCACCGGTGTTAGTTTGGGAAGGGTCGGACCGACAGCGGTGTTAGACTTCGCCGTGGTCCTCCCCTGAGTTTTGGAAGGGCTGGTACTGGTCCCAATCAGCGCCGACGCCCTTTGTTTGTTTTGGGACTTTTTTTGTTTGGTCTTAACTGTGGTTTTCGCCACAGCCAGACCGGCGCCCGCGCTGGTACCCGCGGCGTAAGCTGCAGGGTGTCCAGGGGCAAGAGTAGTGCGAGCACCACTCTTGGGAGCTTCATCGGCTTTCGCCTCTACTCCGAGTTTGTTGGTTTTAACTGGGGTTAAATTATCCATGTTAAAAGTTGTGAAAGGATTCGTCTCTCTGGCTCCCACCCTCCATGGAGCCCGCACCTGGGAACGTCTTGCTATAAAAAAGCTCGAACGTTAGGATTACCAGAGAGATATAGGGGCGCAAGGCTGGTTTACAGTGCGACATCGGGTGCTCGATCGGGTTGGCCCCCAACGAGCTGAACAACCCTCTCTTACACCGTCAGCATGACCTTTACCTACCGCTTCGGTCATCCGAGGACAACCTCCGCGGACCTCACGCACCTCGCCTGTGGCCCTCTGACGGGACACTGTGGCCATTTCCCTACCCCTGGCTAGTGGGTAGGGCCACCGTTTCGCTTGAAATCCAGACCAAAGGGGGCGTGTTGCCTCACGGACACATAACAACCAGCGCCGTTCGGCTCAACCCCCCAGGACTCCTTCATCCCCGCTCACGGCGCTCAACTGCGCAGGTCCTAGCGCAGGTGACTGGTGCCTCCTAACTCGCCATCAGCTGCTTTTAGTGACAGTCGAGCCCGCCACCACCCAGTCACAGGGTGGTCACGTTCCGGAGTGGAAGTTAGGCAGGTGGGAGTTGGGTGGAGATTGGGGATTTGGGTGGGATAGTGTGAGGAGGGGTTGTGGTATTTTGGGGCAGGAAGGGGGTTGGGGACAGGGAATGAGGGTTTGTGCGGGAGTGGGGAGGGGAGAAAGGTGAGGTAAAGTCGCCTGGCGGTTTCAGTTACGTCTATTTCATAAGGAATTAGACCAAGAACGGGGTGGCAACCTCGTGAAGGTGTATCCGCCAGACTTGCCTTGAGGATCTATACGACTTCAGCGCTCTCCCTCAAGACCCCGCCACTCTGCTGCCTCTGAGGGAGGCGGCAGAGTAGGACTGCATCTATACTACCAAGCAAAGCCAAGCAAAGCGTGTCGTTGTGCAACCGCAAAAGCATAAATACAGACCCCCCCCCTAAGTATGTTATTACGGAGTATGTTATTACCTAGTGCCTGGAACATTATCATCTTATGGTGATTTCCAGAATAAGTAAAAGCTACATAATCTAAAAGCCAGACATACTATTTTATACACTGATTTTATTTGATATGAATGTCAAAATCAAAAGTCATTTATTCAAATTAGGCTGAGGATCAGCACTTTTCGAACGTCAAAATTACAAAAGACAGTCTCCCCAAAACGCCCACCCGTCACCACTTCCTAGTGCTTTAGCTGGGAAGAAGAAGTGGTGCAACAAACTCCCCAGCAGCAAAGAATTTGCCTCTAATCCCCTTAGCTAAAGGCTGAGTAATTACAGCCGCACGGGTCGACCGATCAGGTTAAGCGACGCTTGCCACAGTCGATCCGTAGTTTGGTTTAGACCGTCTTTTCGTTTTGACATTACAAATCTATTAAAAAATACGCAAAGCAAAAACTTGGTACCCCCTTTTTACGAAACTTACGCGGATGGAGGAGTTTGAAATTTGACACATTTAAAGATTGTATGGAGAAGAAGTGTTGAAAGCTAATATTTTTATATCATAATGCAGTATTTAAAACTTAAAATTTAAAAGAATTATGGTAGAATTTCGACCACGGTCAGATTGCTACTTATATCTGAATAGGCCTTTAACGCCTTAGCCGTTCTCTATCAATCAATATTTTGGTAATGCAAAGCGAACGATTTACATCGAAACTGCCTCTATCAAAGAAAAGCATGTACTCAAACACCGTTAGCTACAGTTTTTAATTTATCGTTACTGCTAAACTAAATGTGATCCTTGTTTTCAATACAGTAAGGTTGATGTTATGTTTCTGCCACTGACAAGTCTTTTACAATCGCAGTGACCTTTATAGACGTTATTGTAAGGTTGCTATTTGTTTGCTGCTATCAGAGGTAGGTATAATATCCGTGAGAGGACTGTAAGTTCAAATTTGTTCCACGCCATTGTTTTGTGGCCGGTTAGTGTCCACCCCAAAAACACTTGACTTACCCACACAATCATTATGACATCTCTCTTACGCCCTTCGAATATTCTTGGCACGCCCCGTGACGTGGCCCACTTCACTGAACAAATAGCCCTTTTTGTCACACAATTTACGTTTTCACGAGAACGGTTGGTGTGAGTCCCTTATTCTGCTTTGTATTGCGTTAACTGTTAGGGATGGGCTTAAACATACGTTGATTTATTTGTAGGTGAAGCGGTTGTCGATACGGCTAAACTTTTTTTGTTATTGAAAACCGTTAATGAGTCGGTAAACTGATATTTTTCATCGACGCATTCGAAGTTCTTTCTAAGAATTCGAAGTCTCGAGTACTAAGTCATTTAAGTGTAGCTGTGTACTGAGGTACTATCCTTTAATAAATATTGTAAGTTTGCCTGAAGACAGGACCACGTCAGGCTAATTTTTTTTTTAACTTTTTAATTACTGTAGATACGTAGTTGGTTCCGCTACGGTAAGTAAAGATTTTTCTACTGTATTTAAAAAAATACTAGCACAGTGCTCGATATTGCGCTGTTTAAAATATCTAAGTGAAACACAATGTTAATAGGAACTTAGGAATTTATAGTGCTTACTTCCGGCAAGTACCTAGTCAGCAAACCTTAGCTGTAACAGCGAAATAATTTCTCTTAAATCACAAGTCCGTATTATGTATTAGAAATAGCCACGGCTAGGTGAACGATAGTGCTGCCTCTAGAGAACAATTACTTAACTAAACTGTTCAGTGATCCCAGGGTGACCACGATTAGTTCGTATTAAAACACACGAGCAGCACGTCTACCGCAGAGGCAGTAAGTCTTCACCCCTCAAAACACTTGACTTACCCACACGATCACTATGACATCTCTCTCTCGCCCGCCGAAAATTTACAGTCTGGCACGCCCCGTGACGTGACCAAATTCACTGAGCAATTACCCCATTTTGTCACACAATTTACGTTTTCACGAGAACGGTTGGTTTGGGTTATTCTGTTTTGTATTGGATAAACCGTTAGGGGGCGGACTTAGACATACGTTTATTTATTTGTGGGTGAAACTGTCCTGTTGCTTAAGAAAACGGTAGTAGAGTTTCTATTCGTGCATTTGAACTTTTGGTTCATTATAAGTTATTTGTAGCATTTTGAAGCTTTAACTGCCCCGTTGGTCTCGTGGTCTCAAGCGCGACTGCTAAGCGTGGTATCCTGAGTTCGATTCCCAAATCGGGCAAAGTGTTTTTCCGTTAGGAATTTCTTAATAACAGCCCGGAGTTTGAAAGTTGTCGGTGTGATACCCCCGTGCCTCAAAAAGCACGTTCAACCGTTGGTCCTACGCCTGATCTCTCTCCGGTCGTATCGGATTACCGTCCTATCGGACTATGAGAGGGAAGCGTGAGTGCTCTTGTGTCTGCGCACACACATGAGCACACCTATCTTCCGCGCCGATGTCTAGTCTCCGTTGAGATTGGCCGCCGTGGCCGAAATACGGTCTGGAGGACTATATGTATATAAATTATCTCATCACCACTGCTCTCAAAACGGTGAAGGCAAAAATCGTAAGGAAATCTAGAATTTGGCATGTCCTAGAACCAAAAGTTCGAAGACATGACTGTGACATCTACTAACCCGCACATGGCCAGTATGGTGGATGAAGGCCCATTCCCTCTAAGCGAGAGGAAGCCGAAGTCTCAGCTGTGGGAACATTATAGGCTATTGTGTGTTATGTATGTAAAAACTACGGGAGCTACTTCAGATTGAGTTAGATATTTTAATAATATTTTATAACCTTTGCTTTTTCAGATCCATCATCATCGGACGATTCACACAACATAAGATATGGGTAAGCACAAAACGTTGTGTTACTTTTGCAAATTAATATAATTATTTTATAAATCTGTTTAATAAAATCCTAAATATTTCCTACTAGTATTTAAAAGTTTTTACCGAACTTTTTACTTTTACCGAATCTTCGGCCGAAATCACTTCATGTAAAATACTGGTAATCTGCTGCATCCGGTTAGACTGGAAGCCGAGCCAAATATATTAAAAAGGCTAGGCTAGATGACGATGATGATTGTTTTCGGGCGAAGTTGGTATTCGATTGAAACCCTGTTCGGCCCAATCCCTAGCTTCTTCTATACGTTATTAGTGTCTTAATTAATGTGAATGGTAAAACCGTCGCTTTGAATGGCGAAGACGACAAAAGTTGTGCTGTCGACGCGCTTGCGGTGCTACTTAATTTATTAGTGTAGAGTAGGTACTACCGTTTCTAGAAACTGCTGGCGCGGTGATTTCGTGCAAAGTGAGACAATCTATCCATCATTTGTTGGTCTGGCACTTTCTACTCTAAAAGTATTACTTATAAAGTCTTTTTCTCCTTGCAGCCGCGTGGAAGTGATTCCTCGCTTCGACCGAGAGCTGACAGACTTGCTGTCGTATGACGGCGACGCGATCGAGTTCGAGTGCCACGTCACAGGCAACCCCGAGCCTGACATCCGGTGGTTCCACTACAATGAGGTATGATCAGCGAAGAAAAAAGTTTTATGCCCAGTTCTACTAACACTTAAAATTACTGAATAAAATCTTCAATTTATTCATTGACAGACAAAGTAGTTCCTAACCTTCTGAGTCTAGAAATAGGACATTTTGAAAACACCTTATACAACATGTAACGTAATTAACGCACACCCTCTTAAGGGGTCATTGCACTCATCATTATGAACAACTTTTACTATGGGACCAAACCTGCAATAGCGAAAAAAAATCAGCTGTTTCATATATTTTGGTCGATTGAACTTTTGAATTGTATATACGTACGTATAACAAAAGTGAGCACTAAAGAAGAATTTTGTTTTAATGTATACCTTAATCTTAAATGGTATGTAATGTAGGACGCCCACAGGCTAGATGGAACGAGGATCATCGCAAGGTAGCTGGTAACAGCTGGATGAGAGGATACAACAATTGGAAAGGCTTTTATCCAGCAGTGAACTGCTGTAGACTGATAATGAATCCTCTAAAATGAGGTTTCAAGTCTGTTTCGAGCACACGGCTTGTGCCTACACAAATGCGCGCAAATTTGGGATATAATATTTCGCCGCTGATTCGAGCGTCCCTTAGCCCATTAGGAAGGCTATTGCCCAAAGTTTAGGCTCTGGTTTCCCTACTATCAGCCGCAAACAGATTGGAATCCACGGAGTATAAAAAGAAGGCCCTGAAATGGTAGTCGCCTACATTTGGTTTTTCTACAACGATTTTCTACTGAATGAGTAGGTAAAAAAAGAAAAAAAGATAGGTAAAAAAAAAACTCTTGTAATCTCTTAAAAATGTAGAGTTATATGTCTACGACAATACTCTGCACGCAGTTGGGAGAGGCGTCCAGCAGTGGGTTGCAACAGGCTCATGATGAGGCAAGAAGCTACGTTATGTAAAAACTAGTGTAAAAAGACAAATAAGCGGAACGTCACTTGTTTTCCGTCACTATGATCTAAGACTGGAGTGTACCTGGAAAATATCTGGTTATCCCCACAACCCCTGTATCGTTGCAAGCACCTATCAGCATAAAGTGTTAATGCGTTTCAATGCGCACCGAAAACAGACCAAAGTAATTTCCCAGCAATTATTTTACAATGTCATTTAGTTTGATGTACAGAATGCGTAGATGACACTTTGTATCTTTAAACACTCTATATAATAGGTACTATTATAATTTTCCAGATTATACACGACTGCCCGGACTTCGAGTCTTCGTTCGACGACGGCGCCGCGCGGCTGAAGATCAAACAAGTGACAGCTGAAGACGAGGGCACATACACGTGTGAGGCCTCCAACAACCTCGGCAAGGCCAAGTCTAGTGCTTGCCTTGTGGTGTACCGTGAGTAGTTCATTTCATATGAATATATTATGTTACAACATCGATTCTTGTTTCATGACTTTTAGAGGGGACACTACAGTACACAAAAACAGCTTCGTGGTTCAACATGAAACGATACCATCTACTATGATAGATTTGTAAACTGACGAAACTCACAGCCCACTCCCTCCCACAGAGAGGAGGCCTTTGTTCCAGCTGAGGGATCGTTATCTAGGCTAATTGTGATGGTTGAAATGTTAATCAGTTTCTGTTTCAAAGCTTTTCAACAAGCAAGCTAACTTAGATAAATCAACAAGCCCAACCCAAATCAATGTAGTATGTGTGGTGAATTTTTATCCTGAAGAATTAATGTTAGGAGACATTTTATTTTCGTCCAATTTGAAAGAAAGAAACATATCTAATTTGGGACACAAACAGGAAATATTTACATCAATAATGAAGAACATTTAAACTAACAAAATAATGATGACAAAATTAAGACTTTTTCGACGCTAAAAATTGAGAGTAAAAACGGAGAGTAAATTCAAGATAAAAAGTAAATGGTGCTGTGCGTGCAACTGTGACTAACCAGTTGATGTCCGAAAAGACTTGACTAGCTATTCACAATGGTATGCTGGTGCTTACACTCATGTGAGTGTTGGGTGTGGCAAAATAAGCATGGAAGTAGAATAAATGCTGTAGAAATTCATTTCTTGGGACGCAAGTGTTGTATGACTATGAATGTGTAAGTGGCTGAGGAGTGTTGTGATAAGACAAGGATGCGGTTTAAATGAAGATGTAGTGTATAAAACTGAAAAGAGTAAGCTTAGATGGTTTTAGTCATGCTAACAGGGTGAATGTTAACAAAAGGTAATAATTTATAAGGTAGATGTGAGTGGAAACGCTAGAAGGGCCCTAAGCGGACATACATTATTGCTCAAAAAAGTTAGGTGTGTAGTACGTGATCGGCGTGCGTATATGATCAGATTTTAGAACACAAACGAGACAAAATGATGATGAAATGATGTAAGAATCGTACCAGATGGCTTTTCGTAGTTTCTGCCTAGACTCCAGGGAAAAAAGCGTCTTTTCATTTATATGTCGAAGTCTTACAGGTTTATTTATCTGAAGGTTTGGTGGAGGTGATTATTATTATTGATTGGTATTATGGTAATCTCCAGCACCTGGCGAGCCCAACACGCTGAGCCAGCGCCTGCGTCGCCCGCCCGCATTACTGTCGGCCGCGTCCACGCCACGCTCCACACCTCGCAGCACGCCTGCCAGATCCGTTTCCAGAACACCTGGTAAGACTTGCATGCAATTCACGATTAACGTAACGCATTGGTGAGCATTGGTGGCCTAGTGGTAACAACCGCGACTTTCAAGTAGTAAGTCGTGAGTTCGAACCCAAGCAGGCGCTTTACTTTGTGTAAATTATTTCATCACCACTGCTCTCAAAACGGTGAAGGAAAACATCGTGACGAAACCGGTATGTCCTGAACCAAAAATTCAAAGACATGTGACATCTACCAACCCGCACTGGGCCCGCGTGGTGGATTGTGGCCCACTCCCTCTCACCGAGAGGAGGCCTGTGTCCCAGCAGTGGGAACGTTCTAAGCTGCTGATGTGTTATGCACTGACCAAATTGAAGTGAATCCCGAAAGAGATACCGTGACCCTGGCACATGGGCAACTGAAGGAACACGGGTGGGTTTTTAGTCAGTAAAAGTCTGACACGCCCTCTCGCTCCGCCCAGAGCGGGAGAAGTCATTTGACGATTTCCCATCCAGAAAAAAAAAATCCCGCGGGATACGGGTCAAAACCACCAGCAGCAATTGTTTCAGCTGACTGTATGGTTCAAACTGATTTCCTAATTTTACATTCGCAATCAAGTTCCACGGCGCGCGCAGGCTCACCTCCACGTGGGCAGAACATAAATGTGTAAAGTGTATGTCTAAAAACACATGTAATATTTCGTTTTCACCTTGGTGACGTGACCGTATAAATTTTTTAAGAGCATGGCAGTTAAGACTATATTATATTCACTCAAATGTATATTGGAGCATTTGTTCCCTTTTATAAATGGTTCTGATTGACACGTCATGTTTGTGAACGGGTGCTGTCAGTTGAGTCTGGTCATCTCTTAACTGCCAGCAGTTGTCTTTAAAGTTTTATTTTGTTTTACATTGTATTGTACACTGTTCCTACATAAAGAAGCAACAAGAATACTATTCCCAGGATTTTGTAATACGTAGATATCTTGATATAGTGACTTTTGATTTTCTTGCCGGTTCATCTTCGTAATTCAACTAATTGACCGACTTTAGACGGTTCAAAAGTGCCTGTAAATGGTTAATTGACATAAATACTTATAGGTGATACGTATTACTTAATTGTTGATATATATAATAGGTATACTGTTGTGTGTAATTAATATCTTTGAAACTAAGTAGAGTACTTTGTGGCTTATTAAAACAATAAGAATACTTCTAACGTGAACACATTTTACACCCACATCAGGAGCCGTATTATGAAGCATTAATCCCACCATGGTTCCAGCCGGAAAAATTTTGGTGCTATACAAGACCTTTGTATGACTTCGTCTTTCTCTCGCTCTTAAATCATGATGGCTAAAAGGTCATAGTTAGGTACCAGATAGTCCTGCCTTTGGCTGCTCCCAGCTGGTTACCCTGTTGGTTGACCTTTATATTTTAATCAGGTTCGGTGCAGGATCAACTAGGTATTTTCACACATCAGGATAATGCAAACCCTCATTTCTTTACTATTTGACTGTCCTGTTAGTCCAGTGGTTAGTTACCCTGACTGCTAAGACTGAGGTCGTGGGTTCGATTCCCACCCAGGACAAATGTTTGTGTGATGAACTCAATTATTTGTTCTGTGTCTGGGTGTAATTTACCTATAATATGTATATATTTAGAAATATATAAGTATACTAGCTGACCGTACAGATATTGTCCTGTTTCCTAGAACTTGATAACAGCGCCATGGCCATGGACAGCGTATTTAGAAATATATACGTATATTTATCAGTTGTCTGATTACCATAGTACAGGCTTTGCCTAGTTCGAGATCAGATAGCGTTATGTTGGTTGTCCTAAGATATTATTAAGATTAAAATTTCTTTAATAACTATTTTCTTCTATTTATAGGCCCAGACACCACCCGCCTCTGCAGTCCATCCCGACAGATGGCACCTTCCTTCTACACGTACCCCTTCAACAAAGTAGTGGAAGAAGGAGACCATGTGACCTTCAAATGTGCCGTCAAAGGCCAGCCAGCCCCCTGGGCCACGTGGGACAAGGACGGCATCATCATTACACCTTCCGCCAGATTCACCATCAAAGAAAAGGATGAGCTTCTTAGGATACTCGAAATTGAAGAGGTTGGTGATTTTAATCACTTTATTTTATACTAGCTTTTGCCAGCGGCTTCGCCCGCGTGAGAGCCAAAGTTACCCCGCGGGAACGTACTACCGGGATAAAAAGTACCTGATGTGTTAATCTAGGTTATAAACTAACTTTGTTTCAAAGGAGATGTTTCATTTTCGGCCATCAGATGTACATTTATCAAAAAAGAGGAAAAAATACTACAAATCAGGGAAAAATATTCCCTAGTTAATTTGCGCCTGATTTGTTGTGTACAAAAAATAATAGTTTTTAAATTATTACCATGTTTTATTCAACATGGCGTCTCGTTTGCTTGCAGACTTCATTCGTTCTGAAATCATGTCTCATCAAATCAATGTTAAGTAGAAAATAATTAAAAAATGTGTGTATTGTTGTAGTGTTAAAAATAAATTACTATTATTCTCTTGTAAATATTTTTGAGTAAACATAATTAAGTGTGATCATTTCATCGTTACAAAAATCTTTAGTCTCCATTCTTGAAGTGTGTTTCTAAACGAATTCAAAATAACCACTTGCTAACTCTTAGGACAAACGTCAAACATTTTTAATTTTTATTTTGTACATAAAAACCATTTGATATTATGAAAAAAATTTTACTTTATTCTATTCATGAGTAATTTACCCAGCTTCGCTAAACAGTACACGTTATGGCCGGAGCCCCATATAAAAATGAAACATCTCCTTTCATCTAAATCTGTTGAGTAGTTATTGCGTGAAAGAGTAACAAACATCCGTATATCCATACTCACAAACTTTCGCATTTATAATATTAGTAGGATTTATAATATTAGTAAGATTTACCAAATACGTGATTTGTGTTGTCGGAAACATGTCTTCTACACGCGCAAAGTTCTGCAACATGATTTCAGCATCAGAAAAACTTGATAATTTTTGATGATCACGAATAAAATTGTTCCTCTCCTGGTTTTCAAATTCATTTCGTTACGAGTTCCAAGACTGTGAAAACCTTGGTATTTCTGGAATTGTTCGTTTTTTCTAAGGTGCCAAAGTAGGTTTGATTCAATTTATATCCGGTTTATGGCAATACAAATGCATCGCTTCGAGACTGGTGGTAATCCACTGATAACAGCTGCGTGTTGTCGTAGGTTTTAATAATTGATTGATTGATTGTTGGTTTTTTTAATTGTATCATCAGCACTGGTTTCCAAACGGTGAAGAAAATTGTCGTTAGCAAACCAGCGTCCCCAAGTGCAAAAAATCGAAGAGTTGTGGCATAGCTACCTACCCGTATTTGACCCGCGTGTTAAATTACAATATTTACGGTCCACTTCGAAGAGAGGGGGCCTGTGTCCCAGCAGTGGGAACATTATAGTCTGATTATTGTTATGGCAATAGACTCTACATAATACTTAAACATAACTAGGAATTTAGGTGTGCTATATACACCACTGGCGAACCCTTACGGGACAAAAGGTGTAGGTATTATTAAGATTGTTGCTATCGTTTCCAGGTTACAATCGAAGACGTCGGTATCTACAGGATAACTGTTGAGAACGAGTTCGGCAGGGCTGAAGCGTCTGCCCGTTTGGAGGTGATCACTCAGAAGGGCAAGTTCTACGCAGGAGTGAGAGCATACAGCCCCTCTCCGAGGAAGTCCCTGACCTACCGGAGGTATCCCTCGGTTCCCAGACAAGACTGAACATCTGGATCTTTATGATTACGTAAGTTTTCTCATCCCTCAGTTTGCTACAGTCTTGAAATGTTGATTGTATTTTTCGGTCAAACGTTAAAATACAATCAGCTTTTCGGGTAGTAGGAGCGATGCGAATGCGGGTACCCGTTTTTTATGTAAACTTTGCGATTTTTGGCTTTGCGTAGGTAACTCGTTGGTATCGCAATATTATTTTCTCAAAAAATAATATTTATTTCAGGAAAGGAAACGTCGCGCGTGAAGATAATAACAATAATTAATTTAATTTGTTTTTTTTCTATTGTAATTTATTTTCTGTGCATTTTATTTATTACTTTTTTACTCGTATGACGTAACTATTGTTTTTAACTGCGAAGTAAGAAATGTTAAGTTTTTTTGTTTATTTTTCTGTTAGGTTTTTTAAAGGTCGGTTTACATTTCTGACATTTAAAATGAACCTCTAAGAAACTAGATTACTATATTGTAATAGATTTATTTCTAAGGTTTGCGTTTTTAATTGCATATAAAAGTTTTGATAGGAAAATAGTAAAAAAGTGTATTTATTATTAAGATCGTAATGTGCAGCTAAGCACCTACTTAAAAAGTGAGTTTAAATTATAATACTTAAAATTAAAGCACATTATCTTCACCTTTTGTTTAATTATTAAACTAAAAATATTTGAATAAGGATTTTTGTTTTGTCTGGGCTCCAAAAATCAATGGGTTTAGGATGTTAGAGTGAGACGATAACAGCTACGCGTTAGAAAGAGAGCGAAGCGAAATATGGAGCAACCTAATCACGAGTGAAATTTCTATCGACATGTAAATCGACCTAATCGACCATAGCTCTTAGATACATTATAAAGTATTATTTGTAAAGATTTATTCTGCGTTGTCTAAGTTAGATAGTCCTAACATCCAAAGGTAGCACTTCGGGGTAAAGAGGATTTCAAATAAATTTTATGACGAGTTACTAATTTGTGTGATTATTTATACTAAACGTCCACTTTTACTAACGTACTCAATAATAATATCAGCCCATTACTATCGCAGGGCAGAACCAGTGCCTCTTCATCAAACAGAGAAGGTATGAGCACTGATCATCACGGTTGCTCAGTCCAAGTTCTCACACGACGTTCTTATATTCTTATTATCAATATAGATAGTTCAATCCATGAAGACGCGCCCCACTCTTTGACAATTGTACTGAGAACGGTTAAAATCAAAGGCTTTCCTTTGATTTTAACCGGGCGCAGAGGGCCGCGTCATCATGGATTGAACTATCTGTACCATAAAGAAACAGAGGGGTAATTGCGTAACTTGCTATCAATAGTAATCGGTTTCATTTTCATAGTTAAACAACATTCATTGCGTTATTTACGTTGTGGAGCCGACAATTTAATAGAAAAATGATGCAATGAATTTCAAATAATCTTCATTACAATTCAGATTCTGAATGATAGTGTGTTCCACATTTAGGATGCAGATTTGGCTTCTTACAAGTCATTTTAATTTGACGAGAAAATGTATTATAATATGTTGCGCAGCTGTAAGATAAGATATGCTATATGTTATGTTAGATATACATATGCTCGAGACTCTACGGCAGCAACATGGTCGCTATGTGGCCGTATGAGTGTCGCTAGTGACCTTGCCTTCGCTGTTGTATAGACACGTGTCTTTGTGTCTATATACAGCTCCGCTATGGACCCAACATGCTGTGCCTACGACGCAGCTGTACATTTCGCGTCTGCACCAGTCCACGACGATTGAGGAAGTTGTGTAGTAATCTGAGGGTCAAAAGGATTAAATCCCGCCACAACATCAACTTTATGTCGTTCGTGGTACGAGTTCCAACCCACCATCTACAGACCTGCTTGAGAGAGGACTTTTGGCCGAAAGGTGTCTTATACCGACGTTTCCGAGGACGGTTACACGACACCACGCAGCGGAACACGACGCCGTCATCATGACGTGTTTAGATGTAGTTTTTGTTTTTGAAGAATATGTACTAGTTTATAGTTATTGTTTTATATTATTTATGTATTGTGTTTTTATGGGCCTTAGTTGCCTGAAATAAAGTATTGTGTTGTATTGTTTTGTATTGTATGTGTGCATTTACACTGGTTGTATGGGGCCAACCTTCCTTATCTATTTTGTTGTTTTAAGCTGTTTTCTGTACCAGGGCGGTTTTCCTAGAATACCGCGATGGCAGTGATATATTGTCTAGAGTCTGACTCATAAGATGGTAACTACACGTGAACTTTTACATAAAATTAAGAAATCAAAATAATAATATTTTTATTTCACATAAACCTACATGGGCACTTATGAAACGTCAGAAGCTAGGGGCACGGTTGCAATTTGTTGATTCATCAGTGTTATTTTATGTGATTAAGATTGTATAATTAAATTCAACTAACGGGAGGTGGAACAACAACTAAAATTTTTGAATGGGCACTCAATTTTCGTTACAAAACATACCTACTTTTATTGAAAACCAAATTGCATTCAGGGTTTACGTCCCACAAGCTAGTTCTGATTTTAAAAACGGTGATAAGTCTATTAGCCCCCTTAGTTATACAAACTGTTCACCTATTTAAAGAAGAGGCTATGCCCAGGCACAGGGAGCCAATGAGCTGGCGGGAAAGTGATTTATAGCCTCCACTTTGACGTCACAAGCCCCCCAGCTCAACGTATTAATGTGGTTTTCGCTGTCGGGATTGGCCAGCGCGTTCTGTGTATGCGACCTTGCTATTGGTCGCGCACATAATATTATGCTGCGGTACAATAATTTATATTTAGTATAGAAATGTATTCTTCAGGGTGGAATAAATTTCTGCTGGCAGCTTTGGTTGGTTTCAATGTTATTATTTTTTGTTTTTTACTTACCCCATAAAAGTTTTCACGTTGAGCATCATCATCATCATCATCATTTCAGCCGAAAGACGCCCACTGCTGGACATAGGCCTCCCCCAAGCTCCGCCACTTCGACCGGTTTTGTGCTTCCCGCATCCAGCGGGTTCCTGCGGCCTTCACAAGGTCATTCACATTGAGCATATATGAACATTATATATTTTATTTAGGTACATAAAGGTTTTGTAGTACCTATATAAGGGATTTAAAAGTAAGCATTATTAATAAGGTACTAATAGATACATATACGGTATTAATACAACGAATTCTTGGGTGAATCGCTACTCTCCTAGCTAGATCACGGAGTAATCTGTAGAGACAGTTTCCAGTCCCAGTTTGGGTATCATAATAATCATGTTAGTAAGCTTAAGAGCTAATAATGTAGATTAAAACACAAAATGAAAAATCTTTTAATTAGAATTACTAAACATCAAAAACTTAAATTAAATAAAACAATTAGAATATGGAGTGTTGGTGTGGTCAGTCGAGTGAATGTGTGTATGTGTTAGTGTAGGGGTGGGTGAGTAAATGTGTAAGGGTGAATGTATGTGTGTGTAAATAAAAATAGGAAATAGGGTAACTTTCATGTTACTGTCAATAAATACTTTTCAGTCTCGCCGTACTTTTTATTCAGGAAGCATGCACTTAAGGTGACCTTGCATTTGATGTGTGGTAAATTATAGATATTAGGTATATATCTATAATTTACCACACATTACCATTACATACCACACACAGAAAGCATTAATTTTACTGTACAAGCAAAGGCCAAGATAGTAGAAAAATCTCTTAGTGTATTTAAACTTAGTTTGTGGAACAGTACAAATAATATCTTTCCGTCGTTTGGTAATAGTAGTAAGAGGAGTTTTTTGGTGTTGGAGAAGAACGGTTTGCATAATGAAATGTTGCCTTACATTGAGGACACTACAATTTTTGTAAAGTTCTGATGTTGGAAACAGAATAGGTCTAAATGTTGCAATTTATATATGTATCCAAACCTCAACTATTTACGCAGTCCAAAATAAAGTAAAAATAACCTACGTTTACTGTTGTCAAAAATTTACCCGGTCGCTACTGAGCGCCCCCCTTGTTTAACACATTTTAACGAATACTTTTTATACACAGTCAGTTCTCTTTACCTCTGTAGTTTTACCTACCAAATACCTGACAAATTAAAGGGTATGGTTCAGACCCTCAACCTGAACAAATATCTGTATTTACTTATATAGTATACTAGCTTTTGCCCGCAGCTTCACTCGCGTTAAAAATAACAATACATATAGATTTTTTTTTATACCAAGTATCCTATATTACTTCCAAGAATATGACATGTGTACAAAGTTTCATGATGATCGGTTAAGTAATTTTCGCGTGAAAGCGTAACAAACAAACTTACTATAGTAATTTGTGCAACAAGAGAGCAAAGTCGTTTTTTGCTGCGAGTGCTGATTTTGAATCCTGAGTGTGGTGTGGTATGTGTGTGTCCTATGATCAGTACAACCTGTAATGAAAATATTACGTAATTAGTATGCATAATTTAACATTTACAGCATCTTTTACATATCTTATTAAATATTTTAACAGTATTGCTAAGCCAGACTAGAATTCATTGCGCCTCCAAAAATTAGTAGTAGGCAGTAACTTGTACCTTTATACAAAACAGTCTACACACAAGTTAATAACTAACAAAATAGATTCATAGGTACCACTTACTTTAGCGGCAAGAAAATTGCAGTCCGGAGCTGCATTAAGAAATTTTCCTATGTTAAGGGCCGTGAAAATTTTGGACTTCGAAGCCTTATACGCAACTGACATTCTTTTTAGAAAAGATACGAGTTTTGCGTATGACCTCTTATAGAGGTCAGTGAGTTCAGTATAAATTTCGGTAAGTATTCCAAATTTAAATCACATTCTCCCCCTAGAGGATGAATGAAATTCAGTACAATTTTCTTTCCCTGTTTTGAACAGATTAAAAATGACTATTGTTATGTTCGCTTTTTGTGGCATAGTCACTTTTTTGAGCAAGTGGTACGAAAAGAGTATTTTTATCCATCTACCTGTGGTAATTTCCCGCCAAAAATGCTCTCTTTCCAATGACGTCCTAATAGTCAAAATTAAACAGGCATAAGTTCATGCCTGTGTGATACCAACTTTTGTTTGAACCATTCTACCATGTGTACAATAATCTTCGGAGAGTTCATCTACCTAATACATTTTGTGAAGCTTAGTTTACAAAAGGTTTACCTATTTCAGTCTAGGTCGCTAAAGCTATGGTTTCCAGGAAACCGTTTCCTAAAAGCCCACTAAGGCCTTAGGAGACCTCCACCGCGAAAATAATTATAGGAACATTATGTCGCGATTCCACGAGCGGAACATCATGACTCATGAGCCAGTTGAATTGTAGTAATCAGCGCAAAATGTCGTCACTTAACTTAGTAACTACAGTATAATTCTACTTCGGACTTCTTAGATTCGTTTTCCTAAAAATCTATTCGCGTTTCATAAATAAAAATAAGTTTCGCTTTATATACTTGTCGACTACTACACTCGAAAGAAACAAGGCACCACCACAAAATAACGGGCTAAGTGCGGAGGTCTTCGATCAACATCTTATTCGATCGTATTGTTGATCAAAAGCGCGGAGGTATACCTACCTACTCGGCGTCCGAGCAGATCGGTGAAATCTCACGGGAAAAGATAGAATCGTATTGAAATCTGTGCGAAGAACAGGCAGTTTCGCTTGTTGTTCAACAGACAAGTCATGGTGGTATTGTGGTTTCGCTGGTAACACGAGACTCACTATTTCGGAGATGTGAGATGAGACCCAACTAACAACGGCCGCAGTATCTGTCAAGAAAATAATGACAGTGGTAAAGAAGTAAATCCCCTACCGCATGAAAAAGGAACCGTTTCTGTTTCGTTCTGATACCTCTGACTACCATGACGAAGTAACTTTATTTGATTGTCATGGAAAACTTGATTTTCATGGAAACGCTTTTTTAATACTCTTCTCAGTACGGATATATTTTCACGTCATTAAGTACGATACGGGCAAATGTAGAGATTTAGCGTCGTGTGGCATCGGAGTCACGGTTTTTCAACTCTCCGTAAACCTACCGCGGTTGAGAATCCAACAGAGTCTCAGCGCGTGGAAAAAATATAGTGGCCGTCATGGGACGCTTGGTAGATGTGAAAAATGTGGTAGCGTAGAGGGAGCATCATGTCAGTGTCACGCCGCTTGCCGCCACGGCATACGAGTCAGTTTTACTGCCAAGACACGCCAATAGATTTTTCACGTCAAAAACATAGTGGCCGTGGAGGCCACGAAAATAATAACTTGGAATATTGACAAGTTTAACTTCTATACTCTGAGATCATAGACTCCTTGCTTCAACTGTCTTCCATACTGGCTGAAAAAGCTTAAGTTATGCACAAACATTCTGTCACAAAACAGAATCGAATTAAATCTGACAGTATCAAGAATCCATATAAAATTTTACTCCTTTGATAATCTTTGCAACTGATAAATTGTAAGTAAAAACAAATGTAGATACAACGAGATGGATACAATCAATCGGATAACGAGCACATTCGAGAATGTACGGACCAACTTAAAGAAAAACTCTTCAGAACGCCTACAAAACTTGAAGAAAGATATTCAAATCCTCTCTAATGAATTGATAGTCCTGGGTAAGGAGAACCATGATCAATATATAAGGTCCTTGGCGATGGAAGGCTATCTGGCCCTTCTTTCCGCTAAAACTATGCCTTTAACCATAATCGAGAAAAGAAACATGCTTCAGGTTTCATTTGAGAAATTAAAACAGTTTGCCCTGAGGGACGAATGTCTCTTCATCTTATTAAGAATACAAAATCTTCTATGCTATTACATGATCCAACTAGACCAAATCACTGAAGCTCGCGAAATCCTCGAGAACATGGAAGACTTGTATGACCAGATTAGCAAGTCTGAGCCCGACAAGTTCCTAGACGCCGAAGACTTGTTCACAACAGAGCCGGTGTGTAATATCAAACGTGTGAATCCTGAAAAAGTAGACAAAATCATCACCAACAACGTCCAGATGCAGGCATTCTTGTACAACAAAATGAACTTGCCTCAGAAGTATACTTTATACAACCATACAGCTCTTCGAAGGCAGTTGGAAATGAAGGAAGGCACGCCACAAGACTGGGCTTTGAGGGCAGCTCGACTGGGAAACTATTTTACGTATCTTAACCAGATTGGCAATGCACGCCAACACCTGTGCGCTGCCTACCACGTGTTGAGGACCTGCCACGACAATTGTAAACTCATGCCTGAAGAATTCGTATTACAGAAGGCAGATTTCGAGATCCACTTCTTAGAGTTAAGCCATCACTGGGTTAAATACGGATTGACGCTTTTTAAAATGTCCAAAAAGAAGATTCTGAACAAATACTTCACGCAGACATCGTCGGGAGCAGATCTGTGGAAGACCGTGGACTTGTTGGAAGACAGGCTGGATAGCTCAGATAACATGGAAGAAGAAAACTTGAAAGATCTAGGTGCTGAAAAATCTGGAAAAGGAGATTGCGGCGGCACCCAAGAAAAATTGTTCACTTTTCCGTCTTTGGATTTGAAAGAGATGGAGAACAAAGTGCCTTTAGAAAGCGTTTGTAGCGTTGAGGAAGCAAGAAAGCTCTTTGCATTTACATATAAATGGCTGATGAGGGCGAAACACTACTACGACTTCGAGCATCATTCGGCCCAGTACATATCCTGCTCTCTACAGCTGGCAGAGTTATACGAGCACTTAGCCTTTTTCGAACGAAATATTGACAATCAGTACAGTATCCAGAAGAGACGTGCCAACGTTTTGGAGACGCTAAACTCTTTACTAAAGACGTGTGACAACGTTATGTCGGTGCAGATCGACGTGATCAGGGAGCTGTCGCAGGTCCAGTTGGAGTTGATGGCGCTTAATTTGCAGAAGCTATGGCGCGAGGAGTCTCATACCAATATATTAAATCTAGACACGGATGCAGACTCGATCATTAATTCTTTGGGTTCAGAATCTAATAAGACTTTGACGGAGAAAACTTTGAACACGTCCAGCAAGAACATGTTTTTGAGGAAAATGGAAGCAGCTACTTCGATCAACGGCAAGCTGTTCCGGCTAAGTGGGCAGCTGGTTGCTCGAACCCCTTCGCAGCTCAGTTTCGGCGGAATCCTCAAAAACTAAATTTGAAATCAAAATCGTCGTTGATCCTATTTAAACTGTAAATATTGAAGACAAAGAAATGTTTATTTACGGGAAACAAAAACTTTACAAAATGAACCTTCAAATTATTGTTTTTCGAATAATATAATGAATCAATTTTGTACGTTTATGGTTTTATTGTTCAAAATTTGTACAAGGCAGATGTAACTGGACAAACCAGAAGGGGACGCCCTAGAAGAAAATATGGTGACCTAATTGGTGATGTCCTTGAGAAGAGTCAGGAGCGTAGTATTGGTAACCGGCGTGTATATATGATGTATGAACTTAAACGAGGCAAAAGGAGTATGTAAGGATCGTAGCAAATGGCATTCAGTAGTTTCTATCTACCTCCATGGGAAAAACGCGTGTGTTTATGTATGTATATACAAAGATTTATCTATGTACATATATACAAAGACCGCTTTTTTTCATACATTTAATGACTTATCCGGATTTTCAATTATCCGAATGCCTAACGACAACATTTAGCGCGGTTAATCGAGTCTCTACTGCTCATGAGCCCATAGACTAGCAATATCCATCAAATAGATTTAAATTGCGTTCGACTGTGCGTAACGCAATTAAGATGAGGATTTAGTGTATATTAGCCCAGAGTCAACTGAATTACTGATCAGCGCTTGCAGAACAGCCATGCTGTCTGAGAGTATGTGCATCGAGTGGTCTTTAACTGCCCTGGCCATGATGGCTGAAACGGTAAGAGTGATCTCAATTCATTCAGCCTAGATCACCGTGTTGTGGACTCCAAATGCTGTGTGTATGTTTTTTTTTGTGTTGCTTTAAATATGAGATTATTCAAAAATAAACTGTATGAATGGTTGTGTTGTCATAGGTAGTTTTTATAGTTGCAGAGACTTCTTAGATTATAAATGTGAAAATTTCTATGCTTATTACTGTTAAGCAAAAACATGTATGTTCTTGTTATTTTATTTTTACCATCTTTTGTATACCATATTTTTAGCAAATAAATATTATTCTATTCTTCTACCTCTCAGAAGACACAAAAAATAAAACAATGCGGATACTTAATTCATATATTTTTTACAGAATAGGTATGACAATATCAAACAACACGGTCTCACAGTTCACTGGTACAATAGTTGTACAATCAGCTTACGAAAACCTTGGATCACTTCTTAACTTTGTGTATTGACTAGTGATTTTTTACTTTACGAATTGAATCTTAATATGCCAGGCTTTGGGGCCACAGTTTTCATATACTGACTGTGCATAAAAACTTACTCATTGAACTGGTACGAACAACTACATACACTGATTATGTAGTAGCTCGAACCTGCTGTAGTGAGTCAACACACATCGAGGGTAGTATAACAATCTCTTGACAAAAGACCTAGATTAAAATGTTTAGTGATGTTAAAAAAAAGGAATGGCTACGATTTCATGTAGTTTTTACTACATAATCGCACAAAAATCTCAACATTTTCCCGACGCCGCCATGTCGTCTTTCTTTCAAGTTGAACGACAAAAATGGCGGTTGCCATCTACCCTCATAATTTAAATACAGTGACTATATATTCCACACTAAAAAGCTTTTGCTATCAGCATTGAAAACGGTTTTGAAGGATTACTGAGATCTTGTGACAGATGTAACGTGATCTGTAAAATACTTTGTAAGGGTCGTGTGCCACGTGGCGGTGGACTCTTGAACAGAGTACAGTCATGACAAAAATGATCAAATTTCTAAAACGACCATCGTTTTCAACGCAAGCAGCAGTAAACATAGCATATCCTTATCTAAATAACAATTACAATAAATTATTATTACAAAGTAAAGTCTTACAATCGCCAACACAATTCACATTTGCTTCGGAATATATTTTGTTTAGCTATTAAGGGCATCGTGAAGTATGTTTTAGGCCTGCTTCTGTTGTTGTAAATATATAAAATACAATAGAAAACAGAAAACAAAGACAGTCCTGGAATGGTTTATTGAGCTGTGTCAGCGATTACAACAAAAAAAAACATTTACTACTATTAATAAATGCTAAAACATTTAAGTCCCTACATTCTGCTACGTACAAAAATGGTCAATACAGATAATATGTACTCGGTTTATATTATAATTTCAAGATAATAATCTTCTTATTCAATATTTTATCAAATGAACTTACTTATGCACATATTTTTTAGATTAAATTTCAGATTGTTTAAAGTTAAGCAGACTTAACTTACGTTTATTAAAAACCCCTTTATGACTGTAGGCTACAGTCAGTCAGTTATGCGTAATAATTTTCCAATACATTTGTTTATTTTTACAAGCAATTCCTCAGAAATGTTTGTGTCATTGGTTTGGTCTTGAACCCCACATATGGTTCTAAACTATTGAACAACAAATATTGCACTTTGTTTCACTTATTCAGTGGGCGTATTATCGCTGTTTTCTTTCTAATAAAAGCAAAATGAATCTTTACAAGAATGAGTTAAGAGGAAGGCTGTCAATTCAGAGTGTCTGTGTGTAATTTACTTATACCTTAGTATTTAAATGATAGCTGATGACGCTGTTAATTAAAAGACTCGTTGTTATCTCTACTATTAGTCGATTTCGTTCGAAAGTTTGTCAGTTCATCATATTATTCATAATCAGCCTATAATGTTCCCACTGCTGGGACGCAGGCCTCCTCACCGTGGGAGGGAGTGGTCCCATAATCCTTCACATGGGCCCAGTAAGGGTTGGTAAGATGTCTTCCTTTGAATTTTGGTTCTAAGACATGCCGATTTCCTCAAGATGTTTTCCTTCATCGTTTTGAGGGCAGTGGTGATGAAATTAAATACAAAAAGTAAAGTGCTAAGCCATCACTGCACTTGCCCATCATTTTATTAAAATTGTGTACATATATGGTACATACCTTTTTTGGTAATATATACATCCTAGACTATTTGGCAGTGTGCTTGAACATTTTTAAACTGTATTTATAAATCAAAGGCACCTCCAAATACTATAACATATTTGGTATTTTAACTTTTAAATATTATTTATAAATTTTAATTATGTTGATACCGAAAATCTTTTAAGGAGAGTGCGCAAAGGTAGCCCTTTATTATGCTCATTTTTGTGCATGTGGTTCGAAGCGAATATTATGCAATATTGGCCACATTTAGGTACACTCAGTCTGAGTTGACAACTTGAAGTTGAGAGAACAAGTCAAGGTCCACCTTACGTTCATCTTACGTTTTTTTTAACTTGTAAGTCAATGTCAGGCTGTTTGAAATTTGATTTACAATCGTAATAAATATGAATTTACAGAATTATGATCATTAAAGTTATCAATACAACCTTTTAAGTTCATATAAATTCATTGCATGACTTTGGCAGTGTTATAATTATTAAAAAAAACGTATGAAACTTTTTTATTGCATCATCATTAAAAAAAAAATATATACGGCTACTTTTACTACTCAGAGGGGTAATTGCGTGACTTGCTATCAGTAGGAATTGGTTTCATATTGATGGTTAAATAACATTCATTGCGTTATTTACGTTGCTGAGCTGACAATTTATTCGAACAAATGACGCAATGGTTTAGAAATAATCTTCAATCCCATTCAGATTCTGATAAATAGTGCGTTTCGCAATTAGGGTGCAGTTCTTTATTTAAATTTGCCAAGTTCTCAACTTTAAAGTCTTAATTTTGAAACGACTGTTAGTCTAACGAGTCTTGTGGAATAGCCACAAACACTCGCGGAGTTATAGTGCAACTCACTAACAGAAGGACTGCCTGTCACTTTGAATGTTGTCAAACTGTCAAAATGAAAGCTATTGCTACTGTAAGGTATGCTACGCAATTATCTCGTAGGTGATTTTGGTTAGCTTTTGTATCATGTTCTTTTATTACAGTCAGCGTCAAAAATATCAAGACGAACCGACTGTCCAAAATATTCTCAACAACAGAGAAAATTAAACATTATCTCAATTGGATACAGTTCTTGTTTGCATGACAGTTGTCATGTACTATCTTCATTCCTTGTGCCATTGAGTTAATATTCATTTGTTCGTCCCATAATAATCAACAAAATTGCAGTTGGGACTTACAAAACTAGGTATCAACATTTCATACAATTTATACTAAACATCAGTTAGGAATGTCATTATTAGGAAAACTTGTTAACCGTAGAACTTGGGAATTAACGCTTTGGACATAACCTAAGGTGTATTTAAACAACAGAAAAGTATGTTAAAGAATTTTTGGACCAAAAATAAATATGACTCTACTATTGTGATCCATTCGTGAACGGCAGAAGGAATTTTAAAATGGCTACGGTTTAAGGTGGAAGTTCCACAGAAGACCGCGAGATATACATTTTCTTACGTTTTTTTTGTAATTTGTAAATCAGTGTCAGATTTATAATCATTAAAATGATGAAATAAAACCTATAAGTTCATATAAATTCATTGAATGACTTTGAGTGTTTTATTTAGAAAAAAAAGGAAAAAAAATAGAATTTCGCGTTAAGTTTAACAATAGAAAGGTAAGGAATGGGACTTTCATGTTAAATATTATAAGAATTATTTTAAACACACATATAACAAGGATTACAATTAACATATAGACAAAGCAATTACAAATGTGTTACAATAATTATAGTATATTTTGTACTAAGTATAACAAATAGATTTGAGGGTAATTGGAATGTAGATTACAACAACACACGACAAAACGACTGATTACTTACTAAATCAATCAATAGCATACATTATTTTATTACATTTTTGTAAGTAAAGTCAAATTTCATATAATACTTTTTTATCATTATCAAGCAATATAATTTGTAAAGGTTATACAACGTGTAACATAATTAACGCAAGACCTTATACACCCAAATTAGAGTATTGAATTAAAAGCATAATACAATGTCAAAACATTTTTTTTTAAGCTACCTGTTATTATTTCATGAAGTAATGCTAGGGATTACTTCTTGCATTTAAAATTGAGAATCTTATTCCCTTGAAATAAGATTGAATTTTCTATGGCTTACTCGCATCGCAAAATGGATTTTTTAAATAAAATACCCATATTAAAAGTTACTAAAATAGATTCAGTAGTGATTATGAACGAATTACTTTTAGGACTTGTGTTAATTCTGTTACACATTGTAAGTATAAAATTTTATAAAATTTAGTTACATTAAAATTTTATGAACACTCGTATTATATAATTTCAAAAGAATTTTTGGAGTATAAAATTAGAACAAAAACTAAAACTCTATTTCTTTCTGTAAGAATAATTTCATAATTTAACATCGCTATCGCACGTCAAGTCACAAAAACAAAGAAAAAAGCCAACAATAAAAAAATACACGTCTTTTAAAACTTATAACTAATAAAATAGTGTTGTCTAAGTAAGTGTAAAAATATCAATATATTAAAAAGTACAATTTCCATTGAAAGTTTTGTTGAGTTCCGATTAGTTGCTATGCCTATGGTGAAAAGATTACATCTATGGCAAAAACATGTGTTTCAGAGATTGTAGCGACAAAGCTGGACGCAATGTGGTTGTAATGTGGTCACTGCAAGTTATATGTTTCTAGAGGGCCAAATTGCTGCAGCTTGCAGTACTTTTTCATGTGTATCGATATCGAAAACTAATTAAATAAATTAAAATATTTAAATAAAATATGTACATTAAGGAAACCAAACGACTGTTTTGGAAACTCGTAGAAAATTTATATGTTTAACGAAAAGTTACCAAAACAGTTGATCGATGGCGGGCATCTATACCCATCCAATTTTTTTTGTTTGTTTTTTTTTTACATTCGTTTTCGATATCGGCACCCAGCACGTGGGTAAAGTATTGCCAACGTATTTACCCGCTACGTACTTTACGTATTTAACGTTATTTCACCCTGTATACAGAATATTCGATATAATTTGACTTTATCCAGTAGTCACATCGCTAGTCATAACAATATTGAAGAAGGATGCGCAAAGGTAACCAGCAAAACTCAAATTTTCTGACATTTTGTATAATTTGCAAGTCAGTGTGAGGGTATAAGGATCAAAATTATTCAAGCCCGTAACAAATATAGCTTTACAGAATTATAATCATTAAAATTATCAATATAACTCTTTAAATTCATTTAATCCCATCGAATGATTTTTTCATGAAATAGTCTGTTACCCTGGCGTCCCCCTTAATTATTATTCTCGTATATAACAAGTAATTGCAGTTCTATGCCATGGTTTCATATCACAGCAACCAGAATTGTTTAATTTTACGTAACCCCTAGGTATATATTCGAATAATTACGGTATATTTACAAAAATGTTTGAACTTACCGAAAAGTCTGTTTTACTTTGAATTTTCTATTTAACGCACATATTCTCGCATCGATTGAGAGAGTCAAAATTATCATTAATCTCATTTTGTTGAAACTTTTAATATTATTATACTGTCCCGTTAATTTGTTCTGTTTTCAGTATAATTTTGCCTGTTCAGCCTATAGCGTTCCCATAGCTAGACTCAGGCCCGATCTGGTGGTTTGCGGGCCCAGTCTGGGTTGGTAGATATTGGTAGTAGTCTTCGAATTTTTGTTTCTAGGACATGCTAGACCACTGTATGGTTAAACACACAACGTAGTTGGATGGCTTATCTTTGCTTACCTATTTGTCTAGTGCCATTATTCAGTAACACAACAAAAAACGTTGTTTATTTTTTTCTGTTGGGTTATGTCGGACTACTACCAACTTTTCCTTGTACTATCATGACTTGGGGGCCCAGGAAATACATATACATTCGCCGCACCCCCTACTGGTATCAGCCGTTAATGGGCCTCATCACCAAGTGCGGCTGATCCCAAAACCGAATGAAATGAATGCCTAAATAAAAGCACGTTGAAGGATTTTCAACTTTCAACGCTGTACCGACGGTTTCATTGATATTGTTTGTCGAGTCGTTGACCTCAAGGGCTGAATTGAGCTACAAGATTACCGACAAAAGCTTGTCACACTGGACTGGTCTACTTAAATCTGTGTGATTCTTTAATCAGAAGACCATTTCCAGCACTAATCTACATCGTCTTCACATGATCTGACCATGATTATTTTGAAAGAGTCTTTGGCCTGTACGGTTTGTTCTGCCATTTCGTCTCATAGGTAATCAGTAGGAAATGTCGACTCCATTGGGCTTATTTTTTTAGTACGATGTGTAAAAGTGTTTCAGTTATCCTATTTACAGAATAAATAATTCCACTTCTTATCGTAAAAATCCAACAGCGCGGTTTTATCTAGGCGTTAATTTAGATATCGCTAAGTGTAAATAAAAACGAACATGAGAGTTCCACGCCAAGAGATGGAAACCCCAAACGGCCAAGAACCTGCACTTGGCCGTTTGGGGTTTCCATCGTAGAAATCACAGGTCTTCGAATGTTTGGTTGTAGGATACGCTGGTTTCCTCACCGATCTGATTCAGATTCACCGATTTGAGAGCAGTGGTAATGTAATAATATACACAAATTCAAGTGCCTGCCTGGGTTCGTACCTGCCACCTAGAACTCGTCAGTCGTGGTCGATACCACTGGGCCACGACCATACCTCTCAAAAAAGGTAGAGTACACTAAAATCCATTGCTCCATTGGTTTCGTCTGCTCGACAGCTAGATAAACGGAAAGTATATTCTATCTTGGTCTGGTTATTAGTATATTATTATTTTTAATTAATGGACTGTGTGAAAGATTATATAAAAAGAAACTGGGCGACCATGACCGAGATGAATACTAATAGAGAAGTTAAAAAATAAAAACGCTCCAACCCCAAGTAAATTGGGATAAAGGCAGAATAATGATATTTGTGGTTGTGTCTACCAAGAAAAATAGAATTACAGAGGAGCGTCGATTATCCGAACGTAGATCAACCGAACGACCGCTTATCCGAACTACTACGCCCGCCCGATTCGCACGTGCTATCCTCCTCCCGCGCTACAATACAGGCGAAATTATGTCGAACTATTAGTTGTATATCCTCATACGTCACTCCCAATTAGGCGTTAGTTAAAGAAACGATTTGTCATTAAAAATATGTCTCAACATAATGTTGTACCTGAACATAAAACGTATGGCTGAATCAATACAGTTCGTTTATCCGAAAAAACCTGTTTTCCGAACACGCCTGTCCCCAATTAGTTCGGATTATCCTCGCTCCACTGTATATGTCGCTAGACTATACACTTAATCTGTTAATTTAATTTTAAGAGACAGTTATGAGGTGGTCTCATATTCTCACAGCAGACTATATCTGATAAGTGGCTCTCATATACCGATAGCAGACACTACCGGCTAAATGGTTGGGGTACCCCAATAATTTATTATAGGTACAACATTAATTGTGCGTTATCCATTCTAATGTCCTAGTTATATAACTAGGTAATAATTTACTGTGCGCTTTTCCTCTAGAATTTATTTACGATTAAAACCAGCTGACGTGTTTTTATTTTGATGGATTTTGTTCGGTGTTTTCACTCTGCTTTTATGTGTCTTGTATCGTACATTTTTGTTAGGTGTTTATAAAAATACTGCATACCGGTGCCTTGTAGCGTACATTTTTGCTATGGAATTTTAAAACACTGCTTATTGGTGTATTGTAGAGTACATTTTTGTTATGGGTTTTTAAAACACTGATTATTGGTATCTTGTAGTTTACATTTTTGTTAGGTGTTTTCTAAAACACTACTCACCGGTGTCTTGTAGCGTACATTTTTGTTATGGGTTTTAAAAAATACTGCTTATTGGTGTCATGTAGCGTACATTTTTGTTAGGTGTTTTTTAAAACACTGCTCACCGGTGTCTTTTAGCGTACATTTTTGTTAGGTGTTTTTTTATACACCGCTTATCGATTCCTTATAGCGTACATTTTTGTTAGGTGTTTTTTTATACACCGCTTATCGATTCCTTATAGCGTGCATTTTCATATTTTGGTTTTGTTATTTTTAGTTTCTGAAGTCGACATTGTTTGTAGCAGCAGAATAAAACGCTACTGTTTTGAAGTTCTTTAACGCAGGTTTTATTCAGCTCTCTTAGCAAATGAGACCAAAAAGAGGAAAATATTGACCTTAATTACATTTCTGCTAAATATTGTGTTCCTTTTTTTGATTTAGTAACTTTTAAACATTGTTTCGTTTCATTGCGTCTGTTAATGAATACTTATTATACGGCGAATGAAACTTCTATCCATTCAGGTCCCACGCCACTTCTCGACATTTTATTTCTTAACCGGAGTATCGTTATGAAAAAGAAACTTAAGGTTTCTAGGTTTGCTTAATACCTCCGTTAGGTCAACTACGTACATGCTTAGTGAATACGTCGTATAAATGCTATGATTTACATTAGTTTTAATACAAAAGTTCTCATTAAAAGTCAGGCACTTATATTTACACTCTGATATTCATACTTGGCATCGTCACTTTGTTTAAAAGTCTATACCATTTTTTGTCAATACATACGGTCTTGCTTTTTGTTCTTTGTAGTCCATTCAAGGCGACTCCAGTTGCGCGATCTCTTAGAGTTAGCAGGAACTACAAATAAACCAAGAAACATTCTCATAAATATTGTTAATTAGATGCCATAGATAATCAAATCACAACTGTCATTCTTTGACAGTTGTATGAAATGGCTATAACTCGAAAAATTGACGTAGGCTGTCAATTTAATCAAATCACAACTGTCATTCTTTGACAGTTGTATGAAATGGCTATAACTCGACAAATTGACGTAGGTAGTCAATTCGTTTAACTAAATTAATTTCTACGACTTTACTTGTGTGCATGAGTTTGTAGTGGCATGCGGCAAAGCAACTACTCTAGATATCGGCGTTGTATTTTTCCAGCTATGTGGGTGTCGGTTACCAGTCTCACCGGATGCAACTAAATATTACATGTACTTTAGATGAAGCGACTGCCTATCTGACCTCTACAACCCAGTTACTGGATATTACGATGCCTCTTGGACTAAGACTGGTCATCAATCTTCCGAGGATCCGTAACGAAAGTCAAAGATGCAGGAATGATAGCCGAAGCCAACTACCGTGCTTTTCGAGGCACGGAGGGGTCTTGGTATGTAGCCATCCACGGAAAAACCGCGGCAAGCGTAGCTTAACCTGACCGATAGACGCGTGCGGCTGTTTTTACTTAGCCACAGGCCTCTTGAGGGGCAGTGCAACTAGTAGCAAGTTAAAATGTCTTATCAAATTTGTCCTATTTTGTGAGCAGATCACATTTTAATTGACAAAGTTACAGCTATATCTGAGGCAGTCAAATGTTTCGTTGCATTGTATCAACTACTCATAATGTTGCTAAAAGGACAAACAGTTCACTAGTGCGTTTTAAGCCTGTGTGCTCCTTATATGCTAGTCATCTATACGAAAATATATAGTCAGGGAACTTAATTGTTAACAAAATTACCCCCTTCTTCAATTTACAGTGTTTTAGCCAATTCAATTAAAAGAAAGGTAGTTGTCTTCAAAATACGCGGACTATTTAACTAGGTAGTCAATTTGGTTACAACATTTAATTTCTCTGACTTTACATAGTAATAAAAGACGTTAATTGAAGATTAGAAAATCCTTGTAAATGAGATCTTAATCGTAAGTAGCTCAGTTTTTTTTTAAATTCTTAAGTCATATGTTTCTTGCTAGGTCTGCTTCCTTGAATGCGTGTGTTCAACCATGCAGTATTATTAAAAAATTACAAAGACATGTAATTTTTTTTAATAAGCCACAAACATCAGTACTACAACAAATTTATTTATTGTGGTTGCTGTATAGGTTTTATGAGGCTAACCTCAGTCTATTTTTTTGTCTAAGATGTGCTTACCCTATTTGTCTTATTGTGAACACCCACATGCAAAATTGTCAAGAGGTAATGTAGAATATTGGTACAATTATCAACCTCAGTGGATGCATGCAACTATTTGTTCGTATCTTTAAGGGGAAGAGCTAAGGGAGCTCGTGCATTAAAAAAAAACTTGTTTAAGTAATTATTTTAAATAAATAATAAAAAAAAAAATAGTTGCCCGAATTAATACTGAAAACTCTTAGACCGAAAGTCTCTCTAGTGTTACTTAAAACTAGATTCCAGCCATTTGATCGGTAGAAACTAGTTTTAAGTAATGCTTGCGTATAGAGTGACGATCTGTAATACGGGACTTAGTCTATCTACACCAGTAGGTAGTGCACTGACGCTTTTGTTCTCTAGTTACATCTGAGTGCCAACCAAGAAATATTTTTAGGTCATTGCCAGGGTTCGGATAATCGGGCGCTTAGATAACTAAACTACTTCCCAGGAACAAATAATAAGGCCAAAAAAATAATATAATCCCGTATTCCCGGGATTCAACAATTTTTAAAAAACAACTATTACAAACTTAATGACATTATAGCAGTGGTTATTTTGATTTAGTATTATAATTGTTTCAATCCCACAAGTAGTTAAGGCTGCTGGCCTGTTACTAAACCAGTTCTCATAAAAACTTTCATTGTAAATTAAAACGTCCATTAGAATCGGATTTTTTAATTTAAAAAAAAATACAACGAGAGTTTCACAAAGAACAGCCGTCTTGAAAGTACGAGTAAGTAAGTAACATTTTTGATTTTCACAAAGAGTTCGGAGTATATTTTGTCTGCAGATAACATTTTGAGCAATCTCAAGATTTTCAAACGACTCCAGGATCGGGCATTCTGAAAGGCATGTCCGCATTATTCTTTCGTGGGAATAAAAGTGCAGTTTAGGTATATTAGCGCCCGATTATCCAATCACTGGTCATAACATAACATTACATCTTTTTTTCCCCTATGCACACCCACATTTAGGTCATAAATGCGTTTAAGTATACTAAATGTGGGTATAAAAGTTTTCACGGTTTAAATTTAAAAAAAGCAGCTCTTAAGAAACGAAAATCGTGCAAATTCCAGTCAAATCAAGCTAGAACCAATCGGAACTCTGACGACCTTGGGTCTACCTACCGTCTCTGCGCTGCAGCACTTCAAAAAGCACCACATTACTATCGAAGTCACTCTCTTCGCTCGCCGGCCACGCTTGATCCTCGAGCAGCGGCTTACCATGCTCCCCCTTCACCTTCGAAGTCCGTCGAATAGACTCAAAGTCTTTGATGGCGTCGAAGTCTTGGTCGATGACGTCGACCGTGCCGGCCACAGACTTGATGAAGATGACCTTGTGGATGATGTGGCCAATAATGCCGAGGAGACAGACGCCTAGGCCGACCACGTTGATCGGTGAGAGAACGTCGCCGCTTACTTCAACAGCCAGGACTAGGATGCACATTTCCTGAAAATGTTTAAATAAGATGTTTTAGTAACTGCCTTGGCTTAGTGACACTTGACATGCAAAAATTTTGGACTTCCCCACTTCTGAAGCTGCTGACACTTCGATCTCGCAAGCACTGAGAGAGGGCTATTGGAATTTAAAGTTCTTTAACGCAGACACGCGGTAGGAGTAAGCTCGTAGTAATCGTTACGACTTTCAGAATACACAGCCTAGGATTACAGGTAAAACGTTGGTGTACGACACCCTGATTGCGTAACACACTATTAATGACAATCTGAATTAATTTGAAGAATATTGATAATCCAAGGCTACATATTATGTTCGAAAAAATCGTCTGCTCAAAAACCTAACGAATAAATAAGGCAATGAATATTGATGAACTGAAAATGAAACCCATTCCTACATTGTGACGCAGTGAGACAGTCATTACAAATCGTCAGAAGCCCAAAAGTCTGTCAACCAGTCTTACCAAGGGGTATCGTATTAGCCAGTAACTGGGTTGTGGAGGACAAATAGGCAGTCGCTTTTTGTCTCATCAGAAACCTATATTGTTCCCACTGATGGAACACAGGCCTCTCGGTGAGAGGGAGTGAGCTGTAATCCACCACGCGTGCCCAGTGCGGGTTGGTACATGTCACATTTCTTCGAATTTCTGGTTCTAAGACATGCCAGTTTCCTCACGATGTTTTCCTTAACCGTTTTGAGAGCAGTGATGATGAAATTATTTACACAAAGTAAAGCGCCTGCTTGGGCTTGAGCTCACGACCTACTACTCGAAGCTCCATGTAAAATACTGGTACTCAGCTGCATCTGGTTAGACTGGAAGCCGACTTTTACATAGTTGGGAAAAGGCTAGGCAGATGATGATGTTGATTGTGACGCTGGTACCCCGCTGTTGTGATGACGGTCTACCTCCGCGGGGTAAAACAGACGATGTTATGTTATGGATAAGCATATCTCATACCTTAAATATACCAGAGATGGACAGAGTAAGACTAGAAGTGTAGGTGACAACCAGGAATTCGCTGATCTCCATCGCGAATGCTATGGTGGCTCCGACGGAAACCTTCAGGATAGTGGGCAGCAGCTTTTCTGCTGACATCCTGTGCAGGTGGTCGTAGCACGCAAAACCTGGAATTGACAAGGATGATTCTTGTAGCATACGTTTTTAGGGTTCCATAACGCAAAAGGCAAAATGCAATTTTTTTTTAAACCCCGACCAAAAAAGTACCAATAAAAAGTTAAAAAAAAATTAGTAATATTTTGCTTAAAAGATCGTCGGGTCGCTTTTGCGTTATAGTCAACTCGATAAGAAATACGGCCACCCAAGCGACATGTTTTGATACTTGTAAATAAATCAAAAGCTTTACAGATTTTATTTTTTCAAACAAAGTTTTTTCATTAGATAAGGTTTACACCTTAATAGTTTATTTTAATTTTGTTTTCTACACTCAATCTGGTTGCGTTATTTTTAGTGCATTACTTTTAAATTGTCTTTTTTGCGGTAGGGATCTTGGTTTTTTTTAAATTATTCATTTTATTTTAGACCTTTTTAGTTTCCCACACACTCTTATGCACAAAAACTATATTACTTATTGTATATAAGTCGGACAAAATGTAGAGATTGCATGCCAAACAAAAGAGACAAATGAAAATTACAATTTACGTAAGCGGTTCATGAAATTTTGATCGTGTGGTTCATGTAGTAACTTTCTAGTATCTAGCGAACTAATCGCTAGACCTGAGAGTGATCTGGGGGAGAGTGAAATGGGGCTCATGAGAATGCTGAAAGTCTCTCAAAGAGCAATGGAAAGGGCTGTGCTTGCAGTTAGCCTACGCGATCGAATCAGAAATGATGACATCCCTAAGGGAACCAAGGTAAAGGATATAGCCCGAAGAATTGCACAAACTTAAGTGGCAGTGGGCAGGGCACAATGCTCGCAGAACGGATGTCCGAAGGGGCCGGAAGGTTCTGGAGTGGCAACCGCGTACTGGAAAACGTAGCGTTGGAAGGCCTCCCACAAGATGGACCGATGACCTGGTGAAGGCCGCAAGAATCTACTGGATGCGAGAAACCCAGAGCCGGCCGAAGTGGTGGTGCTTGGTGGAGGCCTGTGTCCATGGGCACGCCACAATTGCGGCGGTAAGTCCCCTCTTTAAGGAGTGGATAGAGAGGCGCCACGGCGTCTTCACCTTCCGCCTGACGCAGGTTCTCACCGGGCATGGGTGCTTCGGTGGGTTCCTGTTCAGGATAAAGCGGGAGGAAACGCCCGGGTGTTTCCATTGCGAGGATCGTCTGGAGGACACGGTTGAGGTGTGCCCTGCCTGGGCGGAGCACCACCGTGTCTTCGTGGAGGCGATCGGCGGCGGCGACCACTCGCGTCCGGCCCTGGTGCGAGCCATGGTACGGAGCGAGAGGGTATGGGAAGCCGTCACCTCCTTGAGCATGAGGGAGTGGCAGTCTCTGCGGCCCTCACGTCCCTACCCGCCGCAGGAGTAGACGCCCCGGGCGTCGGGAGTCGATAGCTGACTGCCGGCCACCGTAAGCGCGAGCTTGCAGGCGGCGAGCAATGGGTAGCTCGCCGCCCGGTTAGGACCAGGCTCGGTTTGATGGCGCGTAGTATTCCACGCGCGCCTCAAAGACATGTCAGCAGCACTGAAGGGGTCTGCTAGGACCGATGCCTGCCTGGGTCGCACGATTGTTCGAAAGAGATACCGTGACCCTGGCACATGGGCAACTGAAGGAACACGGGTGGGTTTTAGTCAGTAAAAGTCTGACACGCCCTCCCGCTCCGCCCAGAGCGGGAGAAGTCATTTGATGATTTCCTATCCAAAAAAAAAAGACCTGTGTCCGGCATTGGACGTCTTTTAGCTGAAATTATGATGAATGATGATGAGAGTGATCTAACTCGACTCAAAGCGACGTAAGCCTGACCTTTCGCGAAAAGATTACTGCTTAAATCAACATCAGCCCGGTCTAAAGTTGTTCCCCGTAATTTATCTACTATCACTACCCAGCTCAAAATTAGTGGAAGCATACGTCGCTCGATCTTTCCTTTACCATGCAAAGCATCAAATACAGTAGTACATACAAGGCTCAATGCGAACACCTATACCGGTCGGTTGATTGTTAAAAAACCGGCCAAGTGCGAGTCGGACTCGCGCACCGAGGGTTCCGTACAAACCTGCAGGTATTCACGGTTTATGTATAAGGTTTATGTTTATGAAATTAAATGTTTTTTTTTTTATATTTGAGTTGACTGAATGAAAGGTAAATTGTGGTTTACGATTTATGACGTATTAAAAAAAAACTACTTACTAGATCTAGTTCAAACCAATTTCCGGTGGAAGTTTACATAGTAATGTACATCATATATTTTTTTTAGTTTTATCATTCCGTTATTTTAGAAGTTACGGGACACACATTTTACCACTTTGGAAGTGTCTCTCGCGCAAACTATTCAGTTTAGAAAAAAATGATATTAGAAACCTCAATATCATTTTTGAAGACCTATCCATAGATACCCCACACGTATCGGTTTGATGTTTTTTTTTTTTTTTTTGAGTTTCAGTTCTATGTATGGGGAACCCTAAATATTATTGTTTTTTTTTTTCTATTTTTGTGTGAAAATCTTAATGCGGTTCACAGAATACATCTACTTACCAAGTTTCAACAGCATAGCTCTTATAGTTTCGGAAAAAAGTGGCTGTGACATACTCGGAGAGACAGACAGACAGACATCGAATCTAAACAAAGACGCCTAAATACTTCCGACACCTTTCCTGTGTTGTATTGTGAACATATTTCTTTCCGACACGAATTCCAAAACCATTTTTGAAACCATATCAATAATATTATTTAATACTAGAGTATCAATAATATTATTTATAATATGAAATGAAAGTACCAGGGTCTGCCAGGGTCGCGATATTTGTTCGAAAGAGACACCGTGGCCCTGGCACACGGGCAACTGAAGGAACACGGGTGGGTTTTAGTCAGTAAAAGTCTGACACGCCCTCCCGCTCCGCCCAAGACCGGGAGACGTCATTTGATGATTTCCCCATATAGCCCGACGCTGACCTGCAAACTGCAAAATTAAATTTCGAATTTTGAATTTCGCGGGCTACCTAACTGTCTACCATGGCAATTTGGCAAAATTATGATGACAGAAAGATATAACTCGTCTAAGTTCAATTTGCCCTATTATTATTTTTCTGTTTAATACATTTAAACTTACAGAGTTCTAAGGATGATTGTAATTATTATAACTCTGTAAATAGGTACAATACATATTTTACGATCACAAAAATAAATTCCGAAAAAAAAGAAATATTCACAAAAATAAATAAAAACATGATTAAAAACAACTATGGAAACACACAAAAGTGTATAATGGCCCATGAGGGGATCGAACCCGCGACCTTCGCGTTATTAGCACGACGCTCTAACCAGCTGAGCTAATGGGCCGATGTATCTGAATTTTAAAACTGTGTACTACTTCATTCGCAAGAAGTGCAATCGATGGCGAGCCTTTCGCGTTAGTCCTGTTTTCGAACTTTTCATTATGTTATGATGTTGGCCAATGTTGTCCCCGCCTCCACGCACCCCATTCTAGATAAAGATGTGCTTTGCGTTAGTTACTGGAAAACGATACAATCGCCCAATAAAAGTGACGTGAAAAAATTCTTTAAAAGGTACTTAACATGCTCTTGGCTTCTTAGATTTCAACGCTTATATGGAAAACTGTTCAGCAACAAATATGGTGTAGCCCAAATTGAGGAGGCTTCACCCGTATAGGTAGGAAAACAAAATATTTATTCTAAAAAAATGTGACCCGTCGCGGGACACCTGGCAGATGTGAAACATCGAAAATATTTAGTAACGATAATATTAATAAATGATACTATACAAAAGGAAATAAATATGGTATAATCAAAAAAGTTATCTACATATTAAGATTTTTTTCAAGCAAAAGATAAAACATAAGAGAGACTGTTTATTTAATAAAAATGTATATTCATTCAATACAAAAATTCTACACGTACATTTTGTGGCGACGCGTCGCCATGCCAACAATCGGTTTTACCCGCGGCTATAGATGTTTCACATCAAAAAGAACTATCGAAATCGGAATACTCTGTACCACGCTAGTCTGAAGCACCAGCTATCAAATAAAAAAAGAATCATCAAAATCGGTTCACCCAGTTGAAACTTCTGAGGTAACAAACATAAAAATATTCCATCATATAGCGGGGCGATGCGTCGCCACGGCATGTATCGGCTCGCCAACTATCAGGTTTACCTTCGCCTATAGATGTTTTACATCAAAATCATCCCACGTATATGCACAGAGGTGTCTTGCTCTTCTCGGAGTTATGGTTTTGCCGGTGTAACGAAGGGTGGCGCTTTATTTCATTTGGTAGCTCAATAATAATCCCCAAGAATAACTGGCAGCTGGCCACCGACGCGCAAACTGTAACAGTGAATCCAGCATATTCTAGACCCCCTCGGCCAGCAATTTTACGTCAGGTATTTAAAAAAACTGCTATTTATAGAAAAGTGCAATACTTGCGCGATCGATATGGATATCTGACGGTAAGTATCAATGCAGGGGCGCGCGGGCGCGGGGCGTTCAGAAAAATATATATGCAGATAAATGGTGAATGAAAAGTTCCAGAAAGGGCGTCGATGTCACATAGAATTATGTCTCCTTCTCCCTTTAAATCTATTCAAATATTGTCTATAAAAGATCGATTTTAGCGATACGAACGCCCGTTGCGGCACCGTATGCAATATTTTTACATTTTTATCTGTAACTAGCTTCTGCCCGCGACTTCCTCCGCATCAAATTTTTGCTCCCCTGACCCTACCCGTCGCATCGAATTTCCTACCAGAAATTCGTCCATTTTTCGTTGCTGCTCCGCTCCTTTTGATCGTAGCGTGATGTTGTATAGCCAGCTTTCCTTATTAAATAGGCTACCCAACACAAAAATAATTTTTCGATTCGGACCAGTAGTTCCGGAGATTACCGCGTTCAACCAAACAAACAAACAAACTCTTCAGCTTTATAATATTAGTATAGAAATGGAGTGGTTTGAAGAACCATCGGTAAAGGACTTGTGAGAAATGGTTGGCAGCACTGATATTCCCATTTTTACCGGCTCGCGATGTTATTGATTGATGTTGCTAAGTGTTGCCAAATTGTGAATTCTTCAAGCTGCGGGGACTCTCAAAGAAATAGGGAAAAGCTTACCGTAAAATATTGATAGTTCATAATTCGATAATATATAATATATAATATCTATTCAAAATATATGAAAACCCTAACGTAAAAATTGGGATTGTGTCCTTATTGCTGATACTGCTATTTTCGAACGCATCAGTCAAGCGGAAATTTTGTCCTTCAAAATTCATAACAGAAAATTGCAATTGTCTAAAATACAGATACTACATACAATATTGTCAACAGTGTCAAGTTCAACTCATCGAGCCAAGTACTTGTTACACAAATATAGAATAAACAATATGATGGATAAAAATAAATATTATTTAAATACATGCAACTTCTTTAATTTCTTAAATTAATTTTGTAGGAATTAGTTTGGAACCAGCTGATTTTCCGACACCAAATTTGGGGAATTTAAGAAATTGGCATTGGCAACCCTGGATCTTATTACTTATTATTATTTTCTCATCTGTCATTCTTTCCTTCCGGATTGATTTCTGATCATCGGGTCATCGGGTATTCGTTTTTTCGTGGGTTATTTGTGCTAATTTGCACCGGTAAGTGACGAGTGTTCATTTATTCGTAGTTTTAGATTTTCGTAACTTGTTTTTTAAGCGATCTTATTCGGAAAAGTAAGGACTTCGCTATTGTTATTGTCTGCTCGACTATTTTGCAAAACAAAATGCACTCTGTAATTAACGCCAAAAATTTAGTACTTTCTATCAATCGAGTACTTTCTATTATAGGCGTCTTTGTGCAATGTTATTTCAAAATAACTTCATATAATTCTTTAATGTTTCGCGTTCTTTTTACAAATTTTTAATTAATTTCCTACCATCGTATGTTTTTAGTACTTAATATATTTTTGTAATGAGAATAATACTCAGACGTAAAAAAACTCAGTGCAGTTTTGTGTATTTTTACCGTATGATATTATTATTTATTAATTTATTAAGTATAAAAATACAAACATAACTAAAAAAAAACGAATAAACACAAGGATAGACAGTTATTATATCAGACATAAAATTGGGATGTTCTCGGTGTAAATAATTGTATATATTATGTACACTGACAACATCCCAATTTTATGTCTGAGCTAATAACTGTCCATTCAACTATAACATACAGTAAAAAAAAATATACAGTAAAACCTGGATAAGTGGGATCCAAAGGGACCGATATTTTTATCATATTTAGGGGATTTTCATTTACCCAGTTTCCCCAATATATGGGTTAACAACAACAACATGGCAGTTGTCTTATCCATAAAGGGTTCCACTATGAGATACTCTTAGGTAGTACTGACAAACAAGGCAGGTATAGAAGAGACTGTAAACAAATGTATCATAAATTGTCTAAACCTAATAAATTGTCCCACTATTGAGCTACAATGTCCCAACTATAGAGGTAAACATCGAAGAAATCAAATCTCAGTTTCAACGGTTTAAAAATTCCCAGAAACAGAGGTAATTCAATGCCAAATGTGTTGGGCCCTCATTGTAATCATCAATGAGAGGTTCTCACATATCGAGGGGTCACTTATCCAGGTTTCACTGAACTAAAATAGACACAGAATTATATACACACATATTCTAAATAATAAACACATACAATAATACGTGTATATTGTAATGAGATAAAATTTGTGATATTTTACAGGTCAAAATGCCGCTATGGTATTTTGAGAAGGAGCCTTTCTGCAATTTCGTGCACTTCGTCTTTGGCAAGGAGTGGGCCAGAAAGCATTTAGAATATGTTAAGCCCGAAAAAGTCATTGAGGACGTGTACATGGATGCAGAGATTTTAGATAATAACGACATGGATGCAGAGATATCGGATAACATCGACATAGAGGTGGTCAATGTCAAGGAAGCTACCATGAAAAATGACTGTGACCGGGAGGTAATTACTTACTAAACTTGTATTCAGAATGTTAGCCCATTAATCATTAAACCTGAAGAGGTAATTTTTAGTACTTTCCATATCATATAATATTTTTTAACTCATGTGATATAAACATGCACTTAAGTAATGCTTTTTTGTGACTTAGGTATTAATAAGCATTTAGTGATTTGTGTTGCAAACAGAACAGGCCTTAGACCAGAATCAACAATTGTTACTAAGCATATTACATAGTACTAAGTATTTTGGCACATTCATACTATGGGCAGTGGTGGTCCAGTGGTAACTTAGGTTCGAACCACAACTGGTGCTTTTTAGAGTTCCGTACCCAAAGGGGAAAACGGGACCCTATTATTAAGACTCGGCTGTCTGTCACCAGGCTGTATCTCATGAGCCGTGATAATTAGACAGTGGAAATTTTCACGAACAGAATGAATTTTGATGAATACATTGCTATTTATTGGTTTATCTACAATCACTACACTGTTCAGCCAATTAAAAAGGCCAAGTGCACAATTAAGGGAGAAGTGCTAGGATATTTAATGAACAAGTCAATCAGTGAGATTAAACTTAAAATTTTGTTGTGATGATTTTAAGAAATATAATTCTGTAAAGCCATATGTATTACAATTGCGAAACATAACCAACATACAACCTGACTAGGATCTAAAAATTTGAAAAAAAAACCAAGAAAATTTTAATTTCTCGCCTTCTCCTTAAGCGATACACAGCAAAATCATGATTGAAAACAACTAAGCATTAGAGCAATGAAATTTTTTACACAATTTAACAAGACTATGATATTATGTGTGGCCTAGTAGTATCAGACCTGACTTACCCAAACAGGCGCTTGATGTAAATAATTTGAAAAAATAAATAATCCTCACTTATTTAATTTGATTGATTTATTATTTAATCCAATATAAAATTAATTTTATGAAACCAATTTAGCTTTTAATTGCATAATTTTTATTTTTCATATTTGCATTACTTTTGCGTTACTTGTTTTAATTAATTAATTAATTGTGTTATTATCTATGAATAATTTAGTGCATGTGGTGCTTTTCTGTAATCAGTGAGGCACTTAGATTTAATATTGCAATGTACAAATTATAAAGTAACAGTGTAATCATTGTTGAGAAGCCTAATAAATAAATAAATTTCATCACTACTGCTCTCAGACAGTGAAGGTGAAAATATCGTGAGGAAACCTGCATGTCCTAGAACCTAACATTTGAAGACATGTAAAATCTACCAACTGGGCTCGCGTGGTAGGTTACGGGCCACTCCCTCTCATCGAAAAAAGGCCTTTGTCCCAGCAGTGGGAACAATATACACTGATTATGAATCATATAATCTATGATAATATTATGTGTGCATACTTAGTGTAATGGTTATCAATTTTCGCGGCCCTTGAATTTCTGAAACTTAACATTACAAATATCAATCCCTTCATGGAAATTACTAAAAAGTCTGCAAAGTGTTGGGACTTAGGTAGGAGTTAGAACCTGAATCAGCATTGTGGAATGGGGGAAGTAACAGTTTGATACTTACTTAACTTTAACTCATACACTGACTTGTAACTTGTAAAAACATTAGGAAATTCGTATTCTTGCCTTTGCAATGTTTTTGTCTTAGAGTTTATCAAACTGGTTGATAACTTAATTGTATAGATATTTTTTGTTTTTTTCTTCTATGACACTGTTTTACATTCTGTAATTACTGTAACTCATACACTGACTTGTAACTTGTAAAAACATTAGGAAATTCGATTTCTTCTATGACACTGTTTTACATTCTGTAATTACTGTAACTCATACACTTGTAACTTGTAAATATATTAGGAAATTCGTATTATTGCCTTTACAATGTTTTTGTAAATATGTGAGCACCATGTATCTATCATATAATCAATTTATCTGTCATTGCTTCATTTTCAGTTGTTTTACCTGCTGTGGTATGGTAATTTTTATTGTAGGTGCATCGTCTTCACATATTATTGTATAAATATTGTATATAAATACTGAAAACTATTTTAAAAGAGTAACGGTGGAGTTTCTTGCCCATTCTTCTCCATACGAATCTACTTTTTGGAAGGGGCAACTAGAATCAATTCTTTTTTTCATGTAACAGTTGATGTTCAAAAGTGCCTTTTTTGGGCCTAATTGAAATAAATGCTTTGACTTTGACTTTGATAGGGTGTTGTGGTTATTTATAGGGTAGGTTAAGATCAAAGATAAGATTCTAAGCGCTAGGAAGTGGTGAAGGACGGGCGTTTTCGGGGACTGTCTTATGTAATTTTGATGTTCAACAAGTGATGACTTTCAGCCAAGTTTGATATTATGACTT
Source organism: Aporophyla nigra (assembly GCA_947507805.1). Classification (NCBI taxonomy): domain Eukaryota; kingdom Metazoa; phylum Arthropoda; class Insecta; order Lepidoptera; family Noctuidae; genus Aporophyla; species Aporophyla nigra. The sequence goes on along the minus strand of OX382291.1, from coordinate 30,037,166 downwards.
TTTGATCTTGATTTTTGATTTTAAATCCATACGAGGTGTAACGTTTGTTGTTGCTTTAAATAAAGTTCCTGGATGCCCGAGCTCTGCTCGGTTTTTTTTTTTGGTTAAAAGACATTTTCTAAAAATGAATCCTAGCTAGATCGATTTATCGCCCCCGAAACCCCCTGTATACTAAATTTCAAGAAAATCGTTGGAGCCGTTTCAGAGATTCAGATGATATATTATATATATACAAGAATTGCTTGTTTAAAGGTATAAGATATGCAGTTATATTAATCAATCACGTGTATTTTTTCAGAATGTTGGGTCACTGTCTCCGGTACCTGAGCAGGAGGCTGAGGTGGAAGTGCAGGAGACTGAGAAGGAAGTGCAGGAGGCTGAGAAGAAAGTGCAGGAGGCTGAGGAGGATGGGCAGATCCCACAGAGCATGTTGTGAGTAATAAATTTGTTATTGAAATGTGACCTTTAGTTTAACAAATTATGTATCATAGTCTTAAGCAATGTCAAAGGTTTTTTGTATCAATAAAGATTTTTATTTTATTTATTATTTATTTATTTAATAGCGTCATTTTTTAATCAAGTGTTATGGATTCATCATCTTCTTAATAGAAACCTTAATAATAGAATTTACAGTCATAAAGCTTTTGACGTGATCCGTACCTAGTGACAGGATGACAAACTTGGTTGACCCCCGCTACCCCTTTGCGTGTGACGTATTTTATGGATCAAGGGTATCATGCTAAATAATAACAGCCGCACGGATCGATTTACGATTAACCTACGCTTGCCGAGGTAGTTCTATGAATGCGTGACCGTACATTACATAATCGAGACGTATCCGTGCCTCGTAAAGCAAGTTAAACCGTAGTCCCAGCTGTCATTTGTAGATCTTTGACAGTCGTTACGGGATAATCAGGATCCTCTGTTTGCCCACCAGTTTTACCAAGGGAAATCGTATTAACCAGTACCGGTTATAGATGTCATGATAGCTACAGAAGAATCCGGTTATAACGACGGTGAAGGGACCGGTGATATTACGTCGTACTAACCGGAAGTCGTACTAAACGAAAAAACATTTTTTTATTTTTATTCAAATCACATTCATATATACACATACATACATTATGTCATCATCATCATCATCATCATTTCAGCCGTAAGACGTCCACTGTTGGACTTAGGCCTCCCTCAATTTGGGGGGCTTTGCCATAATCGCCACGCTTGGCAGGCGGGTTGGCGATCACAGTATGGTGGTAAAATTATGTATTTAATCATATTTACGTGACCAAGAGAAAAAAAAATTGAATCAAAATATTTCACATATCTATAATAATAATGACACTTTTTTCTTCAACAGAGAAACTTTCGTTTTGTCGAAGCCATTCTTGAACGCGAAATCACGCATCACCCGCAAATTAACGCCGTAAACTAAACAGTCGCATTCGAAACAGCGACGTGCAGGCTAGGGGGAAGCGCGGGGCGGAGATAATTTCTTACCTACGATTTATTTGTAAACGCGTCAACGCTCGTCGTCGTTGTAACCGGACAATTTTGTGTGAAATTCCGTCGTTACAAGCGGTCGGTCGCTATAAGCGGAGTCGTAATAAACGGATGTACTTTCATAGTGGCTTGTATTAAAACCAAACACGCGCCTATACTTACGTCGCTAAAAACGGTTGGTCGTCACATGCGAAGTCGTACTAAACGGACTCTACTGTACTACTACTACTACTATTCAGCTGCTTATGGACCTATTTGAATCATTTTGGACATTGCTAAACCCTTGGTTTATAGTTCGAAAACAAAAATCCGCTCAGCAACGTAAATAACGCCATTACTGTTGTTGAATAATGTGCCAGTAGTGTGTTACGCAATTCAAATTAGAGTGTGTATTATTATTTAATTCAGCTTGAGTATAGTTGTTAATTGTTTTGTTGGTATAACGACGTGTGCTAGCTGACATATGACAAATAACTTCTTTATGTTTTCGTAATATTAATTACTTACATATTGTATAGAATCAAGTTCTACTAACTTAACAGACAGCTATGCTGCTGGGGAGTTTGTTGAGCAACTTCTTCCCAGCTAAAGCACTAGGAAGTGGTGAAGTTTTAGGGGACTGTCTTATGTAACTTGAACGTTCAAAAAGTGCTGATTATCAGTCTAGTTTGAATAAATTACTTTTGAATTTGAAATTACCCCTCTATACCCAATAATGGGGGCTGTAAAACCTGTATCTTTATGCGAGCCCCCTTGGAGAAATGGTTTAGCAGGTGATGAGCTAATATAGAATTTTCTTTATTCGGTAGGTCAAAGCAGTCATCGTTTGTCGCGCCGCTGCCGCTGCCTCTGTTTATGTTGCCACAGTAAGTTATCAAACTTCTTATCATCTTTTAGTTATGTATCTTATACCACGTTCGCATGGACATACAAAAATCGCCGCAGGATTTTATCGCGCTCTACAATTTTCAACTCTCGGCGTTGAACCGAGCGTTGAGAATACAACACGGGAAAAGTCCCGGGAAGTGTATTCTTACGTTCGTGTAACGTTGTCTTTTTGTGTGCGACCCCGCACTTCGTTGTGTGACGTAGGGCAGTGAATAAAACTTGGGGTCAGAATTAAAAAAAATAAAAGCTCTGTCACTTAGCCCTCGAGATTTTCTCATTAATTTTATATACCATTTTTAGGATTCCGTACCCAAATGGTAAAAAGGGACCATATTATTAAGACTCCGCTGTCCGTCCGTCCGTCTGTCACCAGGCTGTATCTCATGAACCGTCATAGTAGGACAGTTGAAATTTTCACTGATGATGTATTTTTGTTGTCGCTATAGCAACAAATACTAAAAAACACAATAAAACAAATATTTAAGGGGGCTCCCATACAACGACCGTGTTTTTTTGCCGTTTTTATAGATAATGTTACGGAACCCTTCGTGCGCGAGTTCGACTCGCACTTGGCCGGCCTTTTTTTACTTCTATATCGCACGTGAATAAAGTATTTAGACAAGGTCATCATCATCATCATCATTTCAGCCGGAAGACGTCCACTGCTGGACATAGGCCTCCCCCAAGCTCCGCCACTTCGGCCGGTTTTGTGCTTCCCGCGTCCAGCGGATTCCTGCGGCCTTCACAAGGTCATCGGTCCACCTTGTTGGAGGCCTTCCAATTCTACGTGAATTTAAATTTAGACAAGGTGTTCCTTTTGATTTATATACATATATAAAAGCGAAAGGTCACACATTCATAGATTCACAACACACAATTTGAAGAACCTAGTTTCAAAACTGACGGACTTTCATACAAATTTCCACCACCCTATTTTACCCCTTTACGTATGTATGAATGAGTAACCCTTCGCTTTTTAACCGACTTCAAAAAAGGAGGAGGTTCTCAATTCGACTGTATTTTTACACGCTTTATATTAGCTTCACTTGTATGTTTGTTTGTAACCGACTCCTTATAGCGCGATTTTGACCCACTTTAAACGACCAGATTTCATTCAAACTTTGCACACCTGTCAAGGACCGATGACAATGCAATAATTTCATAAATTTGTGCCATTATGCTTGCCAGGGTTACCAGGACAGCAAAAAAACTGTCTTCGAAAACTACGCTGACATACGTCACAAACTAATTTGTGCCATTATCCTTGCCAGGGTTACCAGGACAGCAAAAAAAGCTGTCTTCGAAAACTACGCTGACATACGTCACAAACTACGCTGACATACGTCTCAAAATTCGAAACACCCTAAAAAATAGAAAATAAATAATAGTTTAATTTTTCTTAATATTTTTTTTTTTTTTGTTTGTTTCCTCATAACTTTTGGCTGGGTGATTTTGATGATTCTTTTTTATTTGAAAGCTGGTGCTTCCCGTGTGGGTCCCATTTTAATTTCCATTCTGACAATGGGATCCATGTGACAATTATATATGTCTAGCATTAAGTATGTGCGCGACAAATGGAAGAATAACGCGATTAAATTAGTGCGGGGTACATACCATAACTAAAAAGTTATAAATAAAAACTTAAAAAAAAAAAACAACTGACTTCCTTAAAAAACACTACAAAGTGAAAAATAACTTTTATTTCGGAAGTCGGTGTCTTTGGATCTGTATTTAAGGTTTTTTTTTGCCTCCGACTTCCGAAATTAAAGTTATTTTTCACGTTGTAGTGTTTTTTTAAGGAAGTCGGTTGTTATTTTTTTTTTTAAGTTTTTATATACATATTATAGATAAGAACCTGGTTATTTTGAATAACGGTTTTTGTTTGTTTCAGGTGTGGCCCCGACTACTTCGTGGACGAGAACAGTTTCTTTTTTGCTGATGAACACCAAACGTACCAGCATCTCGAAGTTACCATAGACGTATCTCGACACTTGGTCCGTAAAGTATTCAGGATACAGAAGCCACCCGTCCCACCAAAACGTGGCGAGAAGGTGGGATGTAGACGTCGCGAGAAGGACACCTACGAATGGTGGCCCTCAGGTATAATGATAAAAGACGATTTCGTGCGCTATAAGTCACAATGTCAATGAGAGTTGTTGCTGTAATGCCGAGGTAAGCAGCTAAAGAGCGGACGGATGGGGAAGATGTTTTTGCTAAACATGCTGTGTGACTCGAATGGTCATCCGTGCGTGTACGAGAGGCAGACGTATCTGCCTCTTTCCCGTTTCTTCAGCGAGCTGAGAATTTAAAACCGAAGTGTTTTTTTTTTCTTTCATTTTGTTTAATTCTCAGTCTTTGATTTAACACCGAGGGTTGAAAATCCAGTGCGCGATGGTTTGATGTCCCTGCGAACTTATAGTAATGAACTTGTATTAGTAACTAGCTTCTGCCCGCGACTTCGTCCGCATCAATTTTTTGCTCCCGTGACCCTTCCCGTCGCATCGAATTGCCTGCCAGTTTTCGCTACTTTTAACTGTAGCGTGATGTTATATAGCCTATAGTCTTCTCAATAAATAGGCTACCCAACACATAAAAAAAAATCAATTCGGACTAGTAGTTCCTGAGATTAGCGCGTTCAACCAAACAAACAAACAAACTTCAGCTTTATAATAGTATATCTTTATAATATTATATCTTTGTATATATAATTCTACTGTACGTGTGTATGTTACTGAACTCCTCCTAAACGGCTGGTCCGACATGAATGATTTTTTTTTGTATGCGTTTGGGTGGCACCCTGGATGGTTTAGATTCACAAATCGGCCGGCAGATGGCGCTGCTATTGAGTTCTAGGAAACAGGACAACGTCTATACCGTCAGCTAGTAGTATATATAATATAGATGTAGTCTTACACAAGCGTTGGTAGGTGTTCTGCTTGCTACGCCGGAAATGGTCTGACATCACAATCGACGATATTCTAGGCCCCTCTGACAACAGCGTATAACGAGTTCAGGCCAAGCCCAGATACGGACTGGCAATTTTTATCCATCACTCGATTTTTTACCCTCGGTCTTAAATAGAGCATTGAGAATCTTACAGAATACATCCCAGCGCGTCAATAAAAGTAATAGTTCTAGATAGTCCTGTCAAACCAAGACATACCAAAGGCAAAAGAGAATCAAACAAAGAATGTGTTTTATATTGTCTACATTAAAGCACTAAAAAATACATCTATACTAATATTATAAAGCTGAAGAGTTTGTTTGTTTGATTGAACGCGCTAATCTCAGGAACCACTGGTCCGAATTCAAAAAATCTTCTTGTATTGGGTAGCCCATTTATCGAGGAAGGCTATATAACATCACGCTACGGTCAAAAGGAGCGGAGCAGCAAACGAAAAATGGACGAAAACTGGCAAGCAACCCGATGCGACGGGTCAGGGGAGCAAAAATTTGACGCGGAAGAAGTCGCGGGCAGAAGCTAGTTTCTTATACATTCAAAAAGAGAACACAGAAGACGAGAATCAATTAAATTTTCTCGTAAATAATAATAATATTCCAAAGTTGTAAATGCCAGCAAGGAGCTTATAACAGTCTAAGTTAGCAGGGACATCGACGCAAATACTTAAACCACGCATTCAACAGCAACAACAATTTTGTAAGTCGATATACGCACGGCCGTAAAAAAATCGAGGCGGGAATTTGAACTCTCGGTGTTTAAACTAACATTCAGAATTCAACAGCATTCTTTTACGTCCGTAGGAATATCGACTAGGAATAAGTGCAGCATTTAATTTAATTAGGAGTAAGTTTGTTTCACATTTACAATTAATAATCATTCCGAATGGTAATAAGCATTAATAAATGTAAACAGTAGAATTAATTCATATCATGACAATTTAACAACCAAAACTACAAAGTGGCATTTGTCCCCGACTCGCTTACCAAAGAAGACAAAAGTAAGCAATTATGTACTTTGGTAAACGAGAAATAAGGCATACCAACATTATTAAATGAGGTCTAGCAAGTCCATTGTATATAAGGACTAACTTAAGAACGTTTAAACAGCGCGGGCTGACAACGTCTCATTCTAGTGGTTTTTCTATTAACTTTAAATCAAAATATATTATTTTTTCAACCAATCACTATCTTTTTGGTATTTATACCTTTGTTTACATTTTTTACAGTTTGGTAATTACTATATTAAATTATAATAAAATACCCGATACTATAAAAAATATGCCTCTAATAAAATTTAAGAAAGTTATCACCTCTCTATTAATAGAAAAATGTTATTATACTGTTCAAGATTTTTTAAGTAATAATTTTTAATATTTTTTAGTTTATTTTTGGTTTTGTTTGTATTGTTTGTTTTATTTAGATTTTTAATTATTTTAGTCTTTTTTATTACCTTTTAATTGAAATTTGTACGCCTTCGCAGCAAAACATAGCGCTCAAATATGTTAACCTAACACCATTATATAAATACCTATGTTTAACAAATAAAGATTCTGATTCTAATAAACATCGATATTATTGTCAATTATTTTCTATTTGTAACACTTATTACGAGTAAATGTTTATATTTCAGAGTAAATGTTAAAAGAAATTATAAATACTAACGATCTAGTGCTTGACTAACAATTGTACCTTCATTTACATTTAACTAGCTTTTGCCAGCGGTTTCGCCCGTGATATATACATGTAATTATTATGTGTCAAATATTTAATTATTGAATTTACTAAATGGTTTTTATAACAAACTTATTTTTCTATAAGTCAAACACTGATTTGACTCAACTGTCACTTTTGAATCATAGTTGTTTGTTAATGGGTATAAAAGACCGGAGCAACAGTGGACCAGGCAGTTGCTCGGTAGATGTTCAGTTGGTTAGTTCAAGTGCTGTTGTGTGGAAGAGATCGACCAGTGGTCACGTAAGTTAAGTAATTTGATATTATATCCAAATTATTGCTTATTAGGACAATGTTGTTGCACCGTTTATATTGTTGTCAATATTGCTAATGTTTAAAATCATATAAATCGAATGATCATATTCTTTTCCTAGATGTTGTTATATTTTGATTATGTTGATATTATTCTGGGTTCTCTTGGACAATGGTCCAAGAGATAGAATTAATGTATTTAAGATAATGATAATGAGTGGCAATGTAAGAAATGTGTTGATATAATACTTCAGTACTGTTTCCATGGAGTTTTTTGTCCTTCTTCTCCATGAAGACCTAGTTTTGGAACGGACGACTAGCTTTCTGATTAATTGCTGACAAGCCTAGTTGAAATAAATGTCTAGTCTTGTCTTTCTGTGCTATACTTATTGAAACCCTTTCCTATACACAGTAAATAAGCCGTTACCATTCTGTCATTCAAAGCTTGATAATTGGTATATATATACACTTATAGTTATATACTGCTTAATCTAATATCCGCGTATTATACATACATATAAACCTTCATCTTGAATCACTCTGTCTTTTGATGAAAACCGCATTAAAATCCGTTGCATTTTAAATATCTAAGCGTACAGACGTGGGAAGCGACTTTGTATTACACATAAGAGATACATAAATACCGAAAAACCACTAGAAACGAGCCGTTGTCGGCCTGCGCGGGACGAACACTCTTAGACTTATCCAAAAATATTTCTCAATGTGTCTATACTGGGTGTAAGGGACAGCCCTCCACAAACTGACAGAGTGCATTCAGCTCCGTATTTTGAATCATACTCCACCGGAATTTTTCTCAGGATTTTTTTTAACGTTTTCAGCTTTTATATTCTCTGAAAGCAGCACTCCTTTTATGTAAACAATACGGCTAAAATCAAAAAAGCAGCAATGGATGTTGAAATACTCTAACGAACGACGCGTAAAATCAGCTGTTCACTTCCTGTCTAACTACAGAGTTCATCGAACTCGTCGTCGGCGATTGCACAAAGGGGGCTATTCCGAATTGAGTAGCGATACATTGCGTGTGAGGAAATAAAACAAATCATGTTTATTGGATTCCCATAACGGTCCTGAAATAATTTCTTGTACTTGGTCATCTTGTTACGATATACTGAATCCACCCTATCAGTCTGTGGAAGGCTCTCCCTTACACCCTGTAGAAATGTTTGTAACAAACCTTTAGCGAAAATGCCTATTTGTAAATGAAGTTATCAACACAATCACATTCATTTCAACATTTGTTATCTATTTTTAGATGAGCACAATTTCTGACAAACTGTTATTCAGTTTAGTAGATAGATTTTGAATAAATTAATGTTAAAAAAAAATGTGTGTTAGCTCTGACGGACGACTGGAGTTAACTCCTTACGAACGATTATAAAATATATAGATCAGTAAACATAACGTAACGGAGAAAGATTAATTTTCCTCCCCATAAATTTTAACACCTTGAGCTTATTTATTAAAATCGATTCTTAAGAGTAAGCTCCAAAAAAAGAATTATTATGTAATGAACAGATTTTCGTACACTTTTACTAGTTTTTTTTTTTTATGTACCTAAATATTATATATATTATTAATATACCTTAGTATTTATAACATACATACATACATACAATCACGCCTTTTTCCCATGGGGGTAGGCAGAAACCACGGAACGCCACCTGCTACGATCTCTACACGCTCCTTTTGCCTCGTTTAGGTTCATAAATTTATTATATAAAATAGTATTTATAAATTAAATATAAATCGTAGATAAGTCAATATGTCTGCTCTGAAATCATCTAGTAGATATGGAATATAATATCAATGTCAAGTATATCGAAGCTATAGGTTAATGCCTAATCATCTTTTGCCTTTTGTGTAAATGGTACAATGATTTTTGTAATAAAAGGGAAGCGATAAAGAAGCCTTCCAAATTCAAATTTACTTACGGATTTTGCTTTTCCCAGGCCAGTATCAATGTGACAATATGATTCACAACTGTGACATTTCAAAATTAGAATAAGCAATACAACTTCAAAGTTAGAACTGGCCTCAAATGTCATTATTATTTTATGAAATAGTTTTTCATTACAGTACTAACAATTAGAGTTATATTGATGATTTTTATGATTATCTTATTTAAATAATAAAGAAATTGACTGACGGACATATCAATACACAGCCAAAACTTGATATCTTAAACTTATTTTTATTTATTTAATATAAATTGCATGACTATAATAATTAATGAATGTAAGATAAGGTCGATTAAACATTGACATGGGTGATTTTAATGAATGATCTCATGAATTTATGATTTCATGAATTTGAAATGAGGTTGACTAAAACAACCAATGCAAATGGAATTACGACCAACAATCAAGAGAGTAATTGAATAATTTTTAACATAAAAATATATTTAGATGGACATACAACCTGATACAGAAATTGCAAAAAACGGTGGATAATTTGTATTTCGCGGGGTGTACAACGCTTTCGCCTTAATATTTCCACTTGCTACGCCCTTATAGGGCCCCTATTACTGTGTGCATTGTACACTATATCAATAAATAAATATTAGGTTGGGGAAAAAGTCTTTTCGCATTATAGTATGTATGAACTTGTAATAAAATCTCTTTGGCTATACTATTTGTATCTGGCTGGTTTTGGTATCATTGAAAGTTTAAATTTTAAAGAACATAATTCCAAATTCAAATTAGGAAAATGTGTGATTTTCATTTGTTTTTCGTACCGTCAAGATGAGTGAATCTAATGACGAAATTCGATACATTTTAAAATTTTACTACAAAAAAGGTAAAAATGCAACGCAAGCCGCGAAAAAAATTTGCGATGTTTATGGACCTAGTGTAGTGTCTGTGAGGGTAGCACAAATTTGGTTTAAGCGTTTTCAATCCGGAAATTTTGATGTCAAAGATGCACGTCGCTCTGGTCGCCCTATTACGGATAAAATGGATGCCATTTTTGAAAAAGTGGAGCACAATCGGCATACCAGTAGTTACGACGTAGCTGAAGAACTGGAAATTGACCACAAAACAGTTTTGGCGCATTTGAAAAAAACTGGGTACACAAAAAAGCTCGACATTTGGGTACCTCACGAGCTCACTGAAAGAAACCTAATGAACCGTGTACTCATTTGTGATTCTTTATTACGACGTAATGAAACCGTACCATTTTTGAAGAAGCTGATAACTGGTGATGAAAAGTGGATCACGTATGACATGAACGTGCGAAAAAGGTTGTGGTCAAAGGCCGGTCAGGCTTCACAGACTGTGGCGAAACCCGGGTTAACTCGCAACAAGGTGATGCTGTGTGTGTGGTGGGATTGGAAGGGCATTATTCATTATGAGCTGTTACCACCAGGCAGGACCATCGATTCTGAACTCTACTGCGAACAACTGATGAGATTAAAGCAAGAAGTTGAGAGAAAGCGGCCGGAATTAATCAACAGAAGGGGTGTGGTTTTTCATCATGATAACGCTAGACCTCACACATCTTTAGCCACCCAACAAAAATTAAGAGAGTTTGGCTGGGAGGTGTTAATGCATCCGCCGTATAGTCCTGACCTTGCACCTTCAGATTTCCACCTGTTTCGGTCTCTTCAGAATTCTTTAGGCAGTGTCAGGTTAACATCACGAGAGGACTGCCAAAACCACTTGTCGCGGTATTTTGACCAGAAGTCCCAAAATTTCTATAGCAATGGGATCATGTCCCTACCTACAAGATAGCAAAAAGTTATCGAACAAAATGGTACCTACATACTTTAGTTAAATGTAAATAAACTTTATTAAAAAATGTTTTGAATTTTCTTAAAAAATGTGAAGAAACTTTTTCCCCAACCTATTACTTATATAAATATTTTCTTATACTTTTTTCCCTTGTGGGGTACGGACCTCGTCTGAGGGCTAGTTCAGACAGCACGGAAATGGCTTTTATGGCTGCTAGTCAAACCGAGTAACCGTCGCGAGCATCCGTGTTAATATGTATACAATTTTGTACTTTGTGGTTATAAGGTCCTATTTCAATGGAGTCGTAAATTACTCGGTTTTTTTTCAGTTCTTATTGAATAATGCAGCTGGGGACGAGCTGATCGGATCGGAATGTTTCTTGGGTTGTGTCCCCTACAGCCCAAGTTCAAAAGCGCCCTAAGTAAGCCAAAGTTGGTACCCCACAGGAGGTGCCCTAAGCGTGTCCGCTAACTTTCAGTTTTTATGCCGTGGCTGGAGACAGTAATTTATTGTAGCAGTCCGGGTAAGCAGCAGAGAACCCCCAAAGTTTACCAGTGACACGACATTCCCAACAAAAAAAAAATGCATTTTGGTGCGACAATCGCTTTCTATTAACACACGGGGAAGTCTTTTCCCGCGCACACATTTTCCATGCCTCGTTGGGTCTAGTGGTCTGAGGCGCTACTGTGAAGCATATGGTCCTGGGTTCGATTCCCAGTTCAGACAGTGTTATTGAGTTTTGACATCATCTCGGTAGCAGCCTTGAATTTAAATTTGTGGCACATCATTTCAGCCAAAAGACGTCCACTACTGGACACTGGCCTCTATATAATTGGAGGGAATTGCCATAATCACCACGCTTGGCAGGTTGGTTGGCGATCGCATTATGGTTAAATGTATAGGGACCATTGCTGCCTATTCTCTAGTAAGTTAGCCGTTAGCTGCCTCTTACTACACCCACGGGTAGAAATGCGATGCTACTATTCTTTACGCTGATGCGCAATTGGCTCGCCCGCTATTACATGGGACTTAAACATGAATAGGTGTTAGACATAAGCAACAAATAATAATGGGGGTATCCCTAATTTTAAACTTATTATTTATTGTTATAGCGGCAATAGAAATACACACTGAAAATAACAATCATCTACCTATTACGATTCATGAAATAAACCTGCCGGGGTCGCGTGATTGTTCGAAAGAGATACCGTGGCCCCGGCACATGGGCAACTGAAGGAACACGGGTGGGTTTTAGTCAATAAAAGTCTGACACGCCCAGAGCTTGAGAAGTCATTTGATGACTTCCCATCCAAAAAAAAAATGACCGCTTACAGACAGAGGAACAGTGGTATCGCCCCGAGTGTAGGTCGTGAGTTCGAACCCAGGCAGGCTCTTTCCTTTGTGTAAATTATTTCATCACGACTGCTCTCCCAACCCGCAATGGGCCCTCGTGGTATATTACGGCCCACTCCCTCCCAACGAGAGGAGGCCTGTGTCCCAGCAGTGGGAACAATATAGGCTGACTATGTACAGACAGACGGACAGCGGAAGCTTAGTAATCCCAAGTACTGGTAAGGGTTCCGAATACACACTTTGATTGCGGAACACTAAAAAACAAAACAAGTGAATACACAGCTATATATATTGTATGAACCTAAACGAGGCAAAAGAAGTGTGTAGAGATCGTAGCAGGTGGCGTTCCGTGGTTTCTGCCTACCCCCATGGGAAAAAGGCGTGATTCTATGTATGTATGTATGTATGAATACACAGCTGATAGGCCAGGCTGTATAAATTATGAAGATTATGTAAATTGGTGTCGTTAGTACGCCATGTGTGTGCTGAAGGACGACGAGGGCGCAGTGACTTGGAATATTGAAGACACGGGGACGTCACTCAACGGGTATTGCCTTCAGGGGCATAAAAACCAACATTAGTCACTCTTAGCACAACCCATACCTACTTTCGTAATAATTCTAGAAAGAAAGAAAGAAAGAATGCCGTTTGTTTGACACAGTTCGTTAAACACAAAATAAAATAACATGAAAAGATAAATTAAAAAAAAAAAACAACAAGTGTGTCTCTGCCTCACGGCTACGCCAAAAAGATTCATTTCAGCATTAATGCCAGACAGATTCTGCCTGACGCTAGTTTTCTAAATACCTGTGTCTGGTACATTTTCACGCCTTAACAGCTGAATAGATTTCGATTAAATCTGAAACCGAACCGTGTCTTTGGATACTTATTAAAGTTAAAAAAAAGAAAAATTGCAACTGCGCGTTTCAGAAAGTGTTTTTCCGAAGGCAACGTCACCCAATCGCAACAGATCACAGCGAAACGACACTGGTTTCTATGTAAATGTAACTCTAAGAAAACGGAGACAGATGACGACATTGTCGCCATCTAAGGAGACGTTTTCATGAAGTTAGAAGCGTCGGAAAGCATGTTAAGCTGTTGGTCCCGGCTGTCATTTATGAATCTTTGACAGTTGTTACGGGTCATCAGAAGCCCGAAAGTCTGACAATTAGTCTTACCAAAAGGTACCGTAATACCCAGTAACTGGGTTGTGGAGGTCAGATGAAAAACTGGTATTCAGCCACATCCGTTTAGGCTGGAAGCCGATTCCAAATTATTTGGGAAAAGGCTAGGCAGATGATGACATGGAAAAGTTTAGTCTAGTGTCGCTGCGGTCTGGTTATAGCAATTGCCCTGCGGTTGCCGTTGCAGTCGCTATCATTGAGCAGCGCTGCAGCCATTTTGCCGTCACGTCATTACTTGCAGTAAATTTGAAGGCGCCCTTTATTTATTCACGTGACGCAGTCACGCGGTCGTTTCCACTATGAACCTTTTATAGCATGCAGTTGACTTCACCACAGGCAGCCTACTGCGAAAATAATTATTCAAAGTAAGTTCAAAAACTAAAATCCGACTACTGTAAAATCATGCTTTAGAAAGTACAAATAAGGAAGTATTCTCATCTGAAAGCCGTGGTCGAGTCAGGCGCGGTCGCAGCCTAACATTTTGGGGGGGGGGTCACCATGAGTACTGAAGAATATTTTTAGGAAGGTAAATCCTCTTTGGTCTAGTAGTCGCAAGCGCTGCTGATCAGAATGATGTCCCGGGTTATAATCTTTTTGCAAATGTCCATCGGAGTCTCCGTGGCTCAAGTGAGAACAATTTTAAGATAGTAAGATAGGCAAATCGTTCAGGGTTTCGACAGCATGTCTGTCTTTGGGGGGGGGTCATGACCCCTAGAACCCCCCCTCTCGGACCGCGCTTGGGTCGAGTAGCCTATAACCAGCGGATGATCAAGACGCTTCCAACGATACATCATTTGTCAAATTATAATAAAGAAGTTATTCGGGAACAGACGACATACGCACACATACATACATACTGGTTTAAATCATAACCCAACGTATCGTCTTGCGCTTCGCCGTAGGCGGGTAAAAAGCGATCGTCTGCAACGGCCCTAAAGTTGTTTTTATTTACACAAGTGTTTTTGCACAGTTGAAGTGGTTAAACTAAAGGTGATGTTATAGGTAACTAATAGAAAAAACTTGAATTTACACACATATCTATGCTAGATGACTGCCTATAATTTGTACAGGGTGGCATATATCGATACACGCAACCTGTTACCACAGATTCAGTACATGATTTTGAACCGGCTCGCTATTTTTCGTAGGTTATTAAAAATAAATTACTTGTTCCTTACATTTTGATCGCGAAGGTTTTGTATTTCTGTATGTAAACGCAGTTCTTTTTTATATCCACCGAATTATTTCTCTTCTAGGGGGTCTAGAAACGTGTGCAGAATAAATTCATGGTAAAGTACAGTTTGCGCTTCGACATCTCTACCTCCCTGTATACAGGATAAATATAAAATTAGCTGGCAATACTTAAGCCACAAGTTGGATGTCGATATCATACACTATTGTAGCAAAGAAAAACAAACAGAAGAATGTTTTCTCATCCTACTTTTAACAAAAATTTTAATGACACTGTGAGAAATCATCATCGTCATTTCAGCCATAAGACGTCCACTACTGGATATAGGCCTCCCCGAATTTGGGAGATTTTGTCATAATCGCCAGGCTTGGCAAGCGGATTGCCGATCGCAGTAGGTTGGCAAAATGCATTGAGAACGGTGCTGCCCATTCCCTAGTAAGTCCCTTAGTCGCCTCTTACGACACCCACGGGAAGAAATGGGGTGATGCTATTCTTTACTTGCGGCACCACACTGAGAAAAACATTGAGGCAAGTAAACGACTGTTAGGTATGTCATAGCTTTATAGTTTGTCAACTGACCAATTACCTCACCTTCGTGCAACAAATAATGATCTTTTTTTTTGTTCTTCTTTTCTGTTCCATTCGTATTATATTAAATTTCGATTTCCATTTAATACGATACCTAACGCATGGGTATCGTAATTTATTTTAACGCTCTATATCTAGAAAACAGAAAACGTATTATAACATCACGCTTAGGACACTTAAGAACCGAGCAAAAAGAAAAAAAGGCAGAAAAAACGCTAAGCGGAAACGAAAGCTCGGGAAATCGAGGAGATGGGGCCGGCGGGCTCGGAGGAACAGGAAATTTCCGGCAAATGAAGTTGAGGGCAGAAGCTAGTATATTTTTAGTATTCATTGATAGAGTTAAAGTCATAACCCTATATAGCATTACACCCACTCTCAATAACGACAACAGTTAAATAATTAAAAGTACTTTTGTCGCTTTATTATCCTAGCCCGCGCTATTTAATAAACTGGACAGTCGGCATCGTACATACCGAACTTTCTAAGAAATCCGTTGTTTTATTTACAAATTGGGATTGCTTACACGTGTAGTCTGTTGTTAGTAGGATTCAGGGATTATCTGTACGTTATCATATTCTTAGTTGCTCAATAACTTTCAAACTGTAAACATGGCAAGTAAAAGCAAATAACTGTGTATTGACGAAAAAGTCTTACAGATACGCGTAATAGAGGCGGGGCAGAAGATAAGTGTTGGCAGATGCTTTGGATTTAGTCGCTCTACAGAGTCCGTAAAAAAAAATATTTTTGTTATATGCTGTTACGAAAAATTTATGGTTTTCGCAATTTTTCCTTTATCTGTGCTATAAGACGTTGCTTCGTACCAAATTTCAAAATTCTAGATCGACTGGAAGTACCCTTTAGGTTTTGATTCCCTTGCGAGTTTCGAAAATTTGCGGCATAAACGGCTTTATCTTTTGATTACGTTAGCTTAGAAGTTTGATTTATTCACAGCTCCAAGGGACAGTAGACTTGAGTATTTGATATAAATTTCAGCTTGATACCTCCACGCGTTCCTGAGGAAAAGGGTCTTGACAGACGGACGGACGGACAACAAAGTGATCCTATAAGGGTTCCGCTTTTTTCTTTTGAGGTGCGGAACCCTAAAAATAACGTAATTACTAACACTAGTCTCAAATAAACTTTTTCTAATACTTACATTTTTCTTCTCTCCATTTAACGACAACTCTCTATAAAGTCAAAATATGCACAGTCCCTTGAGTGTCGTTTTAAGAGTTTACACTGCATTCGTTTTCATTCAGTCATGACTAAGGTAACTGTCGCGCTTTGACACTTTTAACAGGTGCCCGGAACATTTCAGAAAACTCTCATTGCAACAATACGTAAGTATATATTCATTTGGCGAGCGGCCGGCGGCCGTGGCGTTTTCCCCCGTAATGTTCCCAACTAGTTCTAACAAGTCCAAGCTGTACTTAAACTGTGTACTTAGTAAAGTCATGATATATGTTAGTTAAGACAGGTTATCTTCACGCCCCGCGCCCCTTTGGAGCGTTCCTTGCAGCGTACTGGAGCCAGTAAGTACGAGTACTTAAGTAGAGAGGTGCGATGTATGTTTAACTCACGGATGTGGTGAGCCAACTATTGCAAAACCATTTGGGCACGTAATCAATAACAATCACGGCATAATTTCAGAAATGTTGGTACCTGAGTCAACTTTTCAACAGCAGAATTAGCACTAATGTGTTTTATAACGCAGGTGACGTAATAGAGGGGCTTGTGGCTAAGTAATAACAGCCGCACGGATCGATCGTTCCTGCTGGGAAGTTTGTTGCGCCACTTCTTCTCAGCTAAAGCACTAGGAAGTGGTGAAAGACGGGCGTTTTGGGGGACTGTCTTATATAACTTTAACGTTCAAAAAGTGTTGACTCTCTGCCTAGTTTGAATAAATGACTTTTGATTTTGATTCAGGTTAAGCTACGCTTGCCACGGTTGGTCCGTGGTTGGCTGACCATCTTTACATTCCAAGACCGCTCCGTGCCTCGGAAAGCATGTTAAGCCGTTGGTCCCGGCTGTTATTTGTGAATCTTTAACAATCGTTACAGTTCGTCAGAAGTCCGAAAGTGTGACAAGTCCTACCAAGAGGTATCGTATAACTCAGTAACTGGATTGTGGAGATAGGCAGTTGCTCCTGTAAAATAGTATACCACTCTCTCCCACCAATCCTCTCTCTCTCTCTCCAGTCTTGGAAGCCGACCCAAATATAGTTAGGAAAAGGCTAGGCAGATGATGATGAAGTGTTTTCGATATTAATACCCATCACGAAATGAAATCGAGTCTTAAAGAAACTCGGAGCATGAAGATGAGACTTGTAGCTCATCACTCGAAAAGACTCGAATAGGAGGTGATAAGTTCAAATGAGTGGTTATGAAGTAATAATGCGTACAAAAAAATCTGACGAGTTATTCATAGACTCGAATTCATTTTAAGACCCGAGTCCTTTTCTAAGACTCTAGTTCTTTTTAAGACTCGAGTGGCTGTTAAACGACTCGGGCTCAGCTTGACTCTAGACTCCGAGTGTTTTGAGCACACTGAGTCTTGCATAATTGAGTCGAGTCTTTAAAATTACGACTCGAGGACTCGAGTCCTTTGGAACACTACGTGGCAGGTTAATTAAGAAACCAGATTGATGTAAATTACGTGGTACCTATACAGGTTAATCTTTGGAAAGGACAACTTAATAAACATTCAAACCACCAAAATGTAAAACAATTTAGTATATTAAAAAAAAAATACTCTGTCAGAACATAGGTAACTACAAGTTAGATTAGTTAAATCACAACGGGCAATAAATAGGCTAGTTGACAATTTCTAAGAAACGGGTAAGTAAATAATGTACCTGGCCGTTTTTCCTCAAAACATGAATAGTTAAGTGAAAAACTAACATTCATAGAACAACATCATTCTTAAGCCGCAGTCCCAAGGCCTACTGACTGAAGGGCCACGCGGCGCTGGGCCAGAGGGGTAATTGCGGAACTTTTTATGGGTAGGAATTGGTTTAATATTCATAGTTAAACAACATTCATTGCGTTATTTACGTTGCTGAGCCACAATTTATTCTAACAAATGACGCAATGGTTTAGAAATAATCTTCAATCCCATTCAAATTCTGATAAATTGTGCGTTTCGCAATTAGGGTGCAGGTCGGCAGGCCGTGGGAATCGTCGCAACTGATGAGGCCATGGGGTCTACTCTAAATCTGTCAACGAAGATACAGGCCCATCCGAGAGTAGTTAATTAGTCATAATAGGTGAAGAGTTAATTTTTTTGGACGGAGAGGTACACATACTTACGAGGGTAGGGACAACTGTCAAACTGTGTTAATTCATTCTTAGTTCGGGTTTCAAACTAATCTTATATATCTTAGGACAACCAACACATCGTTATCTGATCCAAAACTAGGCAGAGCCTGTACTATGGTAACCAGACAACTGATAAATATACTTATATATTTCTAAATACATACACATTATAGATAAATTACACCCAGACAGAACAAATGATTGTGCTTATCATACAAAGATCTGTCCTGGGTGGGAATTGAACCCAAGACCTCAGTCTTAGCAGTCAGGGTCACTAACCACTAGACTAAAAGGCCAGTCAAGTCTTATGTCCCTAAGTGATGCGGAGTAGGAAACCTGCTGGAACTAGGTATGCTCGATCTGAATCGATCTTTCCGAAGATCGATTCATGGCCATACGATCTACCGATTTATTTAATCAATTCAACAGGATACGATCTTCGCCCAGATCGAATCGTATGCGCCTAGAAAATCGTATGAAGAAAGTGTAGGTATAAAATAAAACCTGAACAGTACGAACTACAACTTGTCGGACCGTATGTTAGCATTCCCTTCCGAACGTCTGTTTCCTCTATACAATTATACATTTTGAAAAGTATAAAAGATGTTTTACACGAAACAGATTCCAGCTATCTACATTTAAGATTTTCAAAATTAATCATTTAGACAGACGCACTGGATCTAGCCTCCCTCTCAATGTATTTCCAACTAGAGAAAACAGACGTTCGGAAGGGAATGCTAACATACCCGACAAGTTGTTGTTCGTACGGCACGTTGTTTAGGTTTTAGTTGATACGATTCACTGTCTGTACGTAATAGGAGATCCTATTACGGCTATCTGCTATCTGCTATAACGGCGTCCGTGGCGCACTTTGTAATAGATCTATTAAGTAGATTAAGTTAATATAAATAATTTTGCATGCATATTGTGCTTTTCACTATTATTATAAAATTACGATTACAGAAGTTCGTCTTCTGTAATCGAATAAGATCGATTCAATACAATACGATTAAGATCGTGAATCGATTCACGAAGTAACGATCCATTACGATCCAGAAGATCGATTCAAAGCAAAGAATCGGGCATCCCTAGCTGAAACTACTGACTTCTTGCTAACGGAGCAGCACTCCAGTCCCATCCCAACACAACCAGTCCGGCTTGTCGGGGGGATTTAGTAAATGTCGTGCACTGGATTTTCAACTGTCGGTGCTGGACCGAGCATTGAGAATCCAACAGAGTACTGCGCGAGCGAGTCTCAGAACGTCGATAAAACTCATCGTTCGATTTTTAACTTTTAGCGCTAAGCAGTGCGTTGAAAATGCCGCGGCAATTTATTACGTCCATGTAAACTAAGATGGCGTCTAAAGTGATGTCATTATGTTTCATACTATCAATTCTGTTCTACCCTAACTATATTTTCTTAATGTCAACTAGCCTTTTTAGTAAATACAGTCACCTTACCTTCGAACATGATGGTGAACGGCAGCAGCGAGATGAACATCCAGGGCTGCACGTGGAACACCATGTCCACCGGGTTGTGCAGCCCTAGCTTGGACTTCTGCATGAGCATCTGCGCGAAGGTCCACCGCAGCCCGGCTGCGAAGGACGCGATCAGGAGGAAGTTGAAGCCGAGGAGGTTGAACTGCGTTGCTTTGTACGTGAACATGATGAGACCGGCCGCGATCATAAGGACTATGAACACCAGCGACCATGACTGTGGGACAAATATTTGGGAATTAGGGTTACCATAAATAAAAATCTTCATATACAGGATCAGTTTTTATCCAGTGCGCAAACTGTAACCATGAATTCAGCACATCGCACACGCATTTTTCTATGAAACAGCAGATTATTTTTTTTGTAAAACCGACGATATATTTCTGCGCAAGGGGGTCTAGAATGATATTCTGAATTTATGGTTACAATTTACGCACTGGATAAAAACTTATCCTGTATAATGGTCTTCTACACTAATATTATACAGGCGAAAGATATGGTTATTTGTTTGAATTGAATAGGCTCCGAAACTAAAGGACCGATTTGATTCATAGATACGTTGTGCATTTCATGTAGATCAAAATTGCCCTTTACAGCATATCATTGAAATTAATATCTTAGAAGGTATCAGAGACTTTTTAAAACGGGGGCTGAGCGTATCTACATTGCACCCGTGCGAAGCCAGGGCGGGTCGCAAATTAGTAAAGAAATTGACGTTTTGTCAAACTAAACTCAAACTCAAAGTCTTTTATTTGTGGTCATAGGTTGTAAACTAGCCACTTTGATCTCAAATATCTGGCATCTAGTTAGGAATTTAAAATTCTCCGTCTGCACAACAGACGGTCGCTAAAAAACTTGCGAATAGATTTAATCTCCGACATCCACCACTTTCCAGACCTTGCTCAAACAGATTACCACTTTTCCCGGACAATTTCCTGCAAGGAATAAAATTCAATTCCGATCAGGCAGTCAATCGTGCCTTCAAACATTTTATTGAATCTCGCTCCCACAATTTTTGCAGTAACGGAATCAATGAAGTTTTAAAATGGCAAAAGTGCATAAGTAACAACGGTACATACTTTGATTGAATATACAACGTTTTACATAATTAACGCAAGACATCAATTACAGCAATGTTAACAAAAAGCGGAAGAAATTATAAATGTTAAAAACATAAAACAATGACCAAAACTTATATTATTTAAGCTAACTGTGATTGATTTTAAAAAAAAACGTGTTAACCCAAGCATTACTTATGCTTAGCTTACTTTATGCATATAAAATTGAGTCTCATTACCTTGAAATAAGATTTAATTTTTTTTGGCTCGATTGGCGGTAGGTATGTCCATTATTTTAATACCTATATTAAATTGACGGAAATCGATTTAGTAGTAAATTATGAACAAACTGCTTTCAGGACTTGTGTCTATTCTGTTACACTTTGTGTGTAATTTCGCTACAAAATATCGTTTTGAGTTTTCCATAATGATTACTTCAACCACAACCTGTACCTTCGATCAAAAATATTGATCGAAGATCTGTACCAATAAAGGATATCTAAACACATGTGCCCACATCCCACTAGTCAATGTGGCTAAAGCTGAAATTCAAATCCATTTTCTAAAATTTATTCTGTCTACACTACTACGTAATATAATAAAGTCGAAGAGTTTCTTTGTATGTTTGAACGCGCTAATCTCGGGAACAACCAGTCGGATTGGAATAAATATTTTTGTATATGATAGTTACATTCATGAAAAAAAAAAAATGAAAAAGTGTTTATTCACAATGTTTTGAATTTTTACAAAATATATTACTTCTGCCAAACTGCAAGGCAGTTTGTTGGCAGATGTAGCTCCTTTTTTCCAATTATTTTTTTAAATAATATTATATTGACACCTATTTAACGTAACGCTATGACTCTTAGGTACCGAGCAAATAAAAATGACGGAATAGCGCGGGCAGGTGATGCGATGCGACGGGTTGGGTCGGGAGACCAAAAAATTTGACGCATATAAAGTCTCGGGCTGAAGCTAGATAATAATAATTAGCTAGATTATATTAATTTTATATAACTAGTTTTTGCCAGCGTCTTTGCTCGCATATTATACATATAAACCTTCCTCTTGAAACACTGTCTATTGATGAAAACCGCACTGCGTAGTTTAAAAGATCTAAATGTCCAAGCACAAAATGCGACTTTGTTTTATACTATGTAAGGATAAGGATAGTGAGTCGTCCATAGAAATTGTAAATTCAGTAAATAGGATATCGGAATTACTTTTTCACGTCATATTAAAAAAAACATTCCCCTAACTGACTACCTTTGAGAAGTAATGGCGAAACTAACTCTTCGTGAGAATTTAAGCTTTTGACTCTCTTCGACGACTTACGATTTATTCGACATGCACACGAACGTAATACGAAGGGCTTGTGGCTAAGTAATAACAGCCGTAAGGGTTGATCGTGCAGTTTAAGCTACGCTTGCCGCGGTTGGTCCGTGAATGGGTGACCATCTTTTCATACCAAGACCCTTCCGTGCCTCGGAAAGCACGTTAAGCCGTTGGTCCCGGCTGTTTTTCGTAGATCTTAGACAGTCGTTACGGGTTGTCAGAAGCCCGAAAGTCTGACAGCCAGTCTTACCGAGGGGTATCGTATTCCCCAAAAAACCGGCCAAGTGCGAGTCGGACTCGCGCACCGAGGGTTCCGTACAATCCTGCAGGTATTCACGGTTTATGCATAAGGTTAATGTTTATGTTTTTTTTTTTTTTTAAATTTTTCTATTTGAGTTGACTGAATGAAAGGTAAATTGTGGTTTACGATTTATGACGTATTAAAAAAAAACTACTTACTAGATCTCGTTCAAACCAATTTTTGGTGGAAGTTTACATGGAAATGTACATCATATATTTTTTTTAGTTTTATCATTCCGTTATTTTAGAAGTTTAGGGGGGGGGGGGGCACATGTTACCACTTTGGATGTGTCTCTCGCGCAAACTATTCAGTTTAGAAAAAAATGATATAACAAACCTCAATATCATTTTTGAAGACCTATCCATAGATACTCCACACGTATGTATGGAATGATGAAATATTTTTTTTTGAGTTTCAGTTCTATGTATCCCCGAACCCCAAATATTATTGTTTTTTTTTTTCTATTTTTGTGTAAAAATCTTAATGCGGTTCACAGAATACATCTACTTACCAAGTTTCAACAGCGTAGCTCTTATAGTTTCGGAAAAAAGTGGCTGTGACATACTCGGACAGACAGACAGACAGACATGAAGAATCTTTAAGGGTTCCGTTTTTTGCCATTTGGCAACGGAACCCTAAAAACTGGGTTGTGGAGGTCAGATAGGCAGTCGCTCCATGTAAAATACTGATACTCAGCTGCATCCGGTTAGACTGGACGCCGACCCCAACGTAGTTGGGAAAAGGCTAGGCAGATGATGATGACACGACCATAATACACTCGCGGCGGGATTTTATCACTCTCTCTATTTTCATTTCTACGGAATGCATGCTAAGCCGTTGGTCCCGACTATCATTTTTTTTTTTTTTGTCGTTACGTATTGTCAGAATCCTGAAAGTACGAACGTGGTCTGACTGTATCATACTCATTTTGCCAAGTTGACGTTCATGTCTGGTCGTATACGCACGTTTGCGACTACTACGCACCACGTACCTGACCTTTCTGAAGAGCATCACCAATAAGGTCACATTTTGTTTTTCTAGGGCACTCCCTCCAGGCGTTTCCACTCACATCTGCCTTTTAAAAACCTCTTGTTAGTCGCCTTTCATTCACCCTCTCAACATGAACCAACCGTCTAAGCACTCTTTTCAATTTTTGCCTCTACACATTCTTTGTTAATAAAATTAGATGGACATTCAGGCGATGAACACCTGAACCACACTCAGAATTAAAATGACTCAACAATAAGGTCAGGTGAGTAAGTAGTAAGAATATTTAATATGAGAAAGTCCAAAAGTTTCAAAGTTTTCAAAGTCTTTGTAGGTTATTTGTGTAATAATAATAAGTAGGAACATAGTTCAAAATTCTTTACGCAATTCGCGACCGTATTTATTTTCTTTTGTTGTTATAACTAACGATATTTAGTTTATATGCAAATCAAAACGGTCATCGCTGAGTTATTGTTTGACACTGTTTCAGTCGTTTGACAACGTCATTATAACTGCTATTTGACATAAGCAGTCACCTAAGGAGGAAGCGCTAACATGGCCCCGCTTAATATTTTTTTGCAATTTGCAAGTATGCGTCCCGTTGTACGTTAAAATATGATAGTAACACCACCGTGACACTTTTGTATTTACGGAACTATAATAATTAATTTTATTATATTATTATTTATTCATAATCAAAATCATTAATATTACCCTCTAAGTTCGTGTGGTGGCTAGTCCGTGTGGTGGCGGACGTGAACTAGCATCACCCAATTTCTGCCCGCGACCGTCGTAAGAGGCGACTAAGGGACTTAGTAAGCAGCGTTCTCTATGCATTTTACCACCATACTGCGAATGCGATTGCCAAGCGTGGCGATTATGGCAAAGCCCCCAAATTAGGGACGCCTATGTTCAGCAGTGAACGTCTTATGGCTGAAATTATGAATGAAATAACTACATGTTTCATGAGAAAACATCGCGAGTCATATGTAAATCAATATAAAAAAACCTATCACTTATTAAAAATTGCAAAAACGAAAGAAAATTTCAATTTCCCTGGCTACCGTAGCGCATCCTCCAGAAAAAGTGCAGGCAAAAGGTTTTTTAATAATAAAATTTTCTAGCAATTTAACTTCAATCTACCTTGAAAGACACCGGAATATACTTGCTTCCGCAGCCTCTGAAGCAATCACATTTTTTATAACCGATCGATTGATGTTCAGAGAACAAACAAGATTCTCTTTTTATAGTAACCGTAGACTTCTGAAGCGTAAACTGAAGGCTAAAGTTGCCGTCAAAGATTTTATTCACGCTATTTGAGCTCGCAAGGTGAGCTGGACTCAAGGTGCGTGTGCGAAGTAGACTTTCTGATCGAACATAAGAAACAAATGTAGGTACCTACTTTGTTATGTCGACATATAATTTAAGGGACTTTTATTTTAAGGGTACCCCAGTGGTAGCGGCCCCGACTTACGGGTTGTAGGACGCAGGTTCGTACCCCCGCAGGCGCTCTACTTTGTGTTTCTCTAAACGGCGTAGGAAAACATCGTGAGTAAACCGGTATGTCCTAGAAACAAAAATAAAATCGAAAACCTGTGACGTCTTCCATCCCGCACAGGGCCCGCGTGTAATATTTATTGGCCAGTTTTTTTCCAAAAGAGGCCTGTTTCTCAGCGGTGGGAACATATTATTTATATATAATCTGATTATACATTGGTGCCGAATACGCTTCCTTTTATTTTCAACTTGGAAATATATTTTGAGTTAATCAATCCCAAATATTGTGTAATACGATTTAAAACTGGATTTCTTCTTTCAAATCTTACTTCAGTTATACCTAGTTCCAAACGTAATCATGTATACCGATTTCAGTCTGACACGAGTGAAGAAACAATTACTTATTGACATGACAGATGTGTGTGGAAACGGCGGCACGTGGCGCAATAGAAGGACATGGTTAAAGTGACCTTTTTGTGATGTTCTTCAGAACGTTTATGTGCGTAGTACTCGCAACCGGCGTGCGTGTATGACCAGATGTCAGAACCTAACCGAAACAAAAGAATAATGTAAGAATCGAAACAGGTGGCGTTCTGTAGTTTCTGCCTAACCCCTCACGAAGGTGTGAGTTTATTTATGTATCTTTATTCCATTCGCAATAAGGTTGCAATTTATTTCTTGCCACTGACTTGTCTGTGAAAATCGCAGTGATCATATAATATAGTTGTAGTTGGGTTGCACCAATAATAATCATCATAGTAATATTCACAGAAGTCTACCGGGTATAAAAACCTTCGAAGATTTGCACGCAAACATTCTATTTTACACCTTCTTGCGACGTAACAGAGTTAAAATTAGAATTTTGCAATAGTAGGGCGATGGTCGCGTAAGAGGGCCACATTATACAGCTATTTTCGTCGAGTACTCTTTGAAAAGCTAGTCAAGAACTTTTGAGCCGTGAATTATTAAGGGTTTAACCTAGTTTACACCATGGTTAGTAACATTTGCGTGACAAATTTCTGCTCTTGAAAATAGAGGGCAATTCTCACATTCTACAAAAACCTATTTTGAACTAAATCTCAATGCTGTAAATGTTAAAATTGAATATCAACATTGGGATTCGAACCGTTTGGGTGTATTCATGTAGAACGCTGGTAGTCGGCAGCTACCATTTACGGGAATGCAGCCTTTGAAAACTTATTCCTTTCAGTTCACCGACCAAAATACAATGTATCATCATGGAATTTTTACGGAGATACTTATTTTTAACACGCTTGTATTATGTAACTATGTTTGTAACCGACTCCTTTGGACTTGATTTTGACCCACTTAAAACGGTCTATCATTTAAACTTTGTAGACTTATACAATAATTTCAAAAAATTTGTGCCATTATCCTTACTATGGTTACTAGGACAGCAAAAAAAAAACACTCTTTTGTAACTAGCCGAACTAAAAATAGAAAATAAATAACAGTTTAAAAACTAAAAATCACGGTTTTATAGAAAACCAAATTCTTCCATAAAATACCTCAAAAAGCCCTCAACGCTTTTTTCAATTATTTTCTACTTTTTAGTTTGATTTTCCATGGAAGCGTGTTTTTAGTTTTAAATTATTATTTATTTACTTATAACACCAAGGGGTATAATAGTATTATCCAGTAACCCAGTAATAGTTTCGGAAGGCAAAAATGCAGTAGTTCCATGTAAAATACTGGTATTCAAGCTCCATCCGGTTAGACTGAAGGCTGACCCACATTTTGGGAAAAGGCAGATGATGACGCTATAGATGGTCGACACAGTGAATAGGTACGTGATATTTACGAAATAGTTATAGATGTTTATCAAAACGCCACAAATTATAAAAAAGCAGTTCTGAACTTCTGTGACGTTTATGTTATGTAATAAATGGTAAGCACCGAACCCAAGTCTAGCTGATCCAATTCTTGATTCAATGATATTAGCTATTGTGCAACCTCTTAAAGAAAATTGACTGGTTCGCAAACAGATTGATGCATCGTACCGGGGCATCCTGATCGAAAGAGTGTCTATTTATTTATTTATTTATATATGCTTTATTGTACACCAGAAATTACATTTCAACTAAAAAACATCATCGTCTATATAATACGGGAAGCAAAAACTTTGTACTCATTTTTACGAAACGCGGAATGCTTGAAGTTTTAGAAGAATTTTGGTTGAATTTCGACGGCAGCGACCACTGGTTTAATTTGGTCTATGAAATAAATTATATCTATTTGCAAATGAAAGTTATGCTAGGTTTGGCAAACTTTGGTTCCATACAATTGTAATAATATAAATACAAAGGCAGCTCTGTCTGTTTGTCTCTCAGTTACCTTTCACAAGCCCAAACCACAGAACTCTAAGGGGCAACTATATGTTTCCGCTTGGAGTTCAGTAGTTTGGGCAACATTTTAGTTGAAACAATTGAGTTTTCGCCCTCCCTGCCATATTCGAAATCCATTTCCTACAAATAATGCCCCGAAAAGCACGTATTATTTGTATTGCTTTGAAAAGGGTCCGTGAAAGTTTTAAAGCTACTTTAGGGGTCATTGCCAGCCTTCTTTTTTCTATTTTTAGATTCTTGAACGAATCCTGACCGCAAAAATGTATCCTTTGAGGTAAGTTTTAGTAACTTTGGGTGATGTTTATTATTGTGTCTTATTAGAATAAGCGATCTATCTTTCGTTCTTTCCTAAAGCTCTGAGCCGATTTTTGCATTTCCAACCTAATTTCGATTTACATAAAGCTCTTACAATTTAGCACCGGACACAGTTTTGTAAAAAGAACTGCACCCTAATTGCGTAACACACGAATATCAGAATCTAAATGATTTTGAAGGTTATTGCCTATCCATTCTTTCATATGTTTGAAAATAATTTTTGTTAGCAACGTAAAGATTGCCATGAATGTTATGGAACTGAACACAAAATGAAAGAGATATCTACTGTTAGTGTATTACGCAATAATTCCTCTGAATTTCAATATTACACAAACTACAGATTCCGAAACTTCGGAATTTGATGAGAAATATCCACGTTTGGGTGTTTAAATCCAAAACCTGTCTCGATTGATTAAACCATACCTATAGAATAATCATGTTTTGTAATATGATCTATAGTATTTTTATCGATCGTAGACTTTAAGAACGCATTATTTTAAAAATATTTTCAAAAAATTAAACACAGAAAGAGAAAAATAAAGAAGTCTGTAGTCAATTAAGAATTTCACTAAATATATTAACTATCACTAAAAGCTGAACATAATATGGAAGTGCTTCAAATGAATTGGCCTAATGGTGGTTGCAGAGGTTACCCCCTAAAAACAACCTTACACCCAAACAAAATTTTAACATTTTCCAATCTTTACATTAAGTAGGTATAGGTAAATCTTCAATGCCATAAATATTATAAAAGCGAAAGAAGCTCGTTTCGGTGTTACCTTTTAACATCTCAACAGCTGATTGGATTTCGATGATATTTGGCACACAAGTAGACCAGGATCTAAGAAAGTAAATAAGGCGCTTTTTATCCCGTTCTCGTCAGAGAATTCCCGACCAAGAGGCTGGCAAAGCCACGAGCAAAGATAGTTAGGAATATAGGACTATTGTGAAGGACATAAAATAAGATGAATAACAATGGATCATTTCGCTAACAAGTATTCCCGATTTCCCAGAGATTCCGCTTTCAGTGAAAACATTACTATATTATGTCGGGATTCGAGGTAGGTAATATGCAGACAGAGTTACTTTCGAATTTGATGTTAGTATACCTTATTTAACTGCGCTGTCTCAGTTCTATAGGTACAAGAAACATAGGTTTTTTGTTTTTGGGTGCGATATCATCTAATGACGTCTCTGACTTCTACTGACTAAAAGCCACCCGTGTTCCTTCAGTTGCCTATGCCAGGGTCACGGGAACTCTTTCGAACAAAGAAACATAGGACAGGATTGGATCTTTATGCTGTCAAATCTGAGGAATCAATTTCCACCTTCATTACTTTACTTAGAACGTTTTCTAAGAGATTCGATACATTTAACAATGACGACTCGCGATAGTGAAAAGATCTATTCAATCAATTAGGTACTAATTTACAAACCTAAGTAAAAACTGTCACACGGTTCTATCGATCAGGTTAACCTACACTTGCTAAGGTTATTCCGTGGATCTGCCGACCATTACATACCAAGACCATTCCGTGCTTTGAAAAGCAAATTAAGCCGTTAGCTCCGGCTATCATTCGTGGATAGTCATATAGGTCGTCAGCAGCCCCAAAGTCTTACTACCAACCTTAACAGTGTGGAGGTCAGATAAGTAATCGATCCATGTAAAATACTGGTATTCAGGCATATCCAGTTAGACTAGAAACCGACCCCGACATAGATAGAGCTAAAGGCTAAACAGACGATAACGTATTGATTCACAATCACTCCCTTCAAAGTTTCTTCAATGTTATTCTAAACATTTATATTGTTGGAACCACTACGAACTTTCCTTCTATTATCTATCATTACGGTCTAATTCTGACAGGCTAGGCACGCGAACTCTATTTGTACGTGCATTATACATGAGGCCAGCTTGGAACTTTAATCGGGCGTGTTGTGACATTGATGAATTATTTATCGGCCTGGAATTCGGATTGCAATCCAGCATAGTGGGATACTGCATTCCAGTGGGATCCGCAACAGCTGCATTTCAAAGGCAGATTTTAAACTGACGTGACGTTCCATGTTGCCGGACGTAAAGAATCGCTTCATCCCATTTCTTCCCGTGGCTGGGCGTCGTAGAATGCGGATAAAGGAACTACTAGAGAATGGGCAGCAGCGTTCTCTGTGCATTTTACCATCATACTGCGATCGCCAACCCGCCTGCCGAGCGTAGCGATTATGGCAAACACCGCACACACCTTTGGGGAGGCCTATGTCCAGCAATGGACCTCTTTCGGGTGAATTGGTGATGATAATTCGAAAGTGATGGAGTGAAAGAAAGAAAAAGAAAATAAGTTTAAAGGCTCGTTCAGACAAACGCGACGCGCCGGTCGCGCGCGAATCGGCGATTTATATCCGTAGAACAATTTCTATGAAAACGCGCTGCGACACGGTCGCGCCGCGTCGAGTAGCGCGACAGCTTATTAGTACATGTTGTATGGCGTCGCGGCGATTTCGCGGCGGTTTCGCCGCGAATTCGCTGCGACGCGCGACGCGGCGACGCCATACAAAATGTACTAAAAGCTGTCGCGCCGCTACAAGGACGTCGCGCGCGATTCGCGGGCGATTCGCGCACGAGTGGTCGCGCCAGTGTGAAAGGTGTTGCGTCGCGATATATCGCAGAATCGCCTCCGCGACAGGTCGCGCGACATGTCGCGCCTGTCTGTACGAGCCTTAATGCAGCAAACATGACGCACAGAAAGACCAACAAAAAATAAAAGCTGGAAAACTTGCGTCACATCCACGTAAAACGGCAATCACTCAGCATAATGCATAGGGTCACATGCGAGACAGAGTCCCAACCCTGGGTTTCAGTGACAGCCGGCGCTGACGTGATGACGAAAGTATTTGACTTGTTGACCCACAGTGCGGGTAGCTAGATGTCACATGTCTCCGATTATTTGGTTCTAGTACATGCCGGTTTCTCACGGTGTTTTTCTTCACCGAGTGTCTTCTTTGAGTGCAGTAGTGATGAAATAATTTACACGAACTACGTATGCCTTCACTGTGCGTGGTTCGATACGCAGTTGATCGGATGTATTTAATAGATGATTAACAGATGACTTCATTATTATCTCCTCCAGGGGTTGCTCTGGAGGAGATAATAATAAAGTCATCGACCAAAGCACTTTCCCGTCTATGTTGGAGTCGGCTTCTAGTCTTACTGGATGCCGCAGAATATCAGTGTATTACATAGAGTGTCTATCCGACCACCACATCCACAACCCTGTTACTGAGTAATACGACACCCCTTGGTAAGACTGATTGTCATACTTCCGAGCTTCTGACGTCCAGTAACGACTATCAAACATACACACGGTCGACCACTACGCTGTAAATTTGTAGCTGTCATTCTTGACAGCCTGCACCCTGATTGCGAAACGCACTATTTATCAGTGGGACTGAAAATTATTTCTAAACCATTGCGTCATTTGTTCGAATAAATTGTAAGGTCAGCAACGTAAATAACGCAAGGTATATTGTTTAAATATCAATATGAAACCAATTTCTACTGATAGCAAGTTACGCAATTACCCCTCCGGTCAAGAATGACAGCTAGAACCAACGGCTTAACGTGCTTTCCGAGGCACAGGCTCTTTGTAAGTTAAATGGCCACTAAACCAAGGAACAACCGCGGCAACCGTAGCATAACCTGATCGAACGACCCGCGCCGCTGTTATTACTTAGCCATAGATTATAATGAATATTTATAATAATAAAAGAGCTAATAATGAAGTAACAGTATTTACAAATTATGACCTAAAAGATAGTAAACATACAAAATCATACAATATCCTATTGTATTAATAACCTTGATGACTCATCGCCAACGTGTAACCGTTTATCGACGCACGTTAAAACTAAGGATTGGATATCTCATTGTTTTACTATGCTCTGATATGATCGATGATAGTGTTCTGTGGGCCAAGTTTTGAATATCGGAATCAAAAATCTTGTTCAGTTTATTGTTACTGGTCGTCAGAAGCCCGAAAATCTGACAATCAGTCATGCCAAGGGCTATCGTAGAACCCAAGAAACTGCAGGGTTGTGGAGAGCAGATAGGAAGTCACTCCATATAAAATATTGGTATTGAGCTGCATCCAGTTAAACTATTCTACCCCAACATAGATGTGGACGGGTAGCCAGATGACATTTATTTATTTATTTATTTATTACTAGCCTGCACTGTCCCACTCCTGGGCAAAGGCCTCCCTCCACTTCTTCCAACTATCGCGAAGCCGCACGCCAGATGACATGATGACTAATATTATAAAGAGGAAAGGAACTGTAACTTTAAAAGTATGTCCGTAGGAGAGCGCAGACCGGAGGAGCTGTATATCAACAACCTGATCAATTTAGGGAAGAATTGGATACAGAAGCCTACAACCGGGAAGCCTGCAATGCAGGCCCTACACTCAGCATTTGATCTACCCGCGTGGTCTACTAGAAGAGAAAGGTTGAACATTTCCAATATCGTCAATGTAATACAGCGATAAGTCCGCTATTGTAGATACACATAATACAAGCAATATTGTAAAAGAGCTCCGTAGCCATTTCGATGTACAGCAAAGTTTACTATATCATCTATGTAAACATTGGAAAGATTGGTTAGAAATATTGGATATGTTCCGCGAATCCATCACTATACTAGTTAATTGAGAATTTGAGAGCCAAGGTAGTCATACATTTACCTGGGCATAAGCACTCTGTATGGCCGGGCCGCTCATCGAATACGACATAATAGCATTTTTATAAACTGGTGCATTATGAGGGGCAATAAAACACGAGTATTTTAATAAGTACCTAGTTATGTGCAGTTTCATACACTATCTACTCCCATAAATTGAGATTATACCTACTAAATAAAGGAACTAAGACTAAAGAGTAAACAACCAATTTGCAAAAAAAAAAAATAGAAACTGCTTGGTAATATAAACTTCTTGGATTTGCCTTGTATCATATAAGTAAAGAGAAAGAAAAAAAAAATGTGAGACAAAAAGGGTTCTATTATAAAACTATTCTTAATTTCGATATTGTGTTTATAAAGTATGTCAATGTAAACTCTTTTCGAAATTAACTATATAAGAGTAGATAAAAAGATTTTCTGTATGAGATAAATAGTGATGAACTAACGACTATATAGAACTGGAGCCGAGGCCGACATCGCTGAAAGTTAGTCCGTATGTACATATGCACGCTAGGGTGACACACGACACGGAAACGGTGGGGTTATGTGGTTAGGGTTGCAACTGCGCAGAAACCATGTATGGCTTTTTGCAAAGGGGTGTTCAAAGGAGTATTTATCGGGTTTTCTCTGTAAAGACTCTGCTATTGAACCTCAAACGTGTATTTGCGCTTTCATACCGACTGAAAATCGAACCGAAGTCCACGTGCTAATCATAAATGAAAACAAAAAGAGAGAACATAATATAACCTCTAATCCGCACATGTGCCAAAAGAATTATAGAAATATAAAATAAAGTAGTTTCGTATATTAAAACCAGATAAGAGGGAAGTACCTCTTTTCTCCTATACAGTGACTAAACAGTGACAACTAGGTTGATTTCTGACTCACCGACTCCTTGATAATTCAGAAGTCCTTGTTATTGTTTTTATTGAAATTAAAGCTTTGCTGTTGAGAGCGGAAACAAAACAGTGCTATCGGCTGAGTGCTTTTGCCGTGTTTAAGGTACAAGTCTGTGGCCGAATGCAGGCAGCAGCAACTGGCGAGGAGTCATCTTGACATTTCTGCTTTCTATGTATTTCCAAGAATTATCTTCCGTAGCTGGTGATTGGCAGACCAGTAGTGCCACTAATGCTCAAGCGACAATATATTAAGTTTTTGTAAAAACAAATGAGTTGGCTCAGGTGGCTCAGTATCCAGCACTGTACAATGCATCGCACAATAATTATTGAATGAAAAGATAAAATTTTGACAAATATCTTGATACTTGTATAATGAAAAGAAGTCATTATCGTCTTCTTCTTTAACACAAGATACAAAAGTAATAAAGTCGGTTTTCAGTGTTCCGTAGCACATAATGTCTCTCTGCTGCCGTATGCAGTCCGCCACGGACTTGAACTTCTACACGTACTGAGAACAATGGAGACACGGTGTGTAGTCAGAGCCACTCGGTCGTCACTTGGCCGAAGGGTCGGCTGACATGCCTTCCGAGCACTCGGGTCTCGGCACGGTCTCACTACTGCCTACCTGTTAAGTATGTCCAAAGCATACATACGTCTTGACAACCCTATCGTCACCATTCCCTGCCCTAATCCCAAACTGGGGTCGGAGCAGCAAGTCTTCTTGTCCCCTATTTCTCTATTAGTCAAATTGTTACGTAAGTAGTCACACCCGTTTCTTTGATTTTCTTTTAACCTTATAGCCATTCACATTCATATAATATTTAACAGATTCCTGCGCTAAATATGGCTAATTTCCACACAACTATCCAGTCACCGGTGTCAGTTTTAAACTTCCGATTTATCTTATTAGTCGATTTGCAGTAACTTACTCGGCGCAATCGGGCGAAACGACACATTAAAATAGGTACTCGCACGAAATTAATTAATTTGTGGGCACTTTATTGCATGTACTTGCACTGACCGTTTTTCATAACTGTATTGCATAAAATTCATAACATCTAATACGTATTAAGAAATTATTATTGGCACGTTTTGATTCCACTGAAATTTCTGGAGTATAAGTGTTTTCTATTCATTGTGGATTCGCCCACAAATAAATTCACTTCGAGGAAGTCGCCTATTGAAATCATCATCATCTGCCTAAACTTTTTCCAAGAATGTTGTGGTCGGCATCCAGGCCTCGGTGCTTACTCTTGATTTTAATTCCGATCGAGTGACATCGGAATTTTGACGTTTCCGTTTCGTATTCTTTAGCGTCGACGCTAGCGCCAAAATGTGTTTAAATTTGGTTTCCATTTTGGAGAACTAAGTGGAATCGGGACCGAGCGTTGTTGTTGTTCCAAATGTTGACACTATTGTTTTCAAGAGTACCGAATCACGTGTATGCAAAATTAACTTTGGAATCGTATTGGCTTTAGATTGGAATTAAAATAAAGTTGAAGAGTAAGCCCCCTGTTCGTGCGAATTGTATAATAAGCCTTCCCAGTACGTCTGTGTAGTTTCGCTGGCACAATTTAATGAGTACCTGTATGCTTTTGGGCACCCCTATGTCAGTACACTAGTCCGGAACGCAATTACATGAAGCGCCGCGCGCATCTACATGAACGGATGCTGCACCACAGACCACAGTTCACTAGCAGCCGATTAGAAACATTCCCGAAACATTTGCGAATAGTTCTCTTGTGTCCTGACCTGACATAGTACTTTGTACTAATATTAGATATAAATCCTACTAATATTATAATGTGAAAGTTTGTGAGAATGGATCTGTTTGTTACTCTTTCACGCAAAAACTACTGATCGAATTTAGAAGAAATTTGCTACACAGATAGTTTATATCCTGGATTAACACATAGGATATTTTTTATATCTCCGTTTGAGACCTCCACGCGGGCGAAGCCGCTGACAAAAGCTAGTGTTGAAATAATTGCGTTACATTACGGCTCGATAGTCAACATGATTAGTAGTGGTGTAGCGTTCGTGCAGTGACAGAAATTAATTGTTAATTAAATTTAGCCCGTCAATTTGTGGTGTTATAACCATTTTATGTAATTGTCAAAGGCAGCTGTGATTTGAATGCAGAGTGAAATTAAATTAGTTGGCAATTTTACGTACACACGTATTGAATATCGATATCAAAAACTAATGGAACAACAAAAAATGATTTTTTCTTCGTTTGATTGGCGAAAGCCAATCAATGCCCGTAATCGATCAGATGGTTGTGTAATTTTTCGTGGAACATAGATATTTTTTACGGATTTCCAAAAACCAAACGTAACAGTCGTTTGGCTGCCTTAATGTACAGTAGGTACATGTCAGTGTCATTTAAAGTTTTGAACGTTCGAATGAGTTTTTTTCTTATATTTTTATTTCGGTACCCAACACATGGGTAAAGTATCGGCAGCAATTGAATTCGAACCTCTTTTAAAATGGTAGTCAATTGGATTCAAAATAAATTCCTCTGACATTTCAATAGTTGTTGTTTTTGATCGGAAGCTAATGCCAGTTCGATATATTTATGACGTTTAAGATAAGCCTAGTTCGGTAATCGCCGGTGTTATAAAACTGAAATAATGTGACGACGATATACACTATAATGGCTCACTCACGCAGAGAGGCCCGACGCTACTTGACTAGGACCATATCTGTGAAATTTCATGGAAACTGATCTACTACGGTCAGTCCAAACGCATCGTACTATGTTCTTCAAGTGCACTCAATGAAAGAAAAGTTTACCTTTGGGTAAATTTTGACTCATGATTTATAATCCTTACTTGTTTTAGTTTTAATCAGACCGTTGCTTGTGCTGTTAGACCACGTAGCACGGCCGTAAAATTATCGGGGCGGGATTATATCGCGCACAGAATTTTGAACTCTCGGTGTTGTACCGAGCATTGAGTTTTCAATAGAGTGCATTTAACCAGGTGAAAAGACACAATTTTCGATTTCGTCTCTCGTTGCTAAGCAGTAGGTTGAAGATTCAGTGCGCTACAAAATCCCGCCACGATATTTTTACGTCCATTCCAACGTCGAGTTAGGGAGTTTATTGCGCCTCTTCTTCCCACCTGAAACGCTAGGAAATGCTTTTTTTTTGTAATTTTATCGTTCAAAAAGTATTGATTCTCAGACAAGTTTTTTTTTTTTATCTAGCCTCTTAAATTCGTTAGGGTATCAGCAGGTATTTAAGTAAATAGTGTTTATCGTATTAAGATTTAATGTTCTTTTTATTACGTTGGAACAATAAACTGCACCCTAATTGCGAAACGCACAATTTATCAGAATCTGAATGGGATTGAAGATTATTTCTAAACCATTGCGTCATTTGTTCGAATAAATTGTCGGCTCCGCAACGTAAATAACGCAATGAATGTTGTTTAACTATGAATATTAAACCAATTCCTACCGATAAAAAGTTCCGCAATTACCCCTCTGGACACTTAACATTTGGAATTGCAACGTGTATTTTAATGATAAAACTCATTAGATTAGAACGCTGGACGCACCTGATTTCGAAATTTCCGACTTGAATTAATATCAAAAGTAATTAAATACGACGCTCCAATTAATTTAGTTGAACATTAGTCAGATGTTTGAAGAATGTCGTTAGTACACTCTGACCATCGGTTGATACTCATCATCTTCAATCACAGCCTGACTGAGAAGCCAGGCTGTGATTGAAGATCACCTAGGTCTAACCCCCAATGGATTACAGTGACTTCGGCCCATCTAGCCGCCCGTACGACCGACAAATCGTCTTTCAATCCAATTTTTGGATGGCATTTCGCAAGTTGTCGGCTGCTTAACCGAAGTTGACCTATTGTTGTCTCAATAAATTAAGGTCTCGGGGCAAGGCTTAAAAACTTAAATACTAAGCGACTACACACTAACGGCACCCTCTGTGGGGTACGGAACTCGGCTTGAGTCAAAGGGGAAGGGGGTGGAGGCAGCAAGGGATGGGCTAGATCGGAATTATTTAGGAACGAATTAGAGCTACAGACTCGAGGCTCTCGAGCACGATTCGGCGAGTGTGTTTTTAGTGCGTGCTGTGGGACTTGCTACTATCCTGGAAGAGGGTTGTAGCGTTATCAAGAATGGGTTTCAGTCCTTGGACGCCACTCGGTTTATATTATTTGCTTTCATAATCAGCCTACAACGTTTTCACAGGTGGGACACAGGCCTTCACTATGTGAGAGTGGACCGTAATCAACCACGCGGGCAAATTCCGGGTTGGTAGATGTCACATGTCTTCGATTTAATTGTTCTAGGACACGTCGGTTTCCTAACAATGTTTTCCTTTAATCGTTTTGAGTGATGATTTAATCTACACAAATAAAAGCCGCCAGTCTGGGTTCACGTACAACTAAGTACGTACTCGGAAGTTGCGTTATTGTCGAATTTCACAAATTCCATGCAGAACATTAATTAGTGGACCAAATATTTGTTTCAACCGGTGCTTCATATCGTAATTGAATTTTGAACATTCATGGAATATGCAGTCAAGGAGTATTTGCGGTCAGTGGGAATTTGCGATGCGCGTCCGGTATATGGTTATTACATTTAATTGAATGTATAATTCCCGTATGGAGGGGTGAAATGAATAACATTTAAAACGCAGTGGGATGAGAGGCTCGCTTTAAATACACCCTTGGGGGGTGACGGGCTGCCAACATACTGATTTTAAAACGAGGCCGTTGCAGTTTTCAATTTCCTCTTAGTGTAGTGGGTGACACGTATTAATTTTGTTTATTAGGTTTGGTTCATATTATTCACTCAGTAACCGGATTGAAGAGGTCAG
Organism: Aporophyla nigra; assembly: GCA_947507805.1. NCBI lineage: Eukaryota > Metazoa > Arthropoda > Insecta > Lepidoptera > Noctuidae > Aporophyla > Aporophyla nigra. Next base: position 29,998,609 of record OX382291.1, on the reverse strand, counting down.
ATAAACAGTCGGTCCATGTTAAATACTGGTATTCCGCTGCATTCGGGTAGACTGAAAGCCTACCCTAGCAAAGTTAGGAGAAAGCTAGGTAGATGACAAGTGACGACTTGGTTTAAAATCATTGTAGTCAGATACTCCTGTTCTGGAGTTGCGTTATACTGAAGTATCTGACCACAATGATTTTAAAACAAGACATCATCTGCCGCTGCGAACAGTGCTGGCCCAATGATAACGGCCGCGACTTGCGAATTGTATGTCGTAGGTATGAATCTAGACAGGCACTTTACTGTATGTAAATGATTACATCACTACTGCTCCTAAAACGGTGAAAAAAAAAAACATTGTGAGGAAATCAGTATGTCCTAGAACCAAAATTCGAAGACATGTGACATCTACCAACCCGGACTGGGCCCGCGTGGTGGATTACCGCCAATTCCCTCTCGCTGAGAGGACGCCTGTGTCCCAGTAATGGGAATATTATACGTTTATTATTCACTAGCTTCTGCCCGCGACTTCGTCCGCGTTAAATTTCTTGCTCCCCCGACCCTTCCCGTCGCGTCGAATCGCCTACCCGTGCGATTTTCCCCGTTTTTGCAACATTTTTCATTACCGCTCCTCTTGGTTGTAGCGTGATGTTATATAGCTTATAGCCTTCCTCGATAAATAGGCTACCCAACACAAAAATATTTTTTTAATTCGGACCAGTAGTTCCTGAGATTAGCGCGTTTAATCAAACAAACAAACTCTTCAGCTTTATAATATTACAGTATAGTATAGATTTCATGAAACCCCCCCGGTTTTCACGAAATTATTATTATTAATAATTTGTATAATAATTATTTATCTGAGATTATAATTTAAATTCAATTATAATTCGAACCGCTTCATATGAAACGTTCTAAAGCTACAGTGAATCGAAGAATTTCGGACGTAGATGTTTTCAACGTATGTAGAATATCGACGAATTTCAGATGTACTCGTAAGTATTTTTAATGTACTGACTCACCCGATAAACTAACCACAAAGTACGAAACGAAATCACGCTGAACAAAACACGTTCCATGTGCGATGCGGGCAGCGTTCATTACGTTACAACGTCAGTAGATTAGTTTCATTGGATGCTGAACTAATGGGATGTTCGTGACTCGTGGATGGATGACCTTCCTTAACATATAGAGACCGCTCCGTGCCTCAGAAAGCACGTTAACCCGTTGATCCCGGCCGTCATTCGTAGATTTTTCTTAGTCGTTACGGACAGTCAGGACCCAGAAAGTCTGACAGCCAGTCTTGCCAAGAGTGCCTCGTGTTACCCAGTATTCCTCAGTATAAATCTGTTATGTTTTCATGTTGTTTATATGATCTAATCATTTTAACCGTATTCAAAAAGGAGGAGTTTCCATGTTCCACTGTATATATATATTTTTTTATGCATATAAAATGCACGTTTCTCTGAGACGACAAAATTTAAGTTTAATTCTTTCCTTCAGTAACAGGGAAGCCAGATACGCAGTCACTCTATGTAAATCCCTGGTATTCAGCTGCATCCGGTTAGACTGGAAGCCGACTTGAGCATAGGCAGATTGATTGTATGCTGAACTAATCGGTCCGTAACCATCGTAGATAATCAGTTATGAATTTATGATATCCCGACTGACATACGTGACTAGGGTTGCCTTCAGCCATCATAGGCTTTAACTCGCTGATTTGTTCGTAAAAGGATATTTAAAAAACCTTTATTATTTAGAGAAATAACACTGTTTTCTAATTTATTTCTTCAAAATCAGTAATAACTTACGTAAAGTTTGCCAAACTGCATAACAGTTTGTCGAAAGTTGCTGGTCTAACAACAGAATATAAATTTGGAAAATTAATCCGCCCATGTTAATAACCACCGTAGACGAGTAGCGCAAAGGGCCATGGAGCGAGCCATGCTTAGCATAACTCCTCTAGACCGAGTGAGTAACACAGAACGACGTCCGTCGTGGGACGAAAATCTTCGACGTCGGGGTCAGGGCGATGCGCTTCAAGTGGAGTTTGGCAGGCAGGACATCTACTTAGACGAGGTGACCGATGGAGTGAAGTAGTGACCTCATGGTGGCAAAGGTTAGGCTAAAGAAACCAGGGCCGTCCAAAAGCCTGTTGGGTTGATGATATCGTCAAAGTCGCGGGAAACACATCGATGAGAGACGCACAGAATCGAGATGTATGGCGGAAAAAACGGGACTGCTGTACCCGGCAGTGGGCGATACCGGGCTGAGAGGATCATGATGTGTTAGTAATTTAAATAAGCTACGTAAATAAACAGTAATATATATAGCTAAAGTCGAGATCAGAAATCTTACATTTTAGACCTAGGCATTTCCGCCAACTTGAGGTTTGTTACAAATATATATAGGTACATGGAGAGATAATGTTTAATTGCAGAGCTCTTTTAAGTAGGTTCTTAAAATGTACATGCAAGACCAGTTTTGGAGATAGCTCATTCGCCAACGTTGGTACCGCGTATCTTATTGTGAGTTTACCTTACTAGCCACCTCAGTAGGATTCCCTGTGTTGTGGTATGAATGTACGATGTTATAGTTTACCGTATCTCCTATCTATAATCAAATTGGTTTCGGGACGACATTGTTACCTTCCATACGTCTCTAGTAGCCAGTACACTTCATCTTGATTGTTCGATTTTGGTGTATCCTCATTTCCCTAGTTGTGTCTAAGTCTAATGTAATAAGGGGATGAGCATATTGCCATCGACCGGGCAAAAATCTGGAGTCCGGGCTGCCACTGAGAAATTGCAGATAGTAAAACCCCCAGTAATACTTTCCCTGACCTGGGAGTCGAACCCGGGACCTCATGATCAGCAATAACTAGTGCGATCACTAGACGAATGAGGCAGTCACAGATTTATATACACACATCAACACGGTCTAGGGATATTTTTTAAAAAGCGAATTACTATCAATGTGTTAATTATTTATATGACATGTATATATTTAAAAGATACGTTATTTAATATTCTACCATTTTTTAATAATGGTTAAGGTATAGATTAAAATTTCAGGATTTTATGGAAAAAAAATGAAGCATAGACGGAAACCGTATATGAATGAACTTTTAATTTGTGAGTAAAAACTGAAAAAAATAGAAAAATCATTTAATTTGTGTTTATAAACTTGAAGTTAGTAGTCTGAGAAAGCGCCCGTGATGTTCATAACACATCGGCAACGATTCGGCATGCTCAGAACAAGGTTGTCAATGTCTTGCTGCGGAATATTGTCCCATGTCCTTCTGAGGTGCGCAAAAAGTTGATCTTCTGTAGCCAGATTTTCAGGAACTTCCTTCAGAGCTCTTCTTTGCAGCATATCCCACGCATGCTCAATGGGATTTAGATCTGGCGATTGAGCAGGCCAGTCTAAGGCCCTAACATTATGTGTATGTAACCAAGCTGCTACCGTTCTCGCCGTGTGTGCCCGGGCATTGTCGTGCATGAGCAGGAAATCTTGCCCCATTTGTGTTCTGTGGGGCAAGATTACGGGCCCCAGCACCTGTTGGATGTATCGTTCTGCCGTCATATTGCCCCGCACCCAAACGAGATCCGTCCGTCCTCCAAGACGAATTCCTGCCCAAACCATAATTGTTCCTCCTTGGTATGGGTGAACTTCCTGAGGGTTCTGGAGACGGCTCCATCGTCCAGGAACTCGCCAAACACGCGTCCTTCGTGAATCTGGATGGAAGCCGAACCTGGATTCATCCGTGAACAGCACATTGGACCATTGGTCACGGCCCCAGTCCACGTGGTTCCGAACCCATTCTAATCGTCGTCCACGATTGCCTCTCCGTAAAGGTGGGACCCGGAGTGGTCTACGAGAGCGTAGATTGCTTTCATGCAGTCGCCTTCTTACAGTTTGGTCACTCACAAGCACTTGGTGTTCCACTCGCAGCCTTTGGACCAATTGAGTCGCCGTTGCATTTGGTTGTGCTCGCGCAGTAATTTGCAAAAATCGGTCTTGTCTGGGGGTAGTGATGAGACTTGGCCCCCGGTGCCTCTCCGCTACTTCACCTGTGGCACGATAGCGTTTCCACAATCTTGAAATTACATTTTGATGGGTCCCTATGGCCTCAGCAACATTACGCTGAACAGATCCAGCTTCCAGCATTCCCACAGCTCGTAACATCTCCGACCTCGTCAAATGTCGGCGTTGCATGGCTACAATACCTCAATTTTAACTTTATCTTTCGTTTAAAAATGAAAAAAAAACTGTAACTAAACGTAATTCGTATTGTTTCCTAAATTTCGCACAAATGAAAATTCCCTCTCCTATACATCAAGACATTTTTATGCCACCGAAACAAAAGAATTTTCAAAACGTTGAATTTGGAATTAGTCTGAGATAAATTACAAACAAATCGGTGTATAAAAGATTCCAATGCGGCCAGTACTTTTCGAGTTATTTAATTGAGTATGAAATATCCCTAGACCGTGTTGATGTGTGTATTATCTAAATTTGCCAAATTTCGTGCGGTTATTTCGCAAATGAGGTTTGTAGTGCTCGCAACCGGCGTAAGTGTATGACCAGATGATTGTATGAACGTAACGGAGGCATAACCAGTAGATAGATAATGTAAGAATCGCAGTAAGTGGCGTTCTATAGTTTCTACCTTCCCCTATGGGAAAAAGGCGTGAGTTTATATATGTATGTCCGCGGATCATCTTCAATCTGTCTTTCGACTTCTAATAACATGTCACGTATAGGGTTGCCACCCGTACTTTATAATAAAGTATTGTACGTTATTTCACTTTATGAGAACAATAAAGTACACGAAAATGCTTTATTTCGCAACAAGGTTTTGCAGAACTATCAACTACACAAAAATGACAGCAAGTATTTAATAAGAGTGATGAGAATTTTTTAAACTTGTTTAGGTATAGTTATTTCATTTGCATGTCTATTCCCGCCACGTCAGCATCTACAGAAAAAGTTTTTTCTGAGACGAATAGTAAATGGCGAGACGAAAGAAACAAAACGTCTAGAAATTTGATAAAAAAATAATGACTTATTTACTTTAATTTAAATTTACTTTAATTTAAATATAGACTGTAAAGATGCTGTGCAATTGTTTAGTAGAGATACTAATTTAAAACAAAATATAAAAAGCAATAAAAAATATATATAAAAAAATAATTATAAAGAAAATAAATCGGACTTTATTTTTATACTATGTACTTTTTTTTAATAACCAATGTACTTTAATTACAATAAATGAGGTCACTACTTCACTCCATCGGTCATCTCGTCTAAGTAGATGTCCTGCCTGCCAAACTCCACTTGAAGCGCATCGCCCTGACCCCGACGTCGAAGATTTTCGTCCCACGACGGACGTCGTTCCGTGTTACTCACTCGGTCTAGAGGAGTTATGCTAAGCATGGCTCGCTCCATGGCCCTTTGCGCTACTCGTCTACGGTGGTTATTAACATGGGCGGATTAATTTTCCAAATTTATATTCTATTGTTAGACCAGCAACTTTCGACAAACTGTTATGCAGTTTGGCAAACTTTACGTAAGTTATTACTGATTTTGAAGAAATAAATTAGAAAACAGTGTTATTTCTCTAAATAATAAAGGTTTTTTAAATATCCTTTTACGAACAAATGAGCGAGTTAAAGCCTATGATGGCTGAAGTTCTTTCAGTCCATACAAAGGAATGTCTGTTACGGATTCGCCTAATGTGATATGGCAGCGCTTTTACCAGTCCTGTATAATATACACATAAATAAATTTGAATTGTCTACTTGAGAAGTCAAATTAACAGCTTTTCACTAAATACTTAACAAAGAATAAACGGGTACATATAACAAAAAAAAAACCGTTTTTCTGTCTGTTTGTTTCGGCTGGTCTCCGAAACGGCTACACCGATCCTCACTGGTAGATAGTTGATGGTATAAGGAGTAGGCTACATTTATCTTCGACAAAGAATGAGTAAAGAGAAAAATGTTTTTACGAAATCCACGCGACCAAATTCAACAACTAAGCCTTCCCTTCCTTCATACAATTAACCATTCCGCTGCTATTTAAGTGTGAAATCATTTCAGCCGTAAGACGTCCACTGCTGGACTTAGGCATCCCCAAATTGGTGGAGGTGGCTTTGCCATAATCGCCACGCTTGGCAGGCGGGTTGGCGATCGCAGTATGGTGGTAAAATGTGAAAATACACAAAATATTATTTTGACTACAGGTATATTAATAAAATAATGTCCATTCGGTTCTTTAAAACTTGAATAGCAGCCACGGGATTAAATGCAAACTTTCGTAGTAATAAAAAAAAATCAAAATATTATTTCAGATAAGAAAATAAGCAGCTCTGATCGACACTTAAAATTTTGGGAACAAAATGAATGATATTCTTTAATTGGCTGATTATTTGGGCAGCTTAATTGACTTCTTTTTTAGGTATTTTTGCGTTGATTATCCCCTCCAGTGACGGGTTGTTAGATTACGTGTGTAAATCTAAATAACTGAGTATATGACAGTGGCCATACAATTTCCTCTTCAACCATCGGCTAAAATGTCGATGTCAGCTTTACTAAATTCCGTTCCAGCCAATCGTGTAATTAAGTCATCTCGTTTGCAAAATGAATCCACACCGAAATTCGCTACGTCCTGACACCGCATCCAGAATTAAGTCAGGCTCAAATTTCAACGCGCACCCGATAGTCTACATACATTAGGCAGTTATATTGATTGATCAACTGATAGTGGTACGAACGGCTACACAAGCTATGCATTTCCAGCATAAACTGATCTCACATTGTATTGGATTTCCGTATAATGAGAGGTCAGCTTAAAGTGGAAATGTGTAGCTTGATATGTAGCCGTGTGTACATAACTTCTGAAATTAGCAGACACTATAAAGAATGTTGTTTAAAAGGAAATTAACGAATTGTAAGAATAAAACAGGTGATGAAAAAAAATTGTCCTATTAAAGGAGATACTGCATTTTGTAATAAAAAAAAACTAGATCATGTTGCCATTACATACTTAAAAAAACTAAAACATGTAATATGCCATATTAGAATTAATTTCTTAAATGAAATAGGCATTTCATTATATAACAGGAGCATCCTATTTTTACGGCGTTTTTAAGCTAAACTCCCGATTAAGGTATATCTATAAACAACAGGCCTACAACTATAGCCTATCTCCCTCCCTTACATGTAAAAAAAGAGATTCATACTTGCCTTCTTAAAAGTTGTATCGACAATCTAGCTGAATATTGTTCAGTTGGTTTACATAACGGAGCTGTTTGGTAAAACAGCTAATGATTATGTAAAATAGCGGATTATATAGACGTCATAACCATAAGATACAATATATAGAGAACATACAGTCACATCTATATATTAATACTAGCTTCTGCCCGCGACTTCGTCCGCACCAAATTTTTGCTCCCCTGATCCTTCCCGTCGCCTCGAATTGCCTGCCAGTTTTCGTCAATTTTTCGTTGCTACTCCGGTCTTTTTGATCGTAGCGAGATGTTATAGCCTAAAACCTTCCCAACACAAAAAAAAAATCAATTCGGACCAGTAGTTCCTGAGATTACCGCGTTCAACCAAACAAACAGGCAAACAAACTCTTCAGCTTTTTACTATACGTGTTAATATAGATGTGAAACACAAACTTAGTACCTACCCCTTTTTGCGAAAATTACGCGGACGGAGGAGAATGAATTTCAACACAGTTAAAGTTTATATGTAGAAGGAGTGCAGAAAGCTAATATTTTTTTATATAATTCAGACTTCAAATAACCGTGTCCCGCATAGTATGGGTTCTGGGCCATGACGCGTCCCGAAGTAGCTTATATATCATAAGATAGTGCATAGCCCATATTGATAGAATATGTCGGTCTAATGAACGTAACTGGTGGGCATAACTTGTTAGAAAAAAAAAAAACATTTAATGTGTGAAAATATCACCGATAACGTATTTCCGAAATTTTATAGGGCACTGTAATTCTCCTTGCGAGCAGAACACCTCCTCGTGGTAATGGTGGAAGCGGTTAGTTTTATATTCATATCTTTATTATATATTTATTTTTAACTTAGACCGAATTAAGCGTTGACTGGCAAAGTTTCTGGATATACATATTTTATGCAGTCATGCAAGGAAAATACTCAATAAAATCCTACTGTTGTACCTGCAAAAATGGGGCTCGAACCGTAGGCTGTTGCGCTCACATAGCAACCATTATATGGTATTTAGGGTATGCAAGGCATCTGACACAGCCAATAAAACCTCCATCAACAGAAATGGGAGATATATTTATAGGATTTGACAGTACTGATGAAGAAACTTCACAGATGTAAACGGCAATTAACAAACCAATGTTGGGTTGCCTATAATCATACGCCCACTTCCAATAAGAATGAAACTATTTTTCCGTGACTGTACTCTTAAACCCCAATTCCTTAATATGCAATTCATTAATGGACGCACCATGGCGCAAATCGGGACATGGTTCTTTAAATTAATTATGATCGAATTTTGACTACCGGGTGACCACTAGTTTTTATAAAACCGCATCGGAGTCCGACCCACTGCGTCGTCGCGCGTCGCCTGCCCGCGCCCTTACTTCGTTTTCGCTTAGCGTGGTTTTGTATCTTTCACTCAAAGGCAGTTATTTTTTTTTTAATCCGACTCGTTCTCGTTCCAAAAATTAGCGAGATACTTTTCAGCTTTATTAAATAAATAAATACATAATATCTTAGGACAACCAACACACCGTTATTTGATCCCAAACTAGGCAGAGCCTGTACTATGGTAACCAGACAACTGATAAATCTTTATTATAATATAATTATAATATAATTATATATATATATATAAATATAATTATATATAATATAATTATATATATTATGTACGTGTGGTGCCGGACGTAAAGAATAACACCACCCCATTTCTTCCCGTAGGTGTCGTATAAGGCGACTAAGGGACTTACTAGAGAATGGGCAGCAGCGTTCTCTATGCATTTTACGACCATACTGCGATCGCCAACCCGCCTGCCAAGCGTGACGATTATGGCAAAGCCCCCCAAATTGGGGGAGGCCTAAGTCCAGCAGTGGACGTCTTACGGCTGAAATGATGATGATATGTACGTGTGTATGTCACTGAACTCCTCCTAAACGGCTGGACCGATTTGAATAAATTTTTTTTGTATGCGTTTGGGTGGCCGTGGCACCCTGGATGGTTTAGATTCACAAATCAGCCCGACAGATGGCGCTGTTATCAAGTTCTAGGAAACAGGACAATGTCTGTACGGTCAGCTAGTATACTTATATATTTCTAAATATATACATTTATAGATAAATTACACCCAGAACACAACAAATGATTGTGCTCATCACACAAAGATTTGTCCCGGGTGGGAATCGAACCCACGACCTCAGTCGTAGCAGTCAGGTTCACTAACCTCTAGACTAACAGGCAAGTCAATAAAATTGACCAGTCAATAATTAATATTGGTATACAGATAATGATGCAAAATTTTTGGAATGAGTTTTGCTCTATCATTAAAAGCTTAAATCCTGGCATTGCTAATGAATGAGTGTACGTTCCGCAATATGAGTGCAATTTAATGTGAAGCAAAGCTCACCCATTTTATTGGTTTCGTTCGTAATAAACAGACCTCCAGTGACGTGTTACATTCATCCGTATTCGTTCTCATGTTGATTTCACGTTCACACATCCGTAAATTTGTAAAGGTCAATATGAATTATCGAGTACTGCAGCGAAACAGCTTAATTATACAAGCTGTTTTTTTTTCTCTAGTTTAAACTACAGGTCATAAAGAAAACGCTGAAAGATCCCTAAGCTCAATTGCAAAGAAAATAAAAGTCGTTTAAAATATATTGTGAAAAGGTGTGTTTACGAAGATATTTTTTGAATAACTTTAATTTCATCTCATCACAGTAACTACAGACATCAATTTAAAGTCGCCAGGAGTTAACTAAAATATTAAGTTCCTTTTACTTTGACCATGGGACATGGGACCTGTCATTTATAATAAAATACCTCATCGTTTTAAGGACTGTGCTGTAAACATTTTAAAATCTAAGGTAACTGCACTACTTTTAGGCAAATGTTACTACTCCTTGAAAGACTTTTTAAATGATACGAATTTATCCGAATTATGAATGTTATAATTAATTGCAAATTTGACCACATAAGACTTACATATGTACCTGACTATCATATTACTAATTGACTTCATTTTAATTTATATTTTGTTGACATTATTTTGTTCGTATTAATATTTTAACTTATTTAATCATTTGCACGCCGCCGCCGTAAGGTAGACGATGTTATTAATTTATGCACAACATCTTATACCTGTACCTACATTCAAAGCAAATAAAGTACTGATTCTGATTCCATAATCGTAATAAACTGTTTAAAACGACCTGGGAGAAAAATCTAGTAAATGATAATGCTCAGTCTGATTTCAGTTTCTATCTGTCAAAAATACCTCGAGTTTCCATACATTTTTGATATTTGACTGTCGCCGAGTTGAGACTGCGACTAGATTTTTTACGTGTTTTCATTACGAGAATTGGCCTACTGCACTGTTCTATGTTCGGAGTTCAGCTAAAATCTCTATATGAAATGTAGAGACTCATTAAAAATACCCTTTTGTTTTGAGGTATTTTTAAGTGCAGTCTAGCTCAACGTTCCTTCGGCGTGTTTGTTAGGACTAGCTAGCCCTTTTCAAGGATGACGAAGGCGATTTTTTTTGGAATTATTTGTCAGCCAATGTGGTTAACGGCTGTTAAACCGGAGTGAAAGCGATGGGCCATGTATGGCTATTATTGGACCTCTTTTCGCTGAGATGATGAGCAGATATCAGGGTAAACCCATAATATTACTTACTATCTTCTGTCCGTGACTTCAATCGCTTGGAAATCGTAATATACACCATATACTAAAGTAACAGCCGCATTTTATATTTTTTATTTTTATAAATGTAACCTATAACTCCACATGCGACTTAAATATCACACCAATGTCATGCCAAATCTTGTATACAGCAAACTAAGGTATCCGCAACAATAGTTTATATACCTACAATACCATAAACGTGGCCAGAAGCCCACCCGACACAATAAGCGTTCAAAGTATATGCCCAAAAATGGGCTCGAAAAAAAAACACCCTGTATAATTACGGAATTGAAATGCATCGAAAAAAAAAACCGGAAAACGGGCACGTTAAAGTTTCATTCAAAAATAAAGCTGTTGGAATAGTCAGTCAATCATGTACGAAGCATTGTCGTCCAGTGGATAGAGAGGCGCCACGGCGTCCTCACCTTCCGCCTGACGCAGGTTCTCACCGGGCATGGGTGCTTCGGTGGGTTCCTGTTCAGGATAAAGCGGGAGGAAACGCCCGGGTGTTTCCATTGTGAGGATCGTCTAGAGGACACGGTGGAGCATACGGTGGAAGTGTGCCCTGCCTGGGCGGAGCACCGCCGTGTCCTCGTGGAGGCGATCGGCGGCGGCGATCTCTCGCGTCCGGCCCTGGTGCGAGCCATGGTACGGAGCGAGAGGGCATGGGAAGCCGTCACCTCCTTCTGCGAAGCAGTAATGCTCGCGAAGGAGGAGGCGGGGCGCGTGAGGGAGTGGCAGTCTCTGCGCCCTCACGTCCCTAGCCGCCGCAGGAGGAGACGCCCCGGGCGCCGGGAGTCGATTGCGGACTCCCGGCCACCGTAGGCGCGAGCTTGCGGGTGGCGAGCAATGGGTAGCTCGCCGCCCGGTAAGGACCAAGCTCGGGTCGACGGCGCGTAGTGTTCCACGCGCGCCTCAAAGAGATGTCAGCCACACTGAAGGGGTCTGCTAGGACCGATGCCTGCCGGGGTCGCGTGATTGTTCAAAAGAGATACCGTGACCCTGGCACATGGGCAACTGAAGGAACACGGGTGGGTTTTAGTCAGTAAAAGTCTGACACGCCCTCCCGCTCCGCCCAGAGCGGGAGAAGTCATTTGAAGATATCCCATCCAAAAAAAAAAAAAAAAAAAGCATTGTCGTCCGTGGTAGCTGACGGTGATGTTGGCGCGTCTTGAAGGACTCCATTTATTCAGAGAAGAATCTTAGGATAGCTTACCATAGTACCGGGTCTGCCTAGTTTGGGATCAGATAACGTTGTGTTGGTTGACCTAAAGGTTGGGTAGGTTGGTTGGTAGCTATCGGGAATCACAGTCTCCAGCAGTGAGACATTAATCTATATATATAAAAATGAATCCCTATTTCCCTTGGTCACGACATCACGCGTGAACGGCTGGACCGATTTCACTTTTTTTTTTGTTGTTCTGTTTGTAATTGACAGGAGAAGGTTCTTATGAAAGAAAAAAAATAAAAAATTGCGCGGAAAATTAGAAAATTTAAGAAAACTTAACAACCATATAATAGGACAATGTAAACTTTTTTAATGTAACATTATGACATTTGACATAGAATTGACAGAATGCGTGCTCAAATATCATCAAAGAGACAGGACAACGTCTGTCGGGTCAGCTAGTGTCTAATAAATATAGAAGGGTGCCGTAATCTAAAACTCAACATGCGAACTACATCACACTGACGCCATGCTGCATAGCGCAAACAAACGTATCCACAAGATTAGCATGTTTAGGTCATCATCATCATTTCAGCCGAAAGACGTCCACTGCTGGACATAGGCCTCCCCAAGCTCCACCACTTCGACCGGTTTTGTGCTTCCCGCGTCCAGCGGATTCCTGCAGCCTTCACAAGGTCATCGGTCCACCTTGTAGGAGGCCTTCCAACTCTACGTCTTCCGGTACGCGTCCGCCACTTCAGAACCTTTCGGCCCCAACAGCCATCTGTTCTGCGAGCAATGTGCCCTGCCCACGGCCACTTAAGTTCAGCAATTCTTCGGGCTATGTCGGTTACCTTGTTCTCCTACATAACAGATCTCTTCATTTCTGAGTCGATCGCGTAGGGAAATTCCAAGCAAAGCACTCTCCATCGCCCTTTGGGTGACTTTAAGACAAAGCATATTTAGCTTATTTAGGGATGTATCCACAACATCCCGACATCGACATCGGGCAGTACCCCAGCAAACAGTACCCGTCTAGTCGGGAGATCGTCCGTTTCTATGGAGGATGATAAACTTTCCACCCTGTTTTCACCCTGATTACTGAAAAATGTTGGGGTTATAACTTCGTGAATTTTGAAATATTCTAATTAGTCCCTCTCTAATTGAATGTGACGTCACATAGTCTATTACTAGCGCACGATCAAGCCGCTTCCAACGATACCTCATTTGTCAAATAATGATAAGTATTTTAGAAGTTATGATAGAAAAGATGAACATAATTGCATACATAGAATCTATCCAGTCAAAACGAAAGCCCTCGTCTTTACTTCGCCGTAGTCGGGCACAATGCTTGTAAAAAGGAATAAATAAGGCTGCCTTATCATCAAAGGGTCTTTTAGAGCCAAGCCCTAACTGAATAACAGTATGTAGAGGAGCAAAGGCTATTTGAGAGCACTATGCCCGTCAATGCAGCAATCACGTTATGCTAAAATGTATGCTAATGCAATTTCCCTGCCACAGTGCACCCCGCCCGACGCGACATGATGGTTAATATAGTTATTTTCTGCTTCGTTAAACACTCACAGCTTTATTGGGTTAGTTACCGCCCGGTGTATAATTCTAAACCGGTATAACAGTGTTTAAAATGTTACGTGATATTTTGGGCGCCAGATTTCCAAGCAGCAAAGTGAAAGACAAAAGAGTTGGTTGATAACTGAGAACAAAAACAATATCTTCAAGTGATAACAATGAATCCAAACGACCAGCTGCCTAGACAATTAATAGTAAACTAGACTCCTTGCTTATACGTCTTACTGAATGTTATGTACAGTCAGGGTTCTGTTTTGACTACAGTGACACATCTGATCATTTCGATGAGGCGCTTGTGGCTAAGTTATACCTGCCGCACTGGTCGATCAATGAGATTACATACTACGGCTGCCACGGTTGGTCCGCGGATGAGTTAACATCTTTACATACCAAGGCCTCTCTGAGCCTCGGAAATCACATTAAACCGTTGGTCCCGGCTATCATACGTATATCGTTGACAGTCTTCCAACTTTCAGTGTTGCGGTCGATCGTGTGGATCTTTGACAGTCCGTACGGGACGTCAGAAGCCCGGAAATCTGACCAAGGGGTATCGTAATACCCAGTTATTGGATTGAGGAGGTCAAATAAGCACTCGCTCCATTGGTATTTACCTGCATCTGGTAGTCTATCCAGGAAACCTAACCCATTATAGTTGGGAAAAGGCTAGGCAGATGATGACTCTTGCATTAAGCCTTAAGTATGTTTTGTAATTTTCAAAAGACAGATAGTTATTTCAAATACCTGCAGACAACAACCCGTTACCCGAAATTTTTAAGCGTAGTCCTAATTTCTCACAGAATAATTAGCAGAAGTATTCATCATTTGCAACCGTTTCCAAGTACGGAGTATAACCAGTACTGCAATTCACAAGTAACGATAAGTATGTAAAACGATACATTACCGGATTAAGCTATCAAACGATCATGTTTTTACTTGGAAATTGCAATTTAACATACCTATATTAAAACATGGTTATTCATCTGTACGGATTTTTCCGGAGCTACTATGTCCGTGTTAAAGTCGACTTTCATTGAATACAATACAGTGGTTGTAGCACGAATTTGGTATAAAATATTTCTAGGAATCCGAAACAGCAGACAGTAGTCCATTTAAATACTTTTCACTAAAATTCTGCTATTCAACTGATATCATTTCCATTTAGACGAATATCAACCTTTAAGCCTCTGCGTAGCGATTTCAAAGTAAGCAGTACCTATTAGGTAAAAATTTATACAAAATAACACATATATTTCAATCAAGTATAGCAAGTAAAGAGTATTAGACGACGTGGCACGGACGTGGAAATATCGCAGCGGGATTTGATTGCGCACTGGATTCTCAATTCTCGGTGTAGAAGCGAACACTGAGAATCCAACAGAGTGCACCCCAGCGCGTCACAAAAACAGAGTCGTTTTTCAACTCTCGGCGCTGAGCAATACGTTGAAAATCCAGTGCGCATGAATCCCGTGCGATATTTTTACACCAATGCGAACGTAGACTGACGCTTACAAATACAGTTTTTAACCAGTGCGCAAATTTTAACAAATTAAACTTAGACGAGTTATAATAACCATACAATTTTTATTTTAATATATCTTAGTACAAAAAAAAAAGTTATCGTTAGCGAAAGATGTTTATTTTGAAACTGTTTTTATGGTAACTTGCGCGCGGCGCGGCGCGGCGGCGAAGGTGAACGACGGAGCGTAGCTACAAGTACCTAACAGCTATTCGATCGGTTAAAATTCTAAGAAGTTCGAAGTACCTACGCCGCGCGGTTACTGACCTATTCCTATTGTGGATACCATATTACGAAATATGTAGGGTGTCCACAGTTTACGGATTTAAGGTCAGATAAAAATAAAAATAAAAGTTTTGAAAAAATAGTTGAAATGTGTTCTATTACTGATACTGAACCACCAAAAAAAATTTGCACACTGGTTACAAATTTTTCCTGTATATTAATATTATAAAACATACCTTTTTCTCAAGTCCCAGCAGGATCGCGAAGCCAAGAATGAAGATGATGGTGGTAGACTTGGTCATGGTATACAAGGATATTGTGACCAACTCCAGACCCCAGTTTGAGAAGCCCACGTCAATCCCACTGGCTAATCCCGTCGGCCCGACTGACTTGAGGCAAGTCATGAACGGTAGCAGCAATTGAGGGGTGCCCGTGATGACGTGAAGGACCAGCCTCACGATGACTGACAGGATCCACTTCACTATGAGGTGGTACATCACCACTGTGAGTGGGAATTTGAAGTCCTGGAAATGAGAAGGTAGGTCAGTTGCATAGCACTTCGCAATATTGATTATAAGGTCTGCCCGTGAGTTCGACCGCGTGAAATTTCGGCCACCAACCCACCGACTCGCGTCATATCGCATCAGCTTTATTATAAGTTTATACTATGTATTTCTTTTTTTACATACATTCGTGGTCATATAATTAGAAGCACAGTCACTTGGTAGTGTTACTAACTAATTATGTAATTGAGAAGGATCGTAGGTAAAATACATATGTGATTGAAGCCACCTCTTAAGCAATATATGCCTGTATTAGGAGACTCCGCTCTTCCACAACAAGACGTATGTAATTATAATGTTAATGCCGTTAATGCAAATATAACTTAATCTAGGATATGCAATATAATATTAATGGTTGGATTGTTCATCAATGGAGAATTTTCGGTTGAAAAAAAAACTTTTAAACAAAAAATTAAAACGCCGAAAAAAACAGAAAAGCAAAAAATAATAAACCTTAAACTTATGAGTCGGCGCTTTGAGTGATCTTTGTACATTGATTTTTCAGCGCCGACTCAAAATTTTAACGTTTATTATTTTTTGCTTTTCTGTTTTTTTCGGCGGTTTAATTTTTTGTTAAAAAGTTTTTATGTTGTAATTTTTTGAGGCTTTAATGTCCTAATAATACTTGGCAAGGTATACCCTATCCAATGAAAAAAGAATTATCAAAATCGGACTACTCTGTACAAAGTTATGCGTGGTTATACATTACAATCAATGAGTGAACAATCAATCATCCCCTGTTTTCCGACCCTTAGGGTTCGATTTTGTTTTCCAAATTTATATGGGACCACCCTCGGAGTATACCCTTTCCAATAAAAAAGAATTATCACAATCGGACTACTATGTAAAAAGTTATGCGTGGTCATACATAAAAAAAAAAAACAAAAAAAATATACTTACGCGTCGAATTGATAACCTCCTCCGTTTTTTTTCGTCGGTTAATAAAATACATTTGTTAAATTCGGCGAACGGAAAACGATATGTACGACGATCAATTAACGAGCCTTTGAACGGTGCACAGCGGTAGAAATTTTAAAGCGTGGAATCATGGAAATGTTTTACGGCATTCGGGGTTGGTACCGTGAGAAATATTGAAGGGCTAATGAATCACTATCAGTGCAGAGGTATCTTAGAGGATGACAATGATGCCATATTGCGATGAATATTTGCCAGTGACCTGGATATTTCAACACGATAATGATGACCCAAAGCATACAGCAAACTGCGTAAATGTGTTTCTCAGGAACAATCGGTGATCATGTTGGAGTGGCCTGCTAATAGTCCAAAGGGAAATGCCCATTTAATAAAGACATTTTGGCCAAGTGATGCCCACGAAAGAAACAAATTATAGGCATTAGGGCTGACATCATAGATAAAAAACCTACCACTATTTTTTGCATAGAACTTGGTTGGACTTTTATAAACCATGTATAAAAATTCAAGGTTATTAAAAAAACACTTTTAGTTTTTTTAATTTATTATCCGTTCTCATTTAAATAAATGATAACCACATCATCTAGGAATTGGGTTCACAATACACAACTACAACAAACAACTACAAAATACAACTTAGGTTGAGTCAAAACAAACTATAACCATTTCTATGGTTTCCTTGTCACTAAACAACTGAATTATTCAATTCAAATCTATCTTACATAGCTATGCAATATAAGTTACTGAGTATGTATGTACCTATTATGTTCTTATAGTAACTCTCTTGTTGTGGTGCAATCCATTGCTGTAATATAGACCGAACTTCCACATTGCTTAAGGTAAATCTCTTAAATCTTCGTGTATCTACGCCACAGTTGACACAGAGAGGGCTCCGTGGTAACCTGGTAAGTTCGTGTAAATCAGGTTCCATATTCGTGTCAGGTCCGTCATGAGAAACAGGAACGGTATCCATTGGCAAGCCGGTGTCGTCGTGGGAGGCGGGTACAGAATCCAATGTAAAACCAAGGTCGTCATTGGGAGCGGTTACAGGGTCCATATTCGTAATCAAAGTCGTCGAAAATCAAATAGAAAAACGCAGTAGAAAATAATCACGAGTCGCAAAAACACACACAACACCAAACAAAATGTGAAATGTCAATCAATTGTCAATTACGATAATTATTGATGTAGGGATGCGATATGAGATCGATTTACCGAAAAATCAGTAAATCAATTTAAGAATAAAAAATCTGGAGACATGGAATCGGTTCAATAGATTGTATTTAGAAGCACGGAAATGGTCTTTCTAAAGAAAACAACAAAGGCGAAACTATATAATAAAGAAAAGTTTTCCAAAAATCAATTTTTCGTAACCGGTTTTATTTAGTGTATCGATTGGGTTTGTTTCCGTAATGGTTGCCATCCCTACTAGGACAGGATTGACAATCGACCGGAACTGTAAGATACGATAATAAACGATTGAATGTTTTTATTAAATCGGCTTTTAATTCCGGAGTTTTCATAACGAATAAGTAATAGCAATATTTTAGTTACTAAATGGGTATTTTTTTTGTATATACCATATTGATGGGCGCAACATGGCCAAGAACGGGCGTTTCCCTTTAAATCCAATAGAGAATTTGTGGTACATCGTGAAGAAAACACTGTCGCAAAAACATATTACACTAATGTCAAAGAATATAACGACGCATTTGTTGATGTTTGGAGAGGTATTCCAATGGAAACGAGAGAAAAATATATGT
Source organism: Aporophyla nigra (assembly GCA_947507805.1). Classification (NCBI taxonomy): domain Eukaryota; kingdom Metazoa; phylum Arthropoda; class Insecta; order Lepidoptera; family Noctuidae; genus Aporophyla; species Aporophyla nigra. The sequence goes on along the minus strand of OX382291.1, from coordinate 29,979,920 downwards.
GATCAATGCCACATCGTTGTAAAGCTGTAATCGACAACAGAGGCTACCTTAACTAGTAATCGGTTATGAATACTATCATATTGACAGGCCTGTTGGTCTAGTGGTTAGTGACCCTGACTGCTATGCCGGAGGTCGTGGGTTCGATTCCCACACAGGACAAATGTTTGTGTGATGAGCACGATCATTTGTTCTGTGTCTGGGTGTAATTTATCTATAATATGTATGTATTTAGAAATATATAAGTATGTTTATCAGTTATCTAGTACCCATAACACAAGCTCTGCTTAGCTTGGGACTAGATGGCGTTGTGTGATAGTTGTGGAATATTATTATTATTATTATGTTAAAATATCTCGGGACCCTAGGATCCCGGTCTTTTGGAAGGCGTACGAGGGGCCGAAGCCAACTCGCAGAGGCCCCTTATACAATTTTAAATGATGAGGTGGCACCAACCGACGATTATCCCTGTATGCACTATGCAAGTGCATCCAAAGACAATCCCCGGTTGGAGCAGAACTATTACAGAATATGGAAACAAAGCAAATTAGGCTATAGGTTTGGATGGCTATAGTGGATTGGTAACCGCAACTATGGAGGGACTATGGCCCCTGCCTGATCAATGTTTTGTATACACGGATAAAATGGCAGGGGGTGACTTGCACACTCAATAATGGGCCCCCGGGAAACGTCGCTAGCACATAGTGACGTAGCGACAAGGGGGCAACACTTCCTGAGGTGCTTGAGAAGTGGAGAGGTATTCCACGGCTTTCAGAACAATCCCAGAGCCCGGAAGAGGGTCAAGATCCCTACGAGCACTTACTGGAATACTTCCTTTCCCCGAGCACGTTTGCTCTTGCGAATCTCTACTCAAGCCAGCCAATAAAGGCAAGAATGAGGCGGGGGCTCTGAACCTCATCAGTGTTCACTCCAGCCGGCCAATAAAGGCAAGCCAGAGATGAGGAACAAGAATTCTCCCAGGAGATAGGGTCCGTGGGGTCGCTACTGCCCAACAGCTCGCCACAAGCTGCCCTGCGGGTTATTATTATTATTATTGTTATTAACCTTTATTCCATTTTACAAACATATAAATTATATTTTTAAATATTAAAATAACAAAAATTATCAAAACATTTAAAAATATAAAAAATAGTAGCCCACCGGTATCAGGAACAAGGTCCAAGCTACCGGCGGTCAGGGCTCCAGAAAGAGGAACCTCCTGACAATTCGAGCCGTGTCCAGAAGTACCGCTTTCTGAATCAAGCCCTTGACCCAACTGCTTAACGAGAGCCTCTTCAGGTGTTGGTCGAGGCTCTTGGCTATCAACCCATTGGCTGTGACGACTATCGGCACAATAATCGCTGAGTCCACATCCCACATGTCGACAACCTCGCGAGCCAAGTCTAGATACTTGATTTGTTTATCTTTCTCGGCTTTCACGAGGTTCTTGTCATGCGGGACCGTTATGTCAACAATCATTGTGCGCCGTTCTAGTCGATCCACCACCACGATGTCAGGCTTATTGGAAACAACAGTCCTGTCAGTGATGATAGATCGATCCCAGTACAATGTGATATGGCCATTTTCAAGAACTGGGTCGGGCACATACCTGTAGTACGGCACTTCCGATTCCACAAGGTTGTATTTCAGAGCAAGTTGCTGGTGGATAATCCTGGCTACAAGATTGTGTCTATGCAAGTACTCTTCGTTAGCTAGACGAGAACACCCGGAGATAATGTGTCTAATTGATTCCCCTGGACGGTGGCATGCCCGACAGATGTCCACCGTGCCGTCTTTTACAATGAATCTCCGGTAGTTGTTCGTCAACATAACTTCGTCCATAATTGCACAGACAAAACCTTCGGTTTCTCCAAATAGATCACCGAAACGCAGCCAGGCTACGGACGCTAGAAAATCTACGTCGGGTCCGTGTAGGGCCCGGAAAAAGCGTCCGTGGAGCTCCTTACTCTGCCATACCTCCATGCGGTCATTAGCGTCAAGTACTACAGGCTTGCGCCAGTTCTTGTTAGCCAAGGAGAGCGGGGTGAGGCCCTTGTCCACAGCGACCACATCTCGATGCATCCCCACGTCGGCTTCCAGGAAATATTCCCTGAGACTGCATATCTCGCGATTGTGGAGAGTCTTAGCGTTTAAAAAGCCTCGACCTCCACACTTTCGCGGGATATACAGCCTCATAACCGATGACCGTGGGTGATGCATTCGATATGCAGTCAGCAGCGTACGGACCCTCCTATCCAGGGCGTCGAGTTCGGTCTGAGTCCATTTGAGTATGCCGAAAGAGTACATCAAAACTGGCATGACCCAACCGTTGAAGGCGCGCACCTTGTTTTCGCCTGATAAAAGACTTTTTAATACTTTCTTCAGGCGGCCAAAGAAGCGCTCCTTCAACGATTGCTTCATGTCAGTAACATTGATTCCCAAAGCTTCCGACATACCCAAATACTTATAGGTTTCGGATGTGGAGAGGGCTCGAAAGTTTGTGGAATCCGACAGTTGGGTTCCCACGGACTCCACAATCTCCCCTCGCTTTACATGCATGACTGCACATTTGTCCACACCAAATTCCATCCTGATGGCGCTACTGAAGGTTTCAGTTACCTTCAGTAGTTCCATCAGTTGCAAATTGTTGTGGGCAAAGAGTTTAAGGTCATCCATGTACAGGAGGTGAGATATAACCTGACCACCTCTTCTCAACCGATAGCCTATACCTGAATCCTCAAGCAGTGTGCTCAGAGGATTCAGAGCTAGGCAGAACCAAAGTGGACTCAAACTATCGCCCTGGAATATGCCACGCTCGATCCTTATCGGCTCGCTATTCCTCTGGATATTTCGACATCCTGGATAGCGAAGGACCGTTCTCCATTGCCCCATACATGATATCAGGAAGGCGCGCAGAGTTGCATCTACTTTATACAACTCCAGCACCCTCACGAGCCATGTATGTGGCACCGAGTCATAGGCCTTCTTGTAATCTATCCAACATGTCGACAGATCCTTTCGGGAACGACGAACCTGTTGGCTAATGGCCATATCAATGAGGAGCAGCTCCTTAGTACCGCGGGACCCGTTCCTACATCCATTTTGAGAGACAGACATGATGGAGTTAGCGTCTATATGATTGTAAATTTTAGCTCTAAAAATGGATGTGAGGACTTTATAGACCGTCGGTAAACACGTGATCGGCCTATAATTTTTGGGTTCCGCGGTGCTACCTGATTTATGGAGCAGGTGGGTAACTCCTGTTGTAAGGAACTGGGGTAGCGAACCAGACTCCAAAGCAGTCTGGTACTGAGCCGCCAAGCGAGCATGCGATCCTACAAACCATTTTATCCAGAAGTTGTGCAGTCCGTCCGGTCCTGGAGACTTCCAGTTAGGCAACGGACGGACTGCACGAGCAACATCTTGGGGGCAGATAGTAATAGCCCCCATTTCTGGTATAGGATCGCAGGCTCGTTCGACTTCTCTAGCCCAATCACCTTCGGTGTGACTGACAGGCACCGACCAGATACTGCGCCAAAAAGAACACATGGCGTCATTATCCGGCAGATGCGTGTCAACCACGCCTTGGATCGGTCGCTCCCAAGCCCTATAAACCCACCTTTCATCACTCTGGAAAGCACGATTCTGAGTGTATCGGTCCACTCGCCGCTTATACCTACGAATACGGCTTGCCCATGCATAAACTTTCTGCTTCAGGAAGTCTATGCGCTCTGTGACACGGGACATAAAATCCTGAGGGCTGGTATCAGTCCCTGAGAACGCCCGTCTCACAAAGCGCATCACTCTAGGGCGAGTGTTGCCCTCCCTGAAGCAGATTAGTTTGCCGATGAGCGCTCTGGCCCCACTAATACGACGCTCAATTCTGCACTGCCAAGCTGGTACGGCTGGTTTTGGTCGCGTAGCTCTAGAGTCACTAGCAAATTTGACGTGAGCTACACGACATGCCGCTACAGCCGCGCAGTACAGAATAGCATGTGTATCAGTGAGGTCTTCGCAGTCATCAAAATAGTTTGACAACTGCGAATCCAGAGCCGCCACCAGCGCCCTGTTTTTTTTTATGCATGGGTAAACGAGGTAAACGTGGCCTAAGTTCTGGTGCCATGGACCGATATTCTCGAATCGCACTCTCCAAAGCAATCCTCAATTCCTCATTGCACTGGGTACTTACGTTTGAAGCCCTGTCATCACTCTCCTCGTCAGCTTGATTTGTGACGTACGGTGGTGGGACCACAACATTATTGTTATTATTATTATCATAGTAGTAGTATCCATTTCACAATTTATCCAAATTATTGAAGTCGAGTTGAGTTCTTGTGTTAGTAATTAGTTATCCGGCGCAGTTCATTGTATTTTTAAGCAATTTTAATTAAATTTTATTTTTTCCTACAGTGCTTCTTATTACTAAAATTACATCTTATAAGTCCTATCGTGGAAGAGGTACCTTCATATCAATATTTAAGAACCATCTTTTACAATTTAAAAATGATTGAAAATATAAGTGAAAATCGGTCTTTCTATATGACGACTACTGTAAATATTTGAAAACAAAAGACATATCAAAAAATACTAATAACGTAATTTGCTTTGTATTTTACTAATTAGTGTATATGTACACTAATTAAATTCCAACTATGCCAATGAAATAAGCTCAACAGATAGGTTATTAATAATGGTTATTAATAGGAAATTAATAAACGTAAAGTGCATTTTGTTTTTTTTTTACATTCTTAGTTGCGAACAAAGTAAGAAACGAAAATAATATTGCAAGCATCACATTTGTTTCGCTTTTAAATTAAGCATTCAAAACGTTAGTATCTTCTAGCGACACTACAGAACTCAGTTACCTTTGACTTCAAAAACTTAAAGGTATTCCAAAAATCATGGAGATACAGTGCTGCAGTGGGTGGCTTATATCGATTTATTGCTACTTATGAAAATAAATGATAAGAGTGTATTTGGGGAGTGTGTTTACAAAGGATGGAAAGAATAATAAAGATGTGGACGGAAGGGTAATTGCAGAAAATTAATTTAATGGTATACATGCGATTGCGACCAACCAGTAGATGTCCGAAACGGCCCGACAAGCTGTTGCTGTTTCTGCGCTGGTGCCTACGCTTATGTATGGAAGTGAGTTTTGGGTGTAGCAAAAGAATCTTGTAATTAGAATAAATGATGTGGAAAAGCGTTCGTTGCGAAGAATGTGTGGCGTGACTGTGAATGATAGGCTGAGTAATGATGTGATAAGACTACGGTGCGGTTTAAAAGAAGATGTAGTGACTAAAATTCAAAAGAGTATGCTTAGATGGTTTGGTCACTTTAACAGGATGAACGAAGGGTGGCTAACAAAAGTTAAGGCGGTTGTGACTGGACCCGCCGAGGAGAACCATATTGGTGATGTTCTCCAGTAAGGTCAGGTGTGTAGTACTGGTAACTGGCGTGCGTGTTTGAACGATGTTTGAACGACGCAAAAAGAGTATGTAAGGATCGAAGCAGGTGGCGTTCTGTAGTTTCTGCCTACCCAGAAACTACAGAACGCCACCTGCTACGATCGTGGTGAGCGTGAGTTTTTGTATGAATGCAGGTATGTTCCACTAGTGGTTGCCCAGTGGCCGAAGTTTCTGCTTCACATATTAAATTCATTTCAAACTTAATGCATTTGTAATTCATTATACAATTTTAATTTAATTTTCAAGAACTAGCTGCCCGAGACGTTGTCCTGTCCAAATTTCAATAATTCGTCCAATAAATCCATATAAAATGTTTTTTACAGCTTTCCTGAACTTTTCTATTTTCTCAGAGTAAACAAGCTGAAGTGGCTGAGGGCTAGCCATGATTACTACTATCAAATGTTTATTTGTACACATAGAAGAGCATACATAAGTACACAAACATTAAGGGAATTATTGTAGAATTGAGTCACATGACAGGTCGTACTGATGACTACCTAAACTAGCCCAAAGCCTGTGTTTTAGGAACCAAAAGTTCCTCCAGGGAAAATCTATTGAGCCTTATTTTTGCTACGTTTAGGGTAAATAAATTCTCCGAAAGCCATCACAAAGCGAAGCGACTGTTTTACCTTTTTAATCGTTTTGCCCCAATCAGAATCATAGACTATCAAAGCTGTGTTATCGGCTTACGTTAGTATGTAAATATGCAATTTGGAATATGTGCAAGGCACAGGTCACTAATGTAGAGCAAACATGATAGCCCTGCGGAACACCGAAGCTGATAAATCTATAAGCACTCTTCGTACAGTCGATTATAGCCAGTTTGACTACGAATTAAGAGATAATCTTTAAATATGTCCAATGCGAGACCACGAACCCCAACGATCACCGTGTCGAATGCTTTGGACAAGTCAAGGACAATACCGTTATATTTCATGGCGTTTGTCGAAGGAGTGATGGCCAGTGGAGCAGACGAATCCTGGAGTCGAGAGACGGCGTATCGGCAAATGTAGTGAGGGACGCCCCCCACCTAGATGGATCAACGACCTTAAAAAGGTGGCTGAGATAGATTGGATGCGAAGACGGAAGACAGAGTATTGTGGCGCAGCGTGGGAGAGGCCTTTGTAGTATGAGAGGCTGAGTTGATCGGTTCGAGTGCAGAGCATAACATTCTCAGTGAAAAGGGGCATAAAAAATATACATATAAAACACATGCAATAAACATCGACAGCAAAACAATTAGAAAAAGCGCGGATATCATTTCATCGCCGTGATTTTAGAAGCAAGGGTAGAGAGCGGAGGTATCAAGTCTAAAAATTTGGGAAATTAACCTTTTATCAATTCCGACTACGATCAACTGTGGCATCTTTACTTTCTTTAAGTAACTTTAACCATAAGGACTATGCATAAATATATATCAATTACTAAACATCTGTCGCCGTCATTTAATACCAAAGCGATACAAAAGTAATAAACACGACTATTTGTATAAGATTTTTAATAATTGCGATATAATTTTTATTCATATTCATCTTTTACTCATGGGTGAAGTTGCTGTTCGATTGTAAAGAGTATATTACACAACAGTAGAGTGCACTAAGGGTATTTTGGCACCTACAAAGCTATTCATAACCGTTCAATACGCTTCCGTACGGGATCGAACATCAATCAATGCTATCGTATGAGTCCATTAAACGCTGCTCACAAATCCAAAGCCCGTAAATTTGGTAATTTTAAATCAAATACAACCGTTATTCTCTCGACAGCTGTCTGCTGTCAGGGCAAAGCAAATCAAGCCAACAAAATGTTTCGATTTAGGCATGATAGCCTGTGACTACTGAGATGACGACAAATAGAGAAGTGTGGAAGAAAAAGACATGTTGCGCCAACCCCAAATAAATTGGGTTAAAGGCAGGAGAATGAGCCTGTCGAATAAATAAAATATAAAATAGGTACATAAATAAAATTGTTTATTAATAAAAAGGGACATATTTTCAATAAATACCTTAAACAATTAAAATAAAGCAGATTTGCTCATTTATCTGAACTAGGTAGAACCTGTGTTTCAGGCTACAAACGCACAAATTCTTAATGTAATAAATAAACAATGTATATTTATAACTGAATTAAAACTTAGCTCAACAAAAGTAAAATAGCGTGAGCGGTTTTATTTGCAGAGGAGTAAATCTTCTGTCTATGCATAATATGGTCGTGTATTGAATTATTGGTGACATTTTATTTTATTACTCGTTGATTACTGACTGCCAAATGCCATCTAAGGTGCGAAAAAGTACCAGTCAGAAAGAGGTACTTTAAAAAAAATATTATCTAGGTTCTGTTCACTTCGTCCGCGTGAAATTTCACGTTCCTCGACCCGACCCAACCCATCGAATCGCGTCGCCTGCCGCGCTTTAGTAGCTATAGTATAAATTCTTTTAGCTAATTAATTAAATGCACAATGTTACAATGATGAGCAGCGAGCAATACGCACAGTTCTTACGTTAAAAAAAAAACAGATTTCCATAGTTTTCTGTTCAAACAACATGATTACCAAATCATTACTAACCTGACCCTGTACCGTGTGGTGCCGGACGTTAAGAATAACACCACCCCATTTCTTCCCGTGGGTGTCGTAAAAGGCGACTAAGGGACTTAATAGAGAATGGGCAGCAGCGTTCTCTATGCATTTTACCACCATACTGCGATCGCCAACCCGCCTGCCAAGCGTGGCGATTATGGCAAAGCCCCCCAAATTGGGGGAGGCCTAAATCCAGCAGTGGACGTCTTACGGCTGAAGTGACTAACCTGTCATTAGTCATACTAACACAATACTCTATTTAATGCTATTGTAGGGCAAAAAACGAATCAGCTGAGACGCACGCGCAACGGTCACAGCACATGCGCGTACCGTGACGTTCGGTAATTAAACGTCCCAATTTTGATAATTAACATGTTATTTTAATTATATCATATTTATTTCCTTTCGTAAAGTATGCTATATAAGTTTCACATCTGCCAGGCGTCCCGCGACGGCTCACTTTTTTTTGGAGTTTACCCCTTAGTCCTTAATAATCAATTTTCATATATAAGCCCGGGGTTATATATTTTATGATCGTTCCTAAGGAGTAAACTCCAGCCGTGCGTTGGAGCTTACACACACAATGTTTTTTACTCCAAATAGGTACTAATCAGTTAATCACTTGTAAAAGCTAAATTAATTATAGTGCAACATTGCTATTGTTACTGTCGTTTCAATATTATCTGAGACCCGACTGCTTTGAACAGGTGCACGTCAAATATTTTGCATGTCTTGAAGTGGCTAAACGACTGATGGCGTATGTACTGGTTTCATTTGTTGTTCCTGGCTTGCTTTCCATAAGAGTGTGCGAGACGAAGCGGACCGGTGAGGGAAAATCTATCATTATTTTACTCCATTTGGGATAGGCACTGGTGGCTTACATCCGTCGCTCCCTATTCCTTAGGACCCGAGATGGTGGCGCTTGTGTTCCACGCGCGCCTCTCTGTGATGTACGGGGGGGGAGTTTAACACCTCACACCCCCCTGACGTGAGGAGGCCCGCAAAGGCGGGCCGGCACCAATCGGGGATCGCGGAAGACATATTGGTTCCCGTGGTCCTCGACGTAGGTATGGGACGGAACACCGGGGTGGATTTAGTCAGTAAGAGTCTGACAGACCCCTGCGCCCACCCCAGGGCGGAGGACATCCATGAGGATTTCCACCACGAGATCAAAAAAAAAGGCACTGGGGGCTTAGTGGTAATGGCTTGCGAGTTGTGGTCGTGGGTTCAAAACCCAAGCAAGCACTTTACTTTTTATTTGTTTAGGTAAATTATTTCTTCATCACTGCCCGGAAAACATTGCGAGGAAACTTGTTCAAGAAATAAAAATTTGACGACATGACACGTCTACCAACCCGCATGGTGGATTACGAGCTGTTCCCTCTTACCGAGAGGAGGCCTGTGTCCCAGCTGTGGGAACATTATAGACTGATTATGTAACTAATGATATATTTTAAGAATAATATACGCACAAACGTTCAATATGAATTCAGTAGTTAGACTGAATTCATAGTTTTAGCATCGATATAGTTTATGATTGTACATTCAAAATCAAAATCAAAAGTCATTTATTCAAACTAGGCTGAGAGTCAGCACTTTTTGAACGTCAAAGTTACATGAGACAGTCCGCCCAAAACGCCCGCCCTTCGACACTTCCTAGTGCTTTAGCTGGGAAGAAGAAGTGGCGGAACAAACTCCCCAGCAGCACAGCTGTCTGTTAAGTTAGAAGAACTTGATTCTATACAGTATTGTGTAAGTTATTAATATTATAAAACAAAACATATATTTTTCGCCATATGTCAGCTAGCACACGCCAATATACCAACAAAACATTGAAAACTAAACTCAAGCTGAAATAAATAATAAAACAAAATCGAAAACAGAACTTAAAACCTTAATAAAGCCTCCAGGCATAAAGGGCGTGCCCGCTTACATATACGATGCAAATGATACATATACACAATAAATGAAATGAAAAGAAAATAAAAATAAACTAACAAAAGCAGTTAAATAAAAACAAAAAAAAAAAAACAATTATATGAACTACCCATATAAACTTTCAGTAGGAAGACTAATTCTGGATTGAAAGAACATAAACATTGTCTTGAGTTGATCACAGCGACCAACTATTCTTATCGTTTAAGTAGTCGTTGATAGAATAGTATGCCTTTGAACAAAGGTTGGATTTTACTTTAGCTTTAAACTCATTAAACTGCAAATCTAGCAAAGTAGAGGGAAGCTCGTTATAAAAGGTAATACCAAGACCAACAAAAGAATTATGAACCTTATGAAGCCGGTGAAAGGGAGCACGTAGTTTATCCCTACTTCTAGTATTAATATTATGAATATCACTGTTTTTAGTGTACAGGTGTATATTTTGCCTAATATATAAGATGTTGGCGAAGATGAATTGTGATGCCACCGTAAGAATACCAATATCTTTAAAGAAATCTCTCAGAGAAACTCTCGCACCTAGTTGGTAAATCGCTCGAACAGCTTGTTTTTGAAGAACAAAAATATTTTGAATGTCCGCGGCTTTGCCCCACAGCAGAATGCCGTAGGACATTATGCTATGAAAATAACTAAAATAGACTAATCGAGCTGTATCAACGTCCGTGTACTGTCTAACTTTCCTTACGGCGCGGGCGTAGGCGGCCGAACTGAGCCTTCCCGCTAGGCTTGATATATGTGATCCCCACTGAAGTTTGGCGTCTACTGTTATACCGAGAAAAACTGCCGAGTGTACAGTTTCACCTCATTATCTAAAACGACATTGGGTCCCAGATTCCTAACATTCGGTAAGGCGAACTTTATACATTTCGTTTTCTTAGCATTAAGAACTAGGTTATTTGTGGTAAACCAATCCGTAACCATTGAGAGCGCACTATTCACGTCATCAAAATCTTTTCTATTCCTGTCTACTTTAAAGATAAGTGAGGTATCATCAGCAAATAGTACAATGTCACAGACATTCTTTAAATAGAATGGTAAGTCGTTAATATACACTAAGAATAAGAATGGACCCAGTATTGAGCCTTGAGGTACACCTAACTGAACTAGTAGCCCGGAAGATTTTACACCATTGACATTGGTGCGGTGTGTAGTATACGAAATGGATTTTGTCAACATCTAGCTACGGTAGTTAGAGTCATGTTACGACAGCTCGGGCTATACCTAGCTGCCGTATCACTAATTCATAACACGAGTTTTTACGAAATTAGTCGAACCTTTCCGAGAGGTATCATGCAAAATGTTTTTACATTGGATGTAATGGCACAAATCAAAATCAAAATCAAAATCAAAAGTCATTTATTCAAACTAGGCTGAGAGTCAGCACTTTTTGAACGTCAAAGTCACATAAGACAGTCCCCCCAAAACGCCCGCCCTTCGACACTTCCTAGTGCTTTGGCTGGGAAGAAGAAGTGGCGGAACAAACTCCCCAGCAGCACTGCTGTCTGTTAAGTTAGAAGAACTTGATTCTATACAATATTGTATAAGTTATTAATATAATAAAACAAAACATACATTATTCGCCATATGTCAGCTAGCACACGCCATTATACCAACAAAACATTGAAAACTAAACTCAAGCTGAAATGAATAATGAAACAAAAATCGTAAACAGAACTTAAAATCTTACTAAAGCCTCCAGGCATAAAGGGCGTGCCCGCTTACATATACAACGATGCAAATGATACATAGACACAAAAAATGAAATTAAAAGAAAATAAAAATAAATTAACAAAAGCAGTTAAATAAAAAAAACAATTATATGAACTACCCATATAAACTGTCAGTGTGTGAGTTACAGTAATTACAGAATGTAAAAACAGTGTCATAGAAGAAAAAATAAATATTATCTACACAATTAAGTTAGCAACTAGTTTGATAAACTCTAAGACTGTCCTATGGAGCGAGACCAGCATGTTTCCAAGCGTTCTTATCTTGAATGTAGTCCTCTAATTTGTAATAAGCTCGTTTACAAAGTGTACTTTTAATATGACTTTTAAACCTCCTTTCATTTAATTGCAATATATCAGAAGGTATTTTGTTGTAACATTTAACACAGTACCCCATAAAAGATGTATGTACTTTTGCTAATCTGAAAAATGGTTGATCTATCTTGTCTTTATTTCTAAATACTTACATTGTTCACATTGAAATATTATTGTAACTTCTAGTTCAATGTATCGTAGCAAACATTTAAAGGCATTACCTTTACATGACAACAACATTTCAAGTTGAAAACAAAAGGTGTTTTCTAGAAAATTTTCCACAATTTATGCAAAGAAACATGTTTTTTTTTTTAAGTCTTTTTTTCTAGACGATTTTTTTCTTGTGTTGATTGCGGATTTGGATGTCAAGAACCAAATTAATTTTACTTTACAAAAAAAACATTAATTATATACTATGTCTGTCTGTGGGTATGTCGGATAAAATAATTTGAAAAAATGGCTGAGTTTTGACGAGTCTGGTTTGGTAAATTTATTCTTTGAAAATAATTTTAATCAGCAGTCCTTTTATTTTTTTTATTATGAGTGCCTTAGTTAATAAATTACCAGAATGCCCTAAACTCAGTTCCATTTGGTCTTTAAAATACTTCCTTGGAATATAATTTAAATTAAGTATAATAATAGAAATGTGTGTATGTGAATAAATTTTCTAAACATTTTAAAAACAACATAATACAATTTTTGAAAACAATTGCCTGGTCAGTGGGTCATCTTTCATCAGGTCAGGGGCGAAGTGTTAGGAGTATACGCTTTGGGGCAGTATGAGCAGCAAAGAAAATAGTAAAAAAAATTTGGGACTTAGTAAAATTTTAATTTTTTTTCGGAAATTTGAAATGTTTGTTGCCCTTTCGGGTTAACTTTGACTATAGAACCCATTTAGGTTCTGAGAAGCATGGCCATACGACGCACCATTTTTGAGTTACGAGCTTTTTACACGCTTTATATTAGCTTCACTTGTATGTTTGTATATTTGTATGTTTGTATATTTGTATGTTTGTTTGTAACCGACTCCTTATAGCGCGATTTTGACCCACTTTAAACGACCAGATTTCATTCAAACTTTGCACACCTGTCAAGGACCGATGACAATGCAATAATTTCATAAATTTGTGCCATTATCCTTGCCAGGGTTAACAGGACAGCAAAAAAACTGTCTTCGAAAACTACGCTGACATACGTCACAATCTAATTTGTGCCATTATCCTTGCCAGGGTTACCAGGACAGCAAAAAAAAACTGTCTTCGAAAACTACGCTGACATACGTCACAAACTACGCTGACATACGTCTCAAAATTCGAAACACCCTAAAAAATAGAAAATAAATAATAGTTTAAAAAAACTAAAAAACACGCTTCCATTGAAAAAGTACAAAATAATGGAAAAAAAAAACTTTTTGCAAAAAAAAACAACCGACTTCCTTAAAAACACTACAAAGTGAAAAATAACTTTAATTTCGGTAGTCGGTGTCTTAGGATCTGTATTTATGGTTTTTTTGCCACCGACTTCCGAAATTAAAGTTATTTTTCACTTTGTAGTGTTTTTAAGGAAGTCGGTTGTTTTTTTTTGCAAAAAAGTTTTTATTTTTAATTTTTTAGTTGTGGTATTCACCCTGCACTAATTCCAAACAAACAATGCATATTTTATGCGATAGCAGAAATCGCGGTTGATTTCCTGTCATTTTTTAAAGAGTTCCGGTGTCTGTCTCCCGAACTCATCATCAGATCTATATGAAAATTATATGGGACCATTTCGGAATAAACCCCTTTCGAACAAAAAAAGAATTTTACAAATCCGTCTATATATGACGGAGTTATGGCCGAACATACATAAAAAAAAATAAAAAAAATAAAAACATATAAACATCCGAATTGATAACCTCCTCCTTTTTGAAGTCGGTTAAAAAAGCGTGGGGTGCATCAATATAAATAAAAAAATACCTTAAAAAGCACCCCACGCTTTTTTTCCATTATTTTGTACTTTTTCAATGGAAGCGTGTTTTTTAGTTTTTTTAAACTATTATTTTACAAAAAATTTGATTGCTCCTAACTCGGAAACGGTGCGTCGTAGGACCATGTGTCTCAGAGCTTAAATGGTTTCTATGGACAAGGTTGATAAGATGCTGCAATAAAAATGTGGTAAAAAAAATCTCTGAAAATTTGACTGTCTTCTGCCCCTAAGGATAAGCAAGGTGATCGACCGACACTTGAATTTTTTTTTAAGTTTTTTTTTTTTCTCGATAATTCGCCGTGTTTTTTTAAATAATGTCATGGCTTTCGACTAGAGCATCAATTTCTTTCCAGAAAAGGTTTTCATCCAAGCTACCATTTTGGAAATATAGAGTGTTTTGTTTGAAAAAAAAATAGAAAGCTTCAAACTCGGAAACGGTGCGTCATATGGCCATGCTTCTCAGAACCTAAATGGTTTCTATGTTCCTGATACTGAAATGAAATTGGGAAATTTCCGAAAAAAAAATTGATAGTTAGAACTAAGTCCTCGCGCCATAGCACCCCTAAGGCTTTCCTTACTAATAAGACAATATTCAGAAAATTGTGATCATAATTTATTGGTTTCTTATTCTTGCAAAGATAAGCTAAGTGAAAAATAATAGTATCTACTGCATGAAGATAAAAGCAACCAGCACTATCTATAACATTGGAAAGTAAATAAATATCATTTAGCTGAAGTCTACAGGGATAACTAAATAACATAACAGGATCTATAAGTATTCCAATAATTGATAATTACATATATTTATTAAACATTAAAATTATTAATTATTTAATATGTGGTTAAACTCTTCTGATTGTAACTGATTATTTTGTTTAGGTACTTTAAAAAACCATAAAAGTAATTTTAATTACATTAGTCCATGATTTATTTGTGTACTGATAAAAACAAACAAATCACAGACATATTTTGTCTGTGAAATGTTTGTATGGGATTTTTAACTATAATAGAACAAACAGAAAGAGGAATAGCATATGATAAATGTTCAGCATACTAAACATAATCAAAGAGTAAATTAGATAATATTTTTAGAGTTTGTATGCTTTTAACTATTAGTTTTGCAAAACTTAACATATTTGTAATAAACAAAACATTTGGTGACGTAACTAAAACAAGCGGAAACCCAACGTGACATTTAGCCATGCAAGATAAACAACACAACAACTAGCAAATAACAATAAATCTAAACAGCACTGCAGAAACTTAAACCTCTCAGAATAATACGCTAGAGTACGCACAGCGGCAAACTAAGTTCAAACACAGTGAGCAACTTATAAACACGTCGCAACAAAAAAAGAATACAACTAAAATGTGAAGCAAACAGTAAGTAACTGATAACAGAAGCCTTACCGTCAGAAGCCATCTCTGGTAGAATGTGAGGCCTATAGACAGCGAGAAGTAGAGGAGAATCAGACCCAAGGACAGCACGCTCTTCTGGACGCACACATCAGACCATTTCGTCTTCGGTTTGGTTGTAAACACGTCCTCATCACCATCTGACTTCAAAGGCAGCTGTTCATATTTTGCGCCTGGCATGTTTAGCACAGGACGACGAAACCGGCTTCAGAAACTCACTATGGCGCATATCAGCAAAGATTTTCGGTCGAAAGAATTTTAACAACTTTAAAACACGACTTGCTATAAAGTTTCCCGATTCCCGTTTCAGTCGTGATGCGTTCCGTCCTACGTTGCACCACAGACTAACTATCTATACTATGACGTTTACGAATTTACATTGATAACAATGTTGCCGCTCATGAAATATGAGTGTCAACTTTTGTGTTTTAGATTTTCGTGAATCTCTAGAAAAAATTTAAAGCCTTAATAAATTTTTCAAGTAGGTAACTAATTTAGATTATAAACACGGTTACCACCCGTAGCTGAAACGAGAAATAGTTTTTAAATTTCATTTCATTATAACCCAGTCTGAATAAATACTTGTCAGTGCAGAAATCACTGTTGTATGTAGGTACAATTATGTACAAAGTGTTCTTGCCTATAGTCCAAGCTCAGAACATATTATACTCTTTCTTAGCGGAGGGTCCAAGACCGTATTCCCCTTATAACAAACAAACTTTTAATTTACTTCTATTGATGGCAACTGCTCAATCCACAGAGCAATGCAATAGTTATTTTCCCAGTTAATAGTAATTTATTTCAGATTGCGCAAGCCTGTCCACCCATCTGTGATACCCTAAGCTGAGGTTCATACCTCATAGGGCAGTTGCCCTTAGCGTGCAGTGACTTTTTATTAGGTATATGAAATTCGCCTTTGCCTGGAGGAGGCTTTTCAAGGTCAAGTACAAGATGGCACTAGAGATGAGATATACCTGCCAATCTCTATCCCGGCCTTCAAGGTATGGGTATCGCCAAATACCTGGTACAAAAACCGGGTTTCAAAATACCTGTAAGTATTTGGGTGTCTTATGATTTCGATAAGTAAACGTATGCGATAAGTAAGGCATACCTCCAACATTATATAGGTACGACGTTTCAAGTAAGAGATATGAAGATGGTTATTAGTGAGTGCTAAATATTTAGGCACAATAACATTAATTTTATTTAAACTGACTAACTAGAGTAGCTGCGTTGTTAAAAATAATTTTATTACACACAATATATTTTTAAGGAACCCTTTGATATGATAAAAAATGTAATTCATAATATTTTTTATGCAAAAACATTATTACGTAATTATATTCCTTAAGATCGTAGACATATGTATGTTTGTTCTAAGTGAATTACATCGTCCGAACGTTCTTAGAGCACGAATGACGCTTCGGGTCCTGCCGTAGGCGGTCGGGTAGCTTCGGGTGGTTTCGACGGACCGATGCTGCACAAACTGGCTGATACCTTGTGGTAGCGGTTTGTTTCGTACTAGCCTATACGTATGACGTCATACCTTCAATCAAGGTATTTACCCAGTATTGCGGTCTGTACCCGGGCTGCGTACTGGGAAGCACATACTTGGTATATACCTGTGCCAGTATATACGCCTCACCTCTGGATGGCACATATAAAAAAAAACTTGTCTATGGGTGATTTCAATGATTCCATCAATCAACATTCTCTGTTTGTTTGTTGTACTGCATATTTTTATCATAACTTTTTCACAAAGGAACGTTCTTGAAATGTCGCATTAATTTGATAATCCTGTAAATTTATCGCGTAGTGTTCTAGTGCAGTGTTTTGCTATAAATCATGTCCAAATTTTCTGTTTGACTTTGAGGACAAAGGTGATTGTTATTCAAGATGAATGATTCAAATTCGTTTACGTCTCTTCTTGCTTTGGTGGATAGTCATTTATCGAAGTGTAATTTGAACAACAGCCCCAGCGAAGATGGGCCTGTCGGATCGTTGCCAATCCCGATGTTAAATCTCCCTCGGGGATTATCAGACACTAGGCTGACATCTCCACCACAAAGATTACCTATCCCGTCATTCAGCTTGAGTGAGAGCCCTATCACCAATGTTCTCTCAGAGCAGTTGTCTAACATGTTCAAAGCTAAAGAGCTCAAAAAGCAACAAGAGATTGAACAAGAGAAGATGAGGAAGATAGCACTCGAGGAGCAAAATTGTGTGATTGATCTGATGAAAGCTGTGCAGAAACCTGGGCAACCTGAACCACAACAGACAGAGGAAGTCATCAGCCCCAGCAGTTCCATGGATTCACTGGTTTTGGACTACAAAGAGTACATTAGCAATACTCCAAACCGTGCAAAATCACTAGAATCAATACCACCAACAGAGCCCGAGCCATTACTACCACTTAAAACTGACATGTCATACATACTGAAAGAAAATATCAAAATGGGAATGTGCTCACCATTTGGAAAAGTGTTAATTTCTCGTTTGAAACCTGTGGCTGCACCGTATTTGCGTGAAAATGTTTGTTCAGATAAAATAGTAACGTTTGACTTCAGCACAAAATCACCATGCGACTTGATCAAAGAGAGGTTGAAGAGGAAGCCTGTGCACACTTCAAGTAACACGTACCATGACTTTTTCTGATTAATGGTTTTGACTGAGACTGGCATGGCCACCAGCAGGGATTTTAATTGTTAAAAACAACAAAAAAAATTGTTGCTATTTATTTGAAATTAGTCACCAAATATCAGAATTAGTTGGTCACTGGTTCCAAAATTATTATGGTTTATAGGTGGTGGTATATCTTCGCTAGGTGTCTGAACTTTTGACATTCAAATGGGCCAAGCTAGGGTAGTAGCTCCCAAGATTGGCCACCCATAAACCATTACAACTTTTGAACCAGTGACCAACTAATTCTGATATTTGATGACTAATTTCAACTAATTAGTGACAGATTTTTTGTGTTATAACAATGAAAATCCCTGACGGTGGCCATGCCAGTGTCAATCACCAATTTATGGATATTGCTATTGAAAACAGTATTTCTGATCAATAATAAAACATTAAACCAAACAAAATTAAATGTTTACTATTGATTGGGGCTACTTCTATCAAATAGCAAGAGATATTTTTGTCTTTGTTACATAGTATTTTGATGATGAAATGTCCTGATAAGTGTCTTAAGAAACTAACAACCAGTCCTAGGTTGAAAATTTTGTACTAAAACTTTCAGTAAAGTTGGCAGATACCTAGAATAGAAAAACTGTATCAAAGGTTTGGGCTTGACTTAAAGTTAGATTGTGTTTTGTATTAAGATGAAATGGGATGGAGTGTTTTGCCAATTTGGCCTCTAAATAATATATCATACAGCCAGAGATAAGGCTCATAGATTTAGAATATTTTATCCCAATTATTTGCTATGATAAAATATGTGCATGTAACATAATAGTTGATCAAAACATCTTAGTCACTCCGCATAGTGACCGTTACATCTGTGTGGTCAAGTAGACAGTGGCAAATACTTGATTGTGGTTAGTTTCATTCACTTTCCAATATTAATTATGTGTAACATTTCTGACATTGTATCAAAGTATATTAATTCTGAATTTAGTAATAATAATGATAAGGGACAGTTATCTTATTGATAATTCATGTTAATATGAAGTAATCATCATTTGTATTGGATCATAATAATGATAAGAGTGTGGAAATCTAATTGAAATAAATTATTTAAACGCAAAAAAAAATGTGTTTAAAGTATTATGACCACCACATAATAGAACATGATGAATAACATTATTTTGTTTATAAATTAATGATAAATGACGATCTTAAATAAAAAAATATTATAATATTGTGACTAAATATTCACTCTGTGGTTGCATTAGTGACTGTTTTCATAATATTAATGCACACTAGTGTGTCTCATTACTCTCTTGGATGATGGTTGTGATTTGTGTCTATTAGCTACCCTGTGTAAAATACCACTGAAATTTTACAAAAGAATACTATGTAATTAATTGGGATATTTGTAAATAAAACACTTATTTAAACATGCGATTTTTATTTCTTCAGAAATTACTTACTATCTATGAAAATTGCTCAAAATTTGGCAAGAATTTTTTTAAACTACTACTAATAAAATTAAACAACTGATTAGAGAAACCACTAAATACAGGAAAGTTCCCCCTAAAGCTAAAAATATAAATAATATGCAATTTAAATGAGTGTGTAAATATTAAACAGACTTTGCCAAATATGATCTGAAAATATGCACCACACAAAATGTATCTTGGCCTACAAATATACATAGAGCTTAGGCAAATAGAGGATTTGGCTGACTGACAGAGGAAGAGTTTATATCCACGAAGTCGGTATTGCCATAATTACAATTCAAACTTGCTAGTCTGTACAATAATAATAGACACTGAGCAAATACAATGAATGACAATAAGTTAATAAACATTAGTGTGTTAGTACAACATCAACTATCTGTTGGAAAGCCTATAGATTCCCTATTGTACACCTAAATAGACCATTTCACTTTGAAACTTATGTAGGTAAGATAGTTTCAAACTTTTGTTAATTAAATTGATGCCAGAAATCTTTTGTCTTTTCAATTAGCGCACTAAAGGGACATGACAATTGTGTACCTAAGGGCATAACCGGGACTACAATCCGGCTTTAATTATATCTATGTATGTGTTTATAATTAGACTAGGCTATTGCAGCACGCGGCTTGTATAAGCTATGGCGAGGTTATATTTCCCATTCATGAACAACCGAAATGTGATCTGTGAGTTACACAAACTTGCTAAATTTTGTCATAAGAACTGAGTGTTGAACTAAAAAATTCACTTACTTTTATTACCTAAATTTAATGTTATTCTAAATACTTATTAACTTACAGTCTATATTTTTCTGCATCTTGCCCAACTTGTTCATATTAACCAATTACAGAAATTAGAGACACATACAAGAAAGAGAAAATAATTTAGAAATTAACGGTTAAGGTAAAAACGTAACAACACCTTAATAAATTCCTATCACAGGACTTCTGACGTGCCGATAAAATCTTAGGAATAGATCGTTTGTTGGGTTAGTGTCCAAGAGATCATTAAGCGCGGCCAGAGTACGTGGTACTCGGTCTTAGCAAGCGGAACGTTACTACATGGAGGCACAGCACGCAGCACGCAGAGCAGGCGCGTCAGTAGTACAACGGAGAGTATTACAGGTAATAATATATATGTTAAGGCAACTACATCACTGTATTATCGTAACTCAATTAATTCCTCCGCACATGCCACCTACTGGGCTTGAGTAAATAATTCTACAAAGTAATAAGAAAAACCAAAGTTATACACATATTGCTTTTCACACATTGTAGATATGAACTAGTTGGGAAAATGGTGACTCCGGTGTTCTATTTGGAGTCTAATATTGCTTCCGATTTCGAAAAAGCTCCTAGGAAGAGTTAATTATTACGTATACTCCTATTTCATATCTAATACAAAACTAGTGGTTTCCTATATCTTTATCGAGGACTAATATTGGGATTTTAGTATCTACAGCATTGACAAATATTATTTACATAATATCAATCAACAATGAAAAACAAATTAAAACAATATATCCATAAATAATTTAAAAACAATTATAAACAATTTAACACTGCAATAATGGTAAAAGATTTTAAAATAATATTTAAAACGTTTTACTCTTATTAACACATTATTTGTAAATATTGCACTAAATAATTAAATATTACTACAAAGTTTATTTAGGGTAGCTAATTACAAATTATATTATTTACGTATTTAATAACTTGGATAAAATAGATGTGGATCCTTTATCAAAAATAATAATCTCTATAACAGAATTTAATTTTGGAACAACCATTAGGATCCTTCACTAGTCCAAAAATCGGCCTTGAATTATTTGCCATTATTTATTAAATTTTTATATTATTAAAGCCAATATTTGACCCACTTTATTACCATTTCCGCAACACTAGGGATGTACCTACGATGCGAGCAATCCTCAATCGCGATTCCATAGTCAGTCTTCTAATCCGAAAGTACTAATACTGTTCCAACGTAGGAGTAGGAAATCGAAAAATACGCAAATTAAAATGAATACAACGTATCTGCCCTCTACTTGATTCGAGGTAGATTTATATTTAATTTGCTTCCTAATAAGCCAATCAATTAAATTGAAATTACCTATATCTTAAATTCTTATAATGTGATGTAAATAAATTACAATACTGTCTAATAAATTAGCGATAATGCTTACTAAATTTATACCTAGGCACTGTGGGAAGAATCCTACAATACTAAAACTGATACGAATAAAACATTGAAGAGTAATTATTGCTAATACCGCTTCGATTCTCACTTTTCCTCACCTCAATTTAAAGACTTTTTTCAGTAACCAATATTTGAGCTGTTTCTAAAAACTATAAATAAATAGAATAATTTTGCAAATTGAGCCTTACATAACTATATTAAAAAACAGTGGGCATGCAGATGTAAACGATTATGGTAAAAAAAAAAACATATTAGTCTTGCCTATTCAACTTTTGCTTGCGTGAGGAGATAATTAATACGTAGACTATTATCAATTATACTGTACAAACTTGAAGTGCAATAGTTAAAACCTTGGCTATGTCATACAGTTAAAAAGATAAAAGTTTTGAAATCTACATAGATGTTTACATTAACGGATATGTTCTGAAAATATTTGAAAAAAAATCTCTACTAGTTATTGTGTTAATTCACATAAATAAATGTCTATGTAATATGACATTGCAATCTATGTTCGCAATCTCACGAAGGGGAAACGAACAAAATCCGTAGCTTATAACTGTTGCATACAGTGTCTGTGTCACATTATACTGGTTTTTATAGAATTATTTCAACGAAAACTAATATATTCTTCTTTGTTATTAAACAAAATTATTTACCCATCAACTAATGAACTCTTGTAAAGCAATATTAATTATTGCACTGCATTTGATTACACCAACCACAAAAAAGCTGAGAAAAGCCTAGGCAGATAATGCATGTTTAAAATATTGTTACTGTAATATGGTCTTGAAAACCCTGTCAACCATATACCGGATGACATTTTTTACCGTCTCGACCTTCATATGGTGTGTTGTGTAACTAGAATAGAAGGCAGGAGTGCCTTCAGATTCATCGTAGGTGACTAAAGGAGCGCGGGACGCGGGTGGACAGGGATGCGTATGCGGCTCGTGCGCCTACGAAAGATCAATGAGGCCGCCTATCGGCCGGCTTCAAAGAGTAGGATCGCGCTCCGAAATCAATGATACATGCCGCGCATTGAGTAGGGTGCGTATGATTTGAGTTTCGATAGATTTTAATTATTTTTTTAGTTTTATTTTTCCAAATTTCTGTTTTTGTTGTTCTAGTATGAAAATGTTACTTTAAATGTGTAGTATTTATTACTAGATCAATTTAATTACATGTTATTCAAAAATAAAAATAATAAAAATTTCTATGCCAAAAGCTTCTATTCCGTTCACCTATTACCCCCATTTTTTTTCAAGACGCTAAAAAAAGTCACCCAGTATAGAAGAACTTAGCTAGTCATTAAAGAGCTCGTAAAAGGAGCAAAGAAAATTTATCTACGTCTCCCTCGGGATGTGGTGAAGACTATAAGTATACTGTAACTTGAGACATTGTAAGCAAAAGTCGTAGTCACTTACAAGTATTTATGGTTGGTGTAAACTGTAACTTGACACATTGTAAGCAGAAGTCGCAGACATTTACAAGTATTTATGGTTGGTAGTGTCGTCCTAATAATTCCTTTTGCTCGCTAGGTTTCCTGGTGGCCTGGTACACGTCGCGCTCCTTGTCTGGGTATTTAGTTGGCAGGTTCGGTGAGTGCAAGTTCATTTTGGCAGCGTATCTAAGGAAAGATAATGTTGTGGTTTAGTTCAAAGAAATGCGGTATGTGTATGTTATATCTGGCCTGAATTCGTTTGGTAATTTAGAAATATTTTTTATTTAATTTCGCCTATGTCACAATGTTATTGTTCTAATGTGCCCTTACTGCAAAAACCTGTTGTTTTAAAATTGGATATTAATATTTATTGATAATATTAAAAGTAAAACCATAGATATAGGTAAAAGGTAAATAAATGTTTGTTTATTTCACTTTCTTATATCTAACACTTTATCTTATCGATAATAAGTAGGACTGCTATCCAATGTAGGCAACTACTATATTTTTTCGATAATTTAAATAACATTTGTTAAAAGAAAATGCAGCCGTAACCTAATTTTGAAATTTATATTCGTAAATAAACTAGTTTTATAAAATAATTCTAATTATTACACTGTGGCACTCTCAGACAAAATATGCGTTGCTAAATCTGCTGCTTATTTTTTGTAATATTGAACAACATATGATTTGCGACCAAAAAAAAACAAATAATGGTTTTGCAGAATTATTATTAACATTTGCATGTTAACATTGTATAATTATAAATTAAATTATAAATTACATATTGATATTTCATGCAACAGTCATTCAATAAGGTTATACGAACTTGAGAGACTAGTATTGATGATTTTTTTACCATAAATTTATTAGCTCAACAAAGGTAGTTTGATTATTAACAACACTGACCTTCAAATTGGATCTACAAAAAAATATATATATGTCAGAAAACCAACAGTAATTCTCACCTTATACCACCAATATCAATTTCGTAATGTCCACTGAGCACATAATCCGTGCTGATCGGTTGAGGCACTCCTCTCTCGTCCAGTCTCTCGACAAAACCGAGGCAAACCTGTATAATACAGTAACTTTGGTGATATTGATACTTACAGAACATATGAACAGCTGAATTCCAAAATGGCAAGAGGTGTATAGTATGCTTTAGTCCCTTATTAATATTACCATTAACCGGGCAGAAACTTTATTCTCCGGGCTGATATTAAGAAAATTCGAATGGAAAATTCCAGTTATATTATTGCAATTATTCGGAAGTTAACCTCTAGATTAACGAGGCAGTCCTAAGACACTTTGAAGGCCGACGCTGGAATTCAACCCAGTACTAGTCGATTTTACGATCCCAAAACCAACAAGGTTGATAAAACTTTATTTTCTTTTAATATTACATATACATTTAAATATATATCTGTACTCCATTTTTAATTTTGGAATTTATGGGACCATGATAGTGTTAAGATCATACATTGTAAACCTATATTCTGGCAAATAAATGCATTTTAATACATATCTGATCCACACGAAATCGCAGAATCAACAGCGTCTGGAGACGGCAATACTAATTACATTCGTAGTGATGAAAGTACGTTGAACGCTGAACTTCTGTCCAGACGGTTATTTAAAGCCGTCAGTTTCTATCTGTCGTATTCTGAGTAATGGAAGACACATTTGATTTGTTTGCTCCTTAAGTTCCGAGTTGAGCTGCACAATTACTGAAAAATGCGTGCACTGACAGGACAGTTCCAAACTGTCCGGTTCTTTCTTCAAAGGACCATTTCAGACATCGATCTACATAGTCTTCACATGATCTGACCAAGATTATGTCTGGGCTTTAAAAGTCTGTGAATGTATTTCTGCCTCAGAGTTTGTTTCGACCTTTCTTCAGACAGGAATCGCCGACCTCATCTGGTTTCAAAAATACGATAGACGTGTTAAAGTGTTTGTGCAAACCTACCTACAGATATAAAATGATTTATATCTGTAAGTAAACCGCTGAATTGTCACTGTGGTTTTATAATTTACCTGTTTCTTAAACGTGAACCCGTAGCTGGTAGTGGTTGTCTGGCCGCAGTAGTTGCCATCCCTGTATATAGGCTCGCCGCCCCACGACCACATGTCCAGCTCGTGGTCGTGATCAGTCAGGAGGAGCTGTACGTACTGACGGCAGATACCTTCTTCGCGTTGCCGGAGAAGAGCGTCGCGTCCGATGAATTTTATGTCTTTCTATAACGGTAATTTTGAAGGCATTTTATTGTTTTTATTAACTTTGGCCCCTAATCCTGACAACAACAAACAATGGACACAATGAGAATCAGCGACGATTTTAGTTAAATATGTAGAATTACAGTCACACCTAAACCTTTACTTCAGTGAAAGAATTATTAAAATTGGACCAAAAATTACGAAGTTAGAGCGGTTTTAGTTTTGCATTTTCAAAAACGCTCGCCAATATGCACAATTCGTTGATGACGTCATAATATAATAATATTAATATTAATAATATTAATATATAATATAATATATTCCACAACTATCACACAACGCCATCTAGTCCCAAGCTAAGCAGAGCTTGTGTTATGGGTACTAGACAACTGATAAACATACTTATATATTTCTAAATACATACATATTATAGATAAATTACACCCAGACACAGAACAAATGATCGTGTCGCATAAGCCACGTTCGCGTCCGCGGCACCGCTGCGCGCGTTCTTTCTGCCTCTTAGTTGAATCGCAGTACATTTAAACGGATAAGTCGTCTTAAAATATTATATTTTGCCACGATGCGAAAATACAAGTATTGCTACACCGGACAAATTGTTATTTTGTGTCCCAAAAGACCCGAAAAATAGAAATAAGTGGTGTACTGTAATGAGGAGCGACGCCCCACGTCCCCTTAACTAAAAGTAATTTATACTGCTGTAAAGATCATTTCAATTTAAAATTTGAAAACATATTACCTATTAAGGAAAAAGGAAGAGAAAGGAAAAAGTATGACTAGATTAATAAATAATTAATCTATTCTAATATTATAACGCTGAAGAGTTAGTTTGTTTATGTTTTAAGGTTAACTCACTATAACGTTTTTAATTGTAATCAAATCTAAATATTATTAAGCTGAAGAGTTTGTTTAGTTCAACGTACTAATCTCAGGAGTTACGTTTAGTGTTGGATAGCCCATTTATCGAGGAAGGCTATAGACTATATAACATCACGGTAGGACCCTTAGGAGCCGAGCACAAAGGAAAATGTCACGAATATGAAGACCTCACACGGGCAGGCGATTCGATGCGACGGGATGGGTTGGGGAGCAGGAAATTTAACGTGGACGAACTCGCGGGCAGAAGTTAGTAAGAAATAATATTCAAAATAGATAGGTGCCTACACATTGGAGAAACACGAAGAAGGTACCTACCTGCCAAATCAAAACATTCTAAAATGCCTAGTACATACCTAACCTAAGTACTTGCCTACGTATAGGAACTTAGTGGATCAAGAACTGTAGGTGAAAGCAAATCTACTGATCTTTTCATTTTATCTCTTCGTATCTCTGCACTGGGATAACTTGATTTTTGAAAAAAAAAAAAAAACTTTGCAACCGTAAACGAATGAATCTTAGGGAGATTGTCCGACTAGGCCTTGGTAATTCCAACTTCCATGTTTCCTATCTACCTATATCTATAATGAAATCTTTCTAAAACTTAAAGTAATAATTTGTTGTTTATTTATCTCTATACAATTTAAATAATCTATTATAAAAACAAGAAACAACGCCAATATTCCGCAAATAATAACAAAGCTATACGGCGGGTGACGGGCGATCGTGGCTTG
Organism: Aporophyla nigra; assembly: GCA_947507805.1. NCBI lineage: Eukaryota > Metazoa > Arthropoda > Insecta > Lepidoptera > Noctuidae > Aporophyla > Aporophyla nigra. Next base: position 29,952,892 of record OX382291.1, on the reverse strand, counting down.
TGACGTCATCACATCTTCCGCACGGCCAGCGGGCGTTTCAAAACTCCGTTTCTGGAAACTTTAATATCTTCGTCATTTCTCAATGGATTTGAGTGATTCAAAAAGAAATTGACTCAGATATTTATATTGTATTCGATATAGTATACAAAATTGATATATCTATTTGTCGAATTGATCCTCATTATAAAACTCTTTTTACTTGATTAAGTACGAGGCTACTTATTATGTGTGCAATCTGTTTCCTTTTTTTTGTAATGTGTGTATTGTTTGTGCAGAATAAATATGTTTAATTTTTATTTATTTTCTATTTTATGCAGATACGGTAACATATTATAATAAATACAGAGGAGGACACAATTTCATTATGCATTTTGGGCCAATCTACCTTTGGGTAATATGTTGACAAAAGTTTTGTTTATTTGTTGATGGCTAAATATGATTTTTAAGTCTTCAGAAATTTGTAGGTCCTCAATTCCACTGTTTTTATGTTGTTTGTTTGTGTGTTGTTTTTGTCTGGCCTTTCTTTCCAGACTAGTGAGAAAAACCGACCTTGTTGAATTTTAAAAATAATATGATTGAGTTGTAAAAGTGTTTATACAAATCTACTTACAGATATAAATTCATTTATCACTAACCATTTTTTTCATTGTTTCTTTACCCTTCCAAAATTAATATTGTAGTACTTACATCAAACTTGACACGCCAGGTCCGTCCGCACTCGAGCGGCGTCGTCATGGTGTCCAGGTCCTGGCCCCAGAAAGCGAAGAACTTCTCCACGCGAAGAGCACGAGACGCGTAGTAACCGACGTGGGATATGCCGTACTTCTCACCGATCGTCATCAGACGGTTGTACACGTGGAGAGCGAACTGAAATGTTTTAGCACGAAATAAATAAAGATTGCTTGTTAAAAAAGCATAGCTTAAGGCATTAAGTAGGATGCAGTTAGCTGGGTAATGAAATTTAAATACTTTTTTTTTGCAATTTGTAGGTCATTGTCAGGCTATATTTTGAACAAAATATCGCAGAAAAATTTAATTTCGCGGGTGAACATGGCACTTCCTCCCTAGTATTGTTGTGACTTGTTATTTAACCGCTGCAAAAAGTCAAATTATATCGAATATTCTGTATAGAGATTACAGTCTTGCTGCGACCCCATTATGACCACCGCTTGGGCTCTGCAATCTCTGAAACACATGTAATACCAATGATGTAATTTTTTCACCATAGGCATAACAACTAATCGGATCGCTTTAGTACATTTTATGTAGTATAAGGTTTAGTAGTAACAGCAGCCTAACACTATCGCAATTTATATGTTTACAATATGATTCACAACCGCAACACGTTTATATTTACCTACATAATTAAAATCATCAACACAAACCTCCAAGTTCATTTATTCCCATTGAAAGAGTATTTAATGAAAAAGATTTATAAAAATTCTATACTACTCACCTCATTAGGTATATAAAGTACATAACCCAGCTCGCCGGTGTGCGTCAAATTCATTGCTCTAATCCCATTGGCGAGTCCAACATCGATCTCTTTGAAAGTGAAGAAGGGGAAATTCGACGGAGCCAAGTCGGTATCCGTTAGTTCGGAGAGCAGGTTTCTGGTGAACGGGCCCATGATACAAATGGCTGTGTACATGGATGTCACGTCAGAGAGGGTGACGGAGCCGTTGGCGGGGAGGTGACGCTTCAGCCATGCCTTGCAGCGGGTCTGCTGGATCGTTGGCGCTATCATCATGTAGCTGGAAGAAAAGTTGATGTATTTTAACGAAGTCGAAGCCACACAAATTGGTCTGTTCCAAAAAGTGTTCGTTAATGTTTTTTTAATTGAATGAATTAATGTAATGCACCGATCCCAGCGTCGTTCGACCAGACTCGATTATACGAATGAACCTCGTGATTGCACTAGCCCCTGAGGGCTAAAATTTAATCTGTCTTCTTCAAACAATAATTGTTGGGAAAACTGGAGAGACATAAAGTTGAAACCTTCTTAACGAGATTGATGATTGAAAAGTTTGTTGTTTCATCCCACGTTAAGCAAATGAATGAGAACGCGATAGCATCGAACGTTATTTTTTAAATATCTGAACGGCAATTTCAGATAAAATTTGTGTAAAAAAGCTGATTTACAGATGTCATACTGAAGTTGTTTCTCAATTTTTATCACAGAGAAACCTGGATGTAAACCACAAGATACCCGAGTGTTTAAAATTACTGGAAGACATTTTTTATAATCACGAATAGGCGTTTATGTGAGAATTATGACCGGCTGGCCCCTGTGGACACAGAAGAATTGTCCCTAATTTCCTTTAGAGACTATTATCATAAGGATTTAACCTGAACTGGATTTATTTATTAACACTTTCACCAGATAAGTTTGGAACAGCCCATAGATTACTTCTTAGGTAATGACCGTCGCTTACAGGTTGTCAGATATCCTGGCGAGACTGCAGTCATTCTCGTAGCCGCCGCGCTCGTTCTGCATGCCCGTGTGTATGATGCTACCGACCGGCACGTCCACATCGTTTGAGCACAGGTACTGCAGCAGATCCACTACCTCGCGACCTTGGGACTGAATGAGAAACCAGTTAAGATTCTTAATCATCTTCATTTCAGCCGAAAGACGTCAGACGACATAGGCCTCCCCCACCCAATTTGGGGGGTTTTGCCATAATCGCTACGCTTGGCAGGCGGGTTGGCGATCGCAGTATGGTGGCAAAATGCATAGAGAATGCTGCTTCACATTCTCTAGAAAGTCCCTTAGTCGTCTCTTACGACACGGGAAGAAATGGAATGCTACTATTCCTCCCCAAGTTGAGGGAGACCTATGTTCTTCTGTGTGCGTCTTTCGGCTGAAATGATGAAGATGATGAGACTCCGGTCTTATTAAAAAACAACGTACTCTATAACTATAAACGTTAAGGTCGTATTCACCTGTATATCGATCTTAGTGAAGGACGAGTAGTCGGCCAGGCCCACTCTCTCGCGGCACGCCCAGTACTCGCGCTGAACAGTTTCGAACCAATGTGGCTTGTTGAATGTCTTCGTGTAGGCGACTTTGAATGGACGAGGCTTGTCGCCAGCGTCTTTGGGATCTGCAAAATATACTCTTTTAGGCTAGCAACTTTTTCATGAGAACAGTAGTTTCTTCACAAATTAACACATTTAAAGTTAATAACATTTTTTAAAAGCATTTTCTTTTCTTGTGTCTATCATAGCTGCGTCAAGTGCTATGTTAGAATACTCTTTATTGCACAACCGCGTACAATGGCTGGGCATCAGTAATAAGGCTGAAAAGGGATTGACAGCCATTGTCGGCAATGGTACATAACAAATTACAACTGTTGAGAGTTACATAGTACCGTTTTGAATCTCAATGTGTCACATTTACGCCCGGGCCAAATGTTCCATACTAAGTACTTAACGGCTCGCGTGCAGCCGGTCCAACGAAGTCCTCATTTACACTGACATACTTTTATCGCGGCGGGATTTAAAACAAACTGCTCAGCACTTAGATAAGAAAAACACTACTAAGTCAAAAATAACTTTAATTTTGGAATTCGGTGTCTTAGGATCTATATTTAAGGTTTTTTTGCCACCGACTTCCGAAATTGAAGTTATTTTTGATTTTGTAGTGTTTTTTTTAAGAAGTTGGTGGTTATTTTTTTGTAAAAAGTTTTTATTTAAAACTTTTTAGTTATGATAGATACCCTGCACTAATCTAATCGCGTTATTCGTTCATTTGTAGCGCAAATACTTAATGCACTTTTAAGACTTATATGGTTTTCACATGGATTCCATTGTTAGAATGGAACCAAATTAAAATGGGACCATTCGGGAAGCACCAGCTTTCAAAAAAAAAATCATCTATATCGGTTCACCCAGTCAAAAGTTAGGAGGTGACAAACATTTAAAAAAAATACAGTCGAATTGATAACCTCCTCCTTTTTTTGAAGTCGGTTAAAAATAGAGTAGAAAATCCAACAAAAATTGCTTACTGCTCTACACCGAGAGTAAAAAATCCGCGATCAGCCGACTTCGGGCGTCGACGTACGAACATAATTCGGGCGATGATGGATCCGGATCATGTACGTCTCGCGTTACAAGTTTTGTTTTAGATCTCCCTAGTCTACTTACCAATAGTTTCAAACCACGTAGGCCGTTCGTAGCCCATGACCTGGCCGAACACAGCTCCATTATCGCGCAGGGTCGGGTAGATCGGAGACAGTCTCAGGTTCCGACCGGTCTCGAACTCATGGAACGGGTAGGGAAGACCGTAGTGTACACCTGGAAATAAGGAATGGCTTGATTTCTTTTATTTTGAGTTACATTAAAGATTTTCGTGGAGCAATGTTTCATAATTGAATTTAGATAAATTAATTAAACCAGTGAAATATTTGAACAGTGGTGGCCCAGTGGTATTGGCCCCGGCCTTTACTATAGAGCCACTACTGCAGTTTTTATAGCAATAGGAAGCAACTACTAACCCGGCACTTCCTTAACCCGGTCCCTGAGGAACCTTTTGTTGTTATGAAGACCCAAAAACCTATTGAGGCCCAGTTCATACATGTCATACTTGGAGTACCCCTCGACTATTTCGTCTGCCGTAGCTTCGGCGACGCCACCAGCGGCAGATATGCCCACGGTCTTCATGCCAGCAGCTACGTGGTAGTTGAACATCTGAAATAAAAGAATATCTCGTGATGATCTTGATGATTGAAGAATGGAAGGAAGACAGAGGAGTAATGAGCTTGTATAGAAAATAATTCGCTTTTTAATTCTGCGATTGGCGATTCTTAGATATGGCGCCAAAAGCAGTCAGCCCCGCCTCCGCTACAAAGACATCATCATCTGCCTAGCCTTTTTCCAATTATTTGGGGTCGGCTTCCTGTCTAACCGGATACAATAAACTGTACCTTATCCCCTTTCACACAATGTAAAATAACAAGTTATATTAATTAAGATTTTTGAGATATCGTATCTCAAATGGACAGCATGGGATGAGCAATTTTTTATGCACACAAATGTATTTTTCTAAATACATAATTATATTCATAGCACAAAACAAATATATTGTTTTCGTTTATTCAATTTATTGAGACCAATCAACAAAAATAAGAAGCATTTTTATCAGTGCATGAAGATTTGGAAAAGGGAATGCCCAAATGTGGAGATGAAATAGAGCACCTTCCTTTCTAAATAAACAGCTTTTCTTTCTTCATACCTCTTCTATTTTCCACGTTCCACGTTCGATCTCACGAGGAACTCTTCTATCTTCCAAGATGTTTGCCCATTCCCGTCACAACATTCGATGTCACGAATTTAGCCAGTTAATTCATGCTATTATTCATGAAATCAAATGCTGCGAAAGGAAGGGATTCTTCTTTCTTCTCTTCCGGAGTTAGCGTTACGAAGACGAGCTGACATAAGCCGTAGTCTTTCAAAATCCAATAATGTAACCGCATTGGACTACCGTGAAGACTTCTTATTCTAAGTACTCCTTTTTAACCGACTTCAAAAAAAGAAGGAGGTAAGTATGTTTTTTATGTTCACCAATTTTTCCGCCAAAATTGATGTTCTAGTACTTCCTGTCACTGTCGTTTACCTGGCTATTAGTGGACTACGATTTAGTTGAGTAGTTGCCATCACTAAAAATTTAAAAATAAAAAGATTTTTTGCTAAAAAAACACTACAAAGTGAAAAAGACTCCAGCTTTTGCCCGCGGCTTCGCACGCGTGGATGTCGGAAATTATCGCAAGAGGACGTACTACCGCGGTTAATGTATTAAGAATGCATTAATCCAAGTTATATAGGTAATTACCCGTGATTAACAAAAAGTTATTCATTCGTTTTTTTTTTCGTGATATTCTATTTTTTTTTCTAAAATGAAAGTAGCCTAAGTTACTCCTTGTTACATCAGCTATCTGCCAATGAAAGTTCCGTCAAAATCGGTCCAGCCATTTTAGAGATTAGCCGGAACAAACACAGACAGACAAAAATTGTAAAACATGTTGTTTTGGTATATTAACCGTGTATACATCCACTACACTTAGTAAAAAGCAGTTATTTTAATATTACAAACAGACACTCCAATTTTATTTATTTGTCTAGATTGTTATTGAGAAACAACGCGTTATATTCTTTTAAATTACCCAACAAATCCCAACTATTGCAATAAACTATTAAAATAAAATAAATAAATTACAAAAAAAAACGTTAATAGAAATCTACGTTAGCGCCATCTATGATTTTTATACGAATCAGCACGACTACAAAATGTGTGACAGCGCCATCTTATGGCGTTTGCTCAAAATGACATAAAAACAGCGCCACCTATTTCAATGTTGCGACAACTTTAGTTCTGCTTGGTGAAAATAGAAAGTGTAAAAAAATGTTGCTTACTTCTAATAAACAGAGAATAAACAATGAATATAATGTTGAGAAGTTAACTTTGTCATATTATACACGATTACCCGCGACTTCGTCCGCGTGGTATTTAACAAAAAAGTTTTTTTTTTTCGTTTGTTTTTTTCGTGAGATCCTTTTTTTCTAAAGTAAAAGTAGCCTAAGTTACTCCTTGTTACATCAGCTACCTGCCAGTGAAAGTCCCGTCAAAATCGGTCTAGCCATTTCAAAGATTAGCCGGAACAAACAGACAGACAAAAATTTAAAAAAAATGTTTTGGTATATGTACCGTGTATACATCCATATACACTTAGTAAAAAGCGGTTATTTTAATATTAAAAACAGACACTCCAATTTTATTTATTTGTCTAGATGTCTAGATAAAGAACATCTACAAATAAACAATTAATTTTATTGAAATTATACCATAACATCACGCCTTGTTTCCCTGAAGGGTTGGGCCTTATAGTCCACCCTCATTTCACCTGTTATGTTTAAGTCCCATGTAACAGGGGGTGAGCCTATTGCCATCCACCGGGCACAAAGTCCAGACTCCGGGCTGCTACTGAGAAATTCCAGATGGAAAAACCCAATAACACTTTGCCCGACCTGGGAATCGAACCTAGGACCTCATGCTCAGCAGTAGCGCTTGCTACCACTAGACCAACGAGGCAGTGAAATAATATGCTTATTTATACGAATACAATAGTGATTACTAGATATTAAAAATTACATACAAAAAGAACCGGCCAAGTGTGAGTCGGACTCGCGCACCGAGGGTTCCGTACAAACCTGTAGGTATTCACGGTTTATGAAATTAAATGTTTTTTTTTTTAATTTTTTTTTCGTGTTGATTGAATGAAAGGTAAATTGCGATTTATGACGTATTAAAAAAAAACTATTTACTAGATCTCGTTCAAACCAATTTTCGGTGGAAGTTTACATGGTAATGTACATCATATTTTTTTTTTAGTTTTATCATTCCCTTAATTCCCTTTTAGAAGTTACGGGGGGGGGGGGGGGGGGACACACACATTTTACCACTTTGGAAGTGTCTCTCGCGCAAACTATTCAGTTTAGAAAAAAAATATATTAGAAACCTCAGTACTTATCATTTTTGAAGACCTATCCCCACACTCTATTTTTGTGTGAAAATCTTAATGCGGTTTACAGAATACATCTACTTACCAAGTTTCAACAGCATAGCTCTTATAGTTTCGAAAAAAAGTGGCTGTGACATACACGGACAGACAGACAGACATGACGAATCTATAAGGGTTCCGTTTTTTGCCATTTGGCAACGGAACCCTAATAAACAAAAGAGAAAAGAAAATCTAAATAGATCATTGTGCGAATACCTACTCTTATTTTATATTTATTTTACTTTATATTTATTCTATTCATTTTACTTCATAAATTGCGATACCCCTAATTACCACAGACATTATAACATTCTAATATTTGAAATAACTCCATCATCGGTACCAGTGGGCCGGGGCAAAGTAACACTATCAGCAATAAAAAAGTTGGAAATGTAAAAAATGTATTGGATTAACATAAGCTACCCAAGAGTTTGTCAATCCTTAGAAAGCAATTGCCACTTTTCTAGACCCTCAGGTATAGAACTCACCTACAACGTTACATAACAACGTTATGGTTGAAATTCCAGTTCGCAGATCCTAAACCTGTAGAGGAAACAAACATACACATATCCCATATTATTGAAGAGAGCGTTCCCTCCATGCCAACCTACCTCAGGAGCCTCCCCGACGATCCACTTGCAGTCAGGAGAAAAAGCTTCCAGTCCATTACAGAGTTTGTGCAGAACTGCTTGACTGAGACTTGGGACACGCTTGAGGAGTTGCTGTAGGAGAACGTGGAAGTGGTCCCAGTCTTCGGGGACGCAGCGTTGAGCCATGGATGTGACTACGAGGAATTATAGAGAAAGATTTGAAAAATCTTTGAATATCCGACATTTTACTTTTTGATCTTAGTTTTCTCTAATTATTCAATTAACTTTTTATATCAAAACTTCCGGACAATTCTAGGTGTGTGGTAAACCTACAATAATTTTAGTTCGTTCCTACCCATCCTCTTAGAACTTACTTTCCTCTTCGTACACTGGTTTGGCGATCGGTTCGAAACCGCCAGCAAGGATGCAGCCGTCTCTCTCTCGTAGGTAGATATAGCCATCGGGATCTCGAATAACTGGAACAATCATGATCAAGTATGACTGCTTACATGTACAGAATGACCTTTTAAACTATGTTTCAAAAGGTATCCGATAAAAGAGTGAAGAAATTCACTAACTGAAGGGAATTAGTTAAACATTCATTCGTATTTAGAACGGTTTCAACTTTATATCTTACCACTATTTCCAAAAATAATTATTTGAATAAAAATTACATAAAATCATCGACAAAAGTTGAGCTTATTATTAATTGACATCAACTGTCAAATGAAAACATTCGTAATCAGAATTTCGGGATAATGTAATGGTTCGGTGTGGCCTTTTCGGAAAATCGTATGTGAAATGTATTGATATTGTATACAAAGGTATTTTGTATCAATATTTTTTACTATTTTTTTACTCAATCAAATCAAAGAACTTAATTTGTAAGTGGAACTACATATTGGCACCCACTGGTCCGTTTTCTGTTCCATTTGGTAAAATTTTCATCAAATATCTTTGGAAGTGACAAAGACAGTTAGACCAACAGAATAAACTATACTAAGTGGATGTCTTGGCTTTGTGATAACGAACCTAGGAGATTGACTCAATATTTGCTTCCACTGGTTAACTAATACAACTTCAGTCTTATACCCTTCTTCCGGGTATATCAAGGCCTTATTCTCATACCTCGCCGTTCACGTTTTTTACACGCTTTATATTAGCTTCACTTGTATGTTTGTATGTATGTTTGTATGTTTGTTTGTAACCGACTCCTTATAGCGCGATTTTGACCCACTTTAAACGACCAGATTTCATTCAAACTTTGCACACCTGTCAAGGACCGATGACAATGCAATAATTTCATTAATTTGTGCAAAAAAAACTGTCTTCGAAAACTACGCTGACATACGTCACAAACTACGCTGACATACGTCTCAAAATTCGGAACACCCTAAAAAATAGAAAATAAATAATAGTTTAATAAAACTAAAAAACATTCTTCCATAGAATACTAAACTAAAAAGTAGAAAATAATGGAAAAAAAACGTGGGGTGCGTGATATCAATAAAAAAACCGGCCAAGTGCGAGTCGGACTCGCGCACCGAGGGTTCCGTACAAACCTGTAGGTATAAAGTTTTACATTTTTTAAAATATTTTTATTACATGATGTAACTAAAAATTTACAGTTTTCGCAATTTTTCCTTTATCTGTGCTATAAGACATTGCTTCGTACCAAATTTCAAAATTCTAGATCGACTGGAAGTACCCTATAGGTTTTGATTCCCTTGCGAGTTTCGAAAATTTGCTGAAAATTGCGGCATAAACAGCTATATCTTTTGATTGCGTTCACAGCTCCAAGAGACAGCAGACTTGAGTATTTGATATAAATTTCAGCTTGATACCTCCACGCGTTCCTGAGAAAAAGGGTCTTGACAGACGGACGGACGGACGGACGGACGGACGGACAACAAAGTGATCCTATAAGGGTTCCGCTTTTTCCTTTTGAGGTGCGGAACCCTAAAAAATACCTTAAAAAGCACCCCACGCTTTTTTTCCATTATTTTGTATTTTTTAGTTTGGTTTTCTATGGAAGCGTGTTTTTTAGTTTTTTTAAACTATTATTTTTTAAATTCTGCTCTTTGTTATATCTTCTGCTTTCGTGGAAGGGTAAGGCAAAGGTGTACCTATAGTACACCCACATTTGATCAGTTAGTGACTTTTGTCCCTTTTTCATATTGAGCGTTTTAACAAATCATCAATGTAACAATGGGAATCGAAAGTCACGCTTGTTCTTATCTGGAGCTGGTTGACCTACCAGTAGAGAGATACAATATAAAATACGAAAAAATGACAAAGGTCACTTGGTACATTTAACCGTGTAATATTAGAATACATACCGGGGGTCATAGGGTCTAAGTTCTCGATAGGTTTGGTGTGTAGGTAGTAGTGCTCGCAGGGTAGTAGGGGTACTTTGACTTTAGGACGAGCGAGTTGGCCAACCTGGAACAAAGAATTAAGATCAGTAAAACTTCTCCCTGATTACGTACGCACAATTTCTTGTGTTTTTTGTTAATTTAAGTATGCTATTTTTGTTTTTTTTTGGGTGTTATGTACCAATTTTAAATAAATAAATATATATTTGTGAGATATTAATTTTACTCTTCTCTTTTTTTACTTTTCACGAAGTTTATTATTAATAGATTATTTTTGGGAATATATTAGACGCAAGTGACACCCACATTATTCAGGAACGTTAAATATAACACTGAAGAGCTCGAACAACTCCAGGAAAAAGATCAGCAGACCAAATTGTAGTGCAATAAAAAGGATCATATAACAGCACATCTTAATCATAGTTACTATATTATTCGCTGATTCTGCACAATTAAGAAATCGCACGAGGCGGAAGCTTATCGCGAAAAATGGTAAGGCTGACGCACAAATATTCTCCTAGGAGGAAAACAAAATCAAGAAACAATTATCAACAGCGGCGTCCACTATCGATGCTACAAATTTCGAAGCTGACTTAGAACTGAGGAGCCCTAATCGAAACCCCGTTGTTTTTATACCACTCTAAACTTCTAAAGACATGCAATAGGGATATCAATAACACAATAGTGTCACCTTTTATACCTAAGAGTCCTAAGTTCTTTATAATGGCTGAGTAAATACAGGGCGAGCTGTGTGCATTAGTCTCCATGTCAATGCACGAGCTCCCCCCTCCGTACGGGTCTTTAATAAACTATACAGGCGATAGTTTAACGACATCAATTTGGTCATAACATCCGCGATGCACATCAAGTGGATGTGAATAGGAAAATTGCAGCAGCTTGAGTGGCATTGCCGCGCTGATCTGCGTTATATAATACATGTGTGTATACATAGCTCGTACATTGTGCACGGCAACACAAAGGGGCTCCGGAGGGGAATATCATCTTGTCGCTTCGTGGTCTTTACTTTGATTAGGTATGTAAAGCCTCAGCTTCGTACGACCAGTGACGACAAGATAAAAAGTTCAATATTTAGGGGTGAGCGTCTTACATGGTATAAAAGATGATATAAACAAATTCGCTTTCCGTGTCTGTCTATGTGATGACAATGGTGTTTCATGTGGTTATAGTTTAACCATAAAAATATATATAACTAGCTACCGTCCGCGGTTTCATCCACGTGGTACATCGCGTTTAGTTGCAGTATAGATAAATAACTTAGATCTGCAGCGCCATCTGTCGGGCTGATTTGTGAATCTAAACCATCGAGGGTGCCACCCAGACGCATACAAAAAAATTCATTCAAATCGGTCCAGCCGTTTAGGAGTTCAGTGACATACACACATACAGTAGAATTATATATATAAAGATATTTCCAAACTTTGGGGTGAGATAGAAAATTATACAGGGTTATTTGTAAAACTCCGGCAACCTCTCAGGACTATGTTACTAACATCATAATCAACAACTTTTGTTCTATGACTTTTAAAAATTCATTCATATTTTTGTTCATCAGATTTTCATATAAAAATAAAAATATTTAAATTGTACGCTCTAAATGTTATGAAGTTTAAGCGAAGCAAAAGAAAGCGATAGTACATTAGCGAGGGGAGCGGGGTTAGGGTGGTGGGGGCGCTTGAACTTGACTTACTTATAGGCGGCCGATTTTTGAATGAAAATTTGATGAACTAAAATATGATGAATTTTTAAAAGTCATAGAACAAAAGTTGTTGATTATGATGTTAGTAACATAGCCCTGAGAGGTTGCCGGTGTTTTACAAATAACCCTGTATATCGTTCGAACGGGGAATTAAATCAACGATTATAGATATCTAAACTTGCGAGCTCCGTAGAATTAAATATTTTGATATGCCAGCAGTGGTGGCCCAGTGGTAATGGACGCGACTTACGCATTGTGGGTTCAAACCCCGACAAGCGCTTTACTTTGTGTACATTATTTCATTACCACCGTTCTGAAAACGGTGCAGACAAATTTCGTGAGGAAAACGGTATGTCGCAGAACCAAAAATTCGAAGACGTGACATCTACCAACCCGCACTGGGCCCCCGAGGGAGGTTACAGCCCACCCCCTCTCACAGAGAGGAGGTCTGTGTTCAAGCAGTGGGAACATTATAGACTGCTTATACATGATACGCAATCTTTCGCAGAAGGAGGACACTCTTACCCTTCAATAGGTTTAAAAAGAACAGACGACATGATGATTGCTTTTTGGTAAGGTTTGAAATGCCGCTAACCGAACGAAATAGAAGAACATCGTTCATAAAGCCAGGAAACCGTTTCAGGGACACGACCCTCAGTAATGAAGAACGCAACTTAGAAGAGAAATGCTGCTAATCTTTAGATAGGTTTTCTAGCACATCATCAAAGCATTGGAAAGCTAAGACATTTAATGGTTATCAACTCATTAAGGAGGATGTTTTAAGAAAGACAAAATTAAAATTATCTAACGTTTTCCTCAATTTGCAGGACCATACAGTCTCAGGCTGCATATTGAACAAAATATGTTTCGCGACGTAACACATATGTAGTTAGAGAATTATTATTCCAATGTCGCAAATCATATTTCGGTCGACATACAGCCTGTCACTACTACTGCAAATTGCAAAATACGAAAGAAAATTTGAAATTTGTACCCTTAATAAGACAAATTCGACTTTTTGGTGACTATTTCGCATCGCTAAAGTATTCAGGACACATTCGCTCTGGTTTTAATTGCTTTTTGCAATTATAAAACATACTATCATAACATGAGTACAGAAGACCAATTCTCATAATTAAAAACATCCAAATCTACACGCAGTCTCAACTCAGCGAAAATATAATGTCAAAAATGTATGAAAAGTCGAGCAATTTTTGACGGATTGAAGCAGAGATCAGACTGTGAACATTCTTAAAATTACGAGGATTGGCGCTCTGATAGTTCTAAGCTCTGGTAAAACTGAGGCAAAACCCCCGCGGGATGTGGGATGAAATTCTCTCATGCCAATTGTGTCAACTAACTTATATAGAGGCGTTTAAACTGTCTCGAATAGCCACGTGACTTCCTTATCATTAAATCAATCCTCGAGAGGGATTCGTCTCAACTTGACCAGTCTTTTAACGTAAGTATATTGTTGTTTAGAAGTAGGTATCTTCAAGAAATGTTTGGGATAAAGGTCTGAGTTCTTAAGCTATAAGACGACCCAGAAAGTTACCCAATGTGAAATATCGACCTATAGATGACCTATACGAGAAGACTTGTGAAATATCGACCTATAGATGACCTATACAGGAAAGACTTGTGAAATATCGACCTATAGATGACCTATACGGGAAGACTTTTTTAAAACTATCAGAATGTTCACAGGATGTTCTACCCATGTATATGAACAACGTTCACAATAGAACCAACACTGAAATAAAAAAAACTGCTTTTTCATACAAAAGTTCAATACCTACTCGACCAAATTGTAAATGGTACCGTATATGTAATTTAATTAATTTATGTAAACATCATTATTTGCCGACTTTTTCCCTAACTATGTCTGGGTCAGTTCCCAGTACCAGATTTGTACATGGAGAGACTGCTTAGCTGACCTAATCGCAGTAAACATCGATAGCAATTCCAATTGCGTGCTACTTTTCATTGAGCACAACATTATGTGCAAGTAACAATGTTTACTTAAAAATAACAAACGAGTGAAGTTGAAATGTTGCAGGCAGTTCGTTTTAAAGTCGATCAGTTTAATATTTAATAACATCGCCCGTCGATCGAATACGTTCGGAGTTAATAAAAGAGTTCGACGTTGTTCGAAGGGGGAAGTGTTATATGGGTATTGGGTGATTAGAAAATTAGTTAGCTAGGTAATGAAACTATTATCCGTCAAGAACTTCGAACTCGACGAAAAACTTTATTTATTGCATACAGAAACAAAATGAGGCCTCAGCAGTGGTGACGGCAGCGACTTCCGAGTTGTAGGTCGAGGTTCGAACACAGACAGACGTTGTGTAGATTATTTCATCACCACCGCTCTCGAAACGGTGAAGGAGAACATCGGAAGGAATCATTTCGAAGACATGGGACATCTGCACTCTCTCTCATAAAGAAGACGTCTGTATTTGACTTTGTTTTTTTTAAACACATTTCTTATATTGATCGTCTACCTTATTTTTATGGCAACAGAAATAAATACTCTGTGAAAATTTCAACTGTCTACCTATTAAGTTCATGAGATAGCCTCTTGACAGACGGACTGACAACGGAGGCTTAGTAAGAGGGCTTCGTTAGCACCCTTTTAGTACGACTAAAACTACCATCACGAACCCATAGATAAAAAACAATTTGAACAAAAAAGAAAATGTAAAGAGAAAATGTAAATGACAAAATTCTGAATTCATAAAGAGTGAACTTTAAATCAAAATTACGTTTTTCTGTATCCAATCCCACCCCCAATAAGTAGACACTAAGCTGTACAATCTCGTGCAGTAGGGGGCAATCGGCCTTCACTGGTCAATTTAAAAAGATGCCTCCGACTAGATAATTTTTCAAAGACCTATTCAATGGTATCCCACTTGACATAGTTCGTTGAGTATATTTTTTCTTTAACACAATGTAGCATCCGGTTGCCACCATATTAAATTTTGATTACGCTCATATCATTAACTAGCTTCTGCCTGCGACTTCTTCCGCGTCAAATTTTTGCCCGCCTGACCCATCCCGTCGCATCGTATTGCCTGCCAGTTTTCGTCTATTTTTCATTGCTGCTCTGCTCCTTTTGATCTTAGCGTGATAGCCTTCCTCAATAAATAGAATAACCAACACAAAAAGAATTTTTCAATTCGGACCAGTAGTTCGTGAGATTACCGCGTTCAACCAAACAAACAAACTCTCCAGCTTTATAATATTAGTATAGACGACGGTCACTAAATTAAGACAAATCGATGGTCGTAAAGACCGCCATAAAGAAACAAATATACATACTGCACTAATCACGCAGAGAGAGAGAGAGAGAGAGACACGCAGGCACGCACGCACGCACTCACGCACGCACGCACGCACGCACGCACACACACACACACACACACACACATTGTCAAGGTTCTATTTTATTTTTCCAAAGTTCTGAAGATAAATAATAAATATTATGTTAACTATCCATTCTACTTGATGCATTCTACTTGATGGCTATTTTAAAGTATTGATTAATTAAAGGTTCCGACGCTGATAGCCGGAATTCAGGCTTTGGCTTAGTTCGGCTACAGATGTCTACTTCCTTTGTAACAAGAAATTATGCCCATACCCATAACATAAATTTGGGTGTCTTGGGTTTGCCACCGAGTTCCGAAAATTATACATTTTTTTTTCATTTGTAGTGTTTTATTATTGTAAAAAAAATTACCCCTCTTATTAGTAGTAACTTATTGTATAAAAATGTACCCCTCTTATTAGTAGTAACTACCCCACAAGAATCTGTATACCACTCCTTACAGGACAGTGCTTATAAAAGGCTCCTAAGTACTAACATAACATAACACCATCCCTGTACAATTAGTTCGCAATAAACCACAGTGACAGGAAGTTGTTATAAGGTCATCTAAATACACTAAGTGGATACGTATTATTGAAGCTAACTCAATAAGTACTCAAGCAAGCGAAATCAGTCCACAATAGCCCGAGACATCCCGTAACATAATTAATTCGAATTGAGAACCTCCTCCTATTTGAAGTCGATTAAAAATAAATAATAACTGTGTTACTTGCCTGCCTTGCCCAGAAGCCAGCGCAGTTGACGAAGTATTCGCACTCGACGTGCCCGTGGTTCGTCTCCACTCCGCACACTCGATCGTTCTTCGAAAGCACAGCGGTCACAGAGCAATCTTCCATCACGCCTACGCCTGAAAAAACCAAACGATTTAATAATATAAACAAAACAAAAAACAGCAGCTAAAGTCATTTATACTTACTCTAGCATCAATTTATAACCAGAAAACATTTCTCCGGATACAAAATCAACAGTGTAATAAAATAAAAAAATGCAATGCGACTATTATAAATCACAAACAGACTGATCAAAACTGTTATTTTATGACGCCAGACGTGCGTCCCGAGGCAGTCCTGGCAGCCATCTAGCCGAGGGGAGAGCAAACCAACCTATGTATACTAGGTATGTACTCGTACATACTGTCGGCTGGGTACATACGTAACTCGGGAACAGATTTGCACAAGGGAAGTGGCACAGAACCGGAATTGGAGTTTATAAAAGTTGTATTATTAAAAGTTGTTACGTCTGCCAGTGGTTTTGATCGGTGGATTAAGATTGTGGAAGAACAATGGCTTATAATAAGGTAAACAAAGATGAAGAATCTGCATTTTTGAAGGTCCTAAATTACAAAAGACAACCACAAAACGCCTCCATTATCAACAGCCTATAATGTTCCCACTGCTGGGACATATGGCTCCTCTCGGTGAGAGGGAGTGGGCCATAATCCACCACGCGGGTTGGTAGATGTCACATGTGTTCGAATTTTTGGTTCTAAGACATGCCGGTTTCCTTACGATGTTTTCCTACACCGTTTTGAGATCAGTGGTTTGAGAAATTAAAAAAGACAACCACAAAACGTAGCAGAAAATGGGGAAGGGTAGCTTCCCCATTTCTAGGAAGTGGTGGAAGTATACAGAATAACGTTTCTTCTTCATCTTTACGCTTATGAAATACTATCACACCCTAGTATTGTCTGAATATACCTCACATTCTGGAAATTATATTTAAACTTATGTTTGATGCATTATGGGTCTAACAATCTTTTTATACGGTTTTGTGGGACATAGTTTCAAATGCAAGAGTGCTGTAAACTTTTTTACGAATAAAGAAACATTAATAATAAAACCTATTGCCTGTAACAAAATCGATCCAGAGACCCGGCTGCTATTTACACATAACAGTACGCCTGAAATTCCCGATGGACTGAAGTATATAAGTGCACCTCATTTCATCAGTGACGCGGCAACTTCAATTGTGAAATCAAACAACGCTGCAACCAAACAAAATCAGAAGGAACTACATACCGTTCTCTAGGCATTCTCTCATGAGAGCCATGCACAGCAAGTGAGGGTCTCCGACACCATCGCCAGGGATCCATAGGCCTCCTAACACGTCATCCACGTTCAGAAGCGGCCACAGCTCTTGGCATTTCTTAGGGGTGACCAGCTCGCAAGGTATGCCCCAAGAACTGTTGAGAGAATGCTAAACTTATTATAGACACAGGCCAAAACGCGAAGTGTAACTTTTCAGCGTCATAAAACATGACTATCGATCCTACACAGTTGAATGACCTGTAGTGGGTCCCTACCGGCCTAGATACAGTCAAGTTTGCAAAGTTACTTACACAAACATTTTATCTACAATTCTCTCACCATCATCTCTCAAAGCTTCCCCTCCTATAGTGGAGTCAGATTCCAGTGTAGTCGGACACCAGTGTTTAACATCGAGCGACTGCTTAGCTGATCTCCATAACCAATTAGAGGTTTGTTAAATGATTGTATGATTTTTGCGCTTCACTACTTACCTATTAATCTCTTAAAAACTTCGTCATCATAGACTTTCACGACGACTCGAACTGACCCCCCCTGACTGATTCCCCTATTTAATTTCACTACATTTAACCAACAACATTATAAACTTTTTAGACGACTTACTGACCAATAATAGAATAGAAGATTTTTTTTTTTTACGGTTAGATTGCTGTAATTACATACAACTTTTAAAAAGCCATTGTGTTCTGCGGGAACCCACGTTCCGCATACGATTGAGTTAATAATACTGTTCCTTATAACACATAAATTAAACGTACGAAAAATAAGAAAATTTGTTTGCGGTAGATAATTTAATACGAGATGTGCCGAGACATGTCAATATTTTCACAGGATTTCAACCAACAACTATAGCAAAAGTTGTTTAAATATAACCATTTCTGTATGTATTGGGCGTCTAACTATCAGGCAATTGCTTATACACATTTAAATATGAGAAGCATACAACTAATTAAGGTGTGTAAAGATTATATGTATATTAGTATTTTAGTATGCAACCATACGTAAAGTTCGTATAGGTAACCAGACAATTTAGCTCTCCGAAAATTATTACAAAGTTTTTAAACCAAGTACGATCCTGCGTTGTCCAGTTTCGACAAAGCACTCAGTGCAGCGTGTGATGTGCGTGCATAATTAGGGAGGGTTGCAAGCCCTAAGCGAAACCTAAAAGCGTCGCGTCTGATGTTCCGTCCGTTTTATTTGCGATGTTACTTAGATTCCTATCTATCCCACTTACACTGTCGCATTCCAGGGCACAGCCGTCGCCCAATCTCCATCCCACAACGAACCACACCAATATTTATAGATCTAGACGACTCGTTACATTCCATTGTTTTAGATAACGAGAATGCACCGTACGTACGTGGATGTGGCGCAGCTTTCGAAGAGTGGAGTGGCATTTCCAACTGTTCTGTCCTCAGAGAATGGAAAACAGATAATGTGTAAATACACTAGTCACAAAAATTAAGGGATATAAAAAAAAAACCAAATTAAAATAATTAAAAAAATTTTTTTGGTCGTTTCCTTAGGATTTCTCCAGACCCAAACATGATAAACAATTTTCATGCCGATGGAAACTAGACACTTGGAGCTACAATTTGCTTTTTTATTTTTTGCTGTACGATAATTTTCCTCGAAGTTACAGCTTGTTGAAAATCACCCAAAAGTTTGGAATTTTTTTTATATCCCTTAATTTTTGTGACTAGTGTAGGTATTTGGCAGATTTCTAGCACAACACGGAAATGCTTCTAGCGCTGATCTTTGGAGACGTAACTTGTTTGACTCTATAATTTTCATTGAAACTGAGGTTCTATAGGTTTTAGTTTCGATCCCTAGTTGGGCCAAACTATTAGTGTTTTTTTGAGGAATTTATCAGTTAGCAGCTTGGAGTCTAGCTTATGTGAAAAGGCTCCCTCCTCTACGAGAATAAACAAAGCTACCGCACGGTGAATGTTCTATACGCCGCCGTTCCACCCTTCGGTGATTGCAGACAGCCTGCGTTTCACCGACACGTTATTGATTTTGTAGCCTATACATAACCCTATGTCTAGTGTACTGTATTTCGTGCGCTGTCCGACACACTGCATAATCATTTAGGCGTTCTGGACAGTTTCAATTAAGCTTGAAATGTGCGTTGCAGACGTCAAAACTATGTTTGTCTGGATTTTGGCCTGCAATGCATATTCTACATAAATGGAATCTGCTTAACATACGTCGAAGGATATTGTGGTGTGGTGTGGTTTGCATTCATGACTTTAAAGTTTCTGTTTACAGATGAAGCAATAAGATCGCCGTTGTCTCTTGAATATTAAAGGTTCTGTATACAGGATGTCCCAAAAATCAACGTCAAGCCGAAAACGCTTGATAGGCCAGGTGGTGCTAGTTACCAGAAAAATAATAAAAAAAATCTAAATTAAGCATTTTTTTTTCAGTACAGTTAGTTAAATTTGGGCGATGTAATAATTTTTAGTACATGGTGGAGCAAAAAAGTGATGTTTTCTTTAAAACTGAGGTAGTTGTGATTTAATTTTGGACTGTAGTTTACAGAAGGGTTATTCAAGGTTACATCACTCACAAAAAAAATATGAAAACTAATGTCAATAATTTGTACTTAACTTAGATTTTTATTATTATTTTTCTGATAACTGTCACCACCTGGCCTATCAACCGTTTTCGGCTTGACGTTGATTTTTGGGACACCCTGTATAACCCTGGTTAAATGTTGGTGTACATTAATGCAAATTCTATCAACCGTTTTCGGCTTGACGTTGATTTTTGGGACACTCTGTATAACCCTGGTTAAATGTTGGTGTACATTAATGCAAATTCTATCAAACGATCTATATGTACAGTTCCCTAACTAATTCGATTTCGTAATTTTTATTAAAATGGTGTATCCCGCATAAAGAAGGGACGTCCGCAGTACTCTAATAGGTATCACTGCCTCCATTTTGCTATTAGGCTGATACATTTTAACAAAGCATGTGTTCAACATAGTTGATGATGGGCCGAATGAACAGAGTGCAGATTATAGAATGTATCACGCTGTACAGTAGATACTGCAGACAACCCCTTAAAATATACACATACATAAACTCACGCCTTCTTCACGAAATAGGCAATAGGAAATAGGGATACGGAGAAACTACTGAACACCACCTGCTGATTGCAGCAGGATGGGCAAGGATTGCCTTCATTACTTCTTTTGGTTCGTTTACGTTCATATAACTGATCGTACACGCACACCGGTTGCAAGTACTACGCACCCTTCCCTTAATATACGTTTCTCCTTTTTGTTTTCTATGATGAACCATAAATAAATTAAAATAAGTAGCGTACAGGGTGGGGATGTGGAACTGAGCCACAATCTATGTCTCACTTCCCATCATTTGTACTCCGCTACCAGTAAACAAAGTGACATCTGCGCTATTACTGATAGACAACGCCACCGTAGAAGTGGCGAAAATGGAACTACCGAGACAGAAAGAAAATACGTACACAGATTGGCTCTTCATTCTCCTGTACACCGTCATCCGATCCCGGTTCCTCGCCAGCAGTAGGGATCCACATTGTTTCCAGCCAGTTGCTCTGCCTTTAGCTTCCAGGTCTTGCAGGAGCCTAATCGAAGACTGGGTCAGGCGAACTTGTGCTAGGGTAGGCTTGAAAGCGCCGACGAGACCCGATGAATGCCAGCGGCTGCCAATACCGACTCTATAGAAGAAAATATAGTTAAATGATCACACTAGCCTTAGCATTTTTTGCTCCATCCTTCCATCCACATTCATACTAGTAGATATGGAAGAACACATGCTGCGCCGACCTCAAATAAATTGAGATAAGGGCTAGAGAATAGTGGTCCACACTCATTTTTGCCACATGTTTCACAATCTACCATGGCAAGTTTCAAAAGTAAATGTTTAAATCTATAATGTAGAATCCTTCAGACATGTTCAGGTTTGATTGAAATTCATGTACCATTTGCATTCGGGATAAACAAGGATTACATTTGGACCATCTGGCTTGTGTTTATTTTTATAATTTGCTTTTCATCCACATTGAGCTTTCCCTACTCTGTACTGCTTCAACAAAATCATCAATGCTTATCATAAATAATCAAACGTTATAGGAAACATGGTCACATGGACGCAAGTGATAATGCCATATACGAAGCAATTGCAAGTGACACGCAAAGAAGAGGGAAATATTATCAATCATAAAACAAACATCATTTAAAAATCAGAATGGCTGCAGTTAATCCGTCCCGGAGGAATCACGTCAGGTCTATTGCGTCGTGGGTAATTTGCCACACTTCTAGCGCTTGTTAGAATTAAACTAGGTACGATCAATTGCACGAAGAATAACCTATAGTCGCACGCGGCGCACTGGTGCGCATCGTCGTGATGCATGTTAGCCTATTATGAAATTAGTGTACAGGTTTAGTCACTAAATGTGTGTGGCTCATATGCAAGAAATAGACACCTGTCTTCCAGATTCAATGAAGGTAGGATCGAGATTTTACGTATGTTCACAATCTCAAGACTTTTTAACGCGGCGGCAAGAAGAAACTACAAAGCTAATACAAGTCTTCTTTGAACGACATTACTACGCTTTGGTTAATTTGTAATTCCAAACCCAAAATCGATCTTGTTTATATTTAGTCACCAACAGACTTGCCTTTGATTAAGGATTATTCGATATCCGAAACATCAAACAAGCATAAACACGAAATTAATTTTGTTTTAAACATTGACAGATAGAGAACCTACTAAAGTACAAGTATTATTCCTATTTTTTTGTCCCATTCAGATTTTGCATTCTATCAAGGATTTTGTAAGTGCAAATGATAAAAGCATAATCAAAAACCCCCCAACAAGCCCAGTCTGGGGTCTTAGATAACTATTTATAGATAAAAGATAGGCATCTGACAAACATCAGTTTACAGAAATATGGTTCCGATTAAGGCTAAGAATTATCTTTAAAGTTCAAGGTTCACCCTATGTCTCTATTAATTAATATGTTTACTCAAACAATCTGGAACTTTGTACATTCTGTTCTAGCTGGCTCTAGCCTCTGTTTAATCATGATCAATATCTGATGTTTGACATTCAGTTTAGAGAAAATGCATTTATTCTAACATTTCTACTCAATTGGTGTGAATTTGCTAGCTAGCAAAATGTTAAGGTTTGTATATAAATTTGACGCTACAGCTTTTGTCACTACAATAGTGGCAAATGGGGAAGCGCCACAGTTACTCGTGAAAGTATGTGTATGTCTTTGAATTTTTGGTTGTAGGACATGCCGGTTTTCTCACAATGTTTTCCTACACCATTTTGAAAGCAGAGTTGATAAAAGTATTTACACAAAGTAAAGCGCCTTTCGGGGTTCGAACTCACAACCTAAAACTTGTAACTCGGAGCTGATACCACTGGGCCACTACTGTTAAAATTTGACATCTGCAGTTACACAAGTTACAGTTCAGTGTCAGGTTAAAATATAATTTGAGACCGTAACATGTGTTTACGGAAGAATTAATTTAAGAATAAAACCATTATTTCCAGTTAGTTATAATTTAGCAGACAGGAGATTTTAATCAGCTTAATGTGCTGTACCTGGTGCTACCACACTGAGCCTTGATGTGTTACTAACCCATCACTAAAAAACAACCTATGGACTATTCATGCCTGAAATAAAGATTTTTATTTTATTTTTAAATGTTTTAGAAAAAAAAAATCTTAAGCTCATATTTCAACAGTTATCCATCAAACTGCCAACTTTAAAAAATTCATCAATTCAAGGAGCATTTATTGTGAAAATTATTATACAAGAAGCATTATTACAAAGTATTGATATTTGTTTTGCTTTTACTGGCTAATTAGTTTAATAACTATTGTGCTGAAATTGTCAGAACTAAATCTTCATAGGTAAATCATAAACCATTTTTTTTTTTTTTGTTTAAACATCATTTCCCATGGTTACACAAAGGTATCCCTCATGCTTTTACAATATTCTTTGTCTTTAAAATAAGCTTAAAATATTATTAATTCTTTCATTCTACAAAATATTAGCAATCTACACAGATAGTGTAGCTACATTGTTTATAACATTATCATCCTTTACACTCTAAATTTTAATTTTCTCGTGAAAGGGGCTGTCATCAGACAAAGCACTGCCTGAATCAATGGTAGTGTATAAAAACATCTGTAAAAACGAAGCACACATTTAATTTGAACTATAACCAGGCATTTCTAAGCTTGGAACTGAGGAACACCCAAGCTATGGCCGCCGCACCGCGCTCTCCTGCTGAGGCGGTCAGAAACAAAGCTTAGGTAATCTATGAGCGAACTTACTTCTCTTTCTCTATAACGATAGTCTTGTCGCCCCAGCCGCGGCGCGCAAGGTGGTACGCCACGGCTGCTCCCATCATTCCTCCGCCACATATCACCACTTTAGCCTTCGGAGGCAACGCCGACAAACACCCCTCCAACCTTTCTTCATGGTCTAATGCATCTAATCGACTCGAAAACTCCCTACATCCTATACCTATACATTTATGTGCATTGTACCTTTTTACCCCCCGGAAACATTTTATTAACATCTTATCTATTATTTACGCATATGTGAAACTAAACGAAATATAAAACTGCATAAATATTACATTACAGCTGCAAAGAATAAAATAGCAAGAATCTAAAAATAGTCAACGAATATCTGTGGACATTGAACAACTAAATTTTGACATAAGCTAAAACTGACACTGGCACAGAACACAAATATCTATGAGCACTCCTGACAGTAAGGATCTTCAGTGTGGTCGTTGCAAATATAAGGGCTAAAACTGTAGAAAATAAATGTATTTTAATATTCTTTGGTGCCCAAATCTCATATTATGTAATATTCTTTATCTTTTAGGAATCATGTTAACCCGAGGCACCATTATTATTAATTTTGTTTAGTTAGGCCACTCTGGCTCTCATGGCCTCATATGACATAGGTACAGCTACCCACACTGCGCACGGCTGCGTTTGACTCTAGAGACTTTACTAAGGGTTCCTGATATAATGAGCCTGAAAGCGGCCAGGGCTACTTCCATCCGCACGATGAGTTGGCAGACCAAGCATTGCCTGTAGGTGCACTGGGTGTAGTTCTCATACAGCTATTGATGTTGGTTGGACTGTTGATTATGGATGCTCTGACGTCAGACATTTAGAAGGCACCATGACGCAAGCTGATTGCTAGTGAAATTATTCTCGTCGGTGAAGATAGATCTGAGATCCAGAGCAGAGTCGAAAATGGCAACAGAAGTTGAAGAACGTTGGGCTGAAATTTAACAAAAGTTAAACTGAATATTATAAGCTGTTCTGCGATTTCGGCGGTCTTTCCAATTCAAAAGCCATAGCACTATAAGGCACGCTTCCCCAAGTCTCTCTCATATCTCCCCTTTCTCCCTCTGTAATGATATCTGCACGTTAGATTTCCATGATTAAACACATAAATAAATGTTTTTAACAATATATACGAACAACACAAAAAGTATTTACACCATGGGCGTAGCCATGGGGAGGGTTTTGGGGGTTCAAACCCCTCCCAGAAAAGTTAAGATATTAGCAATAATAATATTAAAATAAGGAGA
Source organism: Aporophyla nigra (assembly GCA_947507805.1). Lineage (NCBI taxonomy): Eukaryota > Metazoa > Arthropoda > Insecta > Lepidoptera > Noctuidae > Aporophyla > Aporophyla nigra. The sequence goes on along the minus strand of OX382291.1, from coordinate 29,927,591 downwards.
GGCAAGCGGCACAAATCATTACTAATTATTACACTAATATGTATTTTTAATTCGCCTTCTCTACCACCCGCCGCCGCGTTTCTTCTTTCTTCATCCCCCAAAGTTAGTCGACCACGTTTGGCCTTCATCCATGAATGCAATTTGAAGTCTATCGTATGATTCGTCCGGCTTCTGGCGACACTTGAAATCGTAAAAAAACCGGCCAAGTGCGAGTCGGACTCGCGCACCGAGGGTTCCGTATAAACCTGCAGGTATTCACGGTTTATGCATAAGATTTATGTTTATGAAATTAAACTTTTTTTTTAAATTTTTATATTTGAGTTGACTGAATGAAAAGTAAATTGTGGTTTACGATTTATGACGTATTAAAAAAAAACTACTTACTAGATCTCATTCAAACCAATTTTCAGTGGAAGTTTATATGGTAATGTACATCATATACTTTTTTTAGTTTTATCATTCCCTTATTTTAGAAGTTACGGGGGGGGGACACATTTTACCACTTTGGAAGTGTCTCTCGCGCAAACTATTCAGTTTAGAAAAAAATGATATTAGAAACCTCAATATCATTTTTGAAGACCTATCCATAGATACCGCACACGTATGGGTTTGATGAAAAATTTTTTTTTGAGTTTCAGTTCTATGTATGGGGAACCCCAAATATTATTGTTTTTTTTTCTATTTTTGTGTGAAAATCTTAATGCGGTTCACAGAATACATCTACTTACCAAGTTTCAACAGCATAGCTCTTATAGTTTCGGAAAAAACTGACAGACAGACAGACATGACGAATCAATAAGAGTTCCGTTTTTTGCCATTTGGCAACGGAACCCTAAAAATCATAGTGCGAAAATGTTCTCGGCTCAAATCCATTTTCCAATGAGACACGATAATTTAATTAGCTCGCAAAAAATGTGGAGGGAAATGAAATTGGAACGTACCTATTTTACTTATAAATAATCATTATTTTTATAATAGTTTATAACTGGCCAGTCTCTCATGGTGGCCTGGTATATACTCTATGGATAGAAATTGATGCGAATGAAGTATTGGATATATTTAAAAAGAAAAACAGAAGATTAATTCTGTAATGCTTATGTCAAATGAACCTGTTTTTTTTTTTAAAATCTTTATTTTTTTTCATATTTATGAATATTACAGTTATTTTATTCACTTTTAGTCGTTTTATTTTCTTGAACTCAAGCCCCCCCCCCCCCCCCCCCCGATACTGAAACCTGGCTACGCCCGTGATTTACACTAGGTACTAAATTCAATGTAGGTACTACTAATTCTAGGTATATAACTATATACAAATAAATAGATAAACCTCATTCAATGTTTTAATAGACAAAACCGTAAGATTTCCATAGATTTCGAAACAAATCAACAAAAATAGTTTCTATAGCGACCGACAGGAGTAACACGATAATTCCATTTTTTAATTATTTTTTAAGTTCTAATTTTTTGTCCATCTTTGCTGCAGTAACAAACATGTCGTTGGTTGAAATAATTCAACACGATGAAGTCATTTATACGATTTTGGACAAACCACCCCCAGAGCCCCCCAAAACTCCAAGGTAGGTGGTACATACAGACTGAATAAAATCTCATTCTTACCTTTGGTTTTACATCGCTAATAAGCTCATGGCTAAAACTTTTTTAAACCTTGTATTCAAGCCATTATTAGCAAACATAATATAATATTTACGTTTATATCTACAGAAGTATATATCTAAAAATGTCTGTTAGTAAGTCTTCTCTTTTATATTTACCTAATGAACATTAACTAGCTTTTGCTAGCGGCTTTGCCCGCGTATTATATATACAAACCTTCCTCTTGAATCACTCTGTCTATTGATAAAAAACGCATCAAAATCCATTTCGTAGTTTAGAAGACAGACGCGAGAATCGACTTTGTTTTATACTTGGTAAAGATATGAATTCTGTACTTACGTTTTAGTGTGTACGCCTGCATGTTTTATGAAAATGTTCAGTGTGGCTATGTCGCTCTTGCTATTCCAAAAAGGCTAGGCGCCATGCTGGTGTTTTGTTATTTTCTAAAAGCATTTGATTTTTATAGTAAAATATAGTAAATATGAAATAAACTACCGTGTATTGAAACGGAAGTTTAACTGAAGATCGCTGATGCCTCAACACCTGGACCTGTCAATGCACTCCTCCTAAACGGCTAGACCGATTTTGATTAAGAAAAATTTTAGCTTTGGGACTCCCTGGATAGTTTAGCTTCACAATAGGATCCTGTAGGTGGCACTTCGATTGAGTTTTAGGAAATAAAACATCATTCCTTTCAGCTAGAAATATTTTTTATACTAAGTGTGCTGCTGGTGGACATAATGGTACATACCTTATCCAATAATAAAACTTAGGTAGGGTACCTACCTAAGAGGTAGAGACGCAAAGCGAGCACCGTTTTGCTTGTCACGAATGTTTGTTATAAACAAAAGTAACAGTTGTTTACATTGTATCAATATTTTCATACTTCCCTAAAAGGAAGACATAATTATAGTGACCGTATTGGTGATGTAGGTACTTCAGAAACGTCAGTCTCAGTTGCATTGTACTTGAAGCCGGCGTACGTTGATGTATGAACTTAAAGGAAGCAGAAGAAGTATGTAAAGATGGTCGGTAGCCGGTGGCGTTCTGTAGTTTCTGCCTACACCCATGGAAAAAAGGAGTGAGTTTATGTATGGATGTATGTATGCCTAACTAAAGACACTTCAGCATAGTTCTAAACAGTGTTGCTAGGACCACACTGAACCACGAATTCAGTACATGATTCCCCAGACCTTAGGGCCTTAAAATTTTTTTTGGTCTTTTCGCTTCAGCGACCGGTGAATTGGTCGCGTAGATTGTGTGATATGAGATATCACATCTCTAGACTTATTGTTTTGGGGTTAGGTATATAAAGTTCAAACTACATGGAAGACTTGGATACGATTAAGGAGTTACACTTACGTTGAAAGTTTCTTTTTGTTTTTACTTTTGTTAAAAGTCCCTCTAAATGAAACCCACGTTATATCAGCCGAATAAAGAAAAAAACGATCGTAATAATATGACACCATTAATTACAGATACGAATCCAAACTAGAAAAAGAATTGAGATTAGCTAAAAAACCACAACTACGACGCACATTTGGTTACCCTGAAACACCAGTCGAACCTCCAACCAGCTTCTTAAAAAAGGGTGAAGGAATAGGGCAACCTATCAAGACGACTGATCATAAATGCTTCGTGTCCGGTAATCTTCCTCCAGTACCAAAACGCCCTCCACCGGGGAAGAAACCAGAGAAGCCAAAAGTTAACTTCCGAGTAATTAACATAAAGAAAGCTATAAAAACAAAAGGGAAGCCTGTGGAGCCCAGGTAAAATTATGCAATGGTTTTACGGTGTCGACTCCGACAATGTCCACCATCACGTTATTGCCCTAAAACTGAGGGAAAACGGCGTAGTCCACCAAAACCAACTATACATAATTCTCTTTGCCTTCAACAATTTTCGACTGATGGAGCTACTGAAGGTAACAGAAACCTTCAGTAGCGCCATTAGGATGGAATTTGGTGTGGACAAATGTGCAGTTATGCATGTTAAGCGAGGGGGGATTATGGAATCTAATTTAATATGTATATATAATTGCAGTTCAAAATCTGTGGGTCATTAATCTTATGAAAACCCAAAAAAAATTGTAGAGGTACATTTCTAAGGTTGTTCTTTAGGTGATTGTAGTGCTAAGTCAACTCTTGAAAACGGTAGCTGAATTACCGTTTTAGTTAAAGACGTTTGTTGCAGTAAACAAATTTAAATTTCGACACAGCAAAAAATGGAGGGTCACGCGCATGTGCCTGCAAAATTGCTTCATAATTGGTACAGTTAAGATCTGTCTTTTGAATGCCAACCATTACCTACTCTAGCATTCAAAGCCTCACAGTTATTAGTGGTTGAAATCATACATGTTTTTGCCGATTACAAATATTTAACTCACCACAACCATTTAGTGGTAACCTACACCGAACAATTAGGCGATTTCACCAAATTTTAAAATGTTCCTTCTCTAGGCTGGTGGACACGAGAGATGGCCACATAAAGAAGATTAAAGGTTCCGGCGAAGTTCCAGAATACTGCCTCAGGCCCGATTTTGGTCAGATGCCAGCGTATCTAGTGAAGAGAAACAGAAGGATTCAGAAGGCCGTAGAAAAAATGCAATACGAAGAGGACCATAGGGAAAGCCTGTGCAAGCTCATCAGCGTCGAGGCTCGCACGAAACTGCTAGATGTAAGTTGTTTTTATTTCAGACACCTCACTTTCTCATGTGTGTTCTGAAGGCCTTCATAGTTCTTCTGTGTGATTGTCATCGTACTCCGTTACTTTGCGATGGACGATGACACGCTTCCTGAAACTACCCTGGGGAAGACGGTAACCAGGTAGAAGTCATTTGCTACTGCGGGAGAAATGAAATTTCTTTAGCGAATAGCGTAACACAAGAGTGGCAACTGTTTTCCAATTTCTCGGCGGTCTTGAGATTCCTCGAGGGCGACCACTGTGGGGCTATAATCAGTAGAAGTCCAAAATAACCCTCCGCCTCACTTTGTGTGTCGGCTCTTATTGGCTTCACACTCCCAAATATAAAAAAACGTCGTAATTTCAGTCTATTAAGACTTCATGTTAATCTAACTAAGACGTTCATCTTACGATGCTTCAGTCGCGTGATAATAAGTTAACCTTTTTAAGACTAACTTATACGACGTTGTATAATGGTGTCAGGCCGCATTGAGTAAAGGTTTTCAAAATTAACTGAATTTCAATAGCTTTTAAGTAGACTTTTAAATTATTTATAGGTAACCCCCCCCCCAATATCACACTTAACAGTTATGTAGGTACAGTAAAGGTATTTTGTGATCATGGAAAATAACTTGATATAAGTACTTTTTTTTCTTGTTTCTCTCTTGATTTTTACATAATTATCAATATTTAACAGAGTCGTTGTTTGAAAGATTTTGTTTTTCTCCGAGCGGTACTGGATTTAGAATAGCACCATCCTATTTCTTCCCGTGGGTGACGTAAAAGACGACTTAGGGCACAGAATGGGCAGCAGCGTTCTCAATGCATTTTGCCACCATACTGCGATTGCTAATCTGCCTGCCAAGCGTGGCAATTATGGCAACCACAATTGGGGAAGCCATGCCCAGCAGTGGTCGCTTATCGGGTGAAATGATGATGATAAAGGGTCTCACCACGACCAGTAATGCTACAGTACTGGACCGTCCTGGAGCCCCCCAAATTGGGGGAGGCCTAAGTCCAGCAGTGGACGTCTTACGGCTGAAATGATAATGATGATGATGATGACTGGACCGTGAAGTCAGTCTTTTTACCTACTTCTATTTAACTTGTATCTAACGTTCAGCGGTCATTGTCATGTAGTTTAGGCCTAATTAGCGTTTTACAAACGGTAAAATTTACAATAATTGGTTAATTGGCTAATATCCATTTCAAATTTTGTATTAAATCTCTTTCAGGATCTGAAGCACAACTGGTCACTGATGCAGAAGGCTTTTCTTCAACTACCGATGCTTACCGACACAATACCCAAGATACTTCGCAAGACTAAAATGGAAGCCGAACTGAGACAACTGGAAAAAGATATAGCTTTAGTTGAAAGCAATCCTTATATTTACATTTACGAATAAGTCTTTCGAGGCTCCACTGTTTCTACTCCGTAGGGAATTTAACAAGACCTTCTTTCGCCATGAATTCATGGAAAGTATATGTACCTATCTGCCTTTTTTGAGGTGGGAATTAACAAATGACGTATCCCGTTTTTGGGCGGAGCGGGAAGGCACGTCAGACTTTTACCGACTAAAATTCACCCGTGTTCGTTCAGTTGCCTGTGCCAAGGCCAGGGTGACTCTTTCGAACAAATTCGTTTAACTACCTGCCTAACTTTTCAATTTAGTTGTTTCGAATTTATACAATACAGGGTGGCAGGGCTTTTGACGTACACCCTGTCACCATGGATTCAGTGCATGATTCTGAAAACAGCATCTACGTGGTAATTAAAAACACATCTGTCGTTTCTTCATCATTTCAGCCGTAATACGTCCACTGCTAGACATAGGCCTCCCCCGATTTGGGGGGCTTTACCATAATCACCACACTTGGCAGGTGGATTGGCGATCGCAGTATGGTGGTAAATTGCATAGAGGACGCTGCTGCCCATTCTCTAGTAAGTCCCGTAGTCGCCTCTTACGACACCCACGGGAAGAAATGGGGTGATGCTATTCTTTACGTCCGACACCACACGGTAACTGCACTGTCGTTTCTTAACCGACGTATATTTTCTACGCTACGGGGTCTAGACTGACTAGACTCTAGACACACGTGCTGAATTCATGGTTTTAGTTTGCGCAGCGATGTCCATCCCAGTCTGCATACTTTATTGTACAACACAAAAATATTTATGTAACTAAAAAAATATCAAACTCTAAAAATATACAATGTGAGGGCTTGCCGCTTTCTGCGAGCCTCCAGGTTATCTTTGAATTATAATTACTTATTAATTATTATAAGATACTTTTATAATTAGAAATAATGATCACGTTATTATATTTTTATTAATTGAGTAGGTATGTCTCATATAAATAAAAATTATATTTTTATGGGTTGCCTACTCAATTCGAAATAATCGGCCGCTGTCCTTATTAACGAGAGCGAATTACCCACCCTACCTGTAATTATGACTATACCTACAATGTAGAGACTTTACTTGGTTGCATTCTATTTCGTATCATTGACGTCTGCAGTCTCACTGTCTGGATTTAGAATATCGAGACGTTCTCGCCGCATTGGCGTTTAGCCTCGATATGTAGATTTAGACGCAGACATATTATGTGAAGGGAACGAGTTAGATATCACCGACACAATCTACCTACAGAATGGAAGCAGGTAATAACCTACTTGTGTTTGGTAGGTAGATATGGGGACCGATGTCAGTTAGGTTAATGAGAGGTGCTGGGGAAGGCGAATTCCAGACGTAAAAGTTAGTGAACCTTACTTAGAGTTACAAAGGAATCGAGTCTTCGATTCTTAATTTTAAAGACTCGACTCAATTATGCAAGACTCAAAGTGCTCAAAAGGCTTGGAGTCTACAGATAAGCACTCGAGTCTTAAATAGGACTCGAGTCTTACGTCTTAAAATGAACCCGAGTCTTAAAGAAAAAGTCGTAGCATGAAGATGAAACTTGTACCTCATCATTCGAAAAGACTCGAGAGAAGGCAATAAATTCAAATTAGTGGTTATGATGTAACTTTTCGTATAAAAAATCTGACGAATTGTTCGAGTTTTTTCGAATGAAGCTGCAAGACTCGAGTCGCTTTTAAGACTCGAGTCCTTTTTAAAACTCGAGTCCCTTTTTTAGACTCGAGAATGACTCGGGCTTGGCTTGACTCTAGACTCCGAGCCTTTTTAGCACACTGAGTCTTGCATAATTGAGTCGAGTCTTTAAATTTACGACTCGAAGACTCGAGTCCTTTGCAACACCAACCTTACTGGTACGGGAGCCAGAGGGCTTATGAGCAAGCAGGGATAATATTTGATATCGGCGATTATTGCTGAACATCGATCAGTTCACTTTCAAATACGTAAAAAAATTACGTGAACTTTTTAGAGCTCATGAAATGATCATGTGTGGCCTAAGCCATGATGACTTATATAGGCAAATATGCTGAAGAAATCCCTTTTTCTAAATCTGACAACTTTGAAAACTCAGATGGGGATAATTTTTAAAAGGATATTCAGGACGAATAAAATTTCACAACACCCGACAGTCGGGCTCTGATCTGAAACTTTTCAAATAGGTCAGTATATTTTCGATGTTCACTCATCATGCTACGCCCTTACTCAGCTATCAAATAGTCCTGCTTATGAAGCATAGGATGCCGGGCAAAAACCCTCTGGGCTGACCTTATCGTTTCGAAATTTAAAAGACTTCGTATTGGCAATATTCGTAATTTAGTATTTTGGTGGCTTGTTCTTTAGTATGTTATATCACGTTAAGTGCACAAAACTATTGAACACTGTGTGTTTACATACGTGCAAAATTAATACGTCATTAATTTTATTTTCTAATAAATTGGTGTGAAGGAATTTTTGTCTTTAATTTATCAACAGACTAATACTGAGCTTCCTAATAAGAAAATAATACCAGCTTTATGAAGTTTTATAAAATAACTAGCTGTGCCCGCGGCTTCACCCGCGTGGTGTTGTGTTGTGTGCCAATGAAAGTCCCGTCAAGATCGGTCCAGCCGTTTCAGAGATTAGCCGGAACAAACAGACAGACAGACAAAATTTTAAAACAATGATTTTTTGATGTAAGTAACATACAGGATAATTTTATAACCAGTGCGCAAATTTTTTTTGGTGGTTCAGTATCAGTAGGTAATAGAACACATTTCAACCATTTTTTCAGTACATTGTTTTTAATTTTTGTCCGACCTTAAATCAGTAAACTGTGGACAACCTACATATTTCGTACCTAATATGATATCGACAATAGTAAAAGGTCAGTAACAGCGCGACGGCGTAGGTACTTCGAAATTCTTAGAATTTTGACCGATCGAACATTTGGTAGGTACTAAGAGGTCAGTAACCGCGCGCCGGGGCGTAGGTACTTCGAAATTCTTAGAATTTTGACCGATTGAACAGGTGGTCGGTCGTTCTCCTTCGCTGCCGCGCCGGCGCCGCGCGCATGTTACCATAAAAACCAGTATCAAAATAGACATCTTTCGTTAACGATAACTTAACTTTTTTGTACTAAGATATATCAAAATAAAAATTGCATGATTATTATAACTCGTTTAAGTTTCATGTGTTAAAATTTGCGCACTGGATAAAAACTTACCTTGTATATATACTTTCATATGCATTTAGTGAAAAACTGTTAATTTGAAATTATATACAGACACTTCAATTTTATTTATTTGTAGGTATGTATAGATCCTATAGATAACCATGCATGTTGGCTAAAATTTTCATAAGAGAATAAATAGCCTTACAGTACAACGTTTCTAAAGTTGCCATATAAGAAGACGTGCGTCTTTTCAAAACTTCCCGTAAGAGAAAAGCTCATAAGAGAAACCTTTAAAAAAGTTAGATTAACATTTGTTCAGGTTACTTATGAGAATAGTTGAAGCACTACATGTTTTCTAATGTTGCCGTATAAAACAACAGCCCTGTAACGTTTCAAAGTCACCCATTACCCCAATATAGTCCTACATCTTTTTTTAAACCTACTTTTACAAAAACAAAATATGTGTGGCCGCGGGACGCCCGATAGATGTGAAACATGGTAGGAAGGGGGCATTATTGTGAATGTGAGAACTATGCGAGTTATTAGTTTTTCTTTCTCTCGGACTAGACCAACATTAAACAAAAAAGTTTAAATGTTTATCTGGCAGTTTGAATAGGTACTTTATGCACCCTATCCAAATGCCCTTTCTTTGGTATTGTTCGTCAAGGTGTTCAACTTTACTTACACAGACTGGACTGATCCAGTCAAATTTGTGTGGTTCTTTCCTTAAAATACCATCTGAGGCACTAATCTGCATTGTCTTTACATGATTTGACCAAGATTATTTGTCTGAACTTTAACTTGACCTTTGAGTTTGTGTCGCAAATTCGCAATGTCTTCTTAGGATTAGTCAAACAGAGGGGTAATTGCGGAACTTTTTATCGGTGGGAATTGGTTTAATATTCATAGTTAAACAATATTCATTGCGTTATTTACGTTGTTGAGCCGACAATTTATTCGAACAAATGACGCAATGGTTTAGAAATAATCTTCAATCCCATTCAGATTCTTCTAAATTGTGCGTTTCGCAATTAGGGTGCAGGAAATGACTCTGTTGAGATTATTTATTTAACAATACAAACAGAATAAACAATGTCATTTAATTTCTCTGAGAGCGTCATATTGTTTGTCGTCACGCCATACGACTCGATTTTACTACCAAGGCGCGCCAATAGACGTTTCACAACAATAAGACATTCGCTGGCAAGTAACTAGGGTAGTAGAGCACAAGACATGATTCGAGTAGAAACGAGTTGAGTGTTGAGTTGAGTTGGTCGAGTTGTTGTTCGAGTTGTTGTTTTGAGTTGAAACTACTCGTCGGCTATCGAAAAAAATCTAAAGACCAATAATTGTCGTAATTACAAACGTTCAAAATCTGGTCGCAGTCTCATCTCAGCGGCAATCAAATGTCAAAAACTTGTTAGAAATGTATGGAAACTACTATCTAGTAGTTCATCTATGAGGTATATTTGACAGATTGAGACTAAGATCAGACTGTGCACGTTCTTAAAATCAAGAGAATCACCCCTCTGCTATTGTGTGCATAGACAAAAGTCTAACTTCTGTAAATAGAATTAGTTTTTGTTGCCTTTAGCAGTCTATTAGGACACATGGTAGGTTTGTGGCAGAGGGCATAAAATTCATTCCATCGCAGAAGAGCTCTACTGCGATCCATGACATTATAGGAAATTTCGTTAAATAAAACAGTTTTTGGACAAAACCAATGATTTTATTCAGACAATTTTCACAAAAATAAAGTGTGATCGCTACAATTTATTATCCTAATTGACTAGATTCTGAACTAGACTAGGGAGACTGAGCCTCAAAAGATATGTCATTATGGCCAAAGTCTAAATTTGATTTAACACTTAATAATACATTTTTCGCAAGAATAAAACTCTCTGAAGACGTGTTCTTTTTTTTTGGTATTTGGATGACCATCCATTGTAGTGCATTCGTTTAGCAGACTTGTTAGCTGGCTCTAATGCAACGGCTACATTGACGCGATATCGCGAAATACACTTCACAATCTCTTGCACATAGCTCGACGTGTCGATGTACAACAGAGACAGCGCTACCTGTAGTTCGCAATAACGCGACAATGTGGCGCTACCTGTAGCTCGACGTGTCGATGTACAACAGAGACAGCGCTACCTGTAGTTCGCAATAACGCGACAATGTGGCCATAGCATAAAGTTCTAGATTTGATCGAAATATTCGCGATAACGAGACAATGTGGCCATAGCATAAAGTACGAGATCTTATGAATCGCACACCAGTAAAAGATCCACGCCTTCACTACTTCAAAATAATAATTCAGAAAGTCATAGTCAATTTACCTGCTATTTATCCTACCTTATTTGAATATGTCTACAATGTATATAAACACAAATGGAAGAAGTGTTCAATGGCTGTTTATTCTACGTTATTTGAATATGTCTACAATGTATATAAACACAAATGGAAGAATTGTTCAATGACTATTTCATTTGCACGTACCATAATAAACTAGAATACACAACATCTAGACGTACGAACGGTAAAATTGGCACAAATAATTTCAGTAATACTTTAAAAGAATCCTAAGGACTTACAATAAGATACATAAAAATTGGCTATCGGATATATTATTAATGTACTAGAAAATGGGATAGAGCCGTAACTACAAATATTTGAAAATAGAAGAACTTTCTAATGATGGAATGCTAACATTATCGTTTTAACTAATTCGTTTAATTCCAACCCAGATATTTTGACAGGTGTAACATCTGACTCCTTTATTAAAATCTTTGAAATGTCAGATTACTATTTGGGATTAAAAACTAATTTTATAGATAAAGACTGGAGATAAACTCTCACTAATCGCCACTTGGGAAGACCAAAGAAACGACTGATGGAATGTGAAGATGATATGGGAAGAGAATGACTACCGAAATGAATAACAGAGAAGTATGGAAGCATGTTGCGCTGACCCCAAATAAATTGGGATAAGGGCAGGAGAATCATGGATAAGTTTAAGAAAGAGACGTGAGATATGAATGAGAGAGTCGGCGCTCTACAAACCGTTTTCAACGTCCCCATTAACGACCGCGTAGCAACCATTTCGGACGGACGCGGTCTGCACATTTCAACCACGTTCAAGAGCTGTCAGTGTCAAAATTGTTATATTGACATCTCTTGAACTTGGTTCAGAAATGTTAATCGCGTTCAGTTTCTTTGAAGTCGACACTAAGTCTACGTTTAACTATAGTCTATAACATAGCCATAAGTCAAAACTGTCGGCTTTCTTAAGACAATAGCAATAAAGGCTAATACTGTTTAAATCAAATTCCACCATTATGTAAGACAGCTAAAAACGAATATTTCTACTTAATGTTCATAAGCCAAACGGCGACGATATTGCACAGACATTCCGATACCTAAATCACACTTATTTAACACGTTTATATACAAAAATAATTTATTATACTAATTAGCGCCACGAATCTTAGTAAATCGATGGCGAGAGCGGATTTTTAGAAGTAATGCACGGTCGGGTTTAACCAAGCTTAGGACTTTGTCAGATAACACCAAAAATCACGCAAGGATTACCTGAAGGGCTAGGCACACCTATAGCACAGCCACTTTTCGTCAGTTATGTGAAAGTAACATGTATTAGGAGGCGAGCCTATTCCCATCAACTGGGTTAAAGAATACTCCAGGCGGTCACTGAGATATTTCAGGTAGAAAAACCCAATAACTGTGCCGAACCGCGAATCGGTATCAGTCATACTCAGCAGTAGCGATTTCAACCGCTACACCAACGAGGCAGTCATATTATACGATACAAAAGGAGATCTTAAGATCTCTTAGGGAGCAAAATGTGGCGCGAACGAGTTGAAGTGGTAACAAAGTGCTAAAGTGATCAACAATACCCGACCGTTACAATAGTTATTATCACAAAGCAACGCGCGCTTTACTTGTAGTAACCAAGTGTACAAATACGCTGTGAATGTGTGTCAGAATCTGAGTCATCAGATTCTAATATTGAGAGTGTGTTACGCAGCTCCCAGGCTACCTATACATATTTCAAATTTCACAGCGATCGGTTCATTGGTTTCTGCGTGAAAGGGTAACATACAAACAGACTGAGTTACTTCCGTATTCTTAATATTAATATGGACTAAAGTACTGTTTTAAAAAGAGATAAGTCTGAGGTTGTTTTGTTTCTCTCATTCGGGACAGACGCGTACAGATAAATGTATAAATACCTATATAAGATTATCGTATAGAAAAGTGCATAAACATTCTACTGTAAACTGGAGGCGGTGATAGTCTACAAATACAATTTTCAATAATAGACCGTTGCATTGCCTATAAATGTCACTATTATTATTCAAAACAAAAAACGGCCACGGACGTATAATCCTACCAAAACAATAAGAGAATTGGGAGGATTGCGATCTGCATAGCTCTTCACAAGTATTCGACAGGCTGTCGTATCGAAACTTACACATTTAAATGATCTAATTTTCTTTGCCACCGACAGCAAACAGCTGTCGGAAGAACAACGGTCGTCTATTTGATTTTTAGGACTCCTCCGATAACATTGTACGGAAGCGTATCGAATGGCTGTGAATAACTATGCAAGCCGCCTACAAAATGTCTAAGGAGAATCGTAGTAGTCACAATCAAGAAACGTGCGAGTAGGACGGTGAATATTTAGTACCGTATTTCACTCACTCGTTTCAAGACCGCTGTCGCCACGAACTTTGGCGCAGACCTATAGTTTCGTACATTTGCCCAAAATATATGCTATTGAAATGAATAGCATCACGACTAAGTTACCTAATTAAGTTTATCGGTAACTACATTATTCGTGTACAAGGGTACACACCCAAGGTGTTTATAAATATGCACTTCTTCTCAAACTGTATGCGTCGTATTCAAGTAACCAACATCTCCCATTCAAAAAGGATTGAATGACCAAGAACGGTTCTTTAGGGTCGCATTTCCCTAACAACCTAGCAAAGGCAAAGCTTCAAATTCTCGCTCAATATTCCACAATATATTTTGAAATCCTCACACTCTTTTTACAATTTTCTTTTTCACACACATCTTTGGCCGGATATAGAGTCCCTGATATAGTAATTATAATTACTAATTATTTACTTCTAAAATAATTCAAGAGGTCGGAAGTACTGGGCACAACGTAAGTCTATCGGATATTGTTGTTGGTTTATTAATTTTATTCATAATCAACGATCGTACAGACGCCAGCCCATCAAGGTACCCGATACTGTCAAATGCTCCAAATCAACCTTGAACCTAATGCTTCAGCGATAAAGTTGAAAATCTATTAAAGAAATTTGGCAGATTGTAGTAGCTCGATGTGCTGGCGTCTGTACACACGGCTACATATCAAGCTATACATTTCCAGTATAACCTGATCTCACATTATATGGGATTTCCGTATAATGAGAGGTCAGCTTTAAATGGAAATGTATAGCTTGATGTGTAGCCGTGTGTTCAACTTCCATTCAAAACTTAAGAATGTAGTTTTCAATAAGTTAATCTTACGTAATAATACTAATAAAAGATTAATGACAAATTCTTCAAATTTAACTTCTATTTGGATGTTAACACGTTTGTAAATGCAAAATCAGTGAAATGAAATGTCATTTATCACCAGAAAACGGACGCGTCTTTTCGGCAGTCGAGATCGAAAGATAACTTTCCAAGCTTAACTATAGCTTATTACTTCTTACATAAAAAAACAAACAAAATCAATAAACCACAACAAGATAACATTTTTGGCAATGATCAAATTTCTATTCTAAGTTTAAAAATATCCGGTTTAGAAACAAGTAGTACAAGTTCTATCGAAGGTTAGAAATTAGATAAAATTCAGTCATTATGTATATCGCTTTCCATAGGGAATTTAATCACCCACATTTGTCAAAAGGCCTCACGGCTAAGTCGAAGGTTAAGCTACGCTTGCCGCGGTCGGTTCATGGATGGGTGACATGTCCGTTAAATTATCTGGTAGATATTGTTTACCCGGACACTAAGATACAGGCTCTTGTTTTACATGATACTTTCTGTTTTTGCTGTTTCAATACCTTCGATAAAAACTTAAGTAAGGTGAAAGCTAAACCCGTAAAATTCTATTTATTTCACGTTTTTTTACAATTTGCAGGTGAATGCCATATTGTGTTGATTAAAATATGATTCGCGCGCGTAACACGTATGTATTTAGAAAATTATGATCATTAAAATTATCAATGCAACCCTCACATCGTCAAACGACATCGCAATGCTGCCTTTTGGTCACTTTTCCCATTGACAGCGATGCGGACGAGTTTTTTGATGCCCTGTAATTCTTTTCAACCTGTTTTATATACATATTAATAATATTATTTTATGTCTGTTAGCCTATATAACATGTAAGTATTGCACAATAAACTTTTTAGCATTACACACAAAGTTAATTTAAATTAAATGAACTTAGAAGGTTGTATTGATGATTTTAATTATTATAGCTATGTAAAGCCTTAATTCTATGGCCGCGAATCATATTATTTTGTTCAACATACATCCCGACACTGACTTGCAAATTGCAATAAACGTAAGAAAAAACGAATTTCGTGGTAACCCTGAAGCTTTTACCGTAAGCACTTGTTATTTAAATTCAGAATATTAAAATCCATATGAAATAACAAAGATGTATACAAAAGGGTCCAGTAGTTGGTTACAAAAGAAATGTTTTTATAGAATTCTTAGATTAGACAAGATTTAATTTTAGTTAATATAGAGTGTTTACTATCGATATATTTTTGTCTTGAGCAAAAGTTTTTATCAGGAATGTTTTAAAAATAATGAGATCATCTTTATAACTGGAATGCATAAGGTTGGGTTTCATTTAGCAGCAGGCTTGAATCAAGGAGGTTGATACATCGAGGAGTTCGTATAGTCATTAAAAAAATATAAGTTATAAGATTGACATAAGGTATAAATTGCAATGATGCGATCTTTCCGTTATTACTTCAAATTGAACCAAGGAGGTTGAAATATCGAACAGCTGGTATAGTCATTGCAAAAATATAACTTATCTCATTGGCATATGGTTTAATTTCAATGACGCGATAATTCTATCATTGTTTCAAAAATCCACAGCTGAATTGCTGTTGATGTAATCATTTTCATATTCATCCTGCTACTAAAATGTAACCATTTACTACATAATTAGAATTCTATCATTTACATACAGGGTGGCAGACATCGGCGCACAATTTGTCATCATTGATCCAGCACATGATTCGGGGACAGGGGTCGAAATTTTTAACCGGTTATAAAAAAAAAAACTGCTTTTTCCTACAAATACCTACGCGTTCAAAAAGTAAGGAACAGCAATTTTATTTTCTGTTTTGTTCTTGCCACCCTGTATAATTATGAAGAACATACGGCGCTAACGGTCCATGTCGTAAGCTCGCTCCATTTAGCCGATGCTGAAACACAACAAAAAAAACGTCTGTTAAACATTGAACCAGATATCACATTCTCAAAAGAGATAACCATAATAAAGTAACACACTAACAGTAGGAATGGCTTTCATTTTGACAGTTCAACAACATTCACTGCGTTTTTTACGTTGCTGAACAAACAATTATTTCGAACATATGAAGCAATCCTTCAAAATGACTCACAATTCTGATTGTCTCTCCCTATTCTCAGTGTCTTACGTAATAAGGATGCCGAAGGATATAAAGAAGCAAATAAGACTGCAGTCAATTTACCGACTAGTTGATGTTCGTTCAATGAACCTACTTCGACTGGAATGCTACATTGGGTAGGTCCGAACGATCTATGAATCACAACCTAATGGCATCTTTGAAAGTATTCATTCAATTGTATGTAATGTACTTAATAAGAAATCTAATGTATGATGAATACAAAATTAATGCCGAATTTCACCAAAGAAACTGGAAGCATTCAGCACGTCTTAATCGCATTAAAGAACTGTCATTGTCAAAATTACTGTGAAATAGTGACACTGACAGCCCTGGACTGCGGTTTAAATGGCGAAATTAGGCCTTAGTCAGCTACAAAAGTCGGTAAAAACTTACATTTTAGCAGACTTCTTGCTCAACTTCTGATAAAGAGAGCCTTTGGCGATTCCGGATGGGCCTTTCGCGAGGCCAGAGGGGCCTCGAGCGAGTGGTACAGGCCTGTCGCGAGGCTCTGGCCCTTCGGTTTTGACAGACTGGCCACTGTGAAGTACTGGGTCGGGCCCCGTCCAAGGCATGTAATCCAGTCTGGGAACGTAAAGAACGTTTCATATACACATAAAAAAGACAGTACGTTAAGTACCGGGTCTTTGGAACCTGGCGTGAAGTCAAAAGCATTTGTCAAGCGTGTATACTGTGGTGACATGACATCAATGCACAGGACAATTAGAAATAGGGCGTAATTTTATTAGTGTTTGGTAAGGCCAGGACAACAAATAAAGTAGAAAAGAGCGCAGTGTTAAGAAACGCGGTTTTAAATTGCATTTTTTTTTTCACAAATAAAGTTTTCACACTGGTTGCAAAAGCTTGTGTATGAGGCTGACAATTTTTGAAGCAGAAGAATTGTTTTTATAACAGAAAACTTGCTGGTGAAGACACTGAACAAGTGCGTTTTTTTAAGCTTTATTAAGAGGTAAAGTTTAAGCCCACGTTCACACGGACATAATAAAACTGCGGCGGGGTTTTTCGAGTTCTGGTTCATCAACGCGCTGCGATTCACTCGGGCTGGACTTTGTTGGATTCTCATCACTCGGTTCACGGAACACAGAAACTTGAAAATCCAGTGCGCAAACGTTCCTGCTGCGATTTTATACGTCTGTGAGAATGTCGACGAAGTAATCTGGTAAACGCCCCAAATAGAGAATACTTGTCTTCTGTCTAGCACTAGCGGTTGGTTGACAGCAGCACGACAAAATAATCTCAACGGATTTAAATTTTATAAAATTTCCAGACTCTTCGGTTCCTATTGAATTCCTGTACATTAAAACACCTAAGAAATTTTGGATAAATAATTATTTATGATAACAGACTTTAAATTATAACGCTTAACCTCATCTAAATACATACAGTAACAAACTGTCCTTTGGTCCTTGTCGCAGCGAAGTATTAGGACCATTCGTTGGGGAACTATACTGTGACTTGAACTTGGACTCCACACTGCTACTGGTCTTCAATATCGGCCTGCAACATTCGCAGTCCACAAACGTTTGAACCAATATTTGTAACAAACAAACCAACCTGAGACAGAAGACAGCATGCAATACTCCTATATACTATTTTTTATTATTATTCTAAGGAAACCTTGAAACTATTGTGCTTCTGAAGTAGTCGGTGATAAAGAGTGACTCTGAGGAAGCTAAATAATAATAAAATGATCATGAATGTGATGGCTACTTACTAGCGAGATCTAGGTATGATGATCTAAATCTATTCGCTAACATTTTTATTAAAAGAAATCAGTCACATTCTTATCTTCTATATTATTTATGATCATTTTGTATTTCTAAACGAAAATGTAACAGAAATAAAACTAAGTAGGTTATTATTTCCATGGTAAATTTTGAAGTCAAAATATGAGGTCCTTGATGTCAAAAAATATACAATGATGGTATCAGTCTATATTTTTAAACTGCTAAGGATATATTTTATTCTAAGGAACATATAAAATACGAACAAGAAAAATAATAAACATCACTAAACAATTTACACATATTTCTATCAGTATACATTGAACAAAATTTAGTTTCACTTTGATCTATGAAACGTATTCTTAATAAAAACTGTTCAACTGTAAAGCTATTTGACTAAATAATTTAATTTTATCACAATTTTTTTGTAATCAGTACTTGAGAAGCGATTCACTTCAGCCAAGATATACTATTTTGTATCATTTTATTATATTTAAACTGCATTATTACCATTTCAGAGTCAGCATGCCTATTATTTTCAAAGTCAAACTAACTGTACCTTTTCTATGTAAATAACTGTTCATGGAACATAAAACACAGTTATTTTTGCTGTAAAAAATTTTGCTTCATTGATACAAAATAAGCTCACACCAGACAACTCAACATAAGCCTTCGACTAACATACACACACCATGCTTAATAAAAACTCTTTTAAAAACACACATTTCACACATCTAACTAAACTTGATAGTCACAAAGAACATTCACGAAACATTTGCGATACATTTACTTTTACAAATCAACACACACATTTTAAGTTATACCATCACAATTTGGTGCTCTGCAAGGGTCGATGCTAGGTACTATTTGGTTTTTACGTTAAAATCTCCAATAATATTACATTCAGTGATACTATTTCGTTTACTAAATATTCATTGGCTTTAATCAATTTCACAACCATAGCATTTGTGGACAAACGGACACTGAATATATATTTTGTAAAAATGTAAACTTATGTAAAGGCTATTACTAAACAATGCAGTATATAGAAGCATTGGATTTCAAATATTTATATGAAAATACACATAACATGAACTGCTTTATCTAATTATCACTTGTGTCCGTTATCTTCAAGTGAATTGATTAGGTTCTTTTTCACTTGAAGTATATTAAGTGTTTGAACACAGTTAAATGCGTCACACACGGAACTTAAACAATATACGCAAAAATACATGTTATATTTACATGTATATTTATTTATCAGGGCAAACTATTTATAATAGCCACTAGCTCTGAGAATCTGAAAAGTAATCAATATCATTGGAGATTCTCACGATGCATTGATGTCAAATTCGTGTTGTAAATCAATTGATTTTGGCTGATTCTGTACATAAATCTGTCCACAAAAGACTTTTAAATCGCGCCAGTCCCTTTTCATACGCTCATGGGCAGCCGGCGTTAGAACCGCAAGTGAAAATGTTGCTAGCAATTATGAAAGCTTTCACATGTATAGTCATGACAACATAAATTTATTACTATAGCCAGGCTGGAAATCATATCTAATTTCATGCTTCATCCATGAATAAATGTCGTCAAGATGGCGGCAAATATATGTGATCATTTGTGGAAGGCGTATACAAACGGCAACACCAATATGTGATAACGAAGGAACACCAAAACTATCTGACGAGCCAAAATATGAGGCTGCATCGGCTTCAAATCCACAAATAATCACATATATTTGCCGTCATTCTGACGACGGTCATTCAAGGATGAAACATGAAATCAGATGCTATCACCGAGCTGTCCGTAGTAATAAATATTTGCTTGTGACTTTCCCAGCAGGCTTCATTCGGTTTTATGCTAGCTTTCCACCAGAGCCGTACGAGGTAGCAGAGCAAAACCACCAATGAAATTGTTTCAATTTCAAAATTGTAAATATTTATTTGACAGTCTATTCTGTATGTATATTGTAACTCTAAATTGGTCGCAGTTAATTATTTAGTCTTATTCAAATAAAATCCTGAATTAGACAATACATAGTGTACATAAAATTGTTTACTTTTATATTAGGAAATTTAAAAGTACTTGCATGAAAGTTACATTGTTTTATGTAACTGCAAACATTGGCTTCTAAGACATAGGCTTCAGGTCTTGTTTAGGAGCCAAACATTCGGCTTTAACTGTGTCAGTGTTTTACAACTTAATCGTATGACACTACAATTATATTACTTCGTTTTAGTCTACTAAATAATAAAATTATTAATTGGCAATTTAGTACTTTAGGACAACAAGATGGAAACTATTTGAGGCTCACAAAATGAGGCATATCTGTTATCCTATACTGATTATTCATATTTAAAGTTCGATTAAATATATTTTAATGTGCAAGTATTTTTAACATCGTTCTCATATTGATAATTTCAACAAACAATGTAATCAACTTCTTGTATCAAAATTATTGATCGAAAATAGTGTCCATAGAGTTTCATGCCCGTTCTTCTGCATAGGTTACGTTTTGGAATGGGCAGCTACCTTCATTTTTCTGACTCACCGCCACTTGACAATTCAAAAGTGTCTGGAATTGGTTTATTTGAAATAAATGATTTGAGTTTGAGTTTGCACTGCCAGATTTAATTATAATTTCTGGAATAGTTGAGTTACCATTAAAAGCGGAACAATTTCATTGGTGGAAGTTTCTCACTTCGCGGTTACCCAGCCTACCCGGACATCATATGAAAAGGGCCCAAACAAACAGGACCCAGCATTCGTACAAGCGTTCGTAACATACTTCAAGTGCTCGGTCCACGTCTTGATGCGGCGCGAGGCGGGGGCCGCGGGGGCCGCGGGGGCCGGGCTCGGCGTACGCGCCTCCGCGACCACACTGGCGTACCCCCGGGAGAATGAGTGGTGAGCGGTGAGGGGCGGAGGCGATGAGCATAACGCATGGAGGCTTTACTATCGGCCAATTTAAATATAGAATAGCGGTAGGGATCGGGTGTACGGGGTGTAAAAAGACGCATCACATAGCCATTATCTTATCTTGATAATAATACGTGAAGTACCCACACATCAAGCTATACATTTCCAGTATAACCTGACATGTCATTGTACGAAAAGCCTATAAAATGCAAGGTCAGCTTAAACCGGAAATGTATATTGGAAATGTATAGCTGGGCTAAGTTTAGCACTGTTAAAATTTATATGTAAAAGGAGTGCAGTTAGCTAATATTTTGGATTATAGTTGATCAAAATTTTAATGATAATGGTTGAATTTCGACTACTAGACGACCTGTATGGGACAGTAGAAAAAAAATGGCGGGGAGTACAATTGAGTCTCAGCTTCGTTAAACGTCTTTTTACACCCGTTATTCTTTGTGAATGTAAATAAGGGAAGTGGATGGAATCGTAGTAAACTAACTTGTTAGATTTGCTGGGATATGTAAAAGTTGGCATTGCAATACAATGTCTAAAGCTCTAGGAGCAATTCCCGTAATTTTAAGAACGTTCACAGTCACCATCTGTCAAAAACAATTTCCCAAAATTTTTGACTTGATTTTCCCTGGAATAAAATTGCGATTAGATTTTGAAGGCTTTTTAATTACGGGAATTGGTCTTCAGGTTTCTAAAAGGTCAATCAAGACAACGTGCCACCACATACCAAGAGTATTCCGAGCAATGCGGCTGGTGTTTTAATACAAATAGGAACGGGAATTCAGGTTTAAAGGGATGACCAACTTAATATGATTGATAAAATTTATAAAACAATATTCCATGTAATATACTCATCAACTCCGCCGAATTAAAATAATTTCTTCATGTATGTTAAAGTGTTGCAAAAATATCATTGAATGAAAAATGTAATCTTCATCTGTCTAGCCTTTTTCCCAACTATGTTGTGGTCGGCTTCCAGTCTAACCGGATGCAGCTGAGTACCAGTATTTTACATGGAGCAACTGCCTATCTGACCTCCACAACTTAGTTACTGGGTAATACCCTTGAATGAAAAATGCAATGTAATTATTATTCGTGAAAATTGATCAATACATTGTACAGTGCTATTTGGACTCAATGTGATGTCATGTTTTTGCTTGTTTTAATGAGAAATTAATTACTATAACAGTGAATTAGTACTTTTAGTTTTAGTGTTAATTACTTTGATCCCACTTACCGAATGAAACTTGGACTGCAGTTAAATTAAATTACATTTTTAGCACAATATAGGCAGTTACAATATTATTATTATATTATTTTGGTATTATATCAAGGGACTTGTTATTAAGATATTTAAGCAACACTGTAGTGTGAGAAGCTAAGAAGCGTTAGGATTAAGGTTGGATTCAGAAAGTGGTCACAGGTTTCATACTAACCATCTGTCATGAAAAGCAAATAGTCGGATTGAAATGAAGAAAAAAACAGCACCTTAATTGCATAACACTTTCAATCACAAACAGAATCATTTTGAAACCTATTGCTGCCACTGCATCATAATGTTCGAAAAAAATGTCTGCTAAACAATGTAAATAACGCAATGAATGTTGCTGAACTGTCAAAATGAAAGCCATTTACTTTTACTTTTAGCATGTTATCAGACTGTTCAGGTATTCTTTGTTTATCTTAACGCTTTAAGCAGTAATTGCTTTAATGTATAACCGAATATATGCGATGTTTAAAAATGTTGCGTGTGTCCGAATATTGTATTAAAAGTTTTACGAATTTGTAGCGGACGCGCGGACTATGGATGGATCAGGGTCATTGCCTCCAATTATTAACTTCTGAGTGATATTGTCCAGATATAGAAGGACATTTTCTAACGTATATTATGTAAGAAGAAATTTAAAATATCTTGATTCCTTTTTTCTTGGCACGACAGACGGATCTCGACTCCCGACATTCACTGATAACTCATATCAACGGGAATGAACTAAGGTAGTCCGCCAAATTGAAATAGACTTACGTTATTTGCAATTTGCAGGTCAATGTCAGGTTGTGTGTTGATTCAAATATGATTCGCGACCGTAACAAATATGGCTTTACAGAATTAGGGTCAGAAATATAAGTCCTTATGTGAAGCGAAGAATTGAACTTAAATGTCATGATTTTATGAAAATCTATTTTAGACATTCAGAAGGGGAATATGAACTCCTGCCAGGGTTGCGACGTTTGTTGGAAAGCGTTACAAAGGCCCTGGAATAGGCAACTGAAGGAACACGGGTGGATTTTAGTCAGTACAAGTTTGATACGCCCTTCCGCTCCGCTCAGAGCAGGAGACGTCATTTGATGATTTTCTACCTACAAAAAAAAGGGTATATGAACTCAGATGTATTGATGATGTTTATGCTTATAATTCTATAAACATTTTTTTAGTTATCGTTTAATCGGCCGCGAATCATATTTATACCAACATACAACCTGAAAATTACAAAAATCGTTAGAAAATTTGAATTTCGGCGGTACTCTTACGCTTATACCTTACTAGTTGTTTTATTAATACTGTCTACAAGATAGACAGTCAAGTTAGTAAGAAACCTGTGTTAATAGTGTTAGGGCTGTGGGCACAGAATAACTTCTGTAAGGTTGGAAACAATCTTGTCAATTGTCAGTAGTTAAAGAAAACATATGTATAATAGATAAGTATGTTAGAAAAAATTGAGCAAATCTAGGTGGACAGTAAATGGGCATTAAAATGACACTTCCAGTATAAGAAAGAGACAGAGACACTGCCGTACTCAGTCGAACATAGTGTTTCTATGAGCATTATTAACGTCCTTTTAAGGTTCAGTTCTAATAAAAACAATTGTTGAATTGTTATAGATTTTGCTCAAATCTCATTCCAAGCAGCGATTATTTTATATGACAATTCGTTTATTGAAGATTTGTGAGCTGTATCAATACAAATAATCACCGCTTAAAACTAGAGTATTTGATTATAGATGGCAAGTTGGGATAGTAAGATAAGTGCCAAAAAAGTTCCTAATTTACTCTTACTACTACTCGACTTATGGAACAACAAAACTCTTGTGAGGCACAATAGGGTCGGCTCTTATTAAGATTATAGAACTAGAGAACATAACTAGCGAAATTGGTGTTATACATCGACGCGTGCAACTGAAACCATGAACTCCCCACTTGATTCTAGACCCCAGTATAGAACACTATTGTTGGTTATAAAAAAACTGCTGCTTTATAGAAAAAATCGATAGCTACGCGGTCAAAATGTATGGAATAGCATTTTTTTATTAATAACCGTCGAATAATTTCAACGCCGGGGGTTCAGAATTATGTCCTGGATCCATGGTAGTAGGTTGCGCATCCATGCCACCCTGTATAATCCGAAGAATATAAACGTTACATTATGTTATGGGTCATTTTGATACGAGTGCAGACTGCTATAGATTTTTTACGATTTTTTTTTAGTTTAATGGTTTTTTTAACACTATTTTAAGAAGAAATAATTCATCGTAATATTTTAGCTACCACGTCCGCTTAAAAACTGAAATCTTACTATCCCACCTCGCTTCTCCATATCTCAGTCAGTTCCTAACATCAAACAGCCATGCATGATCTTACCCCTTCTTGGGTTCCTCAGCAGTAGGCCTCAGCGTTTCCTTAACCTCGACCTTCGGGACCTTCGGCACCGCCTCCTCCTGCAGCACAGCAATCAGCATCTGCTCCGCTCGTTCCTCGTTGAAGCCAACGCTTTCTAGAGCGAGAGATATGACGCGCTCTGCTATGCTGCTGTACTTCTTTTGGAGTTTCTCTTTTACTGCAAATGTTTAATTTTTTTGGTGTTCAGTTTAGGGGTGGTGAAAACAAAAACTGCGGACACTAGCGGTGAATCACTTATCATCCTAATTTCTTACGCAATAAGGTTGATAACCGCCAGTGTCGTAAGAATCTAATTTCTTAACATTATAAAGAATTTAAGGGTACTTTAACATCTATACCTACAATTCAAGTGTCTCTTTGTAAGGTCTTAATTATAGCTTTTTACTAAATGTATTATGAAAGTACATACATATATACGGTACTAATAACAAACAAACATTTTTTCTTTCAATTTTCTGTCTATTTGTTTCTTCTGACTAATCTTCGCGACAGCTGGACCGATTTTAACGGGACTTTCACTGGAAGATACCTGATGTTATACTACTAGTTTCGTCCCGTTAGCACGTTCCCGTGGTATAATTTCCGACTACCACGCGGGCGAAGCTGCGGGCACAGCTAGTATCAAATAAAAGTACTGACCGCACCTTACTCGCACAAAAACGATAGCCCTTATTGACCGCTGCTGAAATCAGTACTTACATGCATTCTTCTCCGCCGTCGTCTTCATGATAGTGACGACCTTCTTCTGCGGTACTGGCGTCGGTTCCTTTTTCGGTGCGAGGACGGTCTCCTTCTTTGTGAACCCCATGACTATGAGCTCTTCACTGGCCTTCTGTACGTTGTTGTCTTTGTTTGCTAACACGTCTAGGATCAACGTTTCTTCCGCTTTTGGGAATATGCTTTTGAGGTATCTGTAATTTGAAAGAGATTTCTTTAGGTACGGTCATGGAAGTGTAAATTGAGGACTAATTATTGTCATGTAGGACAGCCCAGCTGGCTGTGACGTACTACGAGAAAAAAGTAGCTAGCTCATGACGCGGCAAAATCGTTTGTCAGTAATCTGGTGCTGACTACCTGGTACTCTGGATGCGCATTTAGCACCACATCAGTCGAGCGTTCTATTATTGTGCTTTAATTTCTGAAATTTTATTTTATTTATGTTTCAACTACGGACGCTTTTAATGTGCACCGTTCTCACAATGACAATTTAAAAAAAAAACTAACCAACTTTATACAATTTTTAAAATCTTTTTAATGTAGTACTATTTTGTGTGAAGATTTTATAGACATCTATAAAATCTTCACACAAAATAGTGCTACATAACTGTTCATAGAGCGCGCGAGCACATCAATGTGAAAGCTGTTTTAAAGCACATGAGGAAAATAGTGTATAGTCAAGCTCGTAATTGTTTTATGATAAAACGATAAAGGTTATTTGCGTATGTCAGTTAAATAGTTTCAACCTTATTGACGTTTAAATTTACTGGGAATTATTGTCAAAGGTATCGAGGAGGTCGACTATATCATTAATCTAGCACGGACGTGAAAACTTTGTGGCGAGTTTTTTTTTGCGCACGGGATCTTCAGCGCTCTGCTCAGCGCCGAGAGTTGAAAATCGAATGGTGTGTTATCGTGCTGGGATGCACTCTGTTGGATTGTCAATGCTCGGTTCAACACTGAGAGTTGAAAATCCAGTGCACGATGAAATCCCGCCGTGATATTTTTGCATCCGCCCGAATGCCGTCTTACATTACAAGCTGACCTTTTTAGAAAACCAGTAATATCAATTTTCATGTATGCGTCGTCGGTAGGTTCACTTCTCCTGTATGCGTCATCGGTAGGTTCACTTCTCCTGTATGCTTTATCATAAGGTTCACTTTTCGTATATGCTTCACCAGAACGCTCACATTCCACAGTTCCACTAACACATGATGGCATAATTTTCAACATTTCGGGGCTACTATGCCTACTCAAAAATCGCCTAAAGGATCGTTTTATTCCTATCAATTCCAACATACTTAATATACTATTCTTTTACAAACACAATTTAAATATGAATACACACTACCACGCAATTTAAACAATAGTGTCTCGAGATAGTCAAAGATTCTGAACAATGTATTTTGGTGATAATGTCAATACAATTTGAGATTATATTGATAACGTCTCGTGATGACTCAAAGACAATGATTACAAAGGGCTCACGTGGGAATTTACCTCGTCTTTATTATTTTAAACTAGCTTTTGCTGGCGGTTTCGCCTGCTTGCAGATCACAAATTATCCCACGGGAATGTAGTACCTACCGGGATACTACATTTAGGTGAGTGATATACATAGGGGTAATTGCAAAACTTGCTATCAATAGTAATCGGTTTCATTTTCATAGTTAAACTACATTCATTGCGTTATTTACGTTGTTGAGCCGACAATTTATTCAAACAAATGATACAATGAATTACAAATAATCATCAATACGATTCAGATTCTGAATGATAGTGCGTTCCACAATTAGGGTGCAGGATGGCAGGCAAGCGCAACCTGATATCATGGATTCAGCACCCCATCATGTTTCTGTTTATGGTTGGTTACGAAAATTAGCTGTTACAGAAATTTCGAACACGTAGGAATTGCAGAAAAAATTGCTTTTTTTTTGACATTGACGAAAAGTTTATCAGGGTGGTTCAGAATCATGCACTGAATCCATGCTTTCACTGGTCGATATCCGTACCAGCCTTTTTATAACCTTCACTTACACTGTATTTGGGCGCGGCATGAAATTACATTTTACTCGAGTACGGGAAAATAAACGTTTTTTTATAACTTTGATATCCTCTAACTTTGATATCCTCTAGCTTTAAATTCCTATTTAAGTGCGGTAACCGACTCTTATTGTGATTAATAAATAAATGTAATATCTATCTATATATTTTTTTAATAAATCAAATTGAAGAGTCGGTTTGTAATGTCAAAATAACCGCTTTATAAGAAGGTATAACTGTAGTGATAACAAAACGATGCATTTTTTTGAAATTATTCTTCTCTTGGTTTGTTTGTTTATTCCAACTAATCTGGTACGGGGTTACTTTGAACTCTGGGGAAGGACATAGGCCACACATACCGACATACCAAGTGGATGAAGCTAGTTACTGTATAATTAACAACTACTAAAAATAAAATTGATTAGGTATAAAATTCTGTGCAATAATTGAGCAGTAAGTACCTCCCGTACTATACTGTTTGGGCATAGTACGTGGCTACGTTTACGTGAGAAGATAGCTAATATATTAATAAAGATATATGGAAGCAGACAGAATGCCGAGCGAAACGAATTGAGATAAGGGCAGGGGATGAAGAGTTAAGTGAATTTCTGAGTCGAATTTATTTGAAACTAGTGGCCGCTATTCGACCAGTATTTCTAATGCATTATCTAGTAACAAATAAATAAATTGGAGTGTCTGTTTGTAATATTAAGATAACCACTTTTTACTAAGTGTATATGTATGTATACACGGTACATATACCAAAACATTTTTTTTTTTACAATTTTTGTCAATAGGATCTCACGAAAAAAATAAAACGAATGAAAAACTTTTTTGTTAAATACCACGCGGACGAAGTGGCGGGTAACAGCTAGTTATATATAAACTAGATGTGCCCGCGGATTCGCGCGCTTGATGTTCGGAAATTATCACACGGGGACGTGCTACCGAGACAAAAAGTAGCCTATGTTTACTCCTTATAACATCAGCCGGTGATAATCCCGTCAAAATCGGTTCAGCCGTTTCGGAGATTAGCCGGAACAAACAAGACAGACAAAAAAATTAAAAATTGTTTTTTTGATGTAAGTACTGTATATACTTTCATATACATTTAATGAGAAGCTGTTAATTTGGAAATTACAAACAGAAACTTCAATTTTATTTATTTGTATAGATATTAGCTTTCTACACTCCTTCTTATAAACTTTAACTATGCCAAATTTCATACTGCTCCGTCCGCGTAATGTACGTAAAAGGGAGTTCCAAGCTTTTTGCTTCACGTATCAATATAGAGATTCTGATAAGAGCCTAGACGACCGTAGATAAAGTTGCAACTTACTTCAGCTTCATCTTAGGAGACTGATGTCTCGGCGGCTGGCCGTCCAAAGATCGCACGCCATAGAAGCTGGAAGCGCCTGACGCTGGTCGAAGTAATGATGGAGATCCTGTTAGTAAGGTTTACAATGAATTAAAAAGATTTTTTTTTAATAAAACACGATGGAAACAAAAGAAGCCGAGGATAAGATCACCGCTTTTTTGTAGCATTTGGTAGCTTCATTATTTTGATTCAACAGAGGTCCACCCTCAAGGTTTGCCAGACGGCTATGTAACGGAGTATTCTGGGTATACAAATAACAGACCAGGTTAGGAATAGGTCCATCTGTTCCATCACAAAGATAGCTGATGTCATTTGGAAAGCTTCCACGCTAAAATGGAATTAGGCTGAACACATCTGCCGCATGGCAGACGACCAATGGGCCAAACTAACAACCCAATGGGTTCCTCTTAATGGTAAGCGATATTGCGGTGCACCCAGACGGAGATGGCGGGATGAGCTGGACTCCTTCAACAAGAACTGGTCTTTAACACAGAAAAGTGGAAAAAGGTTCACGGGCTTTTAATAATAATTCGGCCTCGAACAAATTCTGCTGTACAAGTAAAATGTTCGAAACCCATTTTTGTGACGACATATCCAATCCTCACACCCTAATAGCGTAACAGGAAGGATATAAAGGATTTGAAGGAAATTCACAATACATTGCTTCAAATGTTTGAAAATTTTGTTTGCTTGACAATGTAAATAACGTAACGAATATTATTGAATTGTCAAAATGAAATGTATTGCCACTGTTAGGGTGTCACGGAATTATCTGTTTACTTAATTAAATATTCTTTAAATATATGTAGATGTTTCTCACCATGCGGAGTGCCAGTTATCGGTGTATAGTGACTGGACCCTGGTATAGATCCAGACATGCCTTTAGCAAGTTGCAAGGCCGAGTGGAGCCCAGGGGCGCTCTTCTGCAACCGGACAGCTGATGGCGACATGGTGAGCGGGCCTGGCGTCGTGATGGGATGCTTTTCTACCTGCAGTGCTGATATGACCACTGCCTCTCTGTTGTAGTACCTGGGAACAGAATGTGGGTAAAACTGTTTGGAGTGCGCTTTTGACTACAGCAAGAATAATTTAACCACTTGACTACGCCGATCAACCGCAATCTAATTGCACCTTATTTTTTATTTTTTTTATCGACAAACAACACAACTACTTACTTTTTCAACAATATCTTGATATGCGTTTCGCTGACCGTCGGGAACATTGCACTTATCTTGGCTACTAGGGCATCTGTGTCCGATGTCAATGTTAAGGAGTCTTGGAACTTCTCGCTGAGGTGGGACACCCTGCCGGGGACCGGGCTGCCTCGTGGAGTGAGGCATAGTGCCCGACCCAGAATAGGGCTGTCGTTTGGCGTTCCATAAGCCCGAGGATCCTGAAAAATTGGGTAATAGGTGAAAGACTGGTAGAAACTGTTGAGACTAATAACTTATTTTTCATAGCACTTATTACTACATTTTATAATAATGCCTGATAATTTAGTTTTTAATATAGTCTAGTGCCCATTGCAATTATTTTAATACAATTAGTTTTAACGTGTGATTTTAGTGCGCCTTATTTAAGACCTCAATTTCATATATTTACAAGAAAGCAAGTGTCAGAAACATTGTGAATTTACTCTATACAAACACATAAGCGTCTTATTCTAGCCAACAATACAATAGCGGTGTCGACACATTGTCAGTGCTTTGTGCTTAAAATCTCCCCTCTGCTTTTAATATTGTAGTGTTACATACCTCCTGAATCGACAAACCACATTAAGATGAAATAGAATATTCTGAAAAAAAAATCTCCCTATCATTCAAAATATCAAAGTCTAGGAAGTCTGGCAGTAGGACAAAGGCTACACCAACAATTTAGTGTCAATTTGATCTGATGGTTAGGTTAAATTGTCAACTGATTGATATAAGGAAATGTATTAACCCTAGACACCTAACGTTTGCCTGCCCCCTATAAACCCTAACCATTCGTCGATTCGACGAATACTTTTTAGGGTGTTTTAATTTCAAGTTATAATATAACTTTTCGTTAAATCTATTGCACTTATACTTGGTTTAGCTATTATGCTACAAAATGAAACAATGAATTTCTGCATTATTACTATTTATATTTATTTTATCACAATTTTAGAAAGGCACTAACTTTTATGAGATCAATGGAGACAACATATTTATAAAAAATTAAATAAAAAAAACAACAAAAAACCGCCTTTTCTTCTTTGGCGTACCTAAATTATAATACTGTAAACTATTTAGAATAATAGAAAAAAACTAATTTTTTAGAGCACATTTTGAACAAAAATCAACTTTATGTTCCCCACATATTGCTGAATTACATTTAGCGCATGATGACTTTGTCATGCGCCTTTTGGTATATGAACATAGACCACAGATTTTTCTTTTTCTATTATTTGGTGCCTCTGTTGGTTGAAGGTCATTACCGGATTGTGGTTGACTCTGACCTTGACCTTCATCATGCCCTAAACCCAATATATCTGTGATTTTGTTCTTGATGTGCGTTGGCATGGTACGAATTTCCAGTCGGATTTTCAACCATGGTTCTACAAGTTGCGAATGCATCTTCTTCATAAAATCACGTCGGTTCATTAGTTTTTGACCCTGTACAGAGGCATTGTGGCAGTAAATTATGTAACTATTGATACATGCTATATTCATCATTCCATAGAAGACGCATATTGGCCATCGCTTGGTTTTTCTGCTACATGACATTACTGAGCACATTTGGTCAAAAGTGTCTACACCACCTTTTGTTTTATTATAGAATTCAATCAAACGTGGCTTTTTTGTTTCCGGGTTGATTGAGGCCTCCTCATCACAAGATGAAAGCATGTAAACCATTTTCGAAGGTTTAGGTTTGTACGAAAGAAGTGTAATGGGTCCATCATACACGAACATCGACGTATTGACTCTTCTGGTTCCATTATTCGTTCTGTGGTTCTTCAATTCATCCGGGATTTCCCTTTTATTAGATCGTAATGTCCCCACAACTGTTAATTTGTAAGGCTGTCGAAGTAACTGTTTTGCAAGTGGTACTGAGGTGAACCAGTTGTCCATGGTAACGTTTCTGTTCGTGCCGTGTATACTGCGAGTAAGTTCTTTTACGAAGTACTCTCCTAAAGGTAAACCTCCTGTATTGGATCCTTTTCCGAGATACGGCATACAGTCCAGCATATACCTTGTGCCACTGTCACACATCATTTCTAACTTGACTCCATACTTAGCGGGTTTATTCGGAATATACATCCGGAATTTGCACCTCCCTCGGAATGCCAGCAGCTGCTCATCTATGGTTACGTTTGTTCCAGGAACGTAATTTTGACGGCACTGAACCATAAACAATTCCCATATATCCCTTATGGGCGTAAAGGGATCGTCTTTCTGCCGCTGTAAGCGAAATGTTTTATCGTCGAAACGTAGACATCGCAGAAGGAAATCGCACCTCTCTTTACTCATACACGATACATATCTTGTACCAGAATATTCTGTATTGAACAGTTCATCCAGGGTCAGATGATTGTCTTTCAGAGCTGCAGTTAACACCAGGAAACCCAATAGAGCTCTGATCTCCTCTTTGCCAGTGTCATTTTGCGTAGAGGTTATTTGTGCATAGGTCTGTTTTTTTATCGCAATCTCTGAGTTTGTCCATTTTACAATCTCATTTATTATCTGATCAGTCATGAATCGATCAAATAACGATACCGGATCGACAATATCTTTTAGTTCGCGAGTTGGTCCCCTGGCAACACGTACAATATTTATTGCTGCTGTTCTGTTGGAAGAACGCCCCTTGCTAGTTGCCCAAACATGGCGGGACCGACTGCGGATCGTGCTTGTTGAGAAGGACAATATATTTGGATCATTACCCGAGCTCACCTCTGGAGGTGGGTGAGGTGTTGGTGGTTCCAGCACATCATCCATCAAAGCAGGAGAAACACGCTCTTGAATAATTTCATCATCGGAAGAACCGGAAGATTCTTCTGTCTGATTATCGCTTTCAACAGCATCCACCTCCAGATTATCTTCAGTTTCGCTATCAGATATTTCCTCCGAAGCACTGACATCTTCCTCTTCTAATAACAAACGCGCTATATCTTCATCAGGTAGCAATTGTCTCGAAGTCATGATAAAAACTGCAAGAAAACAAAAAAAACATTAGTTGCGAAAGAATACACAAACCCTAACCATTCGTCGAAACGACGAGCACAATCGTAATATCTCGAAAATAGAATTACTTACCCGCCGGACACGAACGCTTCCCGGAAGAGCTCGGCGAACACTGAGTTGACAAGCAACGTTGCTATGATCGCCCCACGCGCTGAAAAGAGACAGCGAATTTTTTCTCGCGTACTCGTCGAATCGACGAAGGTTAGGTGTCTAGGGTTAATGGGGAAGAACTCTTCTGAAAGAGAAAAGAGTTTAATATTCTTCCATTTTGAATCTACATTCTTGATCTATAAATTAAGAAGGAAATATTAAAAGTTTACTGTCCATCATCACTTTAAATAGGTATTTCAATGGCGCCAAATTGATGGTGTTATCTCCATCTAAAAATCAACATGTACGAAAGCTAAGCGTGTACTTACGAAGTGTGGTTTGAGCCCCTTTGGATGAAACATCTTGGGGCTGTGCGGTACGTTCTGGAATGCATGCTGGAGCCGAACTGGGGAGGGGTACGGGTGCACGTGATATGGTGACCCGTGTGTCGGCTGCTAATTCCAATGCACAGACATGGGTGGACAAATACCACTGTGAACAACCATGCAGAGATGGCATAGCTTAGCTTTTATAATCTTCACTCCATGACAAGCTCTTTAGTAGTCACACAGGAGAGGTACCGGTTGGTTCCATTGGAAGTCCTGGACCTCCATCACATTGCAGTAGCATCACATGTTTTGCTGTATCTATGGATTACCCATAAAACGAAAATAGTAGAGAAATACATGTGAGGTATACACCTCATCCACACCCTTTACGGGACATAGGAGTGATGTAATGTTTGGTTGAGATGCTTCACAATCCCATTACAGCCCGATTCTATCTTTGTGGCAGCATGGACCATGAAGTAAGTGTCTGCGCAGTAACAAATTCATGTGTAAACGGTGTGAGAGGTGAGGTATTGCACAACAAGTAGTGCACTTCAGAGCCACCATAAAGTTTAAATCATGCTGTACATACAAGACTAGCTATGCCAACATGTGCTTCCACACAGTGAATATCAAACAAACAAGTTTTGTACACTTATGATGGTTCAAAAGTCAAACTTATCAACTCTTAAGCATGTGGAACACTATACCATAAAATGTTGTTCTTTTATTTTGACCTTTGTGTCATCAATAAATATATGTGGCTCCCTCAGAGAAGCAAGACACAATATACTAAGAAAGAAGAGGCCTATCCAATCATTGAAATTATTCCTTTATGGGTCACACACATAGCTGTGCATTAACTCGTTAATCCGTTAATCGTTAATTAACGAAGTTAACATTTTGATTAACTTTTAAGTTAACTTTTAAAAATGTTAACGGACACGTTAACTTCCGTTAATATGCAGAAGTCCGTTAATCCAATGCCTACTATTTACCGCACAGCACCGCGGCGCGGCGCGAAAAACTGGCTTAGACAAGTATGAAACAACAAAGATATTTTAACACCAAAACGAGCCTCGCTTTCAGATGAGAACTTCAACATGTTAATGTTCATGAAGGGGAATATGCACCTTATGCCTGACGATTAAATCACACATTTGAATTAAGCAAGTAGGTATTTTGTTTTGTTCCTAACCTGCACCCTAATTCCGAAACGCACAATTTATCAGAATCTGAATGGGATTGAAGATTATTTCTAAACCATTGCATCATTTGTTCGAATAAATTGTCGGCTCAGCAACGTAAATAACGCAATGAATGTTGTTTAACTATGAATATTAAACCAATTCCTACTGATAAAAAGTTCCGCAATTACCCCTCAGTTAACTTCCAGACCCTAAACCAACAGGTTTTATTAGTTCACTAACGCAAGTACTCAACGATATAAAAATGCAATTTTACACATATTAACGGATTAACGTTAACTTGCGTTAATTCTTCTGAAATGTAACGCTTTAACGTTTAACGAAGCTAACTTTTTTTGTAGCAGATTAAGGATTAACGAAGTTAACTATTTGATTAACGTTGCCCAGCTATGGTCACACATAAATTATAACTGAAATACACAGCATTGATTGCTTCTTGCTCCCCTGATTTATCTGCTTCTGAATCAGCGGTGTAAAATGTATTCATTTCTATTATTGTACATTGGGCACACTAAAGTGCAGTTTACTGAATCATAGTACTTTGTAGTAATCAGCCTGATAGCCAGCATAGCTGAGTCCGGAACGAATCTGGCTCTTCATGGTTGCTAAAACTGACTTTAACCAAAGTTATATCACATCTGAAAATTTATTAAAAGTACATTATTATGAAACTAGCTTTAAGCCTAATAATTAGTTTACACCTGGGCAAATAATATATAAACTATAGAAATTTAATTGTTTTAATCCAGTGGTTAGGGATGTTCTCTGTCTGTTAGAGTTTCTCATAACCAACCCCAGTTTCATTTCATGGAATTTAAACCATGTTCTGTTACCATTTTAGTAGTAATTTTTATTATATTTAGTGGAAGATCTATTTGACCTTGGAGTTGTTGTTAATATTATTGTTAGTAGATGTTTGAAACTAACATGTTAGTTTTAGGTGCTTACCTACTACTTTATTATCAGTTTATGTTCCTGTTTCCAAAGATCTAGTTACTAGTAGAACTTAATTAAAACCATAAACGACCTTAACTGCAACGAACAGACTAACTGTTCGCCATACTCGATATAGTATGCCTAGGTTATCGAGATGCCAAATTTTGTTAATGTATAATAGGTTTTGGTAGTGTACAGATACCTGATGATGAATACATTCCAGGGCCATCTGGTGAGCTGCACTCTGTAGCGATTTGTGTTTCGATCTCAACTCCTCCATTTGATACAACTTGATATAATCGTAAATTACACAATATAAACACACAGAACTCTCACTTAACTCGTAATTCGTTAAGGGAAACAAATGAACTACTTCACATTTTGCCTCACTATGAAAAAGTTATTGAAAATATAAGAAATTCAATTTATGTCATTAATAGTGGCCACATTATTTCAATATTTCCCTCCTCTTTGTTTTTGTCATAAAATCGGAAAGCCACCATTGATAATACTGCTAAAATTAAGAGCGTACTTCTACTAACTTCCATGAAGAGTAATGATGAAAATTGGAACTGCTACAACGAGCTTTTTAACTCGGTCACCTTATATTGCGTAAAAATGGCGTTCGGATAATCAATAATTTCAGAGATAATATAATTTTAGTAGATTTCAGTTGTCTCGCGCATTTCTCTACGGTTTACGATTTTACGATTGTCCCGCGAAATTCAGTTTATTTTCATGTTCGCTCTAGATTACATGAACCCAGTACGTAGGTACTGGGTTCATGTAATCTATTTGATTTTTTTATTATCTCTGTTTCAGTTTCTATAATTATTGACTCTTCCATTTGAAGTGGTTGTTGAATTAATATTCTTTGTGGGTCCATGTGGCCCCTGATGAAAAATATGGCCAGCTCATCTCATGTTATGAATGTCGTAGAAAGCTACTAAGGGAAGCGCGTGATGGATTATGGATGCTTTGACACTGGACATCAGTGCTGGATTAGCCATGTAGCAGGAGGCAGCGAATGCTACGGGCCCCGCGCTATGGGGGCCCCCGCGCCTGTGCAAAAAACTACAAATCAAAGAAATTGTAAGCCACCCACTAAGTCACACACATAGTAGCAATTCATAGTGAGCGCTGGCCATACTGTAATTATTGTACAGGTACATTAGCCCAGTAGCTGGGGCCCGGCCCCTGGGGCCCTAAAACAAATTTAAACAAAAATTGTACATTATTATGCCACAAGTTGGCTACTCCATACTTACAGGCGGAATCCCCTAATATTGATTGAATTCGATTCGAGCTGTATGTATAACATGATCACGAAAAATAGTTTTTAAATGATAACCAATAAGAAAAGAGCAAAATGCATACTTCATTTGATAAACCTAATAATTCAACAATTACAAGAGTTTATTTTCTTTTTAGAGTGTTTTTATTACTGGACTGTTTAGATCGTGTTAAAGTTTCTTCGTTTTTACGTGCTTGCTGTTTCATAACAATAAAATTGTCCTAGATATACAGTGTGTCTGGTCACCGGTGTCCAACCCGTTAAGGCGAAGCAATATGATCAATTTTATCGACAAATCCACCATAATAAGGCATTTTCCCCCTACTGTTTTGAAATGGCGGCCTAATTATTTTTTATTTTTACTGAGTGCGGTTGGGTTCATTTATTTTGCCATATCTACGGATCTACCGATATTAAGGTCCTACAGGCAGAAAAGTGGTTTCGGTCGATAGCTACAAAAGTAGGGAACAGCGGTGGATTTACCAATAGGCTAAGTAGGCTGGAGCCTAAGGCGGCAGATTTAGAGGGGCGGCAAATTTAGCCCAAATAATAAAAAAAAAAACTTATAATTATATGTATACACATTACGTTCGTAATCCGTATATAAAAGATTAATAAACGCACTGTAAAATATAGGTACTTATGCGATCATGAATTTTAAAAATATTCCAATAGCGTTCCAATATTAATTTAAATTTAAATTTAGTAACTTTTACCCTAATTATAAAAATGAAATTTAACGTGTAATATGTTTCAACATTTAAATTTTTATTTTCTACTAGGTATATGTATTTGCGTAGTAGTTTTTGGGTTGCGGCGCGGGAAGGGTACGAAAATTGTTCAGGTGAGAGAAGCTTTATCTCTTTTGTGCATAGCGTCAGAACTAATGAACAAGATTTCATACGACGATATAATTAATGATTTTGCGAATTTAATATCTCGCAAAAAGATAATGTAAAACTTATTTTTTCTTTTTTTACTCCCGAACAAGCCGGATTCCGTAAAGGCTTTAGCACCGTGGACCACATACATACGCTGCGGCAGGTTATACAGAAGACCGAAGAGTATAACCTGCCTCTTTGTTTAGCGTTTGTGGACTACGAAAAAACCTTCGATTCGGTCGAAACCTGGGCTGTACTGCAGTCTCTTCAACGGTGCCAGATCGACTATCGGTACATCGAGGTGCTGAAGTATCTGTACGAGAACGCCACTATGTCAGTCTGACTTCAGGACCAGACCTCGAAACCTATCCTTCTACAGCGAGGGGTGAGACAGGGAGACGTTATTTCTCCGAAACTGTTCACCGCTGCAATGGAGGATGTCTTCAAGGTTTTGGACTGGAAAGGGGCTGGCATCAACATCAATGGCGAGTACATCACTCACCTTCGGTTTGCCGATGATATAGTTGTCATGGCTGAGACTATGGAGGGCCTCAGTACAATGCTCGATGGCCTTAGTAGAGCTTCCGAAAGAGTGGGTCTCAGGATGAACATGGACAAAACAAAGGTCATGTCCAATGCTCGTGTGATACCCACTCCAGTGAAGATCGGAGGCGCTACACTCGAAGTTGTGGATGAATATGTGTACCTAGGACAGACTGTCCAGTTAGGTAGGTCCAACTTCGAGAAAGAGGTCAATCGTCGAATCCGACTTGGCTGGGCAGCGTTTGGGAAGCTACGCAATATCTTCTCGTCCCACTTACCGCAGTGTCTCAAGACGAAAGTCTTTGACCAGTGTGTGTTGCCAGTGATGACATATGGAACTGAAACGTGGTCGCTCACAATAGGCCTTATTAGAAGGCTGAAAGTCACCCAAAGGGCGATGGAGAGGGCTATGCTTGGAGTTTCCCTACGCGATCGAATGAAGAGATCCGTAGGAGAACCAAGGTAACTGACATAGCCCGAAGAATTGCTAAACTGAAGTGGCAGTGGGCAGGGCACATTGCTCGCAGAACAGATGGCCGATGGAGCCGAAAGGTTCTGGAATGGCGACCGCGTACCGGAAGACGTAGAGTTGGAAGGCCTCCAACAAGGTGGACCGATGACCTTGTGAAGGCCGCAGGAATCCGCTGGATGCGAGAAGCACAAAACCGGTCGAAGTAGCGGAGCTTGGGGGAGGCCTATGTCCAGCAGTGGACGTCTTTCGGCTGAAATGATGATGAAAACTTATTTGATCTCATTGTCACCATTAACCGGATTGTTAACATGTTATTTAATAGAAATTGTTCGTATTATTTTAAACTGTAAATGCAATAAAAATATTTAACAAAAACAACGTTTACCGACTACACATTATTTCGTGTAAGCTGTGTTCATATGTAGGTATTTTTAAGGCATGCCTTTCCCCACCTTATGATTAGTATATGTTGCTGTTTTTAGGTCAACAGTATACTCGTCATTACCTAGCGGGTTGCAAAAATAATCTAGTAACTGACAGAAATATCACCTAGTTCACAATCATACTAATGACGGGAAAAAACCGATATAATGAGGACAACAAAATCATAAAGTTGCAATTTCTGAATAAATGTAATTAATATGATTGTGAACTAAACTAACGTATTGAATTTCAAAAGTCAGTAGGGGCGGCAAAAACTGAATAGCCTACTAGCGGCAAATTTGTAAATCCGCCACTGGTAGGGAATAAGTTCACACTAAAAAGATTATCAAAAACTACCATTAAAACCTACAAAAAATATAAGAAACTAAAAAAGTGTGAAAAAATTTGGTTGTTTTTTTACTGTTTGGCCCCCATTTCAAAACAGTGGGGGCAAAATGTCTTATTATGGTGGATTTGTCCATAAAATCGATCATATTGCTTCGCCTTAACGGGTCGGACACCGGTGACCAGACACACGACACACTGTATAATACGTTCGTTGCATCTCTGTTCACGATAATACAGTATTCAATTTGACAGAATTTTGAATTACGTCGTCATTTTCGCAAACCAGCGATATGTCATTTTACAAACGTTTTGGAGCAGCCTAAATAATCAAAAGTCCCCTCTTTGAGGAGTGGATAGAGGGGCGCTACGGCGTCGAGAGGCGTCACCTTCCGCCTAACACAGGTCCTCACCGGGCATGGATGCTTTAGGGGGGTTACTGTTCAGGATAAAGCGTGAGGAAACGCCCGGGTGTTTCCATTGCGAGAATCGTCTGGAGGACACGGTGGAACATACGGTGGAGGTGTGCCCTGCCTGGGCGTAGCACCGCCGTGTCCTCGTGGAGGCGATCGGCGGCGGCGACCTCTCGCTTCCGGCCCTGGTACAGGCCATGGTACGGAGCGAGAGGGCATGGGAAGCCGTCACCTCCGTCTGAGAAGCAGTAATGCTCGCGAAGGAAGAGGCGGGGCGCGTGAGTGAGAGGCAAGCTATGCGCCCTCACGCCCTAGCCGCCGCAGGAGGAGAAGTCCCGGGCGTCGGGAGTCGATTGCGGACTCCTAGCCACCGCAGCAGGCGCAGACTTGCGGGAAGGACCGGCCCGTGTTGACGGCGCGTAGTTTTCTTCGCGCGCCTCGAAGAGATGTCAGCAAACTGAAGGGGTCTGCTAGGACCGATGCCTGCCAGGGTCGCGAGATTAGTTCGAAAGAGGTACCGTGGCCCTAGCATATGGGCAACTCAAGGAACACGGGTGGGTTTTAGTAAGAAAAAGTCTGACACGCCTTTCCGCTTCACCCTAAAGCGGGAGACACCATTTGATGATTTCTCACCCACAAAAAAAAGGGATCATATATCACAATTTTGCTACGGGCCCCGCGCTGGCTTAATCCGGCACTGCTGGACATAGAAGAAGAGGCACCCTGGTGTATGCTCTTGTCAGTGGAGATGTATCTGAGATCCAAAGCGGATTGGAGAAATAGTATCAAAAGCTGGAGAAAGTTGGCTGGAAAATTAGCATAACAAAAACTTAATAAATGATTTTAGATTTTGGCGGTGTAGTATGATGGGCCACAAAAAGGAATAGGTAAAGAAC
Source organism: Aporophyla nigra (assembly GCA_947507805.1). Classification (NCBI taxonomy): domain Eukaryota; kingdom Metazoa; phylum Arthropoda; class Insecta; order Lepidoptera; family Noctuidae; genus Aporophyla; species Aporophyla nigra. The sequence goes on along the minus strand of OX382291.1, from coordinate 29,886,497 downwards.
GGCAATGGCATGCAGCTGTGAGAAATGTGAGAATGAAATAAGAAATGGGTACATGAGAGGAAGTCTGAAAATGGCACAAGTGACTGAAAAGTTGTGTGGAAAGTGGTTGTCATGAAATAGACATGTGATTCGGAGGAAAATGTCGTGAGGAAAGTTCTGAGTCTGAATATCGATAATTATCAGAAAGAGTAGGGGAAAACCAAAGAAACGAAAGATAGACTGCTATGGAGAGGAGAGGAAGGGAGAAAGGGAGTGACAACCTACGCTAGGCGTTCTGTGGTGACTACTGAGATAGTGAGATGATGACTAGCAGAGAAGTATATGTAGAAGAAAAAGACATGTTGCGCTAACCCCAAATAAATTGGTATAAGGGCAGGAGAATAATGATCTATTCCTATACTTCTTCGACGTTTGTTGAGACAGACAGATAAAAAGGCGAACCATTCAGCCACAAGACGTCCACTGCTGGAAATAGGGCTCTTCGGATTTGGGGCTTTACTATAATCGCTACCTACGCTTGGCAGGCGGGTTGGCGATCGCAGTATGGTGGTAATATGCATAGAGAACGCTGTATCCCATTCTCTAGTAAGTCCCATAGAAAAGGGGTGATGCTATTCTTTACGTCCAGCGATCCGCGGCAAACCCAGTATTCATGTAAAATTTAGGCGCAAAACTTTTTATTTTAAAATTGTATAATCCTATAATAAAAGCTTTACATCTTTCTTATGAAAATTCCCCGAGGAAAAGATCGAATCACTGAAAATTGTTAAAGTATAATAAATTAACAAAAAATAATGTGAACTTTCAACGAAAAAGTATGGTTCAACTTAATAATTGCAAAATCAAAACGCATTCTTCACATTTTCATTGTCACCGGATCACCAACCCAAATCACGTCTATATGTAGTCTGCGGCAAAGATATTGGGTAGTCTGAGTCTGTGGTCAAAAGCAACAATAACAATACAAAAGAAAAAGATGAGGTTAGCTCGCTGTTTTTAATTTCAGAAAGTATTTATTTCATAGACCTAGACGATGTTTCCATCATGAGATTGAGCGTTAAACAAAATATTAAAATGAAAGCTTTACTTCAAGTCCTGTAGGTATATATAAAAGACGAGCCATGAATACATTGCAGGTAAAAAATGTTAACCTCTAGTCATTTATTTATACTATCATACACAGCTTTATCAGCCATTTCAAAGCTAGAAATGCCTTTGTTTGAAGGCACCCATAGATATGAAATATTAAAAGCTTTATTAGTGTAGTCCTCCTGACTAAATTTTGCCATGGCGGCCAATTTCAACGGAGACTAGCCATCGGGCGCAAGATATTATAGTGCACAACTGTGTGCTCAAAGACGCATTCTCCCTGACTCACTCTCATATTCCGATGGGACTGCAATCCAACACGATCGGAGAGAGATCAGGCTCAAGACTTTACATGCTCTACAAGACACGGGGGTATCACAGCCCCAACTTCCAAACTCTGACTGTTACTAAGAAATTCCTAATGGAAAAATGCATTATAACACTCTGCCTTTTCCTGGCATTAAACCCAGGTCCTCACGCTAATCAGTCGCGCTTGTGACAACGAGACCAACTGGGCAGTTAAGAGGGAGCTATTAATAGCTTTAAGGTAGAACTGATACACTTTTTCTTGAACAAAATATACTTAAGTAATTGAATTTTAATGTGTACTTCCACAAATTTGCATCAATGCCTGATAAACTGCACCTGTTCCAGCAAGTGTCATGCAAAACTGAGTATTTCATGTGTGAATCATAAAAAGCAAGACGGTCATAACCATTACTTTAGTACTATCAGTCATCATCTGCCTAGACTTTTTTCCAAATATGTTGGAGTTGCCTTCCAGTCTAACCAGATACTACCAGTATTTTATTTTTTTATAGAGCGACTGCTTATCTGACCTCTATAACCCAGCTACTGGGTTATACGAAATCCCTTGGTAATACTGGTTGTCGGACTTTTGCGTTTCTAATGACCCATAACGACTGTCAAAGATCCACAAATGATAATCGGGGCCAACACTTGGTATGTAAAGATGGTTTTGGTTACCCATCCACGAAACAACCACAGCAAGTGTAGTTTAACCTGATCCATCGATCGTGTGGCTGTTATTACTAAACCGCAAGCCCCTATCATTGTATGACGGAATTATGCTATAAATAAATAAATAAATATCTTAGGACAACCAACACACTGTTATCTGATCCCAAACTAGGCAGAGCCTGTACTATGGTAACCAGACAACTGATAAATATACTTATATATTTCTAAATACATACATATTATAGATAAATTACACCCAGACTCAGAACAAATGATTGTGCTCATCACACAAAGATTTGTCCTGGGTGGGAATCGAACCCACGACCCCAGTCTTTGCAGTCAGGGTCACTAACCACTAGACTAACAGGCCAGTCAAGCTATATTTTTTAATAATACCTTAAAATGCCTGAACAGATACTAGGGATATTATTTTGGTAAACATTGATTGGATGTACAATGCTATGGTAGAAAAAATTGTAATATGCATAGACCTGGGCCCTGTTTTCTAATTGATTAATCAATCATTCATTAGTCTTTGTTCATAAACACAGGTTACAACAGTGTGCAAGATGTTACAATTCCTATAATATAGTTTTCTATGTTTTGCCGTTTGGTAAATATACAATTGTAGGAGGCTTTTCCCACATACACATTAATATATAATAATTCTGCAGTTTCAATGTCAATTTTTGTCTTATTTTAAATGTTAATTTATTTAATTGCAATAGGTAATGTCAATATTTAACTGAATGCAATAATGTCAATATTAATGCTTGTTGTGTTTTCTATTTCCAGTAATTGTTTGAACACAAGAAACTGTCTTTAGTGCTCTAACAAAATGATACTCATCAACAGATACCAAAACAATAGGGAAACATTACATATCGTTTTATTAAACAAGAGAGTTCCAACGCAAAGACATTAAATCAATAGACGGGACATAACTTTGATTAAAATAAAACTAGCGGAAGATGTGTCACTAGACGATAGCGCTTGGACCGCATAAATTAGGTCCCGGGCACCTAATTGTTCTCAGTCGCAATACGACTAGCTTTCGATTGAGACGTGCGTACGTGTATATTCCAATACGCTAGTAACGCACTAAAAAGAAAAACAATGCCTTCGTGTGCCTTCACTGAGTGCATGAACCACTCTAAAAGAAAAAATAAATCACTCGGCATCACATTTCACTCATAAGTACATTTTTCTTATTATTTTTTTAAGATTTGATTAAATAAATTTGTACCCGGGTCGATTTCAAATCTCGAATTAAAATGACACTTTTATGTTTGATTTTTTAAATACCCGTTTTTTGGGTTGTTAATGGTATATCCTTACTACATGAGGTTATATTAATATAAGTTTAATAAAATATTAAAGATTTTTTAAAGAAAACTATAAAAAAATGAAAATCTGAGTGACACGAATGAGTGATGTTGTTCTACTAATGAAATTATCTTAAACACTAATGAGATTAGATGCCTACTAATGACAATAAAAAAAAACAACTGTAAACAGTCATTTAAAAAAAAGTTGCGATCTTCTCTTTATTAGAAAATTAAAATAAAACAAACCTAAATGGATTAAATCAGTTTAATCATAAAAATATTATTTGGATGGATTTTTCAGTCTTCTTAGAGGAACTTTAGGATTAAAATTTAATATATTCGTTTAAGCACAATCTTCAAACAAATATAGGTAATTATAACAACTAATCATAGTCTAAACACAGATAAACTAAAATTATCCATATAAAAAAAAACAGTAGTTTTCTTTAAACTTAATAGTACTCATGTATTGATGAAATTTTGAAGTCTTCCATTTTACAATCAATATTTTTGTTTTATTTATCCATAATTTTGCTGATTTCGTCTTGTTTTTCTTTGGTTTTAATCATTATGTATATAGGTATACAATTTTCTTCTTGATTTCTGCTTCTGCTTTCCTCAATCATATCTTCAACAATATTCTATCTTAATTGTTCAATCAATCTTTGGTTGCTTGATTTTGATTCAAAAACGTAAGAAATTCTTGTTGATGTTGTTGCCCAAATCCAAACGCTATTGCTTCTGTTTGAGTTACCATGAATGACTGATTTTCCCAAGTACCTTTAACTTTAGCAAGTGGTGTAACATTCTGCTTTTTACGAATTCGAGAAGTTGGAGCTTTATTAGGCTTATTGGCGTGTTTGATGGTGATATCGCTCAATATTTTAATCTTCTTACTAGGAGGTATGATTTTAACATTACCGACTTCTGAACCTATTGCACTTTTGTAAATTTTATGCAATTGCATGTGCTTGTCGTGCTTACAAATGGTGTCAACACACTCGTAACAACTCAATTTTCTGAACTCAAGGAACTCCGATTTGGAGTTCCAAAGCACCTGATGGACTAACATAGTTCCTTTAAAAGGAGCTATGTTTTTGGGGAGAAGAATTTCTTTTTCTCTAATCTCATGTTCTTCTACAACCCTAATCTCTACATTTTTTATGTCTTCCCGCACAATACCAACAAATGTTGAAAAATCCCCCACATCACGCCCACATTTTACTTTGTAGTCAGCCGTCCTTTTAACTACAGCGCCAACACCATCTGGAGCACCTTTACCGTGGCCAGCTTCCTGATAGTTCCAAGTTACTGACTTTAATGATGAGAAGACATTTTGCAGCTGTGTCATAATGTAAAATATATACTTGTTACGATATTGACTCGAAGGGCTATCTGTTAGTATATGCACAGTAGTAATATTAGGAGATTTTTCAAATACAAACTCCAGTGCTTTCTGCAAATGAGCCCACACAGCTGGCGAATCGTGTCGAGTGCATTCACTAACTGTGCATAAAGAATAGTTAATGATTTCTCTTCCCCTTCTAATATAAATTACTACTGTGTGCAAAGAAACCTGGCCACGACTACCTCCAAAGTGCAAGCTTTGTACTTCTTCAGCGAATTTATAGCTATAATTTTCAGAAAAGTCCATGTGTATTAAAGTTTCGTAATCATTCAGGGATTTTTTCAGCTCTGTTATAATTTGGTATTGGTTAATAATATTCACAGTATGTGAGAAGAATTTAGGAAGAGAATCCTCTAGTTTTATTATCAGATTTCTTATTCGAGTTGTGCGTTTAAATTTCTTAGTGATGTTAATTTCTTTTTGACCTATTTTTTTCTTATCCCTACCCCACTCATAGTATTCTATTTCTTGATCGTTACTGAATTCGTTGTATGGTATAACTTTATTTTTACAAATTTGGCATGTACGAGAAACACATTTAAGATTATATTTGTCACAGCACAAGATATCCAACATCTTTTGGAAGTTAGTTATGTCAACTATCCCTTTTTTCTTTAAACTCAAGATTAAAAGATCCATATTTGTGTGAACTGTACAACCACAAGTATCTATGTCATCTTTAGGAAGATAAACCCAAAACGGACGTAATCGCGCGAATGTAACATAGCTTATTCGTATGTTTGGATTTTCTTCCATAAACTTTTTGTGCAATTTTTTTACAGAGTCCAGTAAATAACGTTTTTGTTTCGTAACTCCATATTTTTTAATACATTGTTTTTTTCCTGAGGTATTACGACTATTAATGTCATCTTCGTAAAATCGCTCTACTAGCTTTTGGATACTTTTGCCTCCAAAAATCGTCTTTTGTAAACGGCTGCGACATACAGTATTAGACTTAGTGTCTCTTATCGACTTAGTATCTTCGGTAGCTTCATTTACACCTGTTTTTTCATTATCCACATTTTCTTTTTCACGATTATTTTTCATAATATTTATTTTTCGCAATAGACTTCTGCACCTGTATTGATATTTTCTTATTAAACATGTCATTTCTTTCTTCTCTAAAAGGTGCTTACGTTTTAAAGCTTTAATTTTGTTCAAAAAGATTTTGTTTTTTAACTTATTTTGTCGTTCTGCATCAGGTGCATCCAACGGGTCGCCAGTTTTATCATCAGCTGTAGAATCTATTTCAGTTCTTTGTGGGACAATCACTTCTTGTATCTGTTTCTCTTTTAGTTTTTTCTCTTGATAACGTTTGGAATTTTCCCTCCACTTTTTCCGTTGTAATCTTCGCTCTCTTGGGGACATTAGGTTAATACTTTTCACCTTCTTACTCTCTTTTCGTTTTAGATAAGCTTCTCTTTTTTTAGCTCTTTCAGCGGCATATTTTTCCGGATCGTTTTTAATTTGTTTATATTTTTCTCTCCTTGCTTTTCTTCTTCTTTCTAACTCATCTTCACTCATCCTTTTCTTATTCGGCATAATGTCCTAAATAAAATAATTTCATAAATAACAGCCAATAAGCCCTAGCTTAATTAAACTAAGGAACACTAAAACTCAAAATATAAACACCAATATAATTTATAGCAAATTTTGGAGTTTTTTTTTAAATAAAGTTTTAAATATAATTATTGATTTTCATCACGACACACACAAAAAAGGGAGTTAAAAAACAAAAACCAACTGCCTTACTAACGTAATCAAGCGGAAAGCCTTAATTTTTTGTTAATAATTCATTATTATAATAATTAATTAGTGTTACGTTCAATATCATTAGTGTTACTTGAAAAAGTGACACAAATGACAGTAACACTAATGATATTTGGAACGCACACATAATTTTTAAGCTGTGGAACTTTCTAGACGGCAATCGAAAACATTTAAAATATCCATGTTCTTGTTAGCTATAAGAAACACTGTGTTATAAAAATTCGATTACAATACCTTTTGCAATTATGGTTAAGAGATGAATGAGTCGAGTTTCGTCCACGGCACTGATATCGGCAGAAATGTGAATATCTCTCAAAAAATACTAAATGCACCGCCGCTCTGAACAAACGCTGCAAGGCCACTGACGATGTGCCGGCGGGTGGGGTGAGGCGGGGGCCCGGGAGCTCCGTGGGTTTAATATTATGACGGTATTAACTTACGCTACACTAATGATAGATAAAACATGATCAATGTTTTAAACACTAGGATAAGAGTATTCTATTATTCTCAAATGAAAAATTTATACTATTTTTGAATGCTTGCACTTCATCGTGATATGAAATATGAAATAAATAAAATTTCTACGAGTATCTTCGTTTTTATTCGACTTTATTTCAACGTTAACGGAAAATGAGTAATATCTTCTTAGGGGACTAAATGTTATAGTTTTAGTTTTCTCGCAAATGGTACACTTTTGGGTATTGTTTTGTTTTGGAACGTATAAAGGTAAACGAAGACTATAATACTAAAAAAAAACAAAAAACCATCGCAGTAACAATTCAAAGTTATTAGAGATGACAACATTTTTAGCTTTGTTTGAAATCGACCCACCCGTTCGAATTTGTTCGCCATTTTGTAGAGCGGGATAGAAACATACAATGCGTTAGTGTGCGACACGTCCGGCTAGAACAGGGCGCCGCGTCGTCGTCGTCGCTCGGCGTGACGTGCGTTTCTAACGAAATAATACGAAGAGCGGTGATGCTCCGTCTTGCCACCTTTGTGCATTATTCTGTCTCTTTCTTTGTTGGCGTGTAATAATAACGATTGTGTGAGTAAATGTGTCTGTGTACGTATAAGAGTCACTGTTTGAATACCTGACGTAAGAACGTTACTTAGCTATTAGTTTTATTTTAATCAAAGGGACATAACGAACAAACTCGTAATCCAATACTTATGTCCTAGTGGTCATATGGCGTTTAGTCTAGGATGGCATGTCTGCATGTCAACACGCATTTGTGTCTGTTTGACAAGAAAAGAAAAACATTTCTTAAATAAATATGCCGAGTTGCGCTTTACGATATTGCAAATCAATCACGTAATGGTAAAACGTCTGGACCTAACTTCGGTTTATTTTCGCAAGTATTCTTTAATATTTCTCAGTATTTATAATTAAATAATATTCATGGATTGTTCTAGAACATACCACAATGTTTTAATAAACGCCCTCTATTGCTGAGTAGCTTTACTACTGCCTTGCAGAGATGTTAAGACGTTTATCGACTTTGTTATCGATAATATTTAATTAGGTTAGTAAAATTCAAAACTATTTGAACATAAGTAATTTAAATAAAATATAAATTTAGCAACAATAGTGCTGTTCGCTCACGTAGATATTTTTATGTACCTATGTAAGTAGTATTGTCATATTATTTGTTTTAGTTTCTTAACACGTTGAGTGCCAAACACAGATTGATGGTTAATCCCATATGGCCACAGATTTAGAGCGCATACAATTGTATTAATTGCATGCAATTGTTAGTAGCAAGCACGCGATATCGCGTGATCAGCCATATTATGCAGAGCCGACGAATCAATAGTCACTTTTCAATAATATCGATACATTATATCGATAGAGAATTAATGAAATTACATCCTTAATAAGTTTTTGTATTTGAATGTTTGCTATTCAAAGCTAGATGGATTTACTGACGCTGTAGAATAAAATTTTGTACAAAAATGTTTTTCATAGCCGTTCTAATTTTGCTATACTATGCTAGATGGCGTCACTGAGTCATGGGATCACAATTTTTCTAAGACATTTCTTCAGATGGCCTCTCTATTTGTCTTAAATCTCTTTGTTCCAACAGTACATATTGGAATCTACAGGCCTATAAATCTGATGGCCAGCATATATAAAACATTCTCCAAAATTATAAATCAAATATTCAAAGAAAACCAAATAATTAAACATGCTGGCTTCAAGAGAACCTTCTCAACCATAGACCACAAATAATGCACAAATACAATGAATACAACAAACCAGTATCCAATTATGGCTGACATTTACTACAACAATGCATTCAACAGCATAAGCCACAAAGCCATATGGGAAAGTCTGTCAACCCAAAGAGTTCCCTGGAACTTACGTAAATATAATAAAAACCATTTATACAAACAGCAAAGCAAGAATATTTTTGGAACTGTTGGGTTGACAGTTCCAGGTGAGAAGTGCGAGGCAAGGTGACATCATGTTCCCTCACTTATTTTCAGCAGTTCTAGAAAACATACTATGCAAACTGGATTGGTCCAGTTTGTTTGTGTATTAACACATGGAGAAAAATTTAACCACCTCATATTTGTAGACGAGGACGATACAATTCTACTTGAGGAAACCCAAAACCGGCCAAGTGCGAGTCGGACTCGCGCACCGAGGGTTCCGTACAAACCTGTTGGTATTCACGGTTTATGCATAAGGTTTATGTTTATGGAATTAAATGGTTTTTTTTTAATTTTTATATTTATGAAATTAAATGTTTTTTTTTAATTTTTATATTCGAGTTGATTGAATGAAAGGTAAATTGCGGTTAACGATTTATGACGTATAAAAAAACGACTAGACTGCTTACTAGATCTCTTTCAAAGCAATTTTCGGTGGAAGTTATGTAGTAATGTACATCATATATTTTTTGTAGTTTTATCATTCTCTTATTTTAGAAGTTACGGGGGGAGGGGGGGCGGGGACGACACATTTTACCACTTTGGAAGTGTCTCTCGCGGAAACCATTCAGTTTAGAAAAAAATGATATTAGAAACCTCAATATCATTTTTGAAGACCTATCCATAGAAATCCCACACGTACGGGTTTGAAGAAAAAAAAATTTTGTGTTTCAGTTCTAAGTATGGGGAACCCCCAAAATTTATTGTTTTTTTTTTTCTATTTTTGTGTGAAAATCTTAATGCGGTTCACAGAATACATCTACTTACCAAGTTTCAACAGCATAGTTCTTATAGTTTCGGAATGTGTGCTGTGACATACGGACTGTGACAGCACACTGTGTGTTTCGGGCTGTGACATACGGACGGACAGACAGACAGACATGACGAATCTATAAGGGTTCCGTTTTTGCCATTTGGCTACGGAACCCTAAAAAGCATGAAAGTTATGCTGCAAGCCTTATGTGAAGAAAGTGACAAATTTGGATTAACAATCAATAAAACAAAAACAAAACTACCTAGTAAGTTACTCAAAAATAATAACAATAAAATTGAATTCTCATATTCTAGTCTGTACTCATATAATATACTACATCTTCTTGACCACATCTAAACCGCACTGTTGTCTTACTTATCACATCCAATATCAAAGCCAAAGATCAAGTTTGTTACTTAATACGACAGGAACAATCGAAATGGATTGAATAAGAATTGTATAGAGTAACACACATCTTGAACATATTGACGCGCAAAAATGAAGGTGAACAGACCAAAACTAAATTAACAACTTGTTGGGTTTCTAGAAAAAGTAAAGGGAAAAGAGGAAAACAACAAAGGAGTTGGGAAGACGTGATAAATCTTACAGCGGGCCCTAACTAGAGGAGAGTGGCTTGTGATAAAAACAGCTAGAGGAGGGGTTCACTGAGAGGCATTCTGAATTGAGAGATCTACTTTGACAACCTACAACAGATTAAAAAAACAATTCAGAATAAGACACACACACATGAACTACTGGGTTTTGAACCACAGAGACCATCTGTGGTTCAAAACCCAGTAGTTAATACTAAGCAAGGTACTAATTTCTTTATTATTTGTAAATATTAGGCAATAGGCTCCCTTATTACATGGGACTTCACCATAACTGACGATTTGTGGGTGTACTATCAGTCCACCTCTGCCTAACCCTTCTGGGAAAGGGTGATTAATGGTATTAAATTTAGTCTCAACTGCCACGGTCCTAACTAACACCCATAAATCACAAACTTTCACATTTATAATATTAGTAGGATGCTAATCAAAGTTGAACTTATAATCAATAATACCCTGAAACTTAGTTTGTTCTATTTATATTTTCACCATTTTAACTATATTTCATTACCAAAACCCTCATACTCCATTCAGTTTTAAATAAAATCCATATAATACAGTGTTAACTGATGTGTTCGACGCTTCATTGATATTGTTAATGGCAGAGGCAGTCTAAATTAAAATTACTACTATATAAAACAATGTTAAAAGCATTGTTCTGTTACAAGCCATTTTTGGCTGAAAGAGTGTTTCTATTGAATAAAAAGCTATAAGTAAATATCCATCGAATAACTCTCTTGGTATGCACCCTAGAGAGAATTTTGCCCTAATGTACCAGGATCTACATTATCAAAATCCCCCTGAACATCTAAGGATACACAGACTGTATGTAACTTTTTTACTTTGCATTTTTCAGGTCAGTGATAAAGGATGTGAAGCTGTCAGTACAATTTCTACCTCAACTAAGCCCATACTAAACATTTGGAATGATAACGTTAGATTCGACATACAATCATGACGAGTTATGATCATAATTATTTTCAAATATTTGTCATAGACTTATTAGGGAATATGCATGATTTTTTTTTTTAATTTTATACTTTTCTACTAGTTATTACATTACCAAACATACAAATATCATGTCAAAAATATAAACCATTACGCAACAAATTAAATATTAACATTACTATAAATTTTGGCCGATTTAAACGCGGCCATTTTGGCGCGCTTGTTCGTGACGTCACCATTACACGAGTTCGATGTCAACAGCAAAGTTTTTGGTTCACAAAGTTACTAAAAAATAAAGAAAGTGTGTGAATATCGACTTAATTACCATGGGAAAGCACAAAAATCCATATTACAAATATTGAGTCGTTCCTATGTGCCCAAATAACATCAACACTGCTCCTAACAAACTATATTTCCTTATGCCGAAAGGTGAAAAACTAAGGAAAAAGTGGTGTAAAGCGATGAGAAGAGACAATGTATCGTGTTTGAGCTGTTTATATTGTTGTGATGACCATTTCGATGTAAATAAGGATATATAAAAATTTATCAAATACATATTATACGAACATTGATTTAAATAGTAAAGATACGGTCGTCCGAACATTTGACGGACGCGGTCGCCCTACAAAAAACACTAACGTCATCTATTAGAACTAGTATGAACTACGATGTCAATCCGCGTGGTCTGCTCTTAGACGTAACCTTGTAAGAGCGGGGTGTGGTATTTTTCGAGGTACAAAGAAATAAAAAAAACCTTTTATTTTTGAAAATTTATATTTGTTGAAGTTTGTTGGTGTTATAAAGTTTTCATTGGCCTTCGAATAAAACATTTTTTTTTAAATTATTTATAGTAATATTATTAAATCTTTCCATTTCATCGGCTACCGGCTACAACGAGCGCCGCTGCAAAGTTATGTCGTACTTTTACGCGGCTTCGCTTCGTCTTTGTCATAGGTTGAGACAAATATGAAAGAAAATTGTTTTAAATAATGTTAGCAGTGGATTTAATGACATATTTTTAACTTACCGGTGATATGAAATGTTATTATTTTTTTATTGTGCTTTTTGTCGTAGTTCACGCAACCCTTCACGGCAAAACTTGGCATTTTTGCTTGCAAAATATACGACCGTTCCGAAGACAGCCGATCGCGTTCTAGTTCACTTCGATAAAGGGAGGACCATTTTGGGACCAAGTTCGAGGCGTCATTGTAACATGCGGTCCGCCCTGTCCTTACGCAGTAATATAATATGTCAATGTATACGAATCATTCTTACGTTAAGTACTTGTTTTGTTCACAAACCTCTACAAAAACATAACCTAGTTTACGAAAATTTGTACAGATATTCTTAAGAATTCTTATTCGATATTCTAACTAAATTAATCCTTAAGAATGTATAAGTATTACTGATAAATAAAAACATCTAAATTAATAGAGTAAGAGGCAAGTTCGAGACTAGTTTTATTAACCTTTCTATTATTTCTGGGTTTCAGATTGCGCTTTTACGAAACCGGTTTCAGTCATTCTCTAAGTCCTTCTTCACAATTAATTAATACTTTGAACACAAAAACCTATTAACTTAATATAAAAAATAGCGACACAATACAATAACAATTATTCCTTAGAACAGAAACCGTACAAATAGCTTGTTGACAGCAGGCGTCTCGTGTAAAACTGACGTCACGTTTTGTTCCACCAGTAGTGTTGCGTTTCGGAAATTTGCGCGGGAATTTTGAAACGACCACTTTTTGATGATTAAATTTTACTATTAAATTAAAATAAATTATAAAAATAATTGTATATTGTGTTTTCAGTAGCAATAAAGCTTACAAAAAAAATATTTTGTCCATATTTAAGTCACGTGCATATTCCCTATTGGGACAACTCCGTCATAAGCATAAATTATTTAATCAGAATTAATATTCAATTAGAATTGTACTGACTATGTTGACAATCCCTTTTCTTGTAATTATACCGGGGTTACCCCACTTAATGATTTTACCGCATTAGATTATAATTGCTTCCGTATATTAGGATGATGAAAGCATATACTTTTGTTTTCGAATATTTAGTGAATATGGATGCTGCAAATATCTGACAAAATACGTATTTTGTCAGATATTTGCAGCATACGGAAGCAATTTTAATTTGGGTCGCCTAGTTTGTCTTCAACACGGCCTTAAGAACTATGTTTCTATGTAAGTACGTCTGAATTCATTGATAAAGTGTCTTGAATAAAAATACATTTGGATCTGCATACTTTGAATTTGATTTGCGTATATAACTGCACGCCAAACTCTTACAGGGTTAGCAGAGTGGATGGAGAATAACTTTTTCTTATTATGTATTATTATCTTTTATTTCATAATATACACATATTAATTATATTTTTAAATATTAGAAAAACAAAAGTAAAAAAACATTTAAAAATATAAAAAAATAGTAGCCCACCGGTATCGGGAACAGGGTCCAAGCTTTATGTATTATTATTATTAAACATATCATTTAAAAATTGTATGTGTAGTGTCATAAAGAGGAACCTGCGCAACTTTTTTTTTATGTTGCAGGTATCCGATTTCATTGAAACTTGTAACAGTAAAATTAACACACTACTTAAGTGCTATTTCTGAGATTTTTTTGAAAGTCTGTTAGAACTTACCAATAATAGCAAAAAAAAAAAAACAATTATTCAGTTTGAGAAAAAAAATGTTTTTAGCAAAATAAGTAATATCGATATAAGTATTATTTGTCATAATGTTGTCTACAGTTTGGCATTGGAATCACATTCCTAGCTCTATTCGTTTTAGAGAACGAAAAGTTTAAAAATTGTCTGTTATCAGGACGTTTTTCTAGGTTATTCAATGACAGTAAGAGCTAGGCAGTCAATAGTTACATAAATACATAAATAGTCATGCAAATGAGCAGCATACTTAACAATATATTCATTACATTAGGCTCTGGGGGCACATTCTCAATACTTAACCTGCTATACCCTTTATTCTAGTTTACTCTTTAAACGTTTTATTTTTGTTAAAATAAATAAAAATACATTATTTTCCCTGTGTTTCATTTTCATTGCCTTAGTATTACCCTGAGTTCTCAATGTCGTCAAAACCCATCGACGGTAGTCGCACATCCGGCAAACAAATTTTATTACACATTGAAAAAATACAAGAGTTACGTCTCGCTCTTATAATATCGCTACGCCCCGCGAGGGCGTGGCGTGCAGTTCCCCGGCTATGGCCCCCGGCCGCGGAAGCAAAACGGTGGCCTGTATCGATAGGCCCCTCATTATGTTTGCTTCAATAGGCTGTTATACATATAGGTGCATGTTGAATGCAACGTGCTCCTGTGTGCCATGTGTATGGTTGCTATTTGTTTACTGTAGGCGCGCCACGACGATGACCCACAACGCCGCCTTCTTCAAAATACCTCGGCTGTCGATCCTCGCCAGGTGACACCACTAGTTACCTGAGAGAAGCCCGCCGTGAGACGACCAGCAACGAAGGTGTCGACTTGACGTCAGGTCAGTAGCCCTCAGCCGACCAGCTTCTAGAGCTAGCTAGTCATGGTCCGCTACAGAGCCGTCATGTGTGTGTGGGCGATATTGTGTTGTGTATCACCGCCCAGCGCTTATGTGAGTCACGAGCCCCCGCCGCTCATTTGAATGTGACTTTAGGGACCCTGACGTGCCTATATTTACTTAGTACACGCCGAGCTAGCAAAACCTACTCCATGTCGAGGAAAACCGTAACGGATTATTCCTTTTTGTTTAACGCTGCTGCAAAATAGTGCAGTACCCTCAACAGCTGGAGCGTCGTGCTATGTTCCACCCGAAACCCAAGTTGCTCTGGTCGCGGAGCTATATCCGGCTGGAGATATCGCAGCACGAGTGCTTAGAAGACCTAGGAGACTGCCGGCAGCAGCCTGATTGCCGGGATCCTCAGTTACCTAGGAAAGGCCTGGCAAGAACCGATAAAGCAACGAAGGCGTCGCTTTTGATTGGCGCTCGCCTACAGGTGCTGTCCCCGCCCCCAACAACGTAACCAGATCAAACCGGTATTGTTATAGTGCGCGGGGGCGTTGTAGTGAGTTTCGAGCTGTGTGTACTTAATTAATTCAACTAAAGAAAACAAACTTCACTCTACAAAAGAAAGTGTAAGGGCGCCTTTATCATGTGTAAATCGTAATAAAAGTAAATCATTACTACCTTTTCTCCAAAATTATTTGACGCGAGTATCTGTTTCTTCAACCGTCGTCAGGAGCGACATCTTATGGAGTAGAGGCTGGAGGAGGTGTATGTATATAAGTCGTGTGACGCCTAAATCATGAAATACATAACATGTTTATTGGTAGGGTACTAACCCAGAAATCGCTAAAAATAAAATAGCATACGTTTCTGGCCCATTCTTCTCCATACGAAAAGACCTTTTGGAAGTGGGTACTAACTAGATCCAAAATTCAATTTTCTTGAAGTTTATTAAAAGCTTTATGGATATAAAATATTAGACTGACGTCAAACGATGGGCGGAATGTATCGAACAGCTATTTATCACTACCTATCTAAAGAATAATCTTGCATAGTTAGTTTTAGAGGATCGTCTGGAGGACACGGTGGAGCATACGGTGGAAGTGTGCCCTGCCTGGGCGGAGCACCGCCGTGTCCTCGTGGAGGCGATCGGCGGCAGCGACCTCTCGCGTCCGGCCCTGGTGCGAGCCATGGTACGGAGCGAGAGGGTATGGGAAGCCGTCACCTCCTTCTGCGAAGCAGTAATGTTCGCGAAGGAGGAGGTGGGGTGCGTGAAGGAGTGGCAGTCTCTGCGCCCTCACGTCTCTAGCCGCCGCAGGAGGAGACGCCCCGGGCGTCGGGAGTCTATAGCGGCCACCGTAGGCGCGAGCTTGCGGGCGGCGAGCAATGGGTAGCTCGCCGCCCGGTCAGGACTAAGCTCGGGTCGACGGCGCGTAGTGTTCCACGCGCGCCTCAAAGAGATGTCAGCAAAACTGAAGGGGTCTGCTAGGAGCTATGCCTGCCGGGGTCGTGAGATTGTTCGAAAGAGATACCGTGACCTTGGCACATCGGCAACTAAAGGAACCCAGGTGGGTTTTAGTCAGTAAAAGTCTGCCCTCCCGCTCCGCCCATAGCGGGAGAAGCCATTTGATGATTTCCCATAAAAAAAAAAGAGATAAATTTTCGTCGCCAGAAGATGCGCTGTCAGCGTTCGAGCAGGCTGCAAACGATGTGTCTGCAGCGGACTGGAAACAGTGTTTCGATAACTGGTTCATCAGACGCATGAAACTTTGCTTAGAGGCTAGTGGAGAGTATTTTGAAAAGATTTAATAAAAAACCTTTAGAGGTGTCAAGGGACACCCGGATGGAACGAAGTTCCTTTCCAGGATTCATAATAGTTATAATTTTTTAATTATTTATTATGTACAAAAAACTGGCCAAGTGCGAGTCGGACTCGCGCACCGAGGGTTCCGTACAAACCTGCAGGAATTCACGGTTTATGCATAAGGTTTATGTTTATGAAATTAAATGTTTTTTTTTTTAATTTTTATATTTGAGTTGACTGAATGAAAGGTAAATTGTGGTTTACGATTTATGACGTATTAAAAAAAAACTACTTACTAGATCTCGTTCAAACCAATTTTCGGTGGAAGTTTACATGGTAATGTACATCATATATTTTTTTTTTAGTTTTATCATTCCCTTATTTTAGAAGTTACGGGGGGGGGGGGGGGACACATATTTTACCACTTTGGAAGTGTCTCTCGCGCAAACTATTCAGTTTAGAAAAAAATGATATTAGAAACCTCAATATCATTTTTGAAGACCTATCCATAGATACCCCACACGTATGGGTTAGATGAAATTTTTTTTTTTGAGTTTCAGTTCTATGTATGGGGAACCACAAATATTATTGTTTAAAAAAAAATGATATTAGAAACCTCAATATCATTTTTGAACACCTATCCATAGATACCCCACACGTATGGGTTTGATGAAAAAAAAATTTTTGAGTTTCAGTTCTATGTATGGGGAACCCCAAATATTATTGTTTTTTTTTTCTATTTTTGTGTGAAAATCTTAATGCGGTTTACAGAATACATCTACTTACCAAGTTTCAACAGCATAGCTCTTATATTTTTAGAAAAAAATGGCTGTGACATACTCGGACAGACAGACAGACAGACATGACGAATCTATTATATAAGGGTTCCGTTTTTTGCCATTTGGCAACGGAACCCTAAAAACCTGTATACACTCAACAAAAATATTCTCTCTCTCTCCCTATCTCCTTCTCTCTCCCTCTCTCTCTCTACCTCGCTTTCTCTCTCCATCTCTCTCTCCCTCTCCCTCTCCCTCTCTCTCTCTCCCTCTCCCCCTCTCCCCTCTCTCGCCCTCCCCCCTCTCTCCCCCTGCCCCCTCTCACCCTCTCTCTCCCCCTCCCCCCCTCTCCCCCTCTCCCGCTCTCCCCCTCTCCCCCTATCTCCCTCTCTCCCTCTCTACTCACAACAAAAAAAAACAACAACATAGAAAATATATACGGTCGAATTGAGAAACCTCGTCCTTTTTTTGAAGTCGGTTAAAGCATGTCGTGACAACTTTTCGTAAGAATTTTTTCCGTCTAGCCCCCTTTCACAACGCGCGATAAGGAACTTCGTTCCAAAAATATTTACCTATAGAACACTTCTTATTATTTTTCATAGCTGGGCATTAACTCGTTAATCCGTTAATCGTTAATTAACGAAGTTAACATTTTGATTAACGGATTAACTTTTAAGTTAACTTTTAAAAATGTTAACGGACACGTTAACTTCCGTTAAATATGCAGAAGTCCGTTAATCGTTAATCCAATGCCTACTATTTACCGCACAGCACCGCGGCGCGGCGCGAAAATCAGGTTCAGACAAGTATGAAACGACAAGTGCCGGGTGGCGCGTGGCAGCGAGTGAAACAAAAACAAAACTAGATATATTTTGCCGGGGCGTTTGAGTGAGAAACGAACTGCGAAGAGATGTGTTTCGTTTAATCATTCCATTATTTAGCGCCGGTGCTTAGAGTGACGAGTGTTTGACGTCTGTTTTCCACGGGTAAAGATATTTTAACACCAAAACGAGCCTCGCTTTCCGACGTGAACTTCAACATGTTAATGTTCATAAAGGGGAATATGCACCTTATGCCCGACGATTAAATCACACATTTGAATTATACAAGTATTTTGTTTTGTTCCTAACCTGTTAACTTCCAGAACCTAAACCAACAGGTTTTATTAGTTCAATAGCGCAACGATATAAAAATGCAATTTTACACATATTAAGGGATTAACGATTAACGGTAACTTGCGTTAATTCTTCCGAAATGTAACGCTTTAACGTTTAACGACGCTAACTTTTTTTGTAGCGGATTAACGATTAACGAAGTTAACTATTTGATTAACGGTGCCCATCTATGTTATTTTTGCAAAACTTTCTGAGTGTCCCATGTATATAGCAGACATGGGTGTTCTAAATTTTAGGTGACACGTATGTTTGAAAGTAAAGTAAATACACATTATGCGTCTAAGAACCCTTCCGCGCCTTACAAAACAGCTCATGACCTTATTACAGCATAAAAAACATTGCTTGAAAACCAACTTTTGAATAAAAATAAAACCTCTCAAAAGGTACGGTTCCCAGACGGACCCCGTTTTGCGTCGGGGATTAAAAACGGCTTTGGCAGGGCGTGTGCCGAGCGGCTGCATCCCGTGTGTATGCCGCAGCCGCGCCCCCGCGCGTTTTCAGCGCGCCCTGCTGCCTTAGGTATTCAGGTGGCGCGCTGACGAATCGTGTTAAACGTGAGTAACGTGTAAAATGTATGAAAAATAGCCTAAAATAGCAGGGACAGACGTAAAATGGCGAATTATGCGAGTTCTATTGGATACACGCCATGTTTTCGCAGCTCATTGAGCGCTACACTATAGTCTTCTCTGAGCTTCTTCCAAAACAATTCCAAAAGCAGAGTAATGCTACAACTTTACTTTAGGGGGCAGCATTCTATATCTACACTAATATTTTAAAGGGGAAACATTGATTATTTGATATGGAAAACTTCATATTCAATTTTAAAATTTCTTTAATTCTTGGAAAGCTACATCAGTCCGCAGTAACATGAGCTATAAATGACGACGCTATAAGTGACGTGTTCTTGAGTGGAGACCGCGAATCGGCAAACGTGAGGTATGATGCCCTCAGGCTAGGTTGAGCGACGATCTTCGCAGGGTGGCTTGGCTAGTGACAGCTGGATGAGAGTTGCCGAGAATCGAGATGAATGGCGTGCAATTGGAGAGGCCTATGTCCAACAGTGGACTGCTATAGGCTGATGATGATGATGAGCTATAAATTTCAGGCGGAGGAAGTCTTGGGCGAAGTGTTAGTTATTTATAAAATGTGAGCTTAGTAATGGACCTCGTTCCTTGTAACCAGTCTGTCCTGCTTCTGAGTCTTCTCTCAGGTGCCCAACACCTGAAGGCACTGCACTTTGTGCGCTACCTAATCCGCGCGACTAGCACTATAAATAGTAACATTTATGAGAATATTCTTTCGTCGGTAGTGTCGGTACCCATACCGCCGAAAAAAACGGCCCTCGCAATAAAAGCGTTCATTTTGACCATTCGACGATATCCATTGTACGTTATTTTATTACCTACGAATACGAATTTTTCAAGCTACAATGGATTAATTTGTTGTATTGTCTAAAAAGTCTAGATGAACGGGATTATCATGCCGAAGACGAATCCAACAGTATATAAGTCAAAGTCAAAATAAATTATGTGGCAGAAATACGGTGCATATTTAGGCAAGCCCATATAACTTTGTACATTACGCGAAATATCGGCTCTGTTTGACAAGAATACCACTACCACACATTTTGTATGGACCGTAGAATATATAATAAATTAGGAATGAGTCTGGTGGCAGTTTTCCTGGACATATCAGCTGCATATGATTCGGTCCTCCTCCCTGTTCTCAGGCAAAAGCTGCACGAGCTGAGAATCCCGGCTAGGATTTGTCGTATCATTGGTAGCATCTTTGCCGATCGCGTCTTCCAATTAAGAATCCCTGGGATCGACTCTGAACAAAGAATAGTATGGAGAGGCTTACCTCAAGGATCTGTTTTGAGTCCTGGGGGACTATTATCTGATTATTTTGACTGGCCTGTTAGTCTAATGGTTAGTGACCCTGACTGCTATGACTGAGGTTGTGGGTTCGATTCCCACCCAGGACAAATCTTTGTGTGATGAGCACAATCATTTGTTCTGTGTCTGGGTGTAATTTATCTATATTATGTATGTATTTAGAAATATATATATATATATATATATGTTTATCAGTTGTCTGGTTACCATAGTACAGGATCTGCCTAGTTTGGGATCAGATAACGTTGTGTTGGTTGTCCTAAGATATTTATTATTTAATTTTATTTAAATTGTAGAATATATTATATACAGCGAATTTGGCCTCGTCTCTAAATTATGATTGCAAAATCCTTCAGTATGCTGATGATATTGCTTTACTGGTCACTGGCAATTCCATCCAGGATGCCGCTCTATCAACGAATGTCTCTTTATCCTCACTAAACGAATGGCTCCTTGATCACGGGTTATCTCCAAAGAGTACAGTTCCGTTTCCCAAGCAGATATAAATTGATAAAAACTGAGATAAAATACTTAAGTGTTCTTATCATCTGTCTAGCCTTTTCCCAACTATGTTTGGGTCGAATTTCAGTCAAACCAGATGAGGCTGAATGCCAGTATTGTACATGTACATGGAGTGACTGCGTATCTGACACCCCTTAATAAGACTGGTTGTCAGAATTTCTAACGAACCGTAACGATTAAGGATTCATGAATGACAGCCGGGACCAATGGCCTGTCGTGCTTTCCAAGACTTGGTCTTGGTAAGTAAAGATCACACATCCACGGAACAACCGCGGCAAGCGTAGCTTAACCTGTTAGATCGACCCGTACGGCTATTATTATGTAACCACAGGTCTACTTATACCTTAGGTACAGGAAATGCTCGTTTATTTAAAAAAAAAAAAAACTACATTTTAGGCTAAAAATCTGCCTTAGTAACTGTCGTTTGAAATTAATAATAATAATTGATTTATTAATGGTCATTAGTGACCTTGTTGGTGATGTTCTTCAGAAAGGTCAGGTGAGTAGTACTCGCAACCGGCGTGTGTGTATGACTAGATGTGTAAAACTTAACGAGGCAAAAGGAGTATGTAAGGAGGAGGCGTAGGAGGTGCAGGTGGCGTTCCGTGGTTTCTGCATACGCCCTTGGAAAAAACACGTGAGTTTTTGTATGTAGGTAATGTAATTTCAAGTTACAAACATCAGTATAGCCCTGGTTCATGTACTAAGACTTCCTGTATGTGTTTTGAACGGGACTCTCCCTTTTTTTAGTTACGAGTCCCGGTGACCTCGAAATGATCTCTGGGACGCGAAATTATCCCGTTTTCTGAAACCGCGCAAAAATTTGAGCAGTCGGTTTATATTAGGTACATCTATATTTGCTCCGCATCTTTATTACAGTCTTTTCCGCCTCCTTTCATCATTTCATTTAGTCATCTCATCATTTCATTTACTCATCTCCGCATCTTTATTACATTTTTATTACAGTCAGTTATTGACTGTAATTCAGATGCAGAAGTTTGTGACGAATTTTCATTAATTTGTAACTACATTACATCGCATAAACTTACCAAATGGAATAATCTAATTTTTTTGTTTTGTTTCTACGGAAAACCCGTTGGGTGGAAGTATTCTAACACTTTCAAGCCAACAAACTTCAGCATGAATACTTTTCTATTTTAATTGAATATATTTTGTTTGCCTGCTACAAATGCGCCATTAGAAAGAGTATTTTCTATGATGAACAAATTGTGGACAGTTGAGAACACCCAGTTGCAATTTTCAGTTCTAAAGGCGATGTTGATAATTAAGGTGAATGTAAAAAAAAACATGCCAAGAGTTTCATTTTTACTTAAAATCATCACCAGCTATAATAAAGCTTTGTTACTTTGATAAATATAAATATAACTAAACGTTTCGGGTATCTTCATTTTTTTTATTCGTAACTTTTAAGCTAACTGATGTTTTTGAATATATAACTTTTAAAATGTGTTTTTTTTTTTTCAATGATCACCTGCTAATTGACCTAAATAAACCAATGTCTCGTTTTGAGCCAAACAATAAATGGTCACATTATGTATGTGTATCACAAGAGCAAGAATTTTCTGAAATATCGTCGTGCTGTCCTCTACGCTGCTACCTACGACAACGTGGAACTAAAACAGTAATGTCCCAACTTTTTTTTTGTGTTTTTTTTGTGTTCGTCTGAACAAGAACTATCCGTATGGAATTCTATCAAACGAAATCAGCCTTAGCTAGAGATATAATCTTCGTAAAACTTTAAAAAGAAAGATACAGCACTGAAGCACTCACTAAATTAAAATTATTTAATTTATTCAATTCAATATTGTACCTTCAATGATTTTTTAGAATGAGGACTCCGACATTCTGCTTTTAAAATTCCCGCCTAATATTCGAATTCGAGGAATACAAAAGCAGAGTTGCCATTACAAAATATTTCTTTGAAAATAAATAAATTCCACAATTTACCGTGGTTCGTAACTAAAATTAGTACAGCTTTGCATTGTCAGTTATTTTTAATTTAATGTGTAATGTTCAAACTAAAATTTCATAATTTGTTTGATTGAAATTACATGTATGGAGATTACAATGATAAATACGTGCAAGCTGAGAAAATAACGTGTAGTTCGTCTGCATATCAAAATCAAAATCAAAATCAAAAGTCATTTATTCAAATTAGGCTGAGGATCAGCACTTTTCGAACGTCAAAATTACAAAAGACAGTCCCCCCAAAACGCCCACCCGTCGCGCACTTCCTAGTGCTTTAGCTGGGAAGAAGAAGTGGCCAACAAACTCCCGGAATAAATAATATAGAATTCGGATGACTGTTACAGAAATATTAGATAGAATAGTAAGTATAATCTCGACATAACATCCTGAGAAAGGCAAAGGACATATTAAATGCGGCGTTCTGTGATGAAATTCAAAGTTTGGCAACACTTATAAACACTGTCAAAACTCGATCGAAAACAATTTTACGTAAAAATTAAAAACTCTTTTTGTCAAAAACATAATTATGACAATTTAGTTTGATATTGTTTATTGCAAATTAAAAATACTACAATGTATTTAAAAACTTTGGAGCAAATTAATAATATCAGTACAGCATTGTGAACTTTTGAAATGGTATATAATTTTATAATTATGGACATCGTATGATTTGAGATTCAAAATTCCCGCCTTAACCTAAAGTAGCGTACGTGAAGTATTTTTTTCATTTTTCGATTTAATTATGGCGGACCGCAGTTCTGTGGGTGAAAGAAGTTCATGATCATTTAGTGTGAGTGCATACAAGTTGTTTAACGTTCATGTGATAGTTAAAATTCATCCGCACCGCAAGGGTGTATGCCTGGGTGGGCGGAAACAAGATATGGCGGAGAACAGAGGTTCGGACAACGTCGTTATGCCGGACATTACCGAAGTTTCCGAAGCCGATCCCCTGTCGGTGGGACCCGATCACGATGCCGACCGATCTGATCGCGGAGCTGTTTTGTCGGCAATCAAAAATACAAGATTGTCTAGTGATTCTAATGGCGTGGTCACGGTGCCAGTGTCTCTACCGGTCGGCACACTTATTACTGGGACGACATTTAACGTAATCACGTCAGATCAGCTGCCGCATTTCAAGCCCATGATATGTGTTGACAATGGGTTTATATCAGGTGGGCCGGTATCAGACGACATAAAACCGACTCATATTGTGATTCAGAACTCTTCGTCGCCTGCGAATCGGCCGGAGGAAAGCGGCTCGAGTGCATCCAGTGCGCGGCACACGAGTGCTCGATCATGGTCAGAGACTGCAAACATGCCCATACTGCCCATTCGGTGCAAGAATACGCCGGCTGAGCTACATAAACAAAGATTCGGGTCTGGGGGCAGGGGTAGATGTATAAAATATGGAATGGAATGGTACACACCTAGTGAATTTGAGGCCTTATGTGGAAGGGCTTCTAGTAAAGACTGGAAGAGGTCTATTAGGTTTGGTGGGAGAAGTATCCAGGCCCTGATAGATGAGGGGATACTGACCCCTCATGCTACAAGCTGCACTTGTGGGGCATGCTGTGATGATCAGTCAGGTGGGGACTGTGACAGTACTTTATTATGATACAGTAAGTCAGTATTTAGCCAGGCACAAACATACCAAAAGCACATCACTGAATATAGTAGGCAATAGGCATGTAAACATTATGAACAACAGACTGCTAGGCTAAATAAGCTCATTCTTGTGTTGATGATTATGTCAAAACAGACCACTCAGTTATCAAAACTAACAATCATATCAAATAAAAAGATTGTGTGGGTTGTACCTTTCATATCTATGTTAGTCAATGAAACAGGCTTTATTAAAAAGCGATAGTAGAAATATTGGTGAAAGCTTACAGAAAACAATAAACCTGAGAAGCTTATGCATTTAAAAGTGATTATTTAACATTCGATTTATGTAAGCTAACATAGAAAATGAATAATTTTATGATAACACATAGTTTTGGCATGGTATTTATTGAATACTTCACACACAGAAATGTACAGAGGCAGACTTAATGTCGTAAGCATTTTCTACCAGGCCAGCAGCGTTAGCCCGGTGATTGATTTAAACCAATTTGTGTTCTAATCTCACAACATAAATATGAAATTCACCAATTTGTAAAGCTAAATTCTTTGATAATCTTTTTTAGACAAAATGTTTATATAAATCTTTTCCTGGAACTGACTAAGCTTTTCTATTTATAGAGCGCTCACAAGATCAATTTCCAGGAAAAAAGAATGTGAATTTTTAATGTTAACGAGTTTGTATTGAAATCTTTAATTTTTTTTTTTATAAATAGGATAATCATTCTGATTATATGGTACTACATAGTTTTGGCATGGTATGGTGCTGCTGTTGTTATTTTAACAAATTTCTTAAGTATTATCACAACATTTATACAAACTATAATATGTATGAGTATTTCAATTATGAAATTTTAAAAATACAATGCAATGTTACAAATGAGTATACTGTATTATTATCACCTAGCTGAGTATTTGAAAGTTTTTTTTTTCCACTAAACATTAAATGGAATTATATGAAAGTTCTAGTTTAGTGCCAGACGGAATCTTCCCACTACTAGGCATTTGATTACAACTCAGAAATAAATAAGATCATGAAGATTTGTGGACACTAAGGAATCAAAAATCATTATTATTCAGCTGATCCTGTCTCTAAAATTGAACAAATTGAATAGCTAAATTCTCTGAATTAAGTTCTTTAGGTAGCTCTCACAACAGCTATTTCCAAGAAACTCCACGGAGCCAAAAGTGAAAGGATCGTGAATTTGGTGCTGAAAGGGTTTTGAACCCTTTCAACACCAAATTCATGATTGATGAGTTTTTGTAAAAATTCTTTTAAATAATATGTAGAATATACAACATAATCATTCTGTAAAGCTGACTGCTTAAGATGGAAGCCAATATTAACAATATTAATTGAAAATAAATTAGTTTTCGAAAGAAGTAAAATAAGACACAAGTTATGTGTGTGTGCCTTTGCTGCCTTATGATGGTAGGTAATCAGAATCGTGTGCTTTCAAATTATGTGTATGAAAATTATACCTTCTCTAGTTATTTTAGGTCCAGTGGTTTATTACTCAATATTTTAGCAAAAAACCTTAATTGTTAGTGGTCAAAAGTGGGTGAGCAGTATACTGATTAAAATGTTGATTTAATTAACAAAACAAATGCAATCTCATAAGTTTTTACTGTAAAAAAGGTACAAGATTTCAGCTTAACAGACAAATATACTACCAGCTAAATTAGCAGTCTTAATTCACATTAATTTGGCTTCAAAAATATTAGTTTTAATCCTTTCCTATGAAATCAGCTCACCTAATTCAAATTACTATTGTATAATGTTGATATAAAACTATAAAGCTAAATTAAATATCTATCTCAATTTTCACTTACCAGCCATGGGTCCAGTGCGGTTGTTCACACCCTACAAGAGAAGAAGACGCCACAACCAAGATGGAGAAGAGAAGAAGCCAAAACTGAAGAGAGAAGCAAGCATAGGAGATGGAGATGTTGATAATATACACCAGAGCAGCAACAATAGCAACAATTCTAAGGAGGCCTGGCAATCAATTGCTGAAGGCTTGGACACCAACGCTGACTACCAATTATTAGAGAATCCGGACACCAATACTGATTCCATTACAGGTAAGCTTAAATTATAAATGTAAATAATAGGAAATTGATATAAGAGCTGTAGGATTATAAGCCTTATGTCTAAAAAAAATCAAATCAAAAAACATTTATACAAAATAAGGCTCAGCACTTTTCGAACGTCAAAATTACATAAGACAGTGCCCCAAAAGGCCCGCCTCTCACCACTTCTACTAGGAAGTGCGACCAAAAGCGGCCTATATTAGTATTTTACTAAAACACTAGCTTTAGTCTAATATAAGCCACTTTTGGTTAGACTTCTTCACTACTGGAAGACTGACTTGAAATTATTAAGTGGTTCTACATGCTGGAGGATTGTAGACCTTATGTTTTACAAAACTGATGCTTAGACATTAATCTAGGCAAATGACCCGGATAAACATAATTTGGAATAATTACAATTTATTCTTGTTTTTGATTCAAAATCAAAATCTGGAATAAAATACACACATCGGCACAATCTGGGAATATTTAAGTTTCCTATTCATGTATTTAAAGAAACATTCTTCTAAACTACTTTTTATAAAATCCATAGTATTTTGTGGTCAAACCTAATAAAAAAAAAAAAATTGCTTTTATAGTAGAAATGAACTTAAAAATTAAATTGTTATGTATAAAAACCATGTGCAGTCTCCTCCATACAGTGCAATTGATCTGATGGTGTAACTGGTGCTCCAACTGTAATTTCAAAACCAAGTGGCTAATTATGATAACTCAGTGGCTGCAGCAACATAATGTGGCAACCCTGGACTCATTCGCACAGTCCCTAGATTTAAATCGAATTGAGCGCGCGTGAGAAAAGCTCCAATGAAGGGCTTTACAAAATTTTCTCGAAAATCTGGTGATAGACAGTGAACTTTCATGCATATTTATTGGATCTGGGTCCTCATCCCACAAAGAGGATCAATAACCTCATTTTGAGTATGAACAGTCATTGCAAATAAAAAAAACTTTATTGTTTAAAAACTGCTATGTACAGATTGAAATGGCACTAGCCTCCACACTAGGATTCCCTGTGTCGTGGAGGCTAGATGCTTTATTAACGGCCAAGGTGCATTTGTAGATTGTTAATATTTATTTTTTAATTAATGTAATGTTTAATTAATTTGGTTACTTGATGTAATCACCTAAAATAGAAGTATTTATGTTCATTTGTTTTTTTTTGAATATATGAAAAACTAAAATACCGGAAACTATAATGTCATACATATTATATAAAAGTTCAAAATCCATTGCAACTAAAACCCTTGTATAGTTCTTGACTAAACTCCATCTAAAAACCTTTGTATTAAAAACTAGCGACCCGGCTCTGTTTCATATGGTTTTTAAAACGTGATCTAACATTGAGAGTTCTATAATACTTAAACAACATGTTCCTATTAATCTCCACAACTCTAGGATAAATTAAAATAATAAGGAATTAACATTCAAATTATTAAAGATAAAATAAAACTATATTTTTTTTAATATTTATAGGTTTAAATATTTCATTTGAGGCAATTCTTGATACATAAATAAATAAAACTAATAATCCCCCTAAAATGTCTATGTCAACGAATCAATCAGCAGATGGTTTTATTTTAAAATGATTATGACCGCTAGCATCTCCAAAATTGAAACTCAGTCAACAGAATTGAAATGTATCTAATTTTACTATGGGAACGACCGTCAAATTTGTGGGGTTTTAGCGGAAAAGAAGGAACTGTGATGGCATTATCATCAGCATATATTGTTCCCACTGCTGGGACACAGATCTCCTTTCGGTGAGGAGTGGGCCGTAATCCACCACGCGGGCTCAGTGCGGGTTGGTAGATGTCACATGTCTTCGAATTTTTGGTTCCAGGACATGCCAGTTTCCTCACGATGTTTTCCTTTACTGATTTGAGAGCAGTGATGATGAAATTATTTACACAAAGTAAATTGCCTGTCTAGGTTCGAACCCACGACCTACAACTTGTAAGTCGGGGCCGATACAAAAACAAAAAGCCATAAATCACCTTTGAATGCATCATTTTGAAGAGGAGATGCTCAAGTCTATGATGATGAAAATAATATTTAACCTAAATGATAAATTAGAACTTCGCCCACGACTTCGTCCGCGTAGATTTCTTATTTTCCTCTACAAACTTTGACACCCCATAATCCTTCTTTTCGACGTAAAAAAGAACAACTTTATGATTTCATTGTGTAAGTTTCAACTTTATTAACTCAAGGTATATAATTTTTCATACAATCCAATGACCTTTTCACCCTTTTCACACCCTCAAAGGTCGAATTTTCAAAGAGGGTTTCCTAGTGCTTCCCTGCATTATAAACGGTAGCCGTATAAAAAATTTCACGTCCGTAATAAAATCAAATTCAAAGTCGTTTATTCAAATTAGGCTGAGGATCAGAACTTTTCGAACGTCAAAACTACATAAGACAGTCCACCAAAACGCTTGCCCTGCACTACTTGGTGCGTTAGATGGGAAGCAGGAACGCAACAAACTCCCCAGCACCACAGCTATCTGTTTAGTTATATAATCTTGATTCTAAACAATAGTAGGTAGGCAAAGAAATCAACGTTACGCGATCATCATTTCAGCCGAAAGACGTCCACTGCTGGACATAGGCCTCCCCCAAGCACTGCCACTTCTACCTGTTCTGTGCTTCTCGCATCCAACGTATTTCTGCGGCTTTCACCGGGTCATTGGTCCATCTTGTGGGAGGCCTTCCAACGCTCCGTCTTCCAGTATGCGATACTAAATTATAAATTAAATTATTTAACATATATCCATGGGCGTACCCAGGTTCTGGGCCAGGGGGGGGCAAATCAGATTTTTTATAAGCACTTACTATTTTAGAAGTAACTTTCAAGGGTCTTCAGGAAAACAGTTTGTGACGTCTTTCATGAAATAATCGCCCATAGCGTTAACAAATTTTTTATGTACACTGAGCATACAAAGCCTATTTAATCTACTTCAATTATGGTCGATCTTAGCTACGTTTTTACATGTCTAAGTGTGCTGAACCTTTCAAATGTGGCGGTGGAATAAGGTATTAATTGCCAGTAAAATTTCTAGGGCTGTCTTCACCTTCGGGTAAAAAGATTCTGCTATTCAATTATTAACTCTTTTATTCCATTACTTTCAAAGACCTGCTGCTGCTTATTCATTCAAAAAGTGCGCCATAGTTCGGCTTCAGATGTGATCCTTTCTAATTTATAAAATTTTGATACTTCCTCCATACATTTTTGTAATTATGGAACTATAATTTTGATTATCTGAACAATGAAAGAGCAAATGCTGGTGAATGGTTTATGCCGAATCTCGCCTTAAGTGAAGATGATAACGCATCGAGCGACGAACGTAGGCAGCTGTTTGATTTGCCCTCTGTTGTTGGCGGCTTGCTGTCTTAGGTCAACGCAGCTCAAAGTTCAAAGCCGCAGTAATTTCTTCACACGCCTGTGTTCTGCACATTTTATTTTGTCCAGCATTTTAGACTTGGGCGCGCCACTATTGCGGCGGGTAGTTCCCGCTTTGAGGAGTGGCTAGAGAGGCGCCACGGTGTCCAAACCTTCCGCCTTACACAGGTCCTCACTGGACACGGCTGTTTCGGGAGTATGATTGTGTCTATCTGGTTCCTGTCCCGGATATGGTCGGAGGAAACGCCCTCGTGTTATCACTGCGTGGATCTCCTGTAGGACACGATGGAGAATACGGTGGAGGTGTGCCCTGCCTGAGCGGAGCACCACCGGGTCCTCGTGGAGGCGATCGGCGGCGGCGACCTCTCGCGTCCGGCCCTGGTGCAGGCCATGGTATGGAGCTAGAGGGCATGGGAAGCCATCACCTCTTTCTGCATAGTAGTAATGCTCGCGAAGGTGGAGGCGGAGCGCATGAGGGAGAGGCAGTCTCTGCGCCCTCACGCCCCTAGCCACCGCAGGAAGAGACGCCCCGAATGTCGGGAGTAGACTCCAGACTCCCGGCCACCGTAGGCGCGGGCTTGTGGACGGCTAGCAATGGGTAGCTCGCCGCCCGGTAAGGACCCGTGTCGACGGCGCGTTGTGTACTACGCGCCCCTCAAAGAGATATCAGCAACACTGAAAGGGTCCGCTAGGACCACGGAATTGTTTGAAAGAGTTACTGTTGCCTTGGCATATGCAACTGAAGGAACCCGGGTGGGTTTTAGTTAATAAACGTTTGACACGCCCTTCCGCTCCACCTAGAGCGGCAGGGAATTGTATTTGTTAACCGACTTCAAAAAAGATGGTGGTTAAAGAACCAAGAAACAAAGTGGAACAAAGGTTCCACTTTGTTTTTTATTTCTAACTGATTTTAAAAAAATAGATAGATTATGCTTCAAGGTGCGAAAGGTCGATAAAATATATGGGACCACCATATAAATTTTATCGACTTTGCTTTGATAGTTTTTGCGTTGGCTTCGATAATACGTATTTGATCCACTTTGTTCAGCGTCATGATATTGTAATACTTCCTGTCACTGCTATTGACTTGCCGACTTCCGAAATTAAAGTTATTTTTGCTTGCAACGCTGCTAGCGAGTAGGTAGAAAGGGCGCATCGCACGATTTTAACATGCTTATATTAGTTTCATACGTATGTTAGTATGTGCGTATGTAACGGAAACTTTGAACATGATTTTGACCCCTTTTAAAATGTCGGATTAACTCAAAATTTGGCATACGTATCAATGACCTATGATAATACATTTTTTTTTAAATTCGTGCCATTTTCCTTGCCGGGGTTACTAGGATAGCAAAAAAATCGTCTTCGAAAACTACACTGACATACGTCAGAAAATTCGAAACACCCTAAAAAAATTGAAAATAAATAATAGTTGAAAAAACCACGCTTGCTTATATAAACTTTTTTAAAGTTTTATATTGTATTATGTATACAAATATCAAAAAGTTATTTTTCTTCATTTTTATCGACAAAAGTAAATAGTAGGGACGTTAACAAACTCCAGGGGGGGGCAGCTGCCCCCCTCTGCCCCCCCCTGGGTACGCCCATGCATACATCCAAAATAAAAGCCTCCTAGCATAAACGGCATGAAAGTTACACGTCCATCATATGTATTTTATATTAAAAAGAAGATGCGATTAGCTTTTCCATCTGCTTTCTAAAAAGAAAGCTTAAAACAAAGTCAGAAATCACATTCTCTTTTAAAATCCAGGCATAATCTTGGTCAGCTCACGTGAGGACATATAGATGCTTATCTTAATGATTTGTTGAGTAAGATACCAACAGATATGAGTGGACCTGTCCAGTCAGTGCAAGCATTTGTCAGTTATCATGCAGCTCAACCCTATAGGAGCTCAACGATGCTACGAACAATACCAAAACAGGGGCCATCATTAAAACTAACTGAAAAGAAGGAAAAAAAAAACAATAGACCCACATTTAGTCCTCTCGTTCACAATAATTGTTTTTGTTATTATAGCTATGGAATGGCAATTATTATCTGAGATTATGAATTCAAGTACCAATAGTTTGCAATAGCCGTTACTTAGGAAATGTGTGAGAAAATAAGCACAGCGTTGCTTTCATTTCCAGATAGCATACCAGCCAATGTTAAACGGGGTGAATCATTGTTCTCATGACATTTTAATTCACCCCAATTAAATCTGGATGCATACAAAATTTCGAAAGGGATTTAAGTGGCCGTTACGAAATCATTTAGAGAGTGTAACTCTCGAGAAAACGAGATTAAGGTAATTCTGAAAGATTAATTACTCCTGATTCATTTTAATATTTGGATTTTTTTTTCGGGAATTTCTTTTGTTAAAATTTTATTAACGAGAGTTCTGAGTATCCGAAATCCGGCCTTATTTTAAATCGACACGTTAAGGATAAGAATCCATTACTTATATCTATGACATTACTTTTTGTAACAATTTATTATGAAAGAGTGGATTCCGATGATAACTTTGACTAATATTCTAAAAGGCATGGTTAATTCAAAACTTGAGATCAACGTGTTTTGCTGACTATACTTACTTCCAATGAATGTATTTTCCTAATGAATACTTTCCTTTGTATTGTTTAGGATGGAAAGAAATAAAAGGGTCCATCATGTATGTTTCATATAGTTTCCTTCCCCATATGTTCGTCCATGTAAGTACCGTTCATTCAAAATGTTATATAAGAATAGAGAATAACTATGCCGCCGAATAACAAAACTGGCCAAGTGCGAGTCGGACTCGCGCACCGAGGGTTCCGTACAAACCTGCAGGAATTCACGGTTTATGCATAAGGTTTATGTTTATGAAATTAAATGATTTTTTTAAATTTTTATATTTGTAATGTTACATACATTACAAATATAAAATTTTAATGTACATCATATATTTTTTTTAGTTTTATCATTCCCTTATTTTAGAAGTTACGGGCGGGGGGGGGGGGGGGGGGACGGACACACACATTTTACCACTTTGGAAGTGTCTCTCGCGCAAACTATTCGGTTTAGAAAAAACCGGCCAAGTGCGAGTCGGACTCGCGCACCGAGGGTTCCGTACAAACCTGTAGGTATATAAGTAAAAGTTCACCCATCACTACAATCGAGTCGTAGTTCTGTTCTTTTCTTGGCTTGGTTTTATTTCTGTCTGTGTTTTGTTCTGTTTATTATATGATGTAATTAAAAATTTACGGTTTTCGCAATTTTTCCTTTATCTGTGCTATAAGACGTTGCTTCGTACCAAATTTCAATTTTCTAGACCGACTGGAAGTACCCTTTAGGTTTTGATTCCCTTGCGAGTTTCGAAAATTTGCGGAAATTTGCGGCATAAACGGCTATATCTTTTGATTACGTTAGCTTAAAAGTTTGATTTTTTCACAGCTCCAAGAGACAGTAGACTTGAGTATTCGATACAAATTTCAGCTTGATATCTCCACGCGTTCCTGAGAAAAAGGGTCTTGACAGACGGACGGACGGACGGACGGACGGACGGACGGACGGACGGACGGACGGACAACAAAGTGATCCTATAAGGGTTCCGCTTTTTCCTTTTGCGGTGCGGAACCCTAAAAAACCGGCCAAGTGCGAGTAGGACTCGCGCACCGAGGGTTCCGTACAAACCTGTAGGTATAAAGTTTAAAATTTAAAAAAAGTATTTTCATTATATGATGTAACAAAAAATTTACTGTTTTCGCAATTTTTCCTTTATCTGTGCTATAAGACGTTGCTTCGTACCAAATTTCAAAATTCTAGATCGGCTGGAAGTACCCTTTAGGTTTTGATTCCCTTGTGAGTTTCGAAAATTTGCGGAAATTTGCGGCATAAACGGCAATATCTTTTGACTGCGTTAGCTAAAAAGTTTGATTTTTTCACAGCTCTAAGGGACAGTAGATTTGAGTATTTGATATAAATTTCAACTTGATACCTCCACGCGTTCCTGAGAAAAAGGGTCTTGACAGACGGACGGGCGGACGGACGGACGGACGGACAACAAGGTGATCCTATAAGGGTTCCGCTTTTTCCTTTTGAGGTGCGGAACCCTAAAAATGATATTAGAAACCTCAATATCATTTTTGAAGACCTATCCATAGATACACCACACGTATGGGTTTGATGAAAAAAAAATTTTTAGTTTCAGTTGTAGTATTATGGGGAACCCCAAATATTATTGTTTTTTTTCTATTTTTGTGTGAAAATCTTAATGCGGATTACAAAATACATCTACTTACCAAGTTTCAACAGCATAGCTCTTATAGTTTCGGAAAAAAATGGCTGTGACATACTCGGACACATAGACAGACAGACATGACGAATCTATAAGGGTTCCGTTTTTTGCCATTTGGCAACGGAACCCTAAAAAGGGGCTGTTTGGAAATATTACGCGTCCTATTGTTGTTACATACTCAGGGGTCTTTTTTTTTGAAGGGGTTGAGAGAGATCGGGTACATTGTGTGGGAAGTGGTCTATGCAACAATAGAGTAGTTAGGGGTTGACGAAAACTTAGCACATTTGTATGGGATGTGGTCTATGAACGAGCAAATGTAGTTTATATTATGTATTTATGAATCGAAATGAGTGTTATTGTGGCATAAAAAATAATGTCCACAATGCTGGGCAGAGCAGCAGGGTAGAGTAGGAGTGGTTCGTGGCTAAATAATAAAAGCCGCACGGGTTGTTCGAAGGTTATGCTACATGTGCCGCGGTAGGTTCAAAGGATGGGATCCATTACGTTACGGGTATCAGAAGCCCTTAAGTCTGAGAACAAATCTCATCGTATTACCCTGTAACAGGGTTGTGGAGGTCAGATTCAGTAAGAATGGAAGCTGACCCTAATATAGTTGGGAAAAGGCTAGTAATATGTTTTTTTCTAGTCAGAGCTTATAAATATCTCTAAAAAAAAAGGTAAATGTTTATTTCTCAAAAAACATTCACAAGGTTTTGGTACTCAGTTATACAATATTCATTAATGTTTACAATTAGGTACGGAAACTGATACCCAAACTAAGGCAGGGCTTGTATTTTGGGAGTCAGTCCTTAATCTCTAGCTTATAAAAGCGCACACTGAAATATATAAAGTTTTGGTACTTGTAGCACAAATTTCAGCTGCTAGTGACATAAAACGGGGGACTGAACGATACTTATAGCTAAAACGAATTTTGTTAAATAAGTTAAGGTATTTTTTACTTAACCGTTTCAGTTAACTAAAATTAAACAAGTTTTGTAGTGTTAACAAAACCGTTCACTTTTCGATAGCTTCACAAAAAAAAAACACAAAATATTTTTATTTCACATAAACCTACATGGGCACTTTTGAAACGTTATTTGTAGTGCACGGTTCGAATTTGTTGATTCCGATGGAGAAGAGCTGGAAAGAAAATTCATGATTGTGTACTTTAAAAAAAAAAATATTTACAGAAATTTAAATAGTGAACTACTATTTCTGTAAAGTTATTTTTTATAACTTAGTGCAGTTTTAACTGCTAATTTGTTTAATTACAAAAATCTAAACTCGCATTTTATTGACACACAAACAGTACATGTAGTTGTGAGGAAACAGTTTATCTCATCACAGTCCATTCATCGTTTCTTTGGTACATTAAACCCATCGACATTCATACTCAAAACTTTCCTCGCGACATTTTCCTCATTTATTTATACAGGATCAGATTTTATCCAGTGCGCAAACTGTAACCATGAATTCAGCATATCATTCTAGAACCCCCAGCGTTGAAAATTTTTGTCAGTTATACAAAAAAATATCAGCTGGTCCATACATTTTGACCCCGTAGGTATTGCATTTTTCTATGAAACAGCTGATTTTGTTTTGTAAAAAACTTTTTAACAAAAAATTTAACCGCCGAAAAAATAGAAAAGCAAAAAATAATAAACCTTAAAATTATAGGTAACTAGCTGACCCGACAGACGTTGTCCTGTCTCTTTGATATTTGAGCACGCATTCTGTCAATTCTATGTCAAATGTCATAATGTTACAATAAAAAAGTTTATATTGTCCTATTATATGGTTGTTAAGTATTCTTAAATAAGTGTTCTTAAATTTTCTAATTTTCCGGGCAATTTTTTAATTTTTTTCTTTCATAAGAACCTTCTCCTGACAATTACAAACACAACAACAACAAAAAAAGTGAAATCGGTCCAGCCGTTCACGCGTGATGTCGTGACCAAGGGAAATAGGGATTCATTTTTATATATATAGATTACGTAATATTTAGTTATAATTTACGCACCGGATAAAAACTTATCCTGTATATCGTAAACCCACATTTCGTTAATTGTCTTGTAAGTCCCATGTAATAGTTGGCGAGCCTATTGCCACCAACCGGGCACAAATCCAGACTCTGGGCTGCTACTGAGAATTACTAGATAGAACAACCCAATAAAACTTTGCCCGACCTGGGAATCGAATCCAGGACCGTATGCTCAGCATTAGTGCTTGCGACCACTATGTCAACGAGGCAGTCAATAATATACAATTAATTTAGCCATCAGAGAACTTAACAGTAATTTTGATGTACTGGCTTGAACTGTCACCTTCAAGTCCACGTGTTTGGCTTACAAACTTCATGAAGTCATATGTGTCAAGCTACATAATTATTACTTAGGTCTAGGTAAACCATTTTGATCTGAAATGCCCAAAAACGAGTAAATATTATCTTAACTGACTGATTTAAAAAGTATTTTTTTTTGCTTTTAGTAGGTATTTTTTAATGTATTTTGATTTTAATTTTATAGCATAGTGCAAATTTGTATCATTTTCTTATTTTTATGAGGCATGCAGTGCTAACCTATAATAAACTGTAATATTTTACGTGTGTATACAGTTGTTGATTGGCGAAAATAAATAAATAAATTAACAAAGTGTGCGCGCAACTCTACTAGTGGCTAATATATTGCTATATTATACTAGAAGAGATACAAGATCGACTCTTCCCTCTAAGATTACACGACTCGCATCCCATTTGGAAACCAAACAATTGATGAACTAGTTGTATTTAAGTCATTATAATAATAGGGTATTTTCCGTTTTTTTAAAAACAGTTTCTTTTTGAAGACTGGGAAGAAATATTCAACAGAAAAATAAAATTTATCTTATCAATGTCCATTTTACGCGTTAGAAGTGAAAAAAATCTAATTTGTTTTAATGGTTTTGAATTTACCGCCAAAACGCTCGGTGCGCTGACGTTTACCGTGTGACGTAACTTTTGTGTGTATTGAATTTTGACTTAGAGGTATGTGATCTGTGCTCGATCTGTAAATCTCGGAGTGGATTTAGGGTATATTTAGGATTTTTGGAATGGATTAATGGAAATACAATGGAAGCTGGTTTTATAAAAGCCGATAGTGCAAATCTGCCCACAGTAGATGTTTTTATAGTTGGAAATTTCTTTGCAAACAACCCCGATTTTTGTGCTACGGAGTAGGTATTTATAGTTTATGTGGCGCATTTTTAAAAGTATTTGTACACAGAGGCACCACACACCAGTAATAACATTTTCTATCCATTTGAGATACGAAATTGCTTGATCGAAATACTGTTCACAACGTGTTTACACAAAGATGACGTCACGTTATCGTACGGAGCGTTTTGGCGGTAAATTTAAAACCATTGAAAATGAATTAGATTTTAATCACTTCTAATGCAGAAAATGGAGATTAATTACAAAAAAAATATTGTTCTGTTAAATATTCCTTCACAGTCTTCAAAATTAAATAGTTTTAAAAAAAGTGGAAAATACCCTATTCAAATAATTACGTGTTACGGTCGTGAATCAGATTTTATTCAACATACAACGTGACACGGAACCGCAAATTGCCAAAAATTTAAAGAAAATTTGAATTTAGCGGGCTACCCCAGCTGGCGCTTAAGACTTTCTTAGGTTTAGAGAAGGAGACTATTAAAAATAGGGTCTTAGAAAGTTCAGTCAGTCAAGTCACGAGTTACGGTATGTTTAGAAATCATGGTTCCAAGTGTTTAAATAAACTCTGAGGTATAAAGAATAAGTCAATTAAAGCGAAAATTAAAAAAATGTGCTTATATGCGCCCAAGTAATCGAACGCGAAGAGCAAAATATATTTGTTACAGCCCATGCGAAAAAATAAGCGTGAAAGTCTGACAACCAAAATACACGAGACAACCGTTTCCCCCTTGGTACTAACCAAGAGGTACCGTGTTACCTAGTAACGGGGTTGTGAAGGTCAGACAGGCAGTCGCTTCATATAAAATACTGGTATTCAGCTGCATTCGGTTAGACTGGAAGCTGATCCCAACATAGTAGGAGGGAACAGGCCAGGCAAATGAATCTGATTTGGATAAAATAAGTCCAAAATCAAACTAGTCGTATCAAATACAACGCGCATGTCAAAGTTTTTATTGATCGCTGTCTAATTATAGCATTGCCAATTATGAAGAAATCCGGACATCCGGAAATCCGACTCTGCCTCTCCTAGCAAATTCTATTAGGGGACGTTTTCCTTATTTTATTTTTGTTTTCGTTGTTTGCTTTTGCGATCTGTTCGCCTCATTTTGCTTGTTTTTTTTTTTAATGATTTTGTTATTTGCTTTTGCGAATTATTTGCATTGTTTTGCTTGTTTTTTTTATGATTTCGTTATTTGCTTTTGCGAATTATTTGCGTTGTTTTCCTTGTGTTTTTTGTTTAATGGACACTTTCGTGAATTTATCGCATTATCTTAATTAATCAGTTGATCAGTTTACTCTTATAAAAATACCGTTAACAGAGGGGCTAGTTCTCGTAAGGTAAAGAACGTTCGCGTTCTAATGTCGGCTTTATCAAAGATACTTTTTATTTACCTTAATTTTTGACAAGTTTGCGACATTTATTGTCGCTAAGATCGTCGGATAAGCGTTGACAATGTTGAGAGGGGCTTGTGGCTAAGTAATAACAGCCGCACGGGCCGATCCATCAGGTTAAGCTACGCTTGCCGCGGTTGCTTTGTGGATGGGTGACCGTCTTTACATACCAAGACCGTGCCTTGGAAAACATGTTACGCCGTTGTTCCCGGCTGTCATTTGTGGTTCTTTGACAGTTGTTACGGGTCGTCCCGAAACTGACAACCAGTCTTACCAAGGGGTATCGTATTACCCAGTAATTGGATTGTGGACGTCTAGCGTCCTAGCAACACAGAGTATGCGCACTTAGTCGACTTACACACACACAGACGCAATAATATCGCGAGGGGATATTTTCGCGCACTAGGATCTGCTTAACGTCGAAAGTTTGAAGAGTGAGTTTCCTTCAACGCACTGAGATATACTCTGTGGGATTCTCAACTCTCGGTTCAACACTGAGAGTTGAAAATGCAGTGCATGGTAAAATCTCGCCACGATGGATTACTGTTACAAATAGTCGCCTGTAGCTAGGTGCTATTTTTTTTTAAATATTCTACGTACTTATATCGATCATATCTAAGGTATTTTCTAAGAATTATCTTCTGAAACAACATACATTTAATACCATGACTACATACTTGGTAGATCGGAAACTCGACACCAATTAATTATCGGGTTCGTGGATCTTTTACGCCCACATTTTTGTTACTATTAGTATTGTTTCCAACTCGCTCTAGCCTTTTTTTTTTTTGGATGGGAAATCATTAAATGACTTCTCCCGCTCTGGGCGGATTACTGACTAAAACCCACCCGTGTTCCTTCAGTTGCCCATGTGCCAGGGTCACGGTATCTCTTTCGAACAATCTCGCGACCCTGGCAGGCATCGGTCCTAGCAGACCCCTTCAGTGCTGCTGACATCTCTTTGAGGCGCGCGTGGGACACTACGCGCCGTCGACCCGAGCCTGGTCCTTACCGGGCGGCGAGCTACCCATTGCTCGCCGCCCGCAAGCTCGCGCCTACGGGTGGGCGGGAGTACGCTATCGACTCCCGACGCCCGGGACGTCTTCTCCTGCGGCGGCTAGGGACGTGAGGGCGCATAGACTCGCTCTAGCCTTAAGGCATAATTATATTATTAAACTAGCTGTGCCCCACGGCTTCGCCCGCGTGGATATCGGAAATTATAACATGGGAACGTCAAAGAGTAGCCTATGACACTCCTTACAATATCAGCTATATGTTTTTTGATTATTTTTATCGTCTATACTTTCACACACATTTAGTAAAAAGCTGTTATTTTGAGGTTATAAACAGACACTTCCATTTTTATTTATTTGTATAGATTATATATATATATTTATATGCTTATTCAAAACAAGTTTCTTTTGTTTGTAGTTCTTCAATACTGCCCCTGGACGTTTCCCCGTCACTGTTCAAAATATTTTTTTGTAAAGTTCCTATTGTAAACAAAAGCGTGGCCGTTTGCCGATTCATTAGTCTCCCCTACAATACACTCCCGAATTTAATACCGGCATTCAAACGAATCTTTGGGGAGGCTGGGGACTAGTTAATACTACTCTGATTCCGGATCCCTATGTGCTTTCAGCGCCCCTGAATTGTCTGGACCAGTTACATGATTTTGGTCACAGACATGGGTGAGTTAATCTCGATCCAAGGTTAAAGTTACCACGTGTAACCATCGTTTCTACCCTTGCCTCTCATGTCGACTCATTATTTTGGAATCATTTTAACTCATACTTGAAAGGGATTTAATATTGAATGGATGTCAAAAGCTTTGATCGTGTTATTCGAATCCGAAATATGCAAATTAGGGTGTTCTCTTTTGTAGCGAATTCTTTATGGCTGTTGTAATAATCCGGTACAGTACATACATCTGTTGTATTAAAATTACGTAGTACACGGCTACACATCAGGCTAGACGTTTCAGTTTTAGCTGAGCTCGCATTCTATAGAGTTTACGTACAATGAGAAGTCAACATATACTGGAAATGTAAAGCTTGAATTGCGTATAGCGGGTACTATTTTTTTAGATGAGGTTTTTAAGTCTTTTGAATCGACACAATTCGTAGGGTTGGGTTTTCAGCAGCAGCTCGGTGTCTGGATTAATGACGGCAAATAAGCTCGGCTACTATTACATAGTACTTATAAAACTGGTTAAATTGGGACAAAAAATAATGGACATCTGCCTAATCATTCGGGGATTACAGGTGTGACGTCATGTTGAAATTTGACGTTTCGGCGCTAGGCACTATTGGTACGTTTTATCATTAGTACCTAACCTACTTAGGTAATAACGAAAAGTTGTCCTGTTTTTTTAATTGGTGGCACATAAAATTCAAAATATGTTGTATTAATAAACCACGGTGGTTAAAGTACCACTGCTTTTTCAACATTATTTTCTAATACGACTTTAATAAAAAAAATAAAAAAACTGTAGCATATTCTTAAAAGGCAATTTATAAGGCTTCTTCAAGGAAACATTACCAAGCTAAGGGAGTAAGGGTACGTAAATGTCAAATGTATTTTTAGTGACTGCTACTATCGGAAAACTTTTATGAGCTTTTGATATCGTAGACGCAATATAAGACGGAATTAGTACTTGTTTTGACGGATCAATAATTATTTTCGGACGGGCCGGCCAATTATTTTTGGTGATAACGTCTTTTGTGCTGAAATGATAAATGATTCCATTTCTGTAAGTAGGTTTGTACAAACTTTTATACACGTCAATGATATTTTTTGAAAACTAGATGAGGTCGTCGTTCTATCTGACTACTCTGACAAGATAGGCCGAAACAAACTCTGCGGTTACAGTCTTAGAATTTCTAGAAATCTTAAAGTCTTAGGCTTTTTCTAGAACCCTTGAATCTTAGTCTCGATTGAATTTAGTTACTTCTAGGTAAGCATGCGTGATCTACCGCATCACTGACCACCATAGGGGCCGATCGCGGGTCTACCAAATTTAATCAAAGTAAAGATGAATCAAATAGGTATTTTTACAAATGTTAATCGATCAGCCCCATTGGTGTAATGGTCGTTTGTTGTTGATAGGAAAAGATAAGTGTATATTTTACCGGCCAAACCCGATTTTAGGATGAACTAGTTTTGCCTAGGCCAAACTAGTTCTCACTACACGCGATAAGACAAACCATTTTAGACCTATGCAGAAAAACAAAAGAAACAGCATCTACAGCCTACTACAGTAAAAAAGCCGGCCAAGTGCGAGTCGGACTCGCGCACCGAGGGTTCCGTACAAACCTTCAGGTATTCACGGTTTATGCATAAGGTTTATGTTTATGAAATAAAATGTTTTTTTAAAATTTTATATTTGAGTTGACTGAATGAAAGGTAAATTGTGGTTTACGATTTATGACGTATTAAAAAACTAGATCTCGTTCAAACCAATTTTCGGTGGAAGTCTACATGGTAATGTATATCATATATTTTTTTTAGTTTTATCATTCCCTTATTTTAGAAGTTACGGGGGGGACACACATTTTACCACTTTGGAAGTGTCTCTCGCGCAAACTATTCAGTTTAGAAAAAAATGATATTAAAAACCTCAATATAATTTTTGAAAACCTATCCATAGATACTCCACACGTATGGGTTTGATGAAAAAATATTTTTTGAGTTTCAGTTCTATGTATGGGGAACCCCAAATATTTGTTTTTTTTTTTGGCTATTTTTGTGTGAAAATCTTAATGCGGTTGACAGAATACATCTACTTACCAAGTTTAAATAGCACAGCTCTTACAGTTTCGGAAAAAAGTGGCTGGTTGTACTCGGACAGACAGACAGACAGACATGACGAATCTATAAGGGTTCCGTATTTTGCCATTCGGCAACGGAACCCTAAAAAGTAGCGATGTGTTGTCACGTTATCATTCCAATGTGAAACTTTAACCGTTGTAAACTGTTACACATAAACTAGGAGGATAAACGAACTCTTAATTAGCTAATTTAGTTTCAGTTTCTAATTCAGTCAATTTTCAACAAATTAGCTGTACCTAATACCTCATACGGGTATTAAACAAACTCTTAATTTGCTCATTCCGACAAAAATCCTATAAAACATAACTTCTTTCGTGATCTGCTCGACGCCACACATCAAATCATATTTATTAACAGAGTCCTAATATAATCATATTTAATAGAGAGGAGTCCTCGGAAACGGCCGATCGATAAAACATCCCCCCAACTACCCGCGGCCCCCGTATCGGAAAGAGTTTGAATTATGACTCATACAGTCCCATCAAACTGACGCAAACCCTCTATACACGGTGTAATAACAACATTTGCGATGAACACAGCGAAAGCGCTGATTTCTACATACAAAATAGTTTCAGTGCACCCCAGTTCTCCCCTTTCACACATACGTGAACTGAAATAGTGTGCGTCGATGTAGCAACTTAATATTCAAAGAGCGAACTGTGACGAATGATTTTGATCGTTGACTTTTTTTATCGTTTCTAATTGATGTTTAGTTAATTTTTGATTAGATTATATTTTTGTTAGCTAAGATGCTGGAGTTGAAGAGCTCTTTTATTCAAGATATATCGAAAACATATGACTCGGAACTACACTTGTCTCATGAAGCATCACGAAACTAAGTTCGAATACTAATTGTTCTTCAATAACATTATGCCACTATCAGTTGATTAAAACGATTAGCTCATGAAAAACAACTGTTATATTGTATGTTTTTCTTTTACTTCCAGGTGAGCGTCGAAGGCCATTAAAATTTATTGAACTTTAAGAGAAACCTAGCAAAAATATTGTCGAGATCTATTCCTGTAATCGATTTGTGAGTCCCATATACCAATACAATGCAGTGGGTAATAAACTGTATACTAAATTTAATGGTCGATTTTAATTTCCTTCTCCACCAAAATCCCTTGCCTTGTAAAATGAACTATCGTTGTCTGCTACTAAGGCCCCTTTGCTTTGTGGTACAAACGGCGACAAATCAAGCTTTGCATCTCCAGTTTAAGTTGACCTCTCATTGTACGAAATGCCTATACATTGCGAGGTCAACAAAAACTGGAAATATATAGCTTGATATGTAACCGGGTGTACAAGCGGGCAATCCATTTTGAACTTAATTAATCATGAAAATCTCAGTCACTGCAAGAATTTATTGGTGATCTCCTTGCCGGTAGTGCGTGGTAGGTATTTGCAACTCGCGTGCGTGTATGTCCAGATGTGTGAACGTTAGTGAAGCATACAGGAAAAATACCTGAGTTTATATATATAATTGAACTAAAATGCGTCAGTCTTTATAATGAGGTCGTCTGCCTAACCATGACCTTTTATAATTGCTTGCAGGAATCAGTCTTACAGCCTATTATTTACTAAATATATTTCGTTGAAAATATTGTGTAGTATATCTTGTGTTCCTATCTGTTGTGTTTTCAGGTCTACTACAGTGACTTGAGTACCATTAATTATGTAATTAATTTTTTATCATATATTTTACATTTCGTTTTATACAAGAACACAAATTTAACAAAAGAATTCATTCATTTAATCTATCTTAGAGTAAACTCTGAGTAGAAGTATAATAATCATAATAAATATGCCAGCGAAATATCTTGAA
Organism: Aporophyla nigra; assembly: GCA_947507805.1. NCBI lineage: Eukaryota > Metazoa > Arthropoda > Insecta > Lepidoptera > Noctuidae > Aporophyla > Aporophyla nigra. The sequence goes on along the minus strand of OX382291.1, from coordinate 29,841,833 downwards.
AAGAAATTGCATTCTCAATATTAAAGTTCAAGTACCAAGTATAAATATAGTATATTTTTCTTTCGTTCGTGGGCGTATGCCCACAACCGAGGAGATCCTTCATACCTATATAAACGTAAATGTATAGCACGACTACGGGGCGCATATTCTAGAATGTTCAGCCTTTATAATTCCATCTCCCTAGGGGTGAGGGAGGGGTGCTGTGCCCTGCAAACTGCATTGCGCAATCGCGTAGCCGGAACCAGTTCGAGTGTGCTACCTTTAACCTTTAAGTGAAATAAAGGGCACATGGACATGTTCCGTCGTGAATTTATTCATGTTTAAAGGGTTTCTGTATGCAAAATATCTTAAGTTATCATCATCTGCCTAGCCTTTTTTCTTAACTATATTGGGGTCAGCTTCCTAACTAAGTGGATACCTACTGCTGCATAGTAGTGTTTTTCACATGAGAGTGTCTCACATAATGGTTGACTGAATGTCTTTTTTTTTTGTCTATGGGTGGGAAATCATCAAATGACGTCTCCCGCTCTGGGTGACGTCTCCCGCTCTGGGTTATGTGTCTTTACTGCCTCGTTTGTGTAGTGGTTGCAATCGCATGCTGAGGTGCTGGGTTTGATGCTCAGGTCGGGTAAAGAATTATTGGGTTTTTCTATCTAGAATGTCTCAGTAGCAGCTTTGATGGCGATAGGCTGCCTTTTATTACATGGGACTGAAACATTACCGGCGACATGTGGGTATACTATAGGTACACCTCTGTCCGACCCTTCAGGGAAACAAGGCTTGAAGTTATGTTTTACATAATAATTCTTAAGTATAGGTAACGATTTGATTTGGAAAAACACTGTTGTCGTGTCAATAGTTTACAATTTTTATAGTGATCGTTCGGTTAGAGAGTGAAGACTACCCGAACGTAGTATACGTAACATAACTAATGATCAGATTGTAATGTACGTCCACGTCCACTCGAATTATCTTAATTTATAGGGTTCCGTACAAAATGGATAAAGGAACCCTTATGGTGAGACTCAGTCTGTCTGTCCGTCTGTCTGTCACAGCTAGATATTTCAAGAACTACTAACGCTATCAACTTGCAATTTGGAATAGTTTTAGAGCCCATAACTTTTTTGCATATTAAAAATACCGTTCCGCTAAGTTTCTTTTGTCTTTTAAAGGAACTGTTATTCATTTTGGGGATCAGAGAACATGGTAAAAAGAAACCAGTTTTTAAAAAACGTTCCGAAATACGTGGTTTACGATAGTATAGAATTACGACTAACAAAGTATTTTAGATGTGTACCTATCTACTAAATATGGAAGTAGTTTTTTTTTTTCAGAATAGTTTATGAATCATTTTCTAACATTTTGAATACAGGTAACTTTTTATCCTAAAAATACTTAAAACAACATAAATCATAGTCGCAGTTCCGGTATACAGTAAAATCAATCCAAAATAGACGAAGTTCTACTTCCTACGTTCCTACGACTTGAAACGTGACCACAATTTGCTCCCACAAACAGTATTACTAATATTAATATTATAAAATAAACAATGTCTTATACATACTAATAAATATTCAATGTATAATTATGTCAGCGTCAGATTGACGGTATGGCGCGTAGTGTTCCACGCGCGCCTCAAAGAGATGTCAGCAGCAATGTAGGGGTCTGCTAGGACCGATGCCTGCCAGGGTCGCGAGATTGTTCGAAAGAGATACCGTGACTCTGGCACATGGGCAACTGAAGGAACACGGGTGGGTTTTAGTCAGTAAAAGTCTGACACGCCCTCCCGCTCCGCCCAGAGCGGGAGAAGTCATTTGATGACTTCCCATCCAAAAAAAAAAAAAGATTGACGGTATGCGTTAATTCCGGGACATTGTAGAACACGATTAAATGGGTGTTCATCTTGGTCGTTTGACTCATCCATGATTTAATTTAGATTTTTTTTAAACAAGTAATCTTAGCCCAGAATTAGGCCGCGTTAGCCTGGCCTCTAAACATATTTACTTTGAATGGCTCTGATTTCAGTTGTAAATGGAAACTGTCAAATTGTCGAAGATACATTTAATGGTTTCCAAAAGTTCATAAGCATAATAAGCCTGTAACATTACCACTGCTGAGACACAGGCCTCATCTTTGAGAGGGAGTGGCTATAATCAATTACGTGTGCCAAGTGTGAGTCAGTGGTTAGTTACATGTTAAGGCTCGTGCAGACTAGCGCGACGCGACGGTCGCGCGCGATTCGGCTTTTTATTTCCGTAGAACAAATTCTTTTTTTCTTTCACCTTTTTGAGAGCAGTGGTGATGAAGTAAATTGCACAAAGTAATGTCATTGCCTGGGTTCGAACCCATTACCTACGACACGTACGTCGGGCCGTTATCACTAGGCCACCATTGCTCTAGTTCAGTTCAAAAACACCAAAAAAAAATGATGTCAATTTTAGGGCTCCGTACCCAAAGGGTAAAACGGGACCCTATTACTAAGACTCCGCTATCCGTCCGTCTGCCTATCTGTCCGTCTGTCACCAGGCTGTATCTCATGAACCGTGATAGTTAGTTGAAATTTTCACAAATGATGTAAGTACCTATTTCTGTTGCCGCTATAATAACAAATACTACGAAACACAAAAAAAATATACATTTAAGGGGGCTCCCATACAACAAACGTGTTTTTTTTTACTCGATATTATTAACTGCAACAGGTAGACGCTTGAAATATTCACAAAATGTTTAGTTATACATATATTCACTTTAAAAATAAATAATTATAAAGTAAATATAAAAATTACTTCATAAGCACGTCATGTACACATAGTTTGTATATCTTACCCTCAGAAGTTTTAATTTCAAAACACCCAAAAACTGCGTCTAAAATCAATAAATCTTAACACCTAAACCAGTTATGCATTTATTACTGCTTGACACTACACAATGGTTTAGTGAGGACGTCAGCTAACATGGATTCAGTGGGTAAATGTCTCAACTCAAAGTCTTTACTATTCCTTAACACCTCCCTAATATAACGATATATTATATGAATGTGTTTACTGCGTGCGTGGAACATTGGGTCATGACGTCATGAGGCAAAAATATTGTTCGCTAACCATTGATACATACACCATTGATACACGATATAGTATGAACAAAGCCCTCTCCATGTTGTCCATGTGCCGGCCATAGCATTTAAGTTCTGTAGGTCGTGAAGTCGAAATATTAGGGCTTAATTCATACTATCTACAGTTTCTTCGAAATCGTATCAGTGGTTAGCAAAAAGGATGAGACCTCTACTAAGTTCCGTAGAGAACTGCGTGGCCGCGCGGTTTTCCATGTTCCGACCGCGCGGCCATAGCATTTAAGTTCTGTAGGTCGTGAAGTCGAAATATTAGGGCTTAATTCATACTATCTACAGTTTCTTCGAAATCGTATCAGTGGTTCGCAAAAAGAATGAGACCTCTACTAAGCTCCGTTTAAGAGAACTGCGTGGCCGCGTGGTTCTCTATGTTCCGACCGCGCGGCCATGGTTAAACCTTTATAACTTTCTGAATAATGTTTCTACGAATTTGCGACTTTCACTATTAGTGTTTTACAAATTCCTTCGTAATGTTGACGTAGTCGTTTTTCTTCTACGACACCATGTCCGAGCAGTCGAAACGGACACTCAAAAATGTATTTTAACGCTTCACAATGTTTTATTTTCACTAACAGTTTAATGCCAACATTTTTTAATTAAAATCACCCGTCTAGTTGCATCCTAAAAGCGCTTACTAGAATAGGTTGGAGAAAGGAATACAAGGTTGTTTGGTTTGTCTGTGTTGTTTGACGCTAACAGTTTTGGACGGCTGATTCAGACTGAGATTAAAATGAGAACATTTTTCTAAAATCCGGTACCACCCTTTTAGCTGATAGCCTATAAAATGGTTGAAACGGTTACAACATAAGATTAAGGTTTTGTTTTCTTTAAACCTACGTAAGCAAGCCGTTCGTTCATGAGAAGGTGATTTGCAAACCGCACCCACAGGCCCGCGTGCCCGAGAACTTGGCATCAGTTGGCACTGCGCCAATGTTCTACGCGAGGTAGGGAGATGGGAAATCTCCCTTACCTTCATCCCACTTTCAAAACAAATGCAAGTGATTTAGGGTAGAATGAAGAAGACAAGTTGAGACACTAAAAGTAGTATTACCGCGAAATAATAAAATTGAGTGCAACAACTCAATGATTAAAACAAGAAACGAAGAAGTTATAGATTCCTTGACCTAATTTATGACATTATCATAAGGGTGTCACCAGACCACGGTCCATCGACCACCTTGTGAACTATGTCACCTCATGTATCATTAGGTTTAAAACTATATTTTGAAACCTAATAATCTATGTGTGACATATTTTGAGTCGAAGGTCGACCGCGATCGTAATGCCAATATCTGTAACATAACGTTTCAAATCAATGTTCCGTGTGGTGCTGGACGTAAAGAATAGCACCATCCCATTTCTTCCCGTGGGTGTCGTAAGATGCGCCTAAGGGAATTACTAGAGAATGGGCAATACCGTTCCATTCTCTTTGCATTTTACCACCATACTACGATCGCGAACCCGCCTGCCAACCGTGGCGATTATGGCCGGTAGTAGACGTCTTTCGGCTGAATTGATAAGGATAATGATCGACGTTCCAAATCTAGTTGTTATCAAAGTCAACAGAGTACCATAATGCTTTAAATGATAATGTAGAGTTGAATTAAAGTACTCGTATGTTGTACAATAAAAGCAGAATACAATTATTATGTACTTAAGTTCTTTTTTTTAACCAACGAAAAAAAACGGAGGAGGTTATCAATTCAACGCGTATATTTTTTTTTTCTTTGTTTGTTTTTTTTTTATGTATGACCACGCATAACTTTTTACATAGTAGTCCGATTGTGATAATTCTTTTTTTATTCGAAAGGGTATACTCCGAGGGTGGTCCCATATAAATTTGGAAAACAAAATCGAACCCTAAGGGTCGGAAAACAGGGGATGATTGATTGTTCACTCACTGATTGTAATGTTTAACCACGCATAACTTTATACAGAGTAGTCCGATTTTGATAATTCTTTATTCATTGGATAGGGTATACCTTGCCAAGTATTATAAGTACATTAAAGCCACAAAAAAATATAAAATAAAAACTTTTTACCAAAAAATTTAACCGCCGAAAAAACTGAAAAGCAAAAAATAATAAACCTTCAAATTATGAGTCGGCGCTGAAAAATCAATGAACAAAGATCACTCAAAGCGCCGACTCATAATTTTAAGGTTTATTATTTTTTGCTTTTCAGTTTTTTCTATGACACAACCTACGATATAGGTAGACGGATAGTTTCGGGCCCCCACTGGGAGCCTGCGCCAAATAAAATCGTTAGGAGCGCGTGATTATTAAATCGTCTTAATATGAATCCAAAAGCATAAGTGTCTGTGAGTGTTTAAATCGACTACCTAATATCGGCTGTAATCAAAACCTGAAATGTTAACACCTATACAAAATTAATTTCTTTGTTGCCGAGCTAATTTCCGGGCCGACCGGGCGAGTAAAACATAACAGTATGCAACAGTATGTACGGATGCTGTTCGCACTGCGTCATTCATTGCCCACCCTACCCCTTCTCTTCGCAGATTCTGCAGTCTTCGGGGTAAGGGAAGGGTGGCAATATCATACTGCGTTCTGATTCTGCTTCCACAAACTGAGCCCCGGGGTGGGTGCGGCGCTAGTTGGTACTTACCTTATTACTTCAATATTCATTTCACAAGCCTGTTCACGAAATCCTGACTTTCTATACATAAATTTGCCTATTCGCGTAGACAGAGAAAATAATATCAGTATGATCCTAGTTGTGAATAAATTCTATTTATGTACATCAAAAAAAAAAAAAAACATCTCAAGAACACATACGTTCGTGAGCCAAGTTTCACGTCATTATGGTGAGCACGTTGCGCTGGCTGGAACCTGTTGCTACGAAAATTCAAGGTCCCGTTAACCCAGGCAGTCGCCAGTCCTCCATGACGTAGGCTATAAATTATGTTAAGCGCACCTACAGCCCCGCGGGAACTTGGCATCAGTTGGCGTCGCGCCAATGTTCTACTGGGATGGAATTCGCTTTTCCCTTTCGAAAAAGGTTAAACACTTGTCTGACATTGGTCTTGTGGCTATGAAGTAATACTCGCATGGGTCTATCGACCAGATTAAGCTATCTTGTCTATATATGCCCTTGTATCTTTACATACCGAGACTACTCCATATCTCGGAATGCACGTTAAGCCATTGGTAGTTTTCGGCTGTCATCTTTGACAGTCGTTACGGGACTTGAGGAGCCCGAAAGTCTGACTACCAGTCTTACCAAGGCTTAATTGTCCAGTAATTGCGCTGTAGAGATCAGATAGACAGTCGCTCCATGTAAAATACTGGTATTCAGCTGCTTCCACTTAGACTGGAAGCTGACCCCAACATAGTTGAGAAAAAGCGAGGCAGATGATTTGTCAAATATGAAGTAATTAATGTGTAGAGTGAAGGAGATTTCAGACCGCAATATAAATAATAATAAATTCCATTGGTTATAAACTTATAATACAACAAACACATAAATTATATTCACGACACAGAATTGACTTCAAATTCATCTTAGAATTACTCAATAGCAGTAACGAAACAAAAAAGAATATACTTATAATAATTCATTTTTTTTACATTGATTTATGAAAACCACATCCCAAGAGAGTCACAAAGAATGGTTAGTTAATTTTGCTACGTAAGTAAGGTGCAGACATCATAAAAAAATACCATAATTATAAAAGCTTTGATCCTTAATTAGTAACGTAAAAAAAACATTTACCTAATTAAATTCGCTAACACTGTTAAAAACGTATTATCTTGAAAAGAAAAAACATAACACATAAATGTTCCCAAGCTGTCTGCCGATGGCGTTCTTAGGGTATCTAGGTCATAGCTGTGTCGAGGCTAGCTATCATTTATCGATCCGCCCTTCACGCTGCGCCATGCGGAATGCAGCGCAGGTACATAATAGATTTGGAAGCGACAAGGAAATAAAGTAACACGGAGTGTCAACGAATATAAATATTTTATGACTTTTCAAATTCTGAAATGAGAAAATTGTCATAACATTATCCTTATTACTTGCTCCCTCGTGATAAGCGTAAGGGATATGAACAACGAAAGGAAGATAAGTCCGAAAAAAATACTTGCATGAAATATTCATTGACTTGTAACAAAGTCAGCGTCCGATTGGCGCGCCGTACAATCAAGAGATACATATTACGAGAACGCAGTTGTCTAGTACGCTACGTTTTAATCCCCTCGGGAGAAGATCAACGGCAACCTTTTGTTAAAGCCTGAATGAGTGCACATTCGCTTCAACCACATTACCCATGAATGAACCGCAGTTTGTTGTGGGTGTTAAACACACGATGACGCCAGCGTTTCGGTTGGTTTCCCCTAGACATCGAACCCCGACCTATGTAGCGTGACGTAGCTGGTGACGAAGCCGACTCGGGACTTGTTGCCCTGTATACTAGGTCAAGTTCTTCTCTCCCGTACATTTCTGCATTGCCACCACACTCAGGGGAGTGTGGTGGCAACGCAGGAATGTAGGTGAAATCTTTGTGAATGACTTTTAGCACGTGCAGTGAATGTGTTGCTGAATACTTGTTGAATTTTCAGAGGAGTGGGAAGTTCATACTCTCCTTTCTCCACCCCGAGCCCGATGCACAAATCTGTTGAAACATTAAATGTTAACTGAGGTGAGGAGGGGTTCAATAAATGCAGAAGTGCATTTTGTGCATAAGCAGTTCATTTTTTTTTTATTTAACATTATTTTCTGTTGTTTTTGATGGGACTTAGTATTTGAAATTTCGTAAAAGTATGTATATACACGTTTCGTGAAAGTATATACACGTTTTGTGAAAGTATATACAATGTAACTTGTTAAAAAATATGGAAAAGTCAGCGAGATGAATAATAGGGCATAGAATAATTGTCAAAAAGTCTTATAACATAAGTTTCAGAAGAGGGCACAAAAATACGCTTACAGATTTGTGAGGCACATCTAGGTAAACTAGAGCGTAGTTAGCCGGCCTGAATTTCCTTCCACCCCGAGCGTGGGTGAAGAGAAAATTATTACTAAAGAAGTGTTAATGATTCTGTTATTATCTAGGTTCTTTCATACTTATATTTTAGATAAGTTATACGAGAATAATTTTATTTATTTGTCATAGATATTTAAAAGCAGAGTTTGGCAAAGATGACGTTTGTAATCCCCATTTTTTTTCTTGTTAATCGAGTTGATTGCTATTTTGCTAAACCGGATGTAGATTATTGTTTTTTTTTTGTTATTTAAAAAAAAACAGTTTATTATAAATAATTATCACCTAGGTTTAATAGATTATTATTATAAAGAGGCGAGCGTTGGGGGACAGTCTATTGTAATTTTGACGTTCGAAAAATGCAAATTCTCAGCGTAATTTGAGTAAATGGCTTTTGATTTTGGATCCTGGCCATTGTAATTTTATTGTTCATATTTAAAAGCAGATCATAACTACAATAGTTTTATTTTGTCTTTGGTAGGTTTAAAAAATAAAATTAACGTATCAAATGAAAAAAATCGTTTTTCACCCACACCTATAGATATACAGTGTGTCTGGTCACCGGTGTCCGACACGTTTAGACGAAGCAATATGATCAATTTTATCGACAAATCCACCATAATAAGGCATTTTGCCCGTATTTTTTTGGAAGTGTCGAAGGGCGGGCGTTTTGGGGGGACTGTCTTATGTAACTTTGATGTTCAAAAAGTGCTGACTCTCAGCCTAGTTTGAATAAATGACTTTTGATTTGATTTGAACACAAAAAGTAAAAAAAAAACACCAAATGTTTTCACACTTTTTAAATTCCAGTACTTTTTTAAGGTTTTTATGGGAGTTTTTGATAAACTTTTTAGTGTGAACTTATTTCCTACTTTTGTGGATATCGAACGAAAGCACTTTTATGCCTGTAGTAGCTCTAATATCGGTAGATATGGCAAAATAAATGAACCCAACAGCACTCAGTAAAAACAAAATTAAAATGGCAGCCATTTCAAAACAGTAGGAGCAAAGTGCCTTATTAAGGTGGATTTGTCGATAAAATTGATCATATTGCTTGGCTTTGATGGGTCGGACACCGGTGACCAGACACACTGTATAAACTTGCAGGTAACTTTTACTTAATTTACAAAATAAAGGACAAAAGGTTATATTAATTGTTAAATTTATTACCTAACTAGCTTTTGCCCGCGGCTTCGCCCGCGTGGATGTCGGAAATTAATGCAGGAGGACGTACTACCGCGGTAAGATGTGTTAATTCAGGTTATATTATAGGTAATAGCTGTTACCCGCGACTTCGTCCGCGTGGTATTTAACAAAAAGTTTTTCATATAAACTGTCTTTGAAAACTACGCTGACATACGTCACAAACTACGCTGACATGCTCAAATGTGTACTCACATGTCTCAAAATTCAGCGTGTTTTGAGACTATTATTTATTTTTTCTAAAATAAAAGTAGCCTAAATTACTCCTTGTTACATCAGCCGAAACAAACAGACAGACAAAGGCGTGTTTTGAGACTATTATTTATTTTTTCTAAAATAAAAGTAGCCTAAATTATTCCTTGTTACATCAGCCGAAACAAACAGACAGACAAAAATTGTAAAAAATGTTGTTTTGGTATATGTGCCGTGTAAACATTCATATAGTATACACTTAGTAAAAAGTGGTTATCTTAATATTAAAAACAGACACTCCAATTTTATTTATTTGTATAGATGTATAGATTAATTTCAAAACCACAATAGTCATTAAAAATAGCTATCCGATCATGTATTGCGTTTTTTACAAAATTGCCATTTGAGGGTAAAAATATGCGTAATGAACGTGTTTCTTTGTCTTTGAGCTAACTACCTGAGTTGAGTTCCTTATGGCCGGGCCCAATCGATACATGCACCTCATATCTATTTCTGTAAAATTTCGAGGAAAAACCACCCTCCCCATTCCAAAATGCATTCATAGGTATGGGTAAGCGCGCCCCCTCCAGTAGCTCTGTGTTTCGCAGGCTGTATCTAGGCTACGGCCGTTTCCTGAGCGGGTCGATAACTGCACCCCTCACCTCTTTCATCTGCATTGCGCTCACGTTATACTTGCAAGCTATTACTTATTCAGAATTTAGGATGAGCAGACATATCAAAACTAAGTTTATTTTTTGTGCTAACTAAATTCAACCATGCCTCGTTCGTCTTAATCATACTAAACGATGCAATATAGACATTATTGTAAAAATAAAAATAAACTTTAACTTCCTTGTTATTTAAATTCCCTCACAAAATAGGCCTACTACTTACGTCGCCACGAGACGGTTGGACCCGGACCTACCCTAAATTCCACAAGAGGGTATGGTCGCGGTAAAGTTGACTGAATTTAGGGAAACAAAAACGAAGGCGGCTGGTCGCGTGTTAGGAATGTTTACCTTTATTTTACATAAATAACCACGTTATAAAGACAGAATAACTGGTAAATACATATTATGGTAAAAAAACTGCCTTAGAGATATATATCAGCATCACGCTGTTTATCCTGAAGTAGATAGTTGGTATACAAATATATCATCCACACGTTATGTATGATAGCCAATGTAACAAGTTATTAGGGGCGAACCTAATACTATACCGTAAAAAGTCCAACACACGAAGAACAGCCTCATTTACGACCACTAGATAATCGAGGTGCTAAATATACTCGTACCTACCAATGGTACATTTAAAAACATACATTAGCCAAAATTAACGCCCAAATATTGTCTAAGCCTAATTTCAATGTAATCTTGACCTACTCTACACGATTATGTTTGTGAATGCGAGGGTCTTTGGCCTTTTTGGTTTTTAAAACTTCGTCATCCTTGTTCTTTGTTTCGAAACCGCGCAGCGACGTGCCACCCGGGCAAGATTAATGGCTGTATTGATTTATCTTCCTACATGGCCTAAATAGAAAATACAGCAAATAAACAACCGAATCTAGCAATGCTAGGGTCCCTTTTTGCCTGATTCAAGATCTAAGGCGTAGATAGGCAGTGCGCATGCGTGAGCTTTTTACCCCGTCCGGAGCTTCCAGCGCCTTGGCATTTCGGTTCGGTCAGTTGTCACGTTCGGTCGCGTCTATATTTAAAAAAGAAATTGGCCATAGTTTTTCGCATCCAGTGTTTCGTTTTCGCGTTATTACTGTGTTTAGTGTCGGGAGTGTCGCGTTTTATATTTCACAATTTTCTTTTTTTATATAGAATTCTGTACGATGGGTCACGTTCCATATAACCAGTACCTTGAAAACGTTAGATATTATAGAACCCTTTCTTTCGTACGCACTCAATTAGTTCGTTTAAAAATTGTAGCTCCTCAAGATGCACATAAGGTTTCGTTTCAACCGTATAAGTAAGTTAAAACACCCGGAATCATTATCCTTCCCTATTCCTCCCACAGCTTCCTAATTACTCCCTGCACCGCCCACCACCTCGTAATTATCACCCTTCACCACCCACCGCCCACTGACCCGTGGCAACCCCCTCCTGACCTGTGGCACCCCCCCCCCCCCCCCCATCGTGCCACCGCCCACCTCTCACAACCCGTCACCCACTGCACTGGTTACGCCCCTCGGGTCGTGCTGGGCGTGCCCATTCGCTATTCCCCAGTTAGACGTCGCCGCGTTCAGTCGTGTCTTACTGCGGCCATCTGCGGTCCTAGCTGGCCATAGGTGGCCGTGTAGTCTTCCGCGTATAGATAAAGGGTGATTCAATTTACATCTTTCGCAAAATATTTCCAAATCATATATCAATTAAAATGCAGTTCTTGGTTTAGTCTTCCGAGTAAGATATAGGTAGTTATTAAAACTGACATCATACGCAACTTATTTCCAAATTATAAATAATTTTAAATGCAAATAGCATTTCAAACTACTTATAATTTGGTTGGGGGTAACAAAAAAAAAATTGTTTTAGGGCTTCCCGACCTGAGCGGAGTTCTCAAAAGACTGGACGACATAGGTCAAACTCTCGTAAGGTTAGCGTCGGAATTAAAACAGTGCGTCGAAGATGTTCGTGTTGTCAATGCTCGGCATCTCGAACGCCTCGAGCAAGAGCGAGCATCCGCGTTGCTTGCCGCGAGTGTGGACGCGCACGTGGACACCGAGCAGGTGACGCTTCATAACGTGGACGACACTGAAGCTAAAAAGGTCAGTGTTATCATAAGTTTTTATATAAAGGCAAAGCAAATGCAAGCATTGTATTGTGTGGCATATTCGATGGGTTTTATAATGCGACTATTCGCCACAACGACAACGAACTACCAATATTTTCTGCCTAAATAATTACAACTTTATAGAAGACGAAAAACGTAATCTATATATATTTTTCGATGTCCCGGTTTTATCTATTTAAATAATCTGACTATTGCAATATAAAATAAATATGGAGAGAAATATTTATTTACTCCAGAATTAACTACTACCCACAGAGTTAAAAGAAGATAGGAGGAATTGGGTTCAGTGTAATTAAATCATAAATTTGTAAGAATGACCAAAGGTAATCAAAGTAATCATTACCAGTTATCTGTGTCTTATCCCTGATATAAGCATTAACAGGAACAAAAAAAAAAAAATGTTGAAAAAATATTATCTACAGGGAAATAAAAGTCTAACTCCGCCTTTAAGATGACCCACTGACCGTCTCACTTTCAAATTTCAAACAAAAATTCCTTCGGTAAATGAAGTACTACGTACCTTAGAAGTGAATTAGATTAATTTATAAAAGACAAAATCGCTAAGCAAAACTTGCAAAAATAGTAAAATTTATCGCTTTTTTCTATTATGATATGTGCAGCCTTCAACCATCTGAATAGACTGGGCCTTTTTTGAGGCAAGCAATGTCTTTCAACAAACTACGTGAAAGGAAGCCAAAGTACCAAGTACTTACTTGAGGATAAGTCGGTGGCGGTTTCGTCACACCATCAACAAATGCCAATATGTAGAAATTAAATTGTGAACACTAACAGCCAACACGTTGTCAGAAGGGTTTTGGAAGAAATTAAAAATAAATAAACGTACATAGTAGGTTTACATTCCTAATTAAATACATAGGTATTCGGCGCAAAATTCGCGTCTCATAATTAAATTAAGAGGTATTTGGAGTGCATCCCATCCACCCCGGTCATCCCGCCCCGTTAACGGGGCAGTTGGGAAAACTTGTGCCATCGACCCCGGTTGAGCCGACCCTGTCGTTTACCGGGGTGGATGGCACAGATCTAGTCGCAACTACCCCGGTGTATTTCTAACGAAGCGGACAGCACAGATTGAGTAGCATACGCCCCGTTAGTGTTTGGACATGGAGAAGGCCTTCGACTGTGTTCCTCGTGTGATGATCTGGTGGGCACTGCGGTCCAAAGGAGTACCAGAGGCTTATATTGACACCATCCGAGACATGTACCGCGATTCCGATTCCGTGGTTCGGACCGCTGTTGGCGACACTAAACCCTTTCCCATTACTGTAGGTGTACACCAGGGATCCGTCCTGAGCCCGTTCCTATTCAGCGTAGTATTAGACGTTGTGTCAGACAGCATCAGGAACTCGCGAGGTATTTGCAGCAAAATTCTCGTCTCATCATTAAATTAGGACGTGTACGCACCAAACTTAGCGTCACATAGTTGAATTTGGAGGTATTCGCAGCAAGATTAGAGTCTCATAGTTGAATTAGGTGGTATTCGCACCAAAATTAGCGTCTCATAGTTGAATTAGGTGATATTCGCACCAAATTTAGCGTCTCATAGTTGAATTAGGTGGTATTCGCACCAACATTAGCGTCTCATAGTTGAATTAGGCGGTATTTGCTCCAAAATTAGCGTCTCATAGTAGAATTAGGGGGTATTAGCACCAAAATTAGTGTCTCATAGTTAGTTTAGGGGGTATACGCACCAAAGTTAGCATCTCATAGTTAGATAAGGGGGTATACGCACCAAAGTTAGCGTCTCATAGTTAGATTAGGGGGTATACGCACCAAAGTTAGCGTCTCATAGTTGAATTAGGAGATATACGCCCCAAAATTAGCGTCTTATAGTTAAATTAGGAGGTACATGCACCAAAATTAGCATCTAATAGTTCAATTAGGAAATATACGCTCCAAAATTAGCATCTCATAGTTAGATTTGGAGGTATACGCTCTAAAATTAGCGTCTCATAGTTGAGTTAGGAGATATTCGCAGCAAACTAAACCTGTCATAATTTAGAAGTTAGTTCTATTAATGGGACAAATGGTCAAATACCTACCGTGTTAGTGGATTTTGCCGGTACACGCGAAATAGCATCTTATATCTTGTAATGTGAACTCGTGAAATATTGTGATTGTTACCAGTTGTAGTTTTTTTACTTGAAAACTGAAAATATCTTTTTCTGCGGCCCTCCAGCTTTTGTAGTAAATTTAATTAGCCCGCGAAGGTATGTAGTTTGGACAGCCCTGGCCTAGTGAATAAATAAATAAATATCGATTGGCATTAAAAACTAAAAATTTAAAAAGAGGTAGAACATATTGGTAGTTCATCGTCGACATAATATATACCTACGGAAACATTTACCGATAACCATTTTCAAACAATGTCATATTAACAATTTAATTAGGAGAAGAAACTATGTACCCTTATCATCTTGTGAGTGTGATAAGATTTGACTTTTCTCATTAATGTTTGGTGCGCATCGGACTCGACCTTATGTCCGGTATTCGAAACCGAAGTTTACGCAACTACACTCTGTTCATTTCTTCTAGGAACGTAGTCGTCAAATGTATTTAAATGTACGTTTGCACTTAGTGGTGACTGCCGCGATTTACGAGTTGTAGATAGTAGGATTGACCCTGACAGATGCATCATTTAATGAATTCATCATAAATGCTGTGTGCATGCGGTAAATGCGGTTTACAGCACGGTACCGCGCCGTCGCAACGTGGGCAGCACGCGTAGCATGACCACCGTAGAAATGGGTTTTGTCGACGGAAGAATAGATAAAATTACAGATTGTAGAAAGATTAAAGACAAAATTAAAGATTGTAGAAAGATTTGTACCGTTTTATGCTGGCGTAGCATGACAATTATATCTCTATTCTACCAAGAATAGACAAAACCCCTACGGTGCAAAAATTTCTACGATGGTCATGCTACGCGTGCTGATATTTAACCGTCGGAGACGTAGGGCCGGTTTTTTGATGCGTAGCCAAACTGTATTACAATTTATTAGAAGACTTATGGTCGACTTGTCAAGTAACGGTTAAAGGGCTATTGCTATCTTTATTGGCAGTGTAATGAGAAACCGCTTTCTGAACATAGCTCTGAATTTGTAAAGAAACTTTTTTTACGTTGTAAGTTATTTTGAATAACCATAGTCAACTAGTCAATTAATGGTAAAAGGCAAATGGTATGTTTATCAATATCTATTTTAAACACATTTTGCCAAAATTTTACCATTTGTTACTATTTTGAACTATTGGTTGAGATACTGAAGTTAATCAATTGTTAGTACCGTTAAGGAGATAGTATAAATTCTCCTTGGTAAATTTTATTAGCCTTGGGGTACTTACTTGTGAGCCTTTCAACCTTAACAACAACATAATAATGATTTAAAAAGCGTAAATCAGAAAAAATCTCCATGATCGTATTCCATCGTTGTTTTTCTTGATACAGTGAGACAAACAAGCTAGACCAGCTTGTTAGTTCGTTGAGTTTGAAAAGGCAGTACGGTAAAGGCAAATTGTGGTAGGATGAACACAAACTTATAAATACATATATAGTTTTAAGTGATCATTGCGATTTTAATTTTAAATTATCTATTGTGATATATACTTACATTTATCTAATCCGGTGTTTTTTTTCTGTTCGACTCTGTGCTGATCGGTAACTTGAAAGTTAAACCTAACTTGGGTAACATAAAATGTTCGTTTTCTTCTTGTTAATAATACAGTTACAGTTAGCACAGCTTCGATGTGTATAGGGGAGAAATGTCCGGCTACACCAGTGACATCGCCAGACGTCTTTCCCCGACATTTTATATCCTTGTTAGAACGAATCTTAAACATACCACATGTAACAGAATAATCGCAAGATCTGAAAGTAGTTTGTTGCCAAGTGACTATTGAATCCATTTCAGCTACTTTTAATATGGGTATTTGAAAAACAAATATGCACTTTCCCATACCTACCGCCGATTGAGCCAAAAAATCAATCTTATTTCAAAACTATAAGACTCATTTTAAAATGCATAAAGTTTACTTAAGAATAACAATTAGCTACAAAATGAAATAAGTTTTGGTAATTGTAGTATGCTTTTAACTCAATACTCTATTGGGTGTTTGGGTCTTGCGTTAATTATGTCACATGTTGTATAGAATTTTCAGTCACGAATGTAGAAGAAAACTAAATGGAATATGTGAATATTTTTGATGCAAGCCATGTCCGTTAATATTGCAATGATACAAACATATTTTTGAAGCCGACGTAGCATTCTATAATTTGTCGCCGCTTGTTTCAACAGATAGTTTAGGGGTCCTTTACATGTGGCTTACACAAAATATCACATATTTGCTGTCATAATATATTAATGGATGAATAAAAAATCTGATATTACTGCTAAACTATCCATGGTTATATATTTACTCACGTGCCTGAATTAGGGAACTCGATGTAAAATACTTTGTATTTACTTTGTACTTTGTATTTCAGAAATGAAATCGGATGAAAGAATGTGAATTACAAAAGCACGCGCGATGGTAACACATCGACGAAACCCGTCGATATCTTACCGTCGTACGTAACGTTTTACAAAAATATCATTATAAGAGATTATAACTATGTTAATGAGTAGGATATTTCCTACTCATTAACTTAGTGATAAATGTGATAATCTCTTATAATAGTTTTGTAAAACCGTTACCATTGTAAAAACATTAAGAAATAAATTGTTTTAGTAATTAAGCTCAGAAATTTGAGGAGATTAAAATTGTTAAAAGTTTTGTAATGATCTCTCCGCTCTCTCTCTCTAACCTCTGGTTTGGGAGCGTGTGCGTGCGTTCATTTGACTTTTTGCATTGTTTTGATGATGACGTGTGACTGTATATAATGCTCCACCTCTGTCGATGAACGTTAAAAAGTAGTTGTAAATACTACTGTTACTTGCGACGTGTGCTGCTCACATGTCGTCGGTATTTGTAAGTAACAGTAATGTTTCCAACTAGTTTTTAATGCGCTTTACTTGCATTGCGCTAGCGTAAACAAATGATGAATATTTTTGATGTACTCTTTAGCGTGATAGTGGCAAGGTCTATCATCATTTCAGCCGAAAGGTGTGTCGACACCTTTTGGCTAGTCCCCCCGAAGCGTTGCAGTATCGACTGGTCCTGCGCTTTTGGCATCCTGCGGAATGCTAAGCCTTTGACAACGTCATCCATCCACTTGTTTTCACAAGATGGTCTTTTGATACGCGGCCGCCACTCCAGACCAATGAGCCCTGCCTACAACTTAAGTTAGCCAATTCTTCAGGCTATGTGGGTTAACTTGGTTTTCCAGCAGATCTATTAATTTTTAATTCGATAACGCAAGAGAATTCCAACCGTAGCTCTTTCCAGTGTCCTTTGGGTGACTTTCAGCCTTCTATTGGGGCCCATTGTGAGCCAATACTTTTCAATGCCATAAGTGATCACTGGCAACATATCCTTCGACCACACATTTGTTTAAGAGGCCGTATACGACTTTTGCGATTTCGCTGATTTACGTGATTTGACAGTTAAAATACCAGATTTCTAAAGTTTTAATGCAAAACATTTTAATTATGATCTAATAAATTTTATTATTTTATTTTTATTACTGTTCTGTGAATTTTGCTAGAAATGTGTTAGAATATTGCATGAATCATTTTAACGTCTAAACGATATTATAAAATTACAAAGTATGCGTTCATTTACAATATATTACAACATTTACATATTTTAAAAGCTAAGTCTTACAGAAAAAAATTACGTAGAAGTATAAATAAAAAACAAAGAAAGTAGACATGCATAACGTTTTACAAGTTGAATTTTTTTATTTTATTGAAGTGTCGTAGTCAAATTTTAATAATTGAAACGATTTTCCATGTTGTGTATTAAAACATGAAAATACTGTTTTTAACTGTTAAATCATGTCTGTTCTTATCACGTACATCAGCGAAATCGTCAAAATGTCGTATAAGGGTCTCTTAACCTCTTTCTCGAAGTTGGAACTACCTAGATGGGCAGTTCGTCCCAGACATAATCGTCACCAACTTCGTGTGAAGTATTCGATCTTCTTGGAAGTGGGTATTACATGGGCATTTGTTATGGCCTTTGTTTTGTCGGTATCATTTTAAGACCCACTCATTCAGAAGCTATTGAGGTTACCGAGAATTGTAATGACGTGCTTGATAGTCTGAGCCATTACTCCTCTGCAAGTCGTTTTTAACCGCATTCAAATAAGAAGAAGGTTCTATGTTCCACTTCATATTTTTTTATATATGGTCACCAATTTCTCCGTCAACTGCGGACCGATTTCAAAAATTCTTCATGGGTGATCCCATATAATTTTTTTATAAAACGCTTCGATAAAACGTATTTAATCCACTTTATCGTGATGATAAGTAGGTATTGTAATACTTTATGTCATTGCTATTGACCAGAGGGGTAATTGCGGAACTTTTTATCGGTAGGAATTGGTTTAATATTCATAGTTAAACAACATTCATTGCGTTATTTACGTTGCTGAGCCGACAATTTATTCGAACAAATAACGCAATGGTTTAGAAATAATCTTCAATCCCATTCAGATTCTGATAAATTTTGCGTTTCGCAATTAGGGTGCTGGCCAGTATTGGTATACAATTAGTGCGGGGTAGAAAAAGTGAAAAATAAAAACTTCTTAAACTTTTTCGGTTGCTGTCATTAAAGAAGTTTAAAAAGTTGAGTATAAATTTTGATCAGAATCCATTCTAATACCCTGTTATCTCAGACTTCAACCTGGGGAGGTTTGAGGAGTTCTAAGAAACGATTCAATAGCACATACAGTTCATTAAAAACATACAAAAAGTGTCATAATCAGCTGGTTATAACACATTTTGATATTTTACCCACCGAATTGTCTCATAAAATCGTTTGTACAATTATGTCAATTAAATGTAGTTGTCATTCATCATCGATATCAAAAAGTGGGAAATGAGATGTTTTCTCATAAGTACCGCTTTATAATAAAATAATTTGTTCAAGTAGTGCGCAAATTGCAATCGCGAAGCATCTGCTGAGTGCTCTCTTTGTCGGCGCACCCCTTACTGCTCTACGTACTGCCAGAAGAAAGACTGGGCGGCTCATCAGATCGAGTGTTTGCGCTCAGTGCCCTCCATCCACGCTGATCCTCAACAACATCAATCCATCATGCTGATCGTCGAGAGCCCACATCAGTAGCTGGGTCAGTACCATCACTTCTCAGAAATAAATCTTCTTGTTTTGCTGAAGCATTTGCAATTTATACCGCGAGCTTGTGAATGATGGGTATACAAAGTAAACAGACAAGAAATGAGTAGTACAACGCTCCCCGCGGTCTGTTTTGTGTCAACGTAGTCGGAAGACCGAGTGCGCCCTTGTTCTCATTAATGATCCACGGAGCTCTTGCAATATTTTAAATGTTTGTTTGTTAAAGATAGATGCAGTCATATATTGAACGAATGTTTGTTTGTGTATGTACATATTTTTGAACGTACAACTAGATGATGTTTTCAGCTCGTCTTTAGGATGGCTATGATGTACTTACTAAATATTCCGTTATAATTTATTGAAACAAATCTTTGACTCCTATAAATTTTTAAAGTAAAACGGCATGTCGTTCTATTTAAAATAAAAAATATTCAATATATATATAAAAAAAAACATAATGTTGTTACGAAAACTTTCGGTTTACTTACTTTCTTAACACGGAGTGAACTATTTTGAAATCTATTTGATGGGCGGAGCCAGCTACAATGATTGAATCTTTAAAAACGGCTCGCAGTAAATTTTGTTTGAAAGAGAACTGGTGGAAATAATTCCTTTAAATTAAAAAATTGAGAAATACGACGCGCGACACACAAAGTGGCTTCCTACCTTCGCAGTATAAAAAAATGCGGATTTTGATGAAAATGATGAAAATTATCAAAATCCGCTCGAAGGACCATTCATATGGTGGAAATAATTCCTTTAAATTAAAAAAATCAAATAAACTATTTTTCACCACGCGATTACTGGATCTGATATATTCTCAAAATTTCTGCGGAGGGCGAAGAGAGGTTCACAAAGTAGGAGGCCAGGAGAATTAATTCAGTTTCATGCAAATTGGTTGTACATACCAACGTAACGCCTTCAGCGGGAATCCCGCAATCTGGTGCGACCTCGGGATGGCGGGTCACAACTTTCCGTGATCCAGGTATCACCAAATCACACAAGCACACAACGTTCAGAGGTCTATCCCCTACTCTTATACGGTGCGCGCGCGCAATAATTAGATTGATTTTGCGAATAACTGTGAAGGTGAAGGACGTGCGTCTATTGTCCTTCATGTGCGGCGTAGACTGTGGTAGAACTAACTGAGCGGCCCATTCAAGGGCACGTTGAATTGCGCACGCTGCGTCGCAGGAGCGGTCGCCAGCGCGTCGCGCGTACATCGATATACACATACCAATTTACACAAAAAAGAACCAAGAACAAAATATACCAATGTTGCTAGCGAGCAAGAGAAAAATTTCTAATAAATGGTTGTATAATTTTATACCCAACCGACAATAGGCACTTGTTTTTTGCTGGTCACTTTGTATACCCAGCTAGCGCTTTACGGCCTTCAACAAGCGTACTGCGATTCAAAGCGTGCGGTTATAAATTTGCTAATGAATAAATATAATAATGATATATACTAAAGCCATTTTGTTACAAAAAACAAGTTGTTATAATTAAGCTTTTCATTTTATTTTTCAGGAGTATAACAGCGGTGACCTTCTAACACCAAGGCCTGCTTCTATACGCGGAAGACACTCAATACCTCGTGTTGCAATATTTTGTTTAGTATAATTTATTTAGGTGTAATGTATTGTAAATATAGTTGATGTTATTGTAATCGGTATTAGCATAATTCTTCTAGTTGTTTTACTTTGAGCATAGCCCTCAAGTCACAATAGTCAAGGCCCTGGCAACGACAGGGTGCGAAGGTCCTTGAGCTCGTGACTTAAGATCTATTCATCAGTGTTCGTGCTAGGTGTAGTTATCAATTCAGATGGTCTATCCTGAATTGGCAGCTACACCCTCTGTTTATCTTTTGGATGTAACATTTAGCTAAATTTGACGTATCGCACATGAGCGATATTAAATGGTCCGGAACTCAGCGAGAATAGAGCATAAAACATTATAAATTAACACAGTCTCACAAACGACAGACTCTTGCTGATCGGATCACGTTGTTATCGGTGGTATGCAATAGATAAGGACTCGGCACATTATGTGTTCACGCGTCCGGCAGACATGAGATGGCCGCTTTAAGTTGGTGGTCGATTCTCATGGACGAAGTCCACCGTCGCATAGTCGCATACTGGAAAATCCTAGAGCGCGATATAATCCCGCCACGATACTTTTTCATCACACATTCACATATAACACAAACGCGACGTGGGCGTCAGTTGCGCGACTAACGCTTCCTCTTCACAGTCACTTTAGTCGGGTAAAATGGGCTGAAGCTTGGCAGAAAATCGGTCACCAACGGAAACTGGCCTTAGAACTCAAACCGTCACCGTACAGTCCTTTTCGGTGTTTGTTAAAGGTATAAATAATATCAACAATAAGAAAGTAATGGTGCATCAACGGTCTTTGATATATTACTCGCATGTATACCGTAAAACGGGGCTACTTTGAACAGGTTTTGGAGGTTTTTGGATTGTAAGTTTTTTTTAACGGCTCGAATTTCACTTTTTTCTACGCCAACAGAACAATGTGTCCTTTGGTTATCAGATCTTTGCAAATTCTATAACCTACCACCCCATTAACTCCCTATTTTTTTAATTTACTAAATGTGTAGTGAACCCCAGAAGTGGGGTTCTTTGACAGGGCATCGAAATGCAACTGACGTCAAAGATAGTAAAAGCATGGGTTACTTTGACATCATTTTGACCAAAAAAAAACTATTATTTTATTGAAAACTACATGGATTTAAATGAAAACAATGACAACAAACTATGACGCGTTCCCCACACCCCGCGCCTCGCGCAATATTACTCGAGGTCACGCACACTTACTGAGCACACCTGAAAACCGAGTTTGGCGCTCTGTCAAAGTAGCCCCAAATTCTGTCAAAGTAACACTGGAAGTCAAAGTAGACCCGTTTTGCGGTACCTTAGATCAGGGTTTCTCAAACTTCTGGCTCCACGTACCCCCATTCAAGTTTCCAGATGATAGTGAACCCCCCCCCCCCTCCCTCCCAACAAGAAAAGAATGACACTGTAGGTATACAGAATAAAATAAAGTTTATTAATTGAATAAAAGGTCACGCGTATCGTGTCACGCCACGAGCGAGCGACAGTCGCGCGCGCGCCTTCATGCTTTCCGCATGCGCGTGCCAGTCACCCAGCCGCTATTACGTAAATTTTGTCGCGAACCGTCACATAGCGAACCTCTAGGGGTTCGCGAACCCCAGTTTGTTTGAGTAACCCTGCCTTAGATCATTGTGAACGTTTTGTGTAATTTATCGATGTCTATAATGTCTTCACGATAGGCGTTGCAACTGTTTTGTTTTGGCATTCAGGATCTTTGACCGGAGGAGTCAATGATTTTGAATGCTCGTTAGTTTGATAAAAACTGATAGCCATATTTATTAACTAAAAGTTTTATACCTAAACCACATTATATCTTCATGTTCTGAACCTCTCAGACTGTCGCACATGAGGCGCAGCGTAGTGCGGATTTTTATTGTCTCCTATTATATCAACAGAGACTCCTGAAATAAAATTGAAAATAAATAACAGGTGTCTTAACAGGAGAAGCCACCCAACGCTGCATTAGGGACAGCTCATTTATTTTCAACTTAATTTTTTGTGTGATATTTAGGGCAGCAAAGATTGCTCTACGCTGCGTCTCGGCTGCGCTGAAAGGTATGTGAGACAATAAACGTGCTGGTATAATCCTCCTTTATCAAACAATGTCCAATTTTTCGTGCCAAATTACTAATATTATTATCCCAACGTGCAAGTACGGAAAGGTAGTCTAAATCATACGATGCTTCCCATTTTTAGGCAGTGACTAGCTGACCCAGCGAACTTCGTATCGCCTGAGATTCAATAAATCTTGTAATTAATCTACCTAGTTTGGCAACCTGCACCCTAATTGCGAAAGATACTATCAATCAGAATCTGAATTATATTAAAGATTATTTCCAATCCATTGCGTCATTTGTTCGAATAAATTGTCGGCTCAATAACGTAAACAACGCAATGAATGTTGTTTAACTATCAAAATGAAACCGATTCCTACTGATACCAAGTTACGCAATTACCCCTCTGGTACGCGGTGATCATCTGGTAAGCGTTTTCTAGCTGACACTCATATGTTTGGTTAGCTTCTGCCAAGTTATGATAACCTGGTTCGTCGACGGCATAAAGCGTTTTCCACCTGACACATACAGAGGGTAATTGCGTAATATACTATCAGTAGGAATCCCTTTCATTTTGACAGTTCCACAAAATCTATGACGTTGTTTACTTTGCTAAGGACAGGCAATTTTTTCGACCATACGAAAGAAATGAATGATGATGATCAATTAATAACCTTCTAAATGATTAAGATTCTGATTAATAGGGTGTTGCGCAATAGGGTGAGGTTAGGCGACCTCCTAAAGAGGTATGACTACCTGGCACTTCTAAGGCATAAAGCGTTTTCTAGATGACTCTTATTTGTTTGGCAAGCTCCTACCCAATTATGACAACCTGCTTCTTCGAAGGCATGAAGCGTTTTCTACCTGACATTTGTTTTTTGTTGGTGGGCAGCCGATCCTTGTTCCTTCAGTTGCCTCTATGCCAGGGTCACGGTAACTCATTCGAACAAATCTCGCGACCCTGGCAATCAGGTGAGGTGAGCTCCTACCGGGTCATGACAATGCTAATTCGAAGGCATAAAGCGTTTTCTAGATAACACTCCCTCCAAAACGTTATCTAGCTGACACATCAGGTTATGTGAGCTCCTACCCAGTTATGGTTGTGGTATTTAAAGACAACGCGTTTTCTAGCTGACACTCCTGTTTAATAAATAGCTCATACTTTACGCGCTCAGACGTGGGGTTGCGGAGACAACCTGTTCTGCCTAGCTCATACCAAGTTATGACCACCTTTTTTTTTGGGTGAGTAATCATCTAATGACGTCTCGCGCTCTGAGCGAAGTGGGAGGCCCGTGTCAGACTTTTATTAACTAAAACCCACCCGTGTTCCTTCAGTTGGCTATGCCAGGGCCACGGTAACTCTTTCGAACAAATCTCGCGATCCTGGCAAGAAGTTATGACCACCTGGTACTTCGAAGGCAAAAAACGTTTTCTGACTGACACTGCGGTTTGATAAGCTCCTACCAAGTTATGACAACCTCGTACTTTGAAGGTCTACAGCGTTTTCTAGCTGACATATACCCTTGTAAGTCAGGTCCTGCCGAGTTATGACCACCTGGTACTTCAAATGCTTAAAGCGATTTCTAGCTGACATACAAAATGTATCACCTTGGGTTACGTTACTAAAGTTTTAGTAAGGTTCTCTAATCTTTTCTAGCAATAAATATAGCCTATGTTACTCAAGGTGAATGTAGCTTTCTAATGGTGAAAGATTTTTTTTAAATCGGCATAGTAGTTTTTGAGTTTATTCATTACATACAAACAAAAATCTTTATAATATTAGTGTAGATTATGTTTTGAACGGAGTAGTGTTGATAGGGTCACGCTCATCTGGATCTGCACAGACGTGACACGGTTAGTGCACTGTGCTGGCCTTTTTTATATCTCACAATGTATAAGGGACGCCAGAAGGGGGGGGGGGGGGATGCGGGCGGAGTTAGTGCTGAGATGGCCTTCTTTATATCACACAACTCAGGTATACAGGAAGCCATCAGAAAGGGGGGTGGGGGAGTTAGTGCACTGCCTTCTTTATATCTCACAACAAACGGGGGGGGGGGGGGGCGCAGTTATTGGGCTAATTGTAGTAATTTGGCACAAGCATTGTTACTTTTGGGTGACGCTCGTTGATGATGACGGGACACTGCATTGACCCATAGCTTCGTGCAGTTGCCTGTCATAGGAGGTAATATTCTATTACTATTTATGTCGTTTCCTTTATCATATGTTTTTTCCCCAGATGCAATCTTATTTAGTTATATTATTTAATCGTAACGATTTTGATGTATTAATTTTCTTGTCATTTAAATACTGTCACTATTTTAGGTTTCATTTTCGTAGTCGCTCTGCCTTATTCACGACCTGAGGCTAGAGCGGCCGATGACGAGTATCGGAGCATTTTTGAGGAATAACGATATCTATGAATATAGTTGCATGGTATTGACAGATATCGATATTCAAATCTAAATTGCTGTTGCTCTGTACTGGTATCTATAATTTCCGTATCATCTTCGTCAATTCATTGCGTAACGCATATTTATATTAATCAATTAGTCTATAATCTTTGTAATATGATTTAAAATGAAACAATTAAAAACCAAATTAAGAACCTAAATAGATATGGACTTCTACGCCTTAGGTTTTATAATTTTCGTTCATTCCTTAGTATAAATCCTTCTGTTTTTAAAAGGCAGTAATTGGTGATTTAATATTTTAACAGTTTTCGCATCAGTGAGCATGCAACTCGCTAGTAACGCTCTCGCAATGTCAACGTAGGCGATAGACTCTTCCGGTCCATTGTTAGGTATGCGTTCGTTCATTTGGCACATTGAGTATAAGGAAACTCGGCCTAGTGGAGCGTGGGCTTATTCCTGTCGGTAGTACTGTGGCAGAAACTGCGCGCTACCGAAAGATAAGTTTCTAACCCGAAGACAATTCCCGTATTTTTAAGACCGTTCTCAATCAAATTTCAGTGCTAATGTTCCAAAATGTGAGCCATAGCTGTTAACACAGTGAATTTTAGAATTGTTGCTGACATGAGATTGCGACTAGATCTTTAACCTCTAACTACGGGAATTAATCTTCTGATGGTCTGCAAAGCACGCGCACGTTGTGGTCGTGTTCATATTTTTAAGACTGCATGTGGCACACGGTATGGCGCAGGGACTTTGCTTCCATGCAGTGTTTATGATTTTTTTCTACCAGTTAAAAACAAATTGGCATTAAAAACTAAATGTGACGCTCCGGCCTCTGCTTGCATCCGGTTTTCGAGTTCAGAATTGGAAGTCCTCAATTTCAAATTCTCAATTTAGAAACCGGGTGTTGGGGTTACTTATTTTGATTCTTCTACCTACTTGCGGCAGGTGATTTCTGACGATAGCACAGCACGGTCAGCGACACTAGGAATGTAATGAGCCACAAAACAGTTTGTAAATCATCTTAGTAAACGGTACGTCTTCAGATATGATACGGCCATAAATTCGTCAGGTGACAGGCACGTTTACACGGTTCCGTGACATGTAGTTCGAATTCGCCATTAGAATCCTTCTCTGTCTTACTTGGATAATAATGGATTACTTCTTGAGGAATGAAGCGCTTTTCATTAATCTCTAGTCTATTGTATTTCCATTATACCTCGTCTGTCATAAATTATTTATATAATCTGCTAAAGTACACTATTTTCACGCATGTCTCATTGCGAGCAAAAATTATGGACAGCTCTGATTTTTTTTTGTTCGTCTTTAGTCGCTACTATATAACTTGTTCCAAGTTTCCCGAGCACGGCGGCGGCGGCGATGCGTCACATTTTAGTGTTGGTTTTATAAAAATACGATTTCTAATTATTTTACTTTAATAATACCCACTTACTGCCTTATATAACTAAATTATAAATAATGTATCGTACAAATTATGATGTGTATTTTGATTGAAGGTATAATGTTGTTCTATTTCGATGGAAGTTGTTTAAATGTTATTTAATTGTATTAGTTATATGGTTACCAATTACAAGTGAAAAGCGTTTTTTCCGTGTTACCAAATATTATTGTATCATTTAGGTTTAGTTTTGCGTGTACTATTTGTGAATGTATTTCTTTATATAAATTGATGAAAAATGTTGTTACTTTGTTGATTGTGGTGTACGTGGTATAATTTACAAATAATGTATCATTTACAATGTTTTTCTTAATTTTAAGGACATTTGTAACACGGGAGACAGATAAGAGCAGATTTTTTTTCCTGGAAATCGTGTATTTATGGACGATTATATAAAGACGATGTCTCTTATCTGTCCACTGAGCTGTTGTATCATATCTATGTTCTGGTATTAACATCCAACAGTATAAGTATGTACATTTTAACGCCTCTCCTTTTGAAATATTCTTTACAATACCATCCCTTTATTTATTTATTTAATTAAGGTTCACCAACAGTTGTTACAGATATTATACAGGTAGGAACATATGAGTAATGATGTCTTAAATCTAACTGCACAACCAATTACAGGCTAACACCGCATGCAAAATGCTCTTTGTGATTATAACTTAAATTTTAAACATCTAATGTACTTAAATTCTAAATAGTTATATTAAAAACCATACCTTTCCGATATTACTTTTTTTTTTTTTCAAGAAAAACAAACTCTTTATGATAAAGATGAGTCGATATGAGTAATCACCTGTTTCCAGAGTCTTCTTGTTAATTAAGTCTAAGCCTATTAGGTGAATTCTGCGGTCTGTGAATATGGCCAATATCGGAACTTACTTATAATCATCTTACGCAACCTCTGTTAACGAAACTTGTCCTCTTTCTTCACTTCATGCTCCACCTCTTCTATCCAAGCCGCCTAATCCTGAGCAAGATACCTACCTGTCTGTATCTATCCTATATTTTCAGTTCTTGTTATCTGGAGCCAAACAAGAACTTAAGACCTTCTTCCTCACCTTTGCCTAAATATTCGAGGCACTTCGTACACCTTGAATATCAGGTATCTCCTTAGCGTCTAGTCTAAATCTAAGAAAAGTGGCATCTTATGCCAGCTGGCATGAGGTGCCACTTTTCTTCGTCTGTGTTCTTCATTTCCATGTTTTCGGTCTAAACTGTATACTAGTCTGTCTTGGTGTGAAAGTTGCCACTCTTAGTCACAAACGAAAATTTACTATCTATGATTCCTGCTCGTCTCTCTTTTCTACTCACATTTCCACTTTACTTCGTGCGTTCCTCTCTTTTCCCCTCCATCCTTCATTTTTTCCTCCTTCATTCTTCGTCATGTCTCTCCCTTTGTCTTACTACTATTCCTTCTACTTATCTTCGGACATTCCTAAGACAAGAACAAAGGTTGCGTTTCCTAAAATGGAGACAATAATATCTCAAAACCGTGTGCTAGGATAAATCCACTTTGAGCACTTAATAACTCGGTATATTGCATTTGCCCTGTTGTCCTTGTGTACGCTCTGTCTTAAATCTGAACTATCTGATGCTGTACCTATACTTCCAGCGGAGAATATTTTGACTCTTGTTGGCTACGAAATGATTTCCATCATATATTGATATTTCTAAATGTTGTGAAATATAAGAATAGTTTTCTCCAACGTATCGGTTGAAATGTTGACATAATACTTATGTGTTCATAACTCCAGCACAGCTAAATCATTATTTGAATCGATACTTTTGAAGAATAATGATAAAACATCTTGTGACTCGTGAAGAAACATCATAATAGCGAGTAAGTAGATGTCTGAACGAGGTAACATAAAAGGATGGAATATTTGGAACGTTACGCATTTTAAGATGTCAAATTGTTATTTAAAAAATCGGGCTAAAATGTACATACTTATACGTTTGCACTACTGTTTCCCTAAATGAATAATCAGCACGACTTAATCACTGCATAATAAACATTTAAAAAATAAAATGTGTTTTTTAACTACTTGTATTCTGCGAATGCGTTCCTCAATCTGTTTCTGTACACATTCTATGAGTTTGGTCAGTGTCATAACTGTCTTTTGACCCGACCCAGACCAACGCCTAAAGGAGAATGCTGTTTTTTTTTTATACGCTGTGCGATAGAAAATTGTGAAATCGTCATGATGGCGGAATGAACTCTTGGAAATAGAAGATTCTACCGCGTATATTTAGTACCGGTTAGTACTATTTATTACCTGTCCTGAAATTTTTGTAGGTACATCACTTGGCATTAAGCGGAATTTTATGATAAGACTGGTCTACCACTATGTGTCATAATGTCGAGATCACGCCTGTACTACAAAACTACAACAAATTCCCTAGCAGATAGCTCATGTGATAAGGAGTAACATTTTATTTGAGTAGCACGTCCCTGTGTGATAATTTCTGAACACTACGTGGGCGAGGTCGCGGGCACAGCTAGTATAATAATATAATTAATAATAAAGCGTAATACTGTTGATGTTTGGAGGTACTAAATACTGGTCTGATCAGAATGATGTAATATGTTGCATTTTGGAGTGGTACAGGTATGGTCTCGTCATTATGACGCATGGGTTACAAAAACACCAAAATGAGTTACAAGTAGTATTAGACATAGAAAAAATTTATGTGTGCCTGATATCGGAGACTCACTTCACAAAGCAATCTCACATTAAGTTTAAAGGGTACAAAGTATACCAAGCACTTCACCCAGACAATTCAGCAAGAGGCGGTAGTGCCATTATTGTAAAAGAAAACCTACAGCACTATGAAGAGTTTAAACATGAAGAGAAAGACATCCAAGCAGTGGCGATTTGCCTACAAACAAAAAAATATCCTGTAACAGTATCTGCCATTTACTGTCCACCTCGGTATGTGATAAAAAAAGACCACTATATGAGCTTTCTAACTCGCCTTGGAAGTAGATTTATCTTAGGAGGTGACTTCAATGCTAAAAATACGTATTGGGGCTCCAGACTAACAACTACTAAAGGTAAAGAACTACTGAATGCCATAAAAGAGCTGAAATGTGATGTCATATCAACTGGAAAGCCCACCTATTGGCCAACAGATCCAAATAAAATTCCGGACTTAATAGATTTTTTTGTAACCAAGAATCTATCAACCAGCTATATGAAATCAGAACAAAGCTATGACATGAACTCAGATCACTCAGCAATCTATCTAGAAATTAGCGAGAACATTTTGTATAAAGAAATCAGACCCACTCTTGTTAATAAGTGTACAGACTGGGAGAGCTTCAAGACCAGATTGAATGATAAAATAGACCTTAAAATACCGTTAAAAACACCCGAACATCTAAACATCGAAGTAGAAAAGTTCATAATGCATATCCAGCAAGCAGCGTGGGAAAATACACCCGACTTCAACAAGAGGACTAAGGGCAATACATACCCGCTCAAAATCAAGCAACTCATTATGGAGAAAAGAAGGCAGAGAAAAACGTGGCATCAATCTAGGTGCCCTGATGACAAACGAAAACTAAATAATCTGACAAAAAAAGTAAAAAGACTAATCCAAGACTTTAAAGACGACTCAACCAAAACCTATCTTCAGAGCCTAAGAAACGACCAAAGGACAGACTACTCCCTTTGGAAGGCTACTAAGCACCTGAAAAGGCCGATTACCCAAATCCCACCTATCAAATGTGGAAATGGGCAATGGGCAGTTACTAACGAACAAAAAGCAAAGAGGTTTGCAGAGCACCTAGAAAATATCTTTCAACCAAACGACGGGGAAATCATTGAAGATCACACTTTGGCTAATATGATGACATCAGAAAATGAAGTTACCATAAAACTAGTTACACCGAAAGAAGTCGCACTAGAAATAAAACGTAATATAAGTACACGAAAATCACCAGGTTACGATTTAATAACAGGAGAAGTACTTCATAACCTCCCAAGAAAGGGTCTGGTTAAGTTAACGACCCTTATCAATGCCGCACTAAGGCTTAAATATGTACCAGACTTATGGAAGGTGGCCGAAGTAATAATGATAGCTAAGCCAGGGAAACCAGCTTACGAAACGTCATCTTATAGGCCTATTTCCTTGCTACCAATCATGTCCAAGCTATTTGAAAAGCTGTTACTCAAACAGCTTAAACCAATAATAGATAGCAAAAACATAATACCAGAGCACCAATTTGGTTTTCGAGACAAACACTCTACCATAGATCAAGTGCATAGGATCACAAACGTAATAGAAAATGCCCTTGAAGACAAGAAAGTATGTTCTACTGTATTCCTAGACGTAGCGCAAGCATTTGATAAAGTATGGCATGAAGGCCTTATACATAAACTGAACAGCCTCTTACCAAAGCAGTTTGCAGATATATTAGAATCCTACATCCTGAACAGAGTCTTTAGAATAAGACAAGAAGATGCTTACTCAGAGCTGAAAGAAATTAAAGCTGGCGTACCGCAAGGAAGTGTGTTAGGTCCGGTCCTGTACCTACTATACACTTGCGATATTCCTGAATTAGAGCAAAACACAATTGGGACCTTTGCTGATGATACAGCCATAATGGCTGTAGGAAACAGCCATGAAGAAGCAGTAGAAAAGGTTCAAATGGCTGTTAATCAAGTTTATGACTGGACCAAAAAATGGAGGATTAAACTTAATGAATCCAAATCTGTTCACATAGATTTTACCAACAAAAAACGACAGTATTCCCCAGTTTACATAAATAACAAACAAATCCCATACGAGAATACAGCCAAGTATCTCGGTATGACCCTTGACGCCAAGCTACGCTGGAAAGCCCACGTTAAGAAGAAAAAAGATGAACTCGACCTCCGATTCAAAAGAATGTATTGGCTGCTTGGAAGAAATTCCATGCTGTCCGTGCAAAACAAATTATTGCTATATAGACAAGTCCTGATGCCAGTTTGGACTTATGGTATTCAGCTATGGGGCTGCACCAAACAGACCAATGTATTAATAGTACAAAGATTCCAGAACAAAGTGCTAAGGGAAATTGTAAATGCACCTTGGTACATACGAAATGATGACCTCCACAGGGACCTAAAAGTTGAGTTCATCGAAAGAGTGATCCAGAAATTTGCAGAAGCTCACGAAAAGAGACTTCATCAACATGTGAACGTCGAGGCCATCCAGCTTCTTGACCACACAAACATAGTTAGAAGACTAAAAAGAACAAAACCGTTCGAGCTAGTGTTTAGTGTTAGTGAATAGTGTAAAGTACAAAAGTGCCAAACAAACACAAGAACGAAGTGTATTCGCCTTAATAGAGACAATAAGAAAAGTGCTATTGGACACATTCTTAGTAAAGACAATTTATTAGTTTAGGTTATAATTAAATTACTTATTAGTCTACTTATAAGGCTAGATTGTAATAAGATTAGGGTCCATCCTATTATTGAACCCTAGGACAAGGAAAAAAAAAAAAAAAAAAAATTATGACGCATCATAATGACGGAGCAGTGTTACCATGAAAATTACATTTATGCCATGTGAGGTACAAAAATTTTAGGACAGGTACAAAAATTTTAGGACAGGTACAAAATAGTACTAAATCAGTACTTAATATTCGTGGTACATTCTTTTAATAACAAGAGTTGGTCTCGCAATTATGATTGGAGCATTTAGGACATCGGAGCTTTGATTATAAGATTAAAGTTTGCTAGAACGAGCTAGAAAGTACAACAAAAAATTACTCACATTTTGGACTTTGTATTTTCAAACCGACGATCAATTGAGCGAATTTTTCCTTACCCAAAATATTCCCCTTGATGCCATCTTTCCATTGACATATATGTTGACGTTGTTGGCGGTACGTCAGGCCTACGTGGCACCAGTAACTGCTGGTGCTGATGCCGGTTTCTGGACTCCAGTGCAGCAGTGAAGCGGATCGCTGTCATATAACTGCAACGAAGTCTACGAAGTATGTGCTGTTGCTGTTGCGATCAAACCCTGATGTGCTACGTACACGTGGGTTAGTTTGGGGGCTATCATTGATTCGGCCGACACGGCTGTAGCTACCGCCTTAAATTGATATACCTACCTACCAGAATTCTGTGCTACTTTCGGATATTATACTTGATAAGTTAAATATAATTAGGCAGTCCAGTTCGTTAGCTATGTTAATTTGACCTTATATAGCAATATTTAACCAACGATTCTCAACATAATTATCCTTGTCCTTTTATAGTATAAAACAAAGTCGCTTTCCGCGACTGTACTCTTAGGTCTTTTAAACTACGCAACGGATTTTAATGCAGTTTTCGTCAATAGACAGAGTGATTCAAGAGGAAGGTTTAAATGTATAATACGCGGGCGAAGCCGCTGGCAAAAGCTATTTGCCAATAAAGACTTCTTGAAGATAACCTTTTGATTTCAAAGCTCGAAGAACTAACTCACTAAAAGACTAGTCGATGTAAAACATAGAAATACATACAACACAACAAATATCATCTATTCATCACCTCAAATGAGATACTTTTTCAACTCCATGACTATACTGATACAAGAATTATCCGATGAAAATCACACACATTGAACAAAAAAATACAATATTACCTATCTATATTTGGAAATTATAATAATAAAAATATTTATTTCAGAATTTCTTCCATAAGTGCTAATAACAGTGAAAACTTATGAACTAATGTTAGTAACATTTATTCTGAGCTGTGAGGCTCACCGATCCTGGGGAATGTCTCCTTGACTGCGTGCAGTCGTATCCACCGCCCCAAGATCGGAGAGTCCCACCTATCAGCCAACGCTCTAAGAATACTGTCAAATTAACTTACTTATTACTGTGAATACTGTGTAATTATGACACACCATTGTACACCAAGCGGCAACCGAACACTTTTGCCCTTTTTTTTCTATATTAATTTTACCGCAAACTATTGTCCTTTGCAACCGCACGGCCAACTCATCAACTTGAAGAAACTTTTTCAGTAATTAGTGGTAAAAAAAAACTAAGACGCAATGACCGAAAATAGTTTGCCGCTAAAACCGCTGCTTGCCGTAGTCATCGCAGATACTAAATAATGCAGATAGGAGAATGATGCATCAAAAGAAATTTATTTGTTGCAAAAAAAAACATCAACACATAAATATACAAAAAGTTATGCTATATTTAGTTTCCAGGTTAAGGGTACGTAGGTATCTCACCAGAAATATCAAATTAATAGAGGCCAATTTGTATGGACAGAAAATAGGTTCAATAATTATTTTTGACTCAATTTTAGTTGGCCGCTCGAATGGCAGTGGCGTTTATTTCGTTATAGTTATAATACTAATCGACACGTAACGAAACCTAGTTTGGTTAAATGTGGTGTATACTGGGTGACTTTTTTTAGCGTCTTGAAAAAAAATGGGGTTAATAGGTGAACGGAATAGAAGCTTTTGGCATAGAAATTTTTATTATTTTTATTTTTGAATAACATGTAATTAAATTGATCTAGTAATAAATACTACAGATTTAAAGTAACATTTTCGGACTAGAACAACAAAAACAGAAATTTGGAAAAAAAAACAAAAAAATAAATTAAAATCTATCGAAACTCAAATCATACGCACCCTACTCAATGGACGGCATGTATCATTGATTTCGGAGCGCGGTCCTACCCTTTGAAGCCGGCCGATAGGTGGCCTCATTGATCTTTCGTAGGCGCACGAGCCGCACGCGCATCCCTGTCCACCCGCGTCCCGCGCTCCTTTCGTCACCTACGATGAATCTGAAGGCCTTCCTGCCTTCTATTCTAGTTACACAACACACCATATGAAGGTCGAGACGGTAAAAAAAGTCATCCGGTATAACTGCAGCGTTGATATTTTAGGAGATACTCACTAAAATATAGTATGAAACTGAATTAGAGTAGGGTGATCATGAATTTTCACAATGAAGTGAGACTGAATCGTGATTATTGGAGTGATCGGTAGTCATATCTTAAATTTTTAGGGCGTAACACTTTAAGGCATATAATAGCATACTTTATAAAAGTCAAAGTCACAAATCGATTAAAAATTATTTATTCACAATCAACAAAAAGGCAAAAAATTAAAGTAATAAGTCAACTAGGTAATTAACCTTGATGTTTTGAAGTTATTTAGAATAAAAAGCTATTGCTATATGCTATACTTCTAAGCAATTTGTGTTGATGAAAAAATTAACACGATGTGTCAGAAATGTGACACAATTAAAAGGTGAATTTAAGTTAGGCGAGATCATAAAATTTGATTTAAACGGCGGTGGCGAGTGTTGACCCCATCTACGACAATAAGCTGGCGTGGTGCTGCCCAAACCCCGCAGAATCGGAGCCGTGACAGAATAAATGCTTGGTGCATGTTGCATTCTTGCTTGTGTGTTGCATGCTTGTTTGCAGGCTGCATGCTTGCTAGCATGTGTCTACTTGCTTACTGCTTGCCTGCTTGAACACTGCATTTGTAGCAAGCATCCTTGTTTACATGCTTCTTACTGGGACCACTTAAAACCACTTTTGTTCAATTGTTTTATAAAGTGCCATTACATTTTAATTAATTAAACAACATAGTAGGTTAGTGGTTTTAAGTGGTCCCAGTAAGAAGCATGCAAACAAAAATGCTTGCTTCAAGCATGCAGTATGCAGGCAGGGCAGGCATGCAGCACGCAAACAGGCATTCAGCGTGCAAGCAGGCATACAGCATGTAAGCAGGTATGCAGAATGCAACCAGGCATGCAACATGCAGCAAGCATTGTGTCTGTCACGACTTCGGCGATGCAGGGTTTGGGCGGCCGCACGCGAGCTTATCGTCGTAGATGGGGTTAACGCTCACCACCGTAGCTTCGGCTTTCTGGTTGGCTTCGCCGGTCAGCTTCAGCCGCGGCGTCGCGGCGGGCCTTCAAACCACCTGTTCCTCAGCTCGCGGCCCGTTCCAACCTTCCGCCGACTAAAGTTACACTCTAGGGGTAGGGCACTGGGCAGACAAGACAGCGTGAAGTCTGATTGACTTTGTATGACACTGTTATAATTTAATATTGAAAATGCCACCTAGTAACTTGTTCCGTAAAATGTTGTTTCGATGCTCTAAAAATATGTCAAATAATTCATATAGCAAAAAAGACGTCGGTCAATAGTTTTCAGTAAAATGAAATTCGAAGAAAAAAATCGGGACAGTAATCGATTTCCCTATCACTGCTCCTGCATAATAGGTATGAAAACTCCATTATGCCTGAGCTTACACTGTTATAACCCGCGCAGATAGAAAATAGATCTGAAAATGGCGTCCGCTCGCATGCGTTCTCGCTCACTCTCTATCGCTGTCTATACTCACACAGTGAAATACGCGCTACAAAAAAATAGTCAGTCAGGATTCGCTTTCCACGCTACTTGACGCACTCCGAGTTATTGTTAAATTCGTTCCGTTATTTTGTTATTTTCGTTGATATTCATTGTTGTTTTTGTTGAGTTGATTGTTATTTGTTTGCGTTACGTTTGAAAAACAGAAAAACTAATACCAAATTTGCCTGAAAACTCCATTCTCGTCATGGATAATGCATCCTACCACAGTATGCAGTATCCTACCACAAATCCAGTGTCATATGTACCCTTGCTCCTTATTTATTTTATTAATATTTTTTGACATTATTTCTACTATTATTAATTAATAATATTAAAAAAGAATAATTTATAACATAAAAAGTCAATAAAAAATAAAATTCGATGTTTGAGAACTTGTTTTGCCAACCGTACCATGCGTACTCGCCGCCATTTTCAGATCTATTCTCTATCTGCGCGGCTTATAGCAATATATGGTCCTTAGGTTTTAATAAGGTACTTAGGTTTTATCAGGGACCTAGATAAGATACCTCGTAGAACCGGCAAATGCTTGGGAACAAAAATAATCATTGAGAGCAACAATACCATTTAGAAATGTTTATTTTGTGTACCTACCTTAATATATAAACACATGTAATTGGCGTTTTAATTAATATTTTCCATAGCAAAAAGTAAACCTTAGGAATGTGGGTCAGTCTCACTCAACAAAACAGAACGACTGGTTATTCATTGGGCCTATTAAATATTAATAATTAAACTAAATAGATGATTGAAAATGCAAAACAGTAGTGGATAACTTCGGTCTTCTATAAATTCATTCGTTCATTCATTTTTGAGTGGTTCACTTAGGCCTCTTGCAACTTATTTTGAACTACTGGGTACTTATACTAAATTATTTTTGTACCTTCAATAAAAACTGTTTACATAAGTTTAATTTTTGGCAGGCCTGTTGGTCTAGTGGTTAGCGACCCTGACTGCTATGCCGGAGGTCGTGGGTTCGATTCCCACCCAGGACAAATGTTTGTGTGATGAGCACGATCATTTGTTCTGTTTCTGGGTGTAATTTATCTATAATATGTATGTATTTCGAAATATATAAGTATGTTTATCAGTTGTCTAGTACCCATAACACAAGCTCTGCTTAGCTTGGGACTAGATGGCGTTGTGTGATAGTTGTGGAATATTATTATTATTATATTATTATTTATTATATAATTTCAAATAACAAACTATACTGGGTGACTTTTTTTAGCGTCTTGAAAAAAAATGGGGGTAATAGGTGAACGGAGTAGAAGCTTTTGGCATAGAAATTTTTATTATTTTTACTTTTGAATAACATGTAATTAAATTGATCTAGCAATAAGTACTACACATTTAAAGTAACATTTTCATACTAGAACAACAAAAACAGAAATATGGAAAAAAAAAACAAAAAAAATAATTAAAATCTATCGAAACTCAAATCATACGCACCCTACTCAATGCGCGGCATGTATCATTGATTTTGGAGCGCGATCCTACCCTTTGAAGCCGGCCGATAGGCGGCCTCATTGATCTTTCGCAGGCGCACGAGCCGCACACGCATCCCTTTCCACCCGCGTCCCGCGCTCCTTTAGTCACCTACGATGAATCTGAAGGCCTTCCTGCCTTCTATTCTAGTTACACAACACACCATATGAAGGTCGAGACGGTAAAAAATGTCATCCGGTATAGGTACCATAAAATTGGCATGAAGTACACCCTTGATAAAGACACTAGATAAGTGCGGGGCATAAACAATTCAATATAAACTACCAAATAATCACAAAATTAAAATAAACTTTGTTAATAAACATTGTTATTATTTAAATTGTGTATGTTTAAATTACTTATAGTAGAATACGTGGTTTCAATTACATTCTTAATGTAATAAAGGGGCGTCCATTAATTACGTGAGGTGTTCTAGGGGGGACAGGCGCGGTCCGAGGGGGGGGCTCCTAGGGGTCATGACCCCCCCCCCCCCCCCCCCCAAAGACAGTCATGCTGTCGAAACCCTGAACGATTTGCCTGTCTTACTATCTTAAAATTGTTCTCACTTGAGCCACGGAGACTCCGATGGACATTTGCAAAAAGATTATAACCTCCCGGGCATCATGCTGATCAGTAGCGCTTGCGACTACTAGACCAAAGAGGATGTACCTTCCTAAAAATACTCTTCAGTGCTCATGGTGACCCCCCCCCCCCAAAATGTTAGGCTGCGACCGCGCCTGAGGGGGGAAGGGGATCAAGCTAAATCTTTCCAAATCTCACTTACGTAGTGTGCAAACGCGCAAATTGCGACCTTCGCGGATTGTCACAAGACGAGCTACTGAACTTCTGTGCGCGAGCGACAACGGCATAGAGTGACTAATTCAGAGCGAAGTTGAAGGAGCAGATCATTTTATTGAAAAACACTTAGATATGTTGGTTCCAGTCACGGAATAAAGAAAACTAGGTTCCAGTAGTCACTCTTGAGGCCGTGTACGAGGCTCCATGGACTGAATTAAAATAAATCTTTTCTTAATTTTTGTTATTAAGAAATTGTTGATATTCATTATTTAATTATGTGATTATGATTTTAAATTACGGTAATATTCACAAGTACTAGTCTATGCTAGTTTTCAATAAAAGTAATAGAACAGGTTGTGTTTTTGTTTTTTTTTTTCCTCAATAATCCAACACGTTTACAGCCCAAATAGAAGTTTTGAAGAATCTCGCGTGAGATTAGGGGAGGGGGGAGGGAGTTGAAGAAATCTTACGATAACTCACTAAGGGGGGAGGGGGGGTCGCAAAATTCTCAAAAATGCCTCACGTATTTAATGGACGCCCCCTAACCTAACCACCATCCTGTTCACAGAAAGACTTGACTTTGATATATTATATACTATACTATTAATACTGCTACTAGAATATACTAGCTTATGCCAGCGGCTTCGCCCGCGTATTATACAAATAAACCTTCCTCTTGAATAACTCTGTCTATTGATGAAAACCGCATTAAAATCCGTTAAGCGTAGGTACAGACGCGGGAAGAGACTTTTTTTATATTATGTAAAGAAGATAGGGCCCGACATGTATAACAAAGCAACAACCACAACGACAAAACGTGGCCGGGCGCTCATTCATTCTGTGTATTCAGAACAACGGAAACACATACATATTTTACAGCTACCGCAACCCCAGAAGAAGCTGCAGCGACACTCATTGTTTAATCAATCTGCCTTACAGTTTTTTACAGCAAAAACATTCAGGTAGGTACTGGATCCGCCGGACCGAGATGAAA
Organism: Aporophyla nigra; assembly: GCA_947507805.1. Taxonomy (NCBI): domain Eukaryota; kingdom Metazoa; phylum Arthropoda; class Insecta; order Lepidoptera; family Noctuidae; genus Aporophyla; species Aporophyla nigra. The sequence continues at coordinate 29,802,023 of OX382291.1, read as the reverse complement.
TCCCAGTTCGTAACTGCCGGGGCTGCAACGGTGCAACGGAGAGCGGCGCGCGGTGGAGCGTAGTGCGGCGCGCGCGCGGCGGAGCTCTGGATCCTGTGTACCCAGAAAATGCACTCGAGCCGTGCTGACATTGTTGGATCTGGAGCTAGACCGCACTTGTCTTATTTGTATTATTAAAATGTGTATTTCTTTTCAATATGTACTACTGCATTATGTGATCGTGAATATATGGTATAGCTAATGCCTCCATGTGAACTTCTTATCTACGATTTAAAACTGTTTTGTATTTTGATAATATTTTCTGTTATGTTTATCGTTTGTAATTTTCTCGCTATATGCGTTGGTTTTGGATTTTCCTATAAGTATATAAGGTAGGTATCTATACATACAAATAAATAAAATTGGAGTGTCTGTTTTTAATATTAAGATAACCACTTTTTACTAAGTGTATAAGGATGTATACACGATACATATACCAAAACAACATTTTTTACAATTTTTGTCTGTCTGTCTGTCTGTTCGTTCCCGCTAATCTCTGAAATGGCTGGACCGATTTTGACGGGACTTTCACTGGCAGATAGCTGATGTAACAAGGAGTAACTTAGGCTATTTTTATTTTAGAAAGATTCTTTTATTTTAGAAAAAAAATAACTATCTTCGAAAACTACGCTGACATACGTCTCAAAATTCGAAAAACCCTGGCTGAATCCTTCGAAATAGATCAAAATAATGTACTACAGTATTGTACACCTTAAAAAGGCCTACAAAAATGTCCTCAATGGTATATGTCTATCTCTTAGGGATAACCCACAATAACCATTGTTTATCTTTTACTTTTTACGAGAAATAAGGGCTTATTTACGAAGCGATTTTAAGCAATACAGCATTAATCCTTATCCAATTAAGTACCTTAAATATATTGTGCATTCAATATAGATCAATATGGCCCTTTACAGCATGTAATTTAAATGAATATCTTAGAAGATATTAGAGATTTAAAAAGTGGGCGCAGAGCGCGTTGGCAGGGGCCGGGTAGTACAGGATAAGTAGGATTGTAATTCATATTACTTTGGCTTCATAGTAATTGCGAATATCATGTGTGTTCATTATACTCAAAATAAACCTAATAGTATTATTCCAAGTAAGAGACCGCGAAATGGCTTAGATGTTTAGATTTTTGGATGTTTGTTTCTCAATGATGCAAAGACGGCCAAACGGATTAAGATCGAATTTGGCACAAAGATATAGGTATTATATCATGGATACGTAACAGATAGGATACCTACTTTATCCCGGTAGTAGGTTCCCGGGTGATATTTTCCGACAGCTATACGAGCCAAGCCACTGGCAAAAGTACTATTCCTATAATTATGTTCGGTGTCTGGTAAATGATTGAGTGTCTGTATAGGTAAAATAGGAGCGTTAAGAAAAACCAGGAAGACTTATATTCAACTAAACCAAGCCCTATGTCACAGTCTTCTTACTCTGAATACTATTACTTTTATTTTAAAAACACCAACACACATGATGTTCTCATAAACTATGAATCCTAAGTAATATGAGTTATAATCCTACTACTAATAATATTATAAATGTGAAAATATGTATGATTGGGTGTTTGTGTCTCAATCACGCAAAAATGGCTGAATGGATCTGGATCGAAAATAGCACACAGAGTCTATATTACCTATATAACCTGGAATAACACATTCTTATCGCGGTAGTACGTCCTCTTGCATTCATTTCCGACAACCACGCGGGCGAAGCCGCGGGCAAAAGCTAGTCTACAATAAATTTATGGACAGGAGTTTGCTCAGTAAACATTTCGATGTTCTATGATTCCGCACTTAGTCCCCTGAGTGGACCATAGTGCGTGCAGTAAACAAGAATTATTTTAGTTTAGACAAGGTTGTTAACTGTCGCGCGTACTCACAGACGGGTATTTGCGTAACACACTATCAGTAGGAATCGCTTTCATTTTGACAGTTCAACAACATTAATTGCGTTGCTGAGCAGACAATTTTTTGAACATATGAAGCAATGGTTTAGACTAATCTTCAAAATGATTCAGAGTCTGCTTTATAGTGCGTTTCGCAATTAGGGTGCTGATGTATGAATATAAACGGGAACATGATCGTAGCAGGTGACGTCCTGTAGTTTCTGCCAACCTACCAGCCAAATCCGCCATTTTTAGGAATCGCAACTAAAATAATATGAGAGAATTTAGTTATCAGCGGGGTAATTGGTAAACACACTAACAGTTGGAATGATTTTAATTTTAACGGTTCAACAACATTCATTACGTTATTTACGTTGTTGAGTAGATACATTTTTCGAACTTATGAAACAATGGAAGAATAATATTATAGAATGGAAGTCTTCATTCAAATATTCTTTATTGGGTTTCCTTTCCAAAATTTGTCAGTAGCAGTTGATAGTAATAGGCGTCCCCTATTACATGAGACTTAACGTATTTGGCGAAATGTGGGCTTACCATAGGTACGCTTCTGTCCAACCCTTCCGGGAAATGAGTCGTGATGTTATGAATTAGCAATATCGTTATAAATGACTCAGTTAAAGAAGATAGCTGCGTCTGTCTTCTAAATTCCTATGATATCATACTTTTCAAATAAATTCCATATTAGAGCTGTATAATGTTTTGAATCTATTTTCCGTACATTGATCGTTTGTAGTTTTGTCACTAGAGATGTAGGTAGGTACCTAGTACCTACTTTGAACGGTTTTGTCAACTCCTTTGCGGTGACCGGCCGTTCTTATTCTATTTCACTTTTGTTAATTTTTGTTGCTGTGTATGAAAATTAAAAGACTAGTTCATAATAATATGTTTGTTTTATTTACTATCTACAAAAAGTCATAGTATTGTAGGTATTGTGATATGAATTAAACTTATTATCTTATGATAACAATCAATATCTATTTATAAACATAAGTGAATACAATCGATTTTCAGAAATAATGAATAGAATAATGATTAATAGAGCAGAGTAAGTTGAATCTTCCATTTAGCTTTTCGATAGCTCTAGGACGTACCCTTACGACTTGTCTATGTACTAAGTTAGTTCTGTCAATGATGACCGTAATCATTACCGTCGCATTATTTGGTCGCCAACAGATATCATTTTGTTGAAGTAATACGAGGTAGAGCATACAGATGGCACTATTCCCCGTTCCGACCCCATTTTTTTTCTACAAAGCGTCTTGCTGCTAGTCGACAACAGCGACCTAACCTGCTCAATTGATTGAGGTAGTATCAAGCAGTGTGTACAGATGGCTTTGTTTTACTCAAGGAATGATTTGAATTTCTGAATATTGTGTTGTAATAGAGTGAAGTTAGTGCCACTGTCACTAATTGTTCAATAGTCGTACAAAAACCATGATTTCATTATCTCTATAGCTCGAGGGGTAAAGAAGACGTAGTGGCGCACTTTTGTGGTGTTTCTTCATACTAGTTGTGTCAATGAAGGAAAGAACTTGAACATGTCGTTGTACTGAACTTATAAGACATCAAATGTAGTAGGTAGTACCAGGCGGTGCGTACAGATGACGCTATTTTCCCTCAAATGTCTAAGAACCAAAGCGTCTTTCTGCGAGTCGACACAAAGACTACTATAGTATACTGGAGTCGACAACAGCAATGAGTACAGTTGATGCTGTTTTTCACAAGGAATGATTTGCCTTCTGTATGATGTACTATGATATCTTAATATTGGAATTTAAACACTTGTAGTAAATACACTGAAGTTGATGCCATTGTCACTCAAAGTTCACTAGTCGTATGGCACAACATTCCATTCTCTCGATAGCTCGAGTGGTAAAGAAGACATAGTAGCGCACTCTTGTGGCATTTCTGTATACTAGTTGTGTCAATGACACAGAACAAAGAATTTCTTTATTCCGTGGTCAATGAAGTGCACAGCTTGTCATGCAGTCGTAGTTAACCGAAGATGTTGCTAGTGTCGAGATTGTTGAAATAGTACCAGACGATGCGTAAAGCTGAAGCTTATGACTCTCAAATGTCTAAGTACCAAGCGTCTTTCTGCTAGTCGACAACAGCTTGTAGGTTAGTTGAGATAGTATCAATAATTTTGTACAGATGACGCTGTTTTTCACAATTTGCACTTCTGTATGTAGGACTACATAACAGACCTCAAGGGCTCAAGAATGAGTGGTGCCCTCTTGCGACTTGTCTATGAACTAGTTCTGTCAATGAAAATCGTAATCTTGTACAGCTTGGCAAAAAAGAGTCTGTCGTGGTGATAATTGGAACTAAAATATATACAAGCTCTGTGTGGTATTACTTCATCAAAATGTCATATAATCAATGTATTGTATACTTGATACCAAATAATACGACGTACCTGATAACGGTCTTCGTTGACAGAAGTAGTACATACACAAATCGCAAGAGGGCACCACTAATTCTTTAGCCCTATATGACGCTGACAACCGCTATTGAGCTGCGCTGTTTCGGTATAAATATAGCCACGCCCACTATTTCTCCGGTATCCTAGCGCCATTCTTAAAGAGCGGCGATACAGCGAACTACCAAGTAAGAAGCAAAGGACGCGGTCAATAATAATTAACAATAAACCAATAGATGGCGCTCTTATATATTTTTATTCTGTATGAAGAGCTAAAAACAAATTAGATCAGGCGATTAAAAAAACGAATGTATTTTTTTATTTATTTTAAGCTACTGAATTTAAAACAATATAAATGTAAAGAAAATAAAAACAAACCGCCGACCTTACAGACGTATTTGGGCATGTATTTTCCGTGGTCCCTTCGAGAAAAATAATGCTGCCGAATTAAAATGGTTATCTCTGTCGTAAACCCTGGAAGGCACCGTCTCTCCGAGAAATGCCGTCTTCTACCCGTGGTTCTGCACTTGTTTTACCGATTTGTCCTACTGATGGGAATCAGTAAGACAAATCGGTAAAACAAGTGAAGGTCGGAAAACAATTTAAAAAAACAGGTTCAAGCGATTTTCAACCTTATTGACATTCATCCAAACACCGGATTTTAATGACGGTGCAATGTTAGCGAACGAGAATGTGGGAAAAAACAAACCAAATTTTAAATGTCAATAAGGTCGAAAATCGTTTAAACTTGTTTTTTAACTTGCTATAGTTTTGGAGTTTGCAACAAATACTGTAATACCTGTGATCGGGCAGAAAAACAGAAAGTGCCCATGCAGATGAAAGTTATGGAGAGCAGTGTAATAAACCAGACATGCCAGAAGATATTCTTAAAAAAATGAAAGACAATTATATCCTTTCGCAAAAAAAAAAAAAAAAAAACAGACGAAGAACGAAGTTTGATACAAAGGAAAACGATTCTTCAAAAAGCTAGTAGTGAGTGGATAGAACTTCGGAGGTCGCTGCTGACTGCCTCCAATTTTGGCCGCGTGATAAAGAAAAGACCAAATACTGGATGCACTAATTTGGTAAAAGACATTTTATATAAAAAAATATGGATCACATTTCCTCAATCAAACATGGTCAGCAAAACGAAAAAATAGCCTTACTGCAATTGTCGAAACAAGAGAGTATTGAAATCGAGCCTTGTGGGTTGTTTATAGACGCAGAGTTGCCTTATATTGGAGCAACACCTGATGGTATCTGTGGCGAAGATGCCATAATTGAAATTAAATGCCCAATCACTGCGTACAAGTTGGGCCTGAATGAGGCAACAAAAAAGTAAATTTTTGGATGAAAGACAAAGAAGGGTGCCTAAAAATAAACACGAATCACAACTGGTATTATCAAATCCAGGGCCAGCTCCATATTACAAGACGGAAGAAATGCTTCGTTGCAGTATGGTCTGGAGAAAAAGTTAAATTAAAGATAGAAGTAATATTGGAAGATTGGAGGCTGTCAGCAGCGACCTCCGCAGTTCCATCCACTCACTACTATCTTTTTGAAGAATCGTTTTCCTTTCTATCAAACTTCGTTCTTCGTCAGTTTTTTTTAGCGAAAGGATAAAATTGTCTTTCATTTTTTTCAGACTATCTTCTGGCATATCTGGTTTATTACACTGCTCTCCATAACTTTCATCTGTTTTTGTGAACATAATACGTCTTTTTTTCTTCATGTACTTGCTATTTAAGTGTCTCTTTTTCATTCTTCTTTCTTCAAACATCTTTAGTTTCCCGTGTGGACTTTTTGCCTAGATGTGTTATACAGTCGAGATATGATTTATTTGTGTTGAATGACACGGTTGCCGCAGTACATCTCGTAGCATATGATCTCTTCATGGAAAAATTTATTCTTTTTCCTCCAACATATTTTGCTATTATGCTATGGTAGCGCTCGACAATATTACTATCCACGTCATGGATGAGACTTCGAGCGTGGCCTGCTATATTTTGAATCAATAAACAAATTCGCTGCTATAGTGAACCCGAAAAGAAGTCGTTTGAAGTGTTTTCTTGTTCGCCCTGTTTCTGGCAGAAGTATGGTTTACATCTAGTGTGGCATGGTAATGAGCCAGCATAATATCATCGAATAGACGTTGAATTTCTGGACATTCATCGCCTTTGTTTTTAGCGATAGATTTTTTAATCACAGACCTTATACTTATTATTGTTTTTTTGCATATATACGTTTTCGATGGCTGATTGGCTGATCTGGTATCTGTTTGTAATTGTTGCAGTTTATTGCAAAAATTTCTTAGTAAATGATTTCGGCATTCAATTTTTTCCACTGTGATACCTTCATGTTGATAAGGCCGTGATTGCAGAATTTCACTATGAGTGCTGGAGTCACCATCAGATATCAAGCGTCCATAAATTAAATTGTGAATTTTCACAGACTGTTTAAATCCCTCAACAATTATGTCACTCTCCATGCCAGTCGAAGGACCCGTGTAGTTTTTAAAATATTTGTGTTCTTTTATGGGCACTTTCTGTTTTTCTGCCCGATCACAGGTATAACAGTATTTGTTGCGAACTCCATAGTACAAAACTTCCCCGGTTCTTCTTCCAATAATAGTGCCAGCACCTGATAAGGCGGAATAATTAGTTCTATATGATCTCTTGGAGTAGCATCCGTCTGCAATAACGTCAATAATTGGGATAGCATTTTTACTAACTTTGCCCTCCGCAATAGCAAATTTTCTTTCCTTTTCAGCAGCTTTTTCCATTGTTTCTTGTGCAACCTGTTCCCAAGCAAACAACAACGCTGCTGTAAAGCCTTCAGCTATGTTTAGTGCATTTGGATATAAAATAGCAATTTTAAGGAGTAAATAAATGATTAATGCTATTTAATAGTATGAACATTAACCATTATAATGCCACGTAACTGCGCTATACTGCTTTCAGCTATTTTAGTGCCTTAGGTTCTACAATAGTGGGCACGCCACAATTGAAGCCGTAAGTCCCCCCTTTGAGGAGTAGCTAGAGAGGCGCCACGGCGTCCTCACAATCTGCCTTACGCAGGTCCTCAACGGATATGGCAGTTTCGGGAGGTTCCTGTTCCGAATAAGGCGGGAGAAAACGCCAGGGTGTTTCCATTGCGTGGATTGCCTGGAGGACACGGTGGAGCATACGTTGGAGGTGTACCCTGCCTGAGCGGAGCATAGCGTGAGGGAGAGGTAATCTATGCGCCCTCACGCCCCTAGCCACCGCAAGATGAAACGCCCCAGGCGTCGGGAGCCCATAGCGCACTACCGGCCACCGAAGGCGCAGGCTTGCGGGCGGCGAGCACATTTTTAAAAATGTCCTTCATTAGCCAGTTTTTATTCCATGTGTTCTTATTTGTTTATTTCTTTTTTTCTTTTTCACTATGATATGACGTGGCCGAGATAGGTGTAACTATTAGTCATTCACATATTGTGGCGGTTATAACTATGATCTAGATGTAAATATGTTTATTTTATATTGTGCAGATATAAATGAATGCCTCCAGAGTTGCTCTTAAAGACTTTTAGTTTTAGTTCACATGAATACGATACAAATTTCAGATCTTAACGATTACTTTTGCAGAATCGCCCCCTATTCTGAAGAGAATTGCCTGTCGCGAAAGGCAACTCATACCGACATGGTATTTGGCACGTGACAACACATAGCAAAACTGAATATATGTTTCGTCAAAATCGTATTGATTTGTATTTAAGGTACTTCGAATTGTATTTTATTGTTCATGATTTAACTTTGTTTGTATAACTTGCTTGTGTAGGGTGTTGCTTGCTTGGAGATTATGTGCCTATTTCAAAATGATTCAAGCTGATATTTTAATGGTTCTTTGAAATAAATTAAATTACCCTATAATTTAATTGCGTTTAAAGAATGGCAGGGCGTAGAAAATTGGAATGATAGTCTGAATCTGACTAAAGAAAGTAAGAGAAAGGCAAAAAAGGCGGTAACCGTTTCGAGGGCCAAGGCGCAGGAAAAGTTGTATGACTCTCTGAATAGCCCGAGAGGCCAGAAGGAGTTCTACCGTATTACAAAAGCAAGAGAAAGCTCTCTTGCTTTTGTAATACGGTAGAACTCCTTCTCTTCTTCTAGAATGAGAGATATAATCCATATGAAATGTATGAAAGACAATGCCAGTAACGTTCTGTACATACAACCAAAGAAACGATGGATGGACTATGTGAATTATGATATGGATAGAAAGGGGGTGACTACTGAGATGACGACTAATAGAGAAGTGTGGAAGAAAAAGACAAGTTGCGGCGACCACAAATAAGTTGGGATAAGGGCAGGAGAATGATGATGGTGCCCCTATTATTTAATTCAATTCCTGGGTTGTTTTTTATTACATCGAATGAATCCAATTGAGTTATTATCAAAGTCAACACTCGTAAATAAAGCACATATGCGTGTGTGAGGTGTGACATTTTGTATGTAATTTTTTTTTCAGCTTTAAGCGCTGCTGCGCTGTTACTGCTGCTGCTGCTACTGCTGCTGCTGCTACTGCTGCTGCTGCTACTGCTGCTGCTGCTGCGCCGAGTGCGAACATTTATGTTCTTGCCGTGGCCGGTCATTCATCAAGCAAAGCGCCAAAGCGCCGCCCGGCTCACGTCACCCCACCATTAGAGGTAAGTTAATTTAGTAAGTCATGGTACATACTTTAGGGGATGAAAGTACTCATCTACCAAACACACACAAACAAGTACACAAACACTTCTTGCAAAAGATTTTCTCATGCTTTGGTGTTCAAAGTGTTTACCATGACTTTTCTAAAAATGTTTGCGAATGTTAAGAGGCCGTATACGAAATTTTAACGATTTCACTGATTGAGCTCTTTTTTATATTTGTCACGAATTATAATGGGAGATTTAGGTTTTTTGCAGATTATTTACTGCCAATTATTTTTAATTTTTTTATTTGAACACAGTTATTTTAATTTTATGAACAAAAACAATTCATTGGCTAATTTCTCTAAAATTTGACTAAGTTAAATATTTTTTACTATGTTGTGAGAAGTGATTCCATATAGATTGTATAGATGACTTTCACTTTTCATACATTGTAATTTTTACATACCGTGTAGACGTTAAAACGATTCGTAAATTTATGTGTTATTCTAAATCTCTTAAAACAGTCAGTCGGTCTGAGGTCGATTTATCAAAAATATCAAAATCAAAGAATAAGAGCGCCGACTGAAAATGACTGATAGGTTTATTAATTTTTGCTTTTCAGTTTTTTCGGCGGTTTAATTTTTTTATTCGTTGACAGTGGTACGATAAGTAAGGCAAAAAGAAGTAGAAGCTGGCTGGATCATTGTATAGTCACCAAACCAGCCTTACCGCTAATTACTAGTGTACACGTCCATTGAACATCCCTTAACACGTTGACGGACAGAACGCCTCTCGACGTTCTCTCTGGATAAAATAATACGACAGTACGCCTATTGACGTCAACCTTTTGACTTGCATGCAATCAGTACGCCTTGCGAAGTTATATTTCATATACTTATATGATACTAATAAAAGGAAGGGCATTCTGCAGTTTCACGACGGATAGAGTTTTAATCTTTTACTGTCTTATCGTACGTTAAAAAAAAAATGTTAATTAAAATGAAATTTTGTAGTGTCTCAACACGATTAACCAGTAAGGGAATACTGTCCGTCAACGTGTTAACTACGTTTGCTGATGATAGTACCATCACGATCCCTTGTAAAAATGTAAATACATATGAAACGGACATAGACAATTTGATTAAATGGCTAAATAAAAATAATTTGAATATAAATTTAAGTAAGACTAAAATAATGCACTTTAGACAACGTAAGCCTCGTGTACCTAACCTTCACATACACTACAAAAATGACGACATTGATAAAGTAACCGATTACAAATTTTTAGGATTACAAATAGACTGCAGTTTAAACTGGAAAGCACATATTGACATGTTGTGTAAAAAACTGAGTTCGTCTGCATTTGCTTTACATAGATTATCCTCCATAGCAGATACAAAAACACTTCTGGCGGCTTACTACGGTATAGCTGAATCTTACTTACGATACGGTATCATTTTCTGGGCGAACTCCACCGACAAAGAGACAGCATTTAAGGCTCAGAAAAGATGTCTCCGGGCAATGTTTAAACTAGAAACCACCGACAGTTGCAAGCCATATTTCAAGCAGTATAACATATTTGTGACACTTCCTTGTATTTATATTTTTGAAGTAGCTATGTTTGTGAAGAACAATCCGAATCGTTTTGAACGTTTGGCCGATGTATACCCAAGAAACAGACGTGACAATTCAAAATTAAATAATGTACCGTGTCAAACCACTATGATGCACAGAAGTATTTATTGCATGGCCCCAATTGTTTATAATAAATTGCGAAGTGCTTGGAAAGACTTGATAACGGTACAATTCAAAAGTACACTTCGTAAATTGTTAATAGATAAAACATACTACAGTGTAACTGAGTTTTTAACGGACAATTTTTTTTATCAAACAAGCTCGAATTTTTAATTAATTAAATATTGTTTTGCTAATGGAATAATTATGGTGTATGTGTGAATTTTAATGTTTGTTTGTCTATTTATCTTCGGACCACGATTTTGTATTTCTTGTATATACTGTTACTAAAAATTTTAATTTTTATTTTAACATGGGTATAATGTAATAATTAAGTTGATATTTTTAATGTAAATTTGAATTTTAATAATTTTATTTAATGAGAATGACATAACTAATTTAATGTTCCAATAAGAATTTAAATTTTAACAAATTTATATAATGTAAATGTTTGCATGCCGAATGGTGAAATATGGCGGAACTCATAAATGCTATTCTATTCTATTCTATTCTACGAATATGACATTTATTGGTCTGACCATTTTCAACTTTTAATTAAGTGTAATTTTAATTTAAGTATGTTTATCAGTTATCTGGTTGCCCAACTAGGCTCTGCCTAGTTTGGGATCAGATAATGGTGTGTTGGTTGTTCTAAGATATTTATTTATTTTTATTTAAATGCCAGGGCCACGGTGACTCTTTCGAACGGATCACGCGACCCTGGCAGGAAATTGGAGGAGGCTTGTGTCCAGCCTTGGACGTCTATGAAATTATAATGATGATGATCCGACGGTGTCAGGTGGGGGAAAGATCCACGGTTTGACACGGTCCTCCGCGCAGATAGCGCACTTTTAATAAAATGTGTGGTAAATACCTAAGCGAGATAGACTTTTCAGTGCAACTGGAATCTTGTAGTGGGAAGTTTTGCATTTAAACCAGCCACAGGCATGATCGCAGACCAAGATTTTTGGGAGGGAGGGTTATCATGAGTGCCGAGGAATATTTTTAGGAAGCTACATCTTGGTCTAGTGGTCACAAGCGCTACTGCTGGGCTGGAGGTCCCGGGTTCAATTCCCAGGTCGGTTAGTGTTATTGTATGTTTTTTCAAACAGTTGTCAACTTAGTTCAGGATAGCGCTGGCTACTATGAGAAAATTAAATGCAAGAGCGAGCGAAGCGACCTTGAAAATTCTAACAACGCTCCTGTTTTAGGTTGAGAATTGTTTGATATTTTCAGAAAGAACCTTTCTTTAACTTTAGCCTTTCGAACCCTACGCACCTACGTCGTATGAGCGGGATGCCAAAATTCCCGAGTTTGCTTTGCTCGTCCTTGCAAACTAGATTCTATATTTTATAATAGGCTATTTGATGTCAAAATTTCTTTAGTCCCGTTGAGTCAAATATGCTAGGGGAAAGTCATAAGAGTCTTTAATTTAGTAATTGTGATATTCAAACTTTTCGTACCTACTACAAAAAAAAAAAAACATAATTAATTTATAGTTTTAAGTTTTCAATTCTGCCGGCAGTCTCTTCCCCATGACTGCCTATATTTTGCCTGTTGCCTGCAGCCATGGAGAGGTGATTGATACGATGTACAGTAACATAAAGCACTGCTTAGGGTTGGCGGCTGGTTGTATGTATGTAGCAGGGTGGAATAGCGATGTTCGTGGCGCGCACGGGGAGGCGCAGGCTAACTTCTCTTTATGGGACTGACACGGCCGACCGCAATCAGGTACCTTGTACAGTGAGATGTTAGGAGTTTTTAAAGGGTAGCTAAAGTGGTGTCAAAATCACCAAGAGGCCATTAAAATGGACATCTTAGCCTCATATCACACAAATTCAGAGATTTGTAGTTTCTGGAAATGCACCATTAAGCTGAACGCGGCCCAGGGCCTTCCCGTGAGTGTTGATGGCGTAACTAAACTGCAACGAATAGCCAAGGTTCAAATACCACTTTATGATTCGATCACCATTGAGATCATCGCAGCAGGTGATCGATGCAGAGATCCAAAAAGGCCCTATTCCCATTCTTCTCACAGCTAAAGCCGTTAAGGTAGCTCTTAAAAATATTAAAGGAAGGGTATTTACCCTGGTCACGACGGACTCAGTATCGAGCACTTGCAGCTTGCGGGTTGCCACTTGCTCAGAATTTTGCCATCACTTTTCAATGTCTGTATCACACACTCTCACTTGCCCGACAGTATGTAACTAGCAATCTATACCCGCGGTCTTACCCCGGATATTTGTTTTTCATACAAAAAGGCTACACCCTATATCACCATGTATCTGTATTTATAATTTGAATTATCCAAAACATTTCCTTATTGCTCACCTACCTACACCACGAAAACTTCCATCCAAAAATGTGTCTCTAACTTCAGCCGTTTGGGCTCTGAGAGCGTATGCTTTTTTTCAAAAATGGACCACGTTAGTCCTAACATAGCTATTTTGTTGCTAACACTTTTTATTTTGTTTTTTGTCAGTGTGGACCTATTGTAGTCTGATATATGAATAAATGATGATAATAATAAAATCACATTATGTACAAAATTTCGTATACGGGCTGTTAATTTAAGGACACTATCACTTTTTTTGTACAACTGTCTGCTGTATACTGTGGTTAAAATAGTTGATACTTGTCGGAACAAAGTATGAGTACCAAAGTTATTATTAGAAATTGGTTTAGAAATAAATAACTCAAATTCAGAAGACGGAAAAAATTTAAGACAGTCATTATTGGGAATTTTGGAGGCAGTGGTAGGTAGAATTGTGCTGCTTCAAAACTGTTGATCGATTCAAAATACATTACAAACACACACGAAATTTGCCAGATTTTCAACGAGTAGGTACTTCGCCACGATGGGTCCCCTTCTAGCGAATGAAATACCTAGATCATTTCATGAAGATCATTCACATGCTTTACCAACAACTCCTCCCGGAAACACTCCAGTGTTATCGACTCTTGACCCGAGTTCTGCCAGTGAAATTATAAAAATTATATCAAATCTCGACCCTAACTACAGTACCGGATTAGATGGAATTACTACCAAAGCAATAAAATGCATTAAACCTATAATAGCAAATAATATGAGCAAATGCTTCAACAAACTGCTAGCTGAAGGTAAATTTCCCGATACTTTGAAAAAGGCGAAGGTTACTCCTATTTACAAATCGGGTTCAAAAATAGACCCAGGTAACTACCGGCCTATTTCAGTGTTGCCTGTATTTTCAAAAATATTAGAAAAAATTCAATACATCCGATTAGATAAACATTTAACTTCTATTAACTTTCTTTCAGACAGACAGTACGGGTTTAGACCAAAAAGCAGCACAATATCAGCTACAGTTGACCTCATTACTAAAATTAAGCAAAATGTAGATAGTAAAAACATAGCCTTTGGTATCTTTATTGACCTCAAAAAAGCTTTCGACACCGTTAGTCATGAATTATTACTGAAAAGCTAGAAACCATAAAAATTACCGGTAATGCCCTAAAAATGTTCGATTCCTATCTCAAAAACAGGTCACAGTTAGTTAAATGGATAATAATGATTAAAGTGGCGCATTACCTATAACGTGTGGAGTTCTCCAGGGATAAATTTTAGGGCCCTTGCTCTTCCTCATCTACATAAATAATATTCAGGAGATCAACTTACATGGCCATCTTACTCTATACGCAGATGACACTTGTTTATTTTATTTCGGATCTTCGATCCATGATTTAGTTGCCCAAGCACAAGAAGATTTAAACACCCTTTTTTCGTGGTTTCTGTACAATCTACTTATAAAACTTATTAACTCTTACCAAATGCATAACGAAAAGTATTTTACTACTAATTTGACCCAACAGTGCTAGTAAAATAAATTAAAAAATACCTTCAAGTACAAAGATAAGTTTATGTAACGTAAAAAATCGAACAAACAGCGGTTACATGTGCGTGCGAGTAACGTTGTTCTGTTGCGACTCAGAAGCTTGAGTGTTTAAAAAAAAGTGATACCGTCCTTAATAGTTTACTGTCATTGAATTACCACCGCTGCGTTTGCCCGCGAAATATCGCGAATGCGAATTGTTCTACGTGCCTACTGATCAAGTAATCTCCGTACCTACTGGAGTCTACGGCCGTTATGATCGAGATGATGCCGCCGAAACCACGCAGTGCACACGCAGACGAGGAGAAAAGCCGTAGTTCCAGTACCGACGAGGTCAGCAACGGCCTGCGCCCAACCCGCCAAAGGCACACGGTAACTTGAATGATTAATTAATTTGACTTAATTACGCAACTCTGGAGGCATTTAATTAAAAAGATAATTCATTAGTGTCATAAAAACAGGTAATCGTAAATAGACCCTAGCTCCAGAGCTAGGGTAAAGTACTGGAATTTAGGAGCCAGTGACTTCTTCCATTTAGGTTACAATGCTGCAAGTTTTATGCAGCAAGTCGTGACAAATTTATATTACTTAAAATTTAGTTCTACACTCAACATTTCAATTAAGCACTACAAAAGAAATAGATACCAAATTAGAATAAATGAAAATTTTACAATCTCAATAAATAGATTATTTCAATACAATCAGAATGATGACAAAGTTTGATGAAAATTGATCAGAATTCAAAATTTAATACAAGTTTTAAAATCAAGATAAATAAAAGAAAAATTCCCAAATTAAAGAGTGAGAGATATGTGTGTTAGAGTGTGAGTGCGTGTGCTTGTGTGTGGGGGGTGTGTGTATGTGTATATGAACTGAGAATACTTATGATTAAAAAAAGAATATTTATGTTGATTGTAATAAATTTTCAGTTGCGTTATGGACCTGTGTCAGTAGCCAGATCTTTACCTTCTTTTTTGGTTTACATACTAGTTAATTATACCTGCACAGTATAAAATAAACATAGAACTATCTATATCATAGTGATTACCGCTACAATATGAAAATGACTACACTTACTTTGGCCACGTCATATCATTTAAGGCAATTTGAAATAGGCATAAGGATTTTTTTTCAAAATCAATTCATTTATTGCAGAACATAGAAATAAATACATTTTGAGATGTTGAGTAGATGTGCGGTTAATTATGTCCTACCAATTAAGGCGTGCAAAATATTATTATAATTATTAATAGACACAAGACAATTTAATAATACATTTAAAAGATTGATTATTTATGTCAAAGAAAAATCTAAATTATACAGACATCGAAATTGACAAAAAAAAAAAAAAAAAATATAGCATCATAAAAAATTCAAAATTGTGAGGTCTAAATTATTGATAAAATGTCAAATTTACGGTTGGAATATAATCTCGTCAAACATAATATAATATGTATAATAATATCAGATTGGTCAAAAAGGACGATAAAGGATAATAGGCATTGGCATAAAGTAAAAACTGGGCGATGCAGGACATTTTAAAGAGACTGTTCCATCTAATCTGAAATTAAAAGCGACGAGAACTTGTATAATAGCATGCCTCACTTATGCGTGTTATTTTATGGTTACTTGGTAATTAATTTAAATTCAGCAAAACAAGATAAGAACCTGCCTTAAAGGACATGAATGACACACAATGTGGCTTGCCAATAAATGAGTAACGTTAATGACAATCGCTACTATACTTTCCAAGAGTAGGTCTTCATGGAGAAGAAGAGTAATTTATTATCCTTCTTTACCTAAATACCTAATTTGATACAGACCTCCACGGCAGCTTGTGTTAAAGTAATTTATTAACACATTTTAAAACTAACATTAATATGTTATGACCTTATTTCCTAGAAAATTTTGTCAGACTTCGCAGTTTTATCAATGAGAAAAATCACAAGATGAATATTGTATAATTTTATTTAACACATAAGACATATTAGCCATATTAGTAACACAATCAAAATTGTCCGCGTGCATGGTCGTTGAAACATAAGGTTATCACGTCGGATTTCGCGAAAAACGTTTTGTTCCGTGGCGCGGTGCCTTTTGTGTTTTCTGCATGATGGCACTATTTTTACTGTGCTTGCGTCCATGGCGCGGTGCCAAAAGCATTAGAGGCGTGGAGGTGCTGACGTCGATGGTGCATTGCCGCTTACCCTGGTGGCGCAGTGACGCTTGCGTCACTGGCGTTTCCCTCGGCGGCGCGAACGGCGTGATGTTGTGTTAAATTCACACCAGCGAATTGGAGAGTCAACACGAAGACAAAGAACGCTTAATGAAACAAACTGCAGGTACTTAACGTTAACTAGAAGGTTAATATACAGAATATTCTAGCTGTTAATTCTTTCTTTTATTCACATTTCTTTGTATTCCACATGAAACAATAAAGACAAACATGATGAAAATTATTTTTATTATAAATGTTATCCACAGCTTGGGGTGCTTGGACAGGAAACCTCCCCGAGTGCCCGTGGGTTGGGGTTCCCTTAAGGATACGTCCAGGGGGAAGACCAATCTCCGGGACGGTGCGCCCTGGGGTGCGGGCAAGGACTCCCTATTAGGTACTGTGTGCCTAAGGGGTCTCGTTGCCCGTATGCCAATATCCTGTCAGACGAACGCTCAACTGTGTGTCCCTCTGCGCTCTAAGCAGCGGTCGAGTAAGAGCGGGCTCACTAATCCTGCCACCGGGCAGGCAAGAAGGAGTCTACTCCCTCTGCTACCGTTAGTCTTGTAGCCCCGAAGATTGTCACGGTCAAGTCTCTGACTTTTGACGGCGGTCGAGGGTTTTGGCTTAATCGCGGGGGCCGCGAGGAAGTAAACCTCTATAAAAAAAACCACCCCAAACCTCCAAGAGGCTTGATAGCTTGACTAATGGGTAGCTTAATTAGTCTTTAGTTCGAACCACTCAATTCTTATTTAAACCAAAAAAAAAATTGCGCACTGGTTTTAAAATTTTCCTGTATATAACTCAAATATCAAGCTCAGAACATCAGAATGGTTATGGCTTATTTACGGTGTATGAAGATTCTGATGAATATGGTTTTTAGGCATATTATTTAAATTAGTTATTAACCAGAAAGGTAGTCGTTTCAAAACTAGGTCTTCATGGAGAAAGACAAGAAACTGCATGGAAACAGTATTGAAGTATTTTGTCAATACATTTCTTACCTGGGTCATAAATTATACTTATTTTAAATACATTTAATTCTATCTCTTGGACCAGTGTCTGAGAGAACTCAGAATAAATAGCAATATAATGAAAATAGCTAGGAATATATATTTCATGTATATTCCATTTATATGGATTATTATTATATATATATATATATATATTTTAATAATGTGTTAACATGCCATGGGTAAAATCAGAAAAAGTCAAAAATGTACTTCGTGTCAAAAAGTCAAAAACGTACTTAGTGTGAATTGGACTTTAAGTCGATTATTGATTAAAAAGTGTCGGACACATAGTCCGACATGGCAGTTAACGTGTTAAACATACCCAAGAAGCGCCGTATCACCTTGACAGTCATTGGAATTGTGTAATCGTGGCCCGTTTGCAAGGTGCAAGGTGCTCCGGCACGGGACGAAGACCTTATGAGGTCAGCTCGTGGCCTAGAAAGGTGACGGAGGGTCTGCGACCGAAATCACACTTTGCCGAGTTTTTGAGGGTGCTGTAGTTAGACAATCGCTTCAAGGGCTAGTAGCAAGTAGCAATAGCAAAACGGACAGCCCATGAAGTATCCAATCTATGAATCACTCAAACACTGCGCTCCTGAGACCGAACGTCGTGAATGGGAGTCGATATAGCCCGTACGGAAAGGTGATAGCTGTGATGTGGATATCTGTCTGACTGGGAAGGTATCTGGTTGAACGCTTTAATATGGTAAAACATATAACTTTGCTACTGTCAGCCAGCTGGTGCGAGAATTCCTGGATGTGTGTAATGGGGTATTTGTCATCGACGCTACGGTGCGGGCATTCAGGGATCTATAGTCCCCACAGGTCCTCTTTGGGAGTAAGGTGAAGAGGGGACGACCAGGTGCTCTCGGACGACCGCGTTCCGTGCCGTTTACTAACATTGCCTCCTGTTAAGAACCTGTGGTGAGCGGTACTGAGACGTTTTTGAACATGAAGAAAATAAAATATGTCAGATTCGAAACGTAAAACAAAAAGGGATGCAACCGAAAGTATGGTGGGAAAGAATGGTCGACACGAAGACAAAGATCACTTTAATAAATAAAACACTCAAAGTGTTTGTTTTTGATGATGAAACAATATTTTATCATATCTTGCGTTTTACTGCTTAAATCCATTTCTACATTTGCTACTTACACAAACACCAGGTAAGGATGCTTTCTATTGTTTTAATCACGATATAACTCACACTAATCGATTACATCACAGTGTAACAGCCAGTGGCGGACTAAGCCCGTCAGAGGCCCGGGGCGGAAAAACTGAATGAGGCCCCCGACTTTAAAAAAAAATGTAGTTTTGCAAGCTTTTTATTCAGTTCACATTTGTATGTATAAATAAGTGTTTATGTTTATTTCGTTAAAACCTGGCAAGTGAAATTTAAATTAGAATTAAATTATTTAGGCTAAATAAACATACATACTTACAATATGGAATGGATATGAGTGAGGAAAATAAAATACGAACGACGGACAAAAAAAAAATGAGATAAAACAAATCAAAGATAGTTTTTTTAATTTTTTGTAGCGTGATAAACTTATGTGTTTTTGTGCCTTCAATTTACTGAACTCCTCAATAACTTCTGTGAAATCGATTTTTTTGGAATTTTTTCTTTCTTTTGAAAGCACGACTAGATTAACCAATCGCTCTTGACCCATTGTAGATTGAACATTATTTGCCTGTACCGGTGTCGTGTCTTTTTTTTTGGATGGGACATCATCAAATGACGTCTCCCGCTCTGGGTGGAGCGGAAGGGAGTGTCAGACTTTTACTGACTAAAACCCACCCGTGTTCCTTCAGTTACTCATATGCCAGGGCCACTGTACCTCTTTCGAACTAATCTCGTGACCCTGGCAGGCATCGGTCCTAGCAGACCCCTTCAGTTTGCTGACATCTCTTTGAGGCGCGCGTGGAACACTACGCGGAACCTTGACACGGGCCTGGTCCTTACCGGGCGGCGAGCTACCAATTACTCGCCACCCGCAAGCCCGCGCCTACGGTGGCCGGGAATCCGCAATCGACTCCCGACGCCCGGGGCGTCTCCTCCTGCGGCGGTTAGGGACGTGAGGGCGCAGAGACCGCTACTACCTCACGCGTCCCGCCTCCTCTCTATTCACTCCTCAAAGAGGGGACTTACCGCCGCAATTGTGGCGTGCCCACCGGTGTCGTGTCTTAGTTGCAATTACGCCCATACGCTCACAAACCAAAATACAAGCTATTTAGTGTTTATTGCCTGCAATCCTGACGAAAAGCAAAATTGTTTCATTTGATGGAGTTTGGTGCAATGATTGACGGTATTTTCCTGAGAGAGAGAGTAAGTTTGCACATGATAGATGGCGTAAATAGAATGTAGTGAATGTGTGAAATATAGGCGTACAAGAGTGAATTATTTGCACTCCATTCATTCAGCGATTCCTGGGTTAGTACCCGCTACAAAGACGGGAATTCCCCCATAATAAGAAAATAATATTAGTACTAAGCACATTTTTAGTCTTGTTTAGGATTTGATCAGGGGAACGTGGAGGCATTTGGGGGCCCCCCAAGACCGGAGGCCCGGGGCGGGCCGCCCCTTCCGCCCCCCTGTTAGTCCGCCACTGGTAACAGCCCAACTTCCTCTTCTATGAGGAATGTACTGAGTACCCGAGGGATGAGGCTGGCTGCGTCACAGTGGGAACATCGTTTCCGCTCTTTTACGAGACAGAACTACTGACCGCTTTGGTGAGTAGTCGAATGCATGATATTGGGCATATATTGTTATTTAATGTGCTGACGAAAAATGGAATTTGGTACAAAGTATTGATGAGATTTCATTGTTAATATAAACATTATATTGTTTTGAAAGTAAATAATACATTTGTCTTTGGTTATATTAAAAAACATGAGCCTGATACAAGTGGTACATGACCTAACTCACGACTATAGTTCACAGAGCACGGAGACGCTTCGGCAGCCGCTGCTAGAGCCAATATTGTCAACACTTTCCATAGCAACAACCGTCAGTGTTGTCAGTAAATGTCACCCGATACTCAGAGAAACTGTCGGCTCGTGGCTGTTCTGGCTTTAAAAATAGTACTCTGTGTGGCTATGCCTGTGGCAGCTCAATGCGGTCACTGTTGCACAAATATTAATAGGTTGGGGAAAAAGTTTCTTCGCATTTTTTAAGAAAATTCAAAACATTTTCTAATAAAGTTTATTAACATTTAACTAAAGTATGTAGGTACCATTTTGTTCGATAACTTTTTGCCATCTTGTAGGTAGGGACATGATCCCATTGCTATAGAAATTTTGGGACTTCTGGTCAAAATACCGCGACAAGTGGTTTTGGCAGTCCTCTCGTGATGTTAACCTGACCCTGCCTAAAGAATTCTGAAGAGACCGAAACAGGTGGAAATCTGAAGGTGCAAGGTCAGGACTATACGGCGGATGCATTAACACCTCCCAGCCAAACTCTCTTAATTTTTGTTAGGTGGCTAAAGATGTGTGAGGTCTAGCGTTATCATGATCGAAAACCACACCACTTCTGTTGATTAATTCCGGCCGCTTTCTCTCAACTCCTTGCTTTAATCTCATCAGTTGTTCGCAGTAGAGTTCAGAATCGATGGTCCTGCCTGGTGGTAACAGCTCATAATGAATAATGCCCTTCCAATCCCACCACGAACACAGCATCACCTTGTTGCGAGTTAACCCGAGTTTCGCCACAGTCTGTGAAGCCTGACCGGCCTTTGACCACGACCTTTTTCGCACGTTCTTGTCATACGTGATCCACTTTTCATCACCAGTTATCAGCTTCTTCAAAAATGGTTCGGTTTCTATTTATTACGTCGTAATAAAGAATCACAAATGAGTACACGGTTCATTAGGTTTCTTTCAGTGAGCTTGTCAGGTACCCAAATGTGGAGCTTTTTTGTGTACCCAGTTTTTTTCAAATGCGCCAAAACTGTTTTGTGGTCAATTGCCAGTTCTTCAGCTACGTCGTAACTACTCTTGCTCCACTTTTTCAAAAATGGCATCCATTTTATCCGTAATAGGGTGACCAGAGCGACGTGCATCTTTGACATCAAAATTTCCGGATTGAAAACGCTTAAACCAAATTTGTGCTACGCTCACAGACACTACACTAGGTCCATAAACATCGCAAATTTTTTTCGCGGCTTGCGTTGCATTTTTACCTTTTTTGTAGTAAAATTTTAAAATGTATCGAATTTCTTCATTAGATTCACTCATCTTGACGGTA
The DNA here is from genome assembly GCA_947507805.1 of Aporophyla nigra. Lineage (NCBI taxonomy): Eukaryota > Metazoa > Arthropoda > Insecta > Lepidoptera > Noctuidae > Aporophyla > Aporophyla nigra. The sequence goes on along the minus strand of OX382291.1, from coordinate 29,779,898 downwards.
CGAAAAACAAATGAAAATCATACGTTTTCCTAATTTGAATTTGGAATTATGTTCTTTAAAATTTAAACTTTCAATGATACCAAAACCAGCCAGATACAAATAGTATAGCCAAAGAGATTTTATTACAAGTTCATACATACTATAATGCGAAAAGACTTTTTCCCCAACCTAATATTAGAAAGGCGTTTAAATGGTAACCAGCTATTTTAAATTTTTTGTAAGGATGCAGTCTTATTTCTCAACGTAAAAGGCGAATGTAAGGTACATTCATCTTCTGCTTTGATAAAAGTTGATATACTCATTTTTGATTTAACATTTGCTTGGTCGGTCTATGAAGAAAAGGTCAAGTATCAAGAGAATGTAGAATGCAAGACCACAAACTAACTTAAAACTGGAGTGTATCATTCAGGCTCTCGACTCTTTGGGGGGGGGGGGGGGGTCATGACCCCTAGGTCCCCCCCTCGGACCGCGCCTGAGGAAGACGTGGTTTGCTGCCGCCAAGTTGCTGGGCACGTTAAATGCCTTCTCGCCGTGTCGGCTCGCCAGTTCTGCTGACAATGTCGCCGCCAAGTCGGTGTAGTCAACGGTGCTGGTCAATGACAGTCTTATAGACTCTTCGGGAGTCAATAAGAACACGAAATTTTCTTACTTTCATCAAAAATATAATGTTATCAGAATTATAAAGTGTAGGTACTTTTTCGATGTCTAAGTGAATTTTCTATCACAATACTTTAAAACAAGCTATTACAGAGTTTCTTGGCTCTTTTAATCCACGATGACCTAGTTTTGGTACGGATCAGAAGATTCTGTTAATCGTACGTATAACATAAAAGTGTTTAATGAAATAAATGCGAGTTTTGTCCATCTCAGCTTCTCACAGTAACCGTTATATACTCCTAGCTTGCTTATTAAATGGATATTTATATGTATACACATAGTTTTCATCACCTTTCTAACACTTTTCACACACGCATTTTTACTTATCATTGTTTGCTTTATGAGTGCAGTTTATAGATATGATGACGATGTATGTTGCATCCTGTTGTTCGCTCTTTCTGTGCAATATGGGATGTCTATACAGGATAAGTTTATAACTAATGCGCAAATTTTCACAGTTTACTGAGTTAAGGTCGGATAAAATTTAAAAAAAGCATGGAAAAAATAATTGAAATGAGAACACATTTCAATTATTTTTTCCATGCTTTTTTTACTGATACTGAATCACACAAAAAAAAATCTCGTGTACCGGGAACGAACAATAAAATATGCTTGTCCAATCACTCATTTAAATGTGACTGGTTGGGCTTCTAGCGGTAAAAATAGAAATAAAAAGTTATTTACACTGTTTGGAATAAACTGGTTTAAACGTGGTTTTAACTAAAATCGGTCCTTGGCCTTAAGAAAGTGTTGATTTATGAGTGGTTCAAGAAATTTTATTTAAAAAGAAACTTAAGATTATGTATTAGACTAGCTTCTGCCCGCGACTTCGTCCACGTCAAATTTTTGCTCCCCTGACCCTTCCCGTCGCATCGAATTGCCTGGCAGTTTTCTTCTATTTGTCGTTGCTGCTCCGCTCTTTTTAATTGTAGCGTGATGTTATATAGCCTATGGCCTTCCTCAATAAGTAGGCTACCCAACACAAAAAGATTTTTTCAGTTCGGACCAGTAGTTCCTGAGATGTCCGCGATCAACCAAACAAAAAAACTCTTCAGTTATAAAATATTAGTATAGATAAACATTTCAGATGCATTGATAAATTTGGGATTACTTACTTTGACTTTACGCAGTGTTTTGTTGATAGTCCTTTCCGTATACGATTTATTATTTAATCTATCTATTTAGCTATCCATTCGGTGGGAGAGCGACCACGGCACGGATAATAGACGGAGAGGCTATTCGCATAGCGAGCCCTCTCACTCTCACGCAACCTGTCCCGACATCACTGGCGCCGGCGCTGTCGCTGCCGCCTTCGCCTTCACCGTCGGCTGCAGGGGACGTCGCATAGCGTCTTATTGAGGCGCTAAGGAGCTTAAGCCGGTGAGATCAATCCATTATTACGTCTCTGACGTTGACCCTAAGGTTCATGATGCATGGTGTGAAGAAGTTGATCGCGCTAAATTACTAAATAGGTGGGATAGCAAAGAATGTCAGACCCGCATCGGTTTGTCTCTGAAGGGCGAATCTCACTCTTGGCTACGCAATTAGCCCATAGGGATCGGACTTGGTCTACTTTAAAATTACAGTTAAAATCATTTTGTCTACGACGACGTGTCGATATCGCTAATGTCCTGTAAGATGTCCTGTGCACATTCCACGTACGCGGTATGCGCGCGCAAATCCTTGTTGCGATTGCGTATCATTAGAGGACTAATTAGTGACCTTTTGTGTTCGATCACTGTGAGCGGTATTAAGGATCCGCAGATTCGTGCTGCAGCTATGAATGCAAAATAAACCACCGAAACCAGTGTGGAGTTTTTATCGAATAATGTTATGCCGAGTAAAACTAGTGCAAATATGAACAACAATAAAGTTGATGCTCATTCTAATCCAATTACTAACGGGCACGATAACGGCGGTATTAGGAGCCGTAGCACTACAGTGTGTGATAAAAATTACTAAAGTGTATTTCATACGGCGCTCACAGACATACCAGTGACAGCAACGCGTGTCCTTAACGTTCTAAAATGAGTAAAGGTGCGAGCCCTAAACTCGATAGTCAGGGTTCTAATACTAGTTCAAATTTACCGAACATTCAGTGGTTTTTGCTTTGTTATGCTTAGTATTAATTGTAACTTACAAAGTACCTCCGACCAAGATTCGCGTTAATGATTCGTTTCAACGCGTGTCATGTTACGAACGGTACGGCAATACGCTGTCGGCGCATCATACATGCGTGTGATCGGCGGCAGCGCAGCGCGGGGGTCGGGATACCGAACCCGGACATATACGACCGCTGCGCGGGCGCGTATTTCCAATCTGTACAAGGCTAGAACGCAAGGGTGTGAAACTAGTCGCGTATAGATTGGAAATCACTTTTTAATCAAGGTCTTCCAATCTATACAAGAGTAGTACGCAAATACTCGTGTATACTTTGTAGTGGCCAAAGTTACTAAATTGTTCCATAATATACAGTGCTACTCCGCATGCAAACTAAACCTGTAGGTATAGACGGACGGCCGGCGAGTGTCAGAAACGACATGGTTTGGGGAGTTTAGGTTAGGTTAAAACTGCGACCTCCTACGCACGAGCCGAGCGAGCGTAGCGAGCGGTGCCGCGGCAGCGGCCGGCGAGTGCCAGAAACGACATGGTTTGGGGAGGTTAGGTTAAGTTAAAACTGTGACCTCCTATGGAAACGCCTTGATTCTGTTGACGAGCCCTGTCAGCGAAGTGTCCTGTCGAGCGTTGCTACTTCCCCTTCATTTTATTCGTCAACCCCGCACCTCTTCCGGCCTTTAAATCGATATCGATACACGAAAATTCGAAAGTTAGGTTAGAATATTAACAAACATATTTCTCAAAAATGGGGGGGGGGGGGTTCGAAACTTTTACTTCACAGGAGAGGCTATACACCTCCCCCGTCCTCCCGTTACACCCCTTAAATCGAAGCCCGGCAATCAGAAGTCCTACCAAATTCCTATGGTGGCATTCTGGCCTTGTATAAATTGGAAAGATGCACGTGCGCGTCTACGTTACAAACTATATACGAGTAGTACGCAAAATTCGTGTATACATTGTAGTCACAAATTTAAAAAGTGCATTACAAAATATACGCGAGCAGATTCCTATGGTTGCGTTTTGGCCTTGTACATAATGGAAATACGCTGCGCGGGCGCCGCACCACTCATCTCACAGACGCGCACCACTACGGGCATTTCATTGTTATTTTCCATATATGTTAATATTGTAGATTACAGCATTATACCCATTTTTATACAGCCCACTCCACTCTTTTATTATAAAAGTCCAGTTGAGCACAGTCAATGATCCGGCTCGAAGGACCATTGACTGGGCTCAACTGTGATCGGCGGCGGCTCAACGCGGGGTCGGGTCAGGGTACTGAACCCGGACGCGACGGTCGCTATGCGCGCTCCTCACCACCCAGCTCACAAACGCACACCAATACGGGCATTTCATTGTTATGTTCTATACTTACGTTAACATTGTAAATTATGGTATTACACCTATTTTAATGTTTGTAACTGTAGTTCACTACCACTTCTATTATAAGTCTAGTTCAGCCCATTCAAGGGTCCTTTGACTGTGCAAAATAATATCAGTTAAGCTGTAATTAACGTCGTTAACGTCGTCGGTCGTCGTGTTCATCTGTGCGGACTTTGACCGCTTGCGAGCACCACGCGGTACGAACACGAAGAAACGAACAAAAAAGTCGTTCCCGAGGCAGCCTGCATCGTCATCATGGGAGCCGATGTCATTCTTTGGGAGTATATTACTGTATTTAAGTGAGTTCGTTCCAATTAGTTATTTTTTTGATTATACTTTCCTAACATCGTTGATACATCTTTTCATCTTTCAGTTTCCATACAGTGCATTATTAGAAGTGCTTTCATAGTGTTTTCTACAGCAATGTTTGTTAAATACGCATACTTTGTATTGAAAACGCTTGGTCATTAGCTAATTCGCACTTTGTTACCGCATGTAGAGTCGTTGACCTTGACATTGATTCAATGTGCTATGCAGTTTTTATCAATGAAGTTCATTAGTATCAGAGCCTACAGCAGTTATTTAATTATACAATTATATTATAATTTAAAAACATTGATTTACGTAACTCTATTAAATCGAAACTTTTTATTTACAGGAACTGTGTCTCGGTCAACGGTGCTAGAAGACCAGCAATCTTCAACTCAGGGTTTGATGTTTAATTTAAGTTAGGGATGCTCGATCTGAAGCGATCTTTACGAAGATTGATTCATGGCCATACAATCTACGGATTTTTAAATCGATTCAACAAGATCCGATATTCCCTCAGATCGAATCGTATGCGCCTATAAGATCGTATGAAGGAATCGCATCAACTAAAACCAAAACAGTGCGATCCTAAATATTACGGCTGTCTATCATGACGGCGTCCGTGGTGAACTTTATAATAGATCTGTTAAGTAGATTAAAATAAAAAATATATTTTTGCAAGCATATTGTGCTTTTCATTATTTTTATAAAATTACGATATGATCTTCTGAGATCGATTGAATACAGTAAGATTGACATCGTGAATCGATTCACGAAATTCAAAGCAATGAATCGGGCATCCCTAATTTAAGTGCTAGCGTTGTAGGAATTAAGAAGGATAGGGATTTTTGTTTTATTTATATATAAACAAGTTTCATTACCTGCGAGCTTCACTCCAGGGAAATGCGGCTTTGATTAATAAAATCATTGACTTCAAAGCCGATCACTATAAACTTGCGTAGGACCTGCTGTGCGAACATTACGATAACAACGGACTTTTTGTGAAAAATCACTTTCAAGCTTTATTTTGATGTAGAATTTATAGATGGCCTATATAAGTACTACTATTATTTAATTTATCGTTAAAAATTTGATTTAACAAAAAAATAAAAAAATACCCTAGAAAAGACCATTCAAATAATATGTTTAAAGGTGATCCTACTTTAACTCATTTTCTTTCTTTTTTAAGCAGTAAAGTGGACTGTTTAGAATCAGTGCACTCTAATCATAGTTCTTTGAAACGAATCCTTAAGTTCGCCTTAAATAATAGTCATTTACATAAAACTGAACTTAACAAAACAAAAACATTCATGTCCACTTTGCTCCTTTATTTAAATGTGAATCTAAAATCGTAATTTATTGTTTGTATTAATTGCTTATGCTTTGGCAACAATTATAAGAAATTCGCATTGCGAATATTTCTAATCGAAGCTGCGCGAAGTGCCTTTTGCCGTGGCTTAGTAACTGCCTTCTGCTTCGCCTTTTTTAAATGTTCGCAGATACGGTGCATACAGCGCGCTGGACAGCGGCAGTCTGGACAACTTTGTTACAGAGAGCAGGTACTAACGGGTATTAATAATGCAGCAGTACACAGTCTTGTCACCTCACGATAGTCTTGTGCTGTGCCTTGACTGTAGATATTGAGTGTTACATTTTGCCTGAAAGGTTCTACCGTCATCATTTGTGCATACCAATCTCGTGACTGTTCCTTTAGGAGTTAAATTAGCAGAACCGAACTTTAACGGTCGTTGGTCTCAGATACCCTGGTTGGGGCTGAAGTTTTCTGAAATGTCTTAAGTAGCAAAACGATAGAATTAGGTAAAAACCTACTTAAATTATCGGTATAAGTTACGATGGTTAGTTTCAGGTAGTATTTCGCGCTAATCATGTTTTTCCGTTAATCATATTTGCCATTAATCCAATGTCACTCCCGACCTCACTCAATTTTGGGACCTTGACGTCCCTTCAAAACATTCACTCTCACTTGAGTAGAGAATGTGTGATCACTCTTTCCCTCAAACCACCGTTCGGAATGATGATCGGGGATTCCTCGTCACATGTGTTTAAAAGGATAATACTAGGAAGGAATCATTTACGTTCCCTTGAATCGCAATTTAAATGCGATCCAACATTCCATAAAAAATGTAATAAGTTCATGAGTGAATACGAGCGCTTTGGTCATATTTATTTATAAGACTCGGAATGTACTCCATCACCACTAAACTCCATGAATGAATATTATATTCCACATCATGGAGTCATTCGCAGGTTGTACCGACGGATCGTTAAAGTTTCGGTCTGCTAATTTAATACCTACCTGAAAAAATAGGTACGTGTTTGAAACGCACGATTAAAGACAGAAGAACCTTTGGGATTTCAAGAAAAGTGTGACACACAATACCTATCTACTGTAAAGGCACAGCATTTAAGCAAAAGATAGAAAAATGAAACAACGATTTATGGAAAGTAAAAGAAAACAGAAATATAACTAATGGAACGGACTCATTTAAATATAGTAATATACTCCCAAAGAATGACATCGGCTCCCACGATGATGATGCAGGCTGCCTCGGGAACGACTTCTTTGTTGGTTTCCTCGTGTTCGTACCGCGTGGTGCTCGCGAGCAGTCACAGTCCGCACAGATGAACTCGACGACCGACGACGTTAACGGCGTTAATAACAGCAAAACTGGTATTATTTAGCACAATCGAAGAACCATTTAATGGGCTCTAATGTACTTAAATAGGTAGTGGACTGCATTAAAATAGGTGTAATACCTTAATTTACAATGTGAACGTAAATATAGAAAATATCAATCAAATGCCCAAACAAACATCATCAATTCATCATTTTGTTAAATAACTCTGCTGTACTTTTCTTTCAACGTTAAAGGTAAATAAATGTACATACCACAAATATGTAGACATACCCTCTTATTGAGATGTGCTCACTTTTGAAACAAACCTATATTTTGGACCTTACTCGTGTTTTGATTTTAAATTCACTATCATCTTAGATAACACATGGCCTTTGTGTTTCAAGTTCATGCTGTCGTCTGCGCGGCTTCTCAACACAGCGCCGAGAGGTCTCCGAGCGATGTACTCAGTGTAAGCCAGCAAGTATCGCGTTATCATTCTGCATTCTACTGGTTTCTATGTTTTTACAGCAGGGTTAGCATGAACACCATTTGTCGACGGAAGAGTAGACAAAAATAAGGTTCAGGAATAAAGATACCGTTGTTTGTAGACAGTACAACGGTAGCAAAGTAGAAAGAGTCAACTGCAGTTTTTACGAAAATCAATCAGAATTATTTGTTTTGTCGTGAGTTTTTTTCTGTTTTATTCTCAATGCTCAATGATATAAAGTCGCTTATATACAAATAAGTCGCTTACATACAAACAACTGCAACAATTTCTCTCAAAGTGTCGATATTCTCTATTTGGAAATTAAATATATTACAGTAATATTGACCTTAACCATTTCCTTGGTAATGCCCTATTAACTAAAGTAAGTATGTAAAATAGGGGAAGTTTGTTCAGGTCATTTGTAAATTTTTTATCATCACAGTTTTGCGTGCAACACGATCTCCTGTGAAATCGTGATTTTGTAGAGAACCGTATATAGTATGTTCTTTGTGGCTGTCGCGTCGAGTAGAAAGTATTCAACTGTATTTAGTATAGCGATAACAATATCAAATTGCCTTCACTACCTTATACAACTGTCAGTTTTCAATGTAATTTTGACAGTTTGGAATAGAAAGTTTTCTTTTAAAATATTCTGCATAAAAAGGAGCAAGACAAAGATCGTAAGAAACGAAATACACAGATTGTAGAAAGATTTCTATTTCGCGGTGTCAAAAATGGAGAAACGTAATGACACTTTGTGTAGAAAGAGCTGTCTATTCTTCGTAGTAATAGAAAGGGTTAAGCCTGCAGGACGTATCTATCTATCTGAGTACACGGCAATTTGTTCTTTGAGTTTAATACCACAAATGCCGTGCGTATACGTACGGCATTTGTGGTATTTTATTAACCGACTTCAAAAAGGAGGATATTTATATGTTTTTTTTATTATTATTTTTATGTAAGTTCGGCCATAACATCATATATAGACGGATTTGCAAAATTCTTTTTTTGTCGAAAGGGGTTTATTCCGAAATGGTCCCATATAATTTTCATATAGATCTGATGATGAGTTCGGGAGACAGACACCGGAACTCTTTAAAAAATGACAGCAAATCAACCGCGATTTTTGCTATCGCATAAATATGCATTGTTTGTTTGGAATTAGTGCAGGGTGAATACCACAACTAAAAATTTAAAAATAAAAACTTTTTTACAAAAAAAAAAACAACCGACTTCCTTAAAAACACTACAAAGTGAAAAATAACTTTAATTTCGGAAGTCGGTGGCAAAAAAACCGTAAATACAGATCCTAAGACACCGACTTCCGAAATTAAAGTTATTTTTCACTTTGTAGTGTTTTTAAGGAAGTCGGTTGTTTTTTTTTTTGTAAAAAAGTTTTTTAGTAAGTAATTTTTTATATTAATTTACCTAACTGCGTCGTTGACGAAAGTGACGTTTGTTTCTTTCACAGATAAAAGAAGAAAAGCAGTTCTACGTTCAATTAATTGACACCATGCATGATTGGGGCTCGAAAATCAACCCAGGGTTGATACACTCAAACGATATGTCGTCTCACAAATTAAAGGTGAGTGTACCGAGGTAAATGGGTTTAATTAAAGGTATAAAGGTATAAAATGTAAAGGTATTCAAAGGTAAGGTTGGTACTGGTAAGTCTGGTAATGTACAAACGGTATCGTATGTTTGCTAAAGCTTGCTGGTTCAAGTTATTGATGTGACGAACGACGAACATTGGTACATTCACTAGGTTTTGTATCATTGGTATGTGAAAGGTGAATTTACCAATGCAGTTGTACATCAGGGAAAGCAATTCTCGCGCATCTCGCATTCGTTATTGTCACTCGTTTCGTACTTTATATTGTCATGTTATATTAATTAATTATTTAGATTTTAAGATATGTAATCTATACTAATATTATAAAGGTGAAAAAAATGTTTTTTGTTTAGTTGAACGTGATAACCTCAGGAACTTTGAGTTTGAATTGAAAAATTGTAGACTATAAAACATCATGCACTTTGGTTTTTTTTTTTGTCATTGTGATTCCGCATTCCACAGCATCTACGATTGGATACAGATTTTGAGTTTTGTGTGAACTTTTCGTGATAGTGATATAAAACATACATATTAAGTGATGTATAATATGAATATGTAAAATAGATTGTATATAAATATACAGGATTTTTTTTTAACCAGTGCGCAAATTTTTTTTGGTGTTTCAGTATCAGTAATAGAACACATTTTAACTATTTTTTCAATACTTTTTTTTATTTCTATTCGACCTTAAATGAGTAAACTGTGGACATCCTATATATTGAGTGACTGGCCTGTTAGTCTAGTGGTTAGTGACCCTGACTGCTAAGACTGAGGTCGTGGGTTCGATTCCCACCCAGGACAAATCTTTGTGTGATGAGCACAATCATTTGTTCTGAGTCTGGGTGTATTTATCTATAATATGTATGTATTTAGAAATATATAAGTATGTTGTTGTGGTTATGGTTAAATGAACCCTTCGATGGAACTGTGGCCATTAGCGAGCCTTTAGTCATGCACAATCACTTGGAAAAGTGGGATTGTAGGAGAGGTACTCACGGGTCTTCACAGTCGACAGCTTTTCCGACACCAATCCAACACAGTCCAGGGACGTCCCTGATATGACACTTAACACTGACACAGAATTGTTGAAAGTCTTTGTAGGTAGGTTTTGTTAGAACATGGTTGATTTATGTTTTATAGCTGGCGCACGAGCGCGCGGCGGCGAGGATCGCACGCGCCATCTTGCTCATGAATTCTTGAGTGAGTTGTGTGGAATGATTGAAAGGAAAGAACGAATTGGGGGAATGGTATGGAATGAGGAAGTACTGTGATTGTGCATGAGTCAATTGAATGTTTTCATATTTATTTTGATACTTTAACATAATGTTTATCAGTTGTCTGATTGCCATAGTAGAGGCTCTGCCTAGTTTGGGATCAGATAACGTTCTGTTGGCTGTCCTAAGATATATTACCTATATTAAGATATATTATATTTCGTAATATGTTATCGACAATAGGAATAGGTTAGTAACCGCGCGCCGTAGGTACTTCGAACTTCTTAGAATTTTGACCGATCGAACAGCTGATAGGTACTTGTAGCTACGCTCGGTCGTTCACCTACGCCGCCGCGCGCAAGTTACCATTAGAACCAGTTTAAAAAAAAACATCATTCGTTAACGATAACTTAATTTTTTTGTACTAATATATACCAAAATAAAAATTGCATGATTATTATAACTCGTTTAAGTTTAATTTGTTGAAATTTGCGCACTGGTTAAAAACTTATCCTGTATATGTATATTTTCCCCCATTACGTTCCGTTGGACCATTGTCATCGGCAGTTACTTTGAAGCAATGAAAGTACTGTTTTTGAAAGGCGTAACATGTAAAAATTTGGGTTATGTAAAAGTTTTGTTCCAATTTATTCCGGAATTTCTGGATTTCTGCATGTGTTGGAAATACAAATATTCGAGGTTATGCAAGGTTGTAAATAGCTGCAGTGGTCAAATAGATTTTCACTTTGGAACCTCAGGCAAATTGTGACAGCCATTTTTCTAAAGTATCTTCCAAAATAGATCAACTTTTAACTATCTCGCTTGAAAGGTTTGTTTACATCATCAGTAATTTATATTCAATCTATGAATCAATGAATAGTCATTTATTCAAACTAGGCTGGGAATCAGAACTTTTTGAACGTCAAAGTTACATGAGACAGTCTCCCAAAACGGCCCGCCCTTCACAACTTCTTAGTGCTTTAGCTGGGTAGAAAAAGTGGTGCAACAAACTCCCCAGCACATTGTAATATCAAATTGTTACATTATATTTTCATGTTATATTTATGAAGTATTTAGACTTTAAGATACGTTATTTTAAATTAGACTAAGTATTAGAATTTTTCTGTACAACTTTATTATGTTTACCTGTAAGTGATTGTTGCACTGTTGCATATACAATTTTGCATGTTTAGTTTAACATAATATAATTCACAATAGCAGCAACATTGACATCTTTGCCGTCACTTTTTACCAATTCCGTAAAAATCTTTTGATCCCCAATCATGCTTAACATTTTGATCACGTTTATTGCAGTCACGTATAATAAATACCACCAAAATTAAATTAGTATCTATTATTTAAGTAAATCTGATGTTTTTTCCTTTGTACTGTCTTCCTATGGTTAAGTAGCTGTTATTTAACTTCCATTCTAACATAAAAATTGTTAATTCCGAATCTCTTTGAAATAGTTTCATGTATGTATTTTTTTATTTATGTGTAAGCTGTGTACTTCTTTATGTGACAAATTCACCATACTAATAGATATAAGTTAGTAATAAGTAACATGTTATTACTGAATAAGTCGTTGGAGTACCTTTATAAGTAAATTAATAAACATAAAACCTGTGTAAACAATTGCCAGTAAACCAAAATAAATACTTAATAAAAAATAAAAAAAGACGCATAATGGCAACATTTCTGTCCCTAGATTTGTAATCGATCGACTTGTACTAAGAAAAGACGATTCCAGATAATGTCACGTTTATTGCAGTCACGTATAATAAATTAATAAATACCACCAAAATTAAATTAGTATCTATTATTTTAGTAAATCTGATGTTTTTTCCTTTATACTGTCTTCCTATGGTTAAGTAGCTGTTATTTAACTTCCATTCTAACATAAAAATTGTTAATTCCGAATCTCTTTGAAATAGTTTCATGTATGTATTTTTTTATTTATGTGTAAGCTGTGTACTTCTTTATGTGACAAATTCACCATACTAATAGATACAAGTTAGTAATAAGTAACATGTTATTACTGAATAAGTCGTTGGAGTACCTTTATAAGTAAATTAATAAACATAAAACCTGTGTAAACAATTGCCAGTAAACCAAAATAAATACTTAATAAAAAATAAAAAAAGACGCATAATGGCAACATTTCTGTCCCTAGATTTGTAATCGATCGAATTGTACTAAGAAAAGACGATTCCAGATAATGTCACCATTTAATAAGTTACATAGAAGACAAGAGAAAATAACGAATGTGACCTTTAAGAGTGAAAATGCGCAAATTGCTTTCCAGTATAATTGATACATAAAGGTAATATAAATCCAAGGTAACTTTAATCTCATAAATTAAAAGGTACAGGTTTCTTTAGATTAATAATGGTAGGTACATTCACTGTCATCAGAGATGACAGGTACAGGTTTTCCTCACAGGTGTCAGGTGGTGCGTGTCCGCAGCATCCCAGCATCAGTCGAGATGCGCGGCGTGGCATACTTGTTTAGAACATGCCACGAGACACCGCGTCGCTCCACACAATACCGGAGTGCTTGAGGCGCTCGCCGCACAAGTGGACAACGGTTTCTTCTCACTTCAATTACGGTGAGATTTCAAAATATTCCAATAGTTGGTGTACAACATGCTTAAATTCACAAGTTTTCAAAAGCTCTGCTTGTTTCAGTATTTACAAATTTAAACAGAACCTTATACTCCAAAAATTTTAACTACAGTTTTCTCCTGCAGTTTTCTACTGGACTGCGTACTCTTTATATTCTGCGTACTCTATATATTATTCCCAAAAACTACCCTGTTGGTCTCGTGGTCGCAAGCGCGGCTGCTGAGTGTGGGGTCCTGGGTTCGAGTCTCGGGTCGGGCAAAGTGTTACTGGGTTTTTCCATTAGGATTTTTTTAGTAGCAGCCCGGAATTTGGAAGTTGGCGGTGTGATACCCTCGTGCCTCGGAAAGCACGTTAAGCCGTTAGTCCTACGCCTGATCTCTGTCCGGTCGTGTCGGATTGCCGTCCCATCGGACTATGAGAGTGAGTGCTCCTGTGTCTGACAGTGACTGTGCACACACTTGAGCACTATAATATCTCCCGGGCACCGCATGTCATTTCGTACAGATTTATAGGGAATATTAATTTTTATTGAAAAAAGTATGAATGTTTCAAAAAAATCACAGATAAAATTTTTGATATCTAGCTTTTGCCCGCGGCTTCGCCCGCGTGGATGTATAGGTCCAGCGACTAACAAAAAGATTTTGTTCGTTTTTTTTCGTGATATTCTATTTTTAGGGTTCCGTTGCCAAATGGCAAAAAACGGAACCCTTATAGATTCGTCATGTCTGTCTGTCTGTCTGTCCGTCCGTATGTCACAGCCACTTTATTCCGAAACTATAAGAGCTATGCTGTTGAAACTTGGTAAGTAGATGTATTCTGTGAACCGCATTAAGATTTTCACATAAAAATAGAAAAAAAAAACACTAAATTTTGGGGTTCCCCATACTTAGAACTGAAACTCAATTTTTTTTTTTCATCTAACCTATACGTGTGGTGTATCTATGGATAGGTCTTAAAAATTGATATTGAGGTTTCTAATATCATTTTTTTCTAAACTGAATGGCTTGCCCGAGAGACATTTCCAAAGTGGTAGAATGTGTCCCCCCCCCCCCCCCCCCTGTAACTTCTAAAATATGAAAATGATAAAAGTAAAACAAAATATATGATGTACATTACTATGTAAACTTCCACCGAAAATTGGTTTGAACGAGATCTAGTAAGTAGTTTTTTTTAATACGTCATAAATCGTAAACCGCAATTTACCTTTCATTCAATCAACTCAAATATAAAAAATTTAAAAAAAAATCAGTTCATAAACATAAACCTCATGCAAAAACCGTGAATACCTACAAGTTTGTACGGAACCCTAGGTGCGCGAGTCCGACTCGCACTTGACCGGTTTTTTTCTAAAATAAAAGTAGCCTAAGTTGCTCCTTGTTACATCAGCTATCTGCCAGTGAAAGTCCCGTCAAAATCGGTCCAGCCATTTCAGAGATTAGCCGGAACAAACAGACAGACAAAAATTGAAAAAAAAATTGTTTTGGTATATTAACCGTGTATACATCTATATACACTTAGTAAAAAGCGGTTATTTTAATATTACAAACAGACACTTCAATTTTATTTATTTGTCTAGATTATTATTGAGAAACTACGCGTTATATTCTTTTAAATTACCCAACAAATCCTAACTATTGCAATAAACTATTAAAATAAAAAAAATAAAAAATTTAAACGTTTAATAGAAATCTACGTTAGCGCCATCTATGATGTTTTATACGAATCACCACGATTAGAAAAAGTGTGCGAGCGCCATCTTATGGCGTTTGCTCAAAATGACATAAAAACAGCGTCACCAATGTTGCGACAACTTTAGTTTTGCTTGGTAAAAAAAGAAAGTGTAAAAAAAATGTTGCTTGCTTCTAATAAACAGAGAACAAACAATGAATATAATGTTGAGAAGTTAACTTTGTCATATTATACTATACACGATTACCCGCGAATTCGTCCGCGTGGTATTGAACAAAAAAGTTTTTTATTCGTTTTATTTTTTTTCGTGAGATCCTATTTTCTTTTCTAAAGTAAAAGTAAGCCTAAGTTACTCCTCGTTTCATCAGCTATCTGTCAGTGTAAGTCCCGTCAAAATCGGTCCAGCCATTTCAGAGATTAGAAGGAACAAACAGACAAAATGTAAAAAAATGTTGTTTTGGTATATGTACCGTGTATACATCCATATACACTTAATAAAAAGCGGTTATTTTAATATTAAAAACAGACACTCCAATTTTATTTATTTGTCTAGATTATATAATCTGTTTATATAAAAAAAGTCATGAAAATATCTTAAGCAGTTTGAAAGAAATTTCGTTTTCATATTTTGAGTAGACCTTACTTCCTGAATTTATTTAAACTAAAATATTCACTGATACAATTGATGTGTATGCGGTCTAGTTTCACATATATTTTTTGCGTAACTAACGTGCAGTATTTGAAAGCGTAGTAACAGATTTAAAAGTCACGAAAATCATGTATCTGCCCTTAAACGTGGCTTTTTGCCAGGCTTACGCACCAGGCTAAGGGTCTTAGCCTGGTGTTATATAGTCGTTGCCTTCTTTGATAAATGGGCTATTCAACGCTTAACGTATCTACTTCCTGAGATTAGCGCTTTCAACCAAACAAACAAACTCTTCAGCGTTATAGTGTTGTAGGGGTCTGCTAGGACCGATGCCTGCCAGGGTCGCGAGATTGTTCGAAAGAGATACCGTGACTCTGGCACATGGGCAACTGAAGGAACACGGGTGGGTTTTAGTCAGTAAAAGTCTGACACGCCCTCTCACTCCGCTCAGAGCGGGAGAAGTCATTTGATGATTTCCCATCCAAAAAAAAAAGCGTTATAGTGTTAGTATAAATAAGGCATACCTAATTTCAAAATATGTGTCGTCATACGGGGCTGATATAATCGGTGCTATATGGATAACCTTCCATGCAAAACTAAATAAAACTATGATTGCTATATAATTTGCCTTTGGGTAATTCGATTACTATAGGTAGATATTCCGCTAGTGCAACACCAACGTGTGTTTCGGCTGGTGGCTGATAGTGGTATTTAGACGGTGATTTTCTAATTATGATGTTTTTTTTTACAGCCGGTGAAGCCGCGTCGGGAGTAAACGCTGCGAATCTTTTACATGGCCCGCTACGCAGAGCGAGTGTCCATCGAAGAGTACGCGCCAAGCTCGGGCTTCAAGAAATGCTCGTCCACACCCATCGATACCACATACAGTGACTTCACCACTGGAAATATTAATAAAATTGCTAGGTCTACATCAATATTAACATAACCCAGTTTTGTAATGTCTACATTCAAATTTTTAACCTCACAGTTTCACATAATATTCGGGTGACTATATAATTTGTCGCGACTATAGTAGCGGAGACTATCCGTATTTATGAAATAGTTATTAATATTAATAATCAAGAAATTATATTGTTATTAATTCCCACTCCAAAACAATGATGTACATTTTTGAGACGGGGTAGTAAAGGTACCTTAACCATTGTAGTTACATAAAAACGGAGGAGACCGTCCTTATTTTTTGGAGACATTTTGTTTCCCGTTCAAAGATTTTGAAAAAATAAAATGTAGTCAGCAACAAAATGCGCCATTTTCATAACAACTTGTCATCAATCAATTCATGTTTATTGGAGTAAACTGAAAGGTGCACTAAGGACTGTATTTTACCTACGTATTGAAGAACTCCAAGCCGCTCGGTTGTGGAATGTATTGCCTGTTGAAATTAAACGCGCGCAGACGTTACATGTTTTTAAAAGACTCGTAAAGGAACACTACTTGTCGTTGTGATCTTGTTCTCCTAATCTAACTGTAATTTTCTATGTACTGTCTTCATTTATTTTTGTGCCTTATATATTTAGTATGTATGTATTTATGTATCTATTATTTAGAATATAAATATCTGTGTAGCAATTTTAGTACATTGTATGTTTACACCATTGACAAACCCATTTTATGTCCAGACTTATTACTGTCCATTCCATGGTTGCCTGGAAGAGATCGCATAAAGCGATAAGGCCGCCCATTGTATATTTTGTAGTCTTTGTAATGTTTTTTTTTTGTTTTGTATTTTAATGGTGTACAATAAAGTATATATATAAATAAAAAAGAAATGGATTATGTATTTTATTGCTAATATTGGAGTCCATTAAATGTACCTCTTTTTTACATGCTTTATATGAGCTTCACTTGTATGTTTGTTTGTAAACGACTCCTTATAGCGCGATTTTGACCCACTTTAAACGACCAGATTTCATTTAAACTCTATAGACTTATCGAGGACCGATGACAATACTATAATTTCATAAATTTGTGCCATTACCCTTGCCAGGGTTACCAGGACAGCAAAAAAAGTGTCTTAGAAAACAAATAATAGTTTAATAAAACTAAAAAACACGCTTCCATAGAAACCCAAACTAAAAAGTAGAAAATAATAGAAAAAAAGCGTGTTTTTTAGTTTTTTTAAACTGTCATTTTTTCAATTGTATTTTTATTAAAATCATGTTAATTCTATTGCCACTTGTAAGAAATATTAGATTTTATTAGTGTTTTAGTTTTATTTAAATAGAAGTTATGAGTTATCTTATACGTAAAATCGGTTCATCATTGTTATCATTATTTAGTCGATAGATGTCCACTGCTGGCCTCCGCCAAGCTCCGTCACTTTGACCGGTTCTATAAAGAATTGTCATTTTTTTTTTTTAATAGTGACTAATAACTATAATTAAACTATTTATGTACGTTTTATAGCAAAATTTTACTTTTTGCGCTTTATTAGTCCTATTTTGAATAAAATGCTATTTCTCATCAATATTTCTTGAGTTTTATTTCATCCTAACTGATAGATATCGACAGTGGAAAGGCTTAAAAGCGCCAAAACCCAAAATCTTAGAAATGAGTGTTAAAGTTTTATTTTTAGGGAAAAAATAACACATTTTTTCTAATGGATAGGAGGATCGTACAAAACGGTCCCCACAACAAATAGGAACCAAACATATGTCATTAGATAGGCATTTATCACAGAGTAATAATTATTTCATAAGGCAGTTTATAACAAACCACAATGTGAAAAAATTATGGCGATGTGTGTTAGGACGTGCCAGAACTGCTAGGGTCGCGAGATTTGTTTGAAAGAGATACCGTGGCCCTGGCATTTAGAATACAAATTATTAAATAAATCAGTACTATAACACGACGCCTAACGCCATCTACCGGATTTTGTGCTCAACACTACGCCACCCGAGTAGATCGCAACTTACACAAGATCAATCATCGATAAGACGATAACATCAATAGTACATACAGACTACTAGCGACATTCAATGTGAGTAGTGTCCGTGACGTCAACGAAGGTTACAACTACATACAAGCATGAGATCGTGAAGATACACAGTCATCCGTCAAACCGCCTATATAAACCCGCACCACCGAGGAGCTGGTCACCCGCCGTCCGCAGCACGTTCTGACCGATCCTGACGACCCCATTACCCTCCTCCAGGAGAGCAATAGGGCCACCAGTACCCTACGTAAACCGAAACGTCCGTCATACCGACCTCGCCGCCGAGGTCAGTCGTCGCGACACTCCCGACTAGAGAATAGTCCTCCCCGACCCTTACACGAGCCAGCCCGCGTAGCTGAGCCTGTAGAACCAAATCCGTCCCTAAATCATGACCACTCAGATCCAGCCCGTCCCTTGCTGACCCCCCCCGCCAGTGACTCCCTAAGCCGAGGTCCGAACCCCACAGGGGGTGCCCTTAGGTCTTAGTCGCTTAGTTTGTAGTTTTTTCTTTAGTTTGTAAGCCCTGGCTGGAGGCCTTAGATTAACGTTTAAGGTTACTAGCACGAAAAGCCCGGTTAAGTTGAAAAAACCATTAGGTTATCAACGAGAAGTCAATGTCAAAAAAAAAAAAAAAGGAGCTGGTCACTCGCTACTTAGACGGCACAGTGGTCGATAGCCCCGCAGTCACTACTGTTGTCTTAAGCTTGACCTGAGCGGAGGCCCCGTCGCCCTCAGGAATAGCCTAGCTAGGAGGTGAAGGGATAGGATTGGATAGGATAGCCCCGCAGTCCATCCCTAAGTCCACTAATAGGTTTAACCTTAATCTAACTTTGTTTGCTAAAGTCTGTAAAGTGTTGACGTAAAGAGAATAAACTCCTATCTGTCATCCAACGTTGGTTTTATTCCATCGGCACCATCACATTGGCGCCCAACGTAAAAATCTTCTTCTACCCGCAACAATTTTATCGGAGTACCCACATATTGGCGGCTAAAACAGGAGCCTACCCTCAAGAACATTAATATTATTTTGACAGTATTGACATGTCTGAGAAAAAACAAGAAATGGTGATGATGACTCAGGAACAATTCACTGCACTTATAACAAAAGTGACAGAAGCGAACGAAAGTGGAAATCGATATTTTAAAAGTTTAGCTGCCTGCACAAAACGTTTCGACGGTGAACGAAATTTTGATAAAGTGGAAGAATTTGTTACCAGTATCACAGTTTATAAAAAGATTGAGAAAATCAGTGACGAAGACGCCTTGGAAGGTTTAACTTTGTTATTGTCTGGCGCTGCTGCTACGCGGTGGAACGGTGTGAAAGGCGACATTAAAAAGTGGACACAAGCTCTCGACGCCATTAAGTCTGCGTTTGCGCCGAAAATGCAGCCTCACGAAATTTATTTGAAGGTATATTCGAAGAAGCAAACAACAGAAACAATTGACACGTTTGTTTGCGAAAAACGTGCCTTACTCGCTCAGTTACCCCCAAAAAGAAATAGGGAAGAGGAACACTTGGACTATGTTTACGGACTTCTTAGCATAACCTACAAAAAGGAGATTGCACGCACGGATGTGAAGACATTTGCAGAACTCCTGGATCGTGGTCGTCATATTGAGAGTCTGCTCAAGGAAGCTGGTGAGGTAACAGCATTAATACAACCGGAACGGAAGCCGCTGAAAAGATGTTCTTTTTGTGGCAAGAAGGGTCATCTATTTGAAGTATGTCGCAAAAGGTTAGCAGAACAAAAAGAAACGGCAGTATCCGAAGCAGTAAAGAAACCAATCATCACGTGCTATGGATGTGGAGCACCTGGTGTTTACAGAAGCAGCTGCAATACCTGTAAAACTAAGAAAACGCCACCAAAGCCCGTTGCATTTTGTACAGTACAAAATAACTTAAAAATACAAGCGAAAATACCGACAATAAAGGTAAATATAAAAGGCGAAGAAGGCTATGTATACATAGATACTGCTGCTCGTCGCAGTATTGCCAGTATGCAACTTTATAAAACGTTATTACGTAAAGCAACACAGTTTCATCAGCAAGAAACCGACATCAAATTAGCAGATGGAACGGTGAAAAAGTCAAACTTGTTGACAACAATAACTGACATACGTATTGAAAAACGCACATTACCAATAACATTGTCAGTCATACCAGAAGCTGTTGACAACCGTACGTTGTTAGGTATAGAATTCCTAGAACAGGCAGGAATAATGATTAATGCACCGCAACGCTGTTGGAATTTTATTGACGAACCAGAGACAATATACGACTTCATTCAACTGAACAATGACGCCATACCAATGAAGGCAGTGAAGCGGATGACATTTGAAGTTAAACAGGAGCCAGTGGAAATTAAGGCAGTGTCAGAGTTCATCCATTGGGCTAACGAGCTGAACATGTTGTCACCGTTACCCGTTACACCAGTATCCGACGTACAAGACAGCCCACCAGTGAACAAACGACCAAGATGGACCTTACACAAATTCGACACGCCACCAGGTCCTACACGTCCACGAGAACCTGCTGACAACAAATCTTGTGTTGATCCACGTATTGTTTACTTACCAATAAACCCAACTTCTTTGTATTCTGTTGATCTTTATTTAAAACCCGATGAAGGAACCATACTTACAAACAATGAGCAAAAGATGTTTAATGACTTGTTAATTGAGCACAGCGACATCTTTGAGAAAAACACGGAACCAACTCCATTTACACAACATAGAATCGACACAGGCAATCATCCGCCTATAAGTGTTAAGCCCTATAGGTTGTCACCAACAAGGCAAAAACGCTGGATGATATGATAAATGATGACGTTATCGAGGAATGTGATTCCCCATGGTCAGCACCTGTAATTCTAGTTCCAAAAGGAGAAACCGATGTTCGAGTATGCGTAGATTATCGAAGACTTAACGAGATAACTAAACCCACGGAAACTAAACCAGACAGATATCCGTTGCCTCGTATTGACGACTTATTACATCAGGCAAAAGCGATGCCATACATGTCAACAATTGATTTACAGTCAAGTTACTGGCAGATTATGGTACATCCAGATGATTACGATAAAACAAGCTTTGTATCACCATTTGGAACGTTCCGTTTCAAGCGAATGCCGTTCGGTCTTCGGAACGCGCCAGCTACGTTCCAAAGATTAATGGACAAATTCATACAAGGATTGCACGCGAAGTGTGTATTAAGCTATTTAGATGATCTAATTATAAGATCTAGTACTTTCAGTCAACATATAAAAGACTTAAGAGAAATATTTATTAAACTGAGAGAATACAAGCTTCGAGCCAACAGAAAGAAATGTAAATTTATGTGTTCAGAAATTAAATATCTGGGCCACCTGATAGTTTCTGACGGTATCAAAACAGATCCAGAGAAAATCTCTGCTATTGCAAACCGTCAGGCGCCTAAAAACCTAAAACAATTAATATCATTTTTACAAACCGCATCATGGTATCGGAGGTTTATACATAATTTTGCGGACATTGCTAGACCACTTACTAACTTAACGAAGAAGAAAATAAGCTGGAAATGGGAACGAGAGCAACAAGAAGCATTTATGAAATTAAAAAATGCCTTGACTACGTCACCAGTGTTAAAACAGGCAAGTGACGATTTACCCTTTGCTATCAAGACTGATGCCAGTCAGTATGCCATTGGCGCAGCTTTAGTGCAGGGGGAGGGGGACATTGGTGCCGATTCTGTTGTACACCGAACTAAACTAACTAAACTATCTCTAAAATTCCTTACTTTTGGCTATGAGAATTTTAACGCTATTCTGCAAGGAAAAATCTCTAAATTTAAAAATTATTTTGACACGACTAAAAACGAATTTGACAATCAACATGGTTTTTTTTTCTTTTGGTTTCGCAACGTGGTACTTGTGTGCGCTACACATAGGGTTGCCAGATGTGTTCAAAGAAAAAACCGGACAAGTTTTAATTTTTTTTATTTCTTAATAGATAAATGTACTTTGTGTACTGGAAACTTACTTACTAAACGCCTTTCTACTTTTTTATATATTTAGAACTCGACCTGACTGCTTTTAATAAAGTCTTATTGCCTGAGATGGTATCTTTAAATTCAGTGCAACTAACATTTATATTAAAGAAAACGCACAATTCACTTTTTACAGTATGTACGGCGAGACGGTTTCTTTCATCGGTCCATACATTTCCCATGACGCTGAAGATTCGTTCCACAAAAGCATTAGATATGGGAATACTACATACATACTGTACGATTTTCAACAAATTTGGCGCTGTTTCGTTGTCAAAAAAATTGCACCACATATTAAGCGAATTCCCTTCCAGTGAAGAGAAAACACTTTGGAGTGCAGCTAGTTCTTCGTAAATGCCTTCAGGAGGAGTTTGCTGCTTCCATGGAGATATTGACCACAACTCAATTAATTGATCCAGCGTAGGCAGTCTTCCGGCTTCGATATCTAAACAACTAAAAGCCTTATAATTGTTATTCTCGAAGGGATACCAATTCTCTATATAAGCTAGTGCTCTTTGGTAAACACTTAGAGCATTTGTTGTAAATTCTTTTATTTGATCATCTGAAAGATAGCCTTTTCTTAATGCCATATGCACTTTCATTCCGAAATGGTTGTCATTTATTTTCTTTGTAATAGTGTCGCGGAATTTCACCATTATGTTATGCAGATTATATGCTGCTGTGGTATGTTTTTCTAACAGCAGCAAAATTTCTTGAAAAGAAGCCATAAAATTATGAGTGAAATACAAATATAATTCACTGTAAGAGGGGTTGGTCTCACTTGTAATTTGGTCTTCTTGATCTGATAAGATAGCCCAAAGAGCCCTTGGGCAGTTGTCGGAACCTTGCTCTAAGAAGTATTTTTTCAATGGTCCCCATGACGAAAGCATCCTATCGAGAGCTTTAAACAAGCTGAGCCACCTTGTAGGTACGTGACGTATTACATCTTTGTATTGGCTCTCGAAGAAATCAAAGCACTCCTTCAACTCTTCTCGTTTCTTTGCAGAACAAGAAAATTCTGCAAATACTTTCATTACTATATTTTCGACATCAACAGGCATTACTTTCAAAGCATTTTTTGCGCAGTTATGAAATATGTGATCATTACAGTGAGCGGCTATTATTTCATAATTTTCTTCAGATATTATCTTTTGAAAAACGGAATTATTAACTCCTAAATTAACAGAGGCATTGTCCGCTCCATATGCTGTTACTCTACTCCATGGTAGCTGTGAATTTTCCAACACTTGACATAATTTTTCTTTAATAGATCTTGAATCTTCGAATGAGTCCTCGTAAAAGTCCAAAATTTTATGACAAATACCGTCTTTTGGTGAAAAATATTGAATCGCAACTGGAAAGAATTTTCTGTTTCCTTTATTAGAAGCATCGGTAGCGATGGAGAACGGAACTTCATTCTTTAAATCCTCTTGCACAAGTTCCATTGAATAAGGATATAAAACTTGGTTTATCAAAGCAGTACATTTAGTGCGTCCTCCAGTCATTTGTTTCACGATTTCTGAATCCGTAATAACTTGCTTTAATACTTTTAATGAGCAATCTTGAGCAACATAAGAAATGTGGTGCTTGATACTATGATAAACTTCAGCCAATTCGGCAATGCTAACTTTTTCATTTTGCGCGCTGCCTTTTGGAGTAAAGAAAGAATTCATTCGCTGAGACATGGCTGCTGCACTTACTGAATCTTTGTGCTTCTTCGACGTGGCGTGCTGTGTTAATGCTTTTACGCCATCATAAGCCACTGTGAACGTAGTTTTACACAATTTGCAGTAGGCCTTTGTGTTGTCTTCGTCATATTTATTTAACCAAGAAAATCGCGATTCCCAGTCAACATTATAATAGCAAGTTCTTCTCACTTTCTTCGGTGGAGTTACAGCACTGGTCGATGCTTCCTCGTCATCCATATTATTATAAAACCAACTACACACAACACAATTAAAACAGCAAAACCGGAAATATTTGTTGTTACAAAAGCCTCGATATTTTATTGGGAGCGAGTGCAGCTTTTCTCACTTTAAACTAAATAGTGACTGAGTGAGATAGGTACGCTGTACGCGGAGGACACGGGCGGGGCGGAGTGGCAGGGACAGGACGCGAGGCGAAGCGGAGTGGGGCGCGGGCGGCGACAAGCGGCGGCGTGTCGCGGTCCTACGACACGCTCGCGCTGTTCGCTAGAAATAATAAACGATTTTTATCTTACCGGACAATCTGTTGTCCGGTTTACCAAGAATTTTGTAACCGGACAAGCATAAAAAAACCGGATTGTCCGGTCGAAAACCGGACATCTGGCATCCCTAGCTACACAATGAATTTTTTAGAGACGAAGGCGCGCGCAAGAGGGCAGCCTGGGGGCCTATTACGAACTTTTAAAAAACCAGGCAAGTTCCAAGCAATTCATTTCACTGGCTGGTTAAATTTCGTACTATGACATTTCTAATTCTGCCCGACTTGACGCTGGCTAGTTTGTCTATGGCTGGCTTGTAATTCTCCGTCGCAACGTTCAGAAATACAATTAAATATTTATCGGTAAGATACGGTTTTATTTAAATCATTTATTTTATGATAAAAATAATAATCTAGTTACACTAGTATAAAAGTAGGTGAAAATATAAACACAATATTTATTGTGATACATTATTAATTCATTTTCTGTTTGTAATTTGTAACTCGAGATTATGTTTCCGAACGTACTCAACAATTCCAGGGAATCCCACCATTAGGACAGATAACGTATTGTTCTTTTGATGTCTTCCATTCGTAAGATTTTCGGAGTTTAAACAAAATTATGGCGTAAGTGTTATTGAGTGTTTTTAATTAATATTCAGTTTTGAACATGATATAATATTAATATAATTGTAATTATTATAGTTCAGTGCATGACAGTTCTAGCCGTCGTCGGCGAGTAACTTATGTGCAGCTGGAAACATTGTGGGAGTTCTTAAATTCCCACAAAGAAGTGGCGATTGGGTACAACAAATCTGCCCAAGCACGCGAATACTCAAAGCGGATGTGGGAATCTGTCACTGAGGCCCTGAATTCCCAAGGAGAAGGCGCTATTAAAGATTGCAAAGGGTGGTCGAGCGTAAGTATTTTTTGATTAAACAATAAGTTATTTTTAGCAATTTATTATGCATTAATATCTAAAACTTAATGCTTTTGCAGTATTGGATTGATTATAAAGCTAAATTAAAGAAAAGAGCGGCAGCAGTTCGATCAGCCTTAAACCGTACTGGAGGAGGACCTACGGATATTCCTCCCCTTAACGAAATAGAAAAAAAAAAATTTAAGTCTCCTTGGAAGTGGTTTTGGGACTGGCATGCCTAATACTCAAGTTCCTATACCATTCCTAGCTGTGAGTATTTTTAAAGTATAAATAAACTTAAATAATGTTAATTGTAGGTAGGTATATATTATTATGTGTAATGTATTTGTCTCAGTTGTCACAGACCTCAAGCACTGGTGAACTTGGAGTATTAGAAGCTGGTATTACTATTCCTAGTAGTAGTGAGCCAGTAGACCCTCATTTACCAGAGCAACCACCAGTTGAGGACGAGGTTCCACAGTCACAAATGCACCACCGGAAACACCTCAGCATTCACAGCCCCAAAATTCATCCAGTAACATACGTGAAGCTACTACTTCACGTCCTGTACGTCAGCGACGCCGCAGAGAAGGTCACATCAGTCAAGAGGCGGCCCGGCGTACACTTATACAGATCAGCAAGTCCAGATTGGACTTAGAAACCAAGAACAGCCAGACTTTGCTGAAAATGCTAGATGCATTAAATAAAATAGCGGAGAAAATTGATGATAGGTTTGTATTTGCAAAAAATCAAAATCAAGAGTCATTTATTCAAGTTAGGCTGACAACCAACACTTTTCAAACGTCAAAAATTACATAAGACAGTCTCCCAAAAACGCCCGCGCTTCACCACTTCCTAATACACACCACTAATATAGCAGACCTAAAGGCATTTCTACATTTAAATTATACATAACTAGATATAAAATGGAACCTAGTTAATGATAGACCTTAGAAATGTTAAAACAGATTAACTCAAAAGTAAAATAAACTTATACATAATATTTTGATTATTTTAATTTGAAGGGCTGTGGGAGGACCAGAGGCGAGAGACGAGGGCGCGCCTGACAGCTAAACCTTCATTCAACTCCCTGTTGCTGCTAGACGATTGCTGATTGACATGGTGAGTACCATCCATTTGTTGCATTGCCGCTTCTTGTGCAGCCTCTTCTTCAGTGAGCTGCAGTACTGGGAGATTTGACTGGACACTCATGTTGTGTAGCACCACACATGCATTTACTATAGTTGCTGCTACTTGTGGTGTATAATGGAGAACTCGATGCACCAGTAAACATCGGAAACGAGCTTTAAGGACTCCAATTGTTCTTTCTATAACATTTCTAGTCCTCACATGTACTCCAGTATAGTATGCTTCCTGGGTCCCCGGAGCAGTGTTTGTTATTGGAGTCATCATGTGTTTCCTCAAAGGGTAACCAGAATCACCTGAAATCAAAATAACATTTTACAATTGTGTTGGAATATTAATGTGTAGTTAGTATTAAAAATAGAATGGTTGGCTTAAGTTTTCAATTAAGTATTATCTTTTTATTTTAAACAACAAGTCCTATATTTTAGACTTAGGCTTATATTATTATGAACTTACAACAAATAATTATTGACATTTATTAACAGAAAACTTTTTACATACCAAGTAACCATATGGACTCATTTTGACTAAGCTCCTCCAAGTGATGCTTCAATGGATGGTTACCCCAAATAAAGGAATCATGTGTAGCCCCTCCATAGCTAGCATCCACGCTGATTATTTCAAGGTCTGCATTACTAATCTAAAATATTTGTTTCAGGTTATTCTCACTCACACAATAATTAAAAGAAGATGGAAGACAGAAGAACAGTTTGTTTATGATTGATTGGTTGATTAAATATAAGTATATTGGAAATAAATATTTTTAATTTTCATGATTCATGTTATTATGATCCTCTTATTTTATTTTTAAGTTATAAGATGTAAATACTTACCAGTTGTACATTTAATGAGTGATATTGTTTTCTACAGTAAAATCTCTCTTCGTTCTCAGTTGGGCGTATGATGGCAATATGACTGCAATCGATACAGCCCAACACTCCGGGCATACCAAACTTATTAAAAAACCTAAAAGAAATTTATGCATTTAGGCAAAGGCAAGACAAAAAAATATAATTCTGAGAATAACATTTTTTTTTTTTTTTTACCTTACAACATTACCTCTGCGTTCTTGAGATGTGCTTGGAAACTTAATATATTTTGCCTGTATATGCGGCAAATTCAATATCCCTGTGATTTGCTTAATTACTGTTGAAACTGTTGACTGGGATATTGAATGAGAGCCTATATCACCAGTGGGGCGTTGGTAGGAGCCAGTGGCATAAAATGACAATGCTACCAAAACCTAAAATGAGTATAATGTTTAGTTAAAACTTTATGTAAAGTTCATAATTACCTATGTTATGTTAAGGTTGTCTACTAAAAACAAATACCTTAGTCTTCACTGATAAATCCGTGGATTTTGTAGGCTCAGACATGTGAGGTCTCAACTCCTCACAAAGATTCAGTACCAAGTCTTTGCTAAGTCGATATCTTTGAATAAATTGCACATCATCCATGTCGAAGGCATTACATTCATCACGAAGTCGTCTTCTTTTGTTCTTTGATTCTCTATTTTGATGAGAAAAGTCACTTTCTAGGAACTCAAATAGTTCATATTCATCACACATGATATTTTCTTTTGCTAATCTAGTTAATACTCGAATAATTTCGCCAAGTAAACTCAAAACAATTCAATTAAAAGCTCCTCTGACGCAGCGTAAACAAAATGGATTGTGACGTTACTTTTTGACAGTTTTAAGACGAAAAGAAATGTCAAACGAACGGTCGTATTACGGTATTGCCAGGCAATATTCGGTCAGAAGTCGGCCAGGGTGTCACGTGACCGCTGACTGGCTTGTTTGGCGAGTTCATAATACGAAATTGCAAGGCAGTTCAGTTTTCGCCGTAAACTGCCTGGAAATAAGAGTTCGTAATAGACCCCCTGGACGTGTTTTATATGGAATTGTTCACTTTTTGTTTGAAAAATAAAAAAAAATATTACCCACGTGTTACGATTTATGTATTCCGGGGTTTCATAAAGGGGGTCGAAAATTTCATTATTTTTGCGATAGGACACGCCATTTTCGAGATATAAGCAAAAGAAAAAATAAAAAATACAACACTGTTTTTGCACGTGAAGGCTAGGCGTTGATGTGAATTTTTGTTCATGACCACTAGTTTTATTCCACACCTTTTTAATCGCGATTAAAAATAGTCAGATTTAGTCAAAATAAATTATTATAGTCAAAATTTTTGGTGAAAACCGGCAAACTCAGAATAACAAAATTGTCATTTTCACTAAACTAATAACTCAGTGCAATCTTAGTGCTGTCAAACTAAAATATAGTTAAGTTGTGCCACTTTAGTCTATTTCAGAATAGGAAATCGTCGTTTGACAGGAATAAACCAAATTTTAGTGATTTTTAGTTTAGTTTAGAGAATTTTGTACAACAGAATCGGCACCAATGAGCACCCTGTTGAATACGCAAGTAGACTCTTAACACAAGCTGAACGCAATTACAGTGTCACTGAAAAAGAAGCACTAGCCATAGTATGGGCAATTGCAAAATTTCGTGGTTATATAGAAGGAACAAAGTTCATAACTATTACAGATCATCAACCGTTGAAATGGTTAATGAACCTTAAAACACCAACTGGTCGCTTAGCACGATGGGCACTACAGCTGCAACCATACGAGTTCAAAATCCAATATACTCCAGGACGAACTAATGTAGTAGCTGATACATTGTCTCGACCACCGTGTGAACAGCATGATGGAATATGCATAATATGCAGCACAGAGTTAGATCTACCTAGATACAATGAAAAACAGTTAAGAGATGAACAAATGAAAGATGACACCCTTCAAAGTATCATAAAAATTTTAGAAGAAGGGGAAGAAATACCAAGTTATGTAGAATACATTAAGAAAGGGTACCTAGTCCATAAAGGTGTCCTATATCTTTACATGCCAGAACAAGAAAACGACAACGCAAAGTTAGTAGTTCCACGTCATGAAATACAAAACGTTCTGAACGCTTACCATGACTCACCTACTGCTGGTCATATGGGAGTAGAAAGAACAATACAACGTATAACAAATAATTTTTATTGGACGGGACTACGAAAAGATGTTATAAAATACGTAAAAACATGTGTTGAATGCCAAAAATATAAGCCCACTAATAAGAAGCCGGCAGGCTTATACCAGTCCACCCCAAACTCTAAACGATTTGAGGTATTGTCCATTGATCTTTTTGGACCATTACCAAAGGGACAAAAAGGAGAAAAGTGGATTTTGATCATAGAAGATACTACTTCAAGATGGGTAGAATTATTCCCACTAAATGAAGCAACTAGTGAAAATTGTGCCATAATTTTACTCAATGAAATATTTCTTCGGTATGGGTTGCCAAGGAAAATTATCAGTGATAATGGAGTACAATTTATTTCAGCGATAATGCAAAAACTAGCATATTGCTTAGAAATCCAACAAATATTCACACCCGTATATCACCCTGAACCAAATGTGGTTGAAAGGAAAAATAGGGACATGAAGTCTCAAATTGCAATTATGGTCAAAGACAAACATAAGAACTGGCCATCGACTTTACCAACAATAAGATTCGCAATGAATACAGCTAAGTGTCAAACTACAGGCTTCTCACCATCATACCTAACATTTGGGAGAGAATTGCGTACACCATATGAGTTGACACATGATCTAAGCTCGGTTGTAGAATCAGAAAACTTTGTCGCAGAAATCACCCCTAAGTTAAAATAACTAGCCCAAGACTTGGAGCTAGCAAAAGAAAATATAGAGTGTAACAAAGAAACGACACGCCAAAGAGCAAATAGCAAGCGAAGACCTGAC
This sequence comes from Aporophyla nigra, assembly GCA_947507805.1. Lineage (NCBI taxonomy): Eukaryota > Metazoa > Arthropoda > Insecta > Lepidoptera > Noctuidae > Aporophyla > Aporophyla nigra. The sequence goes on along the minus strand of OX382291.1, from coordinate 29,749,474 downwards.
CCAGACTACGAAGTTGGAGACTTAGTCTTGATAGACTCTCATCCCGTTAGCAACATCGATAAACAGTTTACTTTGAAATTTGCTCCTCGACGAGATGGACCGCATGTTATATTAAAGAAACATGGAGCCTCTACTTATGAAATTGCTCACTCAGAAACTCGAGACAAGCCTATTGGAAAGTATCATACGTCAGCAATAACGAAATTTGAAAAGAGAGACAGTGAAATATCCAAACCAACTTATCCGATACGCCGAAGAGGAAGGCCGCGGAAACAAACTGGTGCTGGTACTCAGTCGGGACGACCATAGAGTACCAGAGGGGGAGAATATAACACGACGCCTAACGCCATCTACCGGATTTTGTGCTCAACACTACGCCACCCGAGTAGATCGCAACTTACACAAGATCAATCATCGATAAGACGATAACATCAACAGTACATACAGACTACTAGCGACATCTAACATTCAATGTGAGTAGTGTCCGTGACGTCAACGAAGGTTACAACTACATACAAGCATGAGATATTGAGATCGTGAAGACACACAGTCATCCGTCAAACCGCCTATATAAACCCGCACCACCGAGGAGCTGGTCATCTAAAATCCGTTTAAGTAGTCAGAATCTTTTTCAGATTAACTACGAGATGTCCAAAGAAAAAAAAAAAAAAAAGGAGCTGGTCACTCGCTACTTAGACGGCACAGTGGTCGATAGCCCCGCAGTCACTACTGTTGTCTTAAGCTTGACCTGAGCGGAGGCCCCGTCGCCCTCAGGAATAGCCTAGCTAGGAGGTGAAGGGATAGGATAGCCCCGCAGTCCATCCCTAAGTCCACTAATAGGTTTAACCTTAATCTAACTTTGTTTGCTAAAAGTCTGTAAAGTGTTGAAGTAAAGAGAATAAACTCCTATCTGTCATCCAACGTTGGTTTTATTCCATCTGCACCATCACAGTACGCATATTTTTATATAAAATTCATGTCGAACAATTAAGCCGTTACAGATTTTTTTTTTAATTTAGGTTGACGGACCTGTTTACTACCAGATTTTTCTAAAATTTGGGAATGTTTATTAAAATTCCAATGAATACAAAGTATTTACCATGACCTTAAGTATGACTATATTCTTCATATGAAAATCGCACGTATGATTAAATACCGTATGACAAACGAATTTTGTAGACGAATCCTACTCGTCAACAAAATTCGTTAATCATACGGTATTTTTCAGGTTTCAGCAAAATTCCCTTAAGTTGAAAAGCATCAGTACTGTAACCGTCTAAATTGCTTTCCAAATACCGCATTGTCTATGTGACCATTTTATTTGAAGTTATATACTAATACTTAAATGATAGAATATATGTTATCGCGGAATTTTCTGTAGAACTATAAGATATACCACCGTACATTACTTTGTTATAAAGGGATTAGGCAGCGTTTTTGTTTAAAGCTCCCAGGCGGCTTTACTTTTTACATTTTCAACAATATGGGTCATATTTCAACCAATTTCCAGAAAATCTTAACAAATTATACACCTAATCCTTCATTAAAAAATCCGTTCACTGTATTTTGAGTTTACCGCGAGCAGACAGACACGCGGCAGCGGACTTTGTTTGCCCTTGAAGCCGTGCAAACATTTTCATTTTTAAGAACTATTTTGATTTATTGGGGACCAAATAAATAATAAAAAATTAATAAAAATCATTAATATTATTATATGTTGTTTATTTTTACAAATTACATTAATACACATACAGCCATGATATGTATATATAATTAGTATTGTTTTGGTACCCTAACAAAGACAGTTAATCTCTCTAAAGTTTTTTCTAAATGACCAGCTACATGTCTGTCAATTTGTATGAAACAGCTGTTTCTTTTATCAGATCCACGTCTCATGCTCCTTAATTATCGTTAGACCATGCTTATGCAACAAAAACGGGAGAGAGACACGCTATCTTTGATAGGGTAGCAAACAGACTTATTTAGAGTACAAAAGTGACAGTTAACTACAGTGACAAATCTACTTTGGTGAGGAATCTAAATATGAGTAGTTAGTATGACTAGTACATAAGTTTGCTGTATTAGCAAAACGAGAGAAACTTAATATTAAAACGACAGTAGCTTAATATTAAAACATTGATATGGTAGCAAAGACCTTTAGTAGAGCTTACAAAGGCAGAATAGATCATTTAGAAAAGTTAAGTTGTTGAATTCATAACATAATAATGTTACTGGAATGAATAACAATTACCTTTATTTGTTCCACTAACAAAATTAACAATGAAAAATAGCAAGATCAAAATGTTGCCGTCTTCGTTGTTCCTTGCGTGATGCGTGCACAAACAAACACACAAAACCCGTCCTTTTAACCTCGGAAGAAATTTTAATAGAATGAATATTTATAATATTTAATTAATATGTTATATATTATACATTAAGAGATGTATTCAGTTCTCAAATACTTACATTACTGAGAGACATAAAGTAAGTAGTTCTTTAGTTAGGTACTTTAACTTCAGTCCTGTTGTTTGAGTGAGTTATTTCTCATTTCCAGTTGCCAAGGCTTGGGCCCTGTTTAATAAATATTACAAATTGTAAATAGGAATTGTATTTTACAAGTTACAAATCTACAAGTTTCTGTTTAATAAAGAATAAAACTTACAAATTTACAATGGTGAAAAAGTTTAAAAATTGAAAAATTGTACCTACAATTTTACATACCTATTTCTGGTGATAAATATGTTCTTTTTACATGTGACATGAAGGTGAAGAAATGGTTCAATGGAGTATAATGTTTAATGGAGCTACGGTGCCACATACCTACAGACAAACAGATACAATGATATGCAGATACAAAGGTCCAACTTATAACATCCTTCTTCTTAAATCGGGGACTAAACTGTAATGGGCACAATTTTAAATAACTTAAAATCTACTTACAATGGTTCTTTTTCTAAAGTTTTTCCATGTTGTGTAACACAGGTATTCCAGTCTTTGTTATAGATGCTTAAAGATTTCAACTAATCTGCAATGTCTTTCCACTTTTTATTTCCATATTGTGAGTTAGTTTTTCACTAAACCAACTGAATAGAACATCTTTATTCTCATATGTATATTACAGACAGAATTGTGATTTTGTTATTGTGCTACATGACTTTCGTTATGAACAAAACAGATAGAAGAGTACTCTGTAAACCAAATTTTAAATATAATAAAAATTCTAACATTTTTGAAATTTTCACTCGATTTAAGAATTTTCAACAAAAACTTACATTTTATGTAATTTGTTACTTACAATTTACAACTACAGTACAGTCTACATTTAAAGTAGATACAATATTGTCATCGAAATCTACAGGCGTTTACTGCACATGTGAATGTTTATTAAACAGCATTTGTAATGGTACTATTTGCAACATTTTTATTTATAAAAGTCTGACATAATCGTAAGGTTTATTAAAGAATGTCATACAATTTTACAAATATACAAAATTAATTAATAATTTACAAAATTGTCGGATTGTAACGTTTATTAAATAGGGCCTGGTATTGAGTGTACATCTGTAAGATAGTCTGTTTTTTTGTGCTTCTTTTCTTTTGTTTATGTTTTTTGCCTTGTTGTTGAATGTGTTACGCGAAGTGATTTTCTTATACTCTTCAATAATTTAAATTAGTTTAAATTCTTATTATAAATTCTAAGTCTAATTATATTAAATTCGTTATGTTTTTTTTTTTAGTTCTCTACGACAGTAGTCCACGTAATTTATGTATGCTCTGAAGTCACTGTCCCTGGAGTGGTTGAAGAACTGTTTGGGTTTACTGTGAAAATTTCTTTAAGAAAATTGTTACCTTGATTTTCATCAAATTTTTTTGAAGCCCTTTGAGAGAGTATTACAAATTTGTCCCACAGAAGCTTGTCAAAGCTGACTGAGCAGTTTTGACTATGATCGAAAGGGTCCTGAACGCAAATATGAGAAGTAGTGGTCAACGGTTTAGACATACCTCTTACTATAAGGTTTTTGTACAAAGCAAACTCATCGGGAAGGTTAATGTTATGAAAACGTTCCTTACTAATCACGCGCCCCAAAAATGGCGAAATAATATCGTCTTTAAAGTTGTAAGTATTAAACCATGAAAAAAACCCACCCAATAGTTCATAAAGCGTGTCAGAATTCTTTATTTTGCGGCACGTCATATTCTCATCAAACGCTGTGTTCCAATAGTCAATATAGTTGCCAGGCACGTTTCTTTGTAACTCATAGACCGAAGGCAAAATGTTTTTTAGTTGCAAATAAAATATCAGCATTAGGATCAAAGTATAGTTGCCAAATAAAAGATTGGTACCTGTGAACTTGTGTACCTTGGACCAGTACTTGATGAGTGTGACTAGTGGCAGAACTCGCTCATCCCAATGCATTAAAAATGCAATTAATTTAGTATTTCTCACAGCAGCAAAACTTACAAAATTGACATCACATTGACGTTGAGTAGGTATATGAAAAAATTTTACAATGGGCACTTTGGCTAATGGTATGGCACGGATCTTGGAGAATATAGTGGGGTAGTCGTTAAGAATATTTCTGGCAAGAATGACGTATTGTGCATTGGGTCTGTGCCCATCTGGTAAGGCAACAAAACAGTCCACATCACTTGTTTTTATACCTAGACCAGTTGGGATTGAACCAAATGGTACAATTTTACAACCTGTAACAAATTATAGCAAAATGAGACACAAAATCTTTTATCGTTTTACCATGCAACTAATTAATGCTCTGATTTCAAATTCATTGAGGTGTTGCAGCACTTCTGTGTTAAATATATTACAAGCTGCATGTTACAAAAATACTATTCATGAAATAGCAACAAAATACATCATAGAAGACATTTTAATTTTGAATATTTCAATGGCAGGTCAATTACAGAATGCATCGTTAAAACAACTTAATTCTAGAAAGGCAAAGTAGAAAATGTTTTGTATTTACGTGGTGCTATACTCTGGAGGACACGTTCTAAGTCATCATACAAATGCTGCAGGTTATGTACATATTCGGGAGTCAGCTTCACAAAATTCAAAATTTCTTGCACTTGATCACCAAAGTCGCCTTTAAACTGCAGATGATTGGAGCACAGAATGTTATCTTAAAAAAAGAGCATTGCATAAGTTGTTTGTCGTATTTATGTATGATTTATCTGGAGACAAATCATCAATGAAAGGGTCTATGTTCTATGCTCTATGTTATGGGGATTTGGTTTCCGCACTTAGTCCTTTGAGTGGACAATTGTACGTGGTCACAATGAAAGGGTCTGAGGTTGTTGTTAATATTATTAACATTTTCTACTTGGGATCTGGGTAGCTGACTAAAAACTTAAATATGGGCGACTAACAATATGGTTACAGTTGCAACCGCCCCTAAGACGACCCACTGCCCCAATAATTGTTGAAAAGGTAAAAATCCTCGGATTGGGCTGCCATTCATACGTTTATTTTTGATATCTTAAAGTAGGTATGTTGTTTTACACTCTTGAAAGACAGAAACCTGATGACACTTATAAACGAACAAGTATTGATTACGGAAGTCGGTACGATAACGGAAACGCGTCGATTTATTTATTAACACTAACAAAGTCGAAAACATCCGTCGATTACAATCACATCTTCTGAAGAGTATAAATAATAAATGGTTTCAAATAGTTAAAAAATATATTTACCTTCCGAATTCATTTCTACCTAAATTCTTCAACTCTAAATCGTGTACTGATTGTTTTACTACGAGGTAGAAAAACTAACACCCGGTAAAAAGTATGTATGTATACTTTTGAATATACACTGTACGCTGTAGTTTCAAATGACAAGTGTCCTGTGTCACTGTGTGGTCCTGCGTTATCCTCAACCAATCACCTGAAAGCTTCGAGGAACGTTTAGAAACAACTTTGTACAAAAAATTGCAATGTCGCATCCATAGAGGAAAATAATACATCGGGTGTCGAATCTAAGAAACATAGCTAACAGTATCATGCTATTCATTAATTCATTTTTAATTTAAGCTGTTATTGTTTTGATTATGCACAATCGCAAATCATAACTTTAGTTTGTTATCTATTTTTTTGAGTAACAATATTTGATTGTGTCTTAGACTTGAATTTACTTTTAACACATAAATAACAAGTTTGTTAAAAATCTATTTGGTAAGTCATAAGATCATTATTATATGCGTCGCTTCATTCAAAGAATTTATCTGTTTACTAAGTAGTCCCTTTATCTTACAGGCAACATCGCACAATTTCAGTCATTCGATTTTTTGCTTCTACCCACATGACAAGGAGACCGCCATGATTGTACGCCTGATTTCAACGTAGACAGACTATCGTATAAACAAGACATCAGCGTACACACTGTGTACTACACAGTATGAGATAGCGAATGATCGACATAACTTCATAATGTATATTTATTACATTTTTGATTCATTCAAGATGGCTTATTATTGATCAAAATACACATTCAAATGAATAACTCTTGAACAAACTTACTAAGTCATGACAAAATAAGCTATTTACCGATGAAAGGTTATGTTTGGTTCTTTACGTTCACTACGGCTTTTACAGCCAATTATGCAACAATTCACCATAACTGACGCTTTAGATACACCTCTCAAACGTTAACACTAACATTTAAGTCATAAAATATGGATTTCACCTTGGTTTCACAGATATATCAACAAAAATTCCGTAAGCGTTGAAACTTGTTTACCACCAAGAGGGCTCGGTGGCATACAAATAAAAACCAATACCTACGCAAATAGAGACAAAATCGCTCGCACTGAAGTATTTCACGTTAATGCCTTCTCTCTTTAGTTATTATTGTTATTTGAGTAGCTCATCTAGTACTATACTAGAGTATAGTTAAAAATCATTGAAATCCGTAGATAGATCTACGGATTTCAATGATTTTTAACCGACTTCAAAAAGGAGGAGGTTCTCAATTTGGATGTTTTTTTTTTATGTATGTTCGGCCATAACTCCGTCATATATAGACGGATTTGCAAAATTCTTTTTTGTTCGAAAGGGGTTTCATATAGATCTGATGACGAGTTCTGGAGACAGACACCGGAGCTCTTTAAAAAATGACAGCAAATCAACCGCGATTTCTGCTATCGCATAAATATGCATTGTTTGTTTGGAATTAGTGCGGGGTGGATACCATAACTAAAAATTTTAAAATAAAAACTTTTTTACAAAAGAAATAAACAACCGACTTCCTTAAAAACACTACAAAGTGAAAAATAACTTTAATTTCGGAAGTCGGTGGCAAAAAAAACCATAAATACAGATCCTAAGACACCGACTTCCGAAATTAAAGTTATTTTTCACTTTGTAGTGTTTTTAAGGAAGTCGGTTGTTTTTTTTTTGTAAAAATGTTTGTATATATTTTGTTATGTTTGAGTAAGTGAGTAATTTATTTACCCATAAGGAATTCACGCATCTCTCAATAGTTTCAGAGTTGCTTCTACCGAGCAACTTAAATATAAGTTCAGTACCTATACATACCTACGAGTTGCATAGTGGTGCGTAGCCTAGTAGGCAGCGTGACGTGGCTCGCACGCAGACGGTCAGGGTTCGATTCCTGCTAACGTATTTTTTTTTTCTTTTAAAATTAGAAATTTATTCATCAATTTTATAACTGAAGTACATGTTATATTTATTTACAAAAAAAAAAATCGACATTTTTATTGATATTTTTCTCTTTTTATATTACTTGGAAAATTTTGAAGCACAGAAAGGTAGCTAAAACAAGTGAAAATTAGATTAAATAATTAATCAATCAATTAAGTATGTTTATTTTTTTATGAAATAAAAATAATAATTGACCAATTTTATAAGCTGGTTTTTACCTTGGCCAGAGGCTAAGCATTGCCATACAACGTGGTAATGCCGCCAGTCTCTTGGGTACACTACCAGTCGACGGCGATGCGGATGATTTTTAGACGCTATGTTTTTAATTTGTAAATAGTTTTAGTTAATTTAGACATTAAGTAATTTATACCTCCTTCAATTATGTGCCTACCTAATAAAAATTTGCGATATTTTATATGTCAAGTATGTATATGTTATTTTAATTTACTCAAAAACGATGAACGTTTTTATTGATATTTTTTTCTAGTTATATGTATGATTAGGAAAATTTTAAAGGAAAGAAAGGTAGTTGAATGAATTGAAAGTCAGAAAAATTAGTTAAGTACGTTATTTATGATTTTTATTTTTGACATAAAAATAAATAAATTATAAAAATAATATTATAAAATTAATGCATAATTAATTAACCTCATCATTCTCGTCATCATTATCATCGACAGTAGTACATAGACTTGGATGATCACTGTCATAAAAACAATTAAAACAATACACTTGATTACGCACATGTTTACTGTTACAATGTTTTTTAAGAATACTTGTAGGAAAACATAAATCATTTAAATAAAAAAAAAGAAACATCTGGATCTGTAATTAATTTTGAAGCAAACCATGCATACATGGGTTTGCATTTAGGGACGTTTATATTTAATTTGCTCGGTAGAAGCAACTCTGAAACTATTGAGCGTTGCGTGAATTCCTATTGGGTAATTAGTCTGTTATTAAAACGGGAGTCAGGTGTTGTAGGCGGGGGTGACGGTGTTCCCTTGACGAAAGAGTGAAATTAAACCAGTCAGAATGTCGCAATCATTGCTTATATTTGGTACACAGAAATAACACAGAAAATTACACAGAAATCACACATAAAATGGTTATGAGAAATAGTCAGTAGATACACAGCACACAATATAAAATACAATCAGAATAAGCAGTACACACAATTAAATCCTAGCTACACATTACTGAAGACTGGCTAACTAGTTTATAGGGTAGGGGTACATCGCGACTAAGCAGTGGACAACGGAGCCCCTTACTTCACAAACACTACGTGGTAACTTGTTGACGCATGCTAAATTGTAAGAAGACTAAACTAAAAATAGACACTCGGCCCTTATATAGGTTTTACCGCATAGTGCAAGTGTCCTACGCACTTCCTTACTTTCCGGGCGCTCCGCCAATGGCGCCAATTATAAACGATAAAAATGGACTTTCCCAAAAGAGCAGGTTTCGACCTGTCGAGAATTCGGAAACACGTGTAAGGAAGTTCAAGGCACCTAATTTCTTATTGGACTAACAAATAGACGTCGTCCTATTGGAGCATACACTCTTGCACCATGATTACTGAACTACAAGTTTAATATTTTAGGCATATAGATAACTAATTACAATTAATGTAACCAAAGGCTAATTAGTGTTAAATAAACAATGACACAGGCATTACAGACTAATTAGATTCCAACAGGTTGTTCCTACAAGTAATATAAGCTAATTAGCATCCAACAGGCTGTTCCTACACGTAATATAAGCTAATTAGCATCCAACAGGCTAAGACATAAGTAATACACTGTTATTACTAACATGCTACGGTATTTAAGTCAGTATTTTCTTAGATATCTACTACTGGTTACGAATGAACATTTAGGTATTTATTTAGGTATTTTACATGGGCTATAACTTAGTTACCTATTACATTAGAAAGGAAATATTGGTGTCAATGGATAGCTAGTTTCATTGGGCTTCGCCCACAATAACAATGACAGATTAATATTAAATATAGCTCGTTTTATTGGGCTTCGCCTACATAGTCACTTACGCAAACATAACATATATAAAATCATAGAAATCGGAGGCGGACAATCTTGGCGGTCTCCTTGTGAGTCCTTACGTCATAACTGTTTGACATTGTTCCAAAGAGATTTAATACAAAATTTAACGTCTTTGCATTGTTCATATTTTTGAGCGTTTACTAAATGTTTGAAATGTGATTAGTAAATTTTCGTTTTGATGGTCGTTCGATATTTATATTTTCGATGTTTTAACATTGACATTTTAATCATGGATTTTTTTTTCGAAATTCAAATCAGCACGACACGTCATGGCACGACACGGCACGGCACGGAACGACACGGCACGGTGCGGCACGGCAGCGACACACATAGTAATGATTAAACTTCACTCCAGGAAATTCGTTAGATCATTTATTTTATATTCGTTGCTTCATTTTTGTGATATAATTTGTTTACCAAGTAGATTTTCGTGGAGCCATCAAGCTATACATTTCCTGTATAAACTGACATCTCATTATACGAAAAGGCTATACAATGGGAGGTCAGCTAAAACTGGAAATGTATAGCTTGACCTGTAGCCGTGCGTGCATATAGCGTTGTAGTGCGAGAAGTCACTAAGAGACATTTTCACTAAAGGCAAAATAAGTTAATGATGTCAAGTGTTTTTAACCCATTATCTACATTATATAAATGTAAAAGAGCTGATTTTGTTAGTATGTACCTACTTTAGATAATACGAGAATGTCAGAAGTGCAAAACTACTTGTTAAAGTAAACAATCAGTTGATGAAAATGAACTAATGGTACTTGAGTAATTTATATGAAAATTTGTTTATTAAAATCCGGATAATCGAATGTATGAAAAAAAGCTTAATGCTAGGTAATTATAAAAAAACAAAGAAAAAAAATTTGACGTAGTAACAAAAATCAATGTTTATGAAGAAATTATTAAGTAATTAATGACATTTTCTAGTAATGCCGGTTCCATTCATGTCCGTGCATGTATGGATTCGACTTGAAGATACGTATAATTATAGTGTTGGGCAGTGGATAAATATTCAGAGGATAAATACTCGAGTACTCAGTTTTTACTCATTTTTATCGAGTATTTACTCAAAATGATGGATAAATATATTTTTTGTGCATTGGAAGATTCTTTTGTAATGTTAATGACTTGCACTGTTATTTGAACTTTTCGAAATACTATATTTTTACATTATTAGTTCTGAAATCAATTGCCAGGACTGTAATTGTATCAGGAGTCCCACTGTCTCTAATAGAACATGCTCTTAGATATTTTTTTCAGAACCTTTCTTTAATGAGAGTACAGAATCGCCACGCAAGTGAATATCTCCGTGAAGGAATTCTAAAAGACACTATAAACACGGTGAAGAAAAGTTTGGTGTTGTTGGTGATCACGCTAGAAACGCAATCAGTAAAAGATGTTGACCCTTTAATACTATTAATTTGCTGGCTCATGGGGCAAATATGAAGATTTCAACAATTTTATAAATTATGCAGATATAATAAAATCTTTAAAAAAATCAAAAGAATTGGTACTAAGCAGGCATTGTAAAACCAAGGAAATCGGGAGAGAAATTAAAGCTGCCGTGCTGCACAAGATGGGGTCAGCTTATAGATACAAAAGCCGCTCTCTTAGTGTTAACAATAGAATATACTGTCATGTCAAATGACACAAGCAGCTTTGCTTGATGTTATTTTTGTGGGATTGCGTAGATCAATGCTTCTCTCTTTCAAATAGAGTCCAACAAGTGCCCATCTAGTGTATGATCTTCAAGGATAAGGTATCTAAAATGTAGTTTATTTTGTCTATTATTAAGTTTCTTGATAAAAAAACAACCAAGAATAAAATTCTCTCAGCAGTGGCAAAAAGGGTAACGATTGCCTATAAATTATTCCGCCTATTTGCTTGACTTAGAAGCTTGCTGGTTGTCACGTGGTATGGAGGAATGAGGTAAATGTCGTGAGGATAGTTTTGAGTATGAATGTCGATGACTAAAAGAGTAGACCAAAGAAACGATGGCTGAACTGTGTGAATAATATGGACACTTCGCTACTAGTCGTCATCTTCACATCCTTTCTGGGTGTGAAGATGACGACTAGTAGCGAAGTGTGGAAGAAAAATACAAGTTGCCGACCCCAAATAAATTGGGATAAGGACAGAAGAACGATTTTAATGATGTTAATCTGCTTCATCAATCAATCAAGACAAAGAACTGGATGCCATAGATTATATAAACGGAATGTCGAAATGGTTTCTTGAATGTGGAAGTAATGCCAACATTCGCTGCATAAGGCCGGACAGGTTGTTGGTAAAAACCTTTTAATTGGAAGAACACTAACGAAATAAGCCCCTTAGCCGAGCGCGAGGGAGAGGCAATCTCTGTGCTCTTACGCCCCTAGCTACCGCAGGAGACTCTCCGGGCGTCGGGAGTCAATTGTGGACTCCCGGCCACCGTAGGCACGGGTTTGCGGCCGGCGAGCAATGGGTAGCCTACCGCCCGGTAAGGACCAGGCTCAGGTGGACGGCGCGTTGTGTTCTACGCGTGCCTCAAAGAGATGTCAGCATTATTGAAGGGGTCCACTAGGACCGATGCCTGCCAGGGTCGCGGAATTGTTCGAAAGAGTTACCGTGGCCCTGACATAGGCAACTGAAGGAACACGGGTAGGTTATAGTCAGTAAAAGTCTGACACACCCTTCTCCTCCACCCAGAGCGGGAGACGTCATTTGATGATTCCACCCAAAAAAAAGCCTAGTAGAAAGAGATATGTTTTTCGACAAAGTTAACTAAACTAGCAGTGGGTATTCTTTCAACAACGTATAATTCTGTCTTAACAGAACGGTCTTTTAGACCACACACAAACATTAAAAAAAAAAGAAAATGGTGTGACGACAGAAAAAGCGGCAAAACTTACATTTATTAAATATAATTGGTTTATTTTAACAATTATTAGTGATTTCAACGAATAACAGTGATTTCTGAAAATATTAATGATGGAAATGACTATTTCCTGACGAACTCTATTGATGATTGAGTGAAATTATTGTACAAATAGGCTTTTTAACTGTTAAAGTACGGTCCATAACTTCTTTTTTACACGCTTTATATTAGCTTCACTTATATGTTTGTTTGTAACCGACTCCTTATAGCGTGATTTTGACCCACTTTAAACGACCAGATTTCATTCAAACTTTGCACACCTGTCAAGGACCGATGACAATGCAATAATTTCATAAATTTGTGACATTATCCTTGCCAGGGTTACCAGGACAGCAAAAACACTGTCTTCGAAAACTACGCTGACATACGTCACATTATTTTGTACTTTTTAGTTTTGTTTTCAATGGAAGCGTGTTTTTTTAGTTTTTTAAAAAGTATTATTTATTTTCTATTTTTTAGGGTGTTTCTAATTTTGAGACGTATGTCAGCGTAGTTTGTGACGTATGTCAGCGTAGTTTTCGAAGACAGTTTTTTTGCTGTCCTGGTAACCCTGGCAAGGATAATGGCACAAATTTATGAAATTATTGCATTGTCATCGGTCCTTGACAGGTGTGCAAAGTTTGAATGAAATGTGGTCGTTTAAAGTGGGTCAAAATCGCGCTATAAGGAGTCGGTTACAAACAAACATACTAACATACAAATGAAGCTAATATAAAGCGTGTAAAAAAGCGTGCGGTGCCTGCTATCAATAAAAAATACCTTAAAAAGCACCCCACGCTTTTTTTCCATTATTTTGTACTTTTTAGTTTGGTTTTCAATGGAAGTGTGTTTTTAGTTATTTTAAACTATTATTTTTTAAATTTTAATTAATTTCAATTCTTTGCTTTGTAAAATGACAAAATTTCCGTTAATGAAACTTGAGATAGTATTTGTCCGCTGTTTTGGATAAATACTCAGTAAAAACGGATATTTGTCGAGTATTTATCCATTTTGAGTGTTTATCCGGGATAAAATCCCAACACTATCCGTAAGGGCCGGATAACCGAGTTTCCACTGTATTGGCATATTTCATCCATGATAACACAACTATGTTATTGCTTATGATCGTATTATGACTGCAAGTATCTTGGTTATTTTTGTTGTGATTCACGGGTCTTCGATGCGTAGGAGCTCTTCGCTTGCGCTTGAGACTGCGATGCATATAACCAACGTGGCGTCACCAGTCGTCTCCTCTGTCCTCTCCCCACCTCCCGCAGTTCGACGGCTAACGATCGGGTCCTGCCTGCTCTCCCTGGGTGGCGAGATAAGTGGCCGGCGGTAAAGGAGTAATATTTTTCTTCTTGAGTGAAGTAATAAATCAATTTTCTACACTCGGGGTAATTAATTGTATTTTGTATTTATTCCAACAGTGCAACCTGGCCCGCGCGCCTTCGTAAGGCGGTCATTATTATTTATATATTCAAAAGTTTGTTTTTTTCAAATGAAAATGTAATTAAAGTATAATATATATAGTTACAGGATATTTTAATGAAAACACAATTTTAGTTTTATATCATGAAAAATGTATGAATAAAAACAAAATAGGTTAATAAGAAAATATAAAACAGTTGAATCCTTGGTCTCCTTAATGAACTGAAAGCGGATTGGTCGGCAATGGTGCCGATTCCCTTATTCACAAACTAAACTAAATTTAAGTTCAGTGCATCTTTTTCTTTCTATTTCATTAAGAAAAGGACAGAAGATAAATTTTAGTTTAGTCCTGTCAAATTAATCAGCGCTCCATACAAGTTTAGACGTGATTAAAAACTTGCCTACTAAAATTACGTCAATTTACGTCAAGCGCTGATTAATTTGACAGGACTAAACTAAAATTTATCTTCTGTCCTTTTCTTAATGAAATAGAAAGAAAAAGATGCACTGAACTTAAATTTAGTTTAGTTTGTGAATAAGGGAATCGGCACCAATATCTTGTAGATGATGGGCAAGGATGCTTCCACAGTACAGTCTCTTCTGAAGACGTGTCCGTAGAAACCAATCTAAGCGGCACATAGGGTCATTTCGCCTGTTCGCGTCCATCGCCCAATTCGCGTCCATTTTACGGATCTCCCTTTAAAAATCCTCGAAAATAAGTAAACTAATACACCAATCAAACGAAAAGTGATTACCGTTAATACCTCAATGTATAAGAGGCACGTACACATGGACAACAGGTCCGTGCGCCAAACCAATCCCGTTTAGAAAAAATAGTTAGTCTCGGCTGTTCATCAAGGGGTGCGTACGCGCGGGATATTTAGATAATAAATAGTGTGCAGCGGCGTGTTCGATGGTAAGTTTTTTATTGTTTAAGTGAATTTTAGGATACATAGCTGTTTCTAGACTTATATAATGAAAAAAGGAATAATATTAATTATGAATTTGATTATGTTTTTTATATTTGTCATATAAAATAAGGTGGTCGCGAATTACTACATCGAATTTACAAAACTTCCACTTTGCGTCCGCGATGGACGCAAACTATACCTACAGGAGATAATAATAAACCAAATTGCGTCCACTATTTTTAGTTAAATACAACTGACTTGCTTGTAAAAATAATTAATAATTTATCTATAATATGTATGTATTTAGAAATATATAAGTATATTTATCAGTTGTCTGGTTACCATAGTACAGGCTCTGCCTAGTTTGGGATCAGATAACAGTGTGTTGGTTGTCCTAAGATATTTATTTTATTTAAAATGTATTGATTGTTATTATTGTACATTTTTTATTAAGTCTACGAGTTTATAATTCTATTTTTAAATGAATTTTGTAATTTATTTCATTCTTTTTTTCTATTTAAGATGAGTGCTTCGGAGACAAGAAAGAAGAAGGAAAAGAGAACATACACAGAAGACGATTTAAGGAAAGCGTTAAATGAAATTCGAGAGTAGAATAAGTCGATAAGACAAATATATAAAGAATATGCTATTCCCAAGACCACAATATTGGACAAAATCAGTGCGCGCAGACCAGATGGAGTAAAGAAACCGAGAAAAAGTAAGTGCAAAATCTTTTTTGGTCGTCCAACAGCAGCCGAGGTCTCCGATGATGAAGGTTGATCGAGAATATCGTGCGAAGTGTTTTCTCTGAAAGTTGGTGTTCTCGGTAGAGTGACATTTTCTTTCTCACTAAGCCACGTAGAATATTTATTGAGGACTGTTTTTCTTCCGACAACTTGATTTCCAGAAAAAAACATGTCGTTCGCAGATATACTTCAGAATGTTCTCCAAATTGCTAACATGGATGTTAACTGCATCGGCATAGTAGTTCGCGACTTATATCGCTCAGTTTAGTTCACCGCTCCTTAACGAACTAGTTCGCTCTTCTAGTTCGTCAGCTCCCAGCTCGATCAAAGAGAGGCAGATCGTTCGCTCGTTTTGATTTTGCACCTACTGCATGCGACAAGATTATGGAATGTTCTACTTTTACAAACAATTTTTGGACTCTAAAAACAGCAAAAACCTATGAATGATAATTCATAAAATGATCATGATTGTAAATAATACCAAAGTTTATTGTGGCAATAAATAACTAGTTTAGTGATTACAAAAACCTTTTTGTATTTTGTCCCGTGTATTAGTTCGGTTGACGCCATCCTCGCTCATTCGGTCACGAGGTGACGAACTAACGAACTGCGGATCGGGGAATGAGGGCACTAGTTCGCGTAGTTCATCTATGGGAGCGCTCTTTCGACCTAGTTCGTTCGCGAACTACACAAGACTATTAAATAGTTTGAACCCAAGTGGCCAGGTTAATTGTCGCAGCATTGTACTATTTGCTGATGATACCTCACTTATCTTTAAAGTAGACAGGAATGGAAAAGATTTTGATGACGTGAATAGTGCGCTCTCAATGGTTACGGATTGGTTTACCACAAATAACCTAGTTCTTAATGCTAAGAAAACAAAATGTATAAAGTTCGCTTTACCGAATGTTAGGCATCTGGGACCCGACGTCGTCTTAGATAATGAGGTGCTTGAAACTGTAGACTCGGCAGTTTTTCTAGGCATAACAGTAGACGCGAAACTACAATGGGGCCCACATATTTCAAGCCTAGCTGGGAGGCTCAGTTCGGCTGCCTACGCTGTCAGGAAAGTTAGACAATACACGGACGTTGATACCGCTCGATTAGTCTATTTTAGTTATTTTCATAGCGTTATGTCCTACGGCATTCTGCTGTGGGGCAAAGCCGCGGACATTCAAAATATTTTTGTTCTTCAAAAACGAGCTGTTCGAGCTATATACCAACTAGGTACTAGAGTTTCTCTGAGAGAGTTGTTTAAAGATATTGGTATTCTTACGGTGGCATCACAATTCATCTTCGCCAACATCTTATATATTAAGCAAAATATACATCTGTACACTAAGAACAGTGATATTCATAATATTAATACTAGAAATAAGGACAAGCTACGTGCTCCCTTTCACCGGCTTCATAAGGTTCATAATTCATTTGTTGGTCTTGGTATTACCTTTTTCAACAAGCTTCCCTCTGCTTTCATAGATTTGCAGTTTAATGAGTTTAAAGCTAAAGTAAAATCCAACCTTTGTTCAAAGGCATACTATTCTATCAACGACTTCTTAAACGATAAGAATAGTTGGTCGCTGTAATTAACTCAATGTTTATGTTCTTTCAACCAGAATCAGAATTAGCTTTCCTCATCGTTGTGTATGTAAGCGGGCACGCCCTTTATACCCGGAGGCTCTTATTTAGGTTTTAAGTTCTATTTACGATTTTATTATTTCAGCTTGAGTTTAGTTTTTTAATGTTTTGTTCGTATATTGGCGTGTGCTAGCTGACATATGACGCATAATTTGATGTATGTTTTGTTTTGTTTTATACTACCCTAGAGTGCTCGCGCTATGAGCATTTTGCCGCCCGCGGTGATAAAACTGTAATTTTTTGAAAACAGGACATTTGTCAAGGTCAAGCGTCCTAGTAGCTGTCCCCTGGTTCCTTACCTCTGTGTTTTAGAAATTCGAAGAAATTTAGTGCACGTGTGACTGCAAAACGAGGGCGTTGTTATCGCTGTGTCGCGCTTGGCGGCAAATTGCTCACTGCGCGACTGTTCACGTAAGTAAAATTTGTGTCTGGTTTTTTCTTCTGTAGTTGTAGTAGTTCGTTTTTATCGTGTTTAATGTTGTTTTGATTTACCTAAGTATTGTAATAATAGGTATTGATATTTAATTTTACCAAATTATTGTTTTTATACTGTTGTTTTGCTTACTTTATATATTATCTTTATAGGTAAGCGACGCGAAAAGTGTGAAAAATGAATAAACAGGATAGACAAATAGTTTCGTGGTTGGTAAAGGAGATGGAATTTGAAGAAGAGGGTGCACAAAGTTTATTGGAAAATGTATCTGAAAGTGATAGGGAAACTGAACAAAGTGATCATGATACTGAAACAGAACAATCAGCAGCAGAATCTGATAATGATGCGCCATCAACTTGTCAAGGACTGACTGTAATTACCACTACGTCTTCCCAGAAATCATCTCAACGTGGTCGCGGACATGGAACCACAGTAGTACAAATATCATCTCGCCGTCACACACGTGGATCTACTGTTACGCATGGAAGTCGTAGCCCTTCTTCTGTTATTGCGCCTCAAAGACCGTCGTCGCGGCGTTTACAACTTCAAAGTAAAACAGCACAAAGAAGCCGCAGCCGTTCTCCCATAACTGTAGACGCTCAAAGACCATCTCGCCGTCTCCCATGTTCGCTAACTAGATCTCGTTCACCGTCATCAACCGCTGACTCAAAGGATTAACAGGCGAAGAACCACTGCTGCTGCTACAATTGGAGCAAGTTCAGAACGACGACCTGCAAGAGTTCCTATGTATGAAGGAAAAGATGGCACTAAGTGGCTAGTACATCCTCCTTCAAGGCCCAACATACGAACAAGGCGAGAAAATATTGTCACAAACCCCCCCGGGGTGCAAGGTGAAATTGCAAAAAATCCTAAATGAAAAAAAATAAAAAATAATAATCGCTTATTACTACAACGTACGTTTTTGAAGGAAATTGCTCTGGCTATGACCAGACCACATATAATTAGAAGATCCAGTGTAAATACTTTGCAAAAACAGCTGAGGAGCCATTGTATGTACATGTGCCAGGACTGTTTTGCTGAAACACACGTTGCAGATAATGAAAACGTTTAATTTTGTTAAATATTTTAATTTTTCTTTTTTATTTTGAAGTTTAAGCAAAGACTTAATTAAAATTCAACAAATTTTACCTAAGATTTCCCAAAGCATTTTTTTTCTAATATTCAGTTTAAAACGATAGTAAATGTTACTTTTTCTAATAGTTTTTTATGTGTTTTATTATATAAAAATTACTGTACATTTATTTATCTTTTATTTTTAACAAAAACTCATGTTAAATATGGGCGGCAAAATGCTCCCCACGCGATCACTCGCGTTACACGGAAAGGCGCGACTACTCTAGGGTTAATTACTTACATAATACTGTATAGAATCAAGTTCTTCTAACTTAACAGACAGCTGTGCTGCTGGGGAGTTTGTTCCGCCACTTCTTCTTCCCAGCTAAAGCACTAGGAAGTGTCGAAGGGTGGGCGTTTTTGGGGGACTGTCTCATGTAACTTTGACGTTCAAAAAGTGCTGACTCTCAGCCTAGTTTGAATAAATGACTTTTGATTTGATTTTGATTTGATTTGAGCAGTGGCATCCGAGGTTACAAGTGAGGCATGGTCTGTTCAGAAGGACAGCACGCGCATGAGTATGTTATTGCCTAACCATAAGGCGGCCAAATCTTATTGCACAGAGAGCACGGCAATAAAGAGATGGCCCCACAGTCGTATTGTGGCTCATCGGAGTACCCCCATCTGGTTAAATCGTACCTGCAGTGGTTAATTGTTGCTATCACTTGTCGTTCATATAGACTGCTCAAACCGCTGATCCTATAATAATCTAGCCCTGAGAGGTTTTTAGTAAAACACTATCAGTAGGAATCGCGAAAAGATTTAAATCGGTTTCCTATTCTATTAGGCAAGCAATGGGGTAGTTGTGTAACGCACTAACGTATTGAATACAATAACGGTAGTATAGGCTTTAATAACACTTCCACAACATTCATGGCGTTGTTTACGTAGCTATGCAGATTTTTTTTACGAACATATGAACGAATGGATAGAGAAGCCTGTGGCTTAGTAATAACAACCGCACAGGTCGATCGATCGGGTATAGGTAGGGGTATTTTGTTGCGGTTGATTTGTGGATTGCAGGCGCGGTCCGAGGGGGGGGGGGGTCCTAGGGGTCATGACCCCCCCCAAAGACAGTCATGCTGTCGAAACCCTGAACGATTTGCCTGTCTTACTATCTTACTCTCACTTGAGCCACGGAGACTCCGATGGACATTTGCAAAAAGATTATAATCCGGGACATCATGCTGATCAGTAGCGCTTGCGACTACTAGACCAAAGAGGATGTACCTTCCTAAAGATATTCTTCAGTACTCATGGTGACCCCCCTCCCCCAAAATGTTAGGCTGCGACCGCGCCTGGTCTTATCAAGGGGTATCGCATTACCCAGTTAACTTGTGGAGATCTGATAGGCAGTCGCACCATGTAAAATACTGGTACGCAGCTGCATCCGGTTAGACTGTCAGCCAACCCCAACATAGTTGGGAAAAGGCTAGGCAGATGATGATGAAGATGATGAAGGAATTATCACTAAGCTTCAAAATGATTCAGGTTCTGATAAATAGTGTGTTACGCAATTAGGGTGTTTATCACCGCCATGAGAACGTTGGCTGTCTTATAGTTATGTGGTAATCATTTTCCACCGACTTCCGAAATTAAAGTTATTTTTCACTTTGTAGTGTTTTGTTTTTTAGGATGTCGGTTGTTACTTTTTTTAATGTTTTTATTTTAAACTTTTTAGTTATGGTAGATACCCCGCACTAATCTAATCGCGTTATTCGTTCATTTGTCGAGCAAATACTTAATTCAAATTTTAGACTTATATGGTTTCCACATGGATCTCATTGTCCGAATGGAATCAAATTGAAATGGGACCACACGGGAAGCACCAGCTTCAATTAAAAAAGAATCATCAAAATCAGTTCATCCAGACAAAAGTTATGAGGTAACAAACATAAAAAAAATACATACATAACCTCCTCCTTTTTTTGAAGTCGGTTAAAAATGAATAAGTTTGTGAAAAGTGACACGCAGTTTTTGGATTTCTGCTCCTCTCTAAATCGTAACAGAAATATAATTTAAGAAGTAGTCCTTTCGTTCACATATTATTATTTTGTTTTATTCCGAATACTTAGAGCATTTAACCTAGAATGACTTGAAAACGAGCGTTCTCACTCGCACTACAATCTCTTCAAACTTTTAATAAAATAACACCGAACGTCCTTGTGATGTCAATTTTAAGTTATTTGTTCATCATGGCTAGCTTGACTTGACTTGCTCACTCGAGTGTTGGGCAAATATTTCGTTGTATAGTTATTTGCTGTTTAATTAATACGCTGCTATTATGATATAATAGAGGACTTTCAATTTACCAATACGATAAATAAATGTGTATTTAATCATTTGGCTTTTCACTCTACTATTTGTTACAAATAGAAGTTGTTTTGCTTGATTTCAATTAACTAATTACGTAGACTACAGTCGGAGATTGTAAAAGAAACGAAACTGTAGTTAATAAATTTAATTTAAACCAAAACTATAAGCTAATTTACATTAAGGTGATTACTGCTCGAAGTGTGAAACAATAATGTCTTAAAATTCTATCATACAGGAGATTATAACGTTTGTCTCAGTTTGGACTTAGGACGACGTTGGTAACACGTTCACGGTCACACGTTGATCTGCACGTTCAAGACAACTTCCGCAAGAGATGCAGTTCGTGTAAAGATGTTGTTTTGGGTCATCGCTTATGCTAGCGACTTCCGTGAATGGCCTCACGTAACACCTCCCCCCGAAGAACAGCGATTAATTGAAGACGGAAGTCGTAAATTGAGCTGGCGGTTGTTTGGGATCAGCTTGGTTGGAGTCTGGAAGGGCATAGATAGCTTCTTGTTCACGCGGTTCCTCCTTTTGAGTTTTTGAGGAACTTTTCGTGCGCCGTATGTAATAGTACAGACCGCTACCCAGTACGCATGCACTTAATATTACCACGTACATAGGTATAGTGGTATGATAGAGACTGTAGTTGATCTCGTTATCCGTGTGCACAGGCTGTTGCAGAGATAACTTCGTGTTGACTGCATGTAGGTTATTAAGATGAATTGATTGCAATTTTAGTTCTGGTGCTGATGTTGGAGTAATTGCGGTGTCATTTACTAAGTCGAGCAATTTGAGCGCTTGTCCTTGTACACGATCGTTCTGGTTGATTATAGTGAATTGCGTTGTTTCTATATAGCATTGATGCGGGATGACAGCGAGGAAGCTGCCCTGTAAAGTCTCGTAGGAGTCCTGAGTGCAATGTAGGTGAATTTTCGTCGCGAAGGGAAAGCTGACCGTGTAATGTCTCTCGTCCAGTTTTTCATAGGCTGCTCTGTCCAGTGATATTTTTATCGGGTTGCAGTGGTTGTTCATCTGCTGCGTGGTAATAAGTTGCTGGATACAATCATCTGGTGTTCGGCGTTGCGGGCTCGATGTCTCTTCACATAAATACCACTTGGTGGTCTTCGGGCATTCAGCCTCTATGTACCTGAAGTCTTTCTCAAAGGTTGCTAGGAACGGATAGGGTGGTGATAGGATCTCATGGTTTTTATTTGGGACTATAGAAAGTTTATACATATCATATATAGTAGGTAGGACAATGGGGAATTTATATACTATGACTATTTCATTCCCTGTGTAATAGGAGCCTAGCTTAATTACATCAAAGTATTCCCTATAGTTTAAATCTACGATTTTATCACTCCCATAAAGTGACTTAAGGCTGCTAATCATAGTGCGTAAGGTAGGCAAATTTAGAACGGCGTGGTGCATAGTGGATGTTTTAATAAAAGCTAAAATATTCTGTAAGGTACTTAATTTTTGGGAGATAGAGTCTACATTGTCACCTAATATCATAAGGACTTGAGCTAAATGTGCGTATTTGACAAGTTCTTGATCCCTGCCGGTTTCAGTTCCATTAATTTTATTAATTAAGGTTGCCATTCGATTCTGATTTTCTACGATGTTATCTAATACTTTAGTGTATTCAGAAGTCCAGTTCTTAGATAGACTGATATGCATGTTTAATTCTGTAATTAGTTTGTTCTCATTATTCTGGAGGGATTTAAGAGCTTGATCATAACGGATTGCATCAGTGTAATCGAGATTACCTGTTATGCTTTTTATTACCGACCCGAAACCGTCCAAGAGTCCTCTTTTAACACGGATTGATTCAAATGTTTGCAAATGTTCCAATAAGCTGTTGAGTTTATTCTTAAGATAAACCGTATGAGGTTCGAACAAAGAGCTAGTTCCTAGGTGAAATTTAGGTGCGACATTATCTAATTGGGTGGCAACTGAATCAATTTTACGTTGTAAATCCTCTAAGTTGACGTATTGTAGGAATGAGTGGTAATTGGATATAATTCTAGCGGAGCCTAGTTTAAAAGGAAGGACACCAGGGCTATTGTGAAGACTTTCAAGTTTTATTTCTTGCATTAGACTTGGTTGTATCAGAGGAAGAAGGATCAGGAACATCCTGGAACAATTTAGCTGATTTAGGGACACGTTTAAGCCTAGTTTTCGCTATGGGACCTAGTTTTTTCTTGGTATATATATGGATTGGAAGGTCGGCCGTTACGGTATCTTTAGTATATTTGGATGCTAGTTTTTGGCGGGAAGCAAGTGGATTTTTAATAAAAATCTGTTGTTCCGGCAAATATTCTGATTCTGGTTCCCTAGTCTCATTACGTTTGATAATCTGGTCCTCACGAGACACCTTCGAGAGTTCTTGGATCGTGCTATATGCTATAAGCATTTTATCCTTATGATTAAGCATATATTGTTGAAGTAACTGTGAGGAAATATCCATATCAAACGGGTCGCGGGGGTCAAAATGACCCTGATGTTACTATTTCGATTGGTCTGCACTTAGTGTGACTATGAATACTGCTGTTGTAAGCTAGGATTGCGTATGACATGAGGTTTGTAATAGATTCTGATTTATGACTAAGTTTCAGAATGCGAAGATGTTCCAGTACTGTTGAGTGAAACCTTTCAACCATGCCATTTTCGTTAGGTGCGTGAGGCGCTACTCTGTGGTGATGAATTTTGTGAGTTCTAACAAATTCCGCTACAAGTTGGTTAGTAAACTCCGTGCCGTTGTCAGTAACTATGGTGATAGGAATACCGTGATGCGTGCAAAAGATTAGTAAGGCTTGCAATACACTAACTGCGGTACCATCTCTCAGATAGTATGCTTGACCGTACTTAGAGAATGCATCAACAATGGTAAGGAACTTTTCACTTTGAATGGTTAGAAGATCTAAGTGTACCAATTCAAAAGGCTTAGTGGCAGGTGGTACTATCCTAAATTGTTGTTTAATAGGATTGCGGTCGTATTTCGCTTGTCCGCATATGGTGCATTCGTTGATAAATTTGGTGATATTTTCTCTCATTTTTGGCCAGAAATATCTGTGTGATAGAGCTAGGTAGCACTCATTGATACCTCGATGATTTGTTTTACCATCGTGGTATTTATTAATGATTTCCTGTTGTTTGAGGTATTCCTTTACATTCTCTATTTCCCGTTTAGTTAATATAATGTTCATGGATGAATTTTTAAATGTTTTTTGTATGATGGGTATGATGGTATACATGGCTAGTGGTGGATTGATTAGTAAACCTGTCTTAATTTTCGGATGCACGTATTCCTTGATGGCATTAATAACATCTTCCTCTAAGTTAGGGTCAGAGAGCTGAACAGATATACGAGTGTGTGTCTCGAAAGGTTTAGTAATTACGGGTCTACCTTTAATTTCACCTACTACATTAAAGACTAGTTGCTTAGTGAATTTGTTTAGAGGTTCATCAGAAATTGGTATCTCTAAGAAAGGGTTTTCGTTGTCAGTATGCACTGTGTCAGTTCTAGAGTCGGTTTCGCCATTCGTAGCTGTCAAAGTACGTGAGTCGTCTAATGTCGGTGCACTTTCGGATGGATTAGCCACTATGGACATCAATTCCTCATTGTGGATCTCGATCCGGGAGAGGGCGTCGGCATTGGTATTATTTTTGCCCTGTTTATAAATTTGCGTTACGTGAGTCGTACATCTGGATAGGTATTTGTGCGTTACGAGTAATTAGTAATCTACGTCTAAGGTCAATGTTTGAGTGCCAATTATCTAATAAGTCAAACCCTAAAAGTCCATCAAAGTAGTTATGGAATTTGTACACGAATAATGTTAGTTTACCCTGTTCGCAAAATTCGGGAAAGCATGGTAATGTAATGGAGTAGTTATTTTTACAAGTAGCATGTACGTTAGTTACTTCAAATGGGTCGTAGTTTAAAGGTATGTGGCTGAAATATTTTTCGACAGCGTCAGGGCTTATGAAAGACTGATTGGCTCCCGTATCAACTAGAAATTTTAAGGGTGGGTTAGATATTTGGATATAACCTAATTGCCTTTGTATGTGAAAATTAAGTTCTATTTTGGTTTTTCGGTATTCGACTACTTGAGAAAATTTCCATCCCGTGACGGGGTTGAGGGTTGTTCCACCTCTTCGACCGTCGTGGGTTGTTCCACCTCTTCAATCGTCGTGGGTTCTTCATAGCAATATTGCTCTAAGTTAGGATAGTCGAAATGTTCTAATGGACAGTAATTTTGATCACAGCCTGTATAATTGTCTTGATTAAAATAAGGGTTGTAGTCAAATTCATTGAAATTAACTTCCCGGGTTTTGAAATAGTTCCCCGGCGGAGGGTTGCCCGATTTATTCCAATCATGCAGGGTTGAGGTTAGTGGTAGTTGTCTAGGTATAAATGGACGAACACCACTCATTGGACGTGAACCATTACTTCCAGGGTAAAAAGATTGCTGTGGTTGTGGTCTATTAGACAATTTAAATGCATGGGACTGGGAGTTATAATTTTGGGGTGGAGCGCGCATCATTTGCATCGTCCGAGTGGGACCACGATTCTGTTGCCCAGGCATTGGAAAGCTAGATCTCCATCTTGGGGTAGGCTGGGATGGCATCGGATGCTGCCATGATGGGCCAGTCATACTTATGGGGAGTTTTAGGGCCGTATTCATTGCCATTGGTTTCGGAGCAAAATTGTGCAGAGGTAAGTTATGATTTTGAGACATTGGTTGATCCTTTTTATTGGAACCTTCATTGCGCTGCTGGAGGTAGAGGGTATTCAGTTCCTCCTGAACAAGTTCTAAAGCCATTTCCATAGATGTCGGTCTCATACAGCGTATTCTACAGCCCAACGGATCTTTCAAGCCTCTCAAATAACACTGAAGGGTAAGTTTTTTGTAAAGGTTGCGTTTAGCCTCAATCGTAGTGGCCACTGTTTCGTGTAAACTAATGTAAGTCATTATTGTACTAAAAAGATTTTGGCAGCGTTCGTAAAACTCTTGCGGGGTAGAGGACCCCTGTGTCTGTAAGGACAGGTCATTATATAAGGCTGTCTCGTCTCGATGGTCAGCAAAGTTATTTATAAGGGCATTCCGGATACCCTGCCAGTTATCAGGAATACCGTTTGAATTTATAAGCCTAGCCGCGGAACCTGTGACTTTATTTAGAATTCCATTTATGAGGGACACATTAGATAACTCGTGACCTGCCTCGGTATTAAAATACGTCAAAACTAACTGATCACATACCTTGATGAAACGCGTCAATACGTGGGGATTTCCGTCGAAATCGGGTACGAACCGGAGAGCTTTGTACATAGCATCCATATCATTATCTTGAGCCATATCTGTATCTAAAAATCTCTGGTCGTCAAATGTACTGAGCCTACTAGACGCCCTACTACTACTATTACTACCTAGGCGAGAATCACGTAATCCCCGTGGGTGAAAAATTTTGAAAACCTCCTATATATGCACGCACAAAGATTTCAATATCTAACTAAAAGAATAGAAAAAACATTAATTAAACTCACACCGAAGTTATATCGGTTCCAAAAATAGAATTGCACTATCTGCATAAAATAAATTATAGCAGTGCAAAAAAAATGGAATTGCACTATCCAATTGCAATAATAGTATGAGTCATGAACCTTGAAACGTTAAGATTATGTAATACGCTCGGAAAATAATTCTTGTGGAAGGTCAGTGTACCTATGCTTTTACATAAAAAGTACGTATGATATTACCTACTAATCTAATATGTGAACATTAATTATTATAAATGAATTAGTACGTATTTATATGAAGAGAAATATCATGAAATATATTATTATATAGAATAGGATATAGGTATAGGTAATATTAGGAAAGTAAGGACAAAGAAAGATTCAGAGTACTTACAACATGATTTCTTTTACTGAATCGATGTCTGGATTCACCCCTGGACTGCAGCCACTGTAGATTCAGGATACTCGACTGCGGAGCTTGATAGCCACCCGGGCGGCACGCGAGCGCGGATGTCTATTTAAGATGTCCCTAATATTCGCGAACCGGCCCGCGAGTATCCTACCGACTGCGCCAATTACGTAGACTACAGTCGGGGATTGTAAAAGAAACGAAACTGTAGTTAATAAATTTAATTTAAACCAAAACTATAAGCTAATTTACATTAAGGTGATTACTGCTCGAAGTGTGAAACAATAATGTCTTAAAATTCTATCATACAGGAGATTATAACGTTTGTCTCAGTTTGGACTTAGGACGACGTTGGTAACACGTTCACGGTCACACGTTGATCTGCACGTTCAAGACAACTTCCGCAAGAGATGCATCAGTGTAACACGTTCACGGTCACACGTTGATCTGCACGTTCAAGACAACTTCCGCAAGAGATGCAGTTCGTGTAAAGATGTTGTTTTGGGTCATCGCTTATGCTAGCGACTTCCGTGAATGGCCTCACGTAACAAACTTGATAACGTACACCTTTTTTTTTTTTTTTGGATGGGAAATCATCAAATGACTTCTCCCGCTGTGGGCGGAGCGGGAGGGCGTGTCAGACTTTTACTGACTAAAACTCACCCGTGTTCCTTCAGTTGCCTATGTGCCAGGGTCACGGTATCTCTTTTGAACAATCACGCGACCCCGGCAGCTAACGTACACCTTCTCCATGATATCTTGCTTCTCTTGGTATCGTCGCCATCGGTCAGCCCACAACAGGGCGATATGACACGTCTTCGTACCTTCTAGTAAATGGCGGCCTACGGTGCTACGGCGTTACGGTGCTACGGCCTTACGACGCTACGTCGCTACGGCCGGCAGCGCTACGGCGCGGCGGCGGTGTATTAAAACCGTAGCGCGCGCCGTAGCGTGTAGCCATTGCTTGTCGTGTTAGCTTGTCCAGACGCACATTGTTCGGTTATTGATAAGGAATTTGTCTTTTAGATGCAGATAATAGTAGGATGTCATAATCATTTTCCTGCTCTTTTCCCATGTTACTAGGGTTGCCGATTTGCGCAAAGAATTCAGCGAGTTGCGCAATAGGTTGGCGGTATCTAGGTCTCGGTGTATCGCCTTAAAATTCCGCGTCAGTAGATTCGTCGTCAGCGCATCCTTCGTTTGCTGAGCTTGCCCCGCGCCCCCCGCCCGCGTGCCTCGCAGCCCCGCGCCCGTCAGCACGGTTTCTCTACGCAATGCCGCCCGAGCCCCTCGCCCCGTCCCGCTGCCAGTGTCTGCAGCCCTGATGAAACCCTCACAAACGGAATTCGCTAGCGTCACCGCGAGTGCCACAGGCGCTCCAACTATGAAACCAGAGGATGAGGGTTTCGTGCCGGTTCAAAAGAGGACGCACCGTTCGCGAACGAACAAGAACCGCTGCAGGAAAGCTACTGCGAAGTCCGAAGTCAGCTTGCGCGCTGTTAAGCCGGAAATTCCAGTGTACATTTCCCGGCTACACTACACCACTAAGGCGGAAGACATTGTGGAGTACGTACGCCAGAAGACGAAGTACATGCTGGGGGTGCAGTTACTGGAGTTACACCGCTACGACAACTTCAAGGCATTTGTGGTGCGTGTACCGAATTGCCATCTGCCCGTCGTCATGGACGAAGAATTTTGGCCACAAGACGTGGTGTTGCGTCGCTTCCGCGGACAAGTTCCACAGGACAGCTCACAGACAAGCTAGGTAAGTGAAGTGTTACTAACAAAGTTAAAGGTACAATTATTAACACAAGTTTTGTTTATTACATAAGTATTTTAGTTTGTAAGGTAGTCTATGGGTCATTGTAACCTGAAAAAAACGTTATATTAATTTATTGTTATTCCATTTATTTATTTTCTTACATATAAAGTATATTTATAATATATTTTTACAAAAATCACATAAATATTTAAAAAAAAAAACTGAAATTTTTGCTACCCTGACCCTTCCCGTCGCATTGAATTGCCTGCCAGTTTTCATCCATTTTTCGTTGCTGCTCCGCTCCTTTTGACCGTAGCGTGATGTTACATAGCCTATCATCATCATCACCATCAGCCTATAATGTTCCCACTGCTGGGACACAGGCCTCCTCTGGGTGAGAGGGAGTGGGCCATAATTCACCACGCGGGCCCAGTACGGGTTGGTAGATGTCACATGTCTTCGATTTGTTGGTTCTAAGACATGTCAGTTTCCTCACGATGTTTTCCTTCACCGTTTTGAGAGCAGTGATGATGAAATAATTTACACAAAGTAAAGCGCCTGCTTAGGCTCGAACTCACGACCTACTACTCGTAAGTTGCTGCGGTTACCACTGGGCTACCACTGCACTTATATGATTAGGAGGTATTGATTATGTAATGTACATATGTTCAAATTTTCTTTAATGTTACTTTGCTTGTACGATTCTATTTTAGTACTTTGTTTAAATGATTAGTATTGAATGTAATTTTAAGTAAAGCTACCATTTGCTGCATAAAACATGAATATTAACAACCTAAATGGAAGAAGTCGCTGGCTCCTGAAATACAGATAGTTTAACCTAGGTCTGGAGCCAGGGTCTCAAATTTTCTGTAACCTGTTTTTATGGCAATAAAGAAATTTATTTATTTATATGTGCAGACGTTAGTGGAGATTTACCAAAAGGAAATAAAAAATACATTTAAATGGTAAATATATATATTTTATAATTTTGGTATAGGTATATAGAACTATTATGCATATCATAATAACAGTGTTATATTCTTATTTAGTCAGTCGTATCGCTAACACTTTCATCTTTACAAGTTCAGACTTCTGTTTTAAATGCAATTTAATTCATTCAAAGGAAAATTTCTTTAAACACAAACACACAACACAATTATTATTTGATAAGTTGACATTATTTCAAATAGATATGCACTTAGATATAAATATATGAACTCATACACATAATAATATTAACTTTTGATTTCATTCCAAGCATATCCAAAGAAGCAAAACCGCTATCCATAATATACGTCACACGTTAAGGAGGAGGAGAGGGGATGACATTGTGTGTTAAGGAGTGAGAGAAGTCATCACTTTTGTGACGTCACACTACTAAATCAAAAGTATTAAAACTCGTGAACTTCATCACGAACGGATCATTTAAATATGGACTCTATCAGTATTATTATACGGTTTACTTAGAAATATTTGGAGAGGGAATGACATTGTGTGTTAAGGAGCGGGAGGAGTCATCAGTTTCGTGATGTCACACTATTAAATCTAAAGTGTTAAAAGTCTGAACTTCATCACGAACGGATCACTTAAATATGAACTCTATCAGTATTAAACTATGGTTTAATTAAAAATTGCAAAATATGTGACGTCAAACTAGGTTCGTACACACGGCATAATCAAGCTATGAGTTTCCAGTGTAAACTGACCTCACATTGTACGGGATTTCCGTAGATTGAGAGGTCAGCTTAAACTGGAAACTTTCATTGGAATTCGGGGTTTTATGGATTTCCTTTCATGACTACTGAGATGACGACTAATAGAGAAGTGTGGAAGAAAAAGATATGTTAGGCTGCCCTAAATAAATTTGGTAAGGGCAGGAGATTGATAATGATGGATGTCTTTTCATGCAAAACTAAATAAAGTTATGATCCGCTAATTCTTCTTTGGATAGTTCAATGATTGTAAGTTAGATATTCCTCTAGTCGACGGGACAAACGCCAACGTGTGTGTTTCTGCCGGCGGCTGTGAGTGGTATTTTGACGGGTGATTCTCCAATGACGATGTTCTTGATGCAGCCGGTGAAGCCGCGTCGGGAGCGAACTCCGCGCACCTTGTGCAGAGGCCTCTCGTGGCCTCCGATGTACAGTGCAGAGCGAGTGTCCGTCGAGGAGTACGCGCCTAGCCCGGGCTTCGAGAAGTGCCCGTCCACACCCACCGATACCACGTACAGGGACTTCACCACTGGAAACGTTCAAAATATAGCTATAGATCAACATTACACAGATTGGTATTGGTCATGCCTACATTCAGCATTTTACCCCACAGTTACAAATCCTATCATACTATTCAGATAACTAATGACTTGTCGAGAGCACAGTAGTGGAGACTACACCTACTCTCTATACTAGTAGTAAAATTAATAAGTTAAAAGTAAATATTATAATTTTAGCAGCAAAACTTTTATAATATTTTATTCTTTTTAATCCAACACCTAAACAATTATGATGTAGATTTTTGGGACGGGGCACTAAGGATAGGTACCTTTACCATTGTAGTTACAGAAAAAAGGAGGAGACTGTCCTCATTTTTTGAATATTTTTTTATTTCTTGTCACAGATTTTGAAAGAAAATTAGAGTCAGCAACAAAATGCGCCATTTTTAACGACCTTCACATTTTTTTTTTGTATATTGTTTTTGTGGGTTTGTCACAATCGCCACGATGAGCAGGCGTGTTGGCAACCGCAGTATGGTGGTAAAACGCCCATTGTCTAGTAAGTCCCTTAGTCGCTTCTTACGACGCTCACGGGAAGGGATGGGATGGTGATATTCTTTACCTCCGGCATCAAACGGAACCCGTTTCCCGTATAAAAACCTTTAAAATCTAGTCAGTGACAATCAATATCAAAATCTAGTTAAAAATGTAAGAAAATTTGAGGTATTTTTAACAGAATTACACTGTTTTTAGACGGACGCTCGAATGCTTTTAAAAATATGAGAATTACATCTCAGTTAGCTCACGTGAAGGGATCCGCTAGGACCGATGCCTGTCAGGATCGCGACTATGTTCAGTTACCGTGGCCCTAGCATAGGCAACTGAAGGAACACGGGTGGGTTTTAGTCAGTAAAAGTCTGAAACGCCCTTCCTCTCCACCCAGAGCGGGAGAATTCATTTGATGATTTTCCACCCACAAAAAAAAAGTTAGCTTACCGTGTATCTTATGCCAGTTGCCATCACAGAGGGCGAACTTGTTGCCGAGCGAGTAGCTCGCGCGGAAGGGTCCGTTCCCGTTCTCCACGTTGGCAACGACCTCGTTTTCCAGCAGTTCGAGGACGAGATAGTCCTTCTTGCCGTGGACGCTGAGCAGTAGTCCCGTGCTGTTGCGAGGACGGATCTCCATGGAAATTGATACCTCGTCGCCCACTTTGAAGTTTTCGAGGAGCTGGAATGCGAAAAGAAACTGTCAATTCTGTTGCGTAGATTATTTTCAAACAGCTGGCCATTGAATTCCTTCATGAGATCATTGACAGTCATAACGGATAGTTAAAATCACGAAACTCTGGCAACCAGTTTTAGCAAGAGGTATTGGGTCCCAATAACTAAGTTATGGAGGTCAGATAATGGTGTAAAATACTGATTTGACTGTGATAGAAAAGAATGCGCAGATGATTGTTATCGTAGCGAAATAAAGCGTTTTGTGAAGGGAATAAAGTATATTTTCTGAAATCATTCATAGTACATTAGAAATTGCCTAAGTATTACCTTCAAGTAGTTGCTATGCAAGTTGCTGGAGGCTCCGAAGTAGACTCCTTCCTCGACGTTGTCAGCGCAGCGCAGAGAGTTGACGCGGTACGACACGTCGGTCACGTGCTGCCCGTTCATCATCAGCCCCTTCAGGCAGCCCTTGAACGGCTGGTAGAAGCCCTGCACACGAATATTTCGATTTAAGTAGTATAATAAAACGGGCTCGTGTTCGCAACTTCTTTTCGAAGCACGTATTTTGCGTACGTTTGTAAATTAAGTACGTCTCAACGTAATAATAAGTACTACCGGAAGGTGCAGCGACAATATGCAGGATCCTCTAAGCAAATGATTTCATCACCACTGCAGTTTATATTTTTAATAAAAAGTGGTAAATATTCATCAGCAGTGGATGGAACAAGGCTTAAAGATGGGCAATTTCTAACATTAATCTTTTAATCTTATAGAAGTGTGAGGACGCTTGGTCAAAAGAGCACGCTGTTTTGAACTCTCAAGGCATAGAAAATGTTGCGATGGTCCAGCGGTGAATGCCTCGCCCCTAATGTACGTCACTGTGGCTACAATTCAAGGCAAGCATTAATGTAACTTTCTTAAATCAAATGTAATTTCCTAGTTTATCTTGGACATCACTGACATCGGTGAAGGACAAGAGCGTGAGGAAACTTGAATTTACCAAGCCGCATTGCGCGCGCGTGTTGGTCAATGCTTATGCTTTCTTTGATGAGCAGAGGCTTTGTCTTGCAGTGGAACAATAATAGACTGAATATCAAAGTCATTTTCATAACTGAAACGATTGCAGTCGCATCTTGTTTATGTCTGACATTAAATTAAACTCATTTGTACATTTCAACTCTTCATTTTTTTTTCTCTTCATACAGAGATTCATTAAAAACTAAAAGATACTTTTGAGCCATATTATCTAGTTATACTCTACTGACAAGTAAACAACATACTAGCTATGGTAACCTATTTAGTTTGTATTTAATTCGGTTGCACACGCCTTGAGAAGTAATAAGTTCCAGCAGTATGAACAAATTATGGCAATAAGAGTAAGGGAAGCCGAAATCAACGACGGATGGATTGAGTAAAAGATGATTTGGCTAGTCAGCGGGTGACTAACGAGATGACGACTAAAAGGTTTGGTAGAATAAATAATAGTTTAAATAACACGCTTCCATAGAAAACCATGTGTTTTACTTTTCAAACAATTTTTTTTTCTTTTTTTTATTCCGCTAGCTTCAAAAGAGTGTTTTTAGTTCTTTTTTTTGCTATAAATTGGGATGTCAGCAAGAAAACGACAATATTACTTACTTAATAAAATTATTAGGAGTGCCCTTACCTTGAGATTATGACTAATATGTTGGTCGAGGTCCCTGAGCCCGCCGTAGTAGTAGGGCGCGGTTAGTACCGCGGGCGCATTACAGATGGCGCTGGTCTCGCCGACCAGTTCGGAGTCCACCGCCAGCTTGCCGTGACCTCCCGAGCGAGTCAGCGTGACCATGTGCCAGTCGGTACCGTTGTACGTCTGTGTAGACGAGATCAGAGCGGTCTCACCGCCGCAGTTGAAGGTGAAGTGGAGCTGGAGAAGTGGAAGAGTTGATAATAATAACAGGAAAAATTAAACATTAAAAAGGGCTTACATACGCATGCCACACACAGTCATAAACCATTACACAAGTTGTGTTCACCAATAACGCATTCACATTGTCCATGTCATTAAAACGCCCAAAAATACTTGTGTGCTACATGGATCTTTTGAATGAATCCTGACAGCAATCCTATGGCTGAACAAATACAGGACATTTTTGCTAATCATCGCTGTTGGAGATAAGGGTTCAAATCCTGTAAGGCCCGCTTACGGCATCGAGCAATGTGATTTGCGTTAAGAGAATTGCGCGCATCGGCTTAGTTGCAAAAAGTCTCTTGCGCAAAATTTCTACTGGTCGTAAAAGAATCTCTTTCTCATATTGTCGCTTTCGCAGAATGTCACTTTCGCATAAGGACTCTTTCTCAAAAGCTCGCTTTCTCACAAGACCTCTTTCACAGAATGTCGCTTTCACAAAATGTCGCTTTAGTAACATAGAAAGAGGCATTGTGAAAAAGCGAGTTTCTGAGAAAGAGCCATTCTGCTAAAGTGACATTATTGCGACCAGTAGACATTTTGCGAAAGAGACGTTTTGCCACTAAGCCCACGCATCATCTGTTTTCGTCCGTCTTCCGTGTCGTGGCATGCTCTAAGCCACTTTTCCATTTGTTGTCTCTGCAGCATGAAGATCGTGGCTACGAGCTATAGGGATGTAGTGTGTTCATACCTTAGCGTCCATCATGTAGAACGCGAGGAACTGCGAGGGGTCCTTGTCAGCGGCCGCGTAGAACACCAGCCCGCCGTGCTGGTCGAATGTTCTGAACGAGATGGTGAGGTCGAAGCCCTGCAGGTGACGTCCCGGTAGCTTCGAGTACTCGATGCGGCTGTCGTTCCGAGTACCTGAAGAACACGTTCATTATTGACCGACACGTTTACTACTCCATACGTAACAACATCAAGTCTATACGACTGGCCTGTTAGTCTAGTGGTTAGTGACCCTGACTGCTAAGACTGAGGTCGTAGGTTCGATTCCCACCCAGGACAAATATTGTGTGATGAGCACAATCATTTGTTCTGTGTCTGGGTGTAATTTATCTATAATATGTATGTATTTAGAAATATATAAGTATATTTATCAGTTGTCTGGTTGCCATAGTACAGGTTCTGCCTAGTTTGGGATCAGATAACGGTGTGTTGGTTGTACTAACATATTATTATTACATTATATTATTATATTGTTAAAGAGGTAGGGTGAGTTGTACGAGCTGCAGTGTACCTCAAATTAGCCAGTTGTTTTTTTTATGTAATATGGAGCGAGCGACAATTTTAACCCATCATAATTTATTTGGGGTTTTCGCAACGTGTCTTTTTCTTCGATACTTCTTTATGGGTCGTCATCTCAGTAGTCACCTCTATCAGTCCATATCACCACTCGTTCTTTCAACATCTACAGTTAATTTTATTAATAAAACACTTATGTACACGCCTGCTTTAGTTTGATCCCGTGCCATGCTGGTTTCATAGAATTTTCTACCAAATTCCTTTATATTGTATAATCCGGCTATAACGTTTTAGCTTTTTGTTGCGTTGATATTATTTAGCCGAGAACTCCTGATGTGACTGACTGGATAATAAACAGTGTAAATATAGGAAAATAAATAAGTTGTGTGTTACCGAATCTATATCCCACATCGGGGTCCCCAGTGGAGTAGAAGGGATCATATGCCAGCGCACAGCCGGGCTCCGGCTTGGGCGGCGGGCGGCGCGTGGTGGTGCTGGCGGGCCGGGCAGTCGTGCTCGTGCTCGTGCTCACGCTCGTGTTCGTTTGCGTGCTCGTCTCCGGCGCGATTGTCGTGTCCTCAGCCGCCGGCGCTGGTAGCACTGCGTTGCGGAATACGGCGTCCCCTGTATCTAAATAATTCATATGTTTAGTATTCCAATCCAATATTTCGAAAGTCGGCATCATTCATCATTGAAATATAAGAATACGCTTTTAAATTTCTGGCCACAATAACTAGCGTGTTTTTTATAACGTGACGGTATCGTAACACATCAAACTTTATGAAAACTTGCATAAATGGCATCAAACGTCCACGGTAAGTAATAAGTAACAGTTTTTTCCCGAACTTCAATATTAACAGTAAAATCGTAGACGACGCGAGAAGCACAGAACAGGTTGAAGTGGCGGTGCTTGGGGGAGGCCTATGTCCAGCAGTGGACGTCTTTCGACTGAAACGATCTTATTTTATTTTATTTTGGGATAAAAAAACAAGAGTACAATTATATGTTACACATAAAGTCTTACTAATTAAAAAAAAAAAACCTTATTATACTACTAGCAACGTTATCCACTTATTACTAAATTATTGATTGTTAATTCTACGTGAGAAACAAAACAAAAACGGAATACAAGCGTGAATGGAGTAAAAGATCAAATGATTAATTGATTGAATAATACAGGAACTGTCATTCGATCAATTAATAAAGTTTATGTAATATAAAAAGTAACAGTAAAAAAGAATACACTCCTTAATAATTATAAAGCCAAGATAGAATCGACTACAGATTTCCTAAATTGATGTGTTGTTAAATTGAAAATATCAATGTTTTCAAATCTAGTGTTGTAAGAATCCACAAGATGGCGCAGAGGAGCGCGAAAGCCAGCACTAGAATTACAGACGTGCCTAATATTAACAGACAGTAAACGGTATGGATGATAATGATGATGATATTAGATTGCCAGCTTTACAGCGTGTATGTTTGATGGTTGGAGTGGTACGTACCGCTGGTAGACGGCGCTTCGCTAACGCCCGGCAGACCGGGCGTCGGCAACACGTCTGTGCGCGGTGTCGCAGCCCATTGTGCTTGATCTACACGGGAATAATCGTAACACATCTTTATTTTTTTCAATGTTTGGTAAAATAAGAGGGGCGGGGGGAGGGGTTGGTAATAATTTATTGTGGGTGTACATCCCTGCCCAACCCTTCAAGGAAACAAGGCGTTATGTTATTGTGGATCATTAGTTCATAAGATGTTGTGTTAGTCACAGGTAAGTTTGCTATGTCCCCCTTTGAGGCATAATAATTTCAGCTCGATTGGTGCAGAACTTTTTGAGTTTTGGGAGCGTACACAAACCAACATAACATTTATATATACATATATATAGATTGAATATAAATGAGTCATTTTACAAAATAGTATGATTCAATGTATCGTCATTTAGAAATTCTCTTATTAGAGTAATTACATTTACTTCACAAATAATTCGTGTACTTTTATTTTAAAGGTATTTATATCGCTTACATTTTTAAGAAAACTTGGAATATTATTAAAGATAATATGTAAGCCTATACAAAATAAGCTTTGGTGTTAAAACTTTGTTTTACTGGCTACGGTGCGCATCTTGTGTCTGGCCCTAGCGTAAAATTAAAATAAGTTTGTATTTGATTTTATGATCATTAGTTTCATATATCGCACCTCCGGTGCAACAACGTCACTTATGCAAAAGATGTAATATTTCAGGAGAAGCGTTGGAAAATTCCACATCCTATTATAGTACTGAATAAAGAAATTAACTGGTAATATTTAAACAACAACTTTGAACTTCATATTAAAGTTAAAGCAAACATTTAATAAGGGGTACATTAGCTACTTTTTCTCATATAATATATTGTCAGATCAATTTTGACAAAATTTGCATAAGTGACGTTGCACCGGAGGTGCGATATGTACACACTAGGGAGAATTAATGTTATTTAAATTTGTTAAATGTGGTCTGCATGACTCCACTTGGTGTACATTGCACATCGATCTAACACGTTTTGTGGCTCCAGAATATGAGGCCGAAACGTTTGATAAAATTAGGGCCTGCATTGTAGGTATGCTATTTCGTTATTTTTGAAGTGAAATTGTTTTTACTAACAGACGAACAATACGCCCATTGAATACAGGGCCACAAATAAAAAAAACATAAATTGTGTAGGACGGTCAAAACAAAATGCAAAACACGATTTTTTAAATATTTTATGTGATCATAAAAAAACATAAAATATTTAAAATAATTATTTAAGGTAATTTATGTTTTTTGATTTGTGGCCCTTTTGTATTCAATGAGTGAATAGTTGATTTATTTATTTTGATATAGAAACCTTACCTGGACTGATTCCCCCCGTGGTGGTGGTGCTGCCACACCTGCCGAAGGTGGTGCTACTGTTGCTGAAGGGCTCCAGCAAGTTGAGCACGCGGCCGTTGATGGTCGCGTCGGCGATGCAGCCGCTGAAGGGAGTCTTGGTGCCCACCTTGCCGCCCACCACGTAGCCGGGCTGCACGCCACCCACGAACAGTACACCATCAAGGATGTGAAGCGGCGCGGGCGCTGTGTCCGTACTGGAATGATCACTTACCGATAAGTAGAGGCTTGAGAGAGTAATGCTCTTGGACCATTAGAAAAGTAATGTAACTGGTATGGATTGATTCCGATCACACTTATCCATACCAGATAAAAACTGTGACAGTATGAAACAAGAAAATACTCTTATGTGAATGCCGTGGTCGTATACCACCTACCCTAACAAAATAATGCATTCTAACAATAGTAAGAGATCATAAGTTTGAGGGCAAAGCAATACTCAGTGATCGGAATAGGTAGACCTAATGTGCCTAAAGTTTAAAGAACAGAGACAAAAAGTGGAGACTTCCTTACGACAAATAATTATTTTTGGAAATATTTGTTCCGACTTTCGGAACATCACTTAAGTACAAATAAAATTAATATAGTAAAACAACTATCGATTCCATTTTCTGTTTCTGTTTAAAAAAAAGTGAATGCACGATTATTATTGTGTCGTGATTAGTATATCAAATACTAAAGGTAAAATTTTGTTATTGTTTACCAGTAACAAACAAAACATAGAAGAGACAGCAAGTTTTGGATATTCTGGGAAACAAAAACATGAGCGGTCCGCCGCGTTCTTTACCGGAATTAATAACAATAGAAACCGTGAACCGTGAACCGTTGATTTTGACACTTGTTTTTTGATCTTGATAATGGTTGGTTGGTGGGAATTTGTCTTGAGAGAATATTAATTATTAATCTTGTTGAATCTATAGTTCTGCGGACAATTTGTTGTGACCCGATTGTTTTGTGTATAAGCAACCCCTTTTGACGATATTGAACGGGTTTTATTTTGGAATTTGATTGAAATAGTTTGATAGTGATTCTTTGGAGAACCGCGTGCTTGAAATCTTTAGCGTATTGAAGCGGCCTGAATCCCGGAATACTTACTTCACTACACAATACAATATACACTCATTTACATACATAAATCCGGGTAGGCTCGGAATCGAGACCCCAGATTTCCTCAATCAGGTGAGTGATTGAATATTTGTATTCATCAGCTTCGCGCACGGCGGACAGTTCGACCCACTTTTGCCCAAGGCCGACGATCATCACGCTTCCACAATATTGTTTAAATCCTATGGTCAAGGCCTGGTCTGACTTTGTTTTTAAAGTCGGTTAAAAATGAAAATGAATTCAATTCGTTTACTGTATTAATAACATTAATATTAAATTCACTTCGGTGATGTTGCGAAACTCGAAACAAATATTCCGAAAAAAAATTTGTCCTATGGAAGTCTCAACTTTTTGTCTATGTTCTTTAAACTTTAGGTACATTAGCTCTACCTATTCCGATCACTAGTAATAATGATTTCCTTGCGCTTTTAGTTTTGATTTATTTTTTTCTTCAATTTATTTGAATTGTCTAGAGTAGGTAAAGGATGATGGTGACGTACCTGAAGTAGTCGAAGTCATCGATGACCAGTCTCAGCGCGTTGTTGTTGTGTGTGACAGTGACCACGTGCCACTGTGAGTCGTTGTACGTGTTCAGACCCGTGTCCAGCTGTTCTCGCTGACTCATCAGCACCAGTTTACCTTAAAATACAAATAACATAATCAGCATCAAATAATAACATCATTTAAAGCGTTCAAAATCCAGACGCTATCTCATTTCAGAGACAGTCCAGGTGCCTTATTAAAAATATAGATATATATCAGATTGCTATTAGAACGCGAACGTTCTTAAAAATACTCTGATCGTATTCATTCTAGCAGGAGGCGTTTTGTAATTTCTGCCTATTTCGAAAAAAGCATGACTTTATGTGTACCTATATGTAGAATTAGCATATAATGTTTGTAATCCTAGGACTTAGGCGACCTCTGTTAGGATGAGACCGTAATCATGGCTTTGAATATACATTCAAAAGCTAGCTAAACCATACGGTTTAAACGTTGAATAAAAACAACGTGCTCTCCGCATTCTGGTTTTCTTCAAAGTTTTAAGAGAAGTGGTTTAGAAAACATAGCACCAAGAAACTATCACAGTTTTCTTTCGTTAGAAGTCAGGGATATTGAAGTAACATAAATAGTCTGTATATTCAAATGGCAACTGCCATTCTTTGACAGTTGTATGAAATAGCTATAACACGGCAAATGGACAGAGTGTTTTTGATGTAATATTAATTTCTGTTTGTCCGTCAGTGCGTTTCTTTTGTTAGTCTATGTTCTATGTTATAGGGGTTTGGATTCCGCACTTAGTCCTTTGAGTGGACCATTGAGCGTGGGCCATGGCGGCCGTCGGTGTTTATTCCAACCAGCCCACCTCCCTCCTTTGTTAGTCTATCGAACACTTTCCACCAAGACTTGGCATGCATCCTCTATTTTACCACACTCCTCACAACGTACGTACCTCTGATGAGCGAGAGAGATATGCTGTCGGCCATTGCGGCGGTCTGCGTGCGGCTGACGTACACGAACAGTAGACCGTCGGGACGCGACGTCTTGAACTTGAGCGTCAGCTGCAGGTTCTCTGTCGTGGTATACACGAAGCGTAGGTAGCTGTCCTTGCCAGACAGAGATACCAGGGACGCGAACTTGTAGGAGAAAATAATATGTTACTAATTTTTGTAAAGTTTTACTGAAATGACGGTAGATTCTCAACAACACATATGTGCAACAGAGAAAATCATGTTCTTTCTGTGTGGGAACTGAACCCGCTTCTCGTGGAATACGAAGAAGCTGCAAAATTAATGCCAGGCAGATCACATGAAACTAAAAAGTGTAACATAATTCTATATAAAATACTAGCTTCCGTCCGCGACTTCGTCCGCGTCAAATTTTTGCTACCCTGACCCTTCACATCCGTCACACTTCCCGTCACATCGAATTGCCTGCCAGTCTCATTTTGATCGTAGCGTGATGTTATATAGCATATAGCCTTCCTCAATAATTAGGCTACCCAACACAAAAGGATTTTTTCAATTCGGGCCAGTAGTTACTGAGATTACCACGTTCAATCAAACAAACAAACTCTTCAGCTTTATAATATTAAGTATAGATATAGTTGTTAGAACCTGTTCCTTTGTATTTCAGACTATTATGACTAATATGAAAGTATTTTTTTAACTCGGGAATTGTTAAGGTTGACGCGTTTCGAGATTGCGTTCCATTTTAACCAAAAAAGCGCAACATATCTTACGTTGCGTTGTACATAATTAATCTTGAAATGGGAACGTATACAAAATTGAAAAAAAAAAAACAACTCAGCATTTATTTTTAGACCTGTTTGTTACGTGCTGGCGAAAAAATTCCAGAAGGATTGTTCTTAGTCACTTTGTTAAGAAAACTGGTTCTCCGTCAATTGTATTACATTCCATAAATATTTGTACAGAAACAAGTTTATAAAGACTCACCTGACAGCCGTAAGCAATGCCGATGGACTCCAGGTTGTCGCTGAGGTCAATATTGACGCCATCCATGCTGATCTGTCGGATGCAGCCATCGAAGCCGGCGTTCGTCACTTCCACGATACCCTTGTTGTTGCCACCGAAGTTCATCGTGTCCAAAGCACCTGTAGACGATACTCATTTATTGAGAACTAGTTTTGCCAGCGGCTTCACACGCGTGTATGTCGTAAATTATCCCGCGGGGACGTACTTCCGGGATAAAAAGTATCCTATGTGTTAATCCTGGTTATTAACTATCTGTGTGCCAAATTTCATCAATCCGTTTAGTCGTTTTTGCGTGTAAGAATAACAAACATCCATACATCCATACTCACAAACTTTCACATTTATAGTACTAGCTTTTGCCAGCGGCTTCGCCCGCGTGGAGGTCAGAAATTATCCCGCGGGAACATACTACCGGGATAAAAAGTACCCTATGTGTTATTCCAGGTTATAAACTATCTGTGTGCCGAATTTCATCTAAATCGGGTCAGTAGTTTTTGCGTGAAAGAGGAACAAAAATCTATACATCCATACATACAAACTTTCGCGTTTATAATATTATATAGTAGGATAGTAGGAAGTAGGATATAAGTGGGATAGTGGTAATTAATCATAAAACCCTTAATATTGACAGTTCAGCAACGTTCAGTCCCTTAGTCGTCTTTTACGACACCTACGGGATGGAATGGGATATTAATATTTGTATAGTTCACACAAAAAGTATTTTATTATTGATAAATATAAATTACCTATCGAGTTTTCGCTGGCGACGGAGTCCATCTTTAATATCTCGCTATCCACTTTCAGGGAGCATTTGGTGAGTATTCGAGCGGCATCAAGTCTGTGCCACTTGCCGTCGTTGTACGAGTTCGTGGTGCCGATGATAAGCAGGTCTTCTGTGTTGCCGAGGGAAACCTGCAAACAAATGTATAGGTGGTTTAGAAGGAATGGTTTTTATTTCAGGGAATAAGCTAGTGGCCAGTGAAAAGCACTTTCAGTTGGGTGTCATGTTAGTGGTAAGTTGGTTGGTCTAATGGTCTGCACGCGTAGCATGACCACCGTAGAAATGGGTTTTGTCGACGGAAGAATAGATAAAATTACAGATTGTAAAAAGATTAAAGACTAAATTAAAGATTGTAGAAAGATTTGTACCGTTTTATGCTGGCGTAACATGACAATTCTATCTCTATTCTACCAAGAATATACAAAACCCATTTCTACGGTGGTCATGCTACGCGTGATGATCCGATCATGAGGTCTTGGGTCGAACAAACTCAGACTAAACTATTGAGGTTAGATTTTCTGTTTGGAATTTCTCAGTAGCGAACAGGAGTCTAGATTCGTGTCCAGTGGGTAGCAATTGCCTCGCCCGCTATTACATGGGATTTAAACATAACTGGCGAATGGTGCGATGTTACTAAATATGTGTTAGGTGGAATGTTGATTAAAATATGACTCCCGACCGTAACAATTATGTATTACAGAATTTTAATCATTACAATCAGCAATACGATTTAATTTTGCGAACAACCCTAGCGCTTAATGTCCAATTAAAATAAACTAAACTCCACAGACGTGATGTGTATCAATATCTAAACACGATAACATAAAATTAAAACGATTTGATGATTTTTTTGGGGTTCAACGAACGCTGGTAGTGTTGTTACTTGAAGTGTAAGTAGATGATTCTGTCGATTTTGTATAATATGATAAAATCATGTCTGCAGAGTTTCGCTAGCATAGTTAATTTGACACTGTATAGCCAATAAATCTGAACATCACGCGTTTCTAAACATAGTCCATGCTTTCCGACGCGCCTGCTTTCCTTGAAGATCTATTTTGACATTTGCAACACTTATTTTTTTTAAAGACACTAAAAAAAATCTTGGTGGAGTAGTTTTTTTACCAATATATTTAAAATATCCCTGTATAACTACTAAGACAGTAAAAACTAAAATCTCCTTACCTGCAAGAACACCCTTCCATCCTGCATCTGAATGGAGAAGAAGTAGGCTCCTTCTCCTACTAGGTATATCAGTCCGTCGGGCGCGTACGTCCTGAAGAACAGCAGCACCTGGTTCTTCTGCGGCGTCAGGTAACCGCGGCCCGGCATGGTCACGTGGGAGCGGCCGTTGAAACGGTACTCTTGGGGACCCGTGTGTGGAGCCAGGAGCTTGTCTCTGGATGAGAGGATAAGGAATTACTTGTCTTAAATCAAAAGGATTAAATCGGAATTCTCGTAACTAAAACATTCTGACTTGCCTATATATATTTGTTAGTCTAGTGGTTAGTGACTGTAGTGTAGGTACTTTGATATAAGTTGTTGTAATAGACTATAAGTCATAGCGGGTAGCGGAACAATTTGTATGCGTCGCTAGTTTGGAATAAACCGTGTTATGGACCAGTTGTTTCGTTGTGACTCTCCCCCCCCCACCCCCGCGCACTAGAACATTACATTGGCGACGAGGATAATAAAACGTGGCGCGTGTGGTTATTAGTATAATTAGTGGCCAAATACTTAAAGTGCGAAATGTCGATCGGGAAGATTAAGGAGTTTGACGTGCGGTCGGGATTGTGGTCTTCGTACACAGATAGACTTGAAATGTACTTTGTAGTTAATAAGATCGCGGAAGAATTGAAGTTACCCACATTAATCGCGAGCATGGGCGATGAAGCGTATGAATTGC
This sequence comes from Aporophyla nigra, assembly GCA_947507805.1. Taxonomy (NCBI): domain Eukaryota; kingdom Metazoa; phylum Arthropoda; class Insecta; order Lepidoptera; family Noctuidae; genus Aporophyla; species Aporophyla nigra. The sequence continues at coordinate 29,704,714 of OX382291.1, read as the reverse complement.
TAGTTAATCTAGCCAGTCCAAAGAAGCCTTCAGAGTTATCATATGCACAAGCCAGCGAATTGTTACGTCAACATTTACAACCGGCACCATCATCATTGGCGGAAAGGTACCGGTTTCGACAAAAAAGACAAAGTTCAACGGAAGATGTTGCCGCGTATGTGGCGGAGTTGAAGAAATTATCGCGTAATTGCAAGTTCAACGCTAACTTAAACGAAAATTTGCGCGATCAATTTATCTGTGGCCTTAGAAGTGACGTTATTCGACAACGATTGTTCGCGGAAAATGAGGCGATAACCTTTACAGAGGCGGTTAAATTGGCAGGATCCTTAGAAGCAGCGGAGAGAGACGCTGCGGAGGTTGAGTGGCGTAAGGAAGCAACGGAGGCGAGTAGTGCTAGCTCGGTTCATGCACTAACGTCGAGCGCAGCACGCGGCGGGCAAGGACGCGGGCGCAGGCGTGGCGGAGCGGGACCGGCGGCGGCGGCACCGTCCGCAAGTTGGCGTGCTCGGCCGGACAAAGCGTCGACAACATTGAGCGGCTGTGCGGCGTGTGGGGCTACAAACCACGAGTACGGCCGGTGCCGTTATCGGAACTTTGTGTGCAGCAGGTGCCAGCGTGTGGGTCATTTACGTAGAGTATGTCCAGAGCGGGACGAGCAAAAGTCGCAGGCAGACAGTGGCCGACAAAACAAAGGGATGAAACGGGAAGTACATTTCGGTGATTGCGACTTGGACACCAGTGACGAGAATGAGGACATTGAGGAATTAAACCTTTTGTCGTTAAATAATTATAAGGCGGTAAGTTTACCCATCTGGGTAGATAACGTTATAATTAAAATGGAAATAGATACTGGAACAGCAATTTCATGTATAAGCAGAATTGTTTATGACAATAATTTTGACCACTTGCATATTAAAAGTGATAACACAGTTTTAAAATTTTATGATGGAACAAAGATTAAGCCCTTAGGGATAATTAAACCAGTGGTACGATATGGTAATATACAGAAACAATTAGAGTTATTTGTTATTGAAGGGGGTACTACATCCTTAATAGGAAGGCAATGGTTAGCTGAACTACGTATTGATATTCCGAGATTTAATTGTAATTTTATAAACAAAGGTGATATACACATCGATAATGAGATTTGTAAATTGATCGACAGGTATAAAGAAGTGTTCAGCGGTGGGCTGGGACGGTACACGGGAGGCAAGGCCACATTGCGGGTTCGCGAAGGGGCCCAGCCCGTGTTCCATCGAGCGCGGCCGCTGCCATACGCGCTGCGCGAGCGCGTTGACACCGAGCTCGACGCTATGTTGCGGGCCGGCATCGTTGAACCCCTGGACTGCTCGGACTGGGCGTCACCATTGGTTCCGGTAAACAAAGCGGATGGTTCGTTACGGATTTGTGCGGATTACAAGTCAACTCTGAATCCGGTGTTACTGGTCGATCGTTACCCCCTCCCTAGGATTGATGACGTTTTGGTAGGTCTTAATGGAGCACAATTTCTAAGCAAAATTGATCTATCTAATGCTTATAATCAAATCGAATTAGACGATTCTAAAAAGTTCACTGTCATTAACACGCACAAGGGGCTGTTTCGTTATAATAGGTTGGTATACGGCTTGTCATCCAGCGTAGGTATTTTCCAACGAATTATGACAAATCTATTGCAGGGCATCCCTCATGTTCAAGGGTTCCTAGACGATGTCATTATAGGGGGTAAAACTAGAACGGAACATTTAGAAGCTCTCGAGGCGGTTTTAAAGCGGTTAGCAGACAATGGGTTGAAACTAAGGAAGGATAAATGTGTTTTCCTAGTAGACAGTGTCAAATATTTAGGGTACGTGGTATCGAAGGAGGGTATTAGAGCAGACACGACAAAAATTGATGCTATCTTAAAGATGCAACCTCCTACCAATGTATCGGAGTTACGGTCATTCCTAGGTATGATAAACTTTTTCGCGAGATTTATTAAGAATCTAAGTTTTTTGTTACCACCGTTGCATAACTTACTACGGAAACAGGTTCCGTGGGAATGGGATAAGGACTGTGAGCGTAGCTTTGAGGAAGTAAAACGTGCGCTAATTAGTAGTGAAGTACTGGCACACTATGATCCTACCAAACCGGTAATCGTGACGTGTGACGCGAGCGCACGGGGCATCGGCGGGGTACTGGGCTTATGTGTCACGTTCACTCACTGTCGCGGAAAAAAACTACTCACAGATTCACCGCGAAGCATTAGCTATTATTTTTTGTGTGAAAAAGTTTCACCAGTACCTGTACGGGAGGAAGTTTACATTGCGTACCGATCACAAGCCTTTGGTGTCTATTCTAGGACCTAATGCTGGAATACCAACTATGACAGCAAGTAGGATGCAACGGTGGGCAGTGATTTTATCGGCGTACGACTACGAAATAGAATTCATTAAAACAAACGAGAATTGTGCGGACGGCCTTTCGCGGTTACCAAGTAGTAGTAGTACGGCGAAGGTACGTGACGTAATACCGGAACAGACGTATCTTCATTTTGCACAAGAGGCTTTATTGATGGATTACAAACAAATAAAAAAATTCACAAATAAAGACCCCATTCTAAGCAGGGTTTTAGCATATATACGGGACGGCTGGCCGGAAAAATGTGACATAGTAGGGATGCAGCCATATTTTAATAGGAAAACGGAATTGTATGAGGAATTAGGGTGTATTATGTGGGGTCATAGGGTAGTTATTCCTCAGGATTGCCGCGAACGGGTTTTACGGTTGATTCATGAGCCGCACATGGGCGTAGTAAAATCAAAAGCGATAGCTCGCAGCTATGTATGGTGGGCTGGCGTCGATGAGGCAGTCGAGCGTGAGTGCCGCGCGTGCTCCACCTGCGCTAATCACGCGGACGCACCCCCCAGCGCTCCTCCTCGGCCATGGCCCTGGCCTTTAAAGCCGTGGGTTAGACTTCACTTAGACTTTCTAGGTCCAATCGACGGAAAGTTATACTTGGTTGTGGTAGACGCGATGTCTAAATGGCTGGAAGTCTTTCAGGTATCAAGTACAGCAGCGCGGTATACTATATCTAAACTTAGCGAGCTATGGAGTAGGTTCGGTGTTCCAAAACAGATAGTTACGGATAACGGGCCCCCATTCACGAGTAGTGAATTAGCGTCTTTCCTAAACAATGACGGAGTGGAACACATTTTTACGGCTCCCTATCACCCGGCGTCAAACGGGGCGGCTGAAAACGCGGTTAAAACCATTAAAAAGGTTATAAAAAAAGCCTTAACGGGAAATAAAAATATTCAAATATCTATCAATACGTTTTTATTACATTACCGTAATACAGAACATTGTTCTACAGGGGAAAGCCCCTCCATGTTACTAATGGGTAGACGTTTACGAACTCGGTTAGACGCATTGAAACCGGACCGGGAAGCTAAGATACGGGGTGTGCAGAAACGACAAGTTGGAGCTAAGGGCGGAGTGAATAGACAAGTAGGAGTCGGGGATGACGTGTGGTACCGCCAATATTTAAAGGCGGAAAAATGGCAACCAGGTTCTGTGATAAAATCAACAGGAACCAATGACTTTAAAATCCTAGACACTAGTGGTAACGTAATTCATAGACACCTCGACCAGGTACGTCGTAGATCTAGGAGTTCACTGGTAATTCCCACAAATCCAGTACCATCAGTGGTGGAACCACCGAGTGTATCACTTCCGGAGTCAGTTGGGGTGCAGTCCGAGCAGTCAGAGGCGAGGAGCTCACGGGAGGGGTCTGGGGTCGGGAACCTTACACCACCAGTTGTGGTGAACGAGCCGGCCGGGGAACAGTTTGGTACGCCTCCTACCACCCCTGTACCGACCCAGCCGCGTCCAATTCGGAGTTGTCGGTTGGGCAAAAAGGTCACCTATAAATAGGACATAGATTATAATTAGTTTATAAGTCGAGAAGGGGTTGTTTTGTTTAAGGTGGGAGGGATGTAGTGTAGGTACTTTGATATAAGTTGTTGTAATAGACTATAAGTCATAGCGGGTAGCGGAACAATTTGTATGCGTCGCTAGTTTGGAATAAACCGTGTTATGGACCAGTTGTTTCGTTGTGACTCTCCCCCCCCCCACCCCCGCGCACTAGAACATTACAGTGACCCTGACTGCTAAGACTGCGGTAGTGGGTTCGATTCCCACTCAGGAGAAATCTTTGTGTGATGAGCATAATCATTTGTTCTGTGTCTGGGTGTAATTTATCTATAATATGTATGTATTTAGAAATATATAAGTATGTTTATCAGTTGTCTGGTTACCATAGTACAGGCTCTGCCTAGTTTGGGATCAGATAACTGTGTATTGGTTGTCTTAAGATATTATTATTCAGAATCTATTCGCTCTTCTTTAGCGACAATCATTGTCAAAAACTAAGGTAAATTAGAGGTATTTTGACATTGACATTGGAATGTGAACGTTTTTTAAATACGAGAATTGATCCCCAAAGGAACGTCTGAAGATTGGGGCCATCACCGTTTTGTTGCGTGAAATGGATTGTGTTGTTATTGAGCTTGCGTAGTTTTGTCTCGATCTCGCATTGGACTCTACGAGAGGAGAAGAGGTTGTAACTACTTAATCGGATTTGTCTGCGAATTTCTTAATAAATGAATGCCTCCAGCCCGGGCTTAAAAGTTTAAAACTAAAGCGACTACTCGCTAAAAGCACTCCCTGTGGGGTACGAACTTCGGCTTAAGGCGTCGCTAGTAAGCAGCAAGAAACGTGATGGTTCTGAGTGATAATTATTTAGGGACGAATTTAAAGCTACAGGCTCAGCGACGGCGCGGGCTGGCACTTCGACGAGCAAGGGTCGGACCTCGGCGGCAAGTTCGGAATGACGGACGTTTTGTCTTGTGGCCATATTGCTTTCCTGGATTACCCACCAATGGGGTCATTAGGGTCGGTCAGTATGTGCCTTGGGCGGCGAACTCTACTGGCGATCGCGCGGATCCACGAAATATTTAAATATGTGACACAGCGCGCGAGTAGTGTCGTTACACCATCACACGGACAGATTTAGTACTAATTGTAACTGAATTATATTATTTATTACTGATCTCTTATTGGTTAGTTTATTCAAGTAATATGCGCAACATAGTTAGAATTATGATCTGAAGTTTAATTAAATACCTACTAAGCGTAACATTCTTAAGGCGACCCTAGTAGACACACAGCTACTTTCACTAGGCTAGACGTTGGAATTGGAAATTGTTTTCAACATTCAGTTTTAAAATTCTATTATAAGTTATCAAATATATACTGTATTATTGATGTCACTCACTCTGTCATTAAACTACCTATTGCCAAACTATAAAATCATAATTTTGTAAACTAGCTTCAAAATGTATCATAAATTCTTACCTCTGCCTAGCCCCCTTCAAATTATCAGCGCTGACGAAGTTCCACAAGCCCACAGGTGTGTCTCCAATCATCAGCTCTTCAATCTGGCCCTCGAAAGCAGGGAAACTGACAGATTGCAGCTTGGCATCTGACGGCGCTCCTCCCACGTACAACTTGGATTTCTGCCGGTCCAAGTTGAAGATCGTATGCTGTCCTGGTAAAACTGCTTCCTTGGAGTGCACGTAGTCTGCTGATCCATTGTCTAGAGGCTCCCGGATTGACAGTTTGACATTGCGTCCGACTCTGTTGATAAAGAACAAAATAGTTTTCATTTTAATATGGAACAATAGACTCCCTAAATAGTATTAGGCAAAGTCCCCGTTTTCATCCGCCTGTTTCTTTGCTTACTTCTTCTAAACCATGCAACGTATTTATATACGGTGTGCACTATCATTTAGAGATTTTTCGAATGCTTTGTATTCATAATATAGTACAGAAAAGACGACACTTTTAAAGATTCGTAATGTCGGATAAAACATATTTTTAGGCGCTTACATAGCTAAACCTGGGTAAACTTTATGAGATAGGTAAAAGAATGTACTACGGCATTGTATATCTTAAAACGGTATCTCCTAAGGATAACCCACAAATTCACCACAATGTAAATTCATTTTCAATCGGTGTCGAGTATCGTCGTTCGAATCGAAAAGAAGCGAATGACTACTATTTCGCTATAGGCATAAAGCTCTTTCGATAGGTGTGGATGGTCATTGCCATACAGACAAAGATTGTCATACCTGTCCACGATGACCTGGTACCAGCGGTTATCGGCTACAAACTTGTCGCTGCCAATCCTGGCGGGTTCCCGACCTGACTCCGCGCTGTCCCCGATGTCCATCTTCAGGTATGGATAGCCGTTCTCCACCCCGACTACCATGAAGTCATCCTGGAAAATACAGTTAGGTAAACCGCTGTAATTTAAACGCTGTGAGTTTTACTAAATGTTTTGAGTTTGTCACAGTTCTTATAAAATGAAAAATTATTTTTCGTTGCTGCTCCGCTCCTTTTGACTGTAGCGTAATGTTATATAGCCTTCTTCAATAAATAGGCTACCCAACACAGCTTTATAATATAAAGTATAGATAAACGGAACGAACATCAAAAAATCTTTTTTTTGTCTGTCTGTCTGTTTGTTCCGGCTAATCTCTTAAATGGCTGGACAGATTTTGACAGGCGTTTCACTGGCAGAAAGCTGATGTTTTAAGGAGTAACATAGGCTTCTTTCTCAGTAGCAAGTCCCTGTGTGATAATTTCCGACCACCACGCGGGCGAACCCGCGGGCACAGCGAGTAATAATATAATACAGCCGACCTAATCGAGTATTTAGTATGAATAACAAAGATCCCTTACCGATTTAGTCCTCCTAAGCATGGTGTCCTTCGGGTTCCCGAGGTACAGTATGAGCCCATCCTTTTCCTTCGTCTTGAAGTACACAGACACATGCGTGGACGTGGACATCTCGTCCACGGTGTCCGGTAAGCGTGGCTGTAGCGTCGTGAGCCGGTCGAATGTGACTCCTACTTGGATGCGGTTCGCTACTGTGCGGGCCTGAACGGAATAAAAATGAGTATGAAAAGCTTTGTTGTAAAATCAAATATATATAATTACAAATCAAGTCGCCTTGGCTTTCCTGGAAGTATTTAAATAGACTCCAGACTCAGGTAGGCCGAAGTAAATAATTATAGTGTGTGTGAGTGAGTGTGTGTGTGTGTGTGTGTGTGAGTGAGTGTGTGCGTGTCAGTGTGAGGGTGAGGGTGTGTGTGTGATAGTTATTGCTTTTATATTATTTATGTATTGTTTTTATATGGGCCTTATTTGCCTGAAACAAAGGATTGTATTGTAAAGAAAAACTGCTCAGGTGGAGATTCACAGATGACTCCGCCCTGGAGTATAAATGTCGGTTGTCCCACAATGCAACTGCAATGCAAATGTCAAACAATGCAGCATTTGATATCTTAGCGTGTCCCGCTGTTTGCACGCTACAAGAAATTGATGGACGCTACTAAAAGTGTTAGGCTCGTAGCCAAATTCTGGGCTAACTATATTTAGATTAATATCAACACGCTAAGAAGGAGAAGAATACAAATCACAGAACAGTGTGCTTTATGGCGCTTGAATGATAATGTTATTTGTGAAATTGTACAGAGAAAACGAAATGGCGGCGTGAGTACTAATTTTGCCCATGCCCCGTAAGGTCTTCGTATAATTACGTTGGTATTATTAATTTTAGGAGCAAAATACTTAGCATTATTGCGTACCAACAGTAAAGCCAAAGAGATTTTACAAAAACTTCATAGCTATAAAATACGAAAAAACCGAGGCACGGAAGAGTCTGTGTACGTAGATTTAAAATCCAACATAACGTTTTACCTGTTCGATGAGTTCCTTCAGTTTGAGCAGCTTTGCGTCGGCCTCCTTGCGCCTGTGCTCGAGGTCTTCCTGCCTGACCTTCACGGTGCCGTACGTTTGCGTGATGGTCGGGTTTAGTTTCTCGATGTCCTTGACTGAAGGAGAAAATTATCAAATATAAATAATGCTCTTTATTGTACATTTTAGAACCAGATTTATGTGTTTGATTGAAGAAACTTTAAGGGGTAACTAGAAAGTGGTATTTCGAATGGATTGACGGTAGATTATACTCGGCAATATTTATAGAACGACAAACCCGAAGCACCCAGCTTTTCAATCATGCTCGCGTTGACGATACACGGACCGGGGACCTTCTAAGTGAGAAATCTGGAGATGTTTTACATGGGACAATTTAATCCCTGCAGCAAACAATCCATTTTGGCAACAACAGCTGGCTAAGTGGTGTTAGGCCGCCGCCGGTCACCTGTTGGTTAAAGAAAATTCAGGCCACCCTGACAAGAGGTCCAATTTGAATGAATATAAAACTATTTCATTAATTCAGTCACGAATAAGGAAAATATAGGCGTTTTGACACTTTTGATAGGTGCCCGGACCATTTCAGAATACCTCCCTTTGGGGCTTCATCGTTCTATACAAACCTAAGTTTTCAACATTAGACGTCATCTTCTGAGCCTCATCAGCTAGTTTGGGTAGCGTCTGTGCCCACTCCTTGCTGGCAGCCAAGTCAGCTCCCAGCTGTGACATGATGTCCAAGGTAGTCTTGACGGTACTGTTCACCTTGTCGGCTTGGACCACTTCGTTGGCTAAAGAGAACGGTGGCGGTTTTCGAAGGGAGCTGAAAGAAGATGGTATATTAATATTGGGATATTGGGCCCGTTTTCATATCTATACTAATATTATAAAGAGGAAAAATTTGTATTTTTGTTTATGTGTTTGTAATGGATAAGATCAAAAACTACTGGACCGATTTTAAAAATTCTTTCACCATTAGAACGCTACAGTATCTGCGAGTAACATAGGCATATTTAACATCACGCTACAACCAAGAGAAGCGGAGCAGTCATGAAAAATGTTGCAAAAACGGGGAAAATCGCACGGTTAGGCGATTCGACTTGACGGGAAGGGTTGGGGGAACACGAAATTTAACGCGGACGAAGTCGCGGGCAGAAGCTAGTTTTTATATAAGATGAAGAATGTTTAGGTTAATTGCGTTGACAATAATTACTAAAAACTTCAGAAATCATACATTTTAAATTACTGTGATTTCCAAAGAATAACTTCAAAAAGTTTACTTGTGATATACCTACAATACTTTTATGTCGTTTTTAATAGTACTAGTGGTTCTAAAATCAACTTAATCTACAGTGAACAAGTCCATTCTACTTTCTTATCCAAGTCAATGCATTATTTCAAATAGGCACAAAAGAGGCACTTTTGAACGTCAAAATTCACATTAAAATAGAATTAATTCTAGTCAGATTAAAATAAAATTAGTTCTAGTAGTGGAAGGGGTCAAAAAGTAGTTTCGTATGGAAAAAATGGGCAAGAAACTCTACCGTTAATCTTTTGATACATTCATTACCCCGCGTGTGTTCACTGTTTGTTTATCGTTTACGCCCACAACAAGTTGTATAGACTAGTTGTATCCAAAACTTGTAGAAAATTTGTCCAAAAGGAGAACAAAGTAATGAAGAAGACATGTTTTACAGTATCATAACTTGTATTATGTTAGTAAACGCGAGGTCAGATAATTATAATAATAATCTAGCTTTTTCCAGCGACTTCGCCCGCGTATTATATTTATTAATCTTGCTCTTGAATCACTCTGTCTATAGATGAAAACTACAATAAAATCCGAATCGTAGTTTGAAAGATCTAAGCGTACAGACTCAGGAAGTGACTTTGTTTATACTATAATTAGCTGACCGTACAGACGTTTTCCTGTTTCCTAGAACTCGATAGCAGCGCCATCTGTCGGGTTGATTTGTGAATCTAAACCATCCAGGGTGCCACCCAAACGCATACAAAACAAAATCATTCAAATCGGTCCAGCCGTTTAGGAGGAGTTCAGTGACATACACACGTACAGTAGAATTATATATATAAAGATAAAACTTACAACTGTATAGCATTATTGTCATCATCAGCGGAGGCCATGGTCTTCACCGCATGCTGTAGCTTCTGTTCCGCCCTCGTCAAGTTAGGACTCAGAGTTCTTTCGACGATGTTCTGCGCCTTCGTGGCGCTTTCCAGAAGACTCCTGGATCTATCGCGAGCTGGCACCACTCGGTTGTTGAGTTCGTTTGTCTGTAAACAGAAATATTTGTTTAAACTGGTCCTAGTGTTAAGATGAATCAATGTGTTAATGAATAGCATTTCCAATAAAGATGTGCTAAAGGTGATATCAGCTGCTTCATTTTTTGTTGACTTTCATTCAGCGTTTTTCTCGAAGTTTTGCGTTGTCAAATATAACGCAAAACTGCGAAGCCAACCCTTAGCGAGTAGTCACTCTTGTTTTAAGTTTTTAAGCCCTGGCTGTACGCCTTAATTTATTAAGTTACCCACAGGCAAGTCCGGTTAAGCATCCGAAAACTCGATTTGCCTCATTTAGCGTCTGTTAATACAATGTTGATGATGATTGTTGTAACTTACTAGTTGAGTGATGTTCCTGACACCTTCCTCTGCATCATCAGCCGCCTTCTTGGCGTCACCAATCTCCTGTACTATTGAAGAGTAGGCCGAGGCTGCAGTGTAAGCGTGTTGAGTGCGCGAGTTGTTGTTCTCTCTCTCTGCTAAGTCGCGTAAGTTGTCCGCCTGGAGGGAACAGAATAGATAAAATATTTGTTTTTATTATTACTTATAGAGGGGGGCTCCAACGATTTTGCCAAATGGAGGGAAAGTACCTTAAATACAGAACAAATTACAGAACAAAAAATATAGAACAAATTACTGAATGAAGGCTTCATTTTTATAATAAAAATAATACGAAATGCATTCAAAGAATTTTAAATAATCGCCTGTTTGAACCGGAATTTATATAAACACTACTAATATGGGAAAACCAGCCAGGAATGGTTACAAAAGCCCCCACTCTGAAAAACTACTGTAAAATGAGATTTATTTAAGTGACATGTTATGATGATGATGCTATATTAATACTAAAGACATAAATGAATTCCATTTATTTCTGTGCGCTGTTGGATTTTCCAAGCGCCGAAAGTAAACAATCTAACGGTACATTTTTATTCAGGTTTTCAGTTAGGTAACTCACCCTACTCCTCAACATAGAGGTATGATGATTAGCAACAGCAGTCAGGTTCCTGAGTTCAGGCATCTTCTCTTCTAGATCAACTAGTCTATCGACTACGTCCTGGTTAGCTGTCCGTATGTTGTCCAGCGCCTTGGTAGAGTTGTTCACCACCGTGGCCGCGACCAAGTTGAAGTATGTCCCGTTACCGATGTCGTAACCGGCGTCTATGAGGTCTGTCATTGCTGCCGCGTTTAGTTTGGTAACTGAAGTCACTTTGTTACCGAATTTTGATTGTCTGGAAGAAATTACTTATTTTTTTAATTTGTCGAGCGGCTTTTTAAAGCGGCGTTTGGCAAAGGACGATGAATTTGAAATATAATATTATAAAGAGGAAAGATTTGATTGTTTGTTTATATTGAATAGGCTCCAAAAATACAGGTCCGAATTGAAAAATTCTTTTTGTGTTGGGTAGCCTATTTATTGAGGAAGGCTATATAACATCACGCTACGATCAAAAGGAGCAGAGCAGCAACGAAAAATGGACGAAATCTGGCAGGCAATTCGATGCGACGGGAAGGGTCACGGGACCAAAAATTTGACACGGACGAAGTCGCGGGCAGAAGCTAGTTTGAAATACAATTCTATTGCTACAAAAAACGTTCCGTTGAAAAAGATGGTGTCATTCGTCGTATAGCTAATTTCTCTCTTTAGGAACAATGATAGCTCGAATATCAACGCCTCCAGATCGATGTATATTAAGTTGTTTTGTAAATGGTAGAACTTGCAGTTTTAGCATCTATCATCTGTTTGCTTTTCCCATGTTGGGGTCAGCTTCCAGTCTACAAGCAGCCGAATGTCAGTATTTTAAATGAAGCGACAGCCTGTCTGACATCGACAATCCAGTTACTGGGTAACACTATACACATTGGTAAGTCGAGTTGTCGGGCTTTCGTGTTTTTGACTATCTGGGACGACTGCCGCCAAACGAACGAAAGCCGAGACCAAAGGCTTAACATGGTTGTAAGTTTTTTAATCAAATGCATTTTTTTTTATCAGGCTTAGAATCAGCACTTTTGTAACGTCAAAATTACATGTTCTGTGCGGTGCAGGACGTAAAGAGTACCACCATCCCATTTCTTTCCGTGGGTGTCGTAAGAGGCGACTAAGGGACTTACTATGGAATGGGCAGCAGCGTACTCTATGTATTTTACCACCATACTGCGATCGTCATCCCGCCTGCCAAGCATGGCGAGTATGGCAAATCCCCCTAAATTGGGAGAAAGGATTATTATATGAGACAGTCCCACAAGAGGCCCACCTTGCACTATTATCTAGCGTATGAGCTGGAAAGAAGTACGCAAGAAACTTCCCATCAACACAGCTCGCTTGTTTACGAGAATAACGACATAATTCAAAATTCTGTCAAATTGAATCAAAGCTTTATGATCGTTTCGCATACAGTACATATTCAATTTGACAAAATTTTGAATTATATCGTTATTCTCGCAAACGAGCGAGCTGTATGTGTTAGTGCCTCTTTATGGTTATAAAGATGTACCTATATGGTTTATAACTCTATCCGTACCTGTTTTTAGCGTTAAGTTGCTCCGCACTGTCAGCGGTATGCTGCGCCAAGTCGGTGTACTGTAACATCTCGTCCAACTTGGTCTTCAGGTCGCGCGTGTCATTCACTAGGATGTGGAATTTCTGTAAGAAAACGAAGAACAGTAAAGCTTATTAGATAAAATAATTTATCCCGGCCTATCTGTAATTATATCCTCCACGGGTTTTTGAGAAGTCTCAGGAACCCGTACAAGATTTTTTTTTGAATAACGAGGATTGTATTGATGATTTTAATGATTATAATTCTGTAAAGCCATATTTTTATATTCGCGAATCATATTAATCAACATACAACCTGACACGGACCTGGGGGCTTACTCTTCAACCTAATTTTAATTTCAATCAAATGCTAATACGATTCCAATGTTAATTTTGCATATGCGTAATTCGGTACTCTTGAAAGCAATAGCGTCAACGTTGGAACAACAACAACGCCCGATCTCACTTCCACTTAGTTAAAAAAAATGGATACCCAATTTAAACACATTTTGGCGCTAGCGTCAATTTCAAGAATACGAAAACTTCCAATTCCAATGTCAATCGATCGGAATTAAAATCAAGAGTAAGCAAGCTCTTTGCAAAAAACGTAAGAAAATTGAATTTCGCGAGTTACCTTAGCGCATTACGTCAACCATTTATGATTTTCGGGTTTCCAAATAACAATAAAAGAATCTGAATCGCGAACCGAAGTAGTGGTGGCCTAGTGATATCGGCTCCGACTTACGTGTCGTGAGTTCGAACGGAGACAGGCACTTTACTTTTGTAAATGATTTCATCACCACTGCTCTAAAACTGATGAAGAAAAAACATCTGATGAAACCGAAATATCCTCGAACCAAAAATCCTAAGAATTGTGACATCTACGAACCCGTACTGAGGTCGCGTGGTAGATTGTAGCCCACTCCCCCTCGAAGAGAAGAGGTTTTTGTCCGGAGAGTGCAAATATTAGGCTGATTATGCAATCTGAATCGACTTTAGGACTTCTGATGATTACCTTATTCCTTCATTTTCATTTAAACCAATATCAATTTAGTGGATTTCAGAATAACTGGTGCTAATAAAATGTCCAAAAAATTGGTTTGAAGCTGTAGCGCAAAACGAACCTAATTCGTGCGTTTATAAAGTTATTTTTCTAAAAACACGTATGTTTATATGTTTGGAAACTAAGGCCCAGTTGGACCACAAATCACGTCATACTTTTAGCGCTAAATGAATTTAACCTTTTGAACGCCACAGTCGTGTATAGCCGACAAATGAAAACGTGCCCAACACGCCACCGTCGTCTATAGACGACAAGAAAACGACATTTTTTGAGTACAAAATAAATATAGTAATTTCAGTTTTCTGTGTTTCTTTCTCCTATTATATAAAACTACATTAATGAAATATTGTAAAATGGCACAAATATATATCTATTAGTTACATTTTACTAGAAAAAACAATGATCAAAAATTGCTAATCGATATCCGTAAAAAAGTGTGCTTCCCCACGCCACAGTCGTCAAGACACGACAGCTAGTGATGGGTAAATAAGGTAAATAATATTTCAAATTTATGAAATATTCTATTAAAAGTAGCTTACTATTACTTCGACGACAATTTTTTAATGACAACTATTCGAATCTGAATATTCCTAATGCATAATATTTATTATAATAATTTCACCATAGAGTAAAGTAATGGGTAGTTTTCATAATTAAAATTATCGTTTTATTACTAGTAATAATTATGTCTTCTCCTGAGGATATAGTCGGACCTTCCTCACCAAGTTTGTTAAGCGATGTAAGTAAGTCCTTTTTACGACTTCTTTCTTTTTTCTTTTCTTCCTTTCAGGAACAAGTCTGTCCAAAGAAAACAAAAGAAACACAAGTTTCCCAGAAGATATAACGAGTGCAATCATGTATCAACGGAGCATATGGGACGCAAATGAATTAAGGCGTGACGTCTCTTATTTACCTCCGTTGGATTTTAACCAACCAGGACCTATCCACCCACGAAATGCGGCGTTCGGAAGACTCATCGCTTTTGAACTGGATCGAGTGCCAGAAAAACGTTCAGTAACTTATGTCAATTTACTGAACGTTGTTAGAAATGTGCGACAGCAAAAGGACTTGGATGATATAAGTTTGACAAGTTACGAAGAATAAGAGTAATAATTATAAGTAATCGATAAAATTGTCTTAAATACTACATGATGATTATTTATTATATCCCACAATGTCACATCCCTACTCGCATGCGAGGAAGTTGTCAAAAGTCGTGCCAGCCACGCCAGAGTCGGGTCATCCCGTCATCCCGACAGCGGATGACGTCACGAACGAAATTAGTGATGTACTTACCTTAATATTATTAGATTTATTAGTTTGTAGTTCTAATGTCTGCTTTTAGGTTGTTTCGAACTTTGTAACTGGTGTTTAATGATAGTATGATACTAAATAGGGTCAAATTAAATAAAAGAATAATGCAACGAGTTAAATTCTATATTTTTTAAATGGACCGAAAAGCAATGATTAATTGATTTTATCGATAACTTCTCGATAAGTTATTGGAATCCCTATTTTTTTTGTAGGTATTTGCGCTGATTTTGTGGCTTGGCGTGGAAGGGGCGCCGATGCGTTTACGCGCTGGCGTTCAAAAGGTTAAAACATCGCCCATCTGTTTTTCTCAACCGTTTGTTTATACCAGACAAAATATATTAAGTGCTAAAATGTGAATGCTGAATCGGTTGAATAAAAACGATTCTTTACCTTGGCCTGCTCATTGACTGGTTCCACGAAAACATTCATGCGTTCGATCTGTTTGGTCGCGTTCGTCAATGTGGTTTCTGCTTGCCGCTTCTTTGGTGCCAGGTCCTTGGCTGTGGAATACAATAACTATGAATTTGATATCTCGATGTAACAAACGTTGCGCTGGAGAAGATCTTCTTTCGTAAAATATGTGCAACGGCACGATACGTGCATTGTTTATTTTCCTCAGTTCGACAAATATTTTCAATTATTTTTCTTTAACACGTTAACTGCCATGTCGGACTATGTGTCCGACACTTTTTGTTCCATTCAGGCCTAGTCGGACTATATGACCGACAACACATAAAAAAATCTGAACATGTTGTTGCTGTCTGGCGGCCATGTTTTTGGAATAAATAATGTATTTATGGAATAAGTTATTTAAAGTGAAATAACACTAAGTACATTTTTTTTACTTTTTCTGATTTTAGCCATGGCAGTTAACGTGTTTATGAAAGAAACAAATATTTATACAAGCTAATGAATATCTATGATACGCCTCATCATGGCCCACTACTGCAAGTGATTAGTAGTGACATTTTAATGTTTTTGTTTTCATTGAGAGGCCGTATACGAAATTTTATCTATGTCGGTGATTTACTTGATTTTACAGACGTACTTTTACAATCAAAATACTGTACTTCTAATGAATAAGCTACTTTTTTATTTAGGTCGAGTAATATACTGCGATATTAATTATTTAAGTACATAATTAATTTTTTATTTTTAGACTTTCTTTTGTTAGGAAAGTGCATTGTCTTTTTGATTAAAGTTTGTTTCTGTTATTTTAATTGTGTGAACGAGAGTTCTAAGTAGTCGAAATAAAAAGCAATTATTTGCCCATATTCTCAAAAATGAAAAGAAAATGGTAAATCAAATATTTTGTAAATATAAACGTGGTAAAAACTGATTCATACATTAGCATTGCCATTCAACATGGCAATGCTGCCAGTCTTCTGGGCACGTTTCCGGACGACAGTGATGCAGTCGAGTACTTCGAAGTGTAAGTGTTCTTTTGTTTTTGTATTTTAATCATTTATTGAATTAAATAAAAATATTAATCATACATTGGTTAGATGACTTTCACAACAATACATTGTAATTTTTTCACACCGTGTAGACATCATAACGATTCGTAAATATGTGATATTCTAAACCTACAGCAAAATTCAGAGAACAGTCACCGGACTGTTCTCTGAATTTTGCTGCAAAATTGACCTCAAACCGGTGTTTGAGGTCAATTTTTCAAATTTATATAATCAAATTAAAAAAGTAGCTCATTTATTTGATCACAGTCATCATCATCATCAACATTCTCCTGCTCTTATCCCAATTTATTTGGGGTCGGAGCAACAAGTCTTTTTCTTCCACACCTCTCTATCAGATGCCGTCGCCCAGCTTCTATCCATAGCATAATTCAC
The DNA here is from genome assembly GCA_947507805.1 of Aporophyla nigra. Taxonomy (NCBI): domain Eukaryota; kingdom Metazoa; phylum Arthropoda; class Insecta; order Lepidoptera; family Noctuidae; genus Aporophyla; species Aporophyla nigra. Next base: position 29,687,832 of record OX382291.1, on the reverse strand, counting down.
ACAGTCCATCCATCGTTTCTTTGGCCACTCTCTACTTTTATAACTATCGACTTGATCTTAGTAGAATGAGATAATAATATGAGTTAAGATGATAATAATGAGATAATGAATGAGATCTGTATATATATTTCTATATTATAAGTATATTTATTTATTTATTATAGTATATATGCATACATACATACAATCACGCCTTTTTCCCATAGGGGTAGATCTCTACACACTTCTTTTTGGTTCCTACAATTGGTCATACACACACGCCGGTTGCGAGTACTACGCACCTGACCTTTGTGAAGAACATCACCAATAAGGTCCTCCTAGGGCGTCCCCTCCCGGTGATTCCACTCACATCTGCCTTGTAAATACCTTTTGTGAGCCGTCCTTCATTCATCCTCTCAACATGACCAAACCATCTAAGCATACATTTTTCAATTTTTGTCACTACATCTTCTTTTAAACCACACCGTTCTCTTATCACATCATTCCTCAGCCTATCATTCATAGTCACACCACACATGCTCCGCAAGGAACGCATCTCCACAGCATTTATTCTACTTTCATGCTTCTTTTGCCACACCCAACATTCACTTCCATACATAAGCGTAGGCACCAGTACACCATTGTGAACAGCCAGTCGAGCCTTATCGGACATCAACTGGTTGGTGCCTTTGTACCTTTTTGTGTGCAAGAAGTTTAAATAAATAATAAGACTTAATAAAACGTACCAGCAATATCCTCCTTAATCTGTCTAGCCTCAGCCAGCGCGCTGTCTACCTTCGGTTGCTGGCTCAGTTCCAAGCCCGTGGCCAGTTCGGCCACATGTCTCACGATAGCCTTGGCCTTCTCGCTGCTGTCGCGAACTGCAGCCAGGGTCTTGTCGGCGTCGGCGGCTATGTCTGCAGCCCTGGTGATTTGTTTGTCGGAGTCCGTGGCTGCGAATTCCGCCTGTGGGAGAAGGGTGGTGTTTAGATGGAGGTTAAGGGTGCTATTCACATGTTCGGGTCGACAAATTTCGAAGAAAAATCTATTTGATATTTTGAATTTTAAATAAAAATATCATAAGTCGTTGTATTTTGTGTTTCAATACATTTTATAAACTACTACCTTATACCCGCGACTTCGTCCGCGTAAATGTCGGTTATCGCGGATGCAGACAAAGTCACGAAATAAAAAGTAGCCTAGATGTCCTTTCTTGGGATTCAAACTTACCCCGTATCAAAATCCGTTCAGTGGTTTAGTCGTGAAAGCACAGTAACAGACAGACAGAGGTACTTTTGCATTTATAATATCAGTATAGATTTTGCACATCTCTGGTAAATATACCAGCTTAACGATACCAATATTCGTTCGAATTAACGTTTATTTCGTCGTTGCAAATTTAAAATCTCCTATGTAACAATTTTCACAAATACGAGCTATGCATATATTTTAAGAGCGATTTGGTATATCTACTTATTGCAAAAACTCATATGTGAATATCTTAATGTATCGTTAAAGTATTCGCTAATTTTTTAAAATCTCATGTCTATTGCCCATCGAAAACTCCTATGTGCCTGATGTAATAAACTGTAAATCCACTTATGTGACAAAAAGTTGAAACTTAAATCTCCTATGTGCAGAAAAATAATTAAATTTACATAAATATACGCTGAACGACACATTGATATAAGACAAATTCTATCTCAATACATTATAATTCCACTATACACTTTACATCTAAAAAAATAAGAATGTTTCCTCAGTTTCTTTTTCAGGAAACTGTTTTTTTCGTTTTTCTCGAAAAGTTACTTTTTACACATAGGAGATTTTAAATTTGCAACGACGATTTGTAAGTATTCAACTGTGTAGTGTTACTCATTCCAAATGATTAACAATTTCAAGAAAACGTAAATATAAATAAACTTACAGATCTGAGTAGATTCTTGGCACTGTTCTCTAAGGTCTTGACGGCAGTGGTGACGTCTACTACATCCACGTTCTTGAGTTCAGCGACCTTCGGCTGAAGCAGCTGCGTCTGGTTAGCGATGTAGTTCAGGCGCTGTGTTGTGAAGAATGAGTCGGCTTTGTCCTGTCGGTAAGGAGAGAGTGATATAGTGTGTCAATTATACAGTGATTTATACATTGGTATGAAAGCATTTAAATGTTTTATTGGGTAAGACAAAAGGCTTAGTATGTTGGGCCTATGGTCCATCGGTCAAAAACTGTTCCAATTTTGGAGACTCCAATCCGGTAGATCATTATTAATTATCTACGACAAAGTTTTGTCGCAACTTCACATAATCAGCCTATATTGTTCCCACTGCTGGAACTCAGCCCACATGCCTTCGAATTTTCCGGCCTTTGGTTTTTCGGTTTCCTGACGAAGTTTTCCTTCACCATTTTAAGAGCAGCGGCGATGAAATTATTTACACAAAGTTAAGCGCCTGCCTGGGTTTGAACCCACGACCTAAAACTCGTAAGACGGGGACGAGACTATTAATCCACACTACTGCTCACACATACTCAATTTGTCGCAACTTAACTTTTCAAAATTGTCATTATGACACATTTTGTAGGTAAAACTAATAGCAAGTTGCTTCTGTCAATTATTACCAGAGATCGGAATTGGGTGTGTGAAAATACCTAAAGTTTGCAGCGAGACATAACATAGAGCTGTCACAACCACTTAAGTTAACCGGTTTTGAATTTTAGCGGTTTAGTTTCGGTTTTTTGTTTTACATGTTCTTTACCTTTGAAAAACCCAAACCCGAACTATAAACATTAATAAGCTGCTAATACAGTTTAAAAAAAAAAAAAATTTAGAATCATAAAACAGATCAAAAAAAGAAATTAAAACCGCATTAGCATTTTGCAGATATGTAAAATTCTGTGTTTGACCGACAAAGAACAATTAGGACTAAAAAAACGAATTTTAACCGGAAAAGTACAAAACAAAAATTAATTTAGAACTGTATTAGCAGCTTGTAAACGTTAATAGTTCGGTATTTCAAAGGTAAGGAACATGTACAACAAAACAACCGAAACTAAACCGGTAAAATCGAAAGCCGGTTTAACTTAAGTGGTCGTAACAGCTCCATATTATGTCCCGCTGCAAACTTTAGGTATTTTCACACACCCAATTCCGATCCCTGATTATTACACAATCCGAGATGTTAGGTTTTAGAAAAAATATGACAGTGAAAACATACCTTGAAGTCTTTAGTTTCGTTGGCAAGCAGTGCACTCATATCTTCGATGGTGAAAAGCAGTGCATCTGTGCAGGAGTCGCACTCCAGACAACCCTCACTTGGGATCAGAACCCACCTGAGAACATAAATGATAAATTATCAACATTATAACAAGAATATCTGCGGCACTATCAAAAATATGTTCACAAATACAATTGAAAAAAATGATTAGATGTTGCAGAAATGTATTTCTCGAGTCTTTAAAGTGCATGAGAACTGCATAAAAATAATTTGTTGAAAAATGTACAATTGTAGCTATAATCAAAATCAAAATATATTTTTATTTCACAATAACCTACATGTATGTATGTAGGGATAGTAGCAGGTGGCAAACTGTAGTTTCTGCCTACCCCCATGGGAAAAGGCGTGACTTTATGTATAATATAATATCTATAATATCTTGGGACAACCAATTATCTGATCCCAAACTAGGCATAGCCTGTACTATGGTAACCAGACAACCGATAAATACACTTATATATTTCTAAATACATACATATTACGGATAAATTACACCCAGACACAGAACAAATTATTGTTCTCATCACACAAAGATTTGTCCTGGGTGAGAATCGAACCCACGACCTCAGTCTTAGCAGTCAGGGTCACTAACCACTAGACTAACAGGCCAGTCATAAAGTCATGTATTGTATCTGTTACCTTTCAGGGCACCTGTCGCACTTCTCTCCGACGACTCCGGGCAGACACTCGCACTGGCCGGTCGCGTTGCATGTGAATCCGAGCGAGTAGCCCGTGTTGCAGTTGCAGTCTGTTGAAAATATATGAATGTTAGACACGTTAACACATGTATAATGCCGTACTAACAGATGAACTAACTGTATTTTTTTTTTTTGAATTCTTCCATGTAATATGAGGAATGTCTTATTACACTATTTTCGTAACATTTTACATAATAGATGAGTGAAATAAATAATGGTGGCTGCCATATAGGGCTGATTTGTTTTCAAAACTTCCACTTACAAACTTAATTTCTCAAAATGTTGGTAAAAGAACCGACGCCATCACTCCAGTTATAATTTACAATGTAACATGTAAAACGTGGCTGACGACGAAATATCGCACTTTGGAAACAAGCTTATGCCGTCACTTATGGCTGACACGGCTCAATTGGTTTATAAAATGTCAGCCATATGTGGCTGACGAGGCATTATATGTGTTAAATAACCGGGTTAAAGGGAGCGAGGATTATAAAGGTTTATAACCCTAAATTTACAACCGGATATATGTTGTGCGTGTTCTCAACAAGTCTTACAGAAGACTTTTGAAAACATTTTGTGCATAATACAGGTATCATACATATATTGACGTTGACTCACTGTCGTTTTAGACTAGTGTAATTGTGAAGTATATAGTTTGCAAACAGAAGGCCAAGTCTCGTCATTTAAAACCTTCGAAATTATTCGCAATCTCATCTCGGCGACAATCAAATGTCAAAAACTTGTCAAGAATGTATGGAAAATCGAGGTATACTTGACAGATTGAGACTCGAGCTCAGACTGTGAACTTTCATAAAAATAACAATTGCCTCTCTGATAAGAGTAAATAGTCTTAACTTGTTTTAGGTGTAAACGATCAGCGGAACTAGTAAGCATATCTAACTGAATTAACCTTCCGTACACCACGTGGGGTTTAATAAACCCCAGCGAGACAAAAATCGCCGATCTCAAAAAAGTACTATTTTTGTTACAATGCCTATAGATATTAAAAATGTTTATTTTACTTAACAAATTTATTTTATTTCTATCCCCTAATAGTCCAAAAACAATATAAATATGTATAAAATAAACTTTAAAAATATATTCTCTATATATAGATAAAATGATGTAGGGGTATAGGAAACCCCACATAGTGCAGGACGTAACTTTTGCCCACGTGGTTTACGGAAGGTTAATTATGAAATTATGTAGTTTGTTCAGAATCGATTACTGGATCGATTTTTGTCATATTTTTTACTGGTAATTTTTATCACGAAATTAATTTAAAAAAGCGTAAATACAGACACATTTTCACTGTACACTCAAAATTAATATTTATGACTTTACAAAGCCATATTTGTTACGGTCGGAATTCATATTTATTTTCAACATACAGCCTGATACTACACGACTATAGATAATTTGAATTTGACGGGCTACCTTAAAGCATTAAGGTTTAGATTGTAATAATTGATCAGCGCACGTGATGTGAAACATTAACAAGCAGTAGAAGGCTACTTACGGTCGCATCCCTCCTTGGTGTAGTTCCAGTATCCAGCCGCGCACTGATCGCAATGTTTACCGGTCACGCCTTTGGAGCAACTAGAGAGACATGAAATAGATCAAATCAGAATAGAATCAAAATTAATTTATTCAAATTGGGTTGTAAATCAGCACTTTTCAAACGTCAAAATTATATAAAACAGTCCCCCACAACGCCCGCTGTTCACCACTTCCTAGTGCTTTAGCTGGGAACAAGTGGTGCAACAAACTCCCCAGTTCACAGCTGTCTGTTGACTTGACTACTAAAAGTTTTGCATAGTCTTAACTATACTTATACATAAAATAAAGCTGAATGAATGGTTTTGTGGTTTATTTGTTTGCTGGACGAGCTTACCGCTGGAATTCCCAATGGGACTAAAAAAATATTTTTGCATTTTACAGCAAAAAATGTATTCTTGCAATCAATTTTTTTTTCTCTATAACATTTTTATCATTTATTGTTATAGCGGCAACAGAAATACACACTTTGTCAACATTTCATCAAATTTACTTATTAAGGTTCATGAGATGCAGCCCGCTGTTCCACAGACGGACGGGTGGACAGAGGAGGCATCGTAATAGGGTTCCTTTTTGAACTAACATAAACGTAATGAACATTTACTTTAAGTTGACTATTTACTGTAATAAAATCTTACTAACTTGCATTGTCCAGTACTATGATCACACTGCGCGGACTCGGAAGCGATGCCGCAGTCGCAAGGCGTGCATCCCTGGCCGCTGTTGAGCCCGTAGTGGTTGGGAGCACACTGGTCACATCGGTAGCCGATCACGCCGGGACGACACTCGCAAATACCCGTGGCTGGGTCACAACGCTCCATTCCGAATTCGTCGCAGCTACATGCTGAAGGAGTGGTTTAGGATAAGCAACATAACTCATTTTTTAAGCCCTGTAAAGGTGCCATTTTGGTCCTTCCATGTCAACTGCAAGATAACTTTTGTTAAAGTCAATCGGGAGAGATACTGGGTTTGGGACCATATAGATGGTCAGCCCATAATGGCCCACTGCTGGGAGATGAGGCAGGGCCTGTTTCCCACTGTGAGACGGACTGGGCCGAAATCGACCCAGTGCGGGTTAGTAGATGTCACATGTCTTGGTCTTTGGTTCTAGGCCATTTCGGTTTCCTCATAATGTTTTCCTTCACCGTTTTGAAAGCAGTAGGTATGATATAATTTCTACAAAGTGAAGTGCTTGTTTGGGTTCAAACCTGCCAACTACAACTTGTAAGTCACGGCTGTTACCACTGTACTACTACAGCTCTACATGGTCTGATTTAAGCATAATTAACATAAGTCTGAAATTGTCAATCCGCATTGATCACGCGTGGCGATCAATACTCGTGCTTTCTCGCTATGAGAAGAGCCCTTTGGCCTGCAATGGGACATTAATAGGCTGATAGCATTACGTTCAAGATTACGTGAATAGAACCATCCTATTTCTTCTCGTGGGTGTCGTAAGAGGTGACTATGGGATTTACTAGTGAATGGGCAGCAGCGTTCTTTTTGCATTTTACCACCGTACTGCGATTGCCAACCGGCCTGCCAAGTGTGGCGATCATGGGAAACCCCTCCAAATTGGGGGAGGCCTATGTACAGCAGTGGACGTCTTTCGGCTGAAATGATGATGATGATGATTACGTTCAGCGGTATGTGAATAAGGAGCAGTTACCGGTGCAGTTCTTGGAGAAGATGGCGTCTCCGTAGAAGCCTGGCGCGCACAGGTTGCAGGCGGCGCCGGCGGTGTTGTTGACGCACTTCAGACAGTCGCCCGTGATGCTGTCGCACGAGCCGGGGTCGTGAGGGTTGATGTTGCCGGAGCAGTTGCACGGCTTGCAGTAGTCGCCTGCGAATAAAATAATATAGAATAATTATTCAAAAACATAAAACAGGTAAAATCTATACTATACTCCATTTGTTTAGGTAGTTAACTAAATGTAAACAATCTTAATATGTCTTTTATCTAAAAAACTGTCTAAAAATTGAATCTAAAAATGTTTACAATTAGGTATTTACTTAAACCGATGTTAGGTAAGTAACTTAATTTAAATAATATTTGTTGGTCTTTTATACGATTTATTTTATATAAAAAGACATATCAAGATTGTTTACCTTTAGTTAACTACCTAAACAAATGGAGTATAATATAATAATTACTAATATGAGATGTTAAAGCTGAACAGTTTGTTTGTTTGGTTGAACGCGTTAATCTCAGGAAGTGCTGGTTCGAATTGAAAAAATCTTTTTGTGTTGAGTAGCCCATTTACTGAGGATGGCTATAGGCTATATAACATCACGTTACCGCCAATAGGAGCGGAGAAGATATGAAAAAATGTTGTAAAAACGAAGACCACGCACGGGCAGATTATTCGATGCGACGGGTTGGGTTGGAGGAGCAATAAATATTACGCGAAAGAAGTCGCGGGTAGAAGCCAGTACAGTAACTTAGAAATAATATAGGAAGTACAAAGTATGATGCCACAGGCGGCATGAATTCTTACAATTAATATTAGGTCAACCAATATCTTAACAATATTTAACTTAAGTTTTATAAAAAGTGACATAGTTTTTAAAACTAAGGTTTTAAACATGAAGTAATGTTTATAATATTCAGATACAGAAAATAGTCTTTAGCACTTAGTTCACGAGTTAGATTGAATTTGCAGTATTATTAACTAGGTTGAAAACAAAATTGCATGGTTCACCATTATGGCTTCATTAGATTCATCGGAAGCGGTCGGCTAATAGCGCTTAGACAGTGAATACCACCTACAAAAACCTACAAGTGAATAATAACTACTTCAGTTTTGAAAACACTTTGTGTATTTAAAAAGTTTAATTTAAAAAAATTGTAAACCTCTTCTATAAAATACCTCTCACCTCAAAAGTAAAAATATACGTATTGGCCTATTGAGTTTAACAAGAAGTTGCAGGTAATCCTTTGATCAAAGAATCATCGTATCGAAACGATTTTGAAAATCATTTTGCCTATGTTGCCACATACACACACACATAGTAGTCAAACTTATAATACCCACCTTTTTGCGTCGGAGGTTAAAAAAGGTTGAAGGCAAGATTGACAGATCCCACTTGGGGAATTGGTATAGTAAGCGTTTCATAGGAATGTGAAATATATTGTTATTGAAAAGGTTAGTATTTGTATGAAATGTTAACTTTACCTAGTACGTAATTAGGCTAAAGATTCTTGTCATTGTAGCATAACTGTCTAACTACAAGAGCAAGAGAGAAACAGGAATATCGCTCGATTGCGAGAATAACGACATAATTCAAAATTCTGTCAACTTGAATCAATGCTTTATGATCGTTTGGCATACAGTACGTATTCAATTTGACAGAATTTTGAATTATGTCGTTATTCTCGCAAACGTGCGATATGTCTAAGCAAAACAACGTGCTTTGTGGAGTTTATAAATCACGGCCTGAGTCTCAATGTAAGAGTAAAATCAGCTAATCGGATGTCGGCGCATTTTATAAACCGTGATTTCGTGCATGTCACTAGTTACCAAAAACCTTACCTGAACTTGCGGGCTCTTAAGGCATTCGGATAAGTCTTTGTTACCTTTTCGCGCAAATGTTGCGCTTATATGTATCTAAGAACTCCTTTGTAGCATTTGAAACCTTTGCCTAATCCTATCCTTAAAAAAGTAAAACTTCAAAATCAAAATGACATGTGTCACCTGTCATTTTGATGTTGACGTTTTTGCTTTTTTTTCTACGTTTGTATGTGACAATGTTAAGATGTCTAAAGACTTAAAAATCTTTATTTATGTTCTTGTGTTCACTCACCAACTTGTTCCGGCACGCCGTAGTACCCAGCCGCACAGAACTCGCACCGCGCGCCGCCGTATCCGGGCTTGCACTGGCACGAGATGAGGGAACCGTTCTCACTCAGGTCACAGCCGATAGCGAAGCTGCAAAGAGTTTATATTTACATATATCATCATCGACCTAGCATTTTTCCAACTAATTTCGGGTCGGCTTCCAGTCTAACTGGAAGCATCTCAGTACCAGCATTTTACATCAAGCGACTGTCTGTCTGACCTCCACAACCCAGTAACTGGGTAATACGACACCCCGTGGTAAGACTGGTTGTGACTTTCGGGCTTCTGACGATCCGTAATGACTGTCTAAGATCTATGCAAGACAGCCGAGATTAATGGCTTAAAATATAGTCCTCCAGACCGTATTTCGGCCACGGCGACCAATCTCAACGGAGACTAGCCATCGGCGCGGGAGATATTATAATGCTCAAGTGTATGCGCAGACACAAGAGCACTCACTCTTCCTTCACTGTCATAACCCGATGGGGCCCGATGCTTTACAAGGCACGGAAGGGTCTTGGTGTGTAAAGATGGTCACCCATCCACGGACCAACCGTAGGTTAATCTGAACGATCAACCCGTGCGGCAATTATTACTTAACCACAAGCCCTTCTTATATTTACATATATGTTCACTTGAAAGTACCATAATGATGCGGGATCGAGTTGAGTAGAAAAAAGAAAGGGGAGACTGCGTTATCGTGGGATTTCAAAGGGTGTTATTTTAATTTTGTTTTTATTCAAAACTAATAGTTAAAGTGATAGGGTAGTTATTACTCAGATGTATTTTTAGTTCAGGTTTCAAATATGAATCATATTATGCGGCTCATAATGAATTTCAGTTCAAAATCATTGTCCGGTATTGACTTGCTATAGGTTAGGTTAGGATGACATATATCTTGTCATTTCTGAGCAGACGGAGAGAAAATTAAAAAAATATAATTTCTTTCTACTGAAGTTTTGGGATATGGGACTTACTTGTTGGAGACGTAAGGCATAGGACAGGCGCAGATGAGACAATCGCGCATTGTGCCGACTGACGCGTCGCCATGGTAACCGGGGATGCACTGCTCACAATGGTCACCCATCGTGTTGTCTGTGCACTCCTGAATGATAGTAAGAAAATGTTGTTATAGGAATGCATAAATCTTCTGTATGCGTGACTTGCCTATAAAGGTATAAAGGGTTTTTAATGAAAAGTGCTTACGGAAACTGGAATCAAACAAAATTATTACATTTATTCCGAGCGTTCGTATTCACATCAATGCATTTACTGATTTTTAAAATGCAACCACAGTTAATGTACCGCCGAAAAACGCTTTAAGACATTTTTTGTCTTAGTTATTCCCTAGCCACTTTTGATGAGTGTAAATACAAATGAAACATTACCTTGAATTCATGCAGGTCTAGTACTTTTTCTTAGATTATTGCTCAGAACTTGTGCATACCGTGTCGTGAACAAAATATAATATCTTTACAAGTAAATTGCACCCGAAACTGGGGCAAGTCGCTAGTTATATATACAAGTGGTCCCACAATTAATGGATAACATATCTTTGGGCATCATTATCATCATTTCAATTGAAAGAAGTCCACTGCTGGACATAAGCCTCCCCCAATTTGCCCCAATTTTGCCGCAATTTCCCCAATTTGGGGGTTTGCCATAATCGCCACGCTTGGTAGGCGGGTTAGCGATCGCAGCATGGTTGTAAAATGCATAGAAAACGCTGCTACCCACTCTCTAGTAAGTCCGTTAGTCGCCTCTTACGATACCCACGGGAAGAAATGGAGTGGTTATATTCTCTGCGTCCGGCATCACACAGAAAATATTTTTGTTATTACAAGCTTTTTTAATTTGTATTTTGTTTTTCGGAATGGCAATTATTTGTACCACACACTGTTATCTGATCCCAAACTAGGCAGAGCCTGTACTATGGTAACCAGACAACTGATAAATATACTTATATATTTCTAAATACATACATCTTATAGATAAATTACCACCAGACACAGAACAAATGATTGTGCTCATCACACAAAGATTTGTCCTGGGTGGGAATCGAACCTACGACATCAGTCTCAGCAGTCAGGGTCACTAACCACTAGACTAACAGGCCAGTCAAAATTCAAGATTATCCATTAATTACTTGTATACAAACTTACCAAACAAACTCCCGTATTGACATCGCACTCCCTGGAATGCCCGTTGCACTGGCACGGCACGCAGAACCCAGAGCTCAGCCTGTAGTAGCCCTCCGCACATTGTTCGCACGACAACCCGCGGTACGCCTTCGGACACTGACACTCTTCGATAGATGATGCTCGTTTGGAGTACTCGTCGTATTCTTCTACGCCAATGTCTAGGGTTACTGCTATAAGGCTGTGGTGGAGAAAAAAAAGTTTATTTGCACCTTCAAGTAAAAAACAGACCATGTACTATAAAAAATTGACCTTGTACTATAACTTGTAGTTAGGTAACGTTGGCTAACAAGCTAATATAACTTAATATCTTGAAATTATATGTCTCAGCGCCCATTCGGCTATCATTATAGCCGACGACCAATAAGTTATACTATATATATATAAATAATTATAAGGAATAATTCAAAACACCTAGATGAGTTTAAGTTATAATTAGTTTTAATAAGTTGAATATAATATTGTCTTAAACAAACCACAAAAATAGGGACTGTTTAGATACAAAACCGAAAGATACGTGTATTTTATTCACCATACAGACTGCTGTATGTTGAACAAAATATGATTCGCGACAAACACAAGTATGTATTAACAGAATTTTGCAAGATACCCTGGCAACATACTATCTAAACTTGGTCAAAGTCCTCCCAACTTGAATGGCAGAGCCCGGTCATTAATAATACTAGTATTTAGTATCATCATCATAACGTCAGATCTTGACTAAACTCCTGAGAAAGCGCTCGTCGTCACAAGAGATAATAATACTGCAGGCAGCACCCAGCAGATTCCCTTCCCAATCTAGTTCCTAGTTCAAACCATCAACGCTCACCTAGTTTCAATCGAGTGGTCCCAGTACGTCGCTCTAATGTATATGCTGGTGACATTGACCAGGGTGTTCATGAACTGTTCTCTACTCGCTGGAGTTCCGTCCGCGTTGCTGAACTCGTCTTCCGACAGTCTGACGGCATGCATCCATGACGTCTGAGATGGTGGCTGTTCGACGCTGTTGTGGAGCAAGTACCTGAGGGAAAAGGACAGAAGTATTAAGTGATGTTATATGTGCAAGTGAGAGGTCCTATTAGTTTCTTAGGCAACGAATGGTTATCATGTTTACACATGTCATCATCTGCCTAGCCTTTTCCCAACTATTTTGGGGTCGGCTTCCAGTCTAACTGGATGTAGCTGAGTAACAGTATTTTACATGGAGCGACTGCCTATCTGACCTCCGCAACCCAGTTACTGGGTAATACGATACCCCTTGGTAAGACCGGTTGTCACACTTTCGGGCTTCTGACGACCCGTAAGGATTGTCTAAGATCTACGAAAGACAGCCGGGACCAACGACTTAATGTGCTCTCCGAGGCACGGAAGAGTCCTGGTATGTAAAGATGGTCACCCACCCACGGACTAACCGCGACAAGCGTAGCTTTACCTGAACGATCAACCCGTGCGGATGTTACTACTTAGCCACAAGCCCTTCGTGTTTACACATGTATGTGTTGATATTGTTTGATTCTATTTGTTGGTATATTGGGTTGTCTAGTTGATAAATGGCAAATTATTTAAGTTAATGTTCTGTGTCTCGTAAGGGTAGTTACTTTGTCTACCTACTATTGTATAGAAACTCTCTAACTAAACAGACAGCTGTGCTGATGGGAAGTTTGTTGCGCCACTTCTTCTTCCCAACTAAAGCTCTAGGAAGTGGTGAAGGGTGGGCGTTTTGAGGAACTGTCTTATGTAATTTGGACGGTCGAAAAGTGCTGATCCTCAGCCTCATTTGGGTAAATGATTTTTAATTTTGATACAGCCAGGAAGAAGCGATACTTCGTCAAGTAGCTGAACGAAGGCATTGGCTATCGTTTGACAACTTGAGCTCTATATTAGTGGCTTTTGTGAAACAGGCTCCAAAAGTTTGTCATTTTGGTTTAGTCAACGTTGTAATGGTTTTATCACTTTTGAAACTATTAATTACCAGTAAATTAAAACGTCACTAAGGTTGAAACTAAGTAACTGTCATAAAGTTGACAGATAAAACTTGTCGTTAAATGACGTGCAAGGGACATTCGACCTTAAGATGGTCAAAAGTAATAAAAAAATTCAGTGAATGTTACTACTTTATTTACAGTCCGTCATTTTACCTCTGATTTTGCGTTACTATCAGTGATCTTTGCTACGTTACAATGAGGTTGCTTTTGGATTACTGCCAATGACGAGTCTGTCAATAGTCAAACTTGACGGGATGCTGGTAAAGTGACTAAGGATTATTTAACCCTGCAGTGGTCGCGCGGATTACAATTGTAATCCAGGGTAGTAAAAAAAATGAAATATTTCAAAAACAATTCAAGTGTGTTAGCCGAGACTCCATGTATTTTATGTTCGATAGTCCCCGCCGATGCGTGGTTGTGCCTGGAGAGGCTGTTTAAGTTATTACAAATTAACCCTGGATTACAATTGTAATCCGCGCGACCACTGCAGGGTTAAGGAACTCCTCTCACTAGGTTAGGTCTGGTTACAGTTGGAACAAAACGTTTTCACGAAAGTAAACGACGCGAACTCGTACTGCGCCTACTTGTTTTTTTCAAAGGATGTACATACCCATCGGAGCCTCCGATGATGACGTCCGCAGCCGCGATGGCTCCTCCATTGGGGCCGGTCTCGTAGTATATCGAGTACGTCAGGTAACCGCCGTACGACGTCAAACGTTTGCCTATAATTTTATAGAAATATATGTTTCGAGAAAATCATTACAATTGTATTTTCTGAAGGGGCAGACAGAAGTATAGCAGTATACCCGCTTTACTGAAATCTCATGTTATAGGGTTTGAGTCTATTGCTATCAACCGGGCACAGACTCCGCGCTGCTATTGAAATATTTCCTACGAGACAGCCCAATATCAAGTTTGTCCAACCAAGTTATCGAACATTGGTCCCCGTGCTTATAAGTAGTTCATGCGACTCCTAGATCAACACGTGTTGAGGTTATAGATTACATCATTACATCAAATATCGATGAGATATCAGGTCGTTATAACCGTGCAAAGCAGGGGCGGGTTGCTTGTATAAAATATTTATAAACCGCTTGACTGGAAGATAACGGGGACCGAGCACAATAAAGTCGAGTAAACGGAACTTTAATACAATCGATTTTAAATTTTTAAATAATCACATAACTTACATAACCTTTACTTAGTTTTAATATCCATGGTTATTAAAAAGGCTACTACGATACAAAATTGTGCATGTCGCAAATAAAAAACTAAAATGGTGAAGAACAATGGGCGACTAGAATCAATTCTATTTTAATATTGACGATCAAAAGTGCCTTATTGTGCATATTTGCAATAAATGCTTTGAATTGGAACAGCTGTAATTTTAACTAAAAAAATCGTTTGAAATTACGATACATTTACGTATAGCGTTCGTGGTAGGTTTAGGAAAACCTTGGAATAAATCCGAGCATGGTGATGTAAACCCAAGTGAAGTAACACAGACTTTATAATCAGTTTATATTGTTCCCAGTGCTGGGACACAGGCCTCCTCTCGGTGAGTGGGAGTGGGCTGTAATCTACCACGCGGGCCCACTGCGGATTAGTAGATGTCACATGTCTTCGAATTATTGGTTCTAGGACATGCCGGTTTCTTCACGTTTTCCTTCATCGTTTTGAGGAGCAGTGGTGATGAAATTATTTGCACAAATTAAAGCGCCTGCCTGGGTTTGAACCCACGACCTACAACTCGTATGTCGGGGCCGATACCACTGGGCCACCACTGGTTTCACCAAAGACTTACCAAGATAATAATCAGGCGCTCCGAAGTACACGACCTTCTGGCCGCTGTCGTCACCGACTAAGTCCGCGGTGATGAACGAGTCGTTCACCATCACCGGCGCGAGCGTGCGCGGGAAGATGTTCAGCGTTCTGTTCGCGTCCACGTTCACGAGGTACCAGTCACTCATGCCGTCGATCTGATTGACAATGGAGATCCATTAACACTAGAAGCGCTAAACATACCGACTGAGGTAAATTTGGAAATATGTATATTGCAATTACGTGGTTGAAGTCTCGTATAAATAATAAATATAATAATCATCATATTTCATGAAAAGTTATAAAAAGTTACGATTATATGCGTAATAAAATATTAATTAGAGCAGGAAGAACATCGAAGTGGGTCAAATTTGGGACGCCCGCACTTCTAGTGTTAATAGAAAGAAAGAAAGAAAAAGTATTTATTGGGACACGCACAGAAACTATACAAAAAACAATACTTCATAAAATAAAAATCAATTATAAACAAAAGAAACAAATAAAAAACAAAATTTAAAAGAAAAAAAAAAACAGAAAGTCCTGTGCGAGGCCAAAGGGCCCCTATCTCAGCATGATGCTGCGACTTGTAAAAATAAGTATCGCAGCGTTGGTGTTCTGATAGGACCCAGTGTGTTGTGATGTCACGAACGAATACAGAAATAAATAAATTCTAATAGGATAACGTATGTGTGTAAAATAACATAGAATAAAATAAAAAAAATATGTCGTCAATGATACATTGAGCGTGCCAGTACACGACGTAGCATTGTCTATACCCTAGCGTGTCAAGATATGTGACACTCTATGGCATCGTTTAATGAATTTCTCAAGTCAAGACAATCCCTGTCAGGGTCACGGAATTGGTTAAAGAGTTACCGTGCCCCTGGCACAGGCAACTGAAGGAACACGGTTGGGTTTTAGTCAGTAAAACTCTATAGAATCAAGTTCTTCTAACTGGACAGACAGCTGTGCTGCTGGGGAGTTTGTTGGCCACTTCTTCTTCCCAGCTAAAGCACTAGGTAGTGCGCGACGGGTGACTGTCTTTTGTAATTTTGACGTTCGAAAAGTGCTGATCCTCATGACTTTTGATTTTGATTTTCTGACACACCTCTCCGTTCCACCCAGAGCAGGAAAAGACATTTTGATGATTTCCCACCCAAAAAAAAGTCAAGAAAATCCAAAAGTAGCGGATTTTTGTTTTTTGTCAAGTTCAAAACATCACTAAGGTATTAGTGATATTTTAGATTTGACATTTAAGCTTAATTTTATATAAGTACAAATGTTTTGTTGATGATTTTTCAATTAAAATTTAATAATTAATTTAAATAATAATTATTGGGAAAAAGTTAGGTATTAAGTTTACTGAGGTAAAGATATACCTTTTATTTACAGATTAATGTATTAGTGAGTGATCGCGTAACAATTTAACTTAAAAAAGTACGTGTAGTACGCTTTTCTTACATAATTTTGTAATAGATTATAAAGGGTGGCAGTAACATAAGACGCGAAATCTGTTCCCATGGATTCAGTACATGATCCTGAAAACTCATTGAAATTTTTCCTGTTATGAAAACAAAATTAGCTTAGCTACTAAATATAGGTATTGCACTTTTCTATGAAATAGAGGGTTTTGAAGGATCGGGGTCTTGTTGGACTAAATTCATGGTTTAGTTTGCACGTCCCTGCGTCCCTGCTCGACGCTCCTACCACCCCCACAACCACCCTGTATTAATTGCTATAATTATTATTGGCATCTTATGTCACACCAAGTTATAGGAAGAGGTTGTCTCACAAGTTAGAGTTATAATACACGATACAACAACGAGAAACTTTTCAAAAAGTCACGGTCCCTCATCTGATATCAGAAATTGTCACTTTTAGAGGGTCGTCAAACTACAAACTATACTTGCAATCTACTTATGAAAAAAGTCTTTATAACGCTTTTAAACAGATACTAAATTGATTCAAACAAAATTAAAAAAACCGGCCAAATGCGAGTCGGACTCGCGCACCGAGGGTTCCGTACAAACCTGCAGGTATTCACGGTTTATGCATAAGGTTTATGTTTATGAAATAAAATTTTTTTTTTTTTTTTTTGTATTTGAATTGACTGAATGAAAGGTAAATTGTGGTTTACGATTTATGACGTATTAAAAAAAACTACTTACTAGATCTCGTTCAAACCAATTTTCGGTGGAAGTTTACATGGTAATGTACATCATATATTTTTTTTAGTTTTATCATTCCCTTATTTTAGAAGTTACGGGGGGGGGGGGGCATAAATTTTACCACTTTGGAAGTGTCTCTCGCGCAAACTATTTGGTTAAGAAAAAAATGATATTAGAAACCTCAATGTCATTTTTGAAGACCTATCCATAGATGCACGTATGGGTTTGATGAAAAAAAAATTTTTGTGTTTCTGTTCTATGTATGGGGGGAACCCCAAATATTATTGTTTTTTTTTTCTATTTTTGTGTGAAAATCTTAATGCGGTTCACAGAATTCATCTACTTACCAAGTTTCAACAGCATAGCTCTTATAGTTTCGGAAAAAAGTGGCTGTGACATACTCGGACAGACAGACATGACGAATCTATAAGGGTTCCGTTTTTTGCCATTTGGCAACGGAACCCTAAAAAGTGTAATTCTTCACCTAGTTTGTTATTAGGTTCTTTCCTAAAACAATTTAGTGTGAGGATACAAAGTTAAAAAAAAAAAAAATAAGTATTTAAACTATTCAAAAATATATAGGTTAGTACT
Organism: Aporophyla nigra; assembly: GCA_947507805.1. Taxonomy (NCBI): domain Eukaryota; kingdom Metazoa; phylum Arthropoda; class Insecta; order Lepidoptera; family Noctuidae; genus Aporophyla; species Aporophyla nigra. The sequence continues at coordinate 29,669,727 of OX382291.1, read as the reverse complement.
TACGCCTGCCCAAGATAAGTAGGAGCTGGCACATCTAGTGGTCTTCCCGAAGCAGTAGCACTTGGTACAACCCTCAGGGTTCGAAGACTGTAGGTTGAAATACTCCTCCACGCAGGTGTCGCAAGCCTGGATAGAAATAAAGACTGTTTAATAACATAAATATTATTGAGAGTTTTAAAGGAAGAAAGGACATGAATTTTAGCACAGACTTAAAATTTATTAAGCACGCAACAATTCTGCAAAGTAAATAAAAAAATATATATATATTCCGCTGAAAACAAGCGGGGATATTAAAAATTTACAAATTTGTATTGAATTATTTTAATATCACAGTTTTTTCAGCCTGTCTCCGTCCTGGCCATATGACTGGCTTCGCGGCGAATATGTACGCATAGTCACACATCAAGCTATACATTTCCAGAATAAACTAACATCTCATTGTACGAAAAGCCACATACACAATGCGAGGCCAGCTAAAACTGGAAATGTATAGCTTGACCAGTGGCCGTGTTTACAAGGAAGATCTTTTTGAACGGTAGTTTCTGGATCGAGTCTATTTTCTCGAGGGTTTATCCCTAAGGATTGGAAAATGTGTTAACCTCGGGAATCGTGAAAATTAAAAAAAATGCTTTTCAAGAGGTGTGTGTCATGGCTTTGTTGCACTTGCTACCATTAAATACTCATTGTCTGTACTAAGACTACCACAACATGGGTCCCCGAAAACATCATACGGTATCACGAAAGACCCAGGCGTAGATGACGAGACGAACTCGTCGCCTACATGAGGGATTGGTCCTTATTGGGTCAGAATTGAATTGAGTGGAAAATGGAAAGTGAAGACTTTTCCCTGCAGTGGGACAACACAGGTCGATTATTATTATGTACTAACCTGTCCAGTGACATATCTCTTACAGTAGCACTGCGCAGTGCCCTGGTCGCACACGTCGTCAGTAGTGCCGTCTCGCTCGCACGTGCATGGTACGCACTCGGGGAATGCGTAGTGTCCGGGCACGCAGTGGTCGCAAGTACGGCCTATTACGTTCTCACGACATCTGGAAAAGAAATGACAATGATATAAAAAAAAAACTTAGGGACACCCGGATGGAACGAAGTTCCTTTCCAGGATTCATTGTTGTTATTTTTTTATTATTATTTATTATGTACAAAAAACCTGTATACACTCAACAAACATATTCTCTCTCTCTCTCTCTCTCTCTCTCTCTACTCATAACAAAAAAAAAAACAACAACATACAAAACAAATACAAACAACAAAATATATACGGTCGAATTGAGAAACCTCCTCCTTTTGAAGTCGGTTATAAAGTGTCGTTACAACTTTTTCTCTTAATTTCCGTCTAGCCCCCTTTCACAACGCGCCATAAGGAACTTCGTTCCATAAAACATATGTATGTAAAATTAACCTTACGACACCCACGGGAAGAAGTGGGATGCTGCTATTCTGTACGTCCAGCAACACAAGGAACGGATGTTTTAGTTAACATTAAAAATGTTATCTGCACTTTCAAGCGATTAAGAACCATGCTCAGTGCAACTTTTATCAACTTAACCGCACGTTATGCAACTAAACTATACTGCAAAATATTTTATGGCTTCACCTGTTGTAAAAAAAAATCTCGTAACAATTTATCTACCTATACTCATGCGTTTTCCTTTCCTATACATCTTGCATCTTCAACTTGAAATCTATCTTGCATCATACGAATCTCTTAGGTCATTTTGGGGTCGGCTTCCAGTCTAACCGGATGCAGCTGAATACCAGTATTTTACATGGTACCGTGTGGTGCCGGATGTAAAGAATAACACCACCCCATTTCTTCCCGTAGGTGTCGTAAAAGGCGACTAAGGGACTTACTAAAGAATGCGCAGCAACGTTCTCTATGCATTTTACCACCATACTGCGATCGCCAACCCGCTTGCCAAGCGTGGTGATTATGGCAAAGCCCCCCAAATTGGTGGACGCGTAAGTCCAGCAGTGGACGTCTTACGGCTGAAATGATGACATGGAACGCCTATGTGACCTCCACAACCTAGTTACTGGGTAATACGATACCCCTTGGTAAGGCTGGTTGTCAGACTTTCGGGCTTCTGACGACCCGTAACGACTGTCTAAGATCTATGAAAGATAGCCGGGACCAACAGGCTATTTATGATGGTGAAGAAATGAAAAAACAAAGTAGGATGTGAGCAGAAATGTATGAAATAGCAAATATTCTGCAAATATCAGTGTTGGCTCCATATTAAAAGTTGCCCTTCATGATGATTAGGGGCCATCTATAAATTACGACACACGAATTTCATGATTTTGAACCCCCCCCCCTGTCCTTGTCACAGCTGGTCACCTTTATGAGATCCCCTTGTCCCTAGTGTGATGTCACATATTTTACACCTAAAAATAATTATTGAATTAAAACAGCACTTCCGAAATTAGTTTTACATGTTGTGCATTTCAATTTAAATTATGTTTTTATAAAATTAACATCAAATCAAACATTGCAAGAAATTTGAACCAACAGATAGAGTTGCAAATGTTTTTTAGATTTTTGTTAATAGATCAAAATTCGTGTTTTACGCACGTTTTTAACACTTAGACTAAAATAGATTTAAAAATGTGACGTCACGAAATTCTGGACCCCTCCCACCCCCCTGTCACACAATGTCACACTTCGTCGACCCCGTCCCTCCCCCTTAACGTGTGACGTAATTAATGGATGGCCCCTTATATTGACCCCTCTTAGGATTTATGAAAAGGTGTATTCCTGTAAACACTTACGCGCAGTTTCCGCTATCAGCTTCGCACTGCAACCGGTTGTCGACAACTCCAAGCGGGTTGCAGTTACAGTCGTCACAGCCGCGTTGCACGTCGAAGTTGAAAGTGTACGGCTTACAGCGATCACAGTTCTCTCCTTCTACGTTCTTCGGGCAGATGCACATACCTAGAAGAACCAAATATTACTACATAACACGTCATACACAGAATGAAGCCACCATAGACCGACCATGCTACACTCTGTCAGTTGTTATGGTCAGTGTCAACAAGAATGCTTCAAGGATCATTTGGAGCCAGAAAGACATTACCATTTAGGAAAAGCCCACAACTTCGTCAACAGATTCTTAAGGCGTCAGGCCGCACACATTCATACATAAATCCCTGGCTCTAAACTTAGGGAGTTTTGTTGGTCAATTTTAGACATCTGAAAGTGGACTTCTGACCAAAGGGCTTCAGTTTTCTCTCGTCATGCTGCACCTACTCAGATGTCAACTTTTCACCCCATTCGCTTACTCAGAAACCCTCTGGGTTCCTCTACCAATACTAGCGATCTATCAACACACGATGTTCAATGCCAGTAGTAGCAAAGCGCCCGTAAAATGTGCTGATTAGTTGACTAAATTATCGCTAGGCAATCGGGTGCCTTGACTTACGTGAAAGTTAAGAGTTCCAAAAACCAGGTGTAAGTTAAGTAAATCCACTCACCGTTATCATCACAAATAGCAGTCGACGGGCAGTGACAAGGCCTGCAGTTGGGGAAGCCGTAGTACCCAGTGCGACAGGCGCTACAGGAGCGTCCTATCACGTTGGGCTTGCAAGGACATTGCCCTCCGAAGGTGTTGCACTCCAGCTCCGTAGAACCCATGAAGTCGCACACGCAGGCTAAAGCGCCGCTGTTGTACTCAGCGGTGATCGAGAACATGGCGTCGCGGCAGAAACCTGTAGGAAGAAAAATTTTGTATTTTTATCTTCGTGTAACGATAAGAGCGTACCAGCATGCATAACATAGCATGACCTGACCATCATAGAAAGGGGTTTTGTCGACGGAGGAATAGACAAAATTACAGATTGTAGAAAGATTAAAGACAGAATTAAAGATTGTAGAAAGATTTGTACCGTTTTATGCTGGCGTAGCATGACAGTTCTATTTCTATTCTACCAAGAATAGACAAAGTTCTTTCTATGGTGGTCATGCTACGCTTGCAGGTGTGGTTATAAAAAAAAGAAACATCAAAATAAAATATTGGTAAACTAGCTGAAAAGGGGTTAAAAAGGTCCTATAACTGACCTGTCTCATTAGATTGTATGTGGAAGTGGTTGTTGGCACACTTCTCAATAAACTCTCGAGTGTAGTCGATGACGTTCGCCTCGGTTAGCGCGGCCTCTGTGAAGTCTGGCGCTGCGATAACCAGCACGTAGTCTATCCAGAGACCCTTGCTGTTGTTGCCCTGGGTAACATAGAACACATTTAAAAAAAAGAACCTACATACATGCAAAAAATCATGCAAAAACCATAAACCATGTTTTGTTTTTCGCACGTTCGGTCCGTGTAAAAAGTGTTTAAAAACACGGAATAAAGGTGTCGAGCATTTTTTGTAATCAAGCAATAGAGCTGGAGTTTATTAAGCGAGAAAAGACCTAGTTTAGTTATAGCGTAAAGCATAGGTTTCCAAGGAAAGTGGTACCGTCAGATTATGTCAGCCGTCCATATTGAAAGCGATTTTGTCGTAGTAGACAAAACAGCGGTGAAAATTACGAAAGTACGGATTATAATAACAGTCAATTACAGACGTTATTCGACCCAATTTTAAAAGGGGTAGAACCAGGGTAGTCTAATCTTTATTTTCTATCTTTTCTGTCTACGTTGTGCCTACACTGTAAAGTCCCGAGTTTGTTCTTGTATAACTGTTGTTAACTTGAGAGCCCTGTCACCCATATCTTAGCTTGGGTGACTGAGGTTTATAACTCTGTATGAACCTACAATTTATAAGACGAATTGTAAAACTGGAAATAAAGATTATTTATTTATTAAGTCTTAGATCGTATGTTGAGCGAAATATAATTTGCGACCATAACAAATACGTATTTACGATTTTTAGAATTATCAATACGACTCTCTATGTATCATATTGGATAACTATTTCACAAACAAAAGGCACCGCTATATTGGACATGGTGATTTCAAACTGTAACGAGTAATTCTTACCAAGAAAGTAATCGTAAAGTTGTCAGCAACAGGGAAGTGGCTGGTGCCATCAGCTAACTTGAGCAGCGACCGGCAGCCAGTACTGGAGGGACAGTGCTGCACTTGCATGCTAGTGTCGAACTGTTGCGCGTCTGTCTTTATTACTGCGTCGAGACTGCTCTCTGTGAGGAACAGATATTGGTAAAGGTTTAATTTATTGAAGGAAGACCGGTTTTCAATGAAAGGAGGTGGGTAAAGTTTAGAACATTTTCGCCTATCATAGTCATGAAAATCCAAAGTATTTATTGACGTCATGTTATTGTGTTTATGTAAAGTTTAGGTATCGACCTTAACATCTATTCTAAAATAGTAAGAAAAAAAAAATAGCAAGTCGTATAAAAAATATATCATCAAACTTGGCAAATTCGTTAAAGTTTTGTTATTTTAAGCACTTCTTTTTAACTTTCATCACAAAATAAACAGTTAAGCGCTTTATGCACCAAAACAAATTAATGCTAGTTAAAAAGCCTATTTACTGTAGTAATGAAAGTTAAAAAAAAGTGCTTAAAATAACAAAACTTCAACGAATTTGCCAAGTTTGATGATTTTTGTTTTATACGACTTGCTATTTTTTTTTCTTATTATTTTAGAATAGAAGTAAAGGTCGAAACCTAAACTTCACATAAAGACAATTACATGACGTCAATAATTACTTTGAATTTTCATGACTATGATAGGCGAAAAATGTTCAAAACTTTACCCACCTCCTTTAGCACACAGTTAGACCATGGCCATAGTAAAAATATATAATACTTTTATCTAGTAAATTCCCGTGGGATACTGTCGCGAGCATAGGTTATTATCTCACTAGTCTTTGAATGGCGATGGCTATAACAGTAGAGGGATACCAAAGAAACGATGAATGGACTGTGTGAATGATGATATCGATAAAACGGACTACAGTAATGACGACTAATACAGAAATGTGGAAGAAAAAGACATGTCGCGCCGAACCCAAATAAATTAAGATAAGGGTAGTAGAATGCTAAAATTATTATCTCGCCTTAGTACTGTTTTAACCTACCTGGATGAACGGGCTGGTAATAATGCACCATGAACATATAGTCTCCAGGAGCTGGCATCTTAGACTCGATCTTCAGAGGTTCCACGCCAGCAGTTATGTAGACCACCCCGGTAGTATTGTCAACGGTTCGAAGTCGAATGTCACGGTCGCCACCTATACCTGATTCAGCTTCCACCTGCCAAGTGAAAGGTTTCAAGATGTTATTGAAATTATGCATTTAGTTAAGGAGATTGAACAGTGGTGGCCCAGTGGTATCAGCCCCGAATTGTAGGTCGTAAGTTCGAACCATTACAAGCGCTTTAATTTGTACTAGCTTCTACCCGCGACTTCGTCCGCGTTAAAGGACAATGCCAAATTTCGGCTCGAATCATGTAGCGTCCGACAGACTTTCTGTAATAATGATAATTCATACTATAAAATAGTAAGAATTATACAATATAAATAAAATCTGTAGAAGCACACCGTTGAAAAGTAATTATAAATAGTTATTCAATTTATCAACACATTTCATGGCTACAACTTCAATTAGAAATGTTGCCAATACCAAAATAAAATAATATCGATACGGAAATACACTTGCAAACCTATTACATTAATATCAATATGAAGCTACGTAAGTACGTATTTAAGTACTTACGTCGTACCTCCTAATTCTTATAATAATAAATAGCGTTTATTTGTATTTTAGAACCGACTTCAAAAAAAGGAGAAGTTTATCAATTCGTCTGTTTTTTTTAAAATGTTTGTTGGCTCATAACTTTTGTTTTTGTTTTGGTTCCATTCGGACAGTGGGATCCATGTGAAACCCATATAAGTCTTATATTTGCATTAAGTATTGGCGCGACAAATGAACGAATAACGCGATTAGATTAGTGCGGGGTATCTACCATAGCTAAGAAGTTAAAAATAAAAAATTGTTATCTAAAAAAAAAAAATTAAAACCAACTTCCTTAAAAAAATAACTTTAATTTCGGAAGTCGGTGGCAAAATAGACCTTAAATACAGATCCTAAGACACTGAATTCCGAAATTAAAGTTATTTTTGACTTTGTAGTGTTTTTTTTTTACTGTACATTTTATAGTTATATAATAATTAAAAATAATTTAATTCGATTATCGATAACGTTTAGAATAGTTTATTCCTAATAGTGTTATTACAGTGCTGGCAACACTTGACGTAAAACAACTTTTGTCATTGTCAAAAAGTTTGACTTCTCACTTCTCCCGCGTGTCATTAATTTGTAAAAAGTATGCATGTGGTTTTTTTCCTAACACCTAAGTATTCTAAAATCATGTATATATGTTATATGAATATTCTTCCTATAAATATATATATATGATGCAAGAATAATGTGCTAAAAGTCATTAATTGAATTAATCATTTGTTTATTTCATGGTATTGTCAAAATAAGAAGTATTAAGTGGTCAACTTTAAAGAATTATAACTTTTTTTGGTGTACTTCTAATAGAAAACTAATTATACAATCAAATTCTATAATAATTTTCCTTTTTTATGAAATATTGATCTTCTTTGTCGGTTCTGGCCGAGTCTTATAGGTAACCTTGGCATTGTCCTTTCGTGTTCCCCCGACCCTTCCCGTCGCGTCGAATCGCCTACCCGTGCGATTTTCCCCGTTTTTGCAACATTTTTCATTACTGCTCCGCTCCTCTTGGTTGTAGCGTGATGTTATATAGCCTATGTTACTCGCAGATAATGTAGCTTTCTAATGGTGAAAGAATTTTTAAAATCGGTCCAGTAGTTTTTGAGTTTATCCATTACAAACAAACAAAAATACAAATTTTTCCTCTTTATAATATTAGTGTAGATAAATAATTTCATCATAACTGCTCTCAAAACGGTGCAGGATAACATCGCGAGGGATCCCGCATGTCTAAGAAGCAAACATTCGAAGACATGTGACATCTACCAACCCGCACTGGGCCCGCGTGCTAGAATACGATGCAATCCCTCTCGCCAAGAGGAGGTAATAGGCACTGTAATAGGATGATTATGATGATGACAAGAAGATTGAATTCTTACCTTCCTATAGAAAGTGTGTAACAAAAAACTTTTTACAAAAAAAAAAAAAAATAACAACCGACTTCCTAAAAAACACTACAAAGTGAAAAATAACTTTAATTCGGTGTCTTAGGATCTGTTTTTAAGGTTTTTTAGCCACCGACTTCCGAAATTAAAGTTATTTTTCACTTCGTAGTGTTTTTTTAGGAAGTCGGTTGTTATTTTTTTTTTTTTGTAAATAGTTTAAATTTTTTACTTTTTAGTTATGGTAGATACCCCGCACTAATCTAATCGCGTTATTCGTTCATTTGTCGCGCAAATACTTAATGCAAATTGAAGACTTATGTGGTTTTCACATGGACCCCATTGTCCAAATGGAACCAATTAAAATGGGACCATTCGGGAAGCACCAGCTTTCGAATAAAAAAGAATCATCAAAATCGGTTCATCCAGTCAAAAGTTATGAGGTAACAAACATTTAAAAAAAAATACAGACGAATTGATAACCTCCTCCTTTTTTTGAAGTCGGTTAAAAAGAGGAAATATTACAGTCTTATGAACAAAGAAAAATAAAAAAAGTGTATAGTAATAATAAAAGAAAACCATCCTCTTGGGTTAAATGTAATTTACCTTCTTAGAATCAACCGCAGCTGAGAATACTGCCGGTTCGCATTTACCGTTGCGTCTCAAGCAGTACGGCCGAGGGGTGATGTAGTCCAGGTGCCATTCCGACTCCGGGATCGCTACGATTGACTTGATACCCACTAACGTGTCGCGATCACCCTGTCACAGGAAGAAAAGATTAGATTATCAATAGATAAAATATTATGATTATATTTCTAAGCGCAGGTTCGAACGGGTGTGGTTTTGTCACGGCGATTTTTTTTCGCTCACAGTATTTTTATTGCACTGCTTAGTGCTGAGTAGAAAATCCAGTAAGCGATATTTTCACGTACGTTCGAACATGGCCATATGGTCGGTACACATATTATGTGAAATGTTACTTGCACTCCAAATACATGCAATGTCATATGAGATTTATCACAATGTTTCGAATGTGTATTACATGTGATGCAATGTAGCATTCGACGTTATTTACGTTTCATTGAAATATTACATTTCACACATGTGGTACCCATCATTATACAAATACAGAAGAATCACTGTACAAATGTTTCCGCAAATAAATAAAGAATTTAAAACTATTTTATCAAATTTTCTACACAAAATTGTACGTATATTTGCGAAAAGTTCTCGAAAAAAAAAAAAAAAAAAACTCTGTTTTCTGATTTCACCAATGTAAGTCAGAGGTGTCACACACTTGTTCGGGTCGGCATATTCGATTCAGCAGTATAGTTAACAATAAAGCCGACCCGAATCAATTACTACACGGTCTTATTCGGCTTTAACGTACTTGCCAATCGTCAGACTTCGCTCGACTTTAGCCGAGTAACATTTTCCCTAACATTTGTATATCTGATTTTGGTGCGCGGGTGCCCTACCTCATGTCGACCCGAAAATTTTGTAGCACCCCAAATGCCATTTTTCTTTTTACCTATACTCCTTTTAAAATAGCATTAGACAGAAGTTTAAAAAGGTTCTTCTTACTTTACACTTTGTAACAAAAGTACATTATACTTGTTACAATTATGATTACTACCAAAATTAAAATCTATTTATAAACCAGCTCGCACACTATAATGTTATCATTTTAACTTTTTATCTTATGAAATTAAATGGCTTCCATTTAGATTTATTATTTCATTCCAATTTAAAATTAATGCTAAAAGCAGAAGAAGTGAACAATACCGAGAACCTCTCTCTGTTCACTATAATTCTACCAAATCTAAAATGTCAAGAAACCCCTCCATGAACCGTGACAGCCGGTTTTATTTAATTTTGCCGGTTTATGTCGTCTGTGAAACTGACGTAAATTTTAGTATGTAATGTAGAGATATAGATTTAATGTGTAAATCTGTCTTAATGTCTGTAAAAATGTCTTAAACATGTCTAAAACGTTTTAACTTACACCGCTGCATCTATGAGCCTCTTTTTTCTCATGCTATAATAAATGGAGTATAGGCTCGTACTAGCCACATAAATCAAAGAATTGTGTCTGTGTTGTAATTAAAATAAAGAACTAAAAACTTACCATCAAATAAATGTTATTATTCGCATCATGTACATTGAACACTTGTATCTTCGACAGATCATCGACCACCGTTTGCCGGCAAGCCGCCGTATACGGGCAGTCATTCAGGTTCACAAGACCATACGTTTCCCGTTGATCGCCGGACTGAAACCGGACGGTAATCGGGGCTCGTTTGACGAACGAATAACTGGAGTTGTAGGATTCTATTTCGTTGGAACTGTCGACAGTTCTGTTGATTGGTGTGACGTATTCTATGATCAGGATGTACGCTCCGGGAGGGTCTATCTTCATGTTGTACTGAATCTCGTCATTCGTCAAGATCGGAATGGAATCAGCTGATGCTTGAAGCTCGTTCAGTTGCTGTAAAGAGTAAGAAGTTAGGTGGTGATGTTTCATCTAAAAATAGAATAAAATAAAGTTGAGTTCCTGCCTGTCTGTGCGACGGCTTTGTTTTTCAAAACTGCGCAAATGTATTTTGATGCGATTTCAACAGACTATAGAGAATTTATTCCGAAAGGTTTATTATGTGTCTCATCATCATCATTTCTGCCGTAAGACGTCCACTACTGGACTTAGGCCTCCCGCAATTTGGGGGGCTTTGCCATAATCGCCACGCTTGGCAGGCGGGTTGGCGATCGCAGTATGGTGGTAAAATGCATAGAGAATGTGTGTGTATAATGTGTCTAATACATTCATATTAAACTTAAATTTAAGGAAATCTCAATGTTGCGTCAAACTGTACAAAGTAGGAGCGGAGGAGCAATTGAGTAACACACTAATAGTGAATCCTACTAATAATATAAAATAATAAAAGTTTGTGAGTATGGATGGATATGGATGTTTGTTATTCTTTAACGCAAAAACGACTGATCGGATTTAGATGAAATTTGACACACAGATAGCTTATAACCTGGATTAACACATAGGGTACATTTTATCCCGGTAGTACGTTCCCGCGTGATAATTTCCGACCTCCACGCGGGCGAAGCCGCTGGCAAAAGCTAGTGAGTTATAATAAAAAATTGGCAATTCAAGAAATGGATAGGAATAGGAACTGCTCTCGAGTTCGTTGTTTTATACATAAATGTAGTACAAACTATATCAACAAATACACTTTTCGATTATTCCTGTCCACTTAGTCTGCCTAAACTAGTTTTTTATTTCATTTGTTTAAATTTTGTTCTCAATTGAATGAGAATAATGTGCTGTACTTGTTAATTTGGTTATTTTTTCCATTTTCAACAGCATCTTTAATTCCTGCATGCTGTTTGTCGTTATTCTAAACCTATCTTAGCGAAATTCAATGAGTTTAGCATTTTTCCGCGACTCCTGCGGGCTGCTGTAGTCCATTGAGGCGCAAGCTCTTACTAAAAATGGGTGATTAAAGTTTTTTTATCAAATGAGGGCAAAGTTGGTACCATCAACCATCACCAGTATTCCCAAGCGCATACTATTGAAAAAGTGATATTGAAATTTTGCCGCTTCACAGATAAGAGTGAAGTATTCTACATATTACCAACGTAAAAAGAAAAACCGACGCTGAATGAGCTTACATTGGCAGTACTACATCTCTGTCATTTGGTTTTGACAACCACTAAGCTGTCATTTGATTGTGACAGTCATCGAATCTATCAATTGAGTTTGACATTTTATAAATGTAAACAACTTTTGAAAGCTTTTTAATCCGGATATTTCTAAGCAACAGGTTTCTTTGTTATTTACTACTAAATAAACGTTTCTTCTATGATAAACATTGTTTTCTTTTAAAAACCGCGCTAACTTTGCCCATGAGTAACGCAAAAAGACGATTTTTTGCAATTGAAACCGTTTTTAGTATTCCGATTTCAAATTTGGAATAATAAGAAAACATAGTGAGGCATTTGTGACTTAGAAACCACAAATTATTTTTTCTGTGTACTTTAATTATTTAAAAAGACCTTTAACCCTTCATACGTGGATACACGCGAGACACAGTGGATTTTTAATTGTTACTGTAAATAGGCATTCAACCAGTTAAACAAAAATATGTAGGGTGGCTTGATTCAAGTATTTGGAGATGTATAAATATTAACTGGAAGTTGGAGTTTCTTCCGCTCTTTGATCACAAGTTCAACTTCAAGATGTGTAAAAAGCGACAGGTAGAATACGTTACACCTATATAACACAACATGTGTTGTAAAAAGCGATATTTTTAAGACAGCCTTGCTATCCCGTCGGAGAAAACAAGCTGTGATATAATGGAATATGTGACTCACCTCTACGTCATCAATATACCCGCTGACTGACGTGCTTAGTCCGCTCACGTCGGCAGTCGGCCTGCCGAACAGGCTCGGGTACGCAAAGTGTCGGCAAAGCTTCCTGTCGCCGATGACACACGGCTTGTCGACCAGCTTTGTTAGAACAGTCGCTTCGTAGTAGGCTTCGGGGATGAGCACGAAGTAGTCCTGGATGAGAAATAGCCACATAAGTATAAAATCGTTTAGGTTTATTTAGGGAGTTACCAACCTCTCCTGTAAGAGCTCATTCATAGGTGATTAGAATATACATTAAAAATATATAGATAATTTGGTTTTGATAAATAGTGAGAAGTTCGGCTCCAGATGCAGTATAAGATTATTATTTTGCTTTACTAATGCTACTATTTGTTACTTTACTAAAACCTCTGTATGGATTCTATGTTGTCTAAAATAATGGTTTATTATTCTTTAAATGTTACCACATAGATAGAAAACTGAACAGATCACATTTTACGACCCTGGCATCCTATTGAATTGTTGTGAATAACTATGCACTAAGCTCATACACGAAACGGTTGGGCTATTAAGTTGTAACGGTTTGCCATCGTCTAATAATAAAAGGTAATAGATAGAACGGGCCGGTGTCCGCAACTCCACGTCTAAGCGCGTATTTTGCGTACGGGTTACCATCGTCTATTAAAAATAGTTCCTCTTCGTAAGCTCCCAATCTGATCTGATAATCAGCCTGATGGTATAAACATCTGAACAAAGCACAAAGGAAAAGGCTACATATTCCATTTTTGACATTTTAATTTTGTCAACTTAATTTTGGGCTACGGTGTAAAATATTGCTTGTCTAAAGACTACATTAAAACCACTCACAATCATGACTTCCTTGTTGGTTTTGATGGTGATCATCCAGTTTCCAGGGTTCATAACGAAGGGAGACGGAGCCACGCCCTTGTCTCCAGACACTGTTATCAGCTGAGGCTTAGTTGTCGGTCGGAGGGCCACGTTGAACCTGGAACATTTGCAGTTTAGCTTTTAAGCACTTCGCTCTAATTGGTGTTCTAGAGATAACTGTAAAAAGGTTAGTGCAAGTTGGACGATATGGATCATAGGTACCTAATTTCCCCAGACGGCGGCAATTCAGAGCCTTTGTCTTTCAAAGGATTGCCGAAGTCGGTAGAACCACCACAATTGTTCATGGATTGTACTGTATAATCTTGATTGGGGATGGAGTTCATACATGAGTACCACTTTATATATAATTTTATTTCTGTAGGTAGGTTTATTTTAAACTAGATGAGGTCTGACAACTCTGAGAAACGCCGAAACAAACTCAGAGGTCACAGTCTCTTTTAAAGCACAGATATAATCTTGGTCACATCATGTGAAAACCATGTAGATTGGTGTCTGAAGTGGTCTTTTAAGAAAAGAACCACACAGATTGAGTGGACCTGTCCAGTCAGTGCACGCATTTGTCACTAATCGTGCGGCTCAACTCGGAACTTAAGGAGCTCAACGATTTGACGAACATTACCAAAGAAAAGACATTTGGGTAGGCCACATGAATTATGCCAGAACATGATTACAACTTACTGAGAAAGAAAGAAAACAAAAAAAACCGGCCAAGTGCGAGTCGGACTCGCGCACCGAGGGTTCCGTACAAACCTTCAGGTATTCACGGTTTATGCGTAAGGTTTATATTTATGTTTTTTTTTTTTAATTTTTGTATTTGAGTTGACTGAATGACAGGTAAATTGTGGTTTACGATTTATGACGTATTAAAAAAAAACTACTTACTAGATCTCGTTCAAACCAATTTTCGGTGGAAGTTTACATGGTAATGTACATCATATATTTTTTTTTAGTTTTATCATTCCCTTATTTTAGAAGTTACTTGGGGGCGACACATTTTACCACTTTGGAAGTATCTCTCACGCAAACTATTCAGTTTAGAAAAAAATTATATTAGAAACCTCAATTTCATTTTTGAAGACCTATATGATTGTATAATATGATTGTTTTTTTTTTCTATTTTTGTGTGAATATCTTAATGCGGTTCACTGAATACATCTACTTACCAAGTTTCAACAGCATAGCTCTTATAGTTTCGGAAAAAAGTGGCTGTGACATACTCGGACAGACAGACAGACATGACGAATCTATAAGGGTTCCGTTTTTTGCCGTTTGGCAACGGAACCGTAAAAAGGACCCACATAGTCTTCACATTTATTAATTATTGTGTTTTCCTTATTACAAATGAGATACTATAAGTAGTCTGTATACAAGTACGGTGTAAATAATATGACGCATTTAGGCTCTCATACCAATGGTATAATCAACAGATATCATCAAGATATTTACGGTTAGTTCTGAGCGTGAGTAAAAGATTATTGTTTCAAGGAAGATTTTATGCAATTTCACCAATTCGTTCCACATATTTTTAGAAATTTTATTGGACTGAATTTCAATGTGAATAAGAAGACCAAAGAAACGACGGATGGACGGTTACGAAAAGATGATATGACTGGGAATGGGTGTGATTAGGGAGATGACGACTAAAAGAGAAGTATGGAAGAAAAGGACATACGTCAGTCCCAAATGAAGGACAAGAGAGAATGGTGTTGTAACGACAGAATTCCGAGTACTTACTTCTGCTGTATATCGACGACGCTGTCTGGTGTGACGATAATGGTCGCTATTACCGGGTCTTGTAGAGGGTTCGCGTACTTCAGCACCATGCGGTACAGTGACGACTTTGGTATCATCACTCTATTTGTGACTTCGTTCTGAAAGAGAAAATAATATGCAGTTCAATATTTTTTATAATACTAGCTTCTGCCGTCGAGACAAGTCGAAAATTATCGCGCGGGAATATGCTACCGGGACAAAAAGTAGCCTATGTCCTTTCTCAAGGACTAGTCTATTTCTGTACCAAATCTCATCGAAATCGGTTCAGTGGTTTAGGCGTGAAAGCGTAACAGACAGACAGAGTTACTTTCACATTTATAATAATAGTAGGGAAAATAACTCTGACTTCTACATTATACAGAAAATACGACATATCTCTTCCAAGAAAATCCAGTAAATAGTTAGTTGGAGGTCCTGTACCTCACAAGCCCAGACTGACTGTAACCTTCCTCGATCTCGTATTAGAACTGATGGAGGGCCTAGAACTATGATAGCTAGAAACACTTTCGAAAAAACAAACCTGCAGCATAGAGAACACGACATATCCCTTCCAAGAGAACCCAGGGAACACTTCTTCCGAGTTCCTGTACCTCACAGGCCCAGACTGGGTGTAGCCTTCCTCAATCTCGTATTGGAACTGATGAAGTGTTGGGAAGTAGTGCGCGCGTATGGGTCGGTCGCAGCGCCGGCCTTCGACGCGCGAGTGACAGCGGCACTGACCGCTCGATTTGTCGCAGTTGTTGTCTATAGAGCCACCAATGTCGCAGTCACATTCTAGAAGGGAACATAAGAAATTTATATTTTGTAAGTTATGACTTTTCTAAATATGTCCATTTTGAAATCTCCTGCAAGGAATATATCTGTGGCCTGGTGTTAAAAGGGGCAACCTGCAGCCCTTTTATCATTTCTTTTTTTAACTTATGTGTATGAAAGCGCACACTACATTGGTTTTTTTTACATAGTAACTTTTAAAAGATTGTTGGTAACCTAACGCCCTTTTAACACAAAAAAAAAAAAAAAAAATTACAAAAATATATTAAAAATATTTAGTTTTTCAATAAACTGGCATTACAATCTCGTTTCACATAAAAAAAAAAAAATACTTTGGCCCTTTTAGCACTTTGCCACAGATATTATGATGGTAGACATGCAAACTTACAAAACCTATTAAGCATTTGGTAATGTAACAAAAAAACGGTAAAAGGAATCCGCATATTTCTACTTATTAATTTCTGACGGAATATGAATCAATATTTGGGAAACTGATCTAGGCTAAGGGCATAAAGCATGGTGATCATCTGATGTTCACTGTGGGTTCAATATGTACTATCAAAAGCAGCGTTCGGTATTGACCGGCTAGGTTTGACTATTTTCTTAGTTGAATATAAATCTATCTCGCAAATACAGTTACTATTGGCAGTACTTCTGCGTTAATTATGATATTACTAATGTTAACGTTTCGAGGTTACCTCTTACAATCATATTAATTTTCAATCACCTTAATTCCATACAAAAAAGATTGTCATATTACTTACCAGTACATCCATACACATTGTTAGTGTCCAACTTATAGAATCCATCTTGACATAGGTTGCACTGTCGGTCTCCTACATTCATCTTACATGTACATTGCCCGGAGCGAGTGTTGCAAGCTCCCAGACCTCCAAGAGTACCGGCTAGGTGGCAGTTGCAGTCTGTTGGAAATACACATCATGAGAAGGAAAGCCAGTAAATATAATATAGGTACTTATTGAACAAAGACTATACAGAGAAATAAAGTCAATTTTGTCAGACTAATCTTTAAGAAACCACTTAAACTACTTTTGCGAAACCCATGGGACCAGACGACATTACAGAAGAGCTATGAAAATTCGGGAAAAACTATAGTAGAGTGGTTGACTATGCTGTTCAACGGAATTCTTATAACTTCTAAAGTACGAGATATGTGTAACCAATAATCTGAGGTAAAGCTCTCGTAGTTTTAAGAACTTTCTCAGTCTTATCTTAGTCTCAATCTGTCAAAAATACCTCGAGTTTCCATACATTTTTGACAACTGTTTGACAATTGATTCGCGCTGAGAATTGGCCTTCTGATACCTTTCTATAAGGATAAAGAGGATGTTATGGACTGGGGAAATTATGGTAGAATTAAGCTAATGTCTCATTCCCTTAAGATCTGGGAAATATATATAACACCGAAACAGTGAGGATTTACCAGCGGTGTTAGCACTACAGCCGCAATTCACTCAGTGGAAATACCTTTGGAAAAGTACAAGTCCCACAAACGACACGTCCACATGGTTTTTATCGACTTCGAAAAGGCGTTCGACCTAGTTGCGCGAGAGTTTATCTAGCAAGCACTGGCACAACTAGTGCCGGAGCATTATATCGAGGACCTTAAACATCTAAACCACAATGTATCTACAAGAGTGGCCAGTTCAGCAGGTTCAAGTAAAATATGCACATGACGTAAGAGTAGGTATTCATTAGGGCTCGACCCTGAGCCCTCTGCTATTCTACCTGGTAAAGGACTATATCACTTCAAACATACAAAAACCAGCAATGTGGCTACTACTATATGCCTATAATGCAGTTCTTATAGCCGAATCGTTGGCAGAAGCGCAAACAATCCTGACGGCATGGGAGCAGTCCTTGGAAACGAGAGGGTAAAGAGAGAGTTGAGTCAGTGGACAGAAGATCGAATATATGTTTTGCGACATTTTCGGAGCTAATGTGGGTATCATAACATGTCTATCCATCGAAATTCATCATGGATTCAGTACATAAATTTGAACCTGCGCGGCGTTGCGTTGAAATTTTTCGTTTGTATATTTACCTTCACATCCAAATGGGTTGTATTCCTGCAGGTTCCAGAAGAGAGGCTTACAGTCGTTACAGATGCGACCTTGCACTCGGTCCTTGCATTGACAGAGCTCACCAGCCGGAACCGAACCACAACCTGAACGAAAAAGGAAGGATTAATCGTGAGCCCAACTTATATTTAAGAAAACAACGCATGTGTACAGTCAAATTCCGAAATAGTAATGACACGTAATGACGATCAGCCTATAGCCGTAGCCCGGAATCCACCACGCAGGCCCATTGCGGGTTGGTAGATGCCACATGTTTACGATATTTTTCTTTCTAAGAAATACTGGTTTCCTCACTATATTATCCTTCACTGTTTTGAGAGCAGCACGCGTAGCATGACCACCATAGAAAGACCTTTGTCTATTCTTAGTAGAATAAAGATAGAACTGTTATGCTACGCCAGCATAAAACGGTACAAATCTTTCTATAATCTTTAATTTTGTCTTTAATTTTTCTACAATCTGTAATTTTGTCTATTCTTTCGTCGACAAAACCCCTTTCTACGGTGGTCATGCTACGCATGCTGAGGTGATGAAATAATTAACACATAGTATAGCGCCTAAAGAGCAGTGGTGGCCCAGTGGTATCGGCCCCAATTTACGAGTTGCAGGTCGTGGGTTCGAACCCAGGCAGGCGCTTTACTTTGTGTAAATAATATCATCACCAGTGCTGTCATAGCGGTGAAGAAAACCAACGCGACGAAACCGGCACCGCACTGGGCCAACGTGGGAGATTACGGCCCACTCCCTTTCACCGAGACCTGTGTCCCAGCAGTGGGGACAATATAGACTGATTATGATAGATCCTGATTAGGTTCGAACCTAGACATTCAACTCGTAACTTCGGTGAAGCAGAACAAAAATTTATTCTAGGGTGTCGATCGTTTCCTTACAGTATGCAGTGTCAATAAAAAATACTGCGTCATTTGTTTGTCTGCATTAATTGGTTAATAAACACGGAATGTAATGTAGAGTTTCCTAGTAGACCCGTTTTGATCTTCGCGAGAAACAGATTCATTTACTCAAAATCTATGTACACCATGTAGATTTTCCAATTACAGAAGCATCGAAAAATTACACTCAAGATGAACGACAAAGTCACGTATTTGATTGTGAAAAAAAAGGTGAGCATAATTTGTGAAATATTGTTTCCCGCAAAATGTAATGTTTCTTGAAACTATGTTGCTTGCTTTTGTTTCCTAATTGATACTATTCCCCAAAAACAACAACTTATTACTTAAGCAAATATCAGAGAGTGAAGGTTTATTTTGCGAATATTTGGTAAGCGAAGAAATTGTCGAAATCCAACATCGTTGGATCGGTTCACTGAGGAATTAATTTTTCATTTAGAGTCACTTTGTATTCAGACAATACTTAGGATCCTAGCTGAAACAGCCTTCTTCAAGAATTGGGCTATCGATTACGAGAAGAATTTTGCTAATCCTATAGTTATTTCAAGAGATAAACGTCCTACATAAAAACAAAGAAATTTTACCCCTTAATGATATCGTTAGAGATATATCAGCCCACATGCACAGCAAACAAGTTCTTTTTTCGCCTTTTTTCATTATGTATAAAATAAGTCTTGTTAACGATTCTGTTCAAGACAAGTTATAGATAAGATCAGTGTGTACAACTTGTTTTAGGCGCAAAATATAAACAAAAACACTGTTGTGCCACTTTTTTTAATGGACCCAAGCTTTTCTTTTCCAATGAACCCGATACTTGGTTAATTGTTCACCATTTTATAACTACTATACTCCATTTGTTTAGGTAGTTAACTAAAGGTAAACAATCTTGATATGTCTTTTTATATAAAATAAATCGTATAAAAGACCAACAAATATTATTTAAATTAAGTTACTTACCTAACATCGGTTTAAGTAAATACCTAATTGTAAACATTTTTAGATTCAATTTTTAGACAGTTTTTTAGTTAAAAGACATGTTAAGATTGTTTACATTTAGTTAACTACCTAAACAAATGGAGTATAGTAGTCGCCTAGTGGTCGAAAATCAACTAGAGGGGTAATTGCAGAACTTTTTATCGGTAGGAATTGGTTTAATATTCATAGTTAAACAACATTCATTGCGTTATTTACGTTGCTGAGCCGACAATTTATTCGAACAAATGACGCAATGGTTTAGAAATAATCTTCAATCCCATTCAGATTCTGATAAATTGTGCGTTTCGCAATTAGGGTGCTGATTGCATTTAAAACTTGAGTGTATTTCCACTGCAATAATATCATAATATTCTGCACTCCTTCTCCTGTCCATGCAATAACGTCAGAAAGGATACAAAGATTTCGTTTCAAGTATTAATATATACCTAGATAGATTCAAAAACTAGCTTACCAGCAAAACTCGCGATGACACCTCTCGGGTCACAGTTGCACTCCTCACAGGCAGGATAGTTGTAGTACTGTTCTTTGCACTTGTCGCACTTGGTGCCATCGAAGTTAGGTTTACAGTGACACTGGCCGTTGTCGTCACACGTCGAGCCAATAGAGCCGGACACGTCGCAGTTGCAAGCTGTTGGGTGTTGGATAAACGTGGTAAAATTTTTGAGATACATGGCATAATAGTCTTTATTAGTATGTTGAAGAAATAAGGAGAGGCTCCTGGCTTTAATAATATCTGTACGGGTCGATCGAAGATAACGCTTCCCGCGTTCTGTTCTGTCCGACCATCCATAACTTTTAAAACCTCGCCGTGCCTCGGAAAGCGGGCTAGACCGTTCGTCTCAGGTCAGCCCAAAAGTCTTACAATCAGTCTTACCAACGAAATTGTGTGACACAGTAACTGGGTTTTGGAGGACAAATAGGCAGTCGCTCAATATAAATATAATATTGGTATTCAGCTGCATTCGTTTATACTAGAAGCCGACTCCAATATAGTAGGGGAATAGAGACGTGCTTATAGAGTATGATGAAATGGTGATAAACAGATAGTTTTTCCTAAATGTTGAATGTACTGAAGCAGTGACGCTACCAACTACGCTTAGTCTGTGTTCAAATTTAGCTTCAGAGGTGTTAATGTTTGAGCCATTTCATTCATAATGACTGCAGCAACTGCTCATGTATGGCTGAGAGCAGTGTTAAACTGTATTAAGACACTTTGGTAATTTTTCATTGATTTGTATATTCCCAATTTATTCGGGGTCATCGCTACACAGATTTCTATAGACCTCTATAAGCTTTCATTTCAGAGTTCAGTTCCCACCTAGCCATATAATTGGCTTTTTTTCTTATATTCTATGAGCATCTATAAGCGTCTTATCTTTACGGGATGAATTAATCTTAAAAATGAATCTTAACGATGTAGTTGCAAATCATGTTTTCCCATACATTTCAACGTACGTAATTTTATTTTACCGCTTTGTCGGCGTGATTAATATTATAGCCACGCCTTATTGCAGCTTACTAGTACTAGTCTTTGAACAAAACTTGCCGACAGAGGGACGGACATGGTGTTGGTGAAACTATAAAGTTTCCTTGTTGATTTCAGAACCTGAATAAAATTGTTCTATTTCACTTGGCAAAGGTTGTCCTGTACGCGATTAAGTTTTAAATTGAGTTACACTTAGAATATTATTGTCATCGCAGGTAGAACCTAGACGAGACTGACATAGACGCTAGGAGATTGGCAAACGTAGAGAGGATCATGTGAACAACAGGTAATAACGATGATAATAGGGTATTTTCCGTTTTTTTTTAAAACAGTTTCTTTTTGAAGACTGGGAAGAAATATTCAACAGAAAAATAAAATTTATCTTATCAATGTCCATTTTACGCGTTAGAAGTGAAAAAAATCTAATTTGTTTTAATGGTTTTGAATTTACCGCCAAAACGCTCGGTGCGCTGACGTTTACCGTGTGACGTCACTTTTGTGTGTATTGAATTTTGACTTAGGTATGTGATCTGTGCTCGATCTGTAAATCTCGGAGTGGATTTAGGATATATTTAGGATTTTTGGAATGGATTAATGGAAATACAATGGAAGCCGGTTTTATAAAAGCCGATAGTGCAAATCTGCCCACAGTAGATGTTTTTATAGTTGGAAATTTCTTTGCAAACAACCCCGATTTTTGTGCTACGGAGTAGGTATAAATAGTTTATGTGGCGCATTTTTAAAAGTATTTGTACACAGAGGCACCACACACCAGTAATAACATTTTCTATCCATTTGAGATACGAAATTACTTGATTGAAATACTGTTTACATCGTGTTTACACAAAGATGACGTCATGTTATCGTACGGAGCGTTTTGGCGGTAAATTTAAAACCATTGAAAATAAATTAGATTTTAATCACTTCTAATGCAGAAAATGGAGATTAATTACAAAAAAAATATTTTTCTGTTAAATATTCCTTCACAGTCTTCAAAATTAAATAGTTTTTAAAAAAGTGGAAAATACCCTATTAAGGGACACTTACACAAACATTCCGGGTACTTATAATACCCTGGAGAACACTGGTCGCACTGTTTGCCGCCAAAGTTCGCGAGGCAGTTGCACTTGCCGTCGGCGGAACAACTGGTCGAGGTGGACCCAGTGGAGTCGCAGTTGCAGGGCACGCAGAGACGCTCCCGGCCACGGACTTCCATGTAGAACCTGCAGAAGATGAGTAATGTATCTCTATCTCTGTTTGACGCTTGAAGACATGCTTTACCAGAGCGAGAAAACTTGTTTCTAAGCGATCGCGCTGTTGAGCACCGGCGGGGCCATTCCGTAACCTATTAATTCTCAATTTAGTGGTAAATAAAGGAAAATTTTTGTGATTGCCAAAAAGAGGACGGGAAGTTAAGGGAAAATGCTATTTAATGTGGATCGATAAAGGGCCAGGCTATAAAATCAAATCTGACAAAGGGAGTGGCACATTCAGTTTCTAGAATTACCTACAGAGCTTTAAGTTATTTTGAGTCTTAACACAGACTTTGGAATTTCGATGCCAAGATGTAGGTAGTATTACTATTTGCAACTGAATGGTGGAAAATAGTATAACGTAGGTGTAAAGCAAATAGGTACGGTAGAAAGTAACTTTAAAATAAACCGTGTCAAATATTTGAAAATTTATAAAGTAGAGAGATTGTATAATATATCCTCTTACCCATTCAAGCATTGGTCGCAGCGAGCTCCTCCAAAGCCAGTCTTGCAGATACACGAGCCAGTGACGTCATCACAAATGCTGGGCCCTGTCCCACTCACGTCGCAGTTGCAGTCTGTAAAACAGGTTTAATACTTTGTGAAACTATTCCGGCCACATGGAAAGATGATCTATCTAAAAATACAAAAGAGCATGCAAGAGCATTCCAATAGCGTAACACACCTATCATAATAAATTCTTATTATAATTATTATGGTCAAAGATGATGATTGAAGATGATTTTCTAGTTCCCACAATTTTTAATAGCTTTCCAGAAGATATTAACAGCTGTATCTAAAAAACTGTTTTTAAAAGTAAAATAAGTAAGTACCTATTAGATATGTTTTTTCAAAGCCTCACTGTAAAGAATAGTTGAAAAACTTGTGTATTTTATGTCTCTGTTTATTTTTTATATGTTTCAAGGAAAAGGTGTCAAATCAATCAAAATTGGAAAAAAAGGAGCTACATCTGCCAACAAACTGCCTTGCAGTTTGGCAGAAGTAATATATGTTCTAAAAAAAAACTGATAACATTGTGAATAAAGACTTTTCATTTTTTTTTAATCCGAAGGACTTTCCTATGGAAAATCTCTGATTATCAGAATTCCTATTGCTACATTAGTTAAAAATTCGTCTGCTCTACAAATTAAAACGCAATTAATGGTGTCATATTTTCAAAATAAAAAGTATTAAGAATGATGACTACATAGTAGAAATATTCATACAATATTATAAAAATGTTATTTCTAATAAAACATATTAAAAGCAGACGATTGAATGGACACGAAACAATGAGATAGTTTCGTATTAACTATAATATATTATTCCTTTTCATGTCTCTTTTCAATTATATTATCATTTGCACGATAAACAACTATGGGTTTAAATTTGTGTGAATAAAAGTAGTTTAAGATACACTCACGTTTGCAAGTTGGATAGTTGAAGTACCCAGCTTCGCACTGGTTGCATGTCCGTCCGCTATACTTGCTTTTACAAGTGCAGTTGCCGCTGTTCTTGTCGCACACTGGTGATACTGAACCCACAGAGTTGCACTCACAATCTGTGGAAAAGAGATAGCATTTATTAGGAATACCGGATGACATTTTTTACCGTCTCACCCTTCATATGGTGTGTTGTGTAACTAGAATAGAAGGCAGGAAGGCCTTCAGATTCATCGTAGGTGACTAAAAGAGCGCGGGACGCGGGTGGACAGGGATGCGTGTGCGGCTCGTGCGCCTACGAAAGATCAATGAGGCCGCCTATCGGCCGGCTTCAAAGGGTAGGATCGCGCTCCGAAATCAATGATACATGCCGCGCATTGAGTAGGGTGCGTATGATTTGAGTTTCGATAGATTTTAATTTTTTTTTTTGTTTTTTTTTTCCAAATATCTGTTTTTGTTGTTCTAGTATGAAAATGTTACTTTAAATGTGTAGTATTTATTACTAGATCAATTTAATTACATGTTATTCAAAAATAAAAATAATAAAAATTTCTATGCCAAAAGCTTCTATTCCGTTCACCTATTACCCCCATTATTTTTCAAGACGCTAAAAAAAGTCACCCAGTATATTCAAGTTATGTGTTCGTTGTTGATTAGCTAAGGACTAAGTGCGGAAACCAAACCCTATAGGGAAACAGAACATATGTGTTGGATTTTCCACTGGGTCGAGAAGCACAGGGCTAGTTTGGTACCAGTCATTGATGATGAATACGAGTAGAGTTACGAGTATTAATAGCCTGTACTGAAACACCACCACAGCAGTTACAGCCAACCATGGCATAACCATAGCTAGGTGGACCGACGACTTAAAGAAAGTGGCTGGGGCAAACTGGATGCGGAAGGCGGAGGACAGGGTGTTGTGGCGCAGTATGGGAGAGGCCTATGTCCAGCAGTAGACTGCGATAGGCTGAGTTGATTGATTGATAGCATATCCCTAATAGAATACTACATGTATTCTACTCTTTTTAAAGGAGGATATGCTAATCTAGCACGGAGTTTCAAATTTTATGTTTTATGCTTCATCATCATCATCATTTCAGCCGTAAGACGACCACTGCTGGACTTAGGCCTCCCCCAATTTGGGGGGCTTTGCCATAATCGCCACGCTTGGCAGGCCGGTTGGCGATCGCAGTATGGTGGTAAAATGCATAGAGAACGCTGCTGCCCATTCTCTAGTAAGTCCCTTAGTCGCCTTTTACGACACCCACGGGAACAAATGGGGTGGTGTTATTCTTTACGTCCGGCACCACACGATACCTAATACGTTTTATGCTTAATTAAACATAACTATTAAAATCATGAACACAACCCTCTAAGTTCATATCATCCCATTGCTAGAATTTTTTAAACTAGTCTCATTGATATTGACATTGCCGATTTTAATTATTATAATTCAGTAGATACATACATATTACAGTATCACAAATCATATTTTGGTAAACAAACAGGGTGGCACTGGCCTTCAAATTGCAAAATTGACAGAAAATTTGAATTTCTCCGGCACTTGCTAAAACATTATAATAACAAGGTTTGACATCTCGACACCTCCTACGTAGAGTATCGTAATCAACAAATTTCGATTTTTTACTTTTCTTTATTTTCATACTTCTAATTTCGATTTTTTACTTATCTTTATGAAAATAAAGATTAGTAAAAAATCGAAATTTGTTGATTACGATACTCTACGTAGGAGGTGTCGATCTGTTTCTGACACTTTGTCACTTACAGCTGAAATACAAGCCCATCTACAAATAGTTAGATACTTACTTTTACATTGGGGTGAATAATATCCGTCTGCACAAATCTCACAAGATTTTCCAGCGTAGTTGTATTTGCAGGGACACTGTTGGCATAAAATATTCATATGTCAACATAATATTTTATTCGCAAAAATGTATTTGGTTGGATCCGTATTAAGATTGAAATTAATAATGAAGAATCAATGCTTAAATAATATTTCTATACCAAAAACAAAAGGAAATTTTGATATTACTTTTTTCTATAGCTCTGACTATTAGCAGTGTGGTTTGGAGGTGGATGTGGCAGTACTTGAAACAGGATTTCGACTTAGAAAATGTATTGTTTTTTATTATACAAGCACTCTAAAACTCTTTGAGACAAGTTTTATGACCACAATCTTAAACGAGCTGTGGCTAAATAATACCAGCCCCATGATTTAATAGATCAGGTTAAATTGGAGTTTAGCGAAAAGGATCCAATCCACACACAGTTAGGTGTGGATTGGATCCTTTTCGCTTAACACGTTGAGTGCCGATCACGCGATATCGCGTGATTCGTCGTCTCTGCATTATGGCCGATCACACGATATCGTGTGCTTGCTACTAAAAATTTTGTATGCGCTCTTAATCTGTGGCCATATGGGATTAACCATCAATCTGTGTTTGGCACTCAACGTGTTAACTAAGTCCAATTATGCTTGCCACTGTTGGTCCGAGAAGGATCATTTGAACATACCAAGATCTGCGCCTTACACAAAATGTTAAGCTATTAATGCTGGCTGTCGTTTGTAGATTTTAGGCAATCATCCAAAGCCTAAAAGTCTCAAAACCATTCTTATCAAAGGGACATTTATTGTAATACCCAATATCTAGGTTGTGGAGTCACTCAATGTAAAATACTGGATTCAGTTGGCTCTTCTTAAACTGGTAGCCGACCCAGACAAAACGGGTAAAGGCTAGGCAGATGATGACGATATTGTTTATTACCAACTTAAGTACATAATCTTATGTTAGAATCCCTTTAAAATTTATAAGTACCTCTGGATCTGTTTTCCAAGCACTATACAAGTTGTTACCAAACTCGTACTCACCAGGCCATCAACAGGCGTACACTGCTGTCCATCGGTTCCATTTAGGTTACAGGTGCAAGGTTTGCAGTTGGGGTAGTCGAAGTACCCGTAGGCACAAGAGTCGCAGTTGGGAGGGTTGAACTCGACCCGGCACTCGCAGCGGCCCGACTCTTCCTCACAGTTGCCGGTCGAATAGTGCAGGTCGCAGTTGCACGCTAAATCAGAAGGCGATTTAGTATTAACATATGGGCCACAGCTGCAAAATTAATCACAAAGCCATTTATAATGGACACAAGCAGGCAAGTTTAATGGAATTTAGAGAAACTTTTAGGTTAGGTTCTCAATTAAAATGTTTGTCCAAGTAAATACCTAGTTTAATAAGGTAACCTTAAGGAGTCCACGAGAAGGTATAAATCCTTCACAGTATTTTGGTTTTAAAATAAGAATCTCAATAAATTATTATGTTTTAGTAAATCAAAACAATTCGATAAGTTTTGTGTACTAATAATACATGACATTTCGAAGTTTTGACATTTGTCAAAAATAGGGATGATGCGCTAATGTAATAAACAATTGTAATCGATACATTTACAGACTAGTCGATTTTCTAAAATAAAAAATATACGTTTACAAAATGGCACTGTTATTTTAACATCATGAACTAATGAACAGTAAATGAATATTTGAATATGAACCTAATTGAAGTATGGTTAAATTATCAGTAGCAGCAAGACTAGCATTTGCTAGATTACAGTCGTATTAATTGTATTTTAAACTGTACAATCCTTTTTTTTATGTAGTAGTCGTAGTCAGTGTGTGGATCTGAGTATCTTACTAATGAATGCTTGAAGTTTTTAACACATTTATCCAAACGTTTTTACATTTTTAACTCAGCTAATTCACACGCTATCTACTTTGTAAATTTTCACGACAGATTTAAAATAAACTTGTCATTATAAATATCATAATGTTAATTTGCATGAGCTTTTGTCAATTAGTGAAAATGGGAAGACGATGATTTGTTTCTTTCTCACAGCACTTCATAAACTAGCCGTAAATTCATTTGTACTCTTTTTTTGTAAACTTTAGTTTTTAGAAAAATTTCAGCGGGCATGCCTTTTTTGCTGCCAAACGTGGTCACTGCAACAATGTATTACTGATGCGTTAAATTAAGATGATAATGCGATAAATTATGATAATACGTAGTGGAAATGAATTTATTCCAAAAACTAACTTAACATTGTAATGAAAAAAAAAAAGTTCTCCCACACACCATTATAAGTCATGACCGCGCAAAACAATATTTTGTGTGTGATAAAATTACTACAAATTACAGACTTTTCCTTTACATGTACTATAAGATCATGCTACTTACCAAACATGATTCTAGGTCACAGGAAAACACATGTCCTACACTGTTTCCATTTATGTGCAACTTTAAAAAATAAGTACTTATGCGCATTTTTTATTGCGTTTAGTTTTAAAAGCTAGATGTTTATAAAAGTTCGAAAGAACATTAAACCTATGTATTTGGTATTATTATTTCATCTTGATACCTCTACGATTTCCTAAGAAAAATGATTCCGACAGATAGACAGACGGACAAATAAATGATCCAAAAATTGATAATGATCGGATAATAAATTATTATTTCATTACAAAACGTTTCACGGGCAACCTCAGGCATCAGCTAGTTAAGTTATCAATATACTCACGTTGGCACACATCAGTTTCATTCCAGATCTTTCCATATGGCCTAAAGAAGGTCGGCACGCACTTGTTACAGTTGATGCCCTCAGTGTTGTGCTGGCAGTTCTTGCATACGCCACCACCTTCGTACTTTCCGTAGATGTCAATGGAAAGCCTCTGCCTATCTATTTCAGGGTCGTACTCGCATTCCGTTGAGTGGCTGTGACAATTGCAAGCTGCAATAGGATGAAAAAGGTTAGTTGTACCTATGTGGAACAGTCAATGGACTATGTTTACAGGGTAGCTGCGGCATGGGCGTGCAGACTATACCTACGTATTCATGAATTGAACATATGATTGAGACAAGTACAGTGAGAACAACACACAGACACAAACCGTACCGACCTCGCCGCCGAGGTCCGTCGTCGCGATCCCGACTTAACAGTCCCTCCCGACCCTTGCATGAGCCAGCCCGCGATGCTGAGCCTGTAGCTTTAAATTAGCCCCTAAATAATTTAACCCAGATCCAGCATGTCCCTTGCTACCCTCCCCCAGTGATCTAAGCCGAGGTGCGAAACCCCCTCGGGGTTACCCTTAGGACTTTCGCTTTAGTTTTAATTACTATGGCCCGGCTGGAGGTCTAAAAAGTTTTAACTTTTTAGAAATCGCCGGGCGAAAATCCGTTTAAGTTGTAAGAATCGTATTTCAGATTAACAACGAGATGACCCACAAAAAAAAAAAATGAACATAATATGCTTCTAAAAACCCTAGCCCAGAAATTAATCGTCAGTTTTTTTTTAAATTTAGGAATGCGCTATGTCGTGAAAAATTAAAACCTTAATGAATTACTCAAAAGATTCGACAATAATGTTCCGTGATACATCCAAATGCATTTGGATGACTCCAGCGCGTCTGAAGCTCTTGTTAGATACACACCTACATTAATATTTTCAAATCAACTCACGTTCACAAATAAACCTGTCCCAATGCTGCGAGATTCTCCACTTCTTCTGCTCGTACCCTGGGCAGCATTCCGCACACTGAGGCCCGCATGTGTTGTGTTGGCACACACATTCCAGTATGTTGGTGTTGGTGGCGGGGTCTGCTGGCTCACACGTGTCCGCGTGACCGTTGCACATGCAGCGACCGCCGATACTAATGTCTTTTATACTGTAGAAGTACTGGTGAGAGAAAATTGTGTATTCATTTTAGTATCCTAAAGGATTTATTGAATTTGGGCTATCCCTTTAGGAATATATGCCGTTGCATGGAGAGACACCGCTAAACAGATAGACAGTCAATTGCTCTGTTCTTGCGTTGACGTTTACATAGGTATCTACCTCTTAAGAAAAACCGATTAGAGTCCCACGAAAGAAATCCCGCAGATACGGCGCTACAGGCATGCATCGGAGATGTACTTCTATTTATAATAGTTTATCTCAGCACCATAAACAGGCTCTGGTTGATAAAATGCACTATCTTTTATAGAGTCGTCACTGCCCGTCGAACATGGCGTTCGTACTTAAAATAAGAACCGTTCCCAATGCTTATCACCGTGTCGTTCGTACCAGATATTTCTGATGGTATGCATTTGGGACAATTACACACAAGTACCTATAGGTATAGCACAAACAAAAGTACACCAAAACAGTACAACAAACAAAAGGTTGACATCGACTCTGAAACCTTATAACCCTGAACCAGACGCACGTTTCGTCAGTTAGGGACCTGTTTGTTTTGCTATAAATAACAGGTAGGTTACACGCTTACTGGTTTTTAGCTTGAGCAGTAGAAATACACACAATACCGGCTACCTACATTAATTGGTATTTGCATGTTTCAAATAGCAGGTGATTATCGGCCTTTTCAGAGGGCCCAACCCATAAATATATCATACCCAATTGGATGATGTTTCAGCTTCAGTTATAATTATTTAATTACCTAGTAGGTTCTACGTGCTGATTTAGTCTGTGTTTTACTTGCATAATTTTATTGGATAAGCACATTTACTTATATTCCACCTCTTATATTGTCATTTGTGCCCCATACCATGCACTCATGCAATCGGGGAAGTGGCGAAGTTTTGGGCCAAAACAATTTCATAACTGTCGTGTCAGCGATACGAAAAAGTAGAAGCCTTGAAGAATAACCTTGCTTATCAGAGTCATTGTTTATCCGAGTGTACCTACCTGTATATACGTGATAGAGCCACAGATATTTCATTAAACTTCCACATTCTATCATAAACCTTAATATCGCAGACTTTTGCGGCTCGAAAACGCTTCACAGGGACGTGAACTCCTTGTTATAACTTTTCATACAAAATGCAAGTGGAACTCACACGTCTGGTAACAGTAGGATCCTGCCTGGCCACGGACATGAGATGTCCCAGTAAGTTCTTCGTCCTCAGCAGACGTAGCCGCACGTTAGTAGCCCTGGTCCACTCCTGGAGTACTGAGGAGTTGAAGTACGTGTTTGCAGACGGACGGTAGTTCAGCAGTGATATCGGGATCTGGAAGCAAAGAAAAAGTTATAACCAAAATTACTTGAATAATCTTGATATCATATATCGCGACTTGGATCAACTATCTTATTTAGCGTTTCCTAGTATGACTTATATTGACAGTGTGTTTACAAGATCTTAAAAAAATGGTTGTAATACCATTTGAACTTCGTCTTGGAAATACTTTATCTCATAAGTTTGTGTTCCCAAAAAAAAAGAGCAAAAACTGATCTGAGGTGTAATTGCGGAACTTTTTATCGGTAGGAATTGGTTTAATTTTCATAGTTAAACAACATTCATGCGTTATTTACGTTGCTGAGCCGACAATTTATTCGAACACATGACGCAATGGTTTAGAAATAATCTTCAATCCCATTCAGAGTCTGATAAATTGTGCGTTTCGCAATTAGGGTGCTGGTCAACAACGTAAATAAATAGCGTAATAATATTGTGGATTAGCGTAATTAATGTTGTGGAAATGTCAAAATGAAATCCATTTCCTACTTTTATTGTGTTGCGCAATTACTCCTCAGCCTGTCTATTCTGTAAGAGTCTCTCTAAACTTGGAAGTGAGCAGTAATCCACATTGTCTTCACTTTAATTATGATGGCGAGATTTCGACAGAATGGATCGGCTTCTTACTGAGATGTGGATGGCTATGCATCAAAGCATTTTTACAAGCTTTTGACGACGTCATCGATATCTGTGACATGCTAAATCATTCAATTATACTAACCTCACCACCCTCTAGCGGCACAATCTTGGAGTATTCGGTGCTGCATATGACTGAGTCATCTCTAGTGATGGGCTGCAGACTCTCCTTGCCAAAATAACGCTCGCAATCCCTGTGGAAAGAGTAAGCATTAGAATTCGAACGTTAATTAGGTACAGGACTGGTGGGACCAATTGAAGCCACCTGTTGTGGTGCAACTCAGGTGAGACCTATCGATCCCTACATAGGGATGTATATAATAGGGATTATAGTTGCTTACAGTATTTTACTATCTGAACACAGGGCTTTACTCTGTGATATAGAGTGGTCCGTAATACACCATGGGGCCCATATATTGCACAACATTAAGTGCATACCTGTCTGGGCTTCCACTTTCGACCTAAATCTCGAAGTCGGGGTCTTTACCGAAGAATCAGCACTGTCCGGAAGGTATAATAGTCTAAATTTGGCAGAAGGTAGGTAAATTGCGAAAGGCAGAACCATTAGGTAAGTATTAGATCTTTATATCTGAAAATTCTAAGCAGTGGCGGCGCCAGACCACATATGGACGTCGGCGACATCAAGTTCGCGAGGCCTCTTCGGGTCGGCTACCTAAGCCAGGATGATTGGCGAAATGAAAATGAATAGGTAACTTGTAAAACTTTTTGCGAGTCCCCCACAGGCGCGAGGCCGTCGGCCGTGGCTGACGTCGCCGACGCCTAGCGCCGCCACTGCTTAGAAGCATAGGGTTCTATGGTTTGTGGCAAAGGTTCGTCACCTATTGTCAAATAGGCTCTTATAGTAACTTAGGGTGGAAGCGTCAGAGTAGCAAATGCAAATTGTCGTACGTATTTGCCAATATTCAGGTCAGATTGAGGATGTATATTGAACAAAATATGATTCGCGACCGCAACATGTTAGTATGTATTTATAGAATTACAATTAGGTATTCAAATCCGTGTAGTGTCGGACGTAAAGGTATATACCATCATATTTTTTCCCGTGCATGTCGTAAAAAGCGACTAAGGGACTTTCTAAATACTGGTCACCAGCGTTCTCTATACATATAGCCACTATACTGCCATCGCCAACCTGCCTGCCAACCGGGCAATTATGGCAAACCCCCCTCCATTTTAGGGGAGGCCTATGTCCAGCAGTAGACGTTCTTCGGCTGAAATTATGGCGGTGATGATAACGAATTATTAAAGTTAACGGAACCCTTTAAGTTCATTTAATGCCATTGAATGTTTTATTATCTTGAAATAATTATTCAATAGGATTACTGAATGTAGAGGGTTCTATTCTGATATTGACCTGCCAATTGTAAAACAATGGAAGAAAATCTGAGCTTCGCGGGCTACTTTAGTGCATTCACCTTCAGTCATTAGTAGTATAACTGAACAGTTGTACTGTGCCCTCCACCATCCCTTCGGGAAATGTGGGCTTTATGAAGGAATGTAACGAAGTTTTGGACACATCCTTGATAAAATTGCCTGAGTCTCTGTGATGCCTTATGACAAAGCGTAGATAGATGAAGCGCAGATTTTGTTGTTGGGAAATCATCAAATGACGTCTTGGGCATGTCAGACTTTTACTACCGACATAAACTCACCCGTGTTTCTTCAGTTGCCTATATCAGGGCCACGGTAACTGTTTGGAACAAATCCACAACCCTGGCAGGTAGATAGATGACCTGGATCTTTCCTAAGACTAAATACTCCAAATATCAAACCACTCTAAATCCATTAAGTACTCACTGAGGGGAATCGGAGAAGTACTGCCAAGGCTTGAAGGTCTTCCCGTAATCTGTAGACTTCTCCAGCATCCAGAGACCAGGCCTGGGCGAGTTACCCATCTTCACGAACACATACGCCACGTGGAATTCCTGGAGCAAACAACATTGGCTATGTAAGTATTTCTCGATAGTTTGAGTTTCTGGGCTAAAAATAACCTACTGGTTTTGATGGCGATGGGAAATATAACGAGGGGATTTCCCGGAACTGATTTAGGTACAGTTTATGTATGTAGCTGTGCTGCACGCGTTGCATGAACACCATAGAAAGAACTTTGTCTATTCTTGGTAGAATAGAGATAGAATTGTCATGCTACGCCAGCATAAAACGGTACAAATCTTTCTACAATCTTTAACCTGTCTTTAATCTTTCTACATCTGTAATTTTGTCTATTCTTCCGTCGATAAAACCCATTTCTACGGTGGTCATGCTACGCATGCTGATACAGATATAACTTATCTCATCATTCATCATCATTTCAGCCGTAAGACGTCCACTGCTGGACTTAGGCTTCCCCCAATTTGGGGGGCTTTGCCATAATCGCCACGCTTGGTAGGCCGGTTGACGATCGCAGTATGGTGGTAAAATGCATAGAGAACGCTGCTGCCCATTCTCTAGTAAGTCCCTTAGTCGCCTTTTACGACACCCACGGGAAGAAATGGGGTGGTGTTATTCTTTACGTCCGGCACCACACGGTAACTTATCTATACTAATATTATAGAGAGGTAAGTTTGCATGTAGGGGGTCATCATCATCATAATCAGCAGTGGACGTCTTTAAGCTGAAATGATGATGATGATGATGTAGGGGGTAATCTCTAGAAGTACTGGTCGGATTTGCAAAATTCTTTGATTGGCAAGTTCTTGAGGAAGCTTAAAGGCTTATTATTTAACATCACGTTACGACCCTAAAGGCTCGTACAAACAGGCGCGACTTGTCGCGCGACGTGACGTTGAGGCGATTCTGCGATTTATGGCGACGCAACACCTTTCATTCTGACGCGACCACGGCCGACGAATCGCGCGCAATGAGGTGCGCGACAGCTTGTGGTACATTTTGTATGGCGTCGCAGCGAAATCGCGGACGCGACGCTACAGCCGCGGCGCTACGAGGTTGTCGCGGCTGCGAACCGACGCGCGACGCCACACAAAATGTACCTTATGTTGTCGCGCTGCTCGACGCGGAGCGACCGTGTTGCGGCGCGACCGGATCGCCCCTGTTTGAAGTGTCGCGCGCGTTTTCATAGAAATTGTACTACGGATATAAATCGCCGAATCGCGCGCGACCGTCGCGTCTCGCTAGTCTGCACGAGCCTTAAGTAGCCTAATAAAAGAAAACAAGTCAGAAACAACGCTAAAAGAAAACGAAGTAGGTAATATGCTACGCTTTAGGATATATTTTATGTAAAAACAAGAAATTTCCCGCGAACAAAGGCGCGGGCAGTAATGATGAATGATTTTATTTCTGTAACTAGGTTTGTACAAACTTTTACAGCAAGTTAATAGATTATTTGGAAACTGTAATTTCAGTAACTGTTCTGAAATTAGCAATATACCTGTACACGGCCTAACAGCACGCTTCTATTCCCGGAGGATAAGCAGAGATTTACTTACTATAGTACCTATGTTTTGGTACATGTTTTATTTTTGTTTCCTAGGTTCTCTGTGTAATGAGCATTCAAGGGTTCGTGGCTAAATAATAACAGCCGCACGGACCCTCGAAGGTTCAGCACGTGCCACGATTGGTTCCTGGATGAGTAACCATTCAGTCATCGTTCAGTTAACATAATCTACTCCGTATCTCAAAAAACACGTTAAGGTGTCGGTCCCGGCTGTTATTTGGACATCTTTGACAGTTGTTATGGGTTGTAAGAAGCCCGAAAGTCCGGCAACCAGTCATTCTAAGGGTGTAGTACCCAGTAACTGGGTTATGGAGGTGAGATAGGCTTTTGCTCCATATGAAATACTGGTATTTACCTGAATCCAGTTAGACTGGGTGCCGACCTCAACATAGTTGGATAAAGGATAGACAGAGAGATTTAACTCTAGATTACTAAACTATCGTAAAATTTACGACGGCAAAAACATGATTCCTGGAAAAAACAAAGTTCGCGTTGTTCCCGCGCCCCGTTAAAACTGTGTAGAGCAAAAAAAAAAAAAATTAAACTATTTTCGTTATTATGTGATGAATAAGAAATTGTAATTTCTAAAATAATTAAAATTTATAATTCGTAGATTTATTGTTTTATTTTCCTGTCGTATTTTTTACGAATGTTTAGTAACAACGTCACTTGTAGGATAGTTTAGTAATCTAGGGTTAAGGATCTATGTTACTACGACGTTTTCCTTCACCGTTATGAGAGCAGTGGTAATGATTTTATTAACACAAAGCAAAACGCCTGCCTGGGGTTTCGAACCGACGACCTACAACTCGTAATTTTTAATCATATATGCACATCTGTAAGTACTTGAATGTTAACTAACATGCTAACAATTCCAATACCCTTGACAACAGCACATTTTCAACGCTCGTCACGTGTGCGTAACAAACTATATTATAGTTTATCATAAAAAATGATCATGTATCTATAAAATTTTACGAGTTGCCTGATCTATTTGTGACATACACATATAATCGTGTTATGAACTAATAACCTCGCCCTTTAGGCACAAAGTTTTTTTTTATCTCGCTACTATCGTTAGCAACGCAGACACACATCCTCTTTGGTCACGCGGACACCGAGTGATATGCTCCCAATATCTATAACACGACCATGGGCGTACCCAGGTTCTGGGCCAGGGGGGGGCAAATCAGATTTTTTATAAGCAAATAAATAAACATAAATTAAAAGAGGTTTTATTAAAATCTTTTTTTAAATTTGTTTTTTTTTTCAATATACAATAGTCATTTTAAAAGTAACTTTCGAGGGTCTTCAGTAAAACGGCTTATAACGTCTTTCGTGAAAGAATAGCCCATAGTGTTAACAAATATTCTATGTATACTGAGCATACAAAGCCCATTTAATGTACTTCGGTCATGGACAATCTTAGCTACATTTGTACGCGTCTGAGTGTGCTGAATGACCGTTCAATTGTAGTGGTTGAATGAGGCATTGGTGCCGATTCTGTTGTACAAAATTCTCTAAACTAAACTAGAAATCACTAAAATTTGATTTATTCGTGTCAAACGACGATTTCCTATTCTGAAATAGACTAAAGTGACACAACTTAACTATATTTTAGTTTGACAGCACTAAGATTGCACTGAGTTATAAGTTTAGTGAAAATGACAATTTTGCTATTCTGAGTTTGCCGGTTTTCACCAAAAATTTTGACTATAATAATTTATTTTGACTAAACCTGACTATTTTTAATCGCGATTAAAAGGGTGTGGAATAAAACTAGTGGTCATGAACAAAAAATCACATCAACGCCTCGCCTTCACGTGCAAAAACAGTGCTGTATTTTGTATTTTTTCTTTTGCTTATATCTCGAAAATGGCGTGTCCTACTTATCGCAAAAATAATGAAATTTTCGACCCCCTTTACAAAATCCCGGAACATTTAAATCTCAACACGTGGGTAATATTTTATTTTATTTTTCAAACAAAAAGTGAAAAATTCCATATAAAACACGTCCAGGCTGCCCCCTTGCGCACGCCTTCGTCTCTAAAAAATTAATTGCGTAGCGCATACAAGTACCACGTTACGAAACCAAAAGAAAAAAAAACCACGTTGATTGTCAAATTCGTTTTTAGGCGTGTCAAAATAATTTTTAAATTTAGAGATTTTTTCTTGCAGAATAGCGTTAAAATTCTCATACCCAAAAGTAAGGAATTTTAGAGATAGTTTAGTTAGTTTAGTTCGGTGTACAACAGAATCGGCACCATTGCCAGTAAAATTTCTAGGGCTGTCTTCACCTTCTGGTAAAAAGATTCTGCTACTCCGTTATTAACTCTGTTATTCCAATATTTTCAAAGTCCTGCTCCTACTTCATCCAAAAAGTTCGGCTTCAGATGATCTAATTCATAATAAAATGTAGAAACTTCCTCCATAATGTTTTGTAATTTTGGAACTGTAATTTCAATTATCTGAGCAGGGTGCAACAATGAAAGAGTAAACGCTGATGAATGGTCTTTGCTGAATCGCGCCTCTAATGAAGAAAGTAACGATTCCAAATAGGGCATGCAAAACGAGCGACGAAAATAATCGCTAAGGGGCTGGCCACAGTAGGCAGCTGGTTGATTTGCCTTGTGATGTTGGCGGCTTGCTGTCTTAGGTAAACGCAGCTCAAGGTTCAAAGCCACAGCAATTTTTTCAGCAGATTTGATTAAATCTTCACTCCTTTCTTCCGCGGAATGCCTTTTTTTGTGGGTGGAATATCATCAAATGACGTGTGGAGGGCGTATCACACTTTTACTGACTAAATCCCACTCGTGTTCCTTCAGTTGCCTATATGACAGGGTCACGATAACTCTTTCGAACAAATCTCGCAACTCTGGAGGCATCGCTTCTAGCCGACCCCTTCAGTTATGCTGACATCTCTTTGAGGTGCGCGTGGAACACAACGCGCCGTCGACACGGGCTTGGGCGTTCGGGGTACAGAACATATATACTCTAGGGAGGTCCGGAGCGTCCCCTCCTGCAGCACCAAGGGGCGAGAGGGTGCAGAGACTGGCTCTCCCTCACGCGCTACGCCTCCTCCGTGAGCATTACTGCTTCGCATAAGGAGGTGACGGCTTCTCATGCCAGAGGGCATCTCCGTACCATGGCTTGTACCAGGGCCGCCACCGATCGCCTCCACGAGGTCACGGTGGTGCTCAGCTCCGGCAGGGCACTCCACCGTATGCTCCACCGTGTCCTCCAAACAATTCACGCAATGGAAACACCCGGGCGTTTCCTCCCGCCTTATCCGTATTGGTTATCCGACCGACCGACGAACCGAATTGTATTTGTTAACCGACTTCAAAAGAGGAGATGGTTCTATGTTCCACTGTATTTTTTTTTTCAAAACAATTTCTCCGTCGATTATGACCCATTTCTATAAAAATCTTTTTTTAACACGCTTGTATTAGCTTCAAACATATGTATGTGTCTGTGTAACGGAAAATTAGAACATGATTTTGACCCCCTTCAAAACGTGGAATAAACTCGAAATTTGGCGTACTTATCAAAGACCGATGACAACACAATAATTTTATAAATTTGTGCTATTATCCTTACCAGGATAGCAAAAAAACTGTCTTCGAAAACTACGCTGACATACGTCACAAAATTCGAAACACAAAAATTAAAAAACAAATAATAGTTTAAAAAATGTCTCAAACTATTATTTTTATTGGATAGGTTATGCTTCAGGGGACCACCACATAATTTTTATTGACTTAGATTTCGTATTTAATTCACTTTGTTCAGCGTGATGATATTCTAATACTTCCTGTCACTGCTATTGACTAGGCCAGTAATGGTATACGAATTAGTGCAGGGTAGATAAAAAACTTATGCAAAAAATAAACAACGGACTTCCAAAAAAACACTACAAAGTGAAAAATAAGTTTAATTTCGGTAGTCAGTGGCAAAAAACTAAAATAAAGATCCAAAGACACCGACTACCGAAATTAAAGTTATTTTTGTATGCAGCGCTGCTTGCGAGTAGGTAGAACGGGCGCGTCGCATGATTTTTAAAAGTTGTAAATTGTATTACAAATAGAAAAATGTTATTTTTACTAATTTTTATCGACAAATGTAGATAGTTAGTAGGAACATTCACAAACTCCAGGGGGGGGCAGCTGCCCCCCTCTGCCCCCCCCTGGGTACGCCCATGAACACGACATCATCGAAGTAAAGTTTTAAGAGACCTAAGCCTCGCAGTTTTGGTCAGTAGGAGTCGAACATCTTTTTTTGGGTGGAATATCATCAAATAACGTCTCCCGGTCTGGGTGGAGCGGAAAGGCGAGACTTTTACTAACTAAAACCCACCCGTGTTCTTTCAGCTGCCTATGCCAGGGCGGCGGTACCTCTTTCAAAAAAATTCGCGACCCTGGCAGGAGACTCGAAAATCCTGCCTCCTGATTACCGAAATCGCTACTGTTGAGTATGTCCTGGGTTCATTTCCCAGCTCGGGAAAGTTGGAAAGTTGTTTGGGTGTTTCCAACTGGAATTTCTCAGTAGCTGATGGCAATAGTCTCGTCCCCTATTTTGTACATAGAACTTAAACATAACTAGATTCATATTTTATACGCTTACCCTTCGGTGTAATAAGGCGTGATATTATGTGTATGAGACGAACATTACCGACCTTTCCCATCAGACGGAGACCCATATTTTAAGATAGATCAGATACCCTATTGGTGTTTTTACTGAAAAAACCGGCCAAGTGCGAGTCGGACTCGCGCACCGAGGGTTCCGTATAAACCTGTAGGTATATAAGTAAAAGTTCACCCATCACGACAATCGAGTCGTAGTTCTGTTCTGTTTCTTGGCTTGGTTTTATTTCTGTCTGTGTTTTGTTCTGTTTATTATATGATGTAACTAAAAATTTACGGTTTTCGCAATTAATCCTTTATCTGTGCTATAAGACGTTGCTTCGTACCAAATTTCAATTTTCTAGATCGACTGGAAGTACCCTTTAGGTTTTGATTCCCTTGCGAGTTTCGAAAATTTGCGGAAATTTGTGGCATAAATGGCTATATCTTTTGATCACGTTAGCTTAGAAGTATGATTTTTTCACAGCTTCAAGGGACAGTAGATTTGAGTATTCAATATAAATTTTATGATTGATATCTCCACGCGTTCCTGAGAAAAAGGGTCTTGACAGACGGACGGACGGACGGACAACAAAGTGATCCTATAAGGGATCCGCTTTTTCCTTTTGAGGTGCGGAACCCTAAAAATGGGCAATGCATCATCACTACATGTCGCGTCACGGATGTCTATCCGTCTGTCTGAATACGATAAATTCAAAAACTGCCAAACGAAGGTTTCAATATATAAGTGTATAATTTATAAAGGTTTTGTGTTTGCTGAGATTATTCAAGAAGCCGTAAAAATAAAACCTCGAACACACAGCTACAGGTCAATCTATGCATTTCCAGTTTAAGCTGACCTCGCATTGTATAGGCTTTTCGTACAATGACATGTCAGCTTATACTGGAAAAATATAGCATGATGTGTGGCCACGCGTACGCGGTTTACTAGAGTTACATAGCATGTGCCGCGTAAACCAATTGAGTTATTATGAAAACAATGAAGCTATCGACAACCACGCGGGCAAGCCCCGGTCAAAAGCTATTTTATTTATTTTATTTTATAAAATCAGCGTAGCATTTCATCGAAAGTAGGATTAAGTGTCGCTTGATTCGGTAAACTGACGTTAATGCCAATAGTGCAATGGGAATGTAGACTGGGTGGATGGGTCATAAGAGTCTGGAATCAACCGTGACACCCACTCCATAAAAAGATAGATCAAAATAAATAAAGTTTGTAATAGAAAAGATCTGACGCAAGCAAGCCACAAAAGGCATTTTTTTTTGTAAAACGATTAAGAGAGTATACTGTAATAGATTTTCCCCTGAACAATGTCTGGAAAAACAGGGTAGGTAACAATTAATTGCTTTACTTTACGCTAGCTTCGCCCCGCAGTTTTAGCCTAAGTATCGACTTCAGGGGGATATCTTGATAAATAGTATTACATATCCTAATCCAGGTGATGGTCTACCCATAAACCGTTTCACCGTGAAAGCGTTACAAAGAAAACATAATTTATTTTGTCTTAAATAAAATTAGTTTAGGTACACAGAGATCGGGGATCGCACGGTATCGTTTTATTAGCACTCAGCAGCGGGGTAATTGCATAATACACTAAGAGTAGCAATGGCTTTGCTTTAGACAATTCAACAATATTCATTGTGTTACTTACGTTATAGAGTAGACAAATTGTTCGAACATATAAAGCAATGGATTAGCAACATAGCAGTAATATCAAATTGATTCCAATTTTAGTGGTAGTCGCCATCAGCCTAACATTTTTTCCAACCATATTGGAGTCGGTTTACAGTCTAACCGAATGCAGCTAAGTATTGATTACGCAATGAAAAATTGATGATTATACATATTATATTTTGTCTCTATTTAACTGATTAACAAGTTAGTGGGCAGATAGACTAGCTATACTCGGTACCCGAGATTTTTTTGGCACTGCCTTAGTTTTGTTCAGTTTGTGGATCTTCACTTCACATTTTCACCCTCTCTGCGAATGAGCAGAATTTTGATTGCGTTTATTAATCCTTTCGAAGCAGTTCTTGACTGATGACAGACCCAATGATAACGCAAAACCGAATTAAATGTAGAAAGGAATATCTACATGGAAGGCATGATTCTTAGAGGATTAAGGTAGAGGATTGAGGGTCCCAGTAAAGTTTACCGCAACTCTCTTATCCCGGGTAAGTGAATAAGTTAGGACTTAGCGAATACGTATTCGTGGGCAATAGTATAAAGAATCAAAATCGAAAGATACAGGTACAAAGTTATTTATATCATAATGTTACAGTATCTAAAAAACTTACTCAATACTTTATTGCATCCACAATATATATACTTAGGTAATAAACATTGGATTTAGACACAATCGTGGACCCTGTGGGGCACAGCAAAGGAAATGAAATACAGTAGGCAGAGATGACGACTTATCGTTTACTTGTGGTGAAGATGAACCTCTCAACAAAACCGAATTATCATTCGAGCAAATGACCCACCACCACGTTTCCATAAAAAATAACCCCATTGATAGAAACTCGCATTGCATACCTCCTCAAATTACAAAATTTGCTATCAGACACTTCAATGCACTACTGTTATAGGGCATTGGCTGTAGCTCCAATGATAATATTCGCTTGGCAATAAGTAAGAGCGTCGCATCGCAGCATAGTCAAATTTCGCAGTGTCATTTCATTATTCGCGGAGTGCATTGCATGCAAAAACAAACATTATGACAGACTATGCATAAAATAGGCGCCTTAGTAATAATAAACATGTATATATAACTACTTGAACGATGAAGCTTACATGGATATGATATCAAGCAGAATTGTCGGTGGCTCTACCATTAATATATAAATATACTCACCTATTATTTCCTAGTTGAAACCTTATGCTTGTTATTATGTGGATTTTTATTGTATAAGTCCTACATTTGTGTATTTCGTAAAGACAAATTGTTTTTAAAAAAATGTAACCTGTCCTGAATTAATGTAAATTTTTCATTTCAAGTCGGCACTAAACAATTATTTGATTGATGTGCGTTGATTGTTTGTGTGGCGCCGACCTCAAATAAGTAATTTAGGTACATTAATTAAGGAGCTTAGTTACACAAAAAGCAATATTTTTTGGAAGGTTTTTTTTTTGTAATATTTTATCACCGTGTGGTGCCGGACGTAAAGAATAACACCACCCCATTTCTTTCCGTGGGTGTCGTAAAAGGCGACTAAGGGACTTACTAGAGAATGGGCAGCAGCGTTCTCTATGCATTTTACCACCATACTGCGATCGCCAACCCGCCTGCCAAGCGTGGCGATTACGGCAAAACCCCCAAATTGGGGGAGGCCTAAGTCCAGCAGTGGACGTCTTATGGCTGAAATGATGAATATTTTATCAGTACTTTCCGCCTCTGTCTGTGTGGTCACAAATCTAAACCACGCGATGGATTCTGATGCTTTTTTCACCAAGATTTGGAGTGTTTATGTGTACAATCCTAACTACATTTTTTTGATGAGGGCATCGAGCATATATTCTTAGTTCCAAGTATACACACTATACACAGTGATGCGGAAGGAAAGCCAACACCAAATAAAACCTAGTCTACTCGAAATTCAAAGGGATTCGTTCCAGCGAAAACATTCGGCTAGGCTCGTAAATGTGTTCTATAATTATTTTATGTCCCACCATCGCATGAAACCGGGGTCGATGCCC
This sequence comes from Aporophyla nigra, assembly GCA_947507805.1. Taxonomy (NCBI): domain Eukaryota; kingdom Metazoa; phylum Arthropoda; class Insecta; order Lepidoptera; family Noctuidae; genus Aporophyla; species Aporophyla nigra. Next base: position 29,626,075 of record OX382291.1, on the reverse strand, counting down.
TCACAAACGTTACGTTATTCCTGGAGTGTCCTGAATAGTCCCCATCGGACATATGGCGCGAAAGATTCTACGGAATTAGAAACAAAACGAGAAATACTAATATTGGAAATGCTTAAAGGTTTCGTTATATGCAGTAACAAAACATGAGAATTTTTGTTGTCAAGTCACAAATAAGTAATTTCTAAGTACTTGCAGGTAGATCAAGTAAGCTATGGAATGTTGCTTAAGTTTAGACGATCTCATAATGCTTAACATTGCCGTATCATAATCAGCATCTCATCATAATTATCTTCGAATTTTTGGTTCTAGGATATACCGGTTTCCTTACGATATTTTCTTTCACCGTTTCGAGAGCAGTGGTGACGAAATGATGTACACCTGTCTGAGTTCGAACCTACGACCCACAACTCGTCGACTGCCAACATAACTTAACTTGTTCAGTACTAATAAAAAAATTGGTGTAATATCAGAACGTCCTATCGTGAATTCAATTTTATTCGCCCTATTCGTTGAAGACATAAAACTACCTAATTACTTATACAGGAAGAACAGCATATTCTAAATCAATATAACCTAGCCTTTTTCAAACTAAAATTGGGATCAGGTACCAGTCTAACAGGATACAACTGAATAAATTAATTTAATCTTGTTAAGTTAGTAAGTAGTTAAGTTTGAATTAGTATGTAATTTCCTTTGCGCTAATGTTGCCTAATTAGAACCCAACTGTGAATCGCTACGTGCACTTATATGTGTCATCAACCACGAGGATACTAGATCCCACGACACAGGGTATCCTAGTGTGGGGTCTAGGGTTACTCCATTGCACACAAATTACTCTCACGATCCAATCTTTGTGCTTTAATTATATTTTGTGCTTATCGTGTCTGTTAACTTGTTCTTAATAATTTTTGTTTTTTGTTGTCTGGCCTGTTAGTCTAGTGGTTAGTGATCCTGACTGCTAAGACTGAGCTCGTCGGTTCGATTCCCACCCACGACAAATGTTTGTGTGATGAGCACAATCATTTGTTCTGTGTCTGGGTGTAATTTATCTATAATATGTATGTATTTAGAAATATATAAGTATATTTATCAGTTGTCTGGTTACCATAGTACAGGCTCCGCCTAGTTTGGGATCAGATAAGATATTATTGTATTTTATTCTTTATTCTTATTTAAAAGTATTTCCAAGGAGCCACTGCCCATCTGATCTCCACGGCCGTAATATCATACGATACCCTTTGGTAAGACTCTGGAGAGGCTTGTGGCCAACAATAGCAGCCGCTCGGACCGATCCATCAGATTAAGCTGTGCTTTCCGCGGTCGGTTCGGTGATGGGTGACCATCTTTACATACGAAGACCCCTCCGTGCCTCGAAAATCAGGTTAAGCCGTTGCTCCGGTTATCATTTGTGGATCTTAGACAGTCGTTACGGGTCGTCAGAAGCCCGAAAGTCTGACAACCAGTCTTACCAAGTGGTATCGTATTACCCAGTAACTGGGTTGTGGAGGTCAGATAGGCAGTTGCTCCATGTAAAATACTGGTATTCAGCTACATCCGGTTAGACTGGAAGCCAACCCAAACGTGTTGAGAAAAGGCTAGGCAGATGATGATGACCGTATTTCCTAACGTATTTCCTAGGCATAGAGCGGTTTCGGTATGTAAAGATGGTCACCCGTCCATAGACCAATTGCGGCAAGCGTAGCATGACCTGTACCCTAATTGCGAAACGCACTATTTATCGGAATCTTAATGGGATTGAAGATTATTTCTAAACCATTGCGTCATTTGTTCGAATAAATTGTCGGCTCAGCTACGTAAATAACGCAATGAATGTTGTTTAACTATCAATATGAAACCAATTCCTACCGATAAAAAGTTACGCAATTACCCCTCTGATTGATCGACCCGTGTAATAGGAGTATTACTTAACCACTTAACAACAAAGTAATGGACTGTTAATGTTGATAAAAGTTTAGATTATACGCCTTACAGATGATGGTTATCCGTCAGCAAATCCTTCAGAATGCCTAGTACAGAGCATAACCAAAGGTGCAAGTTGATTGAAACGAATATATGATTGATGACTGCTGGTAAGTTTATACAAACAATCACTAAACACGTAAATAATATTTTAACAACTAGATGAGGTCGGTATTTCCTGTAGAACCCTGTAGATTAGTGTCTGAAATGGTCTTTTGACGAAAGAACCCCACAGATTTCAGAGGACCTGGGGACTTACTCTTCAACTTAATTTTAATTCCAATCTAAAGCCAATACGATACCATTGTTAATTTTGCATACACGTGACGCCCTAGGAGGTTATACAGTATTGTAGTGATGTGCTTCACAAAGGTCAGGTGCGTAATACTCGCAACCTGCGTGCGTGTACGACCAGAAACGAGGCGAACAGAGTTTGTAAGGATCGTTGCAAGTGACGTTCTGTTACTTCTGCCTAACCCCATGGGGAAGAAGACGTGAGATATACAAGATGCAGTTTTGAACCTGTAAAACATTTCAGGAGGTTGTTATAAGACTCGTAAATAATCATATAACAATACGATACCAAGTCAATAATCAATCATACTTTTTATTTTAGATTTTTCAATTTTATTGTTTTTCAGAATAACTCTGGATGGGGAGCGCGGCTTTAGATCTATAAAAGAAATGTCGGTTGCGTTTGTTTGTGTGTGTGAAAGCGCAGTTGAAAGACACATACAGACTGGCCGCGTTTTAAAAAAGGGAGTTCACACTTACCGATTTCCAAAAATAAGAATAAAATAAAAAAATAAAAATACCTGCCCTTTTTATTGTTGATTCAGGTCGAGAATCACTAACATAATTACCTCCTGAAATGTTTTGCAGATCCAAAACTGCACCTTGTATGTAAAAATTAAGCCAATTTGAATGATAAGTGTGTGACATATTACTTTATGATATCTAAGTGGATTTGTGCCCGGTTGATGGCAATACGCTCGCCTCTTATTACATGGAACTTTCAGAACAAATTTCGAAATTAGGGTGTAATATATACGAGTATGTAGGTACGAATATCTCTGGCTACACCATACGGGGAATGCAAGCTTAACGTTACGTTATTTAATACAATTCCGAGGAATAACTCAATGGTTGCTCATATACTAAGATAACGAACATGAACAGTGACACAAGGACTGGATGATATCATCTGACTAGTCTGGAATATATTTATGGGAACAAACATTGCAGATTCTGGTCCGTATGTTGTTTTAATGATGAATAAAACGGTAACACATGTTTAATAGTTCTATGGCAATTTGGGAATGACGTGATCGAGTCAGAAAAGGTGACGATATAGTTAGATAATTAAAAAAATGCTTTTATAGATTTCGTACATTAATTGTTCTTTCTAGCTCTTACCCAGTGGCGGACTAAGCCCGTCAGTGGCCCGGGGCGGCAAAGCAGAATGAGGCCCCCCAGCTTTAAAAAAAAGCTTTTTATTCAGTCCACATCTGTATGTATAAATAAGTATTTATGTTTATTTCGTTAAAATCTGGGAAGTGAAATTTAAATTCGAATTAAATTATTTAAGCTAAACAAACATACATACCTACAATATGGAATGGATATGGGTGAGGAAAATAAAAAACTTTTTAACAAAAAATTAAACCGCCGAAAAAACTGAAAAGCAAAAAATAATAAACCTTAAAATTATGAGTCGGCGCTTTAAGTGATCTTTGTTCATTGATTTTTCAGCGCCGACTCAAAATTTTAAGGTTTATTATTTTTTGCTTTTCAGTTTTTTCGGCGGTTTAATTTTTTGTTAAAAAGTTTTTATTTTACGATTTTTTGTAGCTTTTATGTACTAATAATACTTGGCAAAGTATACCCTATCCAATGAAAAAAGAATGATCAAAATCGGACTACTCTGTATAAAGTTATGCGTGGTTATACATTACAATCAGTGAGTGAACAATCAATCATCCCCTGTTTTCCGACCCTTAGGGTTCGATTTTGTTTTTCAAATTTATATGGAACCACTCTCGGAGTATACCCTTTCCAATAAAAAAATAATTATCACAATCGGACTACTATGTAAAAAGTTATGCGTGGTCATACATAAAAAAAAACAAAAAAAAAAAAATATACGCGTCGAATTGATAACCTCCTCCGTTTTTTTTCGTCGGTTAAAAAATACGAATCGATCGACAAAAAAAAAAAAAATTGGTAAAATAAATCAGTTTTTTTTTTTTTTTTTTGTAGCGTGTTATATGTGTTTTCGTGCCTTCAATTTACTGAACTCCTCAATAACTTCTGTGAAATCGATTTTTATAGATTTTTTTCTTTCTATTGAAAGCACGTCTAGATTAATCAGTCACTCATGACCTATTGTATATCGAAGATAATTTGCCTGTTCCAGTATCGTCTCTTGCCTACAATTACTCCCATACGCTCACAAACCAAAGTACAAGGTATTTAGTGTTTATTGCCTACGATCTTGACGAAAAGCAAAATTGCTTCATTTGATGGAGTTTGGCCAAAGATTTACGGTATTTTCCTGAGGGAGAGAGAGGAGTAAGTTTGCTCATGATAGATGGCGTAAATAGAATCTAGTGAATGTAAATGTACGCGTACAAGAGTGAATTATTTGCACTTCATTCAGGGATTCCTGAGTAAGTACCCGCTACAAAGACGGGAATTCCCCCAGCGTATTGGACGCGTTCAGCAAAGTTAAAAGAATATTAGTACCGCGTAAAAAGTCTAGATCGCTGTAGTATTTTGATCTTGACGAAATTATGTAGGTACTAAGTACATTTTTAAAGTCTTGTTTAGGATTTAATCAGGGGAACGCGGAGGCATTTTGGGGCCCCCCAAGACCGGAGGCCCGGGGCGGGCCGCCCCTTCCGCCCCCCTGTTAGTCCGCCACTGCTCTTACCTACTCACATATCTAAATACTTATATTTTGATATATTGCGTAATTAGGTAAAGGGTAAAATAATGAATGATCCAATTTCCTACTATCTTGCTACATATATCGTTCTATGCCACTAATATAATTAATGTCTAATTTTGTGAGGACTGATGGATGGTTGTTTGTTCCTCATTCTAAACGGATTTGGATGAAATTTGGCACACGGATAGTTTGTAACCCGGATTAACAAATAAGATACTTTTAAAGGGTCAGATAGGGTAGTGGATTCTCTGCGGGATACTTTGCGACTTCCATACGAGCTAAGCCGCTGGAAAAAAATAGTTTAATTTAAATATGTTCTATTACCTATTGTTTGTTTGTATACTTTGTATGTTTGTTATTCAATAACGCAAAATCTGCTGAACGGATTCGGATTTGGCTGCTCACATTTACTCATCATCCACATACAATAACACGTCATCTATCAATTGTTTTGTCCATGCAGACGATGTCGCGGGCAAAACCTCATATTAAAATGCGCAATTAACTCTGTCTGTTACATTTTCACGCCTTAACGTCTGAGCGGATTTGGATAAATGATAATTTTTATTTCATTAGTACGTATCCTTGAGAAAATTCCGAGATCCACCCGGTTCAAGCCACGGGTAATAACTAGTTATTGATATAATTATATGTTGATGATGCACCAATAAAAAAGTTACCATACCACAACAGGTAAAAGAATTGAAAATGAAGCATTGACATAAAAATGAAATATATAATGCTCACATATTTACATTGCAAAGGAATTTCCTAACATTTTAACAAGTTATAAGAGTTGAGTTAAATATATCCAAGTAAATTTAAAAAAAAATGGATATATTATGTAAGTTCTACGTCAATGATAGACTGAGTCGTGACTGACGCTGAGAGACAAAATTATAGTTCGACTTAACGCGTTCTATGCAATAGTGTTCATTTTAATTACCATTCATACCAAGAATTTGACTTTCATTTGCTGATTACTAAAGCCACTAATGTCACTCTCTGCGGTAGGTTGAAAATCGAATACATTTACTTTATTTCTGCACTGCATTACGTCTTTGAAAATCGTTGTTCGCAGTGTGTATTATGAGCCTTTAGAACCGACCTCCTAATGTCCTTATCGTAAGCTCATTTAATTTATCTTTGCACTGCATTATTACTGTCTTCTGAAATCGTGCTCCACAGCCTGTATTTGTTTTTCGCGACTTCCCAGGAGCCATACTTATTTCTTTTGACAGTTATGTCTTGGAAAACTATTGTTCGCAATGTGTAAGTGCTCAGGAACAGGAAGATCTTTAGCCTAAGCTCATTTACTTTATCTTTGCATTGTAAAATTACAGTCTTGAAAATGATTTGTCACTATTTTTATTTGCCTTTCATGACCTTCCAAGGTAATTCTAATGTTCTAAGCACATATACTTTACCTTGACTTTGCACTGCAAAACTACTGTCTTTAAAAGTTATTGTTCGCTGTGTGTATGATGAGACTTTCAGAACCTCCCAATATACATTTTCTAAGGTAATTTATTTAATCTTTGCACTGAATTATTACAGTGCTCTGAAATCGTTGTCCACCAATCCTGTATTTGTCCTTCACGGTCTCCTAAGATCTATATCCTAAGCTCATTTACTTCATCTTTACATTGCACTATTACAATCATCGGAAATTGTTGGTCATTGTGTGTATGTGCCTTTAGGGCCTCCCAAGATCTTGAGCCTAAAGTCATTTACTTTATCTCTACTGCAGAATTATAGTCTTCGACAATCGTTGTTCACAGTGTGTATGTGCCTTTGAAGACCCCCCACGTACTTATCCTAAGCTCAATAACAATGCTGCATGCATTTTCTCTCTAATCTATGGAAGCGATGACATTGGAGCCTAGCAACATAACTGTTCCGCTATTGTCTTTGCGTAGTCGTGCACTATGAGTGAGGATCTTGTTCCTGTTTGGAATCTGAACAATTTAACCAGCCGGAATGTCAACTGCCTTGTAAGTTGAGTAATCATTATTGCCGTAGGTAGGGTGATGAGATCCCTTCCTAGAAACCTAATTGCGTAATACGCTATCAATCAGAATGAATTCTTTTTTGCTAGGCCATTGCTTCATTTGTTTGATAAAATCACCTACCCAACAACGTTTATAAAGTAATGAATGTTGTTGATCCGTCAAAATGAAAGCTTCTCTTACTACTATTGTTTACCAAATTACCCCGCTAGTTGGGAAAAGCGTTATTACCTTTAAGCTTCAAGAGTTGCCATTAGCAGCCGGAAGTCAAAGCTTTGTATTACAAGAGGCTTGAACATTTTTTGTAAAATGGAGATAAACCTAGACGTCTATTACCTACCTTTTCTAAGAAAACATGCGTGGTGTTGTTTGTTTTAGCCATGATACACATTTCTTCGTGTCGGCATTAATCGGCTCAGCTGGACGGCAAAACCGAGTATGACGATCTGCACCCTAATTGCGTCATACTATCAACCGTTGCTAATCCGTTTCTGCATATTGTTCCAAAATGTTGTATGCTCAACAACGTATATAACGCAATCAATGTTGTTGAGCTGTCAAAATGAAAGCCTTTATTACTGTTAGTGTTTTACGGAATTACCTCGTTACTCTGTTATACAAGAAATTCTCCCGAATAGAATAAGCTGACCCGAAGCACGCCTTACATATAATTGACAACATCTAGGGTAACACTTGTAGAGTAAAATGAATATACGTATACACGTTTTTATGCAGTTTTGTAGCTATACTGGTAATCATGGTTCTGCTTTAGAATTCACGCACATTAAAAATATATATTACTAGCTCTTCGCCCGCGACTTCGTTCGCGTGACTCACTGGAACTGTGCATTTATTTTTGGGATAAAAAGTAGCCTGTGTTACTCAGCGATAATGCAGCTTTCTATTAGTGAAAGAATTTTTAAAACCAATCCTACAGTTTTTAAGTTTATTCATTAATCATTACTTATAGACTTAGCGCAGGGTTGTTCGCTCACACTGCGGCATTTCCTCAGTTTTACCATTTTTATACTCGTCGTAATTTCTAAAAGGTCTGATTCGAATAATTTAATGAGTAACTGACGTGTTTATAATAAACCTTGATTATGAAACCATTTATTTGGATAAGGATTGATATAATGATACGAATGACATCGTCTTTCCATTCTAATCGTGTTTTGATTGACTCATTTGGTTTATTCATTACAAACATACTTTAAAAAAATCAAATTTTCCTCTTTATAAGATTAGTTTAGATTATAAACTTTTATACAAAAATATGCAGGGTGGTTCGATTTAAAACTCCGGGTACGAGTATTTAAATTCTTTATTTCTTACCTGTCCAAGGTCGATGGTAAGGTTGACCTCATTGTATTTCATCCCTCTGGACAACGGCGGACTCTGCCACCAGGTCTCCGAGCTGTCCACCGCATACTCCGGAGGATGTTTCTTGGCTTCGTTCGTGGCATCGCAGATATCACACACCTGGGAATGACATAGGTACAGCAGATTAATTAACTACTCAAACAAAATGTTGTCATATCCATTCATTCACTGACAGACAATGTTCAGACTTAACCACTTCTAGACCAGAAGCAAGAAATTTTGGCCAAGAAAGGTAAATTATGAAAAAATCATCCCCTAAATTCGTTGAATGGGGCTGAGAGATTGACTAGAAATTAGTTATTTGTGCCGTTGGGAAATCCCATAGGGCGCATGGCTTGGTGAGCAACAAAAAAGAGTTAATCACATATATACATAGGAATGACAGAAAGAAGTATTTTTACAAGAAAGGAGGCATTTTGGAAGATTGCCATCATCTCAAACAATAGATTGAATGAGTACAACGACTGTGTAGACCAGTACAGCCTGACTGCCTGATGTGTGATGGCCGGTAAGTACAGTTGATGTAGATGGTGCTAATTAGAGCTACATTGCAGCGTTCAAATAACGGAATACAAAGACAATGAAGTATAGTTACCAATAGGAACAGTAGCGATCCAATTATAAATTTAAGAGCAGGAATTAGGATTCAATATTCTTTGTGGTATTATGACTATATAAATGAACAACTTTCAGAATACAACATAATGAGATCCTGCCCACTACGGGCAGTCAATATTTTACCCTACATAATACCTTGCAATATGTGTCATCATCACTCTCCTGCCCTTATCCCAATTTATTTTGGGTCGGCGCAATATGTTATTGTCTTTTTCTTCCACACTTCTCTATTAATCGTTACCTCAGTAGTCACCCCCTTTCTACCCATATCATCGTTCACAAAGCCCATCCATAATTTCTTTGGTCTCTCTATACTTTTAAAGAATATCTTACAATAAGTGTACCTAATATTTACACTTCATATTTTAATATAATTCGACAAATAGGTCCCATGGACGTTCGATGAGGCTGGACAATCACCTTGCCGAACTTGAGGTACAGTTAGGTCACATTAACTGGCATGTACTGGGGTTATCGGAAATCCGAAGACAGGGGGAGATACGATAACCTTGGAGTCAGGCCACCTATTCTACTTCCGCGAAGGTGATCAGCTCTCCCAAGGCGGTGTCGGCTTTCTGGTCAACAAGAAACTCACTAGCAGCGTTGTAGAAATCAGTAGTGTCTCGACACGGGTAGCGTACTTTGTACTGAAACTCACTGACATGTACTACCTGAAAGTGGTACAGGTATATGCGCCGACCTCGACATACTCTGGCGAGACAGCCGAGGCCATGTACGAAGATATTGCCAAGGTAATACACAGTACAACAAAGGCCCACTACAACGTTGTTATGGGGGACTTCAATGCTAAGGTGGGAGTACAAGAACGCGGCGAATCGAAAGTCGGACCATTCGGCTTGGGGCGCAGGAATCACAGGGGGCAAATGCTGGTCAACTTCCTAGAGGCGCAGGGGCTTTTCATGATGAACTCGTTCTTTGAAAAGAAACCCCAGAGGAAGTGGACCTGGCAGAGCCCTGATAACGTGACGAGGAACGAGATAGACTTCATGATGACGGATAAAAAGCATATATTTAGAGATGTCTCCGTGATCAGCAGGTTTAATACCGGAAGCGATCGAGACTTGTACGAGGCACTCTAAATATAAATTTTCATGAGAGAGCGCATGATGAGGCCTACCCTCCGACCTACGCAGCTCCAAGCCGCTTTGGAATCCGTAGGTTCCAACTGGAACTTCAAAATCGATTCACTCTGCTGGAAACTACAGGCACTGTCGACGAGAAAGCCTCATCGGTGGTCAAAGCGCTATGCGACGTATTCCGCAAACTTTTCCCGTCGCAGCGAAAAAGTAAGGTGTCGAAACTTTCCTCGGAAACTCTCGGACTTATGAAGGAAAGACGAGAGTTGCCATCCACGCAGCCGTCTCCGTCAGATAAGAGGACCTTAAACCTAAAAATTAGAAAGCTGACACGACGTGACCTTCGGCGCTCCACCACTCATGACATCAAGGTTGCGATTGAGCAGAACCGAGGGTCGAAAGTGTTCGCTCGGCAATTAGGGAGGTCTCATCTGACGAAACTAAGAACTGCGGATGGCAGAATCGTGACTTCGAAGTCCGAGATACTCGAAGAAGTTGAGAACTTTTACGGACACCTATACTCAACGCGGACGGTGAATCCAACGGGACATAATGAAGATGACCATCGAGCCAAACTAACGCACCACTACACGGAAGACATCCCGGATGTCGACCAGTGCGAGTTTAGGGTGGCTCTCGAGCAGCTTAAGAACATTAAGGCACCTGGTGATGACGGAATAACGATGCAGCTCCTTAAACCGAGCGGGGCTCCAGTCATAAGAGAGCTCACGAGTCTCTTCACCTCCGTCATCCTACAGGGTACAACACCTGAAGCGTGGAGCAGGGGTGCGGTGGTTCTGTTCTTCAAAAAAGGTGACAAAACCTTGCTGATGAAATATAGACCCATCTTACTCTTGAGCCACGTACACAAGCTGTTTTCGAGGGTCGTCACGAACCGTCTCGCCAGGAGACTTGACGAGTTCCAGCCACCAGAACAAGCCGGTTTTCGAAAAGGCTTCAGCACCGTAGACCACATCCATACTGTTCGGCAAATTGTACAGAAGACCGAAGAGTACAATCAGCCGCTGTGTATGGCATTTGTGTACTACGAGAAAGCCTTCATCCAATTTTTGGGCAGTTCTGGCCTCTTTGCAACGATGACGAATTGATTGGCGATACATCGAGGTGATGAGGTGTTTGTATGACGCTGCAACGATGACTTTTCAGATCCAGGATACGAAAACCAGCCCTATCAAACTGCCCAGAGGGGTGAGACAGGTGGATGTGATATCCCCGAAACTGTTCACCAATGCGCTGGGGGACGTATTAAAGACGCTAGACTGGACTGGACAGGGGATCAACGTAAACGGCGAGTACATCTCACACCTTCGTTTTGCCAACGACATCGTCATAATGGCAGAGACACTGGGACAGTTACACCAGGTGCTGCATAGCCTAAACTGAGCCTCTCGGCGGGTAGGCATCGGCATGAACTTGGACAAGACCAAAGTCATGTACAATGCGCATGTCTTGCCGAGTCCAATCCGCATCGAAGGGTCGCTTCTCGAGGTTGTGAAGGAGTATGTCTACTTAGGGCAAGTCATCCAGCTTGGTAGACACAACTTCGAGAAAGAAGCCGACAGGAGGATCCGCTTGGGTTGGGCAGCGTTCGGTAAACTTCGTCAAGTCTTCTCGTCGCCGATACCGCAATGTTTGAAGACCAATGTTTTCAACTAGTGCGTCCTGCCCGTTATGACATACGGTGCCGAAACGTAGACACTGACAGCTGGGCTAGTCCACAAATTTAAGGTCGCTCAGCGGGCTATGGAGCGGGCTATGCTCGGAGTTTCTTTAAAAGATAAAATCAGGAATGAAGTTATCCGGAAAAGAACTGGAGTGACCGACATAGCTTGCAGAGTAAGCAGGCTCAAGTGGCAGTGGGCTGGCCATGTCTGTCGAAGGACCGATGGCCGATGGAGCAGACGCGTCCTGGAGTGGAGACCGCGTATCGGCAAACATAGTGTGGGTCGCCCCCCAGCTAGATGGACCGACGACCTCAAAAAGGTGGCTGGGACAGACTGGTTGCGGAAGGCGGAGGACAGGATGTTGTGGCGCAGCGCGGGAGAGGCCTATGTCCAGCAGTGGACTGCGATAGGCTGAGTTGATTGATAGGTCCCATGTTAAATACATCTTATGTAACCGTGTGAGGACATAAGTATAAAAACAAATCTATGGAATCGACTCGACACTCCCTCTTGTTTCGTATCTAAGCATTTGTATTCAACACCATTCACAATCTCTCTAATTCCAAAATCTTCCAAAAAAAAAAAAAAAACTCGCTGCGATTGGACCTATTGTGTTTGTAAAAACAAAGGAGCTCAGTTGAATAGGATGCGCGAGAGCATTTGGCCGCCATATGTCCGCAAAAAGGCCACGAGGGTCGCCGATGTTTGGCGAAATTCCCCGAACTCGCTCAGGGCTGGGATCATTGTAAGAAATGATAGCCTATAAATATTGTGTTACAATGCAACCCAGATGTTTATAAAAAGTTAAGATAGTATCAACAAATAGGTGTGCAGTGTACACTGTACAACTATTTGTTAATACACGTAAGTTTAATAATATCACAATTAAACAGCAGGGATATACCTAACATCCGAAAATACTAGATCGTTTTTTCTTACATCATGTCTCTGCTTTTGGCTGAAAAAATTCTGACCTACATTATTGTGCTAGCCATCATATTCCTCCTGCCCAATCATCTGCCTAGCCTTTTCCTAACTATGTTAAGGTCGGTTACGTTACGTCTAATCGTTTTCAACAGATACCAGTACTTTACATAGAGCGGCTGCCTATCTGACTTCCAACCAGTAACTGGGTAATACGATACCCCTTGGTAAGACTAGTTGTCAGACTTTAGGGCTCCTGCGGATCCGTTACAACTATCAACGATCCATGAAGGGCAGTCAGGACCGACGGCTTAACGAGCTTTCCTAGGATGGACAAATCTTTGTATGTAACATGATCACTCATTCATGAATCAACCGCGGTAAGCGATCGACCTATGCGGATGTTACTAAGGAATTTACAATATAGTTTGACAAACAATGACGTGACGTCATGAATTCTATGTATGATTAAAAAAAATATTCTTAATAAACGTTAATAGTTCAAAAGAGTAAATGTAACATCACAATAACCCAGTCAAAAATAAACATTGAACCATTTAAGAGATACACGGTTCAAAGGTTACAGATAAGGTAGATAATTTAACTACTTACAAACGTTATAATTTGTGACAATTTATAAGATGGAAATGAATAAAGAGTATAGAGTTTCCATTCATAAGTACTTAATATTATTTTCTCAAAGCTTAATCTACATTTAATGACGAATTGTGAATCGAAGTGCTTCTTATAATATGTATTACTACCGATAACGACTCGTTGTTTAGCCCACCCTAAAGGCCCTCGAAATGATCAATGGCAATAACCAATATTCACGTGATTGATGCGCCCCAATTGATCGTCTACCCCATGTGGTTGAAGCGATTGGCAATACCTAATAAACTATTATAGCAATTGACTGCAATTGTGAGACCACGCCCATAAGACAACGTGTAAGACATGTTTAGGGAATAGCAAAGCTTTTAAGAATGCTTAACATAACGATATTCAATGCTCGGATCAATACCGAGAGTTGAAAATCGCAACTACGCACAAATTAATGTTTTGACACTAACTACTAAATGCTGGAACAATATCCCTCCTCCCATAAACTTTAGTAAAAGATGCTGGCCCACAAACTCAAATTAAAGGAATTTTTACTAAACCACCAAAAAGATTTTGAAAATGTTCGAGCCGACATACCTATCTGCCATTTAAAATAACTTACAATTTATAAACAATTAATTTTACCAATTTTATCGATTTTATTATTAATCATTATTATAATTAAAAATTAAAACTATTTAAATTTTAAATTTAATTAGCTTTAATTTTTATCCACTGTCTTGACACTAAGTAATTAAAGGGAAAACCGCATGTAATTTCGTTCCCTAGTTAAGAAGAACACCGCAGTCAGTTTTTGGCATATAGCTAGGTACTTTATATTTATATTTTTATTGTAATGTAGGTCATATGCAGATATTAGTATTTTAATGTTCATTTATCTCAAAACATTCACACTCATGTATGCCACAATATTATATATTTTTTTTATTAACTTTATTAATGTATTATTACGGACACATACTTATATGTACTTATTATTCTAGCGTATGGTACTCGTGGGTTGCAGCTGAAAATCAGCGTCAGGTGGCACACCTTGTGTTGTCATCTGACATTATGCTGAGCTGAGGCCCTTTTGGCATTATTATCATTGTTTTTTGCTTATATTTATATATAATATATACTAGCTGACCCGACAGACGTTGTCCTGTAATTTAAAAAAAGTTAACATTGTCCTATATGGTTGTTAAGTATTCTTAAATAAGTTTTCTTAAATTTTTCTAATTTGCGCGCAATTTTTTATTTTTTTTCTTTCATAAGAACCTTCTCCTGACAATTACAAACACAACAAAAAAAAAGTGAAAGTGGTCCAGCCGTTCACGCGTGATGGCGTGACCAAGGGAAATAGGGATTCATTTTTATATTTCTTAAATAAGTTTTCTTAAATTTTTCTAATTTTCCGCGCAATTTTTTAATTTTTTTCTTTGATAAGAACCTTCTCCTAACAATTACAAACAAAACAAAAAAAAAAAAGTGAAATGGTCCAGCCGTTCACGCGTGATGGCGTGACCAAGGGAAATAGGGATTCATTTTTATATATACAGGGTTATTTGTAAAACACCGGCAACCTCTCAGGACTATGTTACTAACATCATAAGCAACAACTTTTGTTCTATGACTTTTAAAAATTCATCATATTTTAGTGCATCAGATTTTCAAACAAAAATAAAAATATTTCAATTGAACGCTCTAAATGTTACGGAGTCTATGCGAAGCAAAAGAAAGCGATAGTATATTAGCAAGGGGAGCGGGGTTAGGGCGGCGGGGGCGCTTGAACTTGACTTATTTACAGGCAGCCGATTTTTGTATGAAAATCTGATGCACTAAAATATGATGAATTTTTAAAAGTCATAGAACAAAAGTTGTTTATTATGATGTTAATAACATAGACCTGAGAGGTTGCCGGTGTTTTACAAATAACCCTGTATAGATATACATATAAAATGATATAATGCCAATAAACGCAATTTTCTATCTTTCTTTCTAAAACTCATCATCATCATCATCATCATTTCAGCCGTAAGACGTCCACTGCTGGACTTAGGCCTCCCCCAATTTGGGGGGCTTTGCCATAATCGCCACGCTTGGCAGGCGGGTTGGCGATCGCAGTATGGTGGTAAAATGCATAGAGAACGCTGCTGCCCATTCTCTAGTAAGTTCCTTAGTCGCCTTTTACGACACCCACAGGAAGAAATGGGGTGGTGTTATTCTTTACGTCCGGCACCACACGGTACCGGCACCACACGGTACAGTCAGTCCTAAAAGTAAGCAAATTTAAAAAATCTCATGTGAGATTATTAGATCGATCCAAATCTCACCTGAGGGGGGGGGGGAGGGGGAACGAAAATCGCCAAAAGTGTCTCTCTGGCTTAATTGACGCCTCCTAACGGCCGCAGCGACGTTCAAACGAGTACCTACCTACCCCGTTCACAACATCGTGAGGATACCATGTGAATTCGAAGACATGTGACATCCACCAACCTGCAATGGGCCCGCGTGGTGGATTATGGCCCACTCCCTATCACGAGATCTTGGTCCAGCAGTGGGAACATTATAGGCTGGGTATGATGACGTCATTGTTGCAGACACTGTGATGATGGCCGTTATATTATGAATATTATGATGGAATCACATTCCTTGGAAACGAAAGCTGCCGATTTCCTTATAGTAATTTTTACCGCCATGATGAGTACTAAACAAGTGAACCATTTCACAACGTCAACCTAAATTACATACGTTTAAGAGCTTTCTGCGCCACCGGAGCATCGAACCCGTTATCAGGCGGACGCTGGGCCAGCGGAACGGAGATAGCTTATCACTCGCTTATCGGCCGGTAGCTGATTGTTCTACACTGTATTCAGTTCATTATAAACTTACTTACTTTACGTTAAAATTAATTGCTTAGCTCACTGGCGATGGCGTCTTGCTTTAAGTCAACATTGAACTTAAAATTACATAACCTTTAGCATTTTTTAGGGTTCCGTTGCCAAATGGCAAAAAACGGAACCCTTATAGATTCGTCATGTCTGTCTGTCCGAGTATGTCACAGCCACTTTTTTCCGAAACTATAAGAGCTATGCTGTTGAAACTTGGTAAATAGATGTATTCTGTGAACCGCATTAAGATTTTCCCACAAAAATAGAGAAAAAACAATAATATTTGGGGTTCCCCATACATAGAACTGAAACTCAAAAATTTTTTTTTCATCAAACCCATACGTGTGGGATATCTATGGATAGGTCTTTAAAAATGATATTGAGGTTTCTAATATCATTTTTTCCAGAGACACTTCCAAAGTGGTAAAATGTGTGTGTGTCCCCCGTAACTTCTAAAATAAGGGAATGATAAAACTAAAAAAAATATATGATGTACATAATCATGTAAACTTCCACCGAAAATTGGTTTGAACGAGATCTAGTAAGTAGTTTTTTTTTTAATACGTCATAAATCGTACACCACAATTTACCTTTCATTCAATCAACACAAATATATATAAAAAAAAAAAAAACAAAAACATTAACCTTATGCATAAACCGTGAATACCTGCAGGTTTGTACGGAACCCTCGCGGCCTCGGTGCGCGAGTCCGACTCGCACTTGGCCGGTTTTTAGGGTTCCGTTGCCAAATGGCAAAAAACGGAACCCTTATAGATTCGCCATGTCTGTCTGTCTGTCTGTCTGTCCGAGTATGTCGCAGCCACTTTTCTCCGAAACTATAAGAACTGTGCTATTGAAACTTGGTAAGTAGATGTATTCAGTGAACCGCATTAAGATTTTCACACAAAAATAGAAAAAAAAACAATAATATTTGGGGTTCCCCATACATAGAACTGAAACTCAAAATTTTTTTTTTCATCAAACCCTTACGTGTGGGGTATCTATGGATAGGTCTTTAAAAATGATATTGAGGTTTCTAATATCATTTTTTTTTTTAAACAATAATATTTGGGGTTTCCCATACATAGAACTGAAACACAAAAAAAAAAATTCATCAAACCCTTACGTGTGGGGTATCTATGGATAGGTCTTCAAAAATGAAATTGAGGTTTCTAAAATCATTTTTTTCTAAACTGAATAGTTTGCGCGAGAGACACTTCCAAAGTGGTAAAATGTGTGTCCCCCCCCCGTAACTTCTAAAATAAGGGAATGATAAAACTAAAAAAAATATATGATGTACATTACCATGAAAACTACCAACGAAAATTGGTTTGAACGAGATCTAGTTAGTAGTTTTTTTTTAATACGTCATAAATCGTAAACCACAATTTACCTTTCATTCAGTCAACACAAATATAAAAATTAAAAAAAAAAACATTTCATTTCATAAACGATGATGACGAATGATGATGATGATGACCTGCAGGTTTGTACGGAACCCTCGGTGCGCGAGTCCGACTCGCACTTGGCCGGTTTTTTATGTTTCGATTCAGAATTTAAGTCACAGTATCTGAGTTGCAATACTATTTAGTTCCTTTATGTACTAATGAGTGTTAAGTAGTAACGAAAAGTAGGTAGTGTAGGTATGGTCCTACGTATACGCACGGCTACAAATCAAGCTATACATTTCCAGTATAAGCAGACTTGTTATCGCACTAAAAATCTGCACAATGCGAGCTCAGCTAAAACTGGTAATGTGTAGTTTGATGTAGCCGTGTGTACTACTATACTCCATTTGTTTAGGTAATTAACTAAAGGTAAACAATCTTGATATGTCTTTTTATATAAAATAAATCGTATAAAAGACCAACAAATATTATTTAAATTAAGTTACTTACCTAACATCGGTTTAAGTAAATACCTAATTGTAAACATTTTTAGATTCAATTTTTAGACAGTTTTTTAGATAAAAGACATGTTAAGATTGTTTACATTTAGTTAACTACCTAAACAAATGGAGTATAGTGCCGAATCTTTTGTTCACCACGTAAACTAAAATAAGAGTACTGCTCTCTTGCTGATAGAACGCGAAAGAAAAAGATAAGTAAGTGACTCTTTAGCACTGTCAAACTAAATTACTTCTGGAATTTGGCGTGATTTAAGCATGATGAATTTAGTTCGTCGTAAAAATCTTAGTTCAACCTAATTTATTTCCGCCCCTTTTGTTTTCATTACAAGAAACAGGATAGAAATTAAGTTTAGTAGCAGAATATAGTCTTGACGACTGTTTCCCGAGTTTTGAGGTATCTAAACTTGTCATGTTTTTATTGAAAACTTTGAACTTACTGTAGCATAATTTTATTTAGACTGGTACTGTGTGGTTTTGAGTGGCCTAGAACGGCCATGGCCCATTACGACTGTTCCGACATTTGATATAATATGTACCTACATGTAAAGCTGACAAAAACGCATTACCTATGTTAAAAAAGAAACAGTGATCAAACAAGAAATAGAAGAAAACGTACCTACGGAAACCGTTATGTATTACCAAACACTGGAATTTTATACATCAAAATATGAAAAAAATTAATCGCTGATCAACTCATGGTCAGTCAGTGAAGAGTCAAACGTGGTATCACCACGCGTGGGCGCCGGAAAGGACGCTAAAGTTATATATTATAACGGTTGTTTTTAAACAAACACATCATCCAATTTATTACTCATCATCACTGAAATGCTATTTCTCTAAAGAAAGTGATCGCCACTATCTACAAGCACACCAATTTTATCATCGCCCCTAACTGATCAAACCACAGAACCGATATCAAAATGTCAAGTTATTAACAAAACTACTTAATACTGTCGGGAACAAGCTCCCACTTCATTTATACTATGAAAGTTTGTACAAAAGACCATGCCGATTGCAGTTAAAAAAAGGAACAAAACAAAACCGCGAAATATAAACACAAATCTTTCTAACCACACAAAATAAGTACCGAAGTACCAAAAAAAACGAAAAGCACACAAAATCCTTTCACACACAAAAATATAAACAATCTCACCTGTCCTTGAATCACATGCTCATCGTGATCTGCGTTTGCGCCGACCAATTTACAGTAGAGCTCCGGCCCTTCGTCGCCGCAGGTAGCCGTCGCCGTAATCTTCTTTTTCGACGCTAAGTTAAAATATCTCGGTGTCAATACTTCTGTGTGAACTAGGACCGTGTATACTAGTATTAGGAACGATATAAATACGCCTGCGCACGCCATGTTGCGCGGACGGCGGCCCGTCGGCGAATGCCGGCTGCGCGCGCAAGGGTAGCGTGTTTTTTTTTTGTGGATCAATTAGCTAGGGATTTGTTTTGTCCATCCGTTTGGTGGCTGGCTGGGATTAGGGACCGTATTCGTTCGGATATGTTCGGCTTTTAGGCCCGTCTGTTCTCTGTCTGACCTTATTATTTGTCTGAACTTTTCGAATTATATGCAGGTTTTTTTTTAACATAAGAAATGAATACTTACTGAAATAAATTTTCATGATTTGGCAAGTCGTTTCGATTTTAGAAATGGTTCTGGGATGGTATTTGGGATTGATTTTTTGATTGACTAAAGACTGTTTACTTCGTCTTCGCGTGTCAATGGCAAAGTTCTTATATCATGCCCAAACAGTTACTATGTAGTGATCTGGAATTACCTTCCAAATCACTACGTAGGAACTGTTTGGACAAAATATAAGAACTTTGCTTTTCTCGCGCAACTCGCATTCCATAGTGTCGCTCGTCGCTCAATCCGCACTTTTCACTCGTAAAAACTATTATCGCCATGTCGATTCGAGCATTTCTCGCAGGAAAGCACGCGACATACCCTAGTTTACATGTGATATGCAAAGAATGGTGGAGACCAGTCGACACGGCTATGATGTCATGTAAATCATGATTGTGTCAGTTGCGAAAGAAAATGATAAATATTTTTAACAAAATGTGTTACCGTACGGGTTCATAAACATCTCAGAAGACGCTGCGATCGCCACGATAAGGACAAACCCAAAACATACCTACGAAGAAAACCTAAGGGCTCGTATAAAGGTTTATCGCGTGGCAATCACTACATGCGCGGTACCACTTCTGCAAGCGAGGATTTTTGAGTTGCATTGCTCACCATCTTTCTGGATATTTCACGATTGGACCCACACATCGAGAGAGGAGCCAAAGCCAAATAAGTACCTATTGAAGGACCTTGCTGAAGCTGTCGTATGTTTTGTTTTTCAATATGAAACTCATAACTAAGAACAATATACCTAACAGTGCATAAACAACACATTATAAGAATCACTAGTTTACATGAAAATTCGCCATCGTGTGTGGTGTGCTGTTCAGTAGCCCTACCACCTATTGCCCAACGTCTACGTAAATTTTGACAGCGCAAACGTCAGCAGTTTTAAATATCCTGGGCCCATATTCACTGATGTCCTACGCGACGATGAGGACATTGACAGGGAGCGTAAGGCGCTGTCGATCAGAACGAACATGATAGCCCAGAGGTTGAAACATTATAACGCTCAATTGAAAATAATACTGTTCAGTGTGCATCGTACATCACTACATTCATGTGGTATGAGGGCTTCTTATACGCAAAGATCATTCAGCGCCTTACGCGTCCAATATAACAATGAGTTCAAGTCGCGCTGGTGCAGTGCGTCGGGCATGTTTGCGGACGCACACGTTGTCGGCTTCCACGCTGTGCTTCAAAAGCGATACGCCCGCCGCGCCGCGCGGCGCTTCGCTGGTTGCGCGCCAGCACCAACAGCATCCTGGCTGTTACTGCGGATAGGCTAGACACGCGTTACGTCCACTACTAGGTTAATACCCACATTAAAAAATGAGTTACTCAATTGTTTATTTTATTTTTTATCTAAGTAATTACGTTTACTAGTTTCATAAGTTTTACTGTACTTACATTCTATGGTTTTAAAGTTTGAATTAAAGAAGTTTTTATTTTTTATTTATTTATTTAAAGTACAATCACAGAATTTACTGCTGGTATCTACTCAGTACACGTTACTATCATTATACATTTGCAAATGTCATCTCTGAGTGCGTCATTAAATACTCCTCTCAAAATCCACTGACCATTAGCACTGGCACTAGTGTGAGTTTTTTTTAATCACTTCGATCTAATGCACCGAGCCCACTTGGCGCTCCGATTGGCCTTGGTTTGGTGAAGGACCGATTGGAGTGCCGAACGCGGTCGATGCGTTAGACCGTGATCCTTAAAAGAAACTCAGATTAGGGCCACTGCCCAGCATCGTATTACGATAACCAATAGGGTTTGCATATAAAACAGGTACATGAAAAAACAATGAACATTATTAAGGATATAGGATTAACACGCAAGTCTTTTCCGTGGTTGCAGTACTGACCGACACATATACAGACGTGGTATCTAGCGTACAAGGAAATAGCTCTACTGAAGGGGGTCAAGGAGGCAAATGGGCTAGATACGCAGCCCTCTGTCAGGCTATGCATGGTTTTTTCGAGCAACATCAGTCTTTTGGACGCAAAACTGTCGCCCTGCATTGGAGGCATTGTGCGGCAACCCCTTTCGTCGTATATCGTGCCAATATCAAGAAACCGTCTGAAGCACCCATCTAGAAAATAACACCGAACACTTCAAACATTGCAAAAAGTACCATGAAAATTCAAGGAGAAATATTAATACATCGGTTAAATGATATCCTCTTTAATTGTAGAAGTATGAGCTGTATTTGAATGCGGTCGCAGCGGAGGTTCACATTGGACAGAGGTTCCATCAACTCAGCCTATCGTCCACTGCTGGACATATGCCTCTCCCATGCTGCGCCACAACATCCTGTTCTCCGCCTTCCGCATCCAGTCCCAGCCACCTTTTTGAGGTCGTCGGTCCATGTAGCTGGGGGGCGCCGTATGTCATAACGGGCAGGACGCACTGGTTGAAAACCTTGGTCTTCAAACATTGCGGTATCGGCGACGAGAAGACTTGACGAAGTTTTACAAACGCTGCCCAACCCGACCGATCCTCCTGTCGGCTTCTTGGACTTAGGTTATAGTTAACTATATAGATGGTTGTAGTAGCAAAAGTTACCTTTGTATAGATCTTCCTCGTCACATGCAACTTTGTGATATTTTCTCAATCGCACATACTTGCGATCATTGCCTGAGAATATTTGGTAACATGTCGGTTCTTCGGGGATCTCTGAAACATTGACCAAGCCACACTGGTAACACTTGGTGGCTTCGAGCTTGAACCTTGTAGTTCTTCGCACCTTTGTTGTCGTTGTTGTAGGCGGTGGTGTTGTAGTTGAGTATTCAGCCCCTTCTATGCCAACCCCATGTTCATCCGTTACATATGTCACCGATGACGTTACAGTCTCCTGTTTTGGGTTTCTAAACTTCTGTATTGGGCTTATAAACTCCTGTGTTGGGCTTGTAAACGCCTGTGTTGGCATTGCAAACTGTGTTGGTATTACAAACTCCTCTTTTGGTTTTGTTATTACTGAACTGAAATCAGGAAAATTGTTGACAGTGTCATCCTTGGATGGAATACCAGTTATACCATAATCTATGGTATTAGAAGTTTCTGGCGCGGTATAATACTCGGACTTCAAAGTAGCCTTTAGATCATTAGAATCTACATTTTCTGTAGACGAGAGTCTAAATTTTAAGTGGGGAAAGTAGCTTGCAAAAGTTTTTTTTATTTTGCTCGGTGTTGTTGTTCTCTCGGTGCTTTCCAAAACTAGAACAACTTTCGGCCAAGCCTCATCGTCATCATCGAAATGATGCCAAAAGGATTTTATCGTTGTACCCACATATTGCTGGCTCTGTGGTCTGTATTGCTGTACAAAAGTTTTGGATCTGGTTTTCAATAGTTTTTCTTGATTTGATAAAGTAGTTTTTGTTTGCGTTGGTTTCCATAATGTTCTGTGTCCTGTAATAATTAACTTTTTCTGCATTTGATCCATTTTTTGAAGAAACTAGCTGACCCAATATACGTGGTCTTGTCTAAATTTCGAAAGTCTCATACCATCCAAATTTCAAACTTTTCAGACCTTCCTTTCCATAAAACCGAAATTAGAATATTACAAACATTATAAATCTTTTAAAATGCCAAATCTGTCCTGGCGTTCTCACGTGAAGCGCTTACCAACGCTTACAAACGTTTTTCAGTTTTATTTATTTGCATTATTATTGCCGTCTCACAACTATAGGGACCTAGATCAGATAGTGATTGATTAATTGAATAAGTACTAATAATTCGTCACATAAATGATGGATACTATGAGGATGCTCAGTTAAATCTCAAGCAAAAGATATTATAAAATCTGTGGTAGATGTTATTCAATAATTTTGAGGTCGCTTAGAATCTGAATCATTTGAAGGTATTGCTAATCCATTGCTGCATAAGTTTGAACAAAAAATCTGATCAACAACGTAAATAACGCAATGAATGGTGTTATTGTGATACACGACTATCCCGCTGTTCCATACAGTATCGTGCGGGAATTTTAAGGAAGATAAAGTATCAGGAGTTACCTCTATACGGTTCATATCTAAAAACATTTTTCGGTAGCCCGTGCGTCACTGCTGTAGTGGAAGACAAAACATGTTCCACTGGGTTTTTGATACGCGACAACATCGAGCAATTAATATATTTAAGTTCAAAAAGTAAATAAAAAAATATAAAATAAATATTATATAAAATATTGGTAAACATTCTAGAAAAGAAATTCTTGTAAATAGCCAATAAAGCTAAAAAACCAAAAAAAGCTATGAGGTTACCATAGCTCACCGATATGACATTAATCACAGATACGGTCAGGTTACAGATCATCATTTAAAATACTTTTAAGGCAAAGGCGATTTCATGCGATTCTAAAATTCCACGTCCATACACAGATTTTGACATCGCTAGGGACAATTTGGTTGTCAAAATCGAATGCGGGCGTGAGATTTTGGGTTCACCTGAAGTCGCCAGCGAGTTTCCGGTGACTCGTTGATAGTTTATCACAACAAGCGTGAACATTGAAGAACTATATTTTTTATTACATGTGTTTTGTACATCAGCAAGTAACTATATACTCCTTATTCGGCACATAGTTTAAATAACAGTACGCAGACAAGAAGAATTAATTAACTCACATGACTGCTTACATAAAACAAAATAATTACCATTTTCTCATCGTCATTTTACATTATAAATATATTTCTTCCATAATGCCGTACTTCTCTCTTGTCTTTTGGCCCTCTAGAGCAGCCTTTCCCAAAGTGGGAAGTAGTCTACACAACGCCCCCATTTTTTTTCTGGGTCTCTTACCACCCACAAGGGGGCGTTATCACCCACTTTGGGAAAAGCTGCTCTAGAGGGTTGCATGAAAAAGTTCTTATATTTTGTCCTTACAGTTCCTAGGTTAGCTCTGTCATTTGGTTCCTTGAAGTCGTAAAAGGTGCATGTATTTGTGCTGGACCTAGCTATAGAGTCCTATCTGGATTTTATTAGTAGTAGCCCAGAGTCTGGATTTATGCCCGGCTGAGGGCAATAGGCTCGCCCTCTATTACACTGGTACTAAAACATAGCTGGCTAAATGTGGCTACTATAGGAACACATCTGCACACAAAAATAAAAGTTTATGAAGAACCATTAAAACCTATTTCTTCATCCTCTCGTGTCTATGGTGAGATATTGGATCCAGCCAGCAAGTTTGTCTCAGTAAATTTTGAAGGGGTGTAGCAATGGGATGCTGTCAGATGTGTCGCATATTTTTCGCGCTCTATTAGCTGCAAATGTATGTTTTGGAGTAAAGTTTTGGCATTATTACATCGTGTGGTCTCCGGCTAGTATAATAGAACTTAGTTTCATCTCATAGCTCAAAAAGAAGCTATGCGCAAAGAAATAGAGAGAAGAATAACGAACGGCTGGAGGCGATACTGGAGCTTGAGAGAGGCAATGAAAGACAAGAAACTCCATGTAAATATCAAAAGAAAATTATTTAACACCTGCATACTACCCGTTCTTGTGTATGGGTGCCAATCATGGGCTCTAACTCTAGAAATGGCAAGCAAACTCGCATCCTGCCAGTACGCAATGGAAAGGAGTATGTTGAACGTCAAGAAATCAGAAAGACTAAAAAGCTGTGTCATTAGAAATAAAACAAAAACAACTGACGTAACCTTAAAAATCAGAAGACTCAAATGGAAATGGGCAGGGCATGTGATGAGAGGCCCAGATAAATGGAGTAAAACAGTGACAAGATGGTATCCCAGAGACGGTAAAAGGAAGCGAGGTAGACCGCAAAAAAGGTGGGATGATGATATAAGGCTAGTGGCAGGAGTGATGTGGAACAGAGTGGCTCAAGAAAGGTCTGAATGGAAGAGGTTGGAGGAGGCCTTTGCCGATTGGCAAACAGATCTGCAGAAAATTGTTAAGCAACAAATAATAAACTAAGTTCTAGTGTAAACTATTTTAATTTTCTAAGTTATATATTTGTAATATTTGTCAAAAATGTAATCTGTTAGATCCGATTAAATGGCTATTTATTATTTATATTTTTATTTATTTTTCTCCATATTTAATTACATTTTTAAATATTTTTACAAAAAAAAATACAAAAAAAACTTTAAAAATATAAAAAATAGTGATCCGCCGGTAGCGGGAGCAGGATCCAAGCTACCGGTGGTTAGGGCTCCAGAGACAGAAACCTCCTCACGATGCGAGCCGTGTCAAGGAGTACTGCCTTCTGAATCAGGCTCTTGATCCAACCGCCTAACGATAGCCTCGACAGGTGTTGGTCGAGGCTATCGGCCATCAGCCCATTGGCTGATACGACAATCGGCACAATGACAGCTGAGTCAACATTCCACATGTCAACAACCTCGTATGCTAAGTCGAGATATTTAATCTGTTTCTCTTTCTCAGCTTTCACGAGGTTGCCGTCATATGGAATGGTAACGTCCACTATCATTGTAAATAAAAATTTAATTCGTTTTTGGTGCACCGCCCCAAGAAGTGATACAGTATTGAATAATAGATTGGCATATGGCCAAATAAACTTGTGTGATTAATTTTTTGTCTGCTAATGTTCGTAATTTCTTAAA
Organism: Aporophyla nigra; assembly: GCA_947507805.1. Lineage (NCBI taxonomy): Eukaryota > Metazoa > Arthropoda > Insecta > Lepidoptera > Noctuidae > Aporophyla > Aporophyla nigra. Next base: position 29,599,809 of record OX382291.1, on the reverse strand, counting down.
AACATATATAAGTTTACGCACTCTTTTACTAAGGCTTTCAATATGTATTTTAAAAGAGAGTATTTCGTCCAATATAACCCCCAGGTATTTAATGTTGCTCGTTTTGATGATAGAAGGACAATTACACGTACTAACTGCACAGTTTTCGCATTTATGGGCATATAGATGAGGGTTAGTAATGTTAGGTAGAGGTTTGCGCATGGAGAAGTGAATATATTTTGTCTTGTCGGCATTTAATGTTAATAAATTGCTTTGAAGCCAGTTAGTCACAGAATTTAATCCTAATTGAGCGACTTCGAACAGTTCGCTTCTGCTTTTTGCGGTAAATATTAACGCCGTGTCGTCGGCATATGTTATTATTTTACCGTGTTTAATATTTAGATTACACAATTCATTCATTTAAATTAGGAATAGTGTGGGGCCCAGAATACTCCCCTGGGGTACACCGAAACTAGTATTTTTCTGTTCATTACTCATAATATTATCTATTTTAACACATTGGTACCGGCCGTCTAAATAGTCATTAAAAAGTTTCAGCGGCGTTCCTCTTATTCCTATGGTTTCTAATTTATTCAGAAAAGAGAAACAGATACCGTGTCGAATGCCTTGGCTACATCGAGGAAGACTCCCAGGGTCTGGTGTCCTTTGCCAAGTTCTAGTGAAATATAATCAGTCAGGCTATGCACCGCATCGGCAGTCGATAATTTCGCACTAAAACCAAATTGCGCAGGGGAATAAATGTTGTTTTTTTCTAGGTAATTAACTAGTCTAGTGTTTATAATTTTCTCTAGTATTTTTGAAATCGACGGTAGTAAGGATATTGGCCTATAATTATTAACTACGTCTTTACTACCGGATTTAAAGATAGGGATTACAACTGCCTTTTTTAGGCAACTCGGGAAAATTCCTTCGGAAAGACAGATTCGAAAAATATGCGTTAAGGGAGGTATCAAAATATGCTTAAAAAGTTTAAGGATCTTATTGCTTATATTATCCCAGCCAGCTGCACAATCATCGCTTAGCCCGGAAATTATTCGGGATATTTCATCTTCATCAGTGTCCAACAGAGCAAAAGATTTTGAGATACGGCTATTGCTTGATTTATGGACAGATGATTGGACGCAATATTGTGAAATCTGCTCAGTAAGAGTTTTCCCAACATTTATAAAAAAGTTATTTACATTGTTAGCTGTTATGAGTGGTGACGAATTTGCAAGTAGTAAACTCGAACTTGATTCACGCTGTTTTGACATATTGGTGATATTTTTAATACTTTTCCAAAGTTGTTTGCTATTTTTACCTGCTCTATTTATTTGTTTTTTATCGTAATCAGTTTTTACCTTCTTTAAGAGATTGTTGCAGAAGTTCCTGTATCTTTTATAAGTAGTTTGAATTATAACATTATCAGGGTATCTCTTAGTTTTCTGATGAAGTTTATCCCTGTGTCTTATACAGCGAATTAATCCAGAAGTAATCCACGGTTTAATATTATAAAGTTTCTTATTTACTGTAGAAACTGTCGTGTTAAGTAATATTGCTTGTTGGACCTGTTTTATTAAGTACAATAAAGCCAAATTAGCGTCAGCAGTATTGTAAACTACGCTTAAGTCTATGTTGCATAAATCACGTTCGAGTTTGTTTGTATTTAATTTGCTAATTGTCGGAGGACGATTTAGCTTAGGCAGCGATAAATTTAGTGTTAGTAGAACTGCGTGATGGTCAGTAATTATTGAGTTAGTAACAAGCGTAATATATGATAGGCTAGTTTTGATCATCATATGATCTAAGCAGGAACCGCTTTGATGTATAAGCAGTGTGTGAGCGGGAAGAAAACCATGGTATAAACAGATGTTAAGGTAATCCTGGATTCCTGCATCGCAGTTCTCAGAACCAATATTTATGTTTAAGTCACCTGTTAGTATAACATTCTTAAATGAACTGAGTGCTTGGAGAATCTGGGTTAAGGATTTGTTAAAAGAATCTAAGTTTCTAGCGGAAGGGGACCTATACATAGCGATTACCGCTGTAATTGTACCAATTTTGATGACTAGACTAAACAATTGCTCATGCACTCTTGTAGACTATGTTCTTCGACTGTGACCTTTAATGATTCCTTAGCAAATACTACGATACCGTCATTTTGATTATGGTTTACTGTGGAATGTGATACGTTGTACCCAGGTATTACTGGAATATTATCGTAGCGGTTGGCTAGCCAACACTCGGTAAGTACCATTATATCACAGTCAAAGTTAAGTCTGTGAAGAAAAATGTTAAAGTTATCTATGTTTTTAAAAATACTACGAATATTTTGAGTTAGTACAGTTAGTGAATTTTGATAGTCGGAAAGATATTTTATGCAGTCCTCATCGTCACATGTCTTTGATACTGTTAAAAATGTATTATCAATATCTGTAATTAATTTATCATCCATATTTAACTATAAATAATAATAAAAATTAAGTCTGATATATAATTAAGTATGCGGCGCTCTTAGGCGCCTTCATAATCTATCGAATTAATATACCTGAATTCGGCAGCTTTTTTAGCCGGACAATCTGTGTCCCGTACACAATACCCGAGAGGCAGTACAAAATGTTTTTGAAGAATTTGTTGCCTCCCGTCCAACTGATTTTTTTTTAAAGGCATCAATAAACTGCCACTGCGTTGGCAAAGATGCATTGATTGCATGGGTGATTATTTTTGTATTAAACAAATTAAAAATACATGAAAAAAATTCGTTTAATTTTTTTCATACAAAACGGCATTTCCATAGGTAAAGACCTATTATTTGGTGATACGAATAATTTTAATACAGAAGAAGTACACCACAAAAGTATGTGGTGTGGCACGGAGGAAAAGTGGTAGTAGAATGTGTGATTCTTGGGTAGATAGTTAAAGAGGTGGTGCGGAAGAAGATAGAGACCTGGTTTAATGTGTTAGCCTATAAGGCCCAAATTAGGATGAATCAGGCAGCAAATTTGACGGATGATTTGGAAAGAGTTAAAAGGAAATACTCGAAAATGAAAGTAAAAGTGAAAGAGATGGTAAAAATGACGAAGGAGAAGAAAAAACTTTTTTACAAAAAAAAAACCGACTTCCTCAAAAACACTAAAAAGTGAAAAATAACTTTAATTTCGGAAGACGGTGGCAAAAAACTCAAATACAGATCATAAGACACCGACTTCCGAAATTAAAGTTATTTTTCACGTTCGTTTGTTATTTTTAAAGTCGTTTTTGAGGAAGTCAGTTTTTTTAGTTATGGTATCTACCCCGCACTAATTCCTATACCACAAATCGCCAGATAAAATTTAATACTTTACTACTGCTGTACATCGTTGAGGAATTCTCTCGACTGTCTGGCTATGGTCTCCATCATCAGACCTGTAATGGTACTTATAAGCCTTATGGGAGCTTTCTCATCAATAGAAATGAATTAAGTCCAAACACCGAGTAATTGCTGTAAGTCGTTGAAGAGTTCCTTAGACTGTCTTTCGGCTTCATCATCAGAGCAACTTCAAACCCTCATTAAATAGTAGTGTTTTAAGATAATTAATGAAAGAAATAAAAAACGCACTAGTCGCCACTACAATTTTCGAAGGATCCCTTTGATTTCTCTAGGATGCCATCATCAGATCCTGGTTTCCTTATCATGGAACTATCCTTGGGATATTTCCTTTCCAACAGAAAAATAATCATCAAAATCAGTTCATAAACGAGGAAGTTATCGGTGAACAAACATTAAAAAAAAATATATATTTACGGTCGAATTGAGAAACCTCCTCCTTTTTTTGAAGTCGGTAAAAAGTATAACAGGAAGTTCTCTGAAAACTTCAGAGCCAATGTTAAGCTGTTCTGGAAACAGGTAAGACTGGCTCGTGGATTGACAGGAACATCGAGTATGAATGTTATAAGAGCAGAAGATGCATTTTTACTAAGCGAAGAATGTAAGGTCTTGAAACGCTTGAAGGGACGCTTTGAAAGTTTACTTAGTCGCCAGGATGGGTGCAAGGACAACTGGGCAGATGCGAGTTTGGAAGACCCATACTCAGATGTAAATGATGAGAATGAAATACAAATAGATAAGATTGTACGAGTGCTGAAAGGAATGAAAGTTGGGAAAGCTGCAGCGTACGGAACAGTGTCTGCTGAAATACTGAAGAGCGATGACAGAGTGGTAGCAAGCCTGATGTGTCGCATCTATACTTAATATTATAAAGCTGAAGAGTTTGTTTGTTTGTTTGGTTGAACGCGCTAATCTCAGGAACTCCTGGTCCGAAGTTGGTTAGCCTATTTATTGAGAAAAGCTATAGGTTATATAACATCACGCTACAATTAAATGGAGCGGAGCAACAATGAAAAATGGATGAAAACTGGCAAACAATTCCATGCGACGGGGAGGGTCAGGGGAACAAAAATTTGACGCGAGTGAACACCAGATTTCGAGTGAAGACCCGGGCAGAAGCTAGTCATTAATATATGTTGGAGATACAGTCGTGTGCCGGATAATTGATGTAAGACTGTAATCTAACCACTATATAAGGGAAAAGACTTACAGCAGGAGTGTAAAAACTACCACGACATTAGTCTTTTTACTGGTGTCGGTAAACTGTATGCGAACGTTTTAATAAATAGAGTGATAGGAGTGACAGGTGAGAAAAAATAGGATGAGCAGGCAAGATTTAGAGAGGGGATAGGCTGTATGGATCAGATCTTATCATTAAGGTGCATAGCCAAAAAAACATCTGGCAAAGCACAAGAAAGTAAGTTCGTTGACTTGGAGAAGGCCTATGACAGTGTGTGCAGAGAAGAACTGTGATCAACACTATACATGTACGGTGTGTACTAGTGCTTGGCACGGGCACTGAAATCTTTATATAAGGATTACAGTTCTTGTGTTATGTTAAATGGGGCATACACGAACTGGTTCTGTATCTCGAGGAGTGTTAAGTAGGGCTATGTAACGTCACCATAGTTGTTCAACTTGTACAAGGATAGTTGTCTGTCAGTTTTAAAAGAGTGTGAGTGTGGATTGACTTTGAGTGAGTTGCCTGTCTAATGCCTTCTCTACGCAGATGATCAAGTTCTACTGGCATCGTAAGCAGCACAGTTGCAAGACATGGTGACTGTAATGGATGAAGCAAGAATGAAGGGGATGAATATTAATGTGAATAAGACGAAGGTCATTATGTTCGAAAAAGAAGAGAATCGTTATTGATTTAGTACAGGAAGGCCACTTTAATGCGGTTTTCATCAATAGACAGAGTGAAAAACAGTTTTTATGTAATCAAACTTTTTAAATGAATCATGGTTGAATTTCGACCATGCAGTGGTTGATCACTAGTATATAATAAATACCTGGAGCATATCATCTTAATTCTGTTTTTTTTTTCAATTCTATTAATTGATTTCAGTGAAATCTTCGTATAAACACATAAAAATCACACAGAAGTTAGTGTGAAAGTAACAAAAATCTGTCGTAAAATTATGTACCTAATTATTATTAGTACCTATTCCTAACTGATGCCTAAGGCTGTCCGTATCCAATGATTTTGGAAAGGACAATCCTAACGGGCAGGAATCACATTTAGGATGCTGTTGCTGCTAATTCGGAGTCGCAGCAGCAACGAGTTTGCTTTCTTGCGCATGATGGCTTGAAGGCAGGTATTACCGACCCTGTTAAGACAATTTTAAAATCGTTGATAATAATTATTAAGAGTGGTGATTGCTTTCATACAGTGTTTTGTTTTTCTTTAAACTCTCGCTTGTCTAGTTTATTACCACAAATGTCCTAATGTGGAAGGTTTTCTTAAAATAATTCAGCGAACAAGTCGGTTGTTTGTATTTCCGACCCATAGGAACGGCTATGCAGCTGTTAACGATTTTATGAAGCTATTGTCGATCGTCGAGAATATTAAGTTTGGTATATTGTTAAAATAAGAGCAAGTAAATGTGGTTTTGTGAAGGAAATTAACATGGATTAGAAGACCTGTTTGTTTTTGGGCACAAAGTTTCGTCACAGTTAAAAATACGCCTAAGATCTTCCAAAATATGTAGCAGGTCATTCGTCACAAAGGAATTCTTTACCCTATTGAACCGTGCAATATAACTGCTTCTGTGACTTATTTCGGCTTATAGAAATACTGTTCTACGCGTTTGGATACTGTTGAATGGCTTTTCATAAAATCATCATCAAACCAGAATCTCGGAACAACATTTTTTGAAAGGATTTGGACGATACAAGTTAAGGACTAACTTTGCCACATACTCCAACAATTGCTCTTTTGTAACAGAAAATCCTGACTTGGCGTCAACAAGCTTCATCTTCAGTTAAAAGAAGTACCGGCTTAATTCTCAAAGTTCGTTCTTACATTTTCCATGTTTGTCCCATAAAGTAGTTTTTGAAAGCTTCGTAATTACGTATACATTAATTGCTTCAAATGCTGCTGTGAGTTGTGCTCCTGTGTACCCTTTCCTTCGCGTTTGTTATTCAATATTTCCGCAAAAAGTAGTTTATTTGTTTCGCTAATCGATAAGCTTACATTTTTTGTAACCAATGTAACGTAACAATAAGGAGAATGATTTGTATAGAATCGGTGATGGTTCCCATAATTACTATCACCTATGGATCGGTAATAAGCGTTGTATATACAACTATGAAAATGTTTTACCGACTCACAAAAAGTAGGTAGTATGTGTTTATTTGATTTTCCTATCTATAGATATATCAGAGATACTAACTGATTTAGCAAATAATATTAATGTTGTCAAACATTGTGGTACAAACAAAGTTTATTTATTTTCCAACTTACATCTACCATTACAGGTTTGTACCTAATGCGATAGTGTAACATCTAAATTCTCACTTATTAACATTATTATAATTTAATAATGTTCCTCAACAATAACATTTTTTTTTTCTTATATATCCTGCTACTTAGCAATCTGTTTTTCCAAACAATAATCTAATATGAGGTCAGATTTTCATCAGCAAATGTATCTTCAGCAGAGACGTACACCCAGCGGTGCAGTCCTCATCTTTTGTCTGCAAATCTTGTCGCTAATTGTGGTATACTAGTCCTCTTAAGGCGAGAGAATCTTAGGCTGCCCTCTCCTTGCAGTTGGGCGGCTAGCTCGTTTATGTGTTGGTCGAATCTGGCTTGATATTTCTTGCTGTTTGAATCTATTTCTTCCTTCACAGTTCGCTGGTTGAAATCTAGGTTAATATATTTATTGCTTATGTACGGTGGAATATTAAACATGGCTCTCATTGTTTTGCTTTGAAACCTTTCAAGTATTTCGATATTACTATGGCTGGCTGTGCCCCAAAGCTGAATGCCATAGGTCGATACAGGTTTTAGTATTGATTTATATATAGCCATTTTACTGACATCTGTCAGCTGCGACTTACGACCGATGAGCCAGTACATGCTACGGAGTTTGCAGTCTAATTGTTTCCTTTTAGTCCAAATGTGTTTGCGCCAGGTGAGCCGATGGTCGAGATGCATACCTAAGTATTTGGCGTCATCTGATTGTGGGATCTCTGCATTAGAAAGTTTCACTGGTGGGCAGGTTTTCCTTCTAAGTGTGAAGGTTACTTGGACCGATTTCTCTGTATTGGCTTTGATACGCCACTGCTGGAATCATGCTTCTATGAGTGTCAGGTGAGATTGGAGCCTATTCGATGCGGAATCGGGATCTTTATGGGTCGAAAGAAGTGCGGTATCATCTGCATATGTTGCTGTTATGGTATCAGCATGTGTGGGTAGATCTGCCGTAAATATTAAGTAGAGAACTGGTCCCAGTATGCTACCCTGTGGAACTCCTGACTTAATTTCGTGCATTTGCGATGTGGTGGAATTGTATCTTACTTCGTAGCATCTATTTTCAAGATAGGACTTTATGAGCAGAAAAAAGGAGTGCGGTAGCTTTTGTTTAATTTTGAAGAGTAGTCCATTATGCCACACTTTGTCGAATGCTTGGCTAATATCCAGGAATACAGCGCAGCAATACTGTTTATTTTCCATTGCATTACTTATGATATCAACCAGTCTATGCACTTGCTCGATGGTTCCGTGGCCTTCTCTAAATCCGAACTGATGAGTTGGTATTATCTCTGCTAAATGTTCTGTCATTCTATTTAGTATGATCTTTTCCAGTAATTTTCCAATTACCGGAAGGAGACTTATAGGTCTATAAGATTCACACTTCTACACACTTCTTGACCTGGTTTACCCGGTTTCAGTATCATTATTACCTGTGCTATTTTCCACTGGCTTGGATAGCAGAACAATCTTAAGCATGCGTTAAATATGGTGACTATGAGCAGTACTTCTTTTTTAGGCAGTTGTTTTAAAAGAGTAGCGTCAATTAGGTCATAGCCAGGGCATTTGCCTTCCTGAAGTTTTAGGATTTCCCGTTTTAACTCTTTTGGTGTTACATGCTTTAATGGTAAGCACATTTGAGTAGGTGACCTGAGGTATTTCTCTATCTCATTGTCCAGATGTTGGTTGTTGCTGGGAAGTGGTTCGAAAACTTTATGTAGGTGATTAGCATAGGTGTTAGCCTTTTAACAGTCGGAACGGGCCCAACCCCCGCTTGTGTTCTCAGTGGTGTAATTTGTTGTTTAGGACGCTTTAGATTTTTGGTAGCCTTCCACAGCGAATAGTTTGTGTCACTAGTATGTGTCAGTTTAGCAAGATATGATTGTAGACTCTCGTTTTCCAGTTCTATGACTAGTGTTTTTAATTGCTGTGAGGCTTTATTGAAGGCGGTCTTATCTTTAGGATAGTGAGTGTTGTGCCATACTTTACGGAGTCTACGCCTTTCGTTTATACAGTCCCTGATGAACGGAGGATATACATGTTCTTTTGCAGTTCTCGCTGTGTGTTGAGATGTAGATCTGATCGCTGCGTCATGAATCAATCTGTTTAGTCCTTCTACAGCCTGTTCTATTTCGTCAGTCGTTTTCAATGAGATTTGTAGCTGTATTTCCTCTATAATGATTTCCTGATATTTTTCCCAGTTAGTATTCTTATTGTAGATTTTGGGTGTTGCTTCTGTTAGTATGATCTTACTATACACGTCGAGAACAATAGCAGAGTGGTCTGAGATGAGATCAAAGTCAGTTTCTGTTTTCGTGTTATTGGTCGGAATGTTTTTTGTTATGAAGAAATCCAGCAAGTCGGGAGTCTTTCGTGGGTCAGTTGGCCAGTAGGTTGGTTCGCCAGTTGACATGCAGTCAAGGTTAGAATCATTCACGGCTTGATAGAGCTGCCTACCTCTAGTTGTTATAAGCCTAAAGCCCCAGAACAGATGTTTCGCGTTCCAGTCACCTCCACTTATAAAGCGATGTCCGAGTTTAGAAAAGAAATCTTTATAGTCTTCCTTTGTTACCTGATGTTTAGGAGGGCAGTAAACTGCAGCAAGGGTAATATCCGAACTTTTGTCATTTACTTTAATAAGAGTGGCTTGTATCTTGTCTGTTGAAAAAGGTTCAAGCGGGTGATGTTTTATATTTGATTTTATGAGTACTGTCGTTCCTCCATGCGCATTTCCCGATTGGTGATTGGTAGCATAAATAGTGTAGCCCTTAACTGATATGTAGCTTTTGTTGGTAAACCTTGTTTCAGATATTAATACCACGTCGACTTTTTTATATGAAGAAACATTTCCAGCTCTAGTCTTCTTGCGACTAGTCCGTTAGCGTTCCATGTGACTATTCTAAGGTTAAGTTTATTTGATTTTCATTTGGCTGCTTATAAGCTGGACGAAACGATCCATCATGTTGTCTACCATGTTTAACATCATAGTTTGTATCCTGTTGAACATTTGTTCTAAGATGTCACTAAATTGTTGCATTGGGAGGGGTTGGTCTAGGTTGGTTATATTTTCTGTTTTGTTTTTAGTCATTTCGGCGTAAGTTTCGGTTGTCCTGTTGTAAGTTTTGTATTTCATTGGCTGCGATCTGTCAGTTTCTGGCATCCGGTTATTTTGGGTTGTATTGTTATGTGTTTGTTTCGGTTGTATTTTCAAAAAATGCTCTTTGTACTGTTTGTATTTTATGCATCCCCAGCTTCTGTATCCCTAGTTTTGTTACAACTGGTGATTGGGTGGTCACCTCCACATTTAACACATCTGAAGGGTCGGTAACATTGATTTTTGGAATGCCCAAATCTTTGACACCTTTTACACTGTATGATTTCTTGTTTCTTATAAGGTGCTTCAAAAGATACTATCATATGATTCAAGGATTTTACTTTGAATATATCTCTGTTGTTTCGCTTTGGTTCCAGGTCTACATAAAATAGGGGTAAGGGTTCTTTTGTGTTTCGGTGACGTACATTTACGAGTTGTCGAACTTCGTGCCCGTGCTCTTTCAGTCCTTCTTTTATTTCGGAAGTGTCCGCTGAGCTGTGAAGACCTCGTAATACAACTGTATAGGGTCTTTCACTTTTTAACATGTAGGTATAGTGACTGATATTTTCTGTGATAAATTTTTCTCTGATTATTTTGTATACTTCTATACTCGCCGGCATTATTTTCACAACGTGTCCTGACCTTAGTGTGTGTCAACAATAACAATGACTGAATAGTTTTATAATACGTCAACTCAGCCTATCGCAGTCCACTGCAGGACATAGGCCTCTCCCATGTTGCGCCACAACACCCTGTCCTCCGCCTTCTGCATCCAGTCTGCCCCAGCCACTTTCCTAAGGTCGTCGGTCCATCTAGCTGGGGGGCGTCTCACACTACGCTTGCCGATACGCAGTCTCCACTCCAGGACTCGTCTGCTCCACCGGCCATCGGCCCTTCGACAGACATGCGAGCTATGTCGGTAAATCCAGTTCTTTTCCGGATAATTTCGTTTCTGATTTTATCCTTCAAAGAGACTCCGAGCATAGCCCGCTCCATAGCGCGCTGAGTGACCTTGAATTTGTGGACCAGCCCAACTGTCAGTGTCCACGTTTCGGCACCGTATGTCATTACGGGCAGGACGCACTGGTTGATGACCTTAGTTTTCAGACATTGCAGGATAGGTGACAAGAAGACTTGACAAAGTTTTCCAAACGCTGCCCAACCTAACTGAATCCTTCTGTCGGCTTCCTTCTCGAAGTTGTGAAGTTTATAATACGTGGTACATATGAATCGATAAAACGAATAAAATAGACGTACGGGTCGCTATCAGTGTGTGACGATGGTTGATTGTGTGAGATTAAAATTTCGTATAAAAATAATTGTTTTCTTGTCACATATCGACGGGTGTTTGCCGTCGATATGTGACAAGAAAACAATTATTTTTTAGTTAAAACTAAATATAGTTTGCAGGGCATTTCCGACCGGGTACGATTGTCGCAACCCAATGCTGGGCACGCCATAATTGCGGCGGTATAATTTTGGCGGGAAGTCCCCTCTTTGAGAAGTGGCTAAAGAGGGGCCACGGCGTCCTCACCTTTCACCTTACACAGGTCCTAACCGGGCATGGGTGCTTCGGGAGGTTTCTATTGCGAATAAAGCGGGAGGAAATGCCAAGTTGTTTCTATTACGTGGATCGCCTGGAGGACACGGTGGAGCATACGGTGGAGGTGTGCCTTGCTTTAGCGGAGCACCGCTGTGTCCTCGTGGTGGCGATCGGTGGCGGCAACCTCTCGCGTCCGGCCCTGTTGTAAGCCATGGTACGGACCGAGAGGGTATGGGAAGCCGTCACTTCCTTCTACGAAGCAGTAATGCTCGCTAAGGAAGTGTTGGAGCGTGTGAGGGAGAAGCAGTCCGTACGCCCTCACGCCCGTAGCCACCGCAGGATAAGACGGCCACCGTAGGCGCAGGATTAAATTTTGTTCCTGTTCCTGGAAGCCATGTACTTGATGTAACTTGAGGCGTTGCTCAATGAACAAACATGCGTTTTTCGTCGAATGTCTTCAGCAAAAATCATTCCAGTAGCGTAAAAATTGCAAATTTTCGATGGGTCGTTAAAAGCTGCGTTTACCTTATTGTACTTTATAGACATTATTATGTGAACTAAAACTATAGGGAAATATTTAAAACACAGAACTATTAAAAAGGAATTTATTGACTTTGATCACTTTAACCTCAATAAAATTGTAGTGACATACATAAACAATTTGTAAGTATACAACATACTGTAAGTTCTCAATATGAATAATTTTAAAGGATTTTGCTAATGTATTGCTTCTTAAGTTCGAAAAATATGTCAGCTCAACAATGTAAATAATGTAATGAATGTTGTTGAACTATCAAATGAAAGCTATTGTTATCGCGGCGAAATTTCTAGTGGATTAAGTCGCGGTCAGATGGTATCTACAGATGTTTGACTTTGCCACCCGACCGTGTGTGCGGTACTCCTTACTCTCATAAATCTAGCATAATACTTAAAAAAAATAGGCCCGTCTGTTCAGCGGACGTAAGTACCAAATGTGTACGACATAGATTAAAATTATATTTTTTTTTGGCACTAATAGCACAATCAGAGCATTTACTGCGGTTGGTATCTACTCAGTAACTTAATCATTGATTATTTGCAAATGTCATTTCTGAGTGCGTCATTAAATACTCCTCTCAAAATCCACTGACCATTAACACTGGCACTAGTGAGTTTCTTTTAACGACTTCGATCTAATGCACCGAGCCCGCTTGGCGCTCCGATTGGCCTTCGTTTGGTGAAGGACCAATCGGAGTGCCGAACGCGGTCGATGCGTTAGACCGAGATGATTAAAAAAAAAACTCAGATTAGGACCACTGTCCAGCATCGCTTTAAGACTATATAAAATAGGTACATGAAAAAATAATTAACAATATTAAGGATATAGGATTAGCACGCAAGTCTTTTCCGTGGTTGCAGTACTTACCGACACATATACAGACATGGTATCTAGCGTGCAAGGAAATAGCTCTACTGAAGGGGGTCAAGGAGGCAAATGGGCTAGATACGCAGCCCTCTTTCAGGCTATGCATGGTTTTTTCGAGTAACATCAGTCTATTGGACGCAAAACTCTTGCCCACCGTTGGAGGCATCGTGCGGCAACCCCTCTCGTCGTATACCACGCCAACGTCAAGAAACCGTGTGAAGCACCCACCTAGAAAATAACACCGAACTCATCAAACATTGTAAAAAGTACCATGAAAATTCGAGGATAAATATTAATAGATCGCTTTATGAAGATATAGGTTTCTACCACTAAATGATATCCTCTTTAATTGCAGAAGTAAGGGCTATATTTGAATGCGTTCGCAGCGGAGGTTCACATTGGACAGAAGTGTTCGGGTCCGTTCACACAGACCGGCTCGGAGAGCATCGGCGCGCATTTTTCTTTTCACACAGACTGGATCGTATACGCTTGGAGTTGGTCGGAGCGGAGCCGCCAACTATTTCACATAGACCGGCTGGAAGCGACCTGAAAGCGGATGCGTTCGGAGTCGGTCGGATGCGCTCGCAGCCGGTCGGATACACTCGCAGCCGGTCGGATGCGCTCGGAGTCGGGTGGATACATAACATAACATAATATTTATTCAAAAAATAAAAGGCTTAAAAATATGTACAGTTTGCTTATATGTAAATTATATTCTAATATTTACGTGCCTGAACTAGGTAATCCTGTGTTTCAGGCAAGAAGAGCCTAAATAGTCTTATAAAATAAATAAATAACCAAAAGTTGTGAATAGACAAATTATTGTATAAATGTTGAGTAGCTTATAAAATAGTTTCTAAAATTTTATAGAATTAAATACTTAACGTAGGTGAATACTTACTTTAACACAGTTAGTAAATTCTCTGTTTCTTCGTAGGAATACTTTGGAGAGCGTCATTGAGAGTTCTCTTACAATTTGTATAGTTCAGTGAAAAATTTTTTACTATAGAGTTTAATCTATTATAGAGGAGAGGGCCGAGGTACAGATAAAATTTGGATATAAAAGCATGTTTTGTTCTATTTTGTGGACAGACTATATCTTTACGTCTTTTATTAGTAAATTCAGTGCTGTAGGGTAGAGCTGCGTGTTGTTTTAATACAATGCCCATTATAAATAGTTGTCGAACTGTTAATACTTCACAAGATTTGTATAGTAGGTTAGTGGGGAAAAGGAAAGGGCGGGAAGTAGAAACTTTGAGTATCGCTCTCTGAGCTCTCTCGATAGTTAATAACAATGTTTTACCCGCTCCACCCCATGTGGTAATACAGTAAGTTAATATCGATTGACATAGAGCAAAGTAAACTTGTCTAATTATTTTTGGGTCAGCAATATGGCGTAACTTTTTAAAAACAAATATTAACTTGCGAATTCTGCTATTTAAGGCTTCTATGTGTTTTTTGAACAAAAGTGATTCATCCATTATAACCCCAAGGTATTTCGTTGTATTTGTCATTTTGATGACAGGACAAACACATTGGTTATCTGTAGGCATAGCGCAATAATGAGCATATATTGTCGAGGTAGGGCAAGTTGATGTTTGCTTGCGCATCGAAAACTTAATGTAATTTGTTTTGTCTGCATTTAGTGTGAGTGAATTATATTGAAGCCATTTATTAACAACATTAAAACCGTGTTGCGCAAATTTGTAGACATTGTTTTCTGAGTCAGCTGAAAATAGTATGGCAGTATCGTCAGCATAAGAAATAATTTGGCCGTGCTCTAAGTTTAGATTACAAAGATCGTTTATATAAATCAACAAAAGTGTAGGTCCCAAAATACTTCCTTGGGGAATTCCAAAGGACGTGTTTTTTTGATCATCACTGAGAACATTACCAATCCTTACACATTGGGTACGGTCTTCTAAATAGCTCTTAAATAATTTCAGCTGGGTCCCTCTTATACCTATGGCTTCAAGCTTGCGCAACAAAATAGAAATAGAAACCGTGTCAAATGCTTTCGCGAGGTCCAGGGGGATTCCTACTGTATGGTTACCATTATCAAGTTTTTTGGATAAATAGTCAGTCAGATGATGTACGGCATCGTCTGTTAACATTTTTGGCCTAAATCCAAACTGTCGTTTCGATAAAATTAATTTATCCTCCAAATATTTGTAAAGCCTTTTATTTAGAATTTTTTCTAATATTTTAGACATAGAAGGCAGTAAGGAAATAGGTCTATAATTTGTCACTTGTTCTTTATTGTCTGATTTATAAACAGGGACAACAACAGCTTTTTTTAGGCACTCAGGAAAAATACCTGTAGATAAACATTTTTGGAAGATATATGTAAGTGGTGGTATCAAAATGTGTCTAAACTGTTTAATAATCTTATTTGGTATGTTATCCCAGCCTACTGCAGAGTCATCTTTCAAACTCATAATTTTAGTCTCTACCTCAGCCTCGTCAGTGTCTAACAACGCAAAGGATGATGAAATAGTGCTACATGGAAATGGTGTGCTGGTTAGATATTGTGATTGGCCCTGAACTTTTTCAGCTAAACACTTTCCAACATTTACAAAGAAATTATTTGCAATGTTGGCAGATGTTAACTGTGATGAGTGTGCTTGTAAAAAACTTGAAGATGACTGATTTTGTTTTGAATTGTATGTTACACTTTTAATAAAATTCCAGATTTTTTTGCTACTCGTACCAGCCTTTTCAAGTGCAATTTTATCGGAGGTGCATTTTACTTTTTTTAGGAAATCATTACAAAAGTTACGATATCGTTTATACGATTGTTGTAGAATTAAATTATCTAGGTTAGTTTTAGCTTTCATATGCAATTTATCTCTATGTTTCATACAACGTATGAGTCCTGCCGTGACCCATGGTTTTATATTGTAGTTTTTGCTATTTAGCCGAGTTTTGACAGTGTTTTTCTGAATTGCATGTTGCACATTTTTTATTAGGTACATTGTACAAAACTGCGGATCAGCGGAATCGTAGACCGGTCAAAGTCGATATTGGTGCCGATTCTGTTGTACAAAATTCTCTAAACTAAACTAAATATCACTAAAGTTTGGTTTATTCCTGTCAAACGACGATTTCCTATTCTGAAATAGACTAAAGTGACACAACTTAACTATATTTTAGTTTGACAGCACTAAGATTGCACTGAGTTATTAGTTTAGTGAAAATGACAATTTTGCTATTCTGAGTTTGCCGGTTTTAACCAAAAATTTAGACTACAATAATTTATTTTGACTAAACCTGACTATTTTTAATCGCGATTAAAAAGGTGTGGAATAAAACTAGTGGTCATGAACAAAAATTCACACCAACGCCTCGCCTTCACGTGCAAAAACAGTGGTGTATTTTTTATTTTTTCTTTTGCTTATATCTCGAAAATGGCGTGTCCTATCGCAAAAATAATGAAATTTTTGACCCCCTTTATAAAACCCCGGAACATTTAAATCTCAACACGTGGGTAATATTTTTTTTAATTTTTCAAACAAAAAGTGTAAAATTCCATATAAAACACGTCCTGGCTGCCCCCTTGCGCGCGCCTTCGTCGTAATTGCGTAGCGCACACAAGTACCACGTTGCGAAACCAAAAGAAAAAAAAGACCACGTTGATTGTCAAATTCGTTTTTAGTCGTGTCAAAATAATTTTTAAATTTAGAGATTTTTTCTTGAAGAATAGCGTTAAAATTCTCATAGCCAAAAGTAAGGAATTTTAGAGGTAGTTTAGTTAGTTTAGTTCGGTGTACAACAGAATCGGCACCATTGTGTAAGTCTTCTTCAAGTTTATTTACGTTTAATCTAGTGTAGCGGAATATCATCCTCACACATAAAGTACGACACGTAGGGTATTTAGAATTATTATGTCCTAACAAACTTTTATATGTACCCACTATGTATTAATTTTTACAACAGATTTTGTATATAAGGAGCCGACTTTTTGAAATATATTCTTTTTCCATACTCAACTCGTCTTGTGTCTCAACCTCCATAACCTGCGTATCCGACAGTGGTGACCCCGACGGAAGAAACTTTTAGACGCCAAAATGAACACAAATACTACGCAACTGACCGATGGAAGCGGAACTACATCACCGAAAAATTATTCGCACGAATTATCAGCCGTCTCGTACAACCAAAGGATACCGCCATTATGGAGAAACAGAATCAAGCTGTGGTTCCTGCAATTTGAGGCGATCGTGTCTGCAGGGAAACTAACCGACAAGGAACTGTCAGAGCTGCTCATCCGCCAACTCGACCTACAAGACCTAGACGAAATTCAAGACATCATGTTCGATACTAAAAGTGCAACAGAGAAAAATAGATACGCCATCATGAAGACGAGGCTCATCCAAGCTCGAGCGGCTGCTGTCCAAAGTGGAACTCGGTGATTTGAAGCCTTCGCAACTGCTACGCCGCATGCAAAATTTAGCCGGTAACAACATTGCCGAGAACACGCTACGTGTTATATGGACGAAGCACCTACCGCCGTCTGTACGCGCCATTCTAGCTGTGAGCGAAACAATAGCCAAGAATACCGATCTAAATGAGTTAGCAATAATGGCCGACAAAATGCTAGAACAACTTCACCACCAAATATCAGCACAACACTCCGTCACCGTCAACACCATCCACTCCACCTGTAGCTACAAATCATGAAAACGCATTACTTCACGCGAAAATCGACATGTTGGCGAAAGAAATAGCGGAGTTAAAAACACACCGCAGCCACTACGGAAGGCAGCGCGGGCGCAACTGGCGAGGCGCGCGTGATAGATCACACAACTCATACCGATCACCGCATGGCAACCGCCACCGCTCTCCGGTTGGATTCAAATCACAGACAAAGGACCGAGTATAATGATAATTCCGTTTGTTATTTTCATCGGAAGTTCGGGGAACAAGCACGGAAATGTACCAGACCATGCACTTACGAAGATAAGCACCTTTCAAGCTCGGGAAACTAAAGCAGGTGTTAGCAAAACACACCGTCTATTTCTGAAAGATAAGAAGACAAATCCAAGCTTTCTCATCGACACTGGTGCAAACATATCCGTCATCCCTAGAAAACGCAACGAAATCCTAAAACCGACCGCATTCAAACTATATGCCGCAAACAACACAGAAATAGCTACTTACGGTGAAAAAACATTGGACCTAGATTTCAACCTCAGACGACCATTCAGATGGAAGTTCGTCGTAGCAGCAGTGAGTAAGCCCATCATCGGCGCTGATTTCTTGAAACACCATCACCTACTAGTCGACCTCGCTGGAAAATGTTTAATCGACAAGATAACTAATTTATCAGTGAAGACACCCATCTGCAAATCAACAGCACCTACCATCAGAACCATAGACCTGGAACAAAAATATCATGACATACTGGCGGAATTCCCCGACATTACAAGACTTTCTACTATGAAAAATACTCCGAAGCACAACGTTAAGCACCATATCGAAACAACAGGGCCGCCATTATACTGCAAAGCACGACCACTGCCACCTCACCGTTACGAAGCTGTGAAGAAAGAATTTGAAACCATGATGGATCAGGGTTTATGTCGACCAAGCAAGAGCCCCTGGGCCAGTCCACTGCACGTGGTACCCAAACCAAATGGAGACTTACGTGTCTGTGGAGATTACAGGAGACTAAATGCCATAACCAAGCCAGACCAATATCCTGTACCACGTTTAAAGGATTTCACTTACCTGTTGCACGGGAAGCAGATATTCTCAACGGTTGACCTAAATAGGGCATACCAACAATTGCCTGTACTGGAAGAACACATAGAAAAAACAGCCATCATCACACCCTTCGGGCTATTTGAATTCCCACGGATGTGCCCAGGCCTAAAAAATGCTGGACAGACTTTCCAGCGTTTCATTCACGAAGTACTACACGGACTCGACTTTGCCTACCCTTTTGTCGATGACGTCATCATAAGTTCCAGTACAGAAGAAGAACACAGACAACATTTACGAACCGTCCTACAACGACTGAACAAATACGGCATCACCATAAATCCATCGAAGTGTGTATTAGGCTAGAAAGTAATCAAGTTTCTTGGACACACTGTATCACAAGATGGCATCAAACCTCCAGCAGAAAAAGTAGAAGCAATAACCAACTTTCCACTACCCACAACCATTGAACAATTAAGAAGATTCCTTGGCACCGTCAACTTCTACAGAGATTGCATTTCAAAGGCAGCCGAAATACAAGCACCTCTGAATGCATATTTACACAATAGCAAGAAACGAGACAAAACAAAGATTGTATGGAACGAGGAAGCCATGGAGGCATTTGAGTTATGTAAAGCTGGCCTACAAAACGCAGCTTTATTAGCTCACCCTTCACATAACGCACCGATCGCATTGATGACTGACGCCTCTGATAAGTGCGCCGGTGCTGTACTGCAACAATATGTACACAACAAATGGCAGCCACTGGGTTATTTTTCCAAAGCATTGTCAAGCGCGCAAGTCAAATATAGCACATTCGACAGAGAACTGTTAGCTATATATATGGCCGTGAAGCATTTTAAAAAAATGTTCGAAGGAAGACATCTCATAATATTCACCGACCACAAGCCGCTAACCTACGCGATAAATAAAACATCGTCAGACAGCGAGACACCGCGCCGAGCGAGACAACTCATGTACATAAGTGAATTCACCAACGACATTCGTCATATCAGCGGGCAAAATAACATCGTCGCAGACTCATTATCACGGATCAACACAGAAACCATCACCTGTCCTACAACGATCGACTACGAGCAATTAGCCACTGCGCAAGAAAGAGACAGCACTATACGTGACCTAATGAAGCAAAACAACTTAAAGTTGAAGCGCATACACCTACCAAACACAAACTGTAAAATACTATGCGACACATCAACACAACATATTCGCCCGTATCTACCAGAAACATTTCGGCGAGCAGCGTACGAAAGTGTACACAACCTGAGTCACCACTACAAGAAAAATACTGAGTGAAAAATACTTCTGGCCATTAATGAACGCTGACGCGGGACGATGGACGAAAGCCTGTGAAGCCTGCCAAAAGTCAAAAGTTAGTCGACATACAATGAGTCAAATCGCAACATTCCCACCAGCAGACCGATTCCAACATATCCACGTCGACATTGTTGGGCTCCTTCCACCATCACAATATGGACACAGGTACCTACTGACTATTATCGACCGGTACACGCGATGGCCCGAAGCATTACCTCTCCACGACATAACTGCAGAAACAATAGTCAAAACGATATATGAAGGTTGGATAACAAGATTTGGTTGTCCCATTACGATAACAAGCGATCAAGGTCGTCAGTTCGAGAGCAAACTCTTCTCTGAATTAATGAAGTTAATGGGAATAAACAGAACGAGAACAACTGCATATCACCCACAATCAAATGGCATCATCGAACGTTGGCACCGCACACTCAAAGCCGCACTTACCGCGCGCTGCACCGCCAGTGTAAACGGAAAGTGGTTTGACGAGTTACCGACCGTACTACTAGGATTACGCACGGCTACTCGCAGCGACACAGGGATTAGTCCTGCACAATATACCTACGGAACATCGCTGCGATTACCTGGAGATTTTTTTGTTGAAACAAAAGGAAGCCTAATGAGTCACGATTACGTTGACCAGCTGCGACACACTATCAACGCATACCGACCAGCCGAGACGTCACATAGCAACAAAAACATGTTTGTATACTCCGACCTACGTACCTGCGAAAACGTTTACCTACGTCGAGATTGCACAAAAAAACCACTACAACCAACATATGAAGGCCCATTTCCCGTACTGGAAAGAAGTGAAAAATACTACAAGCTCCAACTACCAGGAAGAGCAACCAACGTCTCGATCGACCGACTGAAGCCTGCTTACACTATGAACGAACAAAGAAATGATGACACCCAGCGAACAACGAGATCAGGAAGAATAGTGAAACAAGTCGTATGCTTCGCTTGAGGGGGTGTACTGTAGCGGAATATCATCCTCACACATAAAGTAATGCACGTAGAGTATTTAGAATTATTATGTCCCAACAAACTTTTATATGTACCCACTATGTATTAATTTTTGCAACAGATTTTGTATATAAGGAGCCGACTTTTAAAAATAGGTATATTCTTTTTCCATACTCAACTCGTCTTGTGTCTCAACCTCCATAACCTGCGTATCCGACACAAGTAATCGTGCGAGTGACTACTTTAGGCAATTTACAATTTAAAATGAATAGGGAAGCACTGTGATCGGTTATTGTTGAATTAATTACAAGGGCAACAGCAGGGAAATTCGATTTGAGTATTATATGGTCCAAGCAGGAGCCACTTTGATGGGTAGGAAGCGTGTGAGTGGGAAGCAAACCATGAAAAGCGCACAGGTTAAGGTATTCCTCAGCGGATGCGTCAGCACTTTCTGGACGAATGTTGATATTAATATCTCCAATCAAAATGGTATTTTTGAAAGATAATAGATTCTGAAAGGCTTCATTTAGAGAGACAGTGAAATTGCTTATATTTTTAAAAGAGGGGGATCGATATAAGGCTAGTATCGCGAATTCTGAACCAATTTTAATTAACAATCTGCTACAGTCGTGCATATTCGGTTCCTCGACAGACACATTGAGATGGTTTCTTGCATAAACTATCACTCCATCGTTCTGATTGTAGGTTATGTTACTTTTGTACATATTATATCCCGGAATTTGTGGTATGTTATATTGTTTTGAAAGCCAACATTCGGTTAAGACAATAACGTCACAGTTTATGTCTAGACGTTGTAGGAAAATGCAAAAACTGTCGTAATTCTTAGAAATACTCGGAATATTTTGGGTTAGTATGGTTAGCGGACTAGAGTAGGAGGAGAGATATTGTTAACAATGTTCAACGTCACAAGTATGGGATTCAGCTACAGAGAATTTATCTATGTCTTTAATTAAATTAGGTACTAATCATAATTATAAAATACCAATAACAAGGGCTACATAAATACTTAATTAACGGCGCTCTTAGGCGCCAACATAATCGATAGAATTTATGTACCTCTTTTCTGCCATTATTTTCGCTGGACAATCATCAGCACTGGTCTTGGTTGCTCGGCTTTTTGAATTTTAAGCAAGTAGCGCATTTAGGTGTCTCAGCCTTCTTTGTGCAATCTTTGATTGCACTCAATCACGGGTCACTACCCTGATCACCACAATGGCCACAGCAATTGGTGGTCTCCCGACATGATTTGGCCGCATGTCCGTACTGCTGGCAGTTATAACAGCGTGTAACAAGTGTAAAGTCTCTGACGGGGCATGATGACCAATTCACAAACACTCTGCCTTTATTTATCAGGGCTTTACGTATCTCTGCAGATACTTCAATTATATAATTGCAGGTTTCAGCGTCCTTCTTACCTGACTTATGGCTTAACTTAATGTAGGTCAGAAATGTCTCGAGGCTGCAGTTGTGAAGATTCTCGGCTAGATTTTGGTGGAATAAACAAGTAAAAACTTCATTCTCGTGCATAGATGAGGGCACTCCGATAACCACTACTCTTGGCTTCCTTTTTGGGGGCTCGTCTACTGTAAGGCCTGAATTTGCTAATTCTATCGATTTTTTCACCTTCTCAATGTCGTCTTTTGATTCTGTGCTGATAATAACACCGCCATTTTTTGTCTTACGTAGTCCTCTTATTTGGTGTTTCATTTGCTCGGGGCAAATAATTTTTTGGACAAGGGTTTTGGTCTCTTCACTAGACTTCAGTTTATCGTTAGGGTATATAGCCACTGAGCTTAAATTTATCGGCTGTATAAAATTGTTGGTACCTTTTTTTACCATGTCGGCAAAGGAAGATTCCGTAACTGGTTTAATTGAGGCTCCGATTTTCTGCTTCAGGTCTTGTAGTTGTTGGACAGATTAATTTGGTCCTCGAGTGTTTGGACGGTGGAGTGGGCCCGGACGGCTCTCATTTTGAGGGACTGATACTGGACTGCCATCTGCGATGTGCCGTGACTAACTTTTCGGCATAGGGTACTTATCCGCAGTTTTTGCTCCATGTTCAATTTACCCTCTGATGTAATAGAGCATACTTCATTGAGGCATTGCTCAATGGACGACATCCAGTTCTGGATTTCTGGCGTAGCTATCACTTCAATCCCGTCATCGACTCTTTGGCTGGGCGGTTTAGGGGGAGAAGCGGGTGCGGGCTCGGGTGCAGGTGCAGGTGCGGGCACGGGCACGGGTGTAGGAGGTGGGCTCCGAGCACATCTGCCGCGCCAGCTGAAGGGACTGGAAGCCATTACAATATAAGTTATTTCTTGTTAAAAACTTATACACATTTTTACATTAATCACTTACACATATCTAACATATTATGCTTACGTATGACACAGTTTGCGTTACTACAGGCTATTTGCTGAAACTAGGTCACGATTCAGCAAGTAATTATTTATTTATTTTAATAAATCTTTGACACGTCTGTTCGCAACGAAATTGCAAATAATATATACAATACAAACACAGTACCAGTATTCCATGCAGTCCAAGTTTTGTTTTCGGTGTTAACGTGTGCTTTTCGGAACATGGATTTAGATAGCTCCGATGAAGAAATATATTTGTTAGCAAGTTTTTTTGAAGCGGAACAAAACAAACGAAAGCGCAACCGGAGACAAATATGGGCAAAAAATATTTGAAAAAATATTATTTTAAAATATTCGATCGGCTGTGCGAGCGAGAAAGAGCACGCAATTGGAGCCGATCGGCAGCGCGAGCGAGAAAAGTACGCGATCGGAGCCGGCCAGCTCCTCTTATTATTTCACACCAAGCGCGTTCAAGCATTCCTTATGGCAAACTCAGTGCGTATGCAAAAATAAACCTTATTACAATGACTAAAACCTCTGTTTTCAACGTGATAAAAATCTGCTCTCCTCTCCGAGCCGGTCTGTGTGAACGGACCCTTATAGTTATTACCATATAGGTGGTTGTAGTAGCAAAAAGTTACCTTTGTATACTTCTTTACACGTAAATTTGTGTTTGTTTCTCAATCGCACATACTTGCGATTATTAGTTCCGAATATTTGCTGACATGTCGGTTCATGGGGGATCTCTGAAACATTGAACAAGCCACACTGGAAACACTTGGTGACGTTTTTGGTTGCACGCATGAAATCCGTTGGTACCGTTGGCATTGTAAAGTTAAATGATGTTCCTGGTAACTTCTGTCTATGCATTGCATCCTGACTTGTAATTTCCTGTGTTGGCATTACATCCTGTGTGGAACTTGTAAACTCCTGTGTTGGCAATGCAAACCGTGTTGGTATTACAAACTCCTCTTTTGGTTTTGTTATTACTGAACTGAAACCAGGAAAATTGCTGACAGTGTCATCCTTGGACGGAATACCAGTTATACCAAAATCTATGGTATTAGAAGTTTCTGGCGCGGTAGGATACTCGGATTTCGTGGTATCCTTTAGTTCCGTAGAATCTCTATTTTCTGTAGACGAGAGTCTAAATTTTAAGTGGGGAAAGTAGCTTGCAAAAGTTTTTTTCATTGTGCTCGGTGTTGCTGTGCTCTCGGTGCTTGCCAAAACTAGTACAACTTTCGGCCAAGCCTCTTCGTCATCATCGAAATGATGCCAAACAGATTTTTTCGTTGTTTCCGCCGAGTGCTGGCTTTGTGGTCTGTATTGCTGTGCAAAAGTTCTGGATCTAGGTGTCGATGGTTTTTCTTGATGTGATGAAGCCGTTTCTGTTTTTGTTTGCGTTGGTCTCCATAATGTCTTGTGTCCTGTAATAATTAACTGTTTGTGCATTTGATCCGTTTTATGAAGAAATAGCTGACCCGATATACGTGGTCCTGTCAAAATTTTGATAGTTACATACCATCTCAATTTCAAACGTTTCCAGGAAATATTTATTTATTTTGACTGACCTGTTAGTCTAGTGGTTAGTGACCCTTACTGCTAATACGGATGTCGTGGGTTCGATTCCCACCCAGGAGAAATGTTTGTGTCATGAGCACAATTATTTGTTCTGTTGTGTCTGGGTGTAATTTATCTATAATAATTATGTAAGTATTTAGAAATACAAAAGTATATTTATCAGTTGTCTGGTTGCCATAGTACAAGCTCTGCCTAATTTGGGATCAAATAGCGGTGTGTTAGTTGTCCTAAAATATTATTTTCTTTATAACGTTAAACATACATAAAAGGAAGTCGTGTTAGTTACACTATTTATAACTCAAGAACGGCTTGCGAGAGTTGTTGGAAAGAGTTACCGTGGCCCTGGCATAGCCAACTGAAGGAACACGGATGGGTTTTCTATACTATATAATAATACTAGCTTTTGCCAGCGGCTTCACTCGCGTGAAGGTCGGAAATTATCCCGCGGGAACGTACTACCGGGATAAAAAGTACCCTATATGTTAATCCAGGTTATAAACTATCTGTGTGCCAAATTTCATTCAAATCCGTTCAGTAGTTTTTGCGTGAAAGGGTAACAAATATACACATGCATCCATCCTCACAAACTTTCGCATTTATAATATTAGTAGGAAGTACTAGCTTTTGCCAGCGGCTTCACCCGCGTGGAGGTCGGAAAATATCCCGCGGGAACGTACTACCGGGATAAAAAGTACCCTATATGTTAATCCAGGTTATGAGCTATCTGTGTGTCAAATTTCATCCAAATCCGTCCAGTAGTTTTTTCGTGAAAGGGTAACATAACAAACATACACATACATCCATCCTCACAAACTTTCGCATTTATAATATTAGTAGGATTATAAAGAGGAAAGATTTGATTGTTTGTTTGTATTGAATAGGCTCCGAAACTACTAGTCCAAATTGAAAAAATATTTTTGTGTTGGGTAGCCTATTTATTGAGGAAGGCTATAGGCTATATAACATAACGCTACAATCAAAAGGAGCGGAGCAGCAATTAAAAATAGACGAAAACTGGCAGGCAATTCGATGCGACGGGAAGGGTCACGGGAGCAACAATTTGACGCAGACGAAGTCGCGGGCAGAAGCTAGAACACGGGTGGGTTTTAATTAATAAAAGTCTGACACGGCCCTGCCGCTCCGCCCAGAGCGAGAGACGTCATTAGATGATTTCCCACCCAAAAAAAGTGGTCATATAACTTGGTATGAGCTAGGCAGAACGGGCTGGTGTACGCAACCCCACATCTGAGCGCGTAAGGTATGAACTATTATTAAACAAAAGTGTCAGGTAGCAAACACTTTGTCTTTAAAATACCATAACCATAACTGGGTAGGTGCTCACATAACCTTATGTGTCAGCTAGATAACGCTTTATGCCTTTGAAGTACCAGGTTGTCATAACTGGGAAGATTAGCAAGCTCCTTCAATAGGAGTGTTATCTAGAAAACGCAATAGGCCTTCGAATTAGCAGGTTGTCATAACTCGGCAGGAGCTCATCTCACCTGATTGCTAGGGTCGCGACATTTGTTCGAAAGAGTTACCGTGGCTCTGGCATATAGGCAATTGAAGGAACACGGGTGGATAGTCCACCAACAAAAAATAAAATGTCGGTTAGAAAAGGCTTCATGCCTTTGAAGAATCAGGTTGTCATAATTGGGTAGGAGCTTGCTAAACACAGAAGAGTCATCTAGAAAACGCTTTATGCCTTCAAAGTACCAGGTTATCATAACTGGGTAGGAGCTAACCAAACATATGAGTGTCAGCTAGAAAACGCTTACCAGAACACCGCCGCGTACCAGATTGTCAAACTTGGTAGGTTTATTACAACATTTATTGAATCTGAGGAGATACGAAGTTCGCTAGGTCAGCTAGTAAATTATATTTTGAATATAAGAATATAAAAACATTTAAAAATATAAAACATAGTAGCCCACCGGTATCAGGAACAGAGACCAAGCTACCGGTGGTCACAGCTGCTGAGAGAGGAACCTCCTAACTATACGCGCCGTGTCCGATACAGACCCTTGATCCAGCTACCTAACGAGAGCCTCCTGAGATGTTGGTCGAGACTCTTCGTTATTATGCCATTAGCCGTCACGACTACCGGCACAATGACTGCTGTATCCACATCCCACATGTCGACAATCTCGCGACCTAAATCAAGATACTTAATCTGCTTATCTTTTTCAGCTTTCACAAGGTTCTCGTCATGCGGGACTGATATATGAACAATCACTGTGCGATGCTCTAATCGATCTATCACCACTATATCCGGCTTATTGGCAACAATAGTCCTATAACTGATGATAGATCGATCCCAATACAACGTGATATGGCCATTTTCAAGAACTAGGTCGGGCACAGACCTATAGTACGATACCTCTGATTCCACAAGACTGTATTTCAATGCAAGTGCTGGTGGATAATCCTGGTAACAAGGATGTATCCATGCAAGTAGTATCCGTTAGCCAGACGAGAACAGCCAGAAATAATGTGTCAGATTGATTCATCCAGACGTTGGCATCCTTATCAATATATTTCCGGTAGTTGATGGTTATAATAACTGTCCATAATAGCAAAGACAAAACCTTCGGTTTCTCCAAATAGATCTCCAAATCAAACCGTTGAAGGCGCCCACCTTGTTTAACCAGGCTAAAAGACTATTTAATACCTTATTCAAGCGGCCAAAGTAGCGCTTCCTCAACGATTGTTTCATGTCAGTAGTGTGGTTGCCTAACGCTTCCGACATACCCAATAGGTACTTGAATGTTTGAATTAATGAGAGGGATCTTACGTGTGTGGAATCCGAGAGTTGGGTTCCCCTGGATTCCACAATCTCCCCTCGCTTTACATGCATGACAGTACATTTGTCTATACCAAGTTCCATACTGATGGCACTACTGAAGGTTTCAGTTACTTTCAGTAGCTCCATCAGTTGAAAATTGTTGGGGGCAAAGAGTTTTAAGTCATCCATGTAGAGGAGATGAGATATAACCTGACCCCCTCTCTTCGATCGATAGCCTATACCTGAATCCTCCAGCAGTGTGCTAAGAAGATTCATGGCTAGGCAGAACCAAAGTGGACTCAAAATATTTGCCCTGAAATGTACCTCGCTCGATCCTTATCAACCGATAAGGACACACACATATTCAGAGAAACAGGGAACCCCCTGTTTCTCTGAATATGTCGACAACCTGGATAGCGAAGGACTGTCCTCCACTGCCCCATACATGACATCAGGAAGGTGCGTTGTATCTACTTTGCACAACTCCAGCACCCTCTTGAGCCATATTTGTGACACCGACTCATAGGCCTTCTTATAGTCTATCCAGCATGTCGACAGATCCTTTCGGGAATGACGAACCTGTTGACTAATGGTCATATCGATTAGGAGCAGCTTCTTAGTACCGCGGGACCCGTTCCTACATCTATTTTGAGAGACAGACAAGATAGAGTTTGTGTCTACATGTTTGTAAATTTTAGCTGTGAAAATGGATGTAAGAACTTTATAGACTGTCGGTAGAGAAGTGATCGGTCTATAATATTTGGGTTCCGCGGTGCTACCAGATTTAAGAAGCAGGTGTTGTTAGGAACTGTGGCAGCGCCCTGACTCTAAGGTTGACCGGAACTGAGATGCCAAGCGATCGTTTTAAGTTAGGAATCACTTGATCTAAAGGCACCGATCAGATGTTTCACCAGAACGAAGAAATGGCGTCATCATCCGGAAGGGGTGTGTCAGCCACAACTTGGTCCATTCGCTTCCAAGCTCTGTAAACCCTTCTTTCATCGCTTTGGAATGTGTGACTCTGGGTGTACCGCACCACCTTCCGCCGGTACCGACGATAGGATTTGCCAATGCACTGATCTTCTGCTTCAGGAAGTCGATGCGCTCTGTAAAGCGGGGTAAATAATGTCGAGGACGAACATCAGTCTCGGAGAGCGCTCGCTTCACAAAGCGTATCACCAGAGGGCGATTATTGCCCTCCCTGAAGCAGATTTGCTTACCGATGAATGCTTTAGTCTCACTGATAAGACGCACAATCCTGCCCTGCCAAGCTGGTACGGCTGATCCTGTAGCTCTGTCACTGTTGGTAAATTAACTCGAGCTATACGACGAGCCGCTACAGCTGCTCAGTACAAGATCGAGTAGGTATCGGCAAGGTCTTTGCTGCCGTCAAAACATAGCTGCTATCAACATAGCTGTGATTTTAGAGCACACACCAACACCTTGTTTTTCTTGTGCATGGGCAAATGAGGTAAACGTGGTGTAAGTTCAGGCGGAGTAGAGCGAAACTCCCGGAAAGAATCCTTCAAAGCGCTCCACAATCGTTCATTGCATTGGGAACTCACGGACATAGCCACAGCATCATCCTCTTCACCAGTAACTCAACACTCGGTAAATTTTACAGTCGCACCGCGACCAGTGGCGAAGCAGGCGTAACATGACTATTCCGTGATTCGAGGCAAAGTCGATGAAGTAAGGAGGCATTCAGCATATAGTTACGCTGGATGACCCGCACCTGATCCGACAGTCATTGCAACGATACGTTGACAGCTGGTTCAAGGACCTGAAACAGAGAGACCATCCGACCACCGTACGCAGTCAAGTTACTTTCGCATGACATTTTTGTTGACAGCTTGTGTCGACTTCATACGCTGCACTCTTCCGCCGGGAGCGGGGACCATCACAGGACTTAGCAGAGGCCGGTGGGCCCCGGAATCTCAAGCTGGCCGGTGGTGGGCCTCTTCCACGCCGACGAGTGGTGGTGTCGGCAGCGAGAAGTATTCGTCGCTCCAGCTCGACGCAACTGCAACCGGTATCACTGTACTCACGTCTGGAGCAGGATCTGGCAACTGCGAGGCGGATCTGAGCGACGAACCAGAAGATGATGGGTGTGTATTAAGTAACAAACGTGCCCGACTTCGCGTCAGCATCTCACAATTTCCCGTGTTTTATTAGATTTTTCCTGCATCATCAATAATCATCATGTTGTACAGACGCCAGCATATCAAGGTCGAAGTGTCAAATTCTCCCAATCAATCTTGAACTTAATTTTTTAGCGATAAAGTTGAAAATATATTAATGAAATTTGACAGATTGTAGTAGCTCTATGAGCTGGCGATGTCGTCTGTACCAATATCAAGCACTTCACTGATGTTGTACGAAACATAGAAGAAAGCATTTTTCCATGATTGGTGATTAAAAATACTAGAAAAATACGCGGACAAAAAATTATTGTACCGTCAAGTTGATATTCGGGCAATCATTATTATTTCCGAGCTACCTTTCGATAAAACCTTAATCAGACGATTAAAAAAAAAAAACTATTATAATGCCAAATCTGTCCAGGTGTTCTTAAATGATGCGCTTACCAACGCATACAAACGAATTTCAGTTATGTTTATTTAAACTAGCTGTGCCCGTGGCTTCGCCTGCGTGGTGTTCGGAAATTATCACACAGGGACATGCTACTCATAGTTAGGCAAATACTAACCTATGTTACTCCTTGTAACATCAGCTATCTGCCAGTGACAGTCCCGTTAAACTCGGTCCAGCCGTTTCAGAGATTAGCCGAAACTAACAGACAGACTGATTGACAGACAGACAAAAAATTTCAAAATGATTTTTTTGATGATGTAAGTCGTTTTAACTTTCATATGCATTTAGTGAAAAGCAATTGATTAGAAATTACAACCAGACACTTCAATTTTCATGGGAAGCCGTCACCTCCTTCTGCGAAGCAGTAATGCTCGCGAAGGAGGAGGCGGGGCGCGTGAGGGAGTGGCAGTCTCTGCGCCCTCACGTCCCTAGCCGCCGCAGGAGGAGACGCCCCGGGCATCGGGAGTCGATTGCGGACTCCCGGCCACCGTAGGCGCGAGCTTGCGGGTGGCGAGCAATGGGTAGTCGCCGCCTGGTAAGGACCAAGCTTGGGTCGACGGTGCGTCGTGTTTCGCGCGCGTCTCAAAGAGATGTCAGCAGCACTGAAGGGGTCTGCTTGGACCGATGCCTGCCGGGGTCGCGTGATTGTTCGAAAGAGATACCGTGACCCTGACACATGGGCAACTGAAGGAACACGGGTGGGTTTTAGTCAGTAAAAGTCTGACACGCCCTCCCGCTCCGCCCAGAGCGGGAGAAGTCATTTGATGATTTCCCATCCAAAAAAAAAACACTTCAATTTTATTTATTTGTACAGATTACTATTGTCGACTCACAACTATAGGGACCTAAATCGTCTATTGAATGGAGAGACATTAATTCATTGAACGTGTTATGTGATGGATGCCATGAGGATGCTCAGTTAAATCTCAAGGAAAAGATATTATAAAATCAGTGGTAGATGTTATTGAATAATTATGAGGTAGTTTACAATCTGAATCATTTGAAGGTATTGTTAATCCATTACCTCATTAGTTCAAAAAATGTGTCTGCTCAACAACGTGAATAACGCAATGAATGTTGTTTTACTGTCAAAATGAAAGCTATTCCTACCATTAGTGTGTTACACGATTATCCCACTTTTTTTTTTTTAGGGTGGGAACTCGTCAAATGACGTCTCCAGCTCTGGTTGGAGCGGAAGGGCGTGTCAGACTTTTACTGATTAAAACCCACCCGTGTTCCTTCCGTTGCCCATATGCCAGAGACTCGATACTCTTTCGAAAAAAAATCTCGCGACCTTGGCAGGCATCGGTCCTGGCAGACCCTTTTAGTTTGCTGACATCTCTTTGAGGCGCGCGTGGAACACTACGCGCCGTCGCGCGTCGACCCGGGCCTGGGTGCTTACTCTGGAATATAATTCCAATAGATCGACATTGGTCAAACATCAGTTGGTTGAGTTAAGGATTGGCTAGACTCAGTGAGTCCAGCCAATCCCTGACGTTTGACTGACAATTCCAATGCCAACCTATCGGAATTATATTCGAGAGTAAGCACCCGGTCCTTACCGGGCGGCGAGCTACCCATTGCTCGTCGCCCGCAAGCCCGCGCATGCGGTGGCCGGGAGTCTGCAACCGAATGATTATCCCGCTGTTCTATACATTATTGTAAGGGAATTTTAAGGAAGATAAAGTATCAGGACTTACCTCTATACGGTTCATATCTGAAAACATTTTTTGGTAGTTCGTGTGTCGCTGCTGTAGTGGAAGACATAACATGTTCTACTGGGTTTTTGATACGCGACAACAGTGAGCAATTAATATATTTAAATTCGTAAAGTACATAGAACAATATTAAATAAAAATTATAAAAAGTATTCGTAAACATTCTAGAAAAGAAATATATTAATAAATAGCCAATAAAGCTAAAAAATCAATACATAGCTATGATTCGACATTAATCACAGATACAAAAAGGTTAGGTTACAGATCATAATTTATAATACTGGTAAGGCAAAGGCGATTTCATGTCATTCCAAAATTCCACGTCCTCACAAAGATTTTGACATCGCTAGGGACAATTTTGTTTTACAAGTATACATACTGTATACAATAAAAGACTCACGAGTGCTCTTACCCTATTTAAGCAAATCTGTAAACGGCTGGTGGAAACTTCTCGTAACCCAAGGGCTGGTTTTTACCTTGGCCAGAAGCTAAGCATTGCCATACAACGTGGTAATACCGCCAGTCTCTTGGGTACATTACCAGTCGACAGCGATGCGGATGATTTTTCGACGCTATTTTTTAATTTGTAAATAGTTGTAGTTAATTTAGGTTATAATTGTGTTTTTTAATTAATTTAAAACTGTAATGTATTGAAATAAATTTTAAGGACAATTTGGTTGTCAAAATCGTATGCGGACGTGAGATTTCGGGATCACCTGAAGTCGCCAGCGAGTTTCTGGTGACCAAACTCGTTGATAGTTTATCACAACAAACGTGAACATTGAAGAACTATATTTTTACATATCGCACCCCTAGATCTAAAGGGAACTAACTCAAAATTCCTAATTTTTGAGTCATGCACACCTTCGAGTCAGTCATTTCAATATCTATCGACCTGTTTTTTTATTATGTTACGATATTTGCTTCGACCAGAATTCAGTCCAGGCCACAGCGGTAGTTTAAAAATAAAAAATCTTTTATTTCAGACAACAAAGTCCATAGGCAAGGCAAGGTTGTTAGTAACACAAATTTTGCTTATAACTAATGTTAGTAATTAAAAGTAAAAATAACAAATACACACCGACTACCCCCCTGCACAGTAGGTTCATCGGTCTCGCAAAACGTGGAGTTCAGTGAACTTACTGAGCAGAACAGTATCAGTTCTCTCACCAGTCATCCTTAGGACGCTATTCGGGCTCCCCCGAACTCGTCGCATCACCGACGCAACTTTTTTACGCATAATTGCGTAGAAGTCATCTACGCTGGCGTCATGCACTACAATATCGAGGGAGCCGGAACAGGGCCCTGAACACATTATTGAGTTTGCCCACAGGCCGCTCGTGTAAAATGTCTGGCAAAATGCCCTGAACATTGTTATTTTAACAGGAGCAGTACACCGAGCGAACCTGTGTGCCAACATATTACCGCGTACCGACAATGCCCTGCGCTCCCTCTCAATATCTAATTCGTCACTCAAATTCTCAGTTACAATATGTCCCAGATATTTAAACTGTGCAAAACGACGTAGAAGTACACCATTAAGCAATAAAGGTGGTATAGAGATATTGTTTTTATTTTTACATTGAAATAACATGAACTCACTTTTACTTTCATTGTACCTCAGGCCATGTTCCACAGCATAAACTTCACACACCTTTAACAGCTGTCTGAGACCCCCAATTGAGGGTCTCAGCAGCACTATGTCATCGGCATAACTCAAATTATTGACACATATGTCATCAATATGACATCCAACATGCATGCTGCTGAGCTCCTCAATCAGATGGTTTACATACATATTAAAGAGCCGTGGCGAAGTCAGCCCGCACTGCCTGACGCCACACTCTAAAGAATATTCATCTGAGTATAGATTTCCCCACCTTACTATATTAAGCTGCTCACTGTACCAGTAGGCAATCCAAAGCTTATTATATGACACCAGATCAAAAGCTTTGGACAAATCCAAGAAGCATGCATATACTGGAGTTTGCCTTCTTACATAATAATCAACAGTGTGTTTCAGAGACAGTATTGCACTTTCAGTTGACAACCCCTCTCTGAAACCGAACTGTGTATCCTGTAATTTTACAAAACAATCAATTTTTCTGTCTAATAATCCATCAAACACTTTTGAAATTATAGTAGCTAGAGAAATCGGCCTATAGTTACTTCTATCAGCAATATCAGCAGTGACATTTTTCACTATTGGCACAACCACTGTTCTCATAAGATTAGATGGTAAATATGAGTGCCGTATACAAAAAGTGTAAAACATAGCTAACACCTTATACAGATGCACTCCCCCATGCTGCAAGTGCTCAACACTGAGACCCTCGTGTCCTGGTAACTTCTCTCTTTTCATATTTTTAATAATGGCAGCCACATTCTTCCTTAAAAATCCAATAGGTGTTTCTACTGGGCAACGTTCAGTATCAGACACAGACAGCAAAGAAGATCTCACCTGAAAATGCTCCTTAAATGAATTTGCAATCATTTTAGCATCACTGATGCCATCAACGCACACGGGCAGACTAGACTTACCATTCAAACGCTTAGTGCCCTTCCAGAACTTATTAGCCCCCAAATGTCTTTCATTGTACACGGAGAGCAAGACATCGTTTGTCATGTGGCGTTAGACTTACAATGTGGGTCATCAGAACCCCAGCTATAGACTAATTAAGCTGACTAACTTGTACCTACAGCTGGCCATCTCGCTTCATATCAATTTACAGATATGTAGGTGGGCAATGACAGGTTGTTGGCCCGCTGGAAGTTTTTCCACAGTCTTAACATATGTAGGTAGTTGGAGGAAGATGTCTGATTAGTCACAGTGGTGAGCGATATGGGGATGTACATTATATGTAAGTCACGGAGTCACACACGAATTAGTACTTATCAAATTTAGTTTGAACTCCAATTTTAACATAATGAACATTTATATTATAAAAATGACAGTATTCTTCTTAAGTTCGTGAGCTTAGACTATAAATCATGGACTTGTTCCTCCCCTCGACAAGAAGATGACAAAATTGGAATGGGTGATTTTTTGCGCAGTTTCGCATCCAAATGAATTCGGCTTTACCAAAAATTGCAAAGTTAACGTGCGACATACGCTTGCGTCAACGAAAGGGTTCGCAAAGATTTCATTGCAACATGCTTTTGCGTCGGTGTACTAACAACCCTTATACAGACTTGTAATAAGTACCATAGAGTGTTATCATTCTTGTATATCAATCTGTATTACTCGGGTCTGCATTGGCTGAAAACTTAGAGCATATGCTGAAAATGACTACCGAGACCACCAGTGACCGGGACGACCAAGCTATGACCACAGATTATTAAGAGCAAACATCACCAACAGTGGCTGTTTTCAATTTTATTTATTTTTGATATTGTCACTGGCAAAGGGTTTAAATGTTTTTTTTCATTTTCATATTTCTTGTTAGACCTTTACCAGCAACTTTGGCCTTGACCTTTCCCTTTAATTTGTGGTCGAAGAACCCATAGATATAATTATTTGACTACCACTGATGTAATTATAATTCCCGAAGACTGAAACAGATCATGTGCAATCAATATCAACTACAGACAGTATGCCAGGAGATAACTATAATTATAACTAATATTATAAATAACTATAAGAAACGTTATAGTTACAGAAGTCGAAGTGGCGGTGCTTGGGGGAGGCCTATGTCCAGCAGTGGACGTCTTTCGATTGAAATGAAGATAAGAAAGTTACCTGGTGAAACTTCTTCGGAAAAGGTTAAAAGTGAGATAGTAAATAAAAACCAGTTATTAACACGAAAAAGTAATATAGTCAGGTTTGGGAATATACCAAGAGAAAGGAAACATAACTTTCTAACCAGAAGTATGGAAGTGCGATACAACTTCCGTAGGGTAACAACGATCACAGAAGAATATGTGGATGCACAGTGGCCATTGGTAGTTTCGCTTGAACTAAATAGTAGTACCACAGAATACTTAACGACGCTAGACCTAGATTTTTCCTCCAAATCCAGCTTAAATACATGGAAGAGATATTTTCCAACAAAGTCGAGTATCGAATATGGTGAAATCGTAAAAAATACGCAAAACCAGAAAACCTACAGAAATTATACTTTTTTTACTAGGACACCAAAAGTAAATGAAAAAAGTGAAGCCGTAAAAAAAATATAAAACCAAGAAACGACCGTGTACCATATGTTATAGATTTTACAGACTTTGCAAGTCATTATTACTCTCACTTGCAACATTTTGATTTCAGAAACAACTCAAAATTATACTATAGAAATAACAGAAGATAAGAAACCAAATTTGGCTGATATGGATGAGTTTAGAAGTCTTGATCCCGCGAAAAAGTGTATCATCGTGAACCCGCTACAGAGAATTTAGATAATGCGAGAATATACACTAAGAAATCTTACTCTCTAGATAGGGAAGAGTTCCGAAGGCTTCATTCTATAGAGAAAGCGTTCCACAAAATGGAACCCGCTTCTAAAATGTTAGATTATAGGAAAAATTATTCTACATATAGGTAACAGGTAGAACGGGCTGGTGACCGCAACTCCACGTCTGAGCGCGTATTTTGCGTACGGTATTTATTATTCTACATAATATATACGACATTATCTAAGAATCATTATCCAAAATTGCAAGAGATCAGAACACAAAATTTTACAGAAAAACCAAATTTTATGGAGACAGATATCGTAACAACATTTGTTGATAAGGAAAAGCTTTAAGAAACTTTCAGATTTTGGAAGAACTAATACTGTGGAAAATACATTTCATAAAGAAAAAAAACCTGCAAAAAATGGACCAGTTCAGAAGATTTTCTTTCCCAGAAACAACAAACAAGGAAACTGAAGAATTGAACGAGCAAGAATCTGCGACAGAAATATTATATTATGGAGGTACTAATTATACAGAAAATATACTAAATATAAAACCTTATTTAAAAACAGCTAACTTCAGGAATAGGATATTTTATAGAACAAGCATGCAACAAAAATGTTATACCACGACACTATTCTTCCGGAAAATACTCATTATGAGAAACCCAATTATTTTGAAAAGGTCAATTAAGAGGAACTGACGGATCCGTGTATACTAATAGCAATGTCTGATTACGAACGACACTATGCAAAAAAAAAAAAAGCTTGTGAAGAAAAATCTTATAATTTAAACACAACAAATTTTGAACAGTAATTATATCCAAGGCAACGCTTTAAACCAAAAAAAAAGAGGGAATTAAGTGCAAACAAATGTTTTCAAAGAGCAGTGATGGCCCAGTGGTAACGGCCGCGACTAACGAGTAGTAGGTCGTGAATTCGAACCCAAGCAAGCGCTTTAACTTTGTGGAAATTATTTCATCACCACACTTTCTCAAAACGGTGTAGGAAAAACATCGTGACGAAACCGGCATGTCTTAAAACCAAAAATTCGAAGACATGTGACATCTACCAACCCGTACTGAGCCCGCATGGTGGATTATGGCCTACTCCCTCTCACCGATAGGAGGCCTGTTGATGTTGAAATGTTTTCAGACTTTTGATGATTTAAAAGAGTTTTGCGTTTAAAAGATTCGCAAAGCTAGAATTAGTACTTCATAAAATCACAGATGAATGCACCACCTGTCCAGCCGCTTCTCTTGTGCCGTTCAGCAGGTCTGTATCGCAGTACAGCAGATTCCATGACTGTGTTTGTGACACTAAACTATGTAGTAATTCATAAATGTAATCAGGAACTTCTTATTTGTTTTATATTTTTTTTGTAAATAAGAAATAAATATTTATATTTAGTAACTTAATCTTAAAAATAAGTTATTTTCATAGACAGCTGCAGGTTACTTCGTTTTAATGCTTAAGGTTGTGCGTCACTGGTCTAGTGTTCACAAGCGCTTCTGCTGAGCAGGAGGTCTTGAGTTCGATTCCCAGGCTGGAAAAAGTGTTATTGGGATTTAAGATCTGGAATTTCTCAGTAGCCCGGTTAATGGCAAATACTCGCCAACTATTACATGGTACTTAACCCTTAAATGCATTGTTATGGAAATTTCCATCAACCAATTCAGTGTATTTTTTTCGTTTACGTTCGTTTTTTTTTTGTTTTTGTAATTGGAAAAAAGTGGTTTATTATCTCACTACACATTTTGCTCTCAGTAGGTTAGTAGGTTAGTTCTGATTACATAAAGATGTAAATTTACACCAACCCAATAAAAAAAAAAGTATTTATATGATTTTTTTTTAAATATTTTTTCCTTACTAATTAGCTAATCTTACATCCAAATAAATTTCATTTGGTTAAAAAGTAAGTCATGCATTTAAAGGTTAAACATAGGTAACTTAACTGGTGATGTGTGACTTCTAGAGCACGTGTTCGACTGGCACTTGGCTTTTTAAACCCGAACATATCAGGTTAACTGCACCGTAGGTAACAGCGGCGGCGGCGGCAGGGACGGCAGCGGGCGGCGTGGGTGAGGGTGGATCGTTGAAGCCCTGTTTTGACTGCCCCATAGAGTTGTCGACTCGGTTGACTTCGATTACAGCATTTTACATGTTTGTGTCACAAAATATTAATGTGAACTCTTTTTTGAATTATGTTCGTTCCAATTGCGCGGCCGATTCATAAAATTTGATGAAACTTTGCCAGGAATTAGTGGTAATTGGTTACGATTCACACCTCTTTCCTGAATTGATTACAAAAAAACTAAGACGCCTTGACCAAAAATAGTTGGCCGCTAGAATCGCCTCTTGCTGTAGTCATCGCTTGTGATTACGCAGACTGGCCTGTTAGTCTAGTGGTTAGTGACCCTGACTGCTAAGACTGAGGTCGTGGGTTCGATTCCCACCCAGGACAAATCTTTGTGTGATGAGCACAATCATTTGTTCTGTGTCTGGGTGTAATTTATCTATAATATGTATGTATTTAAAAATATATAAGTATGTTTATCAGTTGTCTGGCTGCCATGGTACGGGCTCTGTCTAGTTTGGGATCAGATAACATTGTGTTGGTTGTCCTAAGATATTTAGATTTAGAAACTAAAAAATGCAGATAGGAGAACGATGCATCAAAAGAAAGGTTGTTGTATTTGTTGCAAAAAAAAGTCAAACGTAAATTAACAAAAAGTTTGGCAATATTTCGTTTCCATTGGGAGGATCGTCTGGAGGATATTATGGATCATACGGTGGAGGTGTGCCCTGCCTGGGCGGAGCAACGCCATGTCCTCGTGGAGGCGATCGGCGGCGGTGACCTCTCGCTTCCCGCCCTGGTGCAGGCCATGGTACGGAGCGAGAGGGCATGGGAAGCCATCACCTTCTACTGAGAAGCAGCAATGCTCGCGAAGGAGGAGACGGAGCGCGTGAGCGAGACGCATTCTATGTGCCCTCACGCCCCTAGCCGCCACAGGAGACGCACCAGGCGTCGTGAGTCGACTGCGGACTCACGGTGGCCGGGAGGCGCGGGCTTGCGGGCGTCGAGCAATGACTAGCTCGGTAAGAACCAGGCCCGTGTCGACGGCGTGTTGTATTCCACGCGCGCCTCAAAGTGATGTCAGCAGTACTGAAGGGGTCTGCTAGGACCGATGCCTGTTTGATGATTTCTCACAGACAAAAAAAGAGGGTTTTGGGTAAGTAGGTATCTCAGCACTAATATCAAATTAATAGTGGCTGATGGGTATGGACACTTGGTTTCTAATTTGTTGCAGCTAATAAACAAGAAAATACTAGAAAATTTATTTATTTAATAAACGCTCGCTTTCAGCCGAATGACATTCTACCCACGCTGTCTTAGGAGACAGCGTGGGAAGATTTTGAGAAGGTGGATCAAAAATTCTTTGTACATAAGAAGCACAGGCCCTTTAGATTTTGCAACGCGACCCGTACAACGTACGGTTGGCCGTACGTTGTCGCTACGCCAGAACTTTACAGCTCATCGGCCATCCTTTTTGTTTAGTTTCCTGTCGCTCTTGGTTAACATGAATGAAAAGCCAATAAAACTACTAAGTTGAATATTTATTTGAACTATTTCTACGTGATGTAACAATCTTTACAATGAGTATTGATATTTATGACCTTCCTCTTGGCTCTTCTCGTGGGGTGGTTTATTTTCAGTTATGCTTTCCACACTGCTCTGTCGTCGTAGAGACTTAAGATCTGGAGTTTTCCTTGATTTACCTTCACTCTTTACTTTTTTTCCTGTTTTATTTTCATTATCTTTGTGAGATAACACTTCTTCGTCACTTTCTGTGGTACTTATAGTTATAACAGGTATAACAGAACCAATCGAGTCAGACTGTTTTGACTGAGTACT
This sequence comes from Aporophyla nigra, assembly GCA_947507805.1. NCBI lineage: Eukaryota > Metazoa > Arthropoda > Insecta > Lepidoptera > Noctuidae > Aporophyla > Aporophyla nigra. The sequence goes on along the minus strand of OX382291.1, from coordinate 29,559,566 downwards.
GGATTGTGAAGTCTGCTTTTCATTAATTTTTTTAGCATTATTTTTGTCTTTAGACAGTTCCTTTACAATTTTGGGTTTTGTCGATTCTTGGGCATCCTGTATTTGTTTTTCAATTACAGCTTTCTTTTCAGTACGATCGTCAACTTTCTCGCGCTTAACTTTTAAACCTTTATTAAATATTTCATTAATTTTCAGCTTTTTTCCTCCGTCTGTTTTGAATTCAACACAATTTTTTATTTTTTTATCCGGTTTGAGTATAAAAATATCTTTTATTTTCAGAACTTCCCTTGGAAGAGTTTCGTGAAAGTCTGTATCAGTTTCATCGTCTACGTTATTCGGTGAATGCGATGGACCATCTATTTCTGAAACGGCTTCGACATCACTTTTTTTATCGAGCGCCATCCCTACTATTTTAGCAAAAATGCCTCCTGCAACAACATAATTATCAAGGATTTCGGTATGCTCACATAACACTTAGAATCTTTGTATTAAATGTATATGTATTTATATATTTTGTATTTATATGTAAATACTTTATTCACTTAACACATGCGCACTTCAACGGCCAGGTTAGATAATCATTTAAGACACGAGATCCACAAAACCAGCCTTTAAAGATGGCCGCAAATCTGGCGGATTCTGCGTCAGACCTAACTACGTTAGGTCGGTCGATGCATAGACGCATCATCGGTTGAGTCTGTTAGATGGAATGTTTAATTATCTACTTGTCCGTTCTGGTGTTACGCGACCCACGATACTTGTCGCATCTTCCGCCAGATCTCTGACCACTCTAAAACTTGATTAGAAGAAATACATCGTATGTCATACCTTTTTTCTTGGCCATCTTTATCGGTACATTCATCTCCTCTGTCAAAGTTTTGCGGTCATCGGAATCAATAGATTTACTCATTGGCAATGATGGCAGGGCCTTCTTCCATCTAGCAAAAGGCGTGTTGTCCATAGCTGCGGACCCAGCTCTTCCCCTGGTGTCAGCTAGTTGAAACATCTTCCTCCGTTCTTCAGTTCTTTCACGGCGCAATTGAATCTGAAATGTAACAATTATAGTCAAGTGTGTTCCGAAAATTCTTAGAAAAACGATAGTTTTGATAAGTCCGGACCAAAAATTGGTCGAATTTTGATCACGTAGGAACATATATTTTGGAAGAATTCATATTGCATTAGATTACCGTGGTGCAAGTATATTTTCTTTTTATAGTATGCCAATACAAGTAATTTTGTCTCTGGTTAACAAGTACGTTTCATCGACCAATATTTGTATTTACATCAAAAACTTACCTTTAAATCATTATTCGCTTCCCGTAAGGAGTTTGTCAGTGATGTTAAATAATAAATGATAAGAATCAGCAGAACTAGCAAGGGTATAACGATAGCAGGTGACGCTATGTATTCCAATGCGAAGCTCAAACTATTCGGCAATATTTTGTAAATATTGATCGTCAATATATAGTAAATCTTATCGTATTCAGAGAAGGGTCCACAATGCCATGAAGGTTTAACCCATACTATGGTGTATCCAACTGGTAGTACGCAGAGGAAGAGCATTGTAAGTAACAGCGCTAGATAAAAGTTATTGCTTTTTGAGACCCTGAAAACGACTTCGTGAGGGACGTTGCAGGTCATGACAGCCCATGACCGTAAGTACATCATGATCATTAACTTGGCTACGTTTAACACAACGAGGCCTGGCGAAAAGAACATTCCCATCCACACCATTCCCTGGTTATTGATGAGGTGTAGAATATTCTCCGCGATCTTAAAGTCTCCATACTCTGGGAATTTTTTCTCCAGGTCCCAGCACCAACAGCGATTCATGTATCGTACGAACAGTGCGCGGAAGAAATCCATGAACAGTGTTCCAAGGAGGACGAAAACCTGAAATAAGGGTCATTGAAGTTTCACAAAGTTAGGAATGTAGCTAAAAACCTATATTGGGTAGGTTGTAACAGTTTAGTGATTTGCTTTTGTTTATAATGATTATGTTGCTAAATACGTATCTATCAGCATTACCAAGTTGTTAAACTTACCGACGTAATAAAATAATTTGGCAACTATAATAATTGTGGGTGTGTACTATAGGTACACCTCTGCCAAGCTCTTCGTGCAACATAGGCGTGATGTTATGTACTGTCTTGTAAAATATTTTATTGCTCTGATAAAGACTGACCTCCTGAACATTTTGGATTATACAGAATTGAAAGTCAAAGCAGGTCTTGATGAGAAACACCCTAAATATATATTCTACCAATTTTTACTTATTTAAAGGAAACTGCATTCAATCATTTTAAGAAAGTGAGTAGCTTGGACCATTAATCGAAGAACTGCGCAAAAAGCATTATACATTTTTACAACATGGTACCGAAGATCAAATCTCTATCTAAACAAACGAGATTCAAGCTACCCTTAACTTAGCAGATGTTTAGCTATATCTATAATAATAGTATAAAGAGATAAAAAAATAGAATGTTTGGAAGTCTATATGTAGACGGTATTCTTGAGGAAGGTTCATTAACATCACGCTAACACGCCGAACGCTAAGAGAAAATGAAGAAATATTGTGGAAATGCAACAATTAGCTAAATAAAACTGTTTCCAACATCCACGTTAAAATTGAAAGGCCCCTCTAAAGTTTTGTAATGTATAAATTGTTCTTTCATCGGTTCAGAACTTTAGACCAACTTAATAGCTACCTGTAAAACTTTAAGTACATATAACTTACCAAATCCATCATAGTCAATTTGACCAGTTCCTGTCCAAACATAGTTTCCCAACACAATTTCAATAATTTCTTCTTGGTAGGCACAGACAAATTATACATCTTCCTCTCATTGTCATCTACATACACCAAATCTATTGTAGTGACATTAGTGCCATTCTTAGAATCAACGACGTCACTTATATTAGCGTGACAAATCTTCGCATAGCAGACTCTTTTCACTATGGTACAGTTTGACATAAAGAATACTTGTTTTACATTCTTCCCGTTACAATTTACTGTACAATTGAACGTAAAGTCAGGACAAATATCGATATTTGCTACCGTTTTGGAATTCAAAGTAGACATCACAGTTGATTGTGTTGATATTTCCGTACCTATGTCATATTTCTTAGCGTTACTTTTAGCTGTAGTTTCATGTTGCGGTGTGTTATACGGACTGGATGTCTCTAATACATCGTAATCAGTAGTGTATTTTAAAGTTGTATCAGATACATCTAAATTAGTACTAGTATCTATTGTGTAAGTAGTAGTGTCTGTCATTTCATTTTGTGTGGTATCTGTTATTTCTACTGATGCTAGATCCAAAATATCAGTTGTTGTTTCAAATATGTTAAAATATGACGATCCAAATTCACTGAATGATCCAATATCAGTGAGTGTTGTTTCACTGTCGGTAGTTGTATCTGTATTACTGCTGAAATCATCAATAGTAAAAGGCTTTTCTGAACTGCCTGAGACTGTTGATGTATCAGGGTCAACACCATTTTCAGTAGTCATGAACTCAGACGAACTGTAATCAACCACTGTGCTCGAGTAGTCAACGTTTGTATAATCGAATGTGGGGTCCGTCTTTGTTCCAGTAGTAGACTCAGCAGTATCATAAAATGTATATTCGTAATCGTCTGAATCTGATGTGGTATCATTTTCATTTGTTTTGTTTACTGGTTGTTGAATACGTATATTTCTTAGCCTTTGTAGTTCTTGTATCCCTAACAAAATACTGTTCAAAGTGGTGGTTTCTTTCTTTTCGAAATTGTCCTTATCAACGTTGTTTGATGTTACAAATGCGTCTTCACGTGGACGTCTGAATAGTATTTTAGGAGAGATTTTTTTCGGAAATGGCGCTGGCCTTGTTTTCAAAATTATACCGTCTGCTAGACTTGGTGGTAAAGTTACTTGTGTGTCACAAGGTCCACAGGAGATTTTCTGCTCGGTGCAAAAGTCAGGTAAAGTCGTAGTAAAAGATTCACTTAGATTTAGAGTCTCATTCGGTATTATTGTTGCGTTCAAACTCAGGGTTGGTTTTAATGAATCCAATTCTTTGCTCATCCCCTCAATTTTGCTGAACAAAGCGAAGATAAGAGAGTATAGATTGAGCAGATTCAATAACATAATCCTACAACAGTAAAGAAATATTATACCTATTTATTGAATGTCAAAAGAAGTATAGAGAAAGTCAAATTATATATACCTTGCCAATTGTAACCTTAGCTGCTTTCTCGGATGATAATGTTCCAGAAATCCCAGCAGTTCAAAAAATACAGGAAATGTAATGGAGATCACCGTGACAACTATAGTCGTCTCATTCTCGCGCCACCAACTCCTTACTTTCAAGTAATCGTCAGAGCGAGACACGACTGTTACAACGGCGTATGCTGACACTGCGAGTAGTATGATGACACAAATGTTGACAAGTGCACGTAAGGATATAATACGCCAACTGAAAAGAAGAAGAATTAAGTATGATATAATAATATGCACAGAACAAATTATTCCAGACTCTTAATAGAGCCACCGAGCAGATTTATTTAAATTTATCCCCCCGGGTCGTGGGGCTTTCGGGACCGGGACCGCGGTCCCAGAATCCACCTATTAATCAAATAAATATTTTTAGTAGTACTTTGGGACCACAAGTAAAATAAACAAAGTTATGCCTTGGCAAAAGCACGGTCAACCAAAAATTTTTTAATTTTAACGATAAGGTTTAACCAGGGCACGTATAAGTCATTAGTTACAAATGGCTATGATTGTAAGTGACTGGCTTCAAAACCACTTTTTTTATTTGTTCACTACTTCCGTGAGTGTGTATTCGAAAGTAGCTGTTGCCTGTACCTTGATCTACCTGTAGCTATTTTGCCTAATTTTTAATACAGTTTTTCAGGATGCAAAGTTGCTGACGTCCTTTTCTAGGTCCCAAGCTACGAATGTGTCAAATTGCATAACGATCGGTTAAGTAGTTTATGCGTGTAAATTTAAAAGAAAGACCAAGTTATATTCGTATCTAATGACCGGACTACACGAGCATAATATTAGTTTGGATGGATATAACAGAGGTTCAGATAGATATGGTAAGAAAATATTTGAAAACTAGAAGAACTCACTTCCTTAAATCCTTTTTCTTCTCAGCCTCCTCAAGCAAAGCTTCTTTAAATCCCAAAATAACTGAGGCAATCCGATTGTGTGCTGTTTCCGTATTGCCAATCATAAAGTCCCAGCCAGTGAACAGTTTCCATGAAAATATACATTCATCTTCTTTTTCAGACAACTTAGACATCCTGGAGTTTTCTGCCATTCTGTAGAGAAGAATTACTTTAAAAAAAGCTCTTCATAAGTTATGATAAACCATACAAAAAGAACGCTACTGCCCACTCTCTAGTAACTCCCTTAGTCGTCTCTTATGAAATTACGGGAATCGACATCTTAAAATCTCACATACGTCATCATCATAATTCAGCCATAATATGTCTACGGGACGAGCATCGGACAAGCATCGTAACACATCGCAGCGTCTCATCGTAAACATGAGACATCCAGGTACCAAACTTCATTAGGCCCACTTCCTCTCAATGAGAGGAGGCCTGGTGCCAGCAGTGGGAACGTTATAGACTGATTTTTACTGAAGCATCGTTACAATGACCAGTCCTGTGACTCTCGCATCTAGCTGATTGATTGATGTGTGTAGTCGATCTCTTAATAACGTTTGCAAAAAGCTTTCAGTAAATTGATAACTTACTAAAGTTGAAATTAACGGAATACTGTAAAATTGATATTAATTAAAGCAAAATGAAGTCTGGAAGTTTTATGTCGTGAAAGTGTCAATCAAACTTTGGGTGTTTAACAATGACGACATCGAGTATACATAAGTGTAAAATTGTAAATAAATATCCCGCCATTCCCCAACTATGTTGGAGTCGGCATCCAGTTTAACCTGATGCAGCTCGTTACCAGTATTTTACATAATGTGGCTGTTTATCTGAATTTCACAGCCAAGTTATTAAATAATACGATACCAGACTATCAGACTGGCTATCAATCTTTCGGGCTTCTGACGATCCGTAACGACTGTCAAATGACAGTCGTAGATGATGATCTTCGAATGACAGGCGGGACCAACGACTTAACAGAGGCACGGCGGGGTCTTATATGTAAAGATGGTCCTCCATCTACCAACCAACCGCGACAAGCGTAGCTTAACCCGATTGATCGACCTATACAGCTGTTATTACTTAGCCATGAGCCCCTCACTAAACATAAGTAAACTCACTATACACTATACTATGTAATACATCCAAAATAACTTACTTTCTCAGAATGGCGACGAAGCTATAAATATAGACAGCGAGTCCTGTGAGAAAGTATGCCAGCGGCATACGGTACTGAGCTCTTTCTACGTTGCTATAGTACCCGTAGAAGATGGGAGAACATTTCAGAACCCCCTCGAATTCCCATAGAGTCAGAAGATTCGAGGCATTACGCTTTTCTTCATCCATGATGATCTTTCTCTCGCCGTCTTGCTGTGGGTCCGCTGTCAGATACTGAAAAAGTTAAAATTGAATTAATACAAAATGGCGTCGATGAACAGAATACAGGTTCGAAGGTTTCTGTTAATATTAAGTATAGTATTTTTACTCAACATCTGATCAAATTGAAATGAGCAATGAATAAAATCGTGATAAAATAATTACTACAGAAATAGATACTGCAGTTTTTATGTGATGACATTGTACGTATAGTTACAAACCTCGGGTACAATAACAAAGACGAGTAGTATGAAACCAATGACGAGGTTCACCCAGAACAGCCAGCGAAGGAAGGTGAAGTAGGAAGCGACCACGGAGCCGAAGTGAGACTCAATCTCCTTGATACGAAGCTCCCACGGGATCAGCAGGTTGGAGGTGTTGGCTGCCTCACGCTTCATTTGCTGCCAGTACTGGAGGAAGGGAAAAGTAATCGGAAGAGGTTAAAGTAGATAACATATTGAAGCAAAATATAGCATATTGAAGAGAAATAATCGTGATTGAATCGAAATGAATCGTGAGGCTAGAACACATCTGTATAACCCGTAGAGTTAAGATGAGGTTCATAGTGCACCTACATGTCACTGGTTATATTTAAGTGCCATGTAAAGCGAACAAAAGGCTAGAGAAAAAAAAAAAAAAACATCAATTAGAGCATGACTCGCTTATTACTTTGAAACTTCGTGATTTTAGCACAAACAATGAGAATTAAAATCTGTGTATCATCTTTTACAATTACTGGACCTCCAGTATAGTATTTGTATCTCACGGAAGTGATGCGACGTGCGTTTTACTTGTGGTTAGCACATGTACGAATATGCTGCGAATGTGTGTGTAACTTTAGGAGCGCTTGGTACCACCCGAGACAATGGCGAAGTTGGAAATGTGTGTGCTGATACTACCTCGTTTTACCCACACATTCACAGCGTATTTGTACAATTAGTAACTACAAGTAACGCGCACGTCGCATCGTGAGATATAAATACCAACTGTAATCGTGCGGTAAAGACGCGAAGGTATGAATGACAGACAAAATTATATAAGCCAAACATCCACCAAACTCGATTGCCCGTGTCCGGTAAGGTGTATACGCTAGGGTAGCCCACATACTTCAAATTTTCTTCCATTTCTATGTAGTATTGTTTTTACAGACGCGAATCATATTTTAATAATAAATAAACCTCACAGTGACCAACAAATTGCAAAAAACCTATTAATTTCGCGGATTACCCTGGCGCTTCCATCTAAATAAAAGAATAAGATTACTTACAGTATTCAACAATATGTTGAACCTAGCGTAGATATCTCTGGTGCTTTTGGACTGCGCCAGTCGTTCTTGGAGCTGGCCCTCGTGCCGTTTGATGTACGCTTTAGCCTGTCAACAATGCTGGTGTAAACGTTGGGAAGCAGAAGAATATACCATACCAAAATTTCATGGACTAGGCCATTCCCCATTTTAGATGGCTATTTGGGCCATACTGACTTTTGACCATGGGCTTTCTTTCGCCTGAAAGTAGACATCGATAATACGTGTATATCTTTCATACAAATCTTTTCAGACCCTTAATATCTTAGTCAAAATCAGAAGTCATTTATTCAAACTAGGTTAAGAGTCAGCACTTTTTGAACGTCAAAATTACATAAGAAAGTCCCCCAAAACGCCCGCCCTTTACCACTGCTAGTGCTTCCAAACTGGGAAGGAGAAGGGGTTACAATTAGCACACCTGTAAGTTAAGCTAGAAGAACTTGATTCACATTACTAAACACAAAATATTAAATTAGATTATTTACCATATGTCATCTAGCACACGCCATAGTACGAACAAAACATTAAAAATTTTATATTCAAGTAGAAAAAAAAAAAAAACAAAAAATGTACAAAACGTACATACATACATAAAATGACGCCTTTTTCCCATGAGGTTAAGCAGAAACTACAGAACGCCACCTGTTACGATCCTTACGTACTCTTTTTGCCTCTTTTAAGTTCATACATCTGGTCATACACGCACGCCGGTTACTAGTGCTAAGCACGTGACCCTTCTGAAGAACATAACCAATAAGGTACACTACTACTATACAGGATTTTTTTTAACCAGTGCGCATATTTTTTTTGGTGGTTATAGAACAGTCAGTCAGTAATAGAACACATTTCAACTATTTTTCAATACTTAAAAAAAAATATATCCGACTTTAAATCAGTAAACTGTGGACACCCTACATATTTCGTAATATGATATCGACAGTATGAATAGGTCAGAAACCGCGCGCCGGCGTAGGTACTTCTTAGAATTTTGACCAATCGAACAGCTGGCAGGTACTTGTAGCTACGCTCGGTCGTTCACCTTCGCCGCCGCGCCGGCGCCGCGTGCACGTTACCATAAAAACCAGTTTCAAAATAAACATCTTTCGTTAACGGTAACTTAATTTTTTTGTACAAAAAAAATATATCAAAATAAAAATTGCATGTTTATTATAACTCGTTTAAGTTTAATTTGTTTAAATTTGCGCACTGGTTAAAAACTTATCCTGTATATTCTCCTAGGGCGTCCCCTTCCGGCGTGACCAGACACATCTGCCTTGTAAATAACTTTTGTTAGCTGCCCTTCATTCATCCTCTCAACATAACCAACCCATTCAAGCATACTCTTTTAAATTTTTTTCACTACATATTCTTTTAAACCGCACCGTTGTCTTATCACATTATTCTTCAGCCTTTCATTCACAGTCGCACCACATATGCTTCGCAACGAGCGCATTTTCACAGTATTTATTCTACTTTCATGCTTTTTTGCCACATCGAACATTCACTTCCATGCATAAGCGTAGGCACCAGCACACCATTGTGAACAGTCAGTCGAACCTTATCAGACATAACACCTAAATAAAAGCCTCTAGGCATAAAGGGCGTGCCTGGCTACATATAAAATGTTCATATCAGTAACTCGAAATCAGCACCCCTAGCCAAGTTGATAATCTGCAATCGTTAACGCTAGTCGAAAACTAATCAAATGTATAAGAATGAAATCATCTCAACGTCAAGTCACGTGGTTAGAACAAACGAATAGAAAATTCGTAGCCAAGTTCACATCGTTCAAAATGATAGAATGAATTGGTATTGTTTCTACAATGTTCAACGCTACATCCTATGTTATAATGTCGATTTTCTAAAGACATTGTAGAACGAGCGGCCGACTCAGGCCGTCAACATGGCTACCAACTTATCGTTTTCTACAATTGCTGACACCGAGGCGTTACCGATTGGAGAACGGAATTCGACACGAAACGGTTGTAACTTGCTAGGGGGGCTGTAGTCTCTACAAGCAGCACCCGTTCGCGAGCATAACGACGAGATCAGCCACTACCCCTCTTGCCATATTTGAGACTCCCGACGCTACCGTAAGCAGTGACATCGAAGAGAACATGACGAACTTGCTGCCGGTTGCTCAGGGATGACATGTTGCAGTACAATTTATTAAATTCTATTGCAACAAGTCGACAGCTACTATAAAACATTGTAATAGATTCAATTGATCTCAACACTCAAAGAAAAGCTACACACGCGGTAGCGTGTCAAGCCAAGTTCAAGTAACAGAACTGGTGAGCAGCACCGTCGTGCACACGAAACATTTGGAGCCACTTTTGACCCCCTAAAAACTCAAAAACTGTTTCACACAAACGTGTCAAATTTGGCTCATATATTGAGACTTGCGAGATACATATGTGCTCATGCATAAACATATCTCAAACGAGTATTTAGATATAACCGTCCAAAAATTTTCATTTTATCACTGACTGACCTATAGATCAAAACTCTAACCCAGTTCTAAATGACCCAGAAAGTTCAAATTTGGCATGCAGATAGGTAATTAGGTGAATAAATCAGATACTGGTAAATTTTTATCATTTTATTGTGATTTTTCACTTACTTGATTCTATTAGGAACACTTAAAATAAAAACCATTTGGTATTAATTTTGTTATAAATAAGTACATACTATTAATAAATTTATGTACAAAAAGTAATGATATCCATCCATCAAAAACATAAATGTGAAATGAGAGCCAAATTCAATATTATGATATATGCCTTTCTTTTTTTTTCTAGATGGGAAATCATCAAATAACTTTTCCCGCTCTGGGCGGAGCGGGAGGGCATGTCAGACTTTTACTGACTAAAACCCACCCGTGTTCCTTCAGTTACCCATGTGCCAGGGTCACGGTATCACTTTCAAACAATCTCGCGACCCTGGCAAGCATCGGTCCTAGCCCTCCTCCTCCCCTTCAGTGCTGCTGACATCTCTTTGAGGCGCGCGTGGAACATTACGCGCCGTCGACCCGAGCCTGGTCCTTACCGGGCGGCGAGCTACCCATTGCTCTCCGCCCACAAGCTCGCGCCTACGGTGGCCGGGAGTCCGCTATAGACTCCCGACGCCCGTCTCCTCCTGCGGCGGCTAGGGACGTGAGGGCGCAGAGACTGCCACTCCCTCACGCACCCCGCCTTCCCCTTCGCGAGCATTACTGCTTCGTAGAAGGAGGTGACGGCTTCCCATGCCTTCTCGCTCCGTACCAGGGCCGGACGCGAGAGGTCGCCGCCGCCGATCGCCTCCACGAGGATACGGCGGTGCTCCGCCCAGGCAGGGCACACCTCCACCGTATGCTCTACCGTGTCCTTCAGACGATCCTCGCAATGGAAACACCCGGGCGTTTCTCCCGCATTATCCTGAAATGATATATGCCTTGGTTGTTGACTTCAACGACAAAAGAAGTGAGATCTAAATGGGTGCCAAGTTCAATGGTCAGTCCTGAAATTTATTTATAACTACATAAAATATCATTTCTTCTTATAACTTAGGAATACATTGTAGCCTAAGGTCTGACTTGGCTAGTTTTTCATTATCCTGAGTTATAAAAAGACATGATATTTTATGTAGTTATAAATAAATTTCAGGATTTACCATTGAACTTGGCACCCATTTAGATCTCACTTCTTTTGTCGTTGAAGTCAACAACCAAGGCATATATCATAATATTGAACTTGGCTCTCATTGCACATTTATGTTTTTGATGGGATAAACCATTACGGGAACCAACACATGTAACTGTCAGTAGGTCAGCAAATTCTGGTAAAGTAGGTATAAGTGTAGTCATCTTTCTAGCATCGATGTTAATATCGTATCTTTGTTTCTTCTCTACTTCTATAACCATCAACAAACTTGTTTTACTCTTTAGCACTTGTGAAAATTAATCATACTAAAACGCTCTCCTAGGTGAAACAAATAGGGGCAAATTTTTTGATATCACCTGATGCACGATTTTGAGTTTCCTTCTCATCCCAAGGGGCTGCTGCTTCACAGAGCCTAGGACCTCCTTATGCAGATGAATGTTCTCGAAGATCTGCTCCTGCGTCACCACCGCCGCCAGCTGAGCGTCCTCCATTGATATTGCAGTGCTGTTTAACAAAGTTGGATCGAAACAATCATTAGTTTTGCTTCGTTATCTACTTATAATATAGCTAAAGAGTTCGTTTGTTTTAATACCGCTAATCTCTCGAATTACTAGTCGGCTTTTGAAAAAATATTTACCTATGCAGATACTGCATTAAAAAATATTTATGCAGATATTGAAAAAATATTTATGCAGATATTTATATATTATGCAGATATATATTTGATTGATTGACCTTAGGAATCGAGCAAAATGAAAACGTTACTAAATGTAAATGAAGTATTAGCGTGGGATATAATGCGACGGGTTGGGGTAGAAGCTAGTACTAATAATAAAGTTGAGGAGAAGATAGAAGAAAGAAAAAGAAGTATCTTGACTTGCCTCGCAAGTTTGTCGCCATGTGAATTGGATGTGGATTCAGCGATCATTGTGCCGATAGTCGACAGTCGCCAATGGCTTAATAGCCAAGAGCTTCGACCAACACCTAAGGGGGATCTCGTTAGGCAGCTGGATCAAGGGCTTGATTCAGAAAGCGGTACTTCTTGACTCGGCTCACATTATTAGGAGGTTCCTTTCGCTGGAGCCCTAACCGCCGCGCCGGTAGCTTGGACCCTGTTCCCAATACCGGTGGGCTACTATTTTTTACTAGTTTTATACTTTTATTACTAATATTTTAAAACATAATTTATAGGTACGTGTTTAAATGGAAATAAAGGAGAAGTTGAGGACTTTGTTTGTTTGAACACGCTAATCTGTGGAACTAGCGGTCGGTTTTGATAAATCCTTTTAGCATTTGGTAACTCAATGTGTGTAGAAATATTATATATTACTAGTTAACATAACGCTAAGAATTTACCTAAAAAAACCAAGACAGAAAGGATGCGCGATAACGCAGTAACAGGCAGCGTTCCTGCCAGGGTCGCGAGATTTGTTCGAAAGAGATACCACCGTGGCCCTGGTACATGGGCAACTGAAGGAACACGGATGGGTTTTAGTCAGTAAAAGTCTGACACGCCCTTCTCGGAGACGTGATTTGATGATTCCCAGCGCAAAAAAAAAAAAAAACGGGCGGGCGAGGTATATAATAATATCTTAGGACAACCAACACAACGTTATCTGATCCCAAACTAGGCAGAGCCTGTACTATGGTAACCAGACAACTGATAAACATACTCATATATTTCTAAATACATACATATTATAAATAATTACACCCAGACACAGAACAAATGATTGTGCTCATCACACAAAGATTTGTCCTGGGTGGGAATCGAAACCACGACCTCAGTCTTAGCAGTCAGGTTCACTAACCACTAGACTAACAGGCCAGTCAAGGGTGGGAGGGAAAGGAGGTGGTTTTATTAATTTGTAGCTGCTGTTATATTTCAGTATATTGTGTATCTTAGGTTCCGATAATGGAGCCTTCTCTCAAGAAACACACATTATTTGTCAAGTCAACAATATAATATTTCGAGCCTCGAATTATATACTTACTCCCCAGAGCTCGTAGTAAAGACAGATGACCGTCGTCTCGGCCTGTTCTCGTCAGCGAGAAAAGGTGATGATGGGCGCCTGGCTCTACCCTTACGGGATCTTCTGACGCTAGCCCTGCGCTGACGCAACACCGCGCTCAAGCTCGCTGAGTAATCTTCGTCTTCTGAGCCATCTGCGAAAAACAATTCATTTTTAAAAGCAAATGTGCCAGGTAAGGTAAACGTTGTAGTTCAAACTTTCTGTAATTCTTTGCTGTTTGCAGCTCGCTATGGTTGCATGGTGATCAAAAAGTCAGACACGGCCGTAATAAATCAAACTAATATTGGTTCCAAACAAAGACAAATTAGCACAAATTGAACTAAGAGAGCTCAGCTTAAGGTGAAAGCTGGGCGCATTTACCTTAGTGATAGCCTACGAAACTCTTGCAGTTTGTGAAATCTGCACCTTACGTTTGCAGTGCAGTCAATCAATTAATCAACTCTGCCTATCGCATTCCACTACCGCGCATAGGCCTGTCCCATGTTGCGCCACAGCACCCAGTCTTCTGCCTTCCGCATCCAGTCTGTCCCAGCCACTTTCTTTAGGTCGTCGGTCTATCTAGCTGGGGGGCGTCTCACGCTACGCTTGCCGACCGATCGGCCATCGGTCCTTCGACAGACATGGCCAGCCAACTGCCACTTCAACTTGCTTACTCAGCGAGCTATGTCAGTAACTTCTGTGGCAGCTCAGTATCGGTTTGAATTGTATTAAAACGAAAGATCTTCAACACATGTATACTGCCTTGCAAGATATAAAAATCATTAGCAAAAGACACAGAGACACACGGCACATTGACAGAGATCAATGGAACGGAGTAATTTAATGATTGGTTTAAAAAAAAACAAGACAGGATACGAAACAACATGATTAGAGAAAAGACAGAAGTTATTGATGTTTCTACAAAAATATAAAAACAGGAGAAATGTTGCAAGAGATAAGACACAGTGGAAGCGGTTGGAAGAGGCTTTAGCCAAAAGGAACTCTGATCTAAGAGATATTTTGTAAAAACCTGAATATACCGCAAATCAAACATGACGAATAAGTAGGGCTTAAAGCTATGGGATTTTATATTAAAGAAATATACTATGCGCATTTCAACCCAATTTATTTGAACACAGCGCTACATATTTTTTTCCAATACTCACATATCAGAAAAGATATCGTTTAGCTATCGCATCATTCCATCGAAATATATCGTTTACATGCGTTTAAAACATTTAAAGAAATGTAAATGAGAGTTAATTGTTTACAAGTTGTCGTTATGTCATAGCTGGCAAATCAATAGAAATGACAGCTTCATCTCACTCCCAGGCCACAGATGTATGACCACTGTCTCTGATTAAACAGTGTGCCAGCCAGTAAGAATGGTTTTCACAGTTCAACAAACTTCATTGTATTATTTACGATGTTGGACAGACAATTTTATCGAACACATCACGCAATGGAGTAGCAATATTCTTCAAAATTATTCAAATTGCGTTTGATAGCAATTAGGGTGTAATTCAGTAATGGTTTCATATACATCTTCTAGTTATGAGTAGGAATGTCGATGGCTATTCTTATAGCCATTGACATTGGCTACTCTTTTGTAGGGGGACACCAAAAAAACGATGGAAGGACTGTGTGAATGATTATATTGATAGAAATGGAAACTAACGAGATGACCACTAATAGAGAAGTGTGGAAGCAAAAGGCATGTTGCCCCAAATAAATTGGGTTATGGGCAAAATAATGCTAATATTACTTAATCCTGAAATACAAACTACGCATCAGTTTTCATACTTAGGTACTCTAGGAACGTGTGTTTATCGGCAGAATTATGTCGCTAAGTAAGAGACTAACAAAAAAAATGTAATGAATGGTGGAGATTCTTAGGTTTTCCCTATCATAAAAGAAAGATCGCAACCCTTGTAGGATCACTTTGGTCTCCTTCCGTCAATTAAAACCCTCTTTCTCAAGAACGCGCCGAGGTATCCAGTTGAAATTAATACCAAATAGGTTTATAGTCTCAAAAGGTATGAAGCTTTTTAGTGAACGCGGTAAAAAAATGCGGCAATTTTTTATTTTTTTTTGGGATCATATAAAGATATATTTATTTGTATAAACATCTGTAACATGATACATTAATATGCCCATATGGATGGAAGACTTTAAAATTGCTGGTTCAACATGTTTTGCCATATTCGGCGTACAACAGGCGCGGTCCGAGGGGGGGGGGTCCTAGGGGTCATGACCCTCCCCAAAGACAGTCATGCAGTCGAAACCCTGAACGATTTTCCAGTCTTACTATCTTAAAATTGTTCTCACTTGAGCCACGGAGACTCCGATGGACATTTGCAAAAAGATTATAACCCGGGACATCATGCTGATCAGTAGCGCTTGCGACTACGAGACCAAAGAGGATGTACCTTCCTAAAAATATTCTTTAGTACTCATGGTGACCCCCCCCCCCCCCCAAATGTTAGGCTGCGACCGCGCCTGGCGTACAAAATAGTTATAGTAGGAAATAAATGTCAAAATACAATCAATTCAAATACATAATTACAGTCAATTACAAAAATATAGTGTAGAAATTCAAAATAATTAAAATAATAAAATAACTAAAACAATAAAATTGAAATATTTATTACAAAAATGGTGTGTTGGTTGTCCTAAGATATTTATTTATTTATATTTTAATACCGGGTCATAAATCATAAATGTACCTTCCTAAAAATATTCTTTAGTACTCATGGTGACCCCCCCCCCCCCAAATGTTAGGCTGCGACCGCGCCTGGCGTACAAAATAGTTATAGTAGGAAATAAATGTCAAAATACAATCAATTCAAATACATAATTACAGTCAATTACAAAAATATAGTGTAGAAATTCAAAATAATTAAAATAATAAAATAACTAAAACAATAAAATTGAAATATTTATTACAAAAATGGTGTGTTGGTTGTCCTAAGATATTTATTTATTTATATTTTAATACCGGGTCATAAATCATAATCGAAGTAGTTCACATGTTTTCTGTTTGTTCTTGGAAGAGATTCAGCCCAAACCACGGAACCTTAAATTGTTCGTGGTTCGACAAGCACTTGGTTTTTTTAATGATACGAGTATCGTTTGTTCAACCTGCTTGAATAGCCTTTACTAAACTATGTTGCGGTCAGCTTCCAGTCTTACTAAATACCAGTGTTTTACATGGAGCGACGGCTTACCTGGCTTCCATAATCCAGTTATTGGCAACACGTATCCTCTGACGCACAATGGTCCTCCTGAAGGACTAAATGCGGAAACTAAACCTTTTTAACAACGTACCGTGTGGAGCCGGACGTAAAGAATAACACCACCCCATTTCTTCCCGTGGGTGTCGTAAAAGGCGACTAAGGGACTTACTAGAGAATGGGCAGCAGCATTCTCTATGCATTTTACCACCATACTGCGATCGCCAACCCGCCTGCCAAGCGTGGCGATTATGGTAAAGCCCCCCAAATTGGAGGAGGCCTAAGTCCAGCAGTGGACGTCTTACGGCTGAAATGATGATGATGATGATGATCGTCTGTTGAATGTAGGAACATCATATTGCATGCATCAATCTGTCGAAGAATGCACAAAACCGATATCGACGAAAAAAGGACAATATTAATGTTCTCCTAAACCGGTTGAATTCAAATCTCTCCACCAAACTTTAGCAATTATAATTTTGAGCAACAAAATACCTTTTTGAGAAACTGGATATAAGCAAAATTAAAAAAAAAACGCTACGAAAAAATGGCGAACCCGCGGTGTTATTACTTGATACATCCTGATTTCTAATCCTCACCTACATATTAGGTTGGGGAAAAAGTCTTTTCGCATTATAGTATGTATGAACTTGTAATAAAATCTCTTTGGCTATACTATTTGTATCTGGCTGGTTTTGGTATCATTGAAAGTTTAAATTTTAAAGAACATAATTCCAAATTCAAATTAGGCAAATGTGTGATTTTCATTTGTTTTTCGTACCGTCAAGATGAGTGAATCTAATGAAGAAATTCGATACATTTTAAAATTTTACTACAAAAAAGGTAAAAAGGCAACGCAAGCGGCGAAAAAAATTTGCGATGTTTATGGACCTAGTGTAGGTTTAAGCGTTTTCAATCCGGAAATTTTGATGTCAAAGATGCACGTCGCTCTGGTCGCCCTATTACGGCTAAAACGGATGCCATTTTTGAAAAAGTGGAGCTAGATCGGCATACCAGTAGTAACGACGTAGCTGAAGAACTAGAAATTGACCACAAAACAGTTTTGGCGCATTTGAAAAAAACTGGGTACACAAAAAAGCTCGACATTTGGGTACCTCACGAGCTCACTGAAAGAAACCTAATGAACCGTGTACTCATTTGTGATTCTTTATTACGACGTAATGAAACCGAACCATTTTTGAAGAAGCTGATAACTGGTGATGAAAAGTGGATCACGTATGACAAGAACGTGTGAAAAAGGTCGTGGTCAAAGGCCGGTCAGGCTTCACAGACTGTGGCGAAACCCGGGTTAACTCGCAACAAGGTGATGCTGTGTGTGTGGTGGGATTGGAAGGGCATTATTCATTATGAGCTGTTACCACCAGGCAGGACCATCGATTCTGAACTCTACTGCGAACAACTGATGAGATTAAAGCAAAAAGTTGAGAGAAAGCGGCCGGAATTAATCAACAGAAGGGGTGTGGTTTTTCATCATGATAACGCTAGACCTCACACATCTTTAGCCACCCAACAAAAATTAAGAGAGTTTGGCTGGGAGGTGTTAATGCATCCGCCGTATAGTCCTGACCTTGCACCTTCAGATTTCCACCTGTTTCGGTCTCTTCAGAATTCTTTAGGCAGTGTCAGGTTAACATCACGAGAGGACTGCCAAAACCACTTGTCGCGGTATTTTGACCAGAAGTCCCAATATTTCTATAGCAATGGGATCATGTGCCTACCTACAAGATGGCAAAAAGTTATCGAACAAAATGGTACCTACATACTTTAGTTAAATGTAAATAAACTTTATTAAAAAATGTTTTGAATTTTCTTAAAAAATGCGAAGAAACTTTTTCCCCAACCTATTATATTATAAATGCGAAAGCGACTTTGTTTGTTTGTTTTTTTACACTTTCAATCTCAATTTCATCAAAATCCGTTCAGTAGTTTTAACTACTGAACGGATTTTGATGAAATTTGTCTCACAGATAGAACAAGCCCTGGGTAAGGTAACTTTCCATCCTGAATTGCAGACGAAGTCACGGACAAGTTAGTATTATATAGGATAAGTTTTTATCCAGTGCGCAAATTGTAACCATGAATTCAGCATATCATTCTAGACCCCCTTGCGCAGAAATTTTTCGTCGGTTTTACAAAAAAACTCAGCTGTTTCATAGAAAAATACAATACCTACAGGGTCAAAATGTATGGAAAAGCTGATTTTTACGGTTCCGATGCCAAATGGCAAAAAACGGAACCTTTATAGATTCGTCATGTCTGTTTGTCTGTCCGTGTATGTCACAGCCACTTTTTTCCGAAACTATAAGAGCTATGCTGTTGAAACTTGGTAAGTAGATGTATTCTGTGAACCGCATTAAGATTTTTACACAAAAATAGAAAAACAAAACAATAAATTTTGGAGTTCCCCATACTAAGAACTGAAACTCAAAAAAATTTTTTCATCAAACCCATACATGTGGGGTATCTATGAATAGGTATTCAAAAATTATACTGAGGTTTCTAATATCTTTTTTTTCTAAACTGAATGTTTTGCGCGTGAGACACTTCCAAAGTGGTAAAATGTGTGTCCACACCACCCCCGTAACTTCTAAAATAAGAGAATGATAAAACTTAAAAAAATATATGATGTACATTACCATGTATAATTCCACCGAAATTGGTTTGAACGAGATCTAGTTTTTTTTTAATACGACATAAATCGTAAACCGCAATTTACCTTTCATTCAATCAACTCAAATATAAAAAAAAACCATTTAATTTCATAAACATAAACCTTATGCATAAACCTTGAATATCTACAGGTTTGTACGGAACCCTCGGTGCGCTAGTCCGACTCGCACTTGTTTTTGTTTAACCGACGAAAATTGGATTTGGATGAAATTTGCCACACAGGTAGTTTATAACCTGGATAAGCATATAATTTTAATCTCGGTAGTAGGTACATTCGCGTGGGATACGATGGGCGGCTTATTCCCAAAGTACTCCATTCTTTTGTTCTAAAAAGATAAGAATCTCATACATTCATTCCCAAGTTACTCCAAGGATTTTTTATTATTTAAAAATACTTATTATTTTGTTCCCATTCTGCACCATAGGTATCTGGAACTATTCCCAAAGTACTCCACCGATTATTTGTTATCAATTCTCAAAATGCTCCATCGACATAAATACCGATAGTATAAAATCTCGTAGCACGATGGATGTATATTAAGGGTAAACTACTGAACTGATTATTATCAAACTTCGTAATTATTTGTAACTAGCAAAAATTTGACGCGGACGAAGTGGCGGTCAGAACTCGCCACTTCGTCCGCATCAAATTTTTGCTCTTGGTCGCAGCGTGATTGTTATATAGCCTTATAGCCTTCCTCGATAAATGGGCTATCCAACATATAACATAGTTCCTGAGCTTTGTACGTTCTACCAAACCACCTCATCAGTTTTATAATATTACTTTAGAGATAGTATAGTATTTAGATTTGATTACAATTAAAAGAGTTATAGTGAATCAACCTTAAAAGATAGACATTTATGCTTTTGCAGACGTTTTTTTAGAACTTTTTAAGAGGAATAATTCCGTCATACATGATTAGTCATGCTGAACTTAATAAAACAACACGTGCCTGGATGGAATCCTCATACAGTTACTGTTGACTTAGAAATAGCAATCATTAGTGTTCTGGGCAATACATGTCCCAATGCTATGTATAATCAAAGGATGTAACTTGCGGGAGGAAACGCCCGGGTGTTTCCATTGCGAGGATCGTCTGGAGGACACGGTGGAGCATACGGTGGAGGTGTGCCCTGCCTGAGCGGAGCACTGCCGTGTCTTCGCGGAGGCGATCGGCGGCGGTGCCCTCTTGCGTCCGGCCGTGGTGCGAGCCATGGTACGGAGCGAGAGGGCATGGGAAGCCGTCACCTCCTTCTGCGAAGTAGTAATGCTCGCGAAGGAGGAGGCGGGGCGCGTGAGGGGGTCTGCTAGGACCGATACCTGCCAGGGTCGCGAGATTGTTGCATGCTTTATTGAGGAAAAGTCGCGATGTTGGGATTAAAACCAAAGAAGAAAAAGACCACGTGGCTAATTATAGTGCTTTAGCTCATCTTCCAATTGAAATTCTAGTCTAGGAATTCAAGTCTTTTATTTATACATTTCTTCTTATTTAAAAATATATTTGCAAAGCTTTTGAGCCTGACTGTACGTCAAGTACCCTTTTATAGTAATTCGGTACATATTTAAATTAGCTTATTGAATAAAATGGAGTGGATTACTTTGAGAACATTTTAATATTATCATGGAGTAGAATGAAACCTAATTAAAAATATTATATTTCTCATGGAGTCGTTTGGGTTCTTGCTTTGGAGTATTTTGGGAATAACCCCGATTGGCCTGTTAGTCTAGTGGTTAGTGACCCTGACTGCTAAGACTGAGGTCGTGGGTTCGATTCACACCCAGGACAAGTCTTTGTGTGATGAGCACAATCATTTGTTCTGTGTCTGGGTGTAATTTATCTATAATATGTAATTAGGAATATATGTTTATCAGTAGTCTGGTTACCATAGTACAGGCTCTGCCTAGTTTGGTATCAGATAACGTTGTGTTGGTTGTCCTAAGATATTATATTTTCTGACATCCACGTGTGCAAAGGATAGGTAGGGTACGGCACAGCGAGAAACAAACTGCAACGGGGCGAGCACAGCCTCTACGATAGGCTAAAGTCACGCATTCTATCACGGTTTTAGCACCAAAAGTGTGATAAAAATGTGAGAATCAAGCCTATCACAGTTGCCAAGGTCGTGAGATTGTTCAAACGAGATACCGTGGCCCTGGCAATGGGTAACTGAAGGAACACGGGTGGGTTTTAGTCAGTAAAAGTCTGACACGCCCCCCCGCTCCGCCCAGAGCGGAAGAAGTCATTTGATGATTTCCCACCCACAAAAAAAAAGCCACTGTCTAAGCAATTCATCAACAAAAGTTACACCGATCGAGCAATACGAGAACACCGGGTAGTAACATGTGTGGAAATACATACCTACATATTTATTTACTCATGACAAAGGCTTATAGTAGACGTTAAAAATTCAGTTTTACTAAATAAGACTATTTCTACAAAATTATGGGTGAGCACTGCTCTCCCAGCTAGGTTATGAAAACCTGTGGAAACCTGTAAGGATAAGCAGTCCGGTCACCTAAGGTACAATGACGTAATAGTTTCATAGTTATTCTGATCTTACTGTTACAATTTGGGAGAATTGAGTTAGACTGTTAAAAGTTTAAGTTTAAGATACATACGTATTAAAGGTTTATTCAATTAAAATAAAATAATTTAAGATAATTCATTCATGTGTGATTGGGTGAGTTCTTGTCCGTATTCGACACCTATGTTAAGATTTTTTCAATTTCGTCGTGTGCTTAATTTATAGGTACATAAATATGATGACACTTTATGTCTACGATAACGTTATGTATTGACTTATTGAAACGCACTATGTATGCAGTACACATAACAAGGTTAACACCTGATTTTTTTATGAAAACCAACTTTAAATTTTTACGCTTGCGTCTAGAATCAAGTGTTGAATTTATGATGACAGTTTATACGAAGATATCCCTGGGACCGTTTATGTATTAAACACGGTGCAAAATTGCATAGCAGAATTATCAATTAATTCCTAAAGTAATGTGGTGCCAGACTCGGTGTGGTGCCGGACGAAAAGAGTAAGCAGCATCCCATTCCTTTCCGTGAATGTCATAGAAGGCGACTAAAATTTCTAAAGAATGGGCAGCAGCGTCCGCTATGCATTTACCCCCATACTGCGATCGCCAACCTGCATGCAAAGTAAAGCGCAATGGCAAACCTCTCTCGAGGGGCCTCCATGTCCAGCGTGGACATCATTCGTCTGAAATGATGATGGAGATGTATGTACAGTCATTAAGAGTTGTTCAGTAGAGATGTTTAAGGATTCAACCTCAGAGTTAGGTTGGGAGTTAGATTAAAAGAAAGTTATTAAAATTAGTAACGGTGTGGTTTAAGAAGATGTATTGACATATAATTGAAAGGAGTATGCTTAGATGGTTTGGTTATGATGAGAGGATGAATGAAGGGCGGCTTACAAAAGGTATTTACAACGCACATGTGACTGGACACGCCTGAAGGTGACACATGAGGAGAACATATATAGTGACCTTATTGGTGATGTTCTTCAGAAAGGCCAGGTGCGTAGTACTGGTAACCGGCGTGCGTGTATGACCCGATGCATAAAAATAAACGAAGCAGGAAGAGTATTTAAGGATCGTAGCAGGTGGAGATCTGTATTTTCTGCCTACCCCCATAGGAAAAGGCGTGAGTTCATGTATGTGAGTATTAGTGATGTGCCGGATATCCGTATCCGTATCCGCGGATATCTGAGGGAGAAGCAAGATCCGTATTCGTATCCATTACTTTTACGGATCTTTTACCTTATTCATTTGCAATTGATATATGAAATTTTATATGTAGGTGATTAGGTAGCCATGAAAACTATTAAATTCCATTCAGATTAGTTTTTATTTCATAAAATCAAACATTTGGGATATTGTAAATAGTCATCGTACCAATAGTATATAACTGAAAAATACTAAATCAACTATCGAAGCGTCAAGTGGCGTCCATTATCATTACATCGCATCGACACCGATTGAGTAAAAAAAGTTAGGGTCCGTATTCGCGGATACATATTTTTAATGTTCCGGCACACCACTAGAGTGTATGTAAGAAAATTATTTTGATCATCAGATTGGTAGGATGCACGATAAAAGTCGCAGATTATTTCAGAATTTGAAAACGCTTCTGAAATGATCAAGAGCTGATGTTACCCGACTCATGTAGCTGACTGCACATATATAATTGTATAGAATTCGCAAAGCATTTAGAGATATAATTTCGCTGATCTTGATTTTTACGCAAACAAATTACAACTATCATAGAATGTAAAATGATATAAGGTATCTCACCTCCAGCAGAAGGCGAAAATTTGACCTCGTTGCTGACTGGAGTCTCCGACGGCAGGTGGAACAGGTTGACCCCTGACGAGGACATGCTGCCAGGGTCTGCCCAGGTCACCGATAGGCGATCTACCGACGGGTGTGGAGACGACGGGGGTGGATCACAGGAGCCCTATAAAAAATATATAGTGATTATTATTTAGGGGGCTGTTCTTTTATGAACACTAAGGGAAATGTAACCTTACATAAAATACCGAAAACAAGCTTCATTTACGATTGAAATACAGGGACATCGAGGCGTAACATTTAACCATTGTTCAGTAAATAATTCTGAACCCACATGCATTGAAAATTTTGTTAGATATTAAAACAAAAAAAAAAAAAATGCTATTCCATACATTTTGATCGCGTAGGTATTGCACTTTTCTATAAAACAGCAGATTAATGTTTTAAACCGACCAGCATGCGTAGCATGACCACCGTAGAAATGGGTTTTGTCGACGGAAGAATAAACAAAATTACAGATTGTAGAAAAATTAAAGACAGATTAAGGATTGTAGAAAGATTTGTACCGTTTTATGCTAGCGTAGCATGACAATCCTATCTCTTTTCTACCAAGAATATACAAATTTCTTTCTATGGTGGTCATGCTACTCGTGCAGAAATGTATACGCCTGTTTAGAATCATGTGCTGATTTCATAGGTACAGTTTGTGCATCAGTGTCCTTGCCACCCTGTACAACGTCAATTTAAATTGTTAGTTACTCAATTTGCTATACTCAAAATATTATTGAAATAACATGTTACATAGTAATTAGGGGAAGACACTAGATCCTGTAATACAGTGTATACCTACTAGCACAGGTAGTAGCTCTATGTGTTGGCGTCTGTACAAGATAATATTTTTGTTATAACGCTAAAATGACTGTCTCTATGTTTATAATTAGAGAAACGTTCACATGATATACCTATAGAGAGGAATATAAAGATATAGTTATTATTACCTACTTGCGGGCGACCAGCGGTCAACAATCGACCATTATTTATTTAAAACTTAATGTACCTATTTCAAATCCTGCCAGGGTCGCGAGATTGTTCAAACGAGATACCGTGGCCCTGGCATATGGGTAACTGAAGGAACACGGGTGGGTTTTAGTCAATAAAAGTCTAATACGCCCTCCCGCTTCGCCCAGAGTGGGAGAAGGCATTTGATGATTTCCCATCCAAAGAAAATAATGTATTTCTAATGCATCACTTTATAAAAATATTAGCTATAGTATAATAATGAAAGCATTATTTCAATTAGGCACATAAAAGGCATTTTTGAACGTCAGCATTTACATTAAAATTTAATTGATTCTAGTCGCTCCCATCCAAAAGATAGATTTTTATGGAGAGAATGGGCAAGAAACTCCACAGTTACTCTTTTAAAATAATATGTTATTCAATATTAGTATACAATATTTATACACCGTGACATTTTAGTCGTCCGACAACGGCAGTCCCCTTCATATATCCAATGACTACTACACATCCGTAAGAAAAAATAAATTAACATTCGAATAACTAAAAAAAAAAAATATTATTCATTAAGATAACGCGGGACGTAGTTTTATATTGATATTCTGTCTCGTGGTAAACGGAGATGGATTGATTTAGTCGACTCTTGCGCTGGGTAGGTATGTTCTCTACCGTCTGATACGTAAACATTATTATTATGATGTTTCATAATTCTAATGCATTATTTATTTTTCTTAGAACTTTAGTGCAATTAATGGTAACATTATTTTAATCACATTGAGTGGACATCCTTTGTAAGACAATAATGTAATAGTGAAGTCGATATGATAAGATCAATATAAAAAAAAAAATGTTGAAAAAATTGGAGTACCTACTAGATTTATTATTAACTAATTGAGACCAAAATTAGAATTCAAATGCTCTCAAAAATACTGGTATCGCCCCTGAGATGCGTAACCAAATTGAAATCAAATCTAAATGTTCACATGTACCTAAGAAACCTACAAACCTAAACTACCCGCGAGCTAATGATATTGATGCCTACATAGAGCAAAAAAATATTTTATTATTAAAAAGAAAGAGGAAAAAACATAACAGAATTAACCACTTTGTAAGCTATTAGTAAATTACAAAAACAAAAGTAATTCATGTGGTGTAGTTATTTTAATTTAGTTTTCATTACTTAGCAAAACGACGACAATTATTATCGCTTAAGTTCGTGTCAGATTTTAATTATACTTAGTTTTTTAATTTTACACTTTTTAACTTAACAGCTTTCGTAATCGTTTCTTGGATTGCAACAAAGTAATTAAAAACAAAACGACGAAATTTATTTTTAGTATTTCGTAATTAATACGTTCAGCAATAACTTTGTAGGTTAGGTGGTACCTTTTAACGAAAATTACGCGGACGGAGAAGTATGAAAATAAAATAAACTTAAAGCTTATATGTAGAAGGAGTGCAGAAAGCTAATATTTTGTATTTTGTTGATTAAAATATTGAATGATGGTCGAATTTCAACCACTGGGCGACCACTTACAAAAACGTATAAGAGTTATTTTAAAAAAAAAGTGTTCAAAATAAAACTTTTGTAGTCCGTTTAACGACTTAATTCGGAATAAACCAGAAACACCAAATCATTTCAATTTCAAATCATTTCCATATTGTACACTCATAGAGAAAAATACTAAATTACCGTTCACAAAAAATCGAATAATAATATTCAAAGTTCGAACATACCGATGTATTATTTAGACCAATCGGAGAAAGGTAATGCGGCGGATTATCGGGAAACGACTGACGCAAGGCGACCCGCACACAAACGGCACGAGATCCTGCTATTGGTATTAACTACTTCAGAAGTTTTTCTTGTATGTGTGGGTAGGTAGAGTGGCGGTCCATCTGAATGGCTATTGTACACGCATTATGATTTACGTATCTATCAGACACACACATCGTCTAGAAATTAACCTCAAACGTAGGTAATTGAACTCTTTCAAAGACTAATTACGTATATTCTAGCGTAATTGGATGCTTCTTTGGTCTAGGCAAAGCCCATGAGATTCTGGGTTCGAACTCCAGAATGGGCTTAGAGTTACTGGATTTCTCAATTAGCATATTGGTGAATGAGCATAGCTGTTAATTTAAATTAATTTACTTTTTGTTTTAGTTTATTAAATTTCAAGAGAACAAGATATTGTAATCAATGCTACGTTCGCCGTAGTTGTCATGTATATTAGTTTTAGCTATTAAAATTAGTTCTAGCATAAGTTTAAAATATGTGATGTGATTGTGCTTTTGTAAAAATAAATAACTAAACGGCTTCTTGCTGACTATTGCTTCAGATAATTCTGGTAAAAAATGAGGGTAAGACTGGTTGTCAGAATTTCGGGTTTCTCTTTACCCATAACGACAGCCAAAGATCTACGAAAGACATCGGGGACCAACGACTTAACCGAGGCAAGGCAGGGTCTTGTTATGTAAATATGGTTACCCATCCACGGACCAACCGCAGCAAGCGTTACTTAACCTGATCTATCAACTTGTGTGTCTGTTTTCATAAGCCCCTCCTTTCTATAATTCGATGCAAAATAAATACTTAGGTAGGAATATAAAACAGAATTTCATCCCAGGGTGCGCAGAGACGCTCGATACTAAATTAATATGGACTGTGCCCTGTTATTGTAAGGTGTGGTGAAGCTACTTAAGTACAGTCAAGGGCAAAACCGATATCTTATAAGAAAATATACAATATCACCTAGTATTACTTTGTCCGTGTGGTACCGGACTAAAATAAAAGCATCACTCCATTTCTTCGCGTGGGTGTTGTGAAAGGCGACTAAGGGAATGGGAAGCAGTGTAGTAGTTAAATTCACACAGAAGTACACCTAAAAGAGCTTTTAAGTTCTAGTTCGAAGCTATTAAATCATTATGCTTATTAGGGTTAATTTGCTTATTCTCAGTAGGCACTAACATTTGTAACACATGCAAGTTACCTTGATTACTTAAACAAACAAAACACCCGCGACATTGAACCGTGGTCCGCGTGTAATTTAATTAAAATGTCATGTCACATAATATTTGTAACAACGCTGTCGGCGACTGTCCTCGATGATAAAGTCGTGGCCATCACGCACAAGCTTCGTTCCCTCGCAAATTGAACCAGAATAAAAAAAAAACAATAATTTTATTATTGATTATGGTGATTTTTTTATATAGCTTAGGGCTAATATGTCTATGGGGATATAGTTGATGTAGCATAATATCACGCTCTGTTTCGTCGGAGGGTTGGTCAGATGTAATGTAAACCTGTAAATATTCAGCGTCTAATTAAATTAGCTGGCATTACTTTACCCATGTATTGGTTAACGATATCGACAACTAAAAAAAAAATCGCTTTTCAATGAAAGTGTCAGTACTGGTATTGGTAGTGGTAGCATGGCGATTGTGGCAAACATTCGGATTAGGGGAGGCTTTTCTCCAGCAGTGGCCGTCTTTTGGCTGACACGATAATGAATGGTGTGCTGTTTCTTTGTTCCGGCTAATTTTCCGAAACGGATGGACCGATTTTAATGGGACGTTCATAGCAGATAACTGACGATATTAAAAAGAAGTAAAGCTTCTTTTATTTTAGAGTAAGAATTAGGGTTCCGCGCAAAAAAATGAAAACTCATGAGACCTAATAGATTTTCCGACATTCGCGGGTAGAGCTCGTTAATAAATATGGAGGAGTATGACGAACGTCACTGTGTAGTTATGGGACACTGTGATACGAGACCTAAATGACGGGATTGTAGTCTAACACGCTAACCCTTACAGAAATGAGCTATTAAAACCTTATTAGGGGCAATCCATAAATTACGTCACACGAATTTCACGATTTTTGACCCCAACCCCGTCCTTGTCACAGCTGGTTACATTTGTGAGACTCCCCCCTCCCTAGTGTGACTTCAAATATTTTACAATTTTATATCTAGAAATAATTATTGAACTTTCTGGCACGTCTTGCAGCAATTCTTTGAGGACGAATCTTCACGATGGGCAAAATTTCTTGTTGTTTCTTATGTAATTGCTTGTGTTGATTAGTGGCCTTGTATGATGTAAAATATAGACCATACATAACACGTGATCGCTTAAACAAGTATGCCTCGACACTGGGACAGTAGATATTATATGGATACATGTTTTACTTAACACTTGGATTAACATAGAATTTGAAATGTGACGTCACGAAATTTAGGACCTCTCCTACCCCCTTGTCACACAATGTCACACTTCGTCGACCCCCTCCCTCCCCCTTAACTGTGACGTAATTTATGGATGACCCCTTATGATCGTTTTGCAATCTGAATATGAAGGACTGTCTTCTCTGTGTCGATGGTACTGTTAAATTTTATTCGCAATTATTTGAAGCGGCAGTTGCCTATTGTAAGTTTGGTAAATGAAATAAAAAATGCATCCGAATTAAGAACCTCCTCCTTAGTTGAAGTACGTAATTTTTTTTTAATTCACGGTTGTAAATTTGAGCAGTAAACTAAATAAAAATGAGCCATAACAAATGTTATGAAAATGAATAATTCAGCAGTAAAATAATTGAATGAGCACTTATGTGAAATTAGACGGTAAGATATCCTACTTGGAAGTAGCGTTCGCTGACCGCTCCTCGAGCACCGGTAACATCGCTCGCTCGGCTCGCGTGTTTTTGGACACAGTAACCTAACCTTGGACTGATTACCTTGTTAAGGCCGCAGGAATCCGCTGGGTGCGGGAAGCGCAAAACCGGTTGAAGTCTCGGAGCTTCGGGGAGGCCTATTTCCAGACCGGCCTATATTCAGTGGACGTCTTTCGGCAGTATCTAATGATGATGATGAAGATGACCGGGGTGCTCTGTATCAGTTACTGCAGCCACTTCACCGCACCCGTGCTAGTCCACAGTTCCATCCTAGCCTTAAAGTGCCGAACAATGTATTTATATAACCACTCATTGCATTGATGTTTGACTAACAGCTAAATTATAACTACCCGAAATTCTGACAACCAGTCTTAAGCCTCAAGGGTATTACTCAGTAACTGGGTTGTGGAGGTCTGACAGGCAGTCGCTTCATGTAAAATACGGGTATTCAGCTGCATTCGGTTAGACTGGAAGCCGATCCTCTAACATAGTTGGTAAAAGCCTGAGCAGATGTTGATGATGATTCGCCAGTTCTGTGGAACCGGCGGTGCCAGAACAAAGGTCTCTTTGACTGCCCGTGTTGGATAGCAGAGGAAAGGGAAAGAGGTGAGTAAGTCTGCGATACAGTATCTACAGAGGACCGAGTATTTGTCTAAACGTCCAAGATTTGGACAGAAATCTTAAAATAATAGTTTAAAAACTAGAAAACACGCTTCCATAAAAACCAAACTTAAAAGTAGAAAATAATGGAAAAAAAGCGTGGGGTGCTTTTTAAGGTATTTTTATTGGTATCAAACACCCCCCGCTTTTCTTCCATTATTTTCTACTTTTTAGTTTGGTTTTCTATGGAAGCGTTTTTTAGTTTTTTTTTTTAAACCATTATTTATTATATATTTTTTAGGGTGTTTCGAATTTTGAGACGTCTGTCAGCGTAGTTTGTGACGTATGTCAGCGTAGTTTTCGAAGACAGTTTTTTTGCTGTCCTGGTAACCCTGGCAAAGATAATAGCACAAATTTATGAAATTATAGTATTGTCATCGGTCCTCGATAACTCTACAGAGTTTAAATGAAATCTGGTCGTTTAAAGTGGGTCAAAATCGCGCTCGGTTGTCGGCTACAAACAAACATACAAGTGAAGCTAACATAAAGCGTGTAAAAAGAGAAGCGTTCACCATGAATCTTCTCGTCTACAACTAGAATAATTTCAAAGAAGAAAATTTGCGAAGGTCTTTTCCCCAAAAATTTTGCTTGTCCAAAATGAAATGCAAAACATGGGCCACGCCCATTGACCACAGTGGCCACGAATGGCTAGTGACGTGACACGCAGCAGTTTATCTTGTAGTGCCAATGAGTGCCGGTCCCGCACTGATTAACTACTCAGGGCTGCTGCAACAAGACATTTTCTTTCATTGAGAAAAAACCGGTTTTAACTTGAAAATCTTGAAAATAATATCAATATTTCGACAAAAATTTGGGTGTATAGTGTGTGTCTTGTTTGCTAAGTGCACGATAGAACCTGATTTACTTTTTAACCGAATCAGTATTAAATATGATGACATGTCATAAATACGCCATGGTACATATACACAGGGTTTGAAAAGGTTCCTAAAATACCGGTAAAGAACCGGTATTTTGTGGTTCCGTTACTAAAACCCGTACCGGAGCACGAACCTAAATTGGAACCTTTATTTACCCTCTTCAAAGCGGGACGGAACGAGTACGTACGGTGCAACAGTCATCATTTCAGCCGAAAAACGTCCACTGCAGGACATAGGCCTCCCCCAAGCACCGCGCCTTCGACCGGTTTTGTACTTCACGCATCCAACGGATTCCTGCAGCCTTCACCATCATTCGGTTCGCTTCACGGTCATCGGTCCATCTTGTGAGAGGCCTTTCAACGCTACGTGTTCCAGTACGCGGTTGCCAATCCAGAACATTCTGACCCCATCGGCCATCTGTTCCGCGCGCAATGTGCTCTGCCCACTGCCACTTAAGTTTGGCAATTCTTTGGGCTATGTCGGTTACTTTGGTTCTCCTACGGATCTCCTCATTTCTGGTCCGATCGCGGAAGAAAACTCCAAGCATAGCCCTCTCCATTGCCCTTTAGGTGGCTTTCAGCCTTCTTGCAACAGTAAGTGTAGATTATTGAAACTACTAATAATTATTAATAACAATTATAATTTACATACAGACATAAGTCGTTTCGTTTTGAT
The DNA here is from genome assembly GCA_947507805.1 of Aporophyla nigra. Taxonomy (NCBI): domain Eukaryota; kingdom Metazoa; phylum Arthropoda; class Insecta; order Lepidoptera; family Noctuidae; genus Aporophyla; species Aporophyla nigra. Next base: position 29,527,932 of record OX382291.1, on the reverse strand, counting down.
TCAGAGGCGACCTGAAAAAAAATACACACACCACGTTAATTTGCCCTAATAACGACATTTCACAGAACTGTCAAAGGATGATACGGTTATTTTACCTAAAAGACTACAGCAAACCCACAGCCACCTTATTGAATGAATGAATGAAATTCACCGATCCCAACATGGTTTGATTAGACTCGATTAATCGAATGAACCCCAAGATTTGCATTAGCTTCGTCAGAGTAGGTATTAGACTAGTGGAAAGATGGTTGGTATTGATCGATAGGATCGCAACGTCGCCGGCGCAGCATGTTGATTCACCAATGCATCATTTGGTGGGGTTCAATATTGTAACAAAAATAAACATCACATTGATTTTACAAGTGACGCAAAATCAGGCTGTAGTTGTGATAAAAAATCGCCTATTCTCTATTATGCTACCAGTTTGTGTGGCACCCCTGAAGGTTCATTCCATTATCTTGTTCCCTCCCTATCGTTTATATCACTCCGAATAATAATTAAGAAGTGATTTTTCACCAAAGATAGCGAGCGGTCGATATTCTACTAATTCGTGGAAGCTTTTTTGATACGTCCAGGGCTATTATGATAATTTATGTAATCGTATCAATTCGTGTGGCACCGCACGCACTGCTGTCATATTTTAATACGTTACAACTCTAGGTTATTTGCAGCAATTAGTTCCGAAACGTTTTCTAACCATGTATTGGGAATATCTATGCACACATACATATGTACAATTAAATCAAATTTAATTGTCTATTTATAATGTATATAAAACAGCTTCTTACCAAATGCATCTCTAAGTATATACGGTAGGTACATATAACAAAGACAAAAAAAAAAAACTTTTTGTCTGTCTCTTTGTTACAGCAAATCAACGAAAATGCTGGGCCAATTTTGAGGAGCTTTCACTGGCAGATAGCTGATGTTATAAGGAGTCAAAAATCTTGGTAGCACGTTACCAACGTGGATAGAACTTGGATGAGGCTGACATAATTAGCGAGGGGAATGGGCACATGGTGAATGATGATTTATCCAAATTTGATGACGAAAATGCCAGTAACAATTCTGTGCTCAGTACCTAATTAATATGAAAACGATAAATCTGGATACTTAGAATAATCAAATTCATGAAGCTACCGGTAAAATATGTGAGCCTATTTAATGATGTCTACTCAACTTTATGTTTTAACTGACGTGACACTTAACGAATTTTAACTTTATTGTATAAAGAATAAGTTCATTTCAGTATTAATTCTATTGAAAAAGTCATAATAGTGTTTTAAGTTGCAAACTGAACTTTATTTGTGAATTAAAATCGTTCCTCCAAAAAACATCTGTTAACATGTTTGATAGCTAAACGGGCGCAGTATACTTTACGCTAATTAAGAATAACTAAATCTAACAAACTAGTGTTGAGTCATCGTTATCTTTTATGGATGACAACCGTAGCGTAATCTATAATAATATTCATATTATAAAGCTGAAGAGTTTGTTTGGTTGAACGCGCCAATCTCAGGAACTACTGGTCCAAATTGAAAAATCATTTTTGTTGCGGTTAGCCTATTTATTCAGAAAGGCTATAGGCTATAGAACATCACGATACAATCACAAGGAGCGGAGCAGTAATGAAAAATTAGTCGAACACTGGCAGGCAAATCGATGCGACGGGAAGGGTCAGGGGAACAAATATTTGACACGGATGAAGTCGCGGGCAGAAGCTAGTTAAAGATACGTTTATAAACTGGTTTCAAGAATAATTATGGACTGAATAAAAACTTACTAGGAACTAGTTGTTAGCATAATAAGCTTATAACGTCCCTATTCCTGGGTCAAAGGCCTCCACTCTGTGAGAGGGACCCCATCCACCACGCGGGCCGAGTGCGGGTTGGTAAATGTCATATGTCTGCGAATTTTTGGTTCCAGGAAATGTGGTAAACTAGTTAATTTGGTACAGGATATTATTGTAATTGTATCTCCCAATGATTTCCAAACTGCACGGCTTACTAAATTAATATTAATTAAGCAATCCGATGGGTCTTACAAGCTGCGAAAAATACTTCTTATCTTGGTGGTTATTTAATTCAAGTAACATCGAACGCATTGCTGCGCGCTGTTTTGAATCTTATTAGTTATGGCGATGCGCTATTGTCGAATACCAAAAAATTTGCTTCTGACCACAATTGAGTAAAAAAACCTGTATGGGACTGCTAAGCCATAGGTACTGAATTCGATCCCCGAGTCGGGCATGGTATTGGGTATTTCTGTGTGACAACTTTCTGCAGCAAGCCGTTGTTTTTTGCCTCAAGACACTTGGCTTTATCGGGGCGAGATCCCATAATTCCGAAACGACTTTAGTTTTTGAGATTTCGGCAAGAACAGACCGATGGGCAAAGGATATGATGTAACATAATAGTTTATGGCAGCAAAAATAGCTATTGGTGCTACGACATAAAGCGTTGTCATTCTCAAATTGTAACTACTGATGTGTGGATTCACTATAACCTGAGTGATCTCATTCACAAAGACCGCCATTGGTGTTTTTCACTGTTCTTACGATAAACGTTTGTTGTTTTGCATGTTGCATGATTCATTGGCAGTCTTTATTTAGAACACGATCCCTCTGAACATCAAGGACGGCAACCAGTTGGTTATCTTTTAAAGTGAAGGCACGTGAACATATCCGTCAGAAGTTGGCCGAAACGTCCCAGCGCTGATTTGCTGGAATCGTTTTCTTCTCTACCGAGTTGTTATTACCCCTGATAGAGTTTATATGAAGAGATCCGTAGGAAAACCAAGGTAACGGACATAGCCCGAAGAATTGCCAAACTTAAGTGGCAGTGGGCAGGGCACATTGCTCGCAGAACAGATGGCCGATGGGGCCGGAAGGTTCTGGAGTGGCGACCGCGTACTGGAAGACGGAGCGTTGGAAAGCCTCCCACACGATGGACCGATGACCTAGTGAAGGCCACAGGAATACGTTGGATGCGAGAAGCACAGAACAGGTTGAAGTGGCGATGCTTGGGGGAGGCCTATGTCCAGCAGTGGACGTCTTTCGGCTGAAATGATGATGAAAGTTTATATTGTTTATACGTATGCATGTATCATCGAGCGGTGGTAGCCCAGTGGTAACGGCTGCGACTTACGAGTAGTAGGTCGTGAGTTCGAACTCAAGCAGGCGCTTTACTTTGTGTAAATTATTTCATCCCACTGCTCTCAAAACGGTGAAGGAAAACATCTTGAGGAAACCGGTAAGTCTTAGAACGAAAAATTCGAAGACATGGGACATCTACCAACCTGCACTGGGCCCGCGTGGTGGATTATGACCCACTCCATCTCAACGAGAGGAGGCCTGTGTCCCAGCAGTGGGAACATTATAGGCTGATGATGATGCATGTATATTTGTATTAGTATTAATTGTATCCGTGCTACCTTTCCCGTATGTTGCACCTGTCTGCCATGTTTTGTCTCTGCATCATCCTAAGGTCGTGCATAAAGTTTTAATAAATAAATATTTAAAGTTATCTACCCTCATACCAACCAATTTGTTGAATAGAGTATGCAGTACCCAGTGACATAAAATTAAAACAGTAATACAAAATTACAACGCTATCTAAACTAGGAACACCGCCTTTACCGACTGCGAAGGTATTACATTTCGTTAATTGGCTCCGTTTAGAGGCCGGGGAGTGCCCTGATTGTCTGTAATTACACTTTGTGTACCTTTCCCAGTAATGGCGCTGCTACTAAATGTGTTCACAATTTTGGGTGTTAGAAAGTAACTTGTGGGTGAGAATTAGCACGACCGAATGTGTGCATCGTCATCGAAAATTGTGATGATTTTTTATAATTCTGTAAGAGCAGTGGGGGCCCTGTAGTAACGAATGCGACTTACGAGTCGTAGGTCGAGAGTTCGAACCCAGGCAGGTGCTTTACTATGTGTAAATTATTTCATCGCCACTGCTCTCAAAACGGTGAAGGAAAATATCGTGTGGAGCATCGTGGTGTGAGCTGGCATGTCTTTGAACCAAAAATTCGAATAAATGTGACATCTACCAACCCAAACTGGGCCCGCGTGGTAGAATATAGCCCACTACCTCTCACCGAGAGGAGACCTGTGTTCCAGCCGTGGGAACAATGTAGGCTCTTTGTGATAATACCGTGTTAATGGAAAGACCATCAGCTCCTACGATTAGCGTACCGTTCTCTTGCAGGGCATGACAATTCACAGTTACTCTGTATCTGTCTGTGTTACTTAAGGTAGATGCGCTGAGGTCATGATCTACATAGCTTTTACCCAACTACGTTGCGTTGGTTGGGGTCTCGCAGTCTAAGGGGCCATCCATAAATTACGTCACACAAATTTCATGATTTTTTTACCCCTCCCCCCGTCCTTGTCACAGCTGGTCACATTGAGACACCCCCTCCCTTGTGTGACGTCACATATTTTGCAATTTTACTAGACATTTAAATTTTTAAAAAAAATCTTTCATAGTTCATATTTCGTGTTTTAATAGTACTTTAAATATGTATATTCCATTTTGAAATGTGACGTCACAAAATTTAGGGCCCGTCCCACCCACGTCAAACAATGTCACAATTCGTCAACGTCCCCCCCCCCCTTAACGTATGACGTAATTTTTGGATGGCCCCTAACTGGATGCAGCTAAATACCAATATTTTACAAAGACCGACTGCCTATCTGGTATCCAGAACCCAGTTACTAGTACTAATACCATACCTACCCCTGTGTAAGACTAAAATCGGTCTAAGTTATAGAAAATTGCATATCTTAAATGTTACTCTCTAAATTTCGAATGATGGTGACCGTCGAGTTCCCTTTAAAGATGTGTCCCTTGAGTGAGGTTCGACGAGGATACATAGAGAACGCTACAGCCCAAGCGCTAGTAAGGTCCTTAGTCGCCTTTTACGACACCTACGTGAAGAAATGGGATGGTGCTATTGTTTACGTTCGACACTACAGAGAACCATATCTTTTTATCTTAGTACGTATACACTATATAGTCTCAAACCTATTTCTATAATTTTATAAACTTGGTACATTAGGTCAGATGAAGTGAGTTGTACAGAAAAAAGCCTTGGAAGGCTTCTTCAGACAGGCGCTAGGCGCAACGCCACTATTGTAGAACAATTTCCAAGAATTTGATTTACGAGACTTGCGTCACACCTGCACCCTAATTGCGTAACACACTTTTTTTTTGTGGGTGGGAAATCATCAAAAGACGTCTCTGAAGGGCGTGTCTGAATTTTACTGACTAAAACCCACCCGTGTTCCTTCAGTTGCCCATGTTCCAGGGTCACGGTATCTCTTTCGAACAAATCTCGCGACCCTGGCAGGGCGTAACACACTTTAAATCAGAATTAAAATCATTTTGAGGGTTATTGCTTACCCATTCTTTTATCTGGTCGCAAAAATTGTCTGCTTAGCAACGTAAGCAACACCATGAATGTTGAATGAATGCGATTCCTGCTGACAGCGTATTCCGCAATAACTTCTATGTTTGCGGGAGTTATAACGTGAACAATAAGTACTTACCTGAGGAGTAAGCACCGATTTTGTGGTGTCGATAACCACTCTCGGGCGAGGCTCCAATTTTAAGATTCCACGTTCTCTACCCTGCAGAAAGAGAATGAATGATTTACAGCGGATAAAATAAAGTGAATTACGATAATTTATTTGTCCTAAATATGAATCCTGAGTCCAGAAGATGAATATGTTTAATGGGATTACTAGCGACGTTAAGGTTCAATTTGTGTACATCTGAATTAGCAAAATTTTGTAAAAACATCGGGATTTCTGTGCTACAAAGTTAAACGTAAACTTTTCTAATACACGTAAATGTTCCATAATATTTTACTGAAAACCGAACTACCATAAATTAGTTTAGAAGAACAAAGGGAACACACAAAAAGCGACTTGGTTTTATTAGCTGATCCGACAGACGTTCCAGTCCAAATAAAAAAAAGATACGCTTTTTCATAGAAAACTGCAATACCTGCGTTGGTATTGCAGTTTTTTATGAAAAAGCTTATCTTTTTTTTCGAAAACGTAACGTAACGTGTGTCAAAACGTATTGAACAGCAAATCATTTTTTTTTTTTCTAAAACCGACCAAATTTTCAACGACCGGAAGGTTCAGATTCATTTACTTAATCCCTGGTTACAAGTTGTGCATTGATGTACTTGCCGCCATTTATACAACGTGTAACACAACGTAACGTAAGACTTCATAGAAGTAATGTTTGAGTATGGGGAAAAAGCATAAAACAATGACCAAACAACTCTTTATGCATTTAAATTTGATTCGCATCGCCGTGACAGAAGTTTTAATTTTGTTTGGCACAGTTGGTGGTAGGTATGGCAAAAGGTATAATGTTTAAAAAAAATACCCATACTAAAAGTTGCTGATTTCGTTTCAGTAGTCAAATCCGAAAAAAATACAATCAGGTATGCGTTTATTCTGTGACACCTTGTAGATATGAGTTGCAGTAAAGTATAATATGATATGGAATGCAATAAAGTATTGAGTATAGAAGATAGATAAATAGAGGACAATTTATGATATCGTCTGTTATGTCGCGATAGACACTCATCATCAATAAAACCTAAAAGCATCAGCAGAGATCATGACAAAGTTTCAAATTGAATCAAAATAATTATGTTATTTCACATAAACCTACATGGGCATACGTCAGAACAAAGGTGCACCGTTCTAATTTGTTGATTCCTATGGAGAAGAGCTGGAAAGGAACTTTAACAAGAACCACGTACTGAATAAAATGGAAACTGTTCTACAAATCGTCAGCCTGCACTAGGGATTAAGATTTCGTAGTTCAAAATGTTCACTCAATGGCGACCTTCACCGAATTTCACCATGTATATTAGTTTTAGATTCGAACAGGAAATATATAAGCAATAATTAGCATTCATAAAAGATGTAAAGATTTTACTAACTTGTGAAATATTGTACACTAGCTTCTGCCCGCGACTTCATCCGCGTGAGAGAATAAAAAGTTTCACAGAAAATTCAACCCCCCATTTCACCCTCTTAGGGATGGAATTTCAAAAAACCCTTTCTTAGTGGATACCTACTCTTCACAAAGAACACACCATCCAAATTTCATGTCTCTAGGACCGGCGGTTTAGGCTGTGTGTTGATAGGTATATCAGTCAGTCAGTCACTCAGGACTTTGACTTTTATATATATAGATAACTATGCATACCTAGTTGGAGTTCCAAAACAAAGAATGATTTGTAATTTTTTAGTACTTGAAGCAAAAGTATATCTAAATTCAAATTCCGAGCTTTTTCTAATTACGTAGGTAACTGTATTGGCATATAATGAGGAAGCATAAAGAACATGTCGTGGGGAGGAGAAACAAAGGCCGATAAATGGACCGTGTCAAAAAATGTGGCTATCTCTTGGTGAAAACTAACTAAAATGAACTACTGAATGTTTTTAAATAACCTTCGTTTATAAACCTTCAGCTGGTTTCTTAAATTATTTATTGTTCGACACAACAACTGAAGCACAAGATAATAGAAACATTCGAGTATCCCAAGCAGAAAACAAAACTTTGTCAATTAAAAAGCACAGGTTATAAAATGTATACTATGGGACCACCACTGAGGCAAACTATGCATTACATTATTTTTTTTTATATTTCGGAACATAGTTAAAATAAACATATCATCGATACCTCTGGGCTCAAAGGTCGTAAAGGACATTTGGCCGAAAATGACTTTTTGATACTGTTTTACTCAGTTTTTAATTCTCTATCGATCTGTATATTCCGTTTTACGAAATTCGCCTTTACGACCCACATAATTTGAGACGTTAGACATAGTTTACAGTGAAAATATGGATGTAAATAACACTTAGTTACCAAAGTGAACTCATTTTGGTAGTAAAGCAAAGTATAAAACAACTTTTTGGTGTAAAATACATAAAAAATATCAATTGTCTTATACCACCTTAGGTGGTTAATATAATTCACCTCAAAAATTTGGATGTAAAGGACATCGTCTTTGCAAATTGTCCTGTACACCCTTACAATTTAAAATAAAAAATGTCAAGTGTCCTTTACGACCTAGTTTCATTTTATTTGCTTCCACTAAAGGCGTTTACAAACGTAAGTGAGGAATTGTCCCATAAATATTAGAATATTCAAAAAAAAAAAACGAATTTAATCCAAACTTACTACGTAACTTAATAAAAATTAAATCATTACCACGAAACTATTACTACTCACAATTTTGCGAAATGTATTATAACGATTATCGAAGTTACAAGATGTTCAAGTTTAGGTATCCACTTCATTATCGTAGAATTTGATTTCTGTACGCAAATTTTTAACCCCTACCTTATTAAAATGTTTCTAATACTCGTTATACATTACTTACCTATATTCAACAAATAGCATCTTGTATTGGCTAGGTTGTAAATAACTAGTATTCTATGAAGTACAAAGTGTGTCTACGACACTAAAGACCTGATAAACCTGTGTGAAAATTGTACAATACCTAAAAGATTTCATAAAGAAAACAGGGAGTTTCCATGCAATTCTGAGCTACGTGAGACTTTGAACGAAACAGACGAAGAGGACGATGAAAAAAGTGAGGAAGAAGGTAAATAAATAAATTATCAGCTGATGATGATTTATTTACTCATCATCTCATCAAACAGAATAAAGTTAGTATATAGAAGAAAGTTAGTTTAAGAGAAGAAAGTTAGTTTAAGAGAAGAAAGTTAGTTTAAGAGAACAAAGTTGATTAAAGAAGTGAAACTAATTAAAAGAGTACAGAAGAGAGTAGAGAAAAGGCAAGCAAGAAAAACTATGTTAATTATATTACCAAAATATTATTTTTTATTTTTAAACATTTAGAGCTTTATGTTCAATTAAGTAAGTACAAATAAACGATCTCAATTTGGTTACACAAATGTACGTTTTATTTGTATAATTATGTTATTTCATGAATATTCGTAAAGAAAATACACTACTGTGTCAAAAGTAAATAGACAGGTTAGTTTGGAAATAAATGTTTATTACAAAGAATCTAATTACTTAATTAAAAAACTAATACATGATAATTAATAGTGTATTGTTTCTCCTTTTTTTTAAATAGGGTTTTTATTCTAGCTGGCATAGTATCAATCAAATCATCGATCTGATCTTGTCTTAAATTACTCCATTCCTCAATCAACATCGCCATTCTTTTTTATTCGAGGGCTTCCCAAGTCTTTTTGCAATATTCATTTGTAAATGTGTGTGTAAATGTGCCAGACATTCTCATTAGGGTTCATATCGGGCGATTGATTTGGCTACGCTAGAATTTTAAGCCCTTTTTGCGATTTCCAGGCTGTCGTTTTTTGAGCTCTATGAGACGGCGCACCATCTTCCATGAATACGTAATCTTGGCGGTTCAAATTTCTTCCTTCAAAGATCGGTAGAAGTCCCTCTTTTAGAATTTAAACATATCTTTCAGCATTGATTTTACCTTCACAGAACACCAAACGACTTCTTCCGCCATACCAAATAGCCCCCTAAACCATAACACTCACACCGTATTTCACAGTTTGCTGCTAATATCGGTCTTCTAACTGCATTACAGAGCGACGCCACACCCATTTTCGTCCACTGTCGCTGAATTGACAATATCTGGATTCATCCGAAAAAATCACATGCCTCCAAAAGTTAAGATCCTTAGAAATAATTTCTTGTGACCAATGAAATCCCCGCTTTTTTTTGAAATTTTGTTAACAGAGGTTTCTTTTTGACTACTCTTTTATAAAAGCCAAAATTGTGTAAGTACCTCTGAACAGTTCTTCGTGATAAATTTGAAGATATAGATAGCCACATCATTCACAGATCTTTCGGGGTTTCTTAAGACTTCACGAACTAGTGCCCCTTTTTGTTTGTCAGAAGGTCCAGGTCTCCCTGATATTGGGGAAACAATTTTCTTCTCATTCCTTTTGAACGGCACGATAACACGATTAACAGTTGACAAAGGTACCTTCACTTAATCCAGCTCTGATTTCATGCTGAGATTTACCACCTTCAAACTGACCAACAATGCGTCCTCGAGTAAAATCGCTTAATTCTAGTGACCCACTTGTCCGCGGCATATTAAAACTGTGTTAATAAACTGAGATTAGGTCCCATCTACACTCTAATATTTTTTTCATAACTACCCGCTTTTATATTTTTAATAACTCTTTACACCTATAGCTGTCTATTTACTTTTGACACGGCAGTGTACAGTAGTATACATATATATACAAACAAAATTACGCAATCCATTTAATACTTAAGTTTAATTATTAATTTATCCTTCTTCTTAGCGTGTGAGAAGAATTGAGAAGAATTTATCCTTTCAGAATACCTTAGCGGGTTATCCTTAAGAACATAAAAAATATTACACTTGTCGATTATTTCCTTATTTTGTTTAGTTTTGTGCAGTAAAGTGGATTTACGCCCTTAGGTTATATCATAGGGTGAAAATTTGAAGGGTGTAAAGGACTTTTATTTTTAAATTTATGGTCGTAAAGGAAATCTATCTCGGTAAATACGTCACTAGGGTAATTTTTTAACACTGCACTAGATAATACTAGAAATTCTAAACACTTTTTTCCTAGATTTAAATAGCTCAAGAAACAAAAAAGTTAGAGTAAAAATATATTTTTTTCTTTTCATTTTTTGCTTCTCCTGAAAAGTCGTATTTTGTCCTTGACGACCTTTGAGCCCAGAGGTATCGATATAGACAAATTCTCAACCTCATACTTTCGAAACAGAATAAAAACAACTGTACAACACACAAAAGTCGCTGGTACACAAATAGGACACACAGCAAAATAGTTTCCTCTTCAATAAAAACAGAGAATTACGAAAAAAGTTTCCGCGTCAAATCTATTAAATTAAAAAGTGTTGTAAGTACCTTTGCGTCCATCGTGTGCCGCGATGTAGACAGCGGTGGCGGCTACTGCTGTGGCGGCTTCGGGCGCTAGTTGAAAGGAATGCCTGCGAAAAGGGGTATACGTCGAGTTTTTAAAGTTTCCTCCGCTGCTTTAATATGAGAGAACTAGCTTCTGCCCGCGAGTTCATACGCGTGAAATTTCCTGTGAGTCCTAAGGGTTGTTACGTACGCACGGCCACAGGTCAAGCGATACATTTCCAGTATAAGCTGACTTCTCACCGTACGAACAGCCTACATTGCGAGGTCAGCTAAAATTGGAAATGTATAGCTTGATGTGTAGCCGTATGTACAATCATTTACAAATTCAACCTATATAGCTATTTCAAATAAGATGCATTTCCGTAATTTAGACGCTCAATGTCGTAGTGAAATATTGATATAACTGTTCTCAAAGTACGTTTACGTGGATGATTTTTGAAAATATTATGCTTCCTTTAATTTTTAAATGTTTGATGTTTTTGAACATTTGAATACATCGAAAGGCTGGTTAAGGTATTGGGTACCCAACAGAATAGCAAAATACACAATGTTGGGTTCCTTAAAGACCATACATTTTCGCTTAGGGTTTATGGGGTGCCTAATGGATCATACTATTATGTCCTCGAAAGAGAACCGCGCCCCAAACCCCTTCATAAGTAATAGATGAACATCACCATATTAACCATCACCATTACCACCAAAAAACACTAAATTGCCACTTTTATTTGGTTCCGAATCAGAGTCCAAAATTTTTATAACACTCTTCATATTATTTCTGAGTAACAACTTATATCATTAGATCACATTTTCCTAGACTGGTTCTGGAACACCCATTTAGTAAAATTATTAAAGTCAATCACTCACTGACAACCAACGGACAGCCTAAGTCTCTTGGTTAAGAAGCACACAATTAGACACAAAAAAGAATTCATTCTCTAAAAGGGTTAAATAGGAGATGAAAGTTTGTATGGTATTCGTCACTTTGGTTGATGTTTTCTTATTATAACTTTCTAGGTTTTGCCCAACATTTAAGTTGCATTTAAATTCACCCCTCTGTTTGGTCCTCTAGGCAGTGTAGTTTAGAAAACTCATTTTTCAGTGCACTTCTATATCCTATAAAGATTATTATGTTTGAAGTTCTTTTCACTGTCCGCAGTGATTTCAACTGAATGTCGATGAGTCTAACCGTTAGTTAATAAAAATAAAATATGTTTCATGTTATGCATAGCTAATGCTCTTTGTATAACTGAACAGCAACTTTGTTTTTATTTACTAAGCAACACCTTTTCAGCAACTGAGACGTGTTGAAAGTCTTAATGTAAACAATGTTATGATGCCATGACAATCGTTTAAGTGATTAATGTCGAGTGTATTGTATGTGTGTCAATTATGTCATATCTATACGTCATGATGGGGGCGGTATGGAAAAAACTTCGGCAAATATTTTATGTTATAGACAGACAAACCTGAGTTGTACTATAGTAGGCACTATAGAGGAATTCAGAGGGGTAATTGCGTAACCTGCTATTAGTAGAAATTGGTTTCATTTTGATAGTTAAACAACATTCATTGCGTTATTTACGTTGCTGAGCCGACAATTTATTCGAACAAATGACGCAATGGTTTAGAAATAATTTTCAATCCGATTCAGATTCTGACAGATAGTGCGTTTCGCAATTAGGGTGCAGGTTTGCCTTCTCATTATTCTGAGGATTACAGGGACAATAGTCAATACATATTTGGAACTAGCATAAGGTAAAGACGCAGGCTTCATCTCTATGAGAGGGAGTGAGCTGAAATCGACCACGCGCCCCTAGTGAGGGTTGGTAGATGTCCCATGAGTACATACATAAACACACACCTTTTTCGCATGGGGGTAGGCAGAAACTAAATAACATCACCTTCTGCGATCCTAACATACGCTTTTTGCTTCGAATATGTTCATAAATCTGGTATTGCGCACCTGACCTTTCTCAAGAACATCACTAATAAGGTCACCGTTATGTCTTATGTCTTCGAATTTTTGGTTCTAGGACATGCCAGTTTCGCCATGATGTTTTCAATGTACATGAAGTAAAGGGTCTGTCTGGGTTCAAACCCACGATATACAACTCCTAAGTCGCGGCCTTTACCACTGGGCCACCATTGCTTTTTATCTATACTAATATTATAAAGCTGAAGAGTTTGTTTGTTTGATTGAACGCGCTAATCTAAGGAACTACTGTTCCGAATTGAAAAATTATTTCTGTGTTGGGTAGCCTATTTATCGAGGAACGCTATAGGCTATATAACATTACGCTACAACAAAGAAGAGCGGAGCAGTAATGAAAAATGTTTCAACAACGGGAAAAATCGCACGGGTAGGCGATTCGACGCGACGGGAAGGGTCGGGGAAACAAGAAATTTAACACGGACGAAGTCGCGGGCAGAAGCTAGTATTTAATAAATTAATCAATGTTAATGGCGAAAATCTAAGAAAGAAAATGTAAATAATTCATATTTTATTTCAAAGAAATAGATAAGGTTCATTATTTTTACTACTCCTAGTTTACAAACAAAATCAATAACTTCAATTTCATTGCACCTACCACTGTTTGTCTCTGCATCACCCAAAGGTTGACTGGTAGAAAATGCCTATGGCATTAAGTCCGCCTCTGTACGTTTATGTGCTTAAAGTGTTAAATAAATAAATAAATAATAAAATCTACTCCAACTAAGACCAATACGAAACAATGATCAAGTACCCAAATACATTCTAAGAAAAATCTGTGAAAAATTTCAAATATTTGGGTTATGTCGCTTGACAGGTAAGCTCTCAGTAATTAGTGGAAAACTGCGCAAAGGTGGGTTGTTAAAAGGGGTGAGACGAGCGGGTTGCTAAACATCGCACATCCACTGATATGAAATAAAACGTTCCCTGGAACCTGTGCATGTAGAGTTAGTTAATAGCTAAATAATTGCAAAAAAATATATATTTTTGTAGTATTTTTTCAGTTTTCGCAAGTTTATTGCTTTTTCCCAGTTTTATTTTTCTTTCAACATTTTTAGGTCCAATGGTGAAATCAATCGTTTGGGATCCTAATTATTTTACAGCGTTGAATTCAAGTCAAAGAGGCTAGTGTTTAGGTATTAACAGCTGCACCGACCGTAAATGCAAAAGTAAACTGTATTAAGACGCCTAAATCATTGAACTGTACGTTACAAAATTCGATAGATGGGTAGCCTGAGACCGAACATAAGCTACATTTCATAATATAAATTTGTATTAAAATTATGAAACATAAAATACACGCAGATAAAGTCTTGAGTCTCAGTTTATTACTTTAAAACAAGACATCGAAGTAAAAAGTCCTAATAGATGGAGGACTCTGCCCTGTCATAGCGCTTGTCGTCGCTGTCACGGTACTCGTAAAGACATGGCTTTTGACATGTTGTTCTTTGAGTCGGTCACCCCCAATTCACCCCCCTGCTCTTTAAAAGCGTAAGCAGATAGAAAAGGTCAGTGTGTTAATTCATAATTGGCACATTTTCTTCCTAATAATATTATAAATGTGAAAGTTTGCATTTTTTAAAGAAAGAAAAAAAAATGTGTTTATTGGCATTATATTATTAAAACAAAACGATGATAAAAATGCTAAAAAGGCCTCAGCTCAGCATAATGTCAGCATGATTTTCAGCTGCAACCCACACTTTCACGCAAAAACCATTGAACGAATTTGCATGAAATTTGGCACACAGATATTTTATAACCTAAGGTTACTTTTTTCCACGCTGGCGAAGTCGCGTCTAGAGCTCGTACTTTATATTTTTCTCTCGGCCAAAATTCCTATTGTAAATGATGTAGCTAGAATTTTAGATTAAGTTGATGATTATGAATCAGGAAACAAAAGACTGTGCAAAACCCGATCTTGTACCTTGAACACACGGCTACATATCAAGCTATATATTTCCTGACCTCTCATTATACGGAAATCCCATACAATGTGAGATCAGTTTATACTGGAAATGCATAGCTTGCGTGTAGCCGTGCGTACATAAAACACTATTTACGTACATGTCCTATACGAGCATTTTAAAAAAATCTTGAATTTGATAATGAATAAATAATAAAAAACGTGATTACATTTCCCGCGATTTTTAGGAGTTGCCTTTAATTTTTCGTCAGAAGGTGTTTTTAATTGGAATACTTAAATTACGAAGGCTGCGGCCGGGATACTTAAAAAAAACCAATTTAGATTTTAAAACTAGTTTAATTCAAGTGAAAGGAATTACAATAAAAGAAAACTATATCTAGCTAAATCTAAAGTTATGTCTTCCTTCAAAGCCGAAATAGAAGTGCTCGGCCTCATGTTGCGCTGGCGCGATGGTGCCGCGGTATTTTGTTAGTTCAGCACCTTTGCCTTGTGTCGCTAATTGCGCATTTTACTTGTTTGTTATAATTGATTGAGGTCGTCCTTAGTCAGCGCTTTAGATATACTACGCCTGCGTAACACCTCCGCCTGTAGTTCAGCAACTATTTTAAAACGCTTAGTGAAAATGTTGCTGGTAGGTTTTCTCGTTGCGTATGCGTTTCAGATGTTACAGGAACTGCGTCTTCATGATTTCCTGGTCCTGTGGATACAGCATCGTTTTGGTTCCGTTTCCTGGAAAGGGTTCTTCCAGGGAAATATCTTCTGGTTATCATCGCAATTGTGAGTATGGCTGCGATACACAGTATAACATAAAACGGTATAGTGGTATGATATAGCGTTTCAGTTGTTTCAAACGATGAAATCGGCGACTGAAGAGTTATTCTGTCCTGAATAGTGTGTAGTCTATCCAAGTTAATAGATGTTAGATTTGCATGTAATGAGCTTATCTCCTGCATTTCAGTAGTGTAGGGGACGTTCAATACTTTTACAGGTTGGCCTTTTATCTCGTCCTTGGTGTTTAGTAAGGTAATTTCGTTTGTGTGTATCGAGCAGTGCAATGGAATGGTGGCAAGGTAGCTTCCCCGCAGTGTGTCGTAATCGTCGCTTCCACATTTCATCTGGACTCTAGTAGGTTGAGGAAATGATATAACGTAGTGTCTACTGTCTAGTTCTTCTACAGCCGGTTTAAATAGATGTACAGTCGTTAGTTTACAGGATTTTAGTAATGTCTTGCTTGAAATGAAGGTTTGCACGCAGTCAGCTTGAGTCTGGATATAGTGATTTGTCTTTTGCTCGCAGAGATACCGATTATTATCTAACTTCGGGCATTCTGCCTCCATGTACATGAACGTTTTCCCATTTGTTGCTATGAAAGGATAAGGAGGTATGAGGACTTGGTTGTTCTTGTTCGGGACTATGGAGAGTTTGTAGAGTGTATAAGTATCTTCTGAGACTATGGGAAACCTAAATGCTATTACTATTCTCTTGTCGTCGTAATAATATCCGGCTTTAATGGTGTCATAGTACTGTCGTAGTTCTAACTCTATTACGTGGTTCTTACCATAAATCTCCTTAAGCCTATTTACTACGCTACCTAAAATGTCTATTCCTAACATGCTATGATGGGTAGTCATCACGCGGGTGAACGATAAAATATTCTCTATTCTATATAATTCCGATAACACGTCCTCTATGTTTTCGCTGACGATAGTCAACAGCTGATTGAACTTAGCGACCTGGATCATATTTATGCTACTTTCTGCTTGTTTTATTAATAGACTCAGTGTGGTGTTAATTTTGTTCTGGTTTTCAACAATTTTATTTATAATATTAGTATGAGATAGCATCCACTCTTTACTGATGCTGATATGCTCGTTAAATTCGTCTACAGTTTTTTTTTGATTATTTCTCAACGTCTCTATGGCGTTATTATATCGAACAGCATCCGAGTAATCGAGGTTACCTGTAACGCTTTTTATGACAGATCCTAGGCCGTCTATAAGACCTCTTTTCGACCGTCTAGGCTCCAGAGTACGTAGGTGGTCAGTGACTCTACTTAACTTATCCGAAAGGTAGTCTATTTGATACTCGTAGAGAGAATATGCATCCTTCATCATGTGTAATTTAATGTAATCGAATTGAGTTTGTAGGGTGGAAAGAGTGTTTTCAATGTCGTCCAGGTTGACATATTGAAGGAAAGTATGATAGTGGGTTATTAGTCTGAGTGGTCCAAGTTTAAAGGGTAGTAGTCCAACTCCAGAGTCTAGGCTTTCAAGTTTTATCTCCTGGCTCCGTATTGCATGTATTGTCAGTATCAGCGTCATCCTGCAACAATTTAGCAGTCTTAGGTACGCGTTTAAGTCGTGATTTTGCTACGGGGCCGCGTTTCTTTGACGTATAGATGTGGATAGGTAAATCTGCTAAGACTACATCCTGAGTATATCTAGGGGCTAACTTTTGTCGCGGGGCTGATGGGTTTTTTATGAAGATCTGTTGCTTGGGTTGATACTCCTCCTCCTGCTCGCGGGTTTTATTTCTATTTTCGATTAAAGAGGTGCGATTAGTAAGAGAGGTTTCGTTTATGATTTGGTATACTTTTTTCATTTGATCTCTATGGTTTAATACGTACTGTTGCAATAGGTGGCTACTAAGATCGATGTCCCACGGGTCTCGGCTATCAAGATGCCCAGTTATTACATCGAATGGTCTGCACTTAGTAAAACTATGGATTGAGCTATTATATCCGAGTAAGGCGTATGGTATTAGGTTATTGGCGGGTTCTTTTTTATGTTGAATACGTAGGATTCTTATATGTTCGAGTAACGTGGAGTGGAACCTTTCTATGTTGCCGTTATCATTGGGACTGTGAGCTAGCGTTTTATGGTGATTAATTTTGTGGAGTCTAGTGAATTCAGCGAACAGCTGATTAGCATACTCGGTACCGTTGTCCGTTATTATAGTTACAGGGAATCCGTGGTGAGTGCAGAACTGCAATAGGCCCTGTAAGATACTAATTGCGGTGCCGTCTTTCATAAGATATGCTTGCCCGTATTTAGAGAATACATCGATGAATGTTAGGTATTTTTCATTTTCGACCGTGAAAAGGTCCATATGAATTATCTCGAACGGTTTAGTGGCCGGTGGCACTATGTTAAATTTTTGTTTGATGGGACTTCGATCGTATTTTGCCTGACCACAAATAGTGCATTCGTTAACATATTTTGTGATCTGGTCTCTCATCTTAGGCCAGTAATATTTATGCGAGAGGGCTAGGTGACATTCGTTTATGCCACGATGATTCGTTTTTCCGTCATGATAGTGCCTAATTATTTCCTGCTGCCTAAGGTACTGTTTTACATTTTCGAGTTCGGATTTACATAGCACGAGGTTCATTGCAGAGCTTTTAAAGTTGTCTTGTATTATGGGAATGATGTCATACATACTCAAAGGGGGGTTAATAAGAATGCCGGTTTTTACTTTCGGGTTTACGTACTCTTTTATGGCGGCTACAACGTCATCTATTAGGTTAGATTGTGAAACTTGTATGGAGGTGCGAGTATGGGTGTCGAAAGGTTTGGTCGCGGTCGGTCTTTTTTTAATGTCTCCTACTACTGTCATGATTATTTGTCGGTGGAATTTATTTATAGGTTCGTCGGTGATTGGTACCTCGAGTATAGGGTTTTCGTTACTGGTATGGGCTGTTTCAGTACTAGAGTCTGCTATCGACGGGGGTTTCTCGGAAGGGTTCGCTATTATCGAGCTTATCTCGTCATTGTGTATTTCTACTCGCGAGAGGGCATCGGCATTGGTGTTGTTTTTGCCCTTTTTGTACACTACAGTAAAGTCATACTCACTGAGTTTCAATCTCCATCTAGTTAGACGCGAGTTAGGTTCTTTCAAGCTCATGATCCATTGCAATGGCTTATGATCCGTAACTATCCTAAACTTGCGTCCAAAGAGGTAGGGTCGAAAGTACTTAGTGGCCCACACGATAGCGAGAAGCTCTTTTTCGATGGTGCTGTAGTTTGTCTCGCTTTCGTTCAATGTTCGGGATGCGTATGAAATCGGTCTGTCTGACCCTATATGCCCTTGTGATAGTATGGCTCCTATTGCAAAGTTGGAGGCGTCTGTAGTCAGTATAAATTCCTTGTTAAAATCAGGGTACTGTAAGATTGGGTCGTTTGTTAAGAGGTTTTTACATCGTTCGTAGCAGTCAACGTAGTCTTTAGTAAGTGTAACGGTCCTACCCTTCTTTAAGCACTGAGTAAAGGGTTTCGTAATTTTAGCGAAATCGGGTATGAATTTTCTGTAGTATCCTATAAGTCCGAGGAACTGTTTTATCTGTTTTGCGGTTTTGGGTATGGGGTATTTCTGTATAGCTGCAATTTTGTCTGGGTTCGGTTTAATTCCCTCATTGCTTATTATATGACCTAAGAAAGCGGTTTCTAGCTTCAAGAATTCGGACTTATCCATCTGAATCTTAAAGTTAGACTCCCGGAGTCGTTGGAATACTTTTTCTAGGTTATTTAGGTGCTCCTGGAGCGAGGTACTGTACACTATGATGTCATCCATGTAGACCAGGCAGATCACGTTTTGTAGGCCTCTCAGAACATTGTCCATTACCCGTTGGAATGTTGACGGGGAGTTCTTTAAACCCATGGGCATTCTTAAGAACTCAAAATGCCCATGTTCTACGTTGAATGCCGTCTTATGAATATCGTCAGGGTCTGTCTCCACTTGATAAAAGCCGCTGGCAAGGTCAAGGGTACTAAAATACTGACACTTCCCTAATTTGTCCAGGACGTCTGTTATGTTCGGTATGGGGTATTTATCGTCTATGGTTTTTTCGTTTAATTTTCGGAAGTCTACTACGAGTCTCCATTTTTGTTTCCCAGAAGCGTCTGCTTTCTTAGGGACAACCCAAATAGGAGAGCTCCAGGCTGAGTCAGAGGGTCTGATTATATTTTGCTCCAGCATTTTTGAAATTTGCTCCCTAACCTCTTGGCGATGAACGAAAGGATATCTGTAAGTCTTGGTATAAATAGGTGTGTCATCTACAGTCCGTATACGGTGTTTTACTTTATTGGTGAAAGATAAGGGTTCGCCTTCTATGTAGAATACATCTGCATACTTCGAGCAAATATTTACTAAGTTAATTTTCTCCTCTTCATTAAGATGATCTGTCCGCAATTTTGATATTACTTTATTAATGCGAGATGTGTCGGGTATTTGTTCTAGGTTCAGGCATTCGATATTATTTAAGGTTACAGCCTCTACCGGGTGGTCTAGGGATAGAATAGTATCGTTGTTTGATGGGTTTAGAATTTCTACAATGCCGCGGTTATTACAAACGGCTGTAATGCATTCGCTTACAATACAATTGCATAGGTATTGTTGTGAGATATGTACGTCACCGTCTTTAGCGTTTATGGGTAGTCTGATAAGCTTAGTAGTGTTGGCTGGTATAACAGCCTCGTAAAGGTTTACATTCCGCGAATTAAACATTAAGATAGGGTTCTTTGCGGTAGCCGTAATCAGTAGGTTGTCCTTTAGGTCAATCTTCGTATTCCATTTGGTCAGTAAATCTAGTCCGATAAGTCCATCAAAGAATTTGTGAAAGTCATATATGAATAATTTAATTTCGCTAGGGTCATTGAGTTCGCGGAAAGATGGTATAGTTATAGAATAGTCGTTTCTAGTTGTGGCATGGACGTTAGTCACCTCGAAGGGGTCATAGTTAAGAGGGTATTCCGAGTAGTACCGTTGTACAGCTGTAGGACTAATAAACGACTGGTTTGCTCCGGTATCAATGAGTAGGTTTAGTGGGGGGTCGGATATTTTTATGTAGGGCAACTGTCGTTGCGTTTGCAAGTTGACTTCTATTTTGAGGGTTTTAATGGGGGTTTCCTCTGAAAATCCTGGTTTGCGTTACTAGTCGAGGGTTGGGGTTCCTCGCATTTAGTAGAGGGTTGAATTGGTTTTTGCTCAGGCGGTACGGCCGGTCCGAGATCCTGTACGTAATAGTAGTTGCCGTCGTCATAATAGACGTTATTATAGTCAGCGTGGTCGTAATCATAAGAGTAGGGTTCCTCCACGACGTAATAATCGTAGTTATATTCGTTACAATCGTTGAAGTTCATCTCACGGGTCTTAAAATAATTTATTGGGGGCGGGTTGCCAAACTTGCCCCAGTCGTGAGGTCTACTTGGCATGGGTTTAGCAATAAAATGGCTGACCCCGCTCATTGGCTGAGGTCCCGGGGCTAGGGCACGTGGCTGAATTCTGAATACTTTACTTTGCGCGTTATAGTTAGGCGGCGGCGCGCGGAACATTTGCTGCGTACGCGTTTGATTATTAAGTGCGATGGGCGCACGTGGCGCGCCCTGTGGTTGGAACATAGGTGGTCTCCCACTGCTCTGCGGAACCGGTGGCCGTTGCCAGTTTGAAAAGGGTTTCGGCATCGGCATGGGTAGAAAACCTGTGGGCTGTGTTAGTAATTTGGGCATAGGAGCGGTTGGAAGTGGCCTTTTTACACTCGCGCTATCATTACGGTCTTGCAGGTACATCACATTTAGTTCCTCTTGAACAAACTCCAGCGCCCTTTCGATGCTTTCAGGACGCATGCAACGTATGCGGGAACCCAGAGGTTCTTTTAGGCCACGTACAAACGCTTGCATTGTTAGTTTTTTGTATAGTGTACGTTTCGCTTCTATGGTGGTATTCACTGTTTCATGCAACGATATATAAGTCATGATGGTGCTGAATAACGATTGACACTGGTCGTAGTACTCTTGTGGAGTGCTGTTACCTTGAGCTGATACTAGGAGGTCATTATAGAGGGCCGTTTCGTCCCTCTGGTCGGCAAAGCTATTAATTAGAGTATTCCGTATTCCTGCCCAACTATCTGGGATGCCATTCGAATTAATTCTAGTTGCCGCGGTGCCTGTTATTTTATTTAGTATGCCGTTCAAAAGGCATAGATTACCTAACTCACTGCCCTGTGCATTACTTAAATAAGTACTAACTATCTGGTCACATAGTTTAATAAATCGCGTGAGTACGTTGGGGTTCCCATCGAACTCGGGGACTGGGCGTAGAGCCTTATAAATCGTGTCCGGATCGCACGACATTTTGCAGTCTTCGTATAAACTATTTAAACCTAAATCTATATCCCTATTCGAATCTAATACTAATTGCCTACTATTGGGTCTACCTGATGTAGACTCGCGAGGTCCTAAATTACGTGGGTGGAAAATTTTGAAGGATTAAGAGACTTGGGTACACAGGAAGCAACACAGGGAATAATTCAAGCGTACTCACATAACCTTCATATCGGTCTCTGGGGTCGATGTCTGGATCCCGTTCTCTCCCGGCAGCAATCCTTGAGTTCGGATACTCGATGAAGCTTGACAGCAGGTTAGCCGCGATCGCTCACGCGCGGTAGCGATAATATCGATATAAGATAGACCTAGCTAACCTCGAGAATCCTACCGACTGCGCCAATTACGAAGGCTGCGGCCGGGATACTTAAAAAAAAACAATTTAGATTTTAAAACTAGTTTAATTCAAGTGAAAGGAATTACAATAAAAGAAAACTATATCTAGCTAAATCTAAAGTTATGTCTTCCTTCAAAGCCGAAATAGAAGTGCTCGGCCTCATGTTGCGCTGGCGCGATGGTGCCGCGGTATTTTGTTAGTTCAGCACCTTTGCCTTGTGTCGCTAATTGCGCATTTTACTTGTTTGTTATAATTGATTGAGGTCGTCCTTAGTCAGCGCTTTAGATATACTACGCCTGCGTAACACTTAGGTAAACATGTTTACGAAAAGTAAAATAAAAACAATTGTATTTTCATTTTGTATTAATGAAATACCTATAAACAAAAACCAAATCTAAAATAGCGCCATCTATTCCGAATCTATTGCATAAAACTGAGGGCTACCTTCTCATGGGGGGTGAGTCGGTGGTGAGTTTGAGTGAGGAAACTATTAGGGGTGATTCAAGGGGTATTGACAGTTTTCAAATAAAATGTGAGATGGCGCTTTCTATATTTATTTTCCAGCTTAAATTCTGTCATGCTTCAGAATGTTTTTGCGTGTGAGCTATTCCTTTTGGTAATTTTTTTTATTTTTATTAAATACTACAGCGATACCTGACTTGAACATAGTTGGCATAACGCTAGGTAAATGATGTGGTAGGATAATAACAATATTACTACAACATGATGTTCATGGTCTCATTTTTGCTTTGGTTAGAACGACTACAGCACGCGTAGCATGACCGCCATAGAAACGGAATTTGTCGACGAAAGAGAAGACAAAATGATAGATTGTATCGTAGAAAAATTGTGTAAAACTGAAGAGAAGAGATGTTTCTATTCTTCAGTCGACAAGAGTACGATGTCAAGTATGATGACTATTTCTCTCTACTATTGATGAGATAGAAATATTTTTACAGAATTAAAATACTTAAGGAACTTTTTTTGTTCTTGCCGGCTGATGAGTGTTGTTAAATTTATACTCAAACTGCTGTTAGACCATGACTTGACCAGCTCCCTATTTGCATAACTCATTATTAATCAGAATCTGAAACATTCTCAAGGTTCTGGATAATACATTGCTGCATATGTTCGAACTTAAAAAATGGTCGACTCATTACTGTAAATTACGCAATGAATGATGTTGAACTGTCAAAATGAAAGTCATTCTTTCTACAAGTGTGTGTAGTGTTACACAGTTACCTACCTCGCAGCTTTGTTCTAGGTTCACACTACCCCTGAATCTTAATAACTTGATTTCTGAGGAGAGGACTCAGCCCAGCAGCTGAATCACGTAGCTGCAGTAATTGTACTTGCATTCGTGAAAGACAACTGTTCCATCTTCTTGAGTTCCAGTGTTTTTTATTTTAAAAACGACTAGCTTTTGCCAGCGTCTTTCTCCTCGTTGTTGAATCACTCTGTCTACTGATAAAAACCGCAATAAAATCCGTTGCGTAGTTTAAAAGATCTAAGCGTACATTCGACTTTGTTTTATATAGGGTTGTAACGGAACTTCGCCTCCGCCTCCGTTACTGCGGAAGTTCCGCAAGAAATCGTATCTTCGCTTCCGCCTCCGCCTCCATAAAACTTTTGCGGAGCTGTAACTGAGGTGTATTTACGAATTATAGAACAATAACGCGCATGCATCGACGCCCGACGACGACTTAGCCGTCCGACCGCGTGTTGCGCGCAAAATGGTCATGAAATTCATGACCATGACATGAATCAACGAGTGCGCGGCGGGAACGCGGTTAGGGTGGGGCGCCTACCCCCATCCTAAGCGCGTTCCCGCCGCGCATGTCATTTTTCAAACGATACATGACAGAAATCGACCTGTCGAATTGCTTGGACGAGTTAAATTGGACGACCTCGTTTTCACCATCGCCTCCGCCTCCGTTAACCTCCGCGTCCGCGGAGGTGAAACTCGTCGGCTCCGCATTCGCTTCCGCCTCCGTTAAGAAGGCCTCCGTTACAACCCTAGTTTATACTAAGTAAAGATTAATTGGTTACTTGCAGTCCTGCTTACCCCACAGCCTCATAAATCAGAGATTAAACTGTAATAATGTCAGTGAGAGTTCTTTGACCTCTTATCAGGGACGGTTTAAAGCTTCCGTTAGTCTAAAATTAGGCGGTCAGGATTTATCTCGAGAGATAACTCAGATGGGTGCTACGGCTCAATGAAATTCTTTTGTGTCGTAACCATCTCCGTTGATTTTGTATGAAACACAATGTAAGAATGTTATTTTTTTTAAATAAATCTATTCTTTACAAGATGGAACAGAATAAACGAAAGCCCTGAAAGTAGTTTGTTCCTAATATACTAATGAATCGATTTCAGTAATATAAATTTATAAGGATTGTTTTTCTACATTTTGCCATATATATCGCTGATTCAAATCTTACCTAAATAGGTTTTTTAGTGTTTAAAGTATAAATAAATCGTCCATATGTGCTTCGTAATATATCTAATGTAACAACAAACTCAGATGGCTGACATCTGCTAGACGCAAATACATAATATTTGGTGTAGTAATAATAAGTGGTCTAATATCTACCCGTATAATGTGACTGAAGATCATCGTCTAGAATAATCATGACCTGGTTTTCAAAAGCTCTATGCTTCAAATAATATTATAAATGTGATAGTTTGTATGTTTCTCACTCAATCACGAGAAAACGTCTCAACGGATTTGGATGGAATTTGACACACAGATAACCTGGATTAACACATAGGATACCTTTATCCCGGTAATACGCTCCCGTGGTATAAAAATAATATAGTAAGTTCATAATCTTCAGCAGCATTTTTAGTCTGATGGACGCCTACGTTATTTATATGATTGACTAGCTGGTGCCCGCGACTTCGTCTGCGCAGGATTAGTATTTCGAACAATATGTTTATAAATTGTAGCCTATGTGTTATTCTGATATATAAGCTATATTATTGTAAAGTTTCATTAAAATCCATTCAGTAGTTTTTGCGTGAAAGAGTAACAAACATCCATCCATCCATCCATACAAACTTTCGCGTTTATAATATTAGTAGGAAGTAGGATAGGATATATCTCTCAACCGCCTATTACCAGCCAGCGTGTAAAGACCGTCGCTTCAACTAACAAGAGGAGCCAACCTATTTGGTAAAAGTTGTGAGAACTTTAGATACTTACTTACAAAAAATATTTAGAATAGAATGGAATAGAATATATTTATTGTAAAAACATGAGTATACATCAAATAATATTTGCAAGGTCTTAAAATAACAGGTTGATCTGCATGTTTTGCCATTGTGGCGTACAAAATAACATTTTTTTTGGATGATTAAATCCAGTAAAAATTAAAAAAAAATTAGGTTATCAGCATCATAGTCCACTGAACACCAAATTTATTTAATTTTATGGATAACTATGGAACCAACTGTTACCATTCAGCGTGTGAAGACCGTCACTGCACCTAACCATAGAGATAATAGCATAAGCATAATTTGCCTATTAATATTCCCACTGCTGGGACACAGGTCTACTCTAGGTGAGGGGGAGTGGGCCATACTTCACCACATGGGCCCAATGCGAGTTGGCTGATTTCACATTATTTATAAGATTTTTTTGTTCTAGGACATGTCGGTTACGGTACGATGTTTACTTCACTGTCTTGAGAGCCGCTGTGATTAAAATAATTGACACTTAGTAAAGTGCCTGCTTAGATTCGAATCCACGTACTGCAACACGCGGTGGTAATAAGTCACGGCCTTTACCACTGGGCCACCACTGCTCCAGAGGGATCACCCTACACCATTTAATTTAGTAATAAGTTCTTAGAACATTAGATACATACCTACTTACTTATAACATTTTCTTATTGCATCTGTAAGTTGTGTGTGTGCATACTCTGTCGGGCATACATACATACATACATAAACCCACGCCTTTTTCCCAGGGGGGGCAAAACCCACGGAACGCCACCTGGTATGATCTATACACACTCCTTTTGCCTCGTTTAGGGGCCATCCATAAATTACGTCACACAAGTTTCATGGTTTTTTAACCCCCCCCCCCGCCGTCCTTGTCACAGCTGGTCACATTTGTGAGACTCCCTAGTGTGACGTCACATATTTTGCAATTTTACATCTAGACATTGAATTTTTTTTAAATTTTTCTTTCATAGTTCATACTCGTGTTTTAATAGTACTTTAAATATGTATATTCAATTTTGAAATGTGACGTCACAAAATCTATCCCACCACCTTGTCACAAAATCACAATTCGTCGACCCCCTCCTCCCCCTTAACGAGTGGCGTAATTTATGGATGGCCCCTTGGGTTCATACAATTGGTCATACACACACACCGGTTCCGAGTAGTAGTACTCGGAACCGGTGTGTGTGTATGACCGGTGAGTAGTCACCTGACCTTTCTGAAGAACATCACCAATAAGGTCACTATATGTCCTCCTAGGGTGTCCCCTCCTGGTGTTTCCAATCACATCTGCCTTGAAAATACCTTTTCTAAGCCTTCCTTTATTCATCCTCTAAACACGACCAAACCATCTAAGCCCACTTTTTTCAATTTTGTCCGTCGAACAGTCTGTTTTATTTAGTACATGGATTCTATTACTACAACAAATCTTCAGCAACTATTAATAAAGTTATAATAATAAGTATGTGGTCTATTTTACGTCATCATTATTATCATTTGCCTCTATAGTAAGTGAGCCTACGGGTCACCGCGGGTTAGTTATCTGTTTAGAAAAAGATAAAATGCACAAAAAATGTGTTAACAACATTTTTAATAGCTGTTGTATATGATTACAATGAATTACTGTTCTCAATTGTTTCTGGGTATTTTTGTGTGTTGAATGAATCTAGAAACGACTGAGTCGTGTTCAGAGTAGGCTTCCTGTAGACCACTTCCTTTGCAGCTAGTTGATAAAGTAAGAAACGACTGAGTCGTGTTCAGAGTAGGCTGCCTGTAGACCACTTCCTTTGCAGCTAGTTGATAAAGTAAGAAACGACTGAGTCGTGTTCAGAGTAGGCTGCCTGTAGACCACTTCCTTTGCAGCTAGTTGATAAAGTAAGAAACGACTGAGTCGTGTTCAGAGTAGGCTGCCTGTATACCACTTCCTTTGCAGCTAGTTGATAAAGTAAGAAACGACTGAGTCGTGTTCAGAGTAGGCTTCCTGTAGACCACTTCTTTTGCAGCTAGTTGGTAAAATATAAGGTTGGACGTAAATAATAGCGTCATACCATTTCTTCCCAGGGTTCTCGTAAGAGGCGACTAAGGCACTTCCTAGTGGATGGGCAGCAGCGTTCTCTACGCATTTTACCACCACACTGCGATCGCCAACCCGCCTGCCAAGCATGGCGATTATGGCAAAGCCCCCCAAATAGGGGGAGGCCTATGTCCAGCAGTGGACGTCTTTCATCTGAAATGATAATGATGTTGGTGTGTAAGAGTGAACAGGCATCTTCTGGGCACGCTCGTTCCGTCATAGACCTCGTCAATGCGTGATCGGGGAAAGTAATAATAAATTAAAAAAAAAACGTACGCAGTCGAAGTCGCGGAGTAAAAAACTACGCTGACATACGTCTCAAAATTTGAAACACCCTAAAAAATAGAAAATAAATAATAGTTTAGAAAAACTAAAAACACGCTTCCATTGATAACCAAGCTAAAAAAACTTTTTTGCAAAAAAAAAACAACCGACTTCCTTAAAAACACTACAAAGTGAAAAATAACTTTAATTTCGGTAGTCGGTGTCTTAGGATCTGTATTTATGGTTTTTTTGCCACCGACTTCCGAAATTAAAGTTATTTTTCACTTTGTAGTGTTTTTAAGGAAGTCGGTTGTTTTTTTTTTGCAAAAAAGTTTTTATTTTTAAATTTTTAGTTGTGGTATTCACCCTGCACTAATTCCTAACAAACAATGCATATTTATGCGATAGCAGAAATCGCGGTTGATTTCCTGTCATTTTTTAAAGAGTTCCGGTGTCTGTCTCCCAAACTCATCATCAGATCTATATGAAAATTATATGGGACCATTTCGGAATAAACCCCTTTCGAACAAAAAAAGAATTTTGCAAATCCGTTTATATATGACGGAGTTATGGCCGAACATACATAAAAAAAAAAAAATATATATAAACATCCGAATTGATAACCTCCTCCTTTTTGAAGTCGGTTAAAAAGTACAAAATAATGGAAAAAAGCGTGGGGTGGATATCAATAAAAAATACCTGAAAAAACCCGCTTGATTTTCAATGGAAGCGTGTTTTTTAGTTTTTTTAAAACTATTATTTATTTTCTATTTTTTAGGGTGTTTAAAATTTTGAGACGTATGTCAGCGTAGTTTGTGACGTATGTCAGCGTAGTTTGTGACGTATGTCAGCGTAGTTTGTGTCGTATGTCAGTGTAGTTTGTGACGTATGTCAGCGTAGTTTTAAAAGACAGTTTTTTTGCTGTCCTGGTAACCCTGGCAAGGATAATGGCACAAATTTATGAGATTATTGCATTGTCATCGGTCCTTGACACGCGCTATAAGGAGTCGGTTACAAACAAACATACAAACATACAAGTGAAGCTAATATAAAGCGTGTAAAAACTGTTCTTTACATCTCTTCTTACGGTTTAGTTGTTGCAAGCACTATAGCTGAGCATGAAGTCTTGGGTTCAATTGCCAGGTCGAGCAGTGTTATTAGCTGCGTCTAGGGTTGCCAGGTCTTAAAACCGAAAAGCCGAACAGACCAGTCCGTTTAGCCGGACATTTGGGTAAAAAGGCCTGATATATTTAATTATTTAATCTTAAAACAAAATTAAACAAAACGCTAATGAACTAACGTTAAAATCATTGTAACATAAACGAATAATATTTTTGGTTGGCAGACACTTGCTTTAAAAGGTAATTTTCCCCTTAAAATTGAGTAGTAATAAGGCGGTGAGAACAGTGCTAGTTCGCCCATTTGCGCTAGCGACGCAAGGTGACACGGGTGGAGCGAAAAACCAAGGCAAAAATGATCGAATTTGAAAAACCTAACAAAAAGCCGGACAGGCCGGACACCGTCTAATTTGGCCGGACACACAACCAAAAAGCCTGACTGTGTCCGGCTTTATCCGGACGCCTGGCAACCCTAGCTGCGTCTATACGAAATTTATGCCCGATAGCACTCGCCCCCTATTACGTGGGACTTAACACAACTGGCGAAATGTAGGTGTACCATTGCTACACCTCGAACCACCTAAAACAAGCAACGATAAACGTGATGTTAAACCTGAACCAGGCACTATATAGGTACCAACAAATGCTTGTGGTCCTAAGTGGAAACCACATAAACCTTAGTAATCTTGGGAAAGCGGTTACCAATTAATACGGACGTCTTTTTATATCCATCTACCATATTTCAAGATACTAATCCTCAAGCGGCGCAAATACTGTAACCTTATAGGTAACTACAGTTTTGAGCCGTTTGGGGTTGAAACGCTCGGGCCATGGGGCCCGAGTGCGCGTCTCCTTTTTAAGGAAATCTCTCATCGACTGATTGACACTTCACGTGACCAGAAGGCTGGCTCATTTGGCCAAAGAATTAGCATTGCCATTCAACGTGGCAATGCTGCCAGTCTTCTGGGCACGTTTCCAGATGACAGCGATGCGGACGAGTACTTCGACCCCTAAGTGTCTTTTGTTTTTTTATTTTTTTTATTTGTTTGTATAGTTAGATACTAATAATAAAGTAGTATAGTATGTTCATTGTTAGACACATCTGCCGTATGACAGGCGATCAGTGAGCCAAACTTACGATCCAATGGGTCCCGCTTAATGTTAAGAGACATCGCGGCAGGCCCAGACGGAGATGGCGGGATGAACAGCACCCTAATTGCGAAACGCACAATTTATCAGAATCTAAATGGGATTGAGGATTATTTCTAAACCATTGCGTCATTTGTTCGAATAAATTGTCGGCTCAGCAACGTAAATAACGCAATGAATGTTGATTAACTATGAATATTAAACCAATTCCTACCGATAAAAAGTTCCGCAATTACCCCTCTGGACTCTTTTAATAAAACTGGTCCTTGGCAGCTCTGGACAGAGAGACGTGGAAAGAGAGTAGGGAGGCCTTCGCCCAACAGTGGGACAGCAACGGCTAATAATAATAATAAAGAGTTTGTTCGAACCCACTAATCTCTGGAACTTCAAAGAGGATTAAAAAAACCGGCCAAGTGCGAGTCGGACTCGCGCACCGAGGGTTCCGTACAAACCTGTAGGTATTAACGGTTTATGCATAAGGTTTATGTTTATGAAATTAAATGTTTATTTTTAATTTTTATATTTGAGTTGATTGAATGAAATACGATTTATGACGTATTAAAAAAAAAACTACTTTCTACATCTCGTTCAAACCAATTTTCGGTGGAAGTTTACATGGTAATGTACATCATATATTTTTTTTAGTTTTATCATTCTCTTATTTTAGAAGTTACAGGGGGGGGGGGGGACACATTTTACCACTTTGGAAGTGTCACTCGCGCAAACCATTCAGTTTAGAAAAAAATGATATTAGAAACCTCAATATCATTTTTGAAGACCTATCCATAGATACCCCACACATATAGGTTTGATGAATTTTTTTTTTTGAGTTTCGGTTTTAGTATGGGAAACCCCAAAATTTATTGTTAGGGTTCCGTTGCCAAATGGCAAAAAACGGAACCCTTATAGATTCGTCATGTCTGTCTGTCTGTCTGTCCGAGTATGTCACAGCGACTTTTTTCCGAAACTATAAGAGCTATGCTGTTGAAACTTGGTAAGTAGATGTATTCTGTGAACCGCATTAAGATTAGTAGTAGTTTGCGCGAGAGACACTTCCAAAGTGGTAAAATGTGTGTATCCCCCCCCCCCCCCCGTAACTTCTAAAATAAGGGAATGATAAAACTAAAAAAAAATATATGATGTACATTACCATGTAAACTTCCACCGAAAATTGGTTTGAACGAGATCTAGTAAGTAGTTTTTTTTTAATACGTCATAAATCGTAAACCACAATTTACCTTTCATTCAGTCAACTCAAGTATAAAAAAAAAAAAAAAAAATATTTCGGCAACATAAACCTTATGCATAACCCGTGAATACCTGAAGGTTTGTTCGGAACCCTCGGTGCGCGAGTCCGATTCGCACTTGGCCGGTTTTTTTTGCCATTTAGCATCGGAACCCTAAAAATATATTTTTGTATTTGATCGCCTAATTCTCGGAAAGGGCTATAGATTTATAGTCACGCTAGAACCCATAAGAGCTGTGCAAAAACTAACGAAAAGAAGGCTAAGCGAAAACAAATGATAGCGAGGGCAGGCGATGCGATGCAATGGGGTGTATCGGCGCACAAAAATCTCATGGAGGATGTTGCGAGGCGAAGCAAGTCTCTTCATTTTTAACCGACTTCAAAAAAAGAGGAGGTTATCAATTCGACTTTTTATACATATTTTATTTTTTATGTTTGTTAGCTCTTAACTTTTGACTGGGTGAACCGATTTTGATGATTCTTTTTTTATTTGAAAGCTGGTGCTTCCCGTTTGGTTTGGTTGTTAATTTGGTTCCATTCTGACCATGGAGTCCGTGTGATAACCATATAAGTCTTAAATTTGCATTCAGTATTTGCGCGACAAATGAACGAATAACGCGATTAGATTAGTGTGGGGATCAACCCCACTCACTAATCTAGCCATAACTAAAAAGTCAAAAATTAAAAGATTTTTGCAAAAAAGCAACCGACTTCCTTAAAAGCACTACAAAGTGAATAATAACTTTAATTTCGGAAGTCGGTCGAACTGATTTATTGAAAAACAAAATATCTATTTTAAAAATGACTGAAATCGATTCTGTAGTCAATTATGAACAAACTGCTTTGAGAACTTGCGTCTATTGTTACACCTTGTAATTAAATTCAATATTATAGACCAACGAATAAAAAATATAACGTACCTACCTATTACTTTTAAATGTACATATATCTATTATACAAACACCCTTTATCATCATTAATTAAAACTCAACATATTTTTTTGCGTACGCTCATCATTTGGCTTCAACTAAACATTAAGCCTTTGTGCGAGCGAGACGACGTTATTCGATAGACAGAGACAGTGACATGAATGACCTAATGCACTGGTACGCTAAACCGGCGAAGACTATTCATGTGTTTGAAATTAAATAGACAGACTAGGGAAACGTCATAGACTACATTATTTGTAGCGGATGAGACACTAGGGTTTTGTGATGAAGTTTTTTTGGCCACTGTACCAATAAGAGTAACTATAAGCACGTAAGGATTGTGAGAGCTTTACGAACTCTCAGAGTACCGGAATTATTAAAATAAAAAAAGTGTGTGAGTCAGTTCCGATGCACGAGTAGAGTGTACTTTAGATAACCAATTTAAACACTAATATGTATTAACAGATTTATGAAAAGAAAGAAGGAAATAATTAGTAGAAGCTTTTTTTTAGGGTCTTTCTCACAGGAATATTTATAGTGAACTCGAAATAGGTTTGAGAGGTAGCTTAACAATTGTAAATGTACGAGTACAATGGGAGATCAATATGAAGCTTTAGACGACAAAAAATACAAAAATAATAATTTCAACTTAAAAATTATGTAGGTAATGCATAAATTGATGCAACCCCAATATGTAACAGAAGTAGTGTCAGCTTGATAATGACGAGGCTAATACGATTTTGAGAATTTAAAGAAAAAGTAAAAATAAAAGTAGACATTAATTTAGCAGCTCTCGGTGTGTATATGTTTATGGATGTGAAGCACGGTGGGTTGCATAATTAAATTAAAATATTACCATTAAGAAAAGTGAACAACAAAATAAATATTCCTGAAAATAACTAAAGTAATAAAGGGACATCATAATGATCAACAGTAAATTGAAAAACCAGAACTTTAGCACCAGTATCTAATCCCAGTACGCGTCATGTGCAGTTATTTATAGTTTTATAACATTATTACATAAACAGTTCGATCAGAGAAGGAGCGTCGCATTAAATTAAATGTATGGTCTATAATAACTATGTGTTGGTAATAAAGTTACAGAAAGATTTTGAATCATACAGATAGTTCAGATAGACATAGATATAATTTATTTACGATTTTATATATTTTGGGCAGTGATGCTTACTTGGAGGCTCACCAAACAAGTTAATTATAGTATTCATAATTTTGATGAATAAATGTTATTATTATTAACTATAAGTAAAGTATTATTCATTTGCATTAGAAAGTACATAAATAACTTGTATAGGTAATTTATTTTATCAGACCAAGCCGAGCACTTTATGATAAAAATAGATAAAAATTAAAAGATCTCTATCTCTTAATAGACGTGTGCTGTAAAAGGGCTTATTTTTGTATTGTTAAAATAGTATCCTATTTAATACTATGCATATACAATGTGCCAGTGGTAACTAAACCAATAGAGACTGACCTCTTAATCTATTGAAACTTCGTACTACGTTAGGCCAACGGATACGGTTTTACATAATTAGGGAAATTATGTAAAACCGTATCGATCAGAATCTGAATCATATTGAAGGATATTGCTAATCTATTGCTTAATCATCATCATCATCATCATTTCAGCCGTAAGAAGTCCACTGCTGGACATGATCCTCCTCCATGCACCGCCAATTTGACCGGTACATTTTTTTGGGGGATTTGCCATAATCGCCACGCTTGGCAGGCGGCTTGGCGATCGCAGTTTGGTGGTAAAATGCATAGAGAACGCTGCTGCCCATTCCCTAGTAAGTCCTTTAGCCGCCTCTTACGACACCCACGGGAAGAAATGGGGTGGTGTTATTCTTTACGTCCGGCACCACACGGTATATGATATTGCTTAATATGTTGGAATAATTTGTCTGCTCAACCTCAACATGCTGCCGCGACCATACTACATTAGGCACCCCTTTAGCAGACTTCAAAGCCGACCGATGGCACATAATCTATAGGGCCTCTATGGGACACTTATGGTCATCTGTCGCCGTTTAATGCACTTCATGTAGTTTTATGGAGCGCAGTCGATATACTCAGAAGTAGGGCATTTTTGGTTCGACTCGTTATTTTGTTTTATCAGATAAGGCATTTTATTTTATTGGAACTATAGTTCTGTAATGGGTGTGTGACGATGAATTATTGAAGAAATAGCTGTATTTTCTAACGTTCTGATATTTAATGAAGTATTAGGACATGAGTAATACAACCGTATTTTTTCATTCATCCCAATTTATATACCTGTTATCTCTAATCTTTGATAGGTAAGTATTTATAAAACCTATATCAATACATTGTTTTACCATCCACATCTGCAGAACATTTAAACATAGGAAAGAAAAAATAAGTTTACGTTGTGTGAAATAAAAGGGACCATTCGCTTCATACTAATTAATGAACACATGGGAGACACATCACAACGAATACCAACTAAATAGATTTCCCCAAAACTTCCCAACAACTTTGTATCACTAAAATTGGGAACATCATCGAGACCTTTGCACGGCTCGCCGATTCCTTCCCGCTGACCGCATATGTTGGCATTCTAACAGAAAACAAAAGGCGAACCTTTCAGGTTTGCTCACAAAAAACCGTCGGTATGGGGCCACGTTCCCTGCCACTGCTGGGGTCGCAAAGATTAGGGAGTGCGTAGACGTGGTTGTTCGTTTGATTTAATTTTGTTCGTTAACATGCCTTTTTTATTTTATCATGACATTTGGACCCTAGCTAGTGCTAAAATATACATGCATGAAAATATGTACTTCCCTGTATATAATAGATATCCAAACTTGAAAACTCAGAAATATATAGAGTCATAAAGTTACAAACATCCAAATTCACACCGTATAAAGTAACAAAGTCTCAAACATCCCAAGTCACCAAGTCTCAATCATTCAAACAGCCAAAGTTACAATCACCCAAACTCACAAAGTCACAATCATCCAAATTCTGAAATATAAAAACACAACAAAAAGCATCTAAACTCACAAAGTTACAATCACCCAAACTCACAAAGTCACAATCATCCAAATTCTGAAATATAAAAACACAACAAAAAGCATCTAAACTCACAAAGTTACAATTATCCTAAGTTACAAACATCCCTAATTCGCAACATCCAAAGTCACAGACATCCAAATACATAACATCTAAAGTAACAAAGAGCAGTGGTGGCCCAGTGGTAATGGCCGCGACTTACGAGTAGTAGGTCGTGAGTTCAAACCCAAGCAGGCGCATTACTTTGTGTAAATTATTTCATCGCCACTGCTCTCAAAACGGTGAAGGAAAACATCGTGAGGAAACCGGCATGTCTTAGAACCAAGAATTGGAAGACATGTGACATCTACCAACCCGCACTGGGCTCGCGTGGTGGATTATGGCCCGCTCCCTCTCACCGAGAGGAGGCCTGTGTCCCAGCAGTGGGAACAACATAGGCTGATGATGAAAGTAACAAAGTCTCAGACATTAAGATCTTTCTCAAAAAGTTAGAAGGATAAGCTTAACATTTTGCCTCTCAGAGGCAAACCCATCTCCCATCCCACAGCCACTTGATCTTTGGTCGAGTGTTGTGAAACCAGCGCGCGTCACTCAGTGCTGGCTCGAAGCGCGCGGGCTCACGTCGCGTCGCGCAAAATGGCGGACGTCCCCACACTATTTATCACATTTCTATCTATAATACTGTCGGTAACCGCACAGGATTACTACCACAGCCCCCGGAGTGGCTCGAAACAACTAGCTTCGTGTTACAATAGTGAAGGCATTCCTCAAGTAAGTTGAGCTTTTAGATTACACTTATTTTTTGTCTTATTTGGTCGGCTTTCGAGCGTAACTGTACGTTTCGTTGTAGCTTTTAGAGTTTGTTGTGTTGTTCAAAAGTTGTGATTCTTAAAAGTTTTTGTCAAGACATGTTGATATACTTTAAACTAGATAGATTGTGAAGTGTTTCGAGTACAGTCACGTAGAAAAGCTTTTGTTTATGAGAGCTTTATAGTTCCGTCAGTCTAAACTTAGTCGTGACCGCTGAAGAGAGACATATTATAGAAACTTTTATTGTTGAATGTAGTTCAAGTAGTTTATCTCAAATTATACTTAATTAAAACCTTATAACTGAATGATAAAGAAGTTAGAAGTTCAAAAGCTCGTCAAATTTAAACTCAACTTTCCCTAAACAAAGGAATGTTTGGTCCAACAGCCACATTAGGACCAAGTAACCCGATGTTCAGCATCACACAATGCCTATTATAACGCTTTGTCCTTTGCAGCACGGGCAGTATGACCTCAACCGTCTGGTTATGTTAGTTACCAATGTTTCAATCTGGGCTCTGCTTGGTTGGTAACATTATAGTCACACACCCATTTTGGAATGTGAACATGGGTTTACCCTTTATATTTAAGTAGTTCTTATACCAATATAACAACTACTTAATTAAGTATTAAGAATCTCATTTCTGTGGGGCAGGATTCTACGTTCATAAAACCGCTATAATACGCATTTTGTGCCTCATGAAGTTGATAAGGATCCCCGAACAACAACACAGCAGTCTGTTATCAGTCCACTGTTGGATGCTGTGGTCTATTTGCTGATAATAAGCCCTTAGCCTTATTACGACACCAGAAGAGATAACGAGGCTTATTACTCTTAAGAACATTGATGAAGAGGTCGCATTTGGACTCTGTAGAGTTGACCTAATGTCTACAAAATATGGGTAACATCCCAGTTCTGATTTCTGAGTCCCAAGTTTGAATCAGCCCTTAGTTTCCAGCCATGACTACTAAGAGTATTTTAAGTAAACAGTACTAGTAGATATCATCTATGTATTTCTGATGTAACGTATGATAAATATAAGAAAAAGTCATGCCATGCTGTGAATGCAAAGCTGGTACGCAAGACCATTGGACCTACGTTTGAGTACCTTACGAAACTTTAGAACCATTTTTTATACCAATTCATATGCTACAGCTGCCATAGCGACATGAGGCAATGCAGCAGAAACACTAGTCCCTCCATTACAGACCATTTCTTCGATCACAAGCGTGATGATCCCATTGAAACCAACATGAATGAACTATCACAGAAACAGATATAAAATGTAACCCTCTCAGTTGCTAGTTACTTTTAGGGGATCGAAGGTTATCAAGCAGAGTCGGGTCTCTGTAATGAGTTCGTTAGCTCTCCGCCTAATGTCCCGTTATCAGTGCAAACGGAACATACTTATCGCATCCGTCATGCTTATTTTATTGTCTACATGTAAATTGTGTCATTATTATTGTAACTTAACGCTGCCCTTTTTGGGGTATAAGTTGGGAGCTATAGTAAAAATTCGGCTGGAGATTTAGACACGTAGATTTGTTATGATGATAGTGAGCCTACCTGTGGATTAATTTTGATAAATATAGAGATAGTCGTTTCATTTCCAATTGAATAATTACCACGCTGATCAATACCGTATCTTTGCGAAAGAAAATGAAGTAGGTATATGGATAGCAAGTCATGAATCCCAAAAATAAAACCTCTAAGTAATACACGCAGTTGTTCGGTTTGGGGTTGAGTAATGGCTTGTAAGGTTAACTTGGATCAAAAGAAACGGAACCTGGCAGAAGCCGAAAATTAACCTCTAGTAGATAAAAACCAAAAAAAAGAAGATCTGTCGTTTGCCCAAAAGCTTCATCACCAAAGAGGCAATGCACGTCGCTTGCGACATTATCAAATGATCAGCCATGATCACGGGCTAACTGGTTATATTGAAAATCATAATGCACCTAAGTCTCCAACTCTAATGAAAGTTATTTTACGCGTCAACCTATATGCCGATTGCAAACAAAGAGTTAAACTATGTTAGTAAGTATATCTAAGCTCATATAGCTGAGAAAATTATTCATACTTATTTGAAGACTACAAACTATGAACACAACCTTGCCTAACTCAAGTTAACCTAAAGTAACTCAGCATAGCTCTTGGTCTATAACCAGCCTAATGTTGTCCACCTAAAATACTATTCATTTGAATTGCAACTAATGCAAGCTATACTATAGAGCAAGAGACCGCCAGCAAACTTAGTAAAGCGCCAAGATAACCTCAAACAAACGGTTATTCTTGAACAAAATGCCGCTTTCTGTACATCCAGCTATCTATTGTTGGTACAAAAACAAAAGACATCTGTTTTGCATTCTATACATTCTTACATGTCTAGGATTACCTTAAGCTTATTTATTGTGCTCGTAATTCTAAGCTCGCCTTTGTTCTAATATGGTGGTTCTTGGCTGACTGAATTGGCAAAGCTTTTATTAGTGAAATTTTACTATGAAAATAAAAGCATAAGATTTAGTTATGGCGGTTGGACTTAATGACCGATTTTCTAGGAAATATGAAACATAATATCCTTAAAGAAGCTACAATCTTCTATATGACCGCATCATCGAAACTGACTTGATGATAAAAATGACATCTAGAGCGCAATAAAAATGAACCCGCGACTATAATGACTCTTTTCGGGATCACAGGCATGACTTACTCTCTATTATAGAAATGAACTGTAATGAAACGAGCAATAAAGAGATTATACGCCTCATTGGGTCCATAGAAATGGAAGCTCCAGTATTGCAAATTTACTGATGCATCAGCAATCAAGTACTTTCTAATATGTCATTGTTATCTAATCTGAATTGTATGGTTTCTACTAAGGTATATGCCCCTCGGCACAACTCCCGTCTTTCTTATTTACAAATCGAGATGCCGCTTTGTCCTGAGAAGCCTGTTTAGCTTACGTAATGTAAGCTAAACAGCTGTACCAATCATCATTTCAGCCGAATGACGTCCACTGCTGGACATAGGCCTCCCCCAAGCACCGCCACTTCGACCTGTTCTGTGCTTCTCGCATCCAATGAATTGAGAATCAATTCAATCGTGCTTCACGCTGTACCAATACCAACACATAATATTTTGTTACTGGCAGTCGACAGTTAGATATCCATATTATCAGATACCATTCTTCGATAAAAAAAATCATTAGTTTGCGATGAAAAACCAATACATCATTTGTATATTAAGTTAGTACACTTTTAGTTGGAATTATGAAATCACTAGGTGAATTTTCACCTAGACAGTCTCTGTAACGTGAAAAATACTATGTCATTCGGTTGATATTATGTAACTTGGCGTGTGAGTTACTGTCAAGTTTGAAGGGCTGATCCTGAACTTTTGGCGTTCGACTATTTAAAAAATACCACATGTTTTACCACGTTACATTTACTAAAGCAAGTCCTCGTTACTGGATTACTACAACGACAGACTCGGCGTATTGTGGACAATAACTCTCTATGGGATGCCGCGAACAATCTAAATAGTAGGGTACACGCCCCCATAAAAGCTGATCAAAGCCCTTTCATCACTCGGCCACAACTTTGAATTGGTGTATGGTACCTACTCAAAGATAATAGGGAAAGAAACGACGGAAGGGCTCAGTGATGACTTGGCTTAAAGTCAAGATCAATTGGCTTAAAAGGGTGTGACTAGCGAGATGAGGACTTCAAATTAATCGCAGTAAGAGCCAGAGAATGATGACTGAATAATACCTACATACCACCAGAAATTAGTTAATCGTACGGCCGATAGTTCAAGGGTGGCTCATTTGTTTCGAAATGCTCGGTCTTACTATTCAAAGGCTTCCTATTATATCGATCTAAGTAGGTATATACTTACTGTTAAAATTGTCCTTCCTCGTTTTCAAGTGCTTGAAATGTGGATGTATAATACAACCGTAGAGATGAACTCTGAACTAACGAGTAGGTACTCTTCAGTTCACCAAAAAAGAATAATGTATTCGTCTTCTTTTCTTAAAGGGGTTATACATAAAAAACTGGCCAAGTGCGAGTCGGACTCGCGCACCGAGGGTTCCGTACAAACCTGCAGGAATTCACGGTTTATGCATAAGGTTTATGTTTATGAAATTAAATGGTTCTTTTTAAAATTTTTATATTTGAGTTGACTGAATGAAAGGTAAATTGCGGGTTACGATTTATGACGTATTAAAAAAAAAACTACTTACTAGATCTCGTTCAAACCAATTTTCGGTGGAAGTTTACATGGTAATGTACATCATATATTTTTTTTAGTTTTATCATTCCCTTATTTTAGAAGTTACGGGGGGGGGGGGGGGACATTTTACCACTTTGGAAGTGTCTCTCGCGCAAACTATTCAGTTTAGAAAAAAATGATATTAGAAACCTCAATATCATTTTTGAAGACCTATCCATAGATACCCCACATGTATGGGTTTGATGAAAAAAAAAATTTGAGTTTCAGTTCTATGTATGGGGGGAACCCGAAATATTATTGTTTTTTTTTCTATTTTTGTGTGAAAATCTTAATGCGGTTCACAGAATACATCTACTTACCAAGTTTCAACAGCATAGCTCTTATAGTTTCGGAAAAAAAATGGCTGTGACATACTCGGACAGACAGACAGACAGACATGACGAATCTATAAGGGTTCCGTTTTTTGTCATTTGGCAACGGAACCCTAAAAAGGCCTTATAGAAATCAGGTCCAGTTCAAATTAGGATTTTACGAATTAGCTTTAAAATAATGGTACGTATTTTTCCACTTAGTGTATGTTGGTGGCGTGATAATAAGTTCCTGTCACTATTACTTAGATTGAGAATGTAAACGAATTTGTGTGGGATAGTTACGACCAACTAAAAAGTGAAATATAAAAAGTATATTTCAGAAAAAAAAAAAACAATCGACTTCCGAGATTAAAGTTATTGTTCACTTTGTCGTTTTTTTTTATTATATGATAAAGTCGGATATATTAAAATACGTACAAAATAATCGCATACAAACCAAACATAAACGTACCCTATAAAAAGCAAAGAAAAAAAAAATAAGAAAGACATGGAAACTCGCTTCATATCGCGACACATGGTAGCAGTCAAAATAGTGCAGCTATATATAGCAACGACTCATAGGACATTCACCCATACACCTTTCTTGCACTAGGTACGTAAGGATTTTGCGCTCACTATTACATCAGGGCAACCTAAACGTAAACGTGCTAGTTTACGTTTTGACTAGAGTAGGTCGCAGAAATGTTCTTAAACACAGTGTGAGTACCTGTGTAGATATGTTGAAATATCTATACGAATCTTCCTCAGATAAGTTACAAAACATAGACTTGGACTTAGAACTAGAATAAAAATCAAAACATAATCTCGAAAAAAAAAAATGGCAACATCAGTCAGTAAACATTTAGGATTGCAAATATTGTGATTGTTCAATTTTCGTTTTTTTTTTTAGTACTATTCGAATATTATTAGTTTTTTTTTTTTTGTATTAACTGTTCTAAAACTAATTCTTTATTTGCCAATGTTTTAGATATGATAAGAGTCTGATTAATATAGAGGAAAAAATAAAATTTGACTGCTTTATAAATATACTATACGAACTCTTAGAAGCCTTTAGATGCCAAAGCGATCTATACACAAATAACAAAACCCACCACAATGCAACACAGTCTTATTAATTGTTAATAGAGATTTCATTTCGATTAATTTGACATTTCGATATAGTTGGTCAGTACCAACAATAAGATGTCAGTAAGTTGCAGGCGCGGTTGCAGCCTAACATTTGGGGGGGGGGGGAGGAGGGGGGGGTCACCATGAGTACTGAAGAATATTTTTAGGAAGGTACATCCTCTTTGATCTAGTAGTCGCAAGCGCTACTGATCAGCATGATGTCCCGGGTTATAATCTTTTTGCAAATGTCCATCGGAGTCTCGTGGCTCAAATGAGAACAATTTTAAGATAGTAAGACAGGAAAATCGTTCAGGGTTTCGACAGCATGATTGTCTTTGGGGGGGGGGGGGGGTCCTGACCCCTAGGACTCCCCCCCCCTCGGAACGCGCCTGATTGTGAGTACCTATTTATGTGTAGATATATTGAAATATGTATACGAATCTTCCTCAGATAAGTTAAAACATAGACTTGGACTTAAAACTAGAATAAAAATCACAATATAATCTCGAAAGAAAAATGGCAACATCAGTAATCATTTAGGATTGCAAATATTGTGATTGTTCAATTTTCGTTTTTTTTTTGAGTATTATTCGACAATTATTAGTTTTTTTGTATTAATTGTTTTAAAACTTGTTTCTTAATTTGGAAATGTTTTAGATTTGATAAGACTCTGATTAATATAAAGGAATAAATCAAATTTGACTACTTTATAAAGAGACTACACGAACTCTTAGAAGCCTTTAGATGCCAAAGCGATCTATACACAAATAACAAAACCCACCACAATGCAACACAGTCTTATTAATTGTTAATAGAGATTTCATTTCGATTAATTTGACATTTCGATATAGTTAGTCAGTACCAACAATAAGATGTCAGTAATTTGCAGGCGCGGTCGCAGCCTAACATTTTGGGGGGGGGGGGGGGTCACCATGAGTACTGAAGAATACTTTTAGGAAGGTACATCCTCTTTGGTCTAGTAGTCGCAAGCGCTACTGATCAGCATGATGTCCCGGGTTATAATCTTTTTGCAAATGTCCATCGGAGTCTCGTGGCTCAAGTGAGAACAATTTTAAGATAGTAAGACAGGAAAATCGTTCAGGGTTTCGACAGCATGACTGTCTTTGGGGGGAGGGGGTCCCCCTCGGACCGCGCCTGGTAAGATAGGGGCGATTTCACTGGGCTACAACTGCGGTGGTCCAGAGATATCGGCCCCAACTTACGAGTTGTATGTCGTGGTTGTCACCCAGGCAGGCACTTAACTTTGTGTACCTAAGTAATATCATCACCGTTCCTCTCATAAATGT
The DNA here is from genome assembly GCA_947507805.1 of Aporophyla nigra. Classification (NCBI taxonomy): domain Eukaryota; kingdom Metazoa; phylum Arthropoda; class Insecta; order Lepidoptera; family Noctuidae; genus Aporophyla; species Aporophyla nigra. The sequence continues at coordinate 29,484,664 of OX382291.1, read as the reverse complement.
GAAGGAAAACATCGAGAGGAAACCGACATGTCCTAGAACGAAATATTCAAAGACATGTGCCATCTACCAACTCGCGTTGGGCCCGCGTGGTAGATTATGGCCTACTCTCTCTCACCGAGATTAGGCCTCTGTCCCAGCAGTGGGAACAATACACGCTGATTATGACAATGAACATAAAAAGTTTGATATTTAGCCATAAATAACAATATCGCGCGTATGTACATACCTACCTACTTTAATTACAAATGTTAAATAACGAAGCTACTGATAACTTCGGATCATATTACTAATGACTGCACATTATTCCCGCTGCAACAAGACTAGTATATGGACGTTCTAAGAACTCGCTAGATGAAGCATATTATTCATGCTGTAGTTTTAATGGCTCTCGGAGTCTCCGACCGCCATCGCCAGTAAAAATATGATAAAGAGGATCATTGTTTTGTGAATGACTATTTAGAATTTTAGCTTTCGTGGTGTTACGAGATATAAGAATGAGAATATTACAATTAATAACTTAATGCGTTCGTGCAATATTCGATCAGAATGATGACACTACTGGCAGAAAATTTAAACCTGTGTGGGGTTCTTGCCTTTTATTTTGGATGGGAAATCATGAATGACTTCTCCCGGTCTGGACGGAGCGGGAGGGCGTGTCAGACTTTTACTGACTAAAACCCACCCTTCAGTTACGCATATGCCAGGGCCACGGTATCTCGTTTGAACAATCTCGCGACCTTGGCAGGCATCGGCATCTAGCAGTCCTCTTCAGTAATGCTGACATCTCATTGAGGCGCGCGTGGATCACTACGCGCCACGCCGTCGACGGGGCTGGTCCTTACTGGGGGCGAGCTTGGGGATCTTGCCTCAAGACGCTATCTCAGACACTAAATCACGTAGTCCTGATATGATCAAAACAAGATTATGAGGCGATTTTGTAAAAGACTATTATGATCTCTGAATTAGTTTTGGTCTGTCTTTGCAGAATAAACGGCTATGAAGCACTGATCCCATCTAATTTTAAAACGTTGACATGCAGCGTGGCATTTTCAACGCATTTAACTTACATTCATTCCAGAATCGTCAAAATGTCAGTCAGTTTGTCAGAAAGTTGAAACTAGATGCCCATTCCAAAACGTCTCCAAAAAGATCTCTATGGAGAAGAACGGGCACATCAAGGACACTTTTTTAAATCGAGAGGACAATGTAAAAAATAAATTCAAGAAACAATTCAGTATAAGATACGAAGCCCTGATACTTAAGAGATGACCTGTTTTAACTGATGGCGCCCGACCACAAACATGACGCGTAGCATCAGCACCATCCAGTTCAACCATTTTGTAGTGAACCAAATGATCCAAAGCACGCGCTACAATCAGTCAATCATGACTATGATGGGGCATTATTATGTTCTATGACTACACTAGTGTAGTTTATCACTGCACTTCTATTTTCGGCTATAGGTTGGTCTTAATTAATCAGTGAACTCAGCCTATCGCAGTCCACTGCTGTACATAAGTCTCTCCCAGGCTATGCCACAACATTCTGTCCTCCGCCTTCCGCATGCAGTATGATTCAGCCATCTTTTTACGCTCGTCGGTCTATTGGGGAGAAACTAGTTTTCTTTACCATTCTAGTTAAATTGTCAGGCATTTGTTTTATTTTCTTGGATATTGCCCTAGTAGCATATTACGTGTACTTCTACTAGGACGGGTTACATTGCCTCTTAAATGATATATTGTAAATATTCGCTCGATTGATATGCTGTAAAGGGCAAATTTTATCTCAATCATTTACTGGTTACGATATGATTGGTTTATATTAGTATAGATAAACATTTTGTGGCTCATAGAACAACCGCAATTTTACTTAGTTAAATGATACTTAAACATAACATAATCAACTTATTCTGTTCCTACAGCTGAGACTTTGGCCAAATCTCTGTAGTAGATAACAGACCTTAGTCCACCACGCGGTACCAGTGATGGTTGCTGGAAGACACATGACAATTCCTTCGCCATTATAGGAGGTTATCTGTGTCTCGAGTATATAAGTCATAACTCGTTAATTGGGTTCTTTAAGTAGGTACCATTAGACCAACACTACTCTCTACTGGGTCCCCACTACTATCTTCAAATACCGCAATGTTACAAATTCTTTAAGCAATCTTATTGATTCTCTATATTTGTTCATCTACAGAGATGTATACCGGAGTTCGAGAATGCGGCGTTTATGGTGCAGATGGAAGCGACCAACACCTGCGGAGACAACGGAGTGAAGGTCTATTGCATACAGACGTCAGCTGGCACTTCTACTAGGTACGTTTAAAATATTGTAACGATAGCATCTTCTAAAAACGAATGAAAGTTTTTTTGTAGAAGTCCATCACCATCGTTTGCCTAGCCTTTTGCCAACTTTCGTAGGGTCAGTTTCCAGTCCAACCGGATGTAGCTGAACTCCAGTATTTTACTTAGAATGACTGCCTATCTAACCTCCTCAATATTGATTGATTCTCCAAATAAACATCCGTGATAAAATCGTTAGCCACAATTCTCTTTGGGCTATTGTATTGTGTGCTTCGGGCCTGTTAGTCTAGTAGTTAGTGACCCTTACTGCTAAGACTGAGGTCGTGGATTCGATTCCCACCCAGGACAAATGTTTGTGTGATGAGATCAATCATTTGTTCTGTGTCTGGGTAAAATTTATATATAATAAGTATGTATTTAGAAATATATAAGTATATTTATCAGTTGTCTGGTTACCATAGTACAGGCTCTGCCTAGTTTGGGATCAGATAACAGTGTGGTGGTTGTCCTAAGATATTATTATTATTAAGATATTGTATTTACCACGCATGGGCTGCTCCTATATAGTTTGTGCTAGAAACCTAAGAGACGACGAAAAATACCGACAACCGATTCAACCCTCAATTAGGCCCTTTTCAAAGTGCATCCGATTACCAGTCATGGGTTCGAGTGATTAGCATATAGAACCAGGTTCCCTGTAAAGACTTGTCGGTATCTATTATCGGTGCGAGTGATATAATCTCGTATTAACTAATGCGCTCAGATAAAAAGAAACAGGTAAATCATGTAACAGTTTCTTTCTGTCGATCAACTTGCAGAAAACTGTACCTGAATTAAGGCCTGAAAATCGAGTACTTTATGCAAACCCTGATGAAGAAGTTACGATCTAGTTTGTGCCATGACACAATGAATCAGAAAACAAACCAAGACGACAAATCTTCATTATTTTCTTTCTTTTAACAGGTCATGTGACAGCTGTCAACCAGGCCAGTTCTCTAGCTACTACCTAACTGATCTCCACTATGAGCAGGACAACCAGACCTGGTGGCAATCAGAAACCATGAAGGAAGGGATTCAGTATCCTAACCAGGTCAACCTGACGCTGCACTTGGGTAAGCTTTATTTCATGAAATAAATATAAAAGATAACGTTCCATAAACAATCAGATCTCGGCAATAAGCGTTAGTCCAGGGATGTGTGGCTGGCTTTAGGTTTCAACTCGATGGGTCTCTTGGACGCAAAAAATGTCGTAATGAGTATTGCGAGAAACATCGAAAAGAATTTCTGCTTTACTTTGTGAGGACCCTTCGATGTTGATCGAGACTACGCACAAAGCCGGCATTATAGGTGGACTTTGGATTGCCATCGTGGTGAAAGGATTAGCCAAGCAGCGTTGGGACTCGCTGAATGCCCAGGGTGTGCCGGACGTATAACGGCGCTGTTGATACGTCACTCGGGGAGGCTCCTTTCTTTCTTTTTTCCTTGGCTTTCCTGGAAGTTTTTAAATAGACTCTGGACTCAGGTAAGCCGGAGTACAGGTGGAGATTCATAGACGACTCAGCTCTGGAGTGTAAATGTGGTGCTATCCTACTAACGATGAGGCACTTGATATCTTGTTGTTGGCACGCCACAGGAGTTGATGGACGCTACTGAAAATGCTACGCTCGTAGGCATGTTCTGGGCTAACTCTATTTAGATTGCTATCGACACGCTAAGAAGAAGAAGCAAACAATCAGCAACGGTTTGAAGCTAAGTTAAGCTTAGCTTCCAAGTGCAGCAAATGTATACAAGGTGCAGTTTTGGATCTGCAAAACATTTCAGGAGGTAATTATGTTAGTGATTCTCGACCCGAATCAACAATAAAATGGGCAGGTTTTTTTTTGCATTTTATTCTTATTTACAGAAATCGGTAAGTGTGAACTCCCTTTTTAAAACGCGGCCAGTCTGTACATGTCCTTAAACTGCGGTTTCACACACACACAAACAAACGCAACCGACATTTCTTTCATAGATTCAAAGCCGCGCTCGCCATCCAGAGTTATTCTGGAAAAAAATAAAATTGAAAAATCTAAAATAAAAGTGTTATTGATTATTGACTTGGTATCGTATTGTTATATGATTATTTACGAGTCTCATAACAACCTCCTGACCACAACTCCTCCCAACATCTATTAGTTGATAATACATATTTTCTACTCTTTGTTTTGTTCGATACCCGAAGTTCAATAACGTTCACAGTCTGATCTCAGTCTTAATCTGTCAAAAATACGTCGACTTTTCAGATTTTTTACAAGCTTTTGACATTAAGTTGTTTCCGAGATTAGACTGTGCCTAGGTTTTATACGTTTTTAGTTACGAGAATTGACCTTCTGACCTTAGCACGCTAAGGTTAGGTACCCCTTTTGACGTAGTTCATAATACAATGACTCGACCAGCACCCTAATTGCGAAACTCACAATTAATCATAATCTGTTTCGTTTTGAAACAGATTGTTAAACCATTGCTTCATATGTTCGAAAAATGTGTCTGCTCAACAATGTAAATAACGCAATGAATATTGGTGAACTGTCTAATTGAAACAGATTATGATTCGCAATTAGGGTGCAGGGAAGTGCTAAGCTGTTCAAAATTCAGTACTGATACTGCAACATTTCTGTTAATGAGGATTTATATTTGACGGCGATGATAGCAGGCAGCATCTACTTTGGATTTCCATTGTTGTCCGGAATTTGAGACACACAATGTAGTACTAACAATTTGGTGTATCATGTTATAGTGTAAATGTTGACTGATACAGGCAAGGCATACGACATTACGTACGTGAGGATCGTTTTCTACTCGCCCAGACCTCAGAGCTTCGCCGTCTATAAGAAGACTGATGAAGAAAGGGTTTGGGAGCCGTTCCAGTACTTCAGGTAATTCATTTTAACTATATATCTAATGTATATTTAACATATGGTTTAAACCATGATAACCATGGTAAGTCAGTGAAATGTATTATTGGCAAAAACTTGGAAAATAGCATTAAAATATTTTTCGCAAAGATGCATTTCATTTGACCGATGATTTATTAGATACAACAGGGACTGCGGTCGTAGTGCATCCCTGAAGTCAAGAAATGAAAAGTTACTATGCCCGTTTCAAGGGCATTTGACAAATATAAGGAGTCATAGTCCAGTGGAAACGTCTACGACTTACGATGTACGTCGTAGGTTCAAACCCAAGCAGGGATGCTTTACGTAAATTATTTCATTACCACTACAAAACAAAAAAAACTAAAACATAATCAGCAACCCACCCAACCTGTTAGAGCGGAAGCCTGTATCCCAGCAGTGGGAATATTATAGGCTGCATAATCAGTCTATAATGTTCCCACTTACGGGCACATAGGTCTGCTTTCTTCAAGAGCGAGTGGGCTGTATGCTACTATGCGGGTTGGTAAATATCACATGTCTTCGAATTTTTGGTTATAGGACTCTCACGATGTTTTCACCGTCTCGAGAGTAGTGGTGATGAAATTATTTACGCAAAGTTAAGCATCTTCCTGGGTTCGAACGACTGTTAAGTCGGGGTCGATACCACTGGGCCATTGATTACAAGCTGTTAGCTGTTTTTGAGTCACCTCTTCATCTCTCCAATTCATATTGCATAAATATTACACTATTATGCGTATTTGTATCCCCCAGTGCCTCCTGTCGTGAAACCTATGGCGTTCAAGAGCAGAGGGCAGCTGAGCTTGGTGCTGAAACTCGCGCCCTTTGTACCAGCGAGTACTCCGACATTTCGCCGCTGACTGGAGGAAATGTCCTGTTCTCCACTCTAGAAGGACGACCATCAGCTTTCACTTTTGACAACAGCCCAGAGTTACAGGTAAGTCATTAAGTCCGATATGATTTTTTTTTTGTGCAGTGGCTTGTACCGCTTACTTGAGTACAGTAAATTCCTTTCAACACATGTATGTAACGATTGCATTGAACTGTAATCAAATATTTTTAAAATATCCGCAATGATTAATTATGCAATGATTTATAAATTCAAACAATGTATTCCGCTAAACAATTTAAAAATAGGTACTGAGTACTGTCGACAGAAGATAAAAAAAAAAAAACTAACATCAGTTTAGTACGTTAGTGACACGAACCCTTTAGTTTTGTTCCTAACTAAAATAGCTCAATATGGCTAAAGAAATGTTTTTTCAAGAATATAAATTTAAAAAAAAGTTGGAATGTGGGTCAGATCTGTCGAAATCACGTTGCAAAAAATATACTTCTAGAACTACGAAGATTGTTTACAACTACTACAGGATACCTTCTCCAAATCCTTCCTAATACTAGCTTACCTTTGTGACCAGGAATGGGTAACAGCAACCGACCTCCGGATCTCCTTGGATCGTCTGAACACTTTCGGAGACGAGATCTTCGGCGACGTCCAGGTCCTGCAGTCTTACTGGTATGCCATTGCTGATGTGGCTGTGGGAGCTAGGTGCAAGTGTAACGGCCACGCTTCAGTCTGCGAGACCCAGGAACTGCCTGATGGCACCAGGACTAGAGCTTGCAGGTACAGACAATAGACAATAGTAGTAAAGTATAATTGAGTGAACCGAGGTAGCTGTATCCAAAAAATGCTCCGCCGAACCCAATAAAAAATTATGATTATCAATATAATGATAATAATATATCTTAGGACAACCAACACAACGTTATCTGATCCCAAACTAGGCAGAGCCTGTACTATGGCAACCAGAAAACTGATAAACATACTTATATATTTCTAAATACATACATATTATCGATAAATTACACCCAGACACAGAACAAATGATTGTGCTCTTCACACAAAGATTTGTCCTGGGTGGGAATCAAACCCACGACCTCAGTCTTAGCAGGCAGAGTCACTAAACACTAGACTAACAGGCCAGTCATAGTCATATAATATAATATTTTAATTTTGGAAGTAGCTCTATCTGCCTGTCCATGCGTTACCATTCCACTTACACTCCACTTACTCACATCTTAATCTTCCTCGTATAGTCTCCAAATTGTTTATGTGTGCAGTATGAATTAAAATACTAAGCGAGGGAGTTTCGACTAGATCCTGAGTTCAAGATCGCCCAAGACTGTGTTCTCTTATTTTTATATTTATGGGTAACTAGCTGAACCGACAGTTTGTCTTTTCCGCGCAATTTTTTAATTTTTTTCTTTCATAAGAATCTTCTCCTGACAATTACAAACACAACAAAAAAAAAAGTGAAATCAGTCCAGCCGTTCACGCGTGATGGCGTGACCAAGGGAAATAGGGATTCATTTTTATATATATATAGATGTGCATTAGTATAATTTTGGGCAACTCTAGAATGATTAAATAATCTGAATGTAAGACTCGGCCAACCGTTGCTCCTATATCATCTGTGGTGGTGATGGGGCATGTCATGGAGCATGGCAAATAAATTTACTTTGACTTTTGACTCATCGCAGTAGAAGATTGGTTGCTACGGCTCGTGGGGTTGCCGCGTTAGTGTTTTATTTTGGCGTCATATTTACGATATATTTTTTTAACTTTTGGTGAAATTTCATGAATTTAGATGTAACTTTGTATTCATATGCACATGTGTAATTACGTATACACATATGAACTGTCACCTAAGCTTTATGGGGTGCTTAATTGTTGCAAATGTATCGTTTTCACGTCAAAAATGTAAGTAAGTAGTACCTACTGAAAACGTGGACCACGCATAGTTAAGGGTTACATAGTTGGAATGAATATTAACGCAGACACGTATTCGAGTACTAGCTTCTGCCCGCGACTTCGTCCGCGTCAAATTTTTGCTCCACGACCCTTCCCTTTGCATCAAATTGCCTGTCAGTTTTTGGACCTTTTTTCATTGCTGTCCCGCTCCTTTGATCGTAGTGTGATGTTATGTAACCTATAGCCTTCCTCAATAAATAGCCTACCAAACACAAAAATAATTTTTCAATTCGGTCCAGTCTTTCCTGAGATTAGCGCGTACAACCAAACAAACAAACATACAAACAAACAAACTCTTCAACTTTATAATATTATAGTATATCTTTATATATATAATTCTACTGTTCGTGTGTATGTTACTAAACTCCTCCTGCTGGACCGATTTGAATGAATTTTTTTGTATGCGTTTGGGTGCACCCTGGATGGTTTAGATTCCCGAATCAGCCCAACAGATGGAGCTGCTATCTAGTTCTAGGAAACAGAGGGGTAATTGCGGAACTTTTTATCGGTAGGAATTGGTTTAATATTCATAGTTAAACAACATTCATTGCGTTATTTACGTTGCTGAGCCGACAATTTATTCGAACAAATGACGCAGTGGTTTAGAAATAATCTTCAATCCCATTCAGATTCTGATAAATTGTGCGTTTCGCAATTAGGGTGCAGGATAACTCGGTACGGTCAGCTAGTATAGTATAGATAAGAAAGGAGTATGTCAAAACTCCTTTTGCTTCGTTTACGTTTATATATCTGGTCTCCAAAAATATGAATACGCAGAAAAGAAACTAATAAGGATAAAGATGGCCAGTGGAGCAGACGGGTCCGATACCGCGTTTCTGCAAACGTAACCACATAGAAACGGCGGTTGTGATAGAGTGGATGTGGAAGGTGAGTCAAGGTGAATCCATTGCGTGATGTGGGAAAAACTGTATTTTTCCAGCTATCTACATTTTCATACGTGTAACACAATTGTAACCAGAAAAACGAGTGAACGAGGGAGTACTGCGCACCTGTCCTTTCTGAAGAACATCAGTTGACTAATTAAACAAACTGAATTGCCCAAATCTTTTCAGATGCGAACACAACACAGCTGGTCGTGATTGCGAGAGGTGTCTCGACTTCTACAACGACGCTCCGTGGGGAAGAGCTTCGCCAACCAATGTGCACGAGTGCAAAGGTTTGTTTCACATACATTGCTTGCTATATGCACTGCGAATTTGATATTCAATGCGAAGATGGGGACAGGGTGTTGATGGATAGATTAATTGGTTATTTAGTCGTTAAAGATATAACTAATGTGTACGTGAGGATTAAATTGTAAAAAAAATGCCTATTCTAATGTACATACATATATAAACTCACGCCTTTTTCCCATGGGGGTTGGTAGAAACTACAGAACGCCACTTGCTACGATCCTTACGTACTCCTTTTGCTTCGTTTTTGTTTATACATCTGGTCATACACGCACGCCGGCTGCCAGTACTATGAACCTGACCTTTCTGAAGAACACCACCAATAAGGTCACCATATTTTCTCTCGGACGTCCCCTTCCGGCATGTCAGCATCTGCCTTTTGTTAGCCGCCCTTCACGCGTCATATACTGTACAATCACATTATTATGATGAATAAAAACTAAGTTTTTCTCGTTGAGATGCTTTACCTCGTTTTATGTTAGATAATTATTTTAATCTCAAGGAGGTAGATACTTAAGTACTAGTCTAGCTCTGCGATCTTGGTGGTGGACTAAATTACGTTACTGAAAATAATTTTTACGAGTAACAATTTTTAATCTTCGCTCTGAAGAAAGTTCTGGAGCGCAATAAAGTGTTGTCAAAAATTTCAAATACTTCTCGAAAAATTTTCTTTAATATTTTTCTTCTAACAATAGAAGCTTTTGGTTACAAAGTCATGTTGGAAAAACTGAACAGTTATCCAATAGACCTCAAAATACAGCCAAATAGTGTGGAAATACACCCCTTTTAAGTTCCTACGCTAAATCATAATTATATTGCTTGATAAAAACGTGCTTTGCGAATTAAAAAAGTGATTCATTTGGTATAAAAACATAATTTTAGTTATGTATGACAGGAAACAAAGATAAATGTGCAATAATAATTTTACAGTAGGTACATATTTGTTATTTTATCATGAACAGTTTTTTAGGTTTTCGATTTAAAATGGCTTATTTATTTAATGATTTGCCAAACAAAAAACCTCTCCGTCAACCATACCTAACATATTCATTAAGATTGTTCCACAAATTTTGGGTGTCACTATCCGTTTTATAGGTATTCTCATTCGAATCATTGTTACAAGCCATAAAGTATAAAAAGAAAACATAATACCTTTTATAACGAATGTGTTCACTTGTGTTCCTGTGAGCCCAACATATAACTAAATAGAAGCATATGTCAGCTCTGGATACCGGTTATAATCACGTCTTGAATTTGTGGGTTTTTAAACATGTAGCACGAATTATCAGACCAAGTTTGAATTCTTTATTTTCTTGGAAACCTTTCTAAATACTAAGCGGTTACAACATGGCAACCCGCTTGGTGTCCCACCAATAAAGAATATAATAACAGCAACAATAATGGCGAAATACATGGTTGGAAGACGTAGCGTTGTTAGGACCGATGACCTGGTGAAGGCCACAGTTTGTGATGGATTCGAGAAGCATCAAACTGGTCGAAGTGGCGACGTTTGGGAGAGGCCTATACCTAGCAGTACACGTTTTATTCTAAAGTGATCACATGGTTGCTTTGCTAAAAGCGGCTTACTATTAAGTTTCTTCTTGTACCTTCCTCTAACAATACCACCACATCCTGCAGGGCAATTGCGTATACAAAAGCAGTCCTTTATTTTTGACAGAACAGCAATATTTATTGTGTTGTTGACGCTACTGAACATACAAGTTTTTAAAACACATGAAGTAATGGATTTCGTTTGCGAATCTTTACGAATTTGCTTGAATGTGTGTAACGTAATTAGGGTTCTGATTAATCTCCGGTTACAGCTTGCAACTGCAACGGTTTCTCGAACAAATGCGAGTTTGACAAGGACCTGTACGAACGGACTGGCCACGGAGGTCGCTGCAAGGATTGCGCAGAGAACCGGGACGGAGCCAACTGTGAGCGCTGCAAGGAGAACTTCTTCCAAGGCTCTGGAGACATCTGCTTACCTTGCAACTGTAATCCCACTGGTAAGTGGAAGTTTACTAACCTTCTGATCTTAATTGGCCCTTGTGTAATAATCCCATAACGTTCCCTCTGATGGGACACTGGAGTGTGCCATCATATACCACTCAGGTGCTTGCTTAGGTTCGTATCGATCTACGACATGAAGGTCGAGGCTGCTACCACTGGGCTACTGACTCTCTTTCCTGAAAAAGGTCCAATATATCATTTGAATTCACGCTTTAAATATGCAATTAGTTTAGTCGAGCCAAGCATTCAGCTAAGGTGATAAAATGCCCAACTTAGCTTTACACGATGATGTAGTAGCTGATTCTGACATTCATTGAAAAGATAATCTGAAAATAATTTACCAATAAAATATAATTTAATAACGCATAAATGAAGGCTTTGTTGTACGTGAAGGACTTAAAATACGCTTTGATTCATTAGATATTGCACAAATTAATTGCTGGGTGAAGAACTGCTCTCCTAGCTAGATTACTGAGTAATCTGTATTTAGAAGAGACACGCAGCAATACGGGTATTATTTCGTCTAAACGATTATTTCTTTTTCCAGGATCCCGCAGCCTTCAATGTAATTCTGAAGGCAAGTGTCAGTGCAAGCCTGGGGTGACAGGCGACAAGTGTGACGTCTGCGCACCAAACCACTATGAGTTCACAACTCAGGGCTGCAAGCCTTGTGGCTGTAATGAGTCAGGTTCCTACGCCAACACTCCACAGTGCGACCCACAGACTGGCGTGTGTTTGTGCAAGCAAAACGTGGAAGGAAGACGTTGTAGAGAGTAAGTATGATGTTTGAAATTATTTGTTACACATCCGTCACTTGTCTCTAAAAGAAAATTAGCTTCAACAGCGTCGGTTTGACTTTAATACTGAAATTGACTTATTTGGCGCAGCCATGTGGCACACATTATGTTTATTATTTATTGCACCTTTATTATTTAGTGTTTCATTAACTATTACCAAACAAATATTTTTTTTTCGTAGTACGTATTTATTATTTTCACAACCATAGATATCGAGAGATATGCCTTCATTGCGGAATAGTAAGGAGTCCTAGTGTCGCCGTTTATCTCCCACCCAAATATTTACAACATTAACAAATAGTGTACTGACGACACACACTTAAAATTTGAACACGCACACCAAGACGAATGCAGCTACACTAAATCAATTTCTAATAGCACACATACATAGAATGGGCGGGGCATTCACTTGTAAACACTTGCTATTCCAATGCACACGCATGCAATTAGGGAGTCGAACGCGATGGTCGATTATTATTATCGATATTTATTTTTAGCACATTCTTGTGTTATTATAACTTCGTTTAATTTTCTTTAAATAATTTATTTTTTTATATACCTATCCGAAAATATAGTTAACTTTTACTAAAATCAAATGGGAATATTAAAAAAAAAATCTTTTATCCATTAAAGGGAACGCTCTCTGTTACATATCATGCTGTATACATAAATAATATATTACTTAATCTTAAAAAAAATATATATTTTAATCAAAAATGCCTACCTACATTCAGGTTTGGTTTAATTCAGTTAGGCTACTGTTATACTCGTATTCAAACTCGATCGCGTTAACACATATTTCTAATAGAATTAAAATAACGCCATCTAGCAAACTAGTTTCAATTTTAGACAAATAGTAGGTAGTTGATGCTGACAGGATCGAATTCGGACGACTGTGGTACGGTAATAATATCTACAGCATTTTGACTCGGCCCTATCCTTGAAATAATTACCTACAGCACGCGCGGTACGTAAACACGCCATAGACGCGGTAGGGCTGCCTGCATAAAGTATTTTAACTTCATCTACCTACTTGAGTTTCTTTGATTGTAAATATTATATTATTATTAAAAAAATCGAATGTTTGGACTGTTTTTTTTAATGAAAAGTGACAAGGGTGGAATATGTAAATTATGAAAATTTTGAAAATGAAAAAACGCTTAGTTATAATACTTTTTTATTTTATTGTACCTAACACTTTTGAATATAATGAACTATAAATACTTAATTTTCAGTTGCCTATATAAACATTATCGACATGGTCACACTCGAAGACTCTCGAGGCACATCACTAACTGACGACTGCGAGCAGCGGCCGCACCACGTTATTAACGTATTTTGTTAGTTTCGATATATTCATTATACACTGCGGTGTTAGAGCTCAGCGTTCGAATTTTCGTTAGTACAATGCAAGTATTGTAAACTGGCATAATATAGTATTGCGACTATCATTCTGCCACATAATAAAAAGATGCAAAAGCAACAAATCAATCTAAGTAATAAAGTTTTTGAATATTTAGTTAGAAAAACATACCATTTTCAATATTAAATTTAATGATGGTATGTGTTTCCATTTGACTTAAAGTTACTGGTATTGCTTCGATTTTTGCAAATCACTACAGAACAACACGGTATTTTTAAAGAATCCCGGCCGACGGTCAAACTTCAACTAAACGTGCCGCGAGTAATGTAGTCTCTTTTTGCGCATATTGCTGAGACACCGGCCCCGCCCCCTTTTCATATCTCCTTTAGTTCTGTGATCTGTGTTCACAACCATATTTGTTGGGATAGACTGGTGAATCTTCTAGTCCTAATCAAATGCCGCTGAATATTTTACATAGAAAGATCACCACCATACTTTTACTTACTGGAATTTTCTGTAGATATTGTTTAAGGATTTTTGGATCACATTACATGTAACGACTGCCACTTATAAAAGCTATAGTTATATAACAAGGAACGAATCAAGGTAAAAACTAACTACAGAGAATACAGTTTATAGAGAATTTAAAAACAGTGCCTAGGTAGATGATAAAACTACAATTATTAGCTTTTCAATTTGACATAAAATTCCAATCTTCCGTCTTCTTTCAGATGCAAGCCAGGTTTCTTCAATCTTGATATCGACAACGAGTTCGGCTGCACGCCTTGCTTCTGCTTCGGCCACTCCTCACAGTGCAGCTCAGCTCCCAAGTATCAAGCTCACGAGACCAGCGCACACTTCATCAGAGATGCTGAGAAATGGGCTGCGGAAGACGAACAGGAAAGAACGGCGAAGCTACAGTTTAATGCTAATACGCAGAATATAGGTGAGTATTTACTAATACGACCAGAATTCATTTAAAACTTAATGTATCCCACCAAAAACGTTTTCATGTGAAATGTTGCCAAGACCATATGGCTCGCACTGTCAAAAAGTTTTTAGATCGCATGTATTGCCTTCTAACTCTAGACTCCCTAACTCTTCAAGCCCTAATTTTACAAAATCTACACCTTACTCAAAGGCTTGGTCGTTTTGTAACTATAAGAACAAAAAAGTAATGAACAGTGAATATTTTTTTCACTTTACGCGCATGTGACGGCAGTGAAACGATTACGCTATTTGACGGCAGAAATAACTTGGTATAATAGTAGTACTTTACTTCAGCTCTCTCTCAGGGCTGGTAGTTGCGTTGTTTCGTTATTAAAAAACCCTCGACCACTTATCAACAGCAACAACGTCTGTATGTTTACTCGCCAACAACATAAATACAAATATGATTTCTATCCCTTCTTTACCTAACCACCCATCTTTTCTCCAGCCGTCTCATCCCAAGGCTCCGAGACGTTATACTTCATCGCTTCAAGCCAGTTCCTCGGCGACCAAAGACCTTCATACAACCACGACTTGAAATTCTCGCTGCGACTCGGAGAAGTTCGGGGCTATCCTTCGGCACAAGACATTATCCTCGAAGGACCTCGGGCCTCTGTATCTATCAATATTTACGCTCAAAACAATCCGGAGCCTACTAATCAGGTATGTTTGCTCCAAGATTTAATTTTGCTGTGCGATGTTTATACTATGTTGCGTTGATAAATGTTTTTTTTCCACGGCAATGCCGATTACCTTGAGATGGTCTAAAAGCCTACCTGCCTTAAAATTCCAGCGATTTTATACACTTGGTATTTTTGAAGACGCCATTGCAAGCTGGGAGCGATTGTTGAGTTGAGGTGTATTTGTTAATGTTTAATTTAATGACAGTTCATTTAAATAAATTATTGCACAATATATAATATTAGTGCAGCTATCCAATTCGATTATGTGATTAGCTATTCGAGAACATTAGCTGGCATAGTAATGTAATATATACCTACAGGATGTAAAAAGACACATCACATAGCCGTCAACATCTAAGTAACATTGCAGAAAAAATATTTGCTGACAAATCACTTTTAGTTTAGGGGTTCAACTTTACTGCTTACGGTTGTGCGTAATAACATGGTTCTTAAAAATGTCAGTAAAAGTTGAAATTTTTACCTACAATATTTACGTAAGCAGAAATTTTCCAGGTATGGCGGTATGGCCCAGTTAATTTTTTTTTAATTAAATTGACGGGAGTACAAGTCACTCTCAGCTTCGTTAAGTGTCTTTTTACACACGATATTTTGTAGTCACTGATTATGGTTTTAGAAGTTATTAAGACCTTTCCTAAATGCATATAAGCTAGGCGTGTGCTATCAGCCTCTTCCACCTCTCATTTCAAAAATCGTTGCAGGCACAAGAATTCACCTTCAGACTCCACGAGGACCCTCGCTACGGCTGGTCACCAACCTTATCAAACTTCGAATTTATGTCCCTTCTCCAAAACCTGACTGCCATCAAAATCAGGGGCACCTACAACAAGCCTGGTGAAGGTTACCTGATGAACTTTAAACTGGAGACCGCGAAGATAGGACGAGAGAAAGGTTCTGCTCCAGCGAACTGGGTGGAGAAGTGCTCCTGTCCAAAAGCCTACGTTGGAGACTACTGTGAGGAGTGCGCGCCAGGGTTCAAGCATGAGCCCGCGAACGGAGGACCTTACTCGACTTGCATACCTTGTGACTGCAATGGACACGCACACATCTGTGATACTGCTACCGGTGGGTTTCAAAATCACAGTACTTTGAAGGACATAGGTTTTCTCATTTTGACTTCGATCTACGACTAAGTCGATCTACATGAGTTGATCGCGCATGAAAACCAAATGGGTGATCAATTTTCACACCTTTCTCACGATCAATCATCGGTACTGTGACTAATAGCGGCAGCTGACTCACCTTTTCATGTCATTCCTACAAAAACAGCCTATAATATTGCAACTATTGGGACACAGGGCTCTTCTTTGTGGGAGGGATCTCTTATCCACCAACGTGCCCAATGCGGGTTTGTTAATGTCATATATTTTGGCTCAAGAATGTGCTGGTTTCCTCACGATGTTTTTCTTCACCGTTTTAAGAGCAGTGGTGAGGAGTCAGGGTTCGAACATCGTCGATCGATCGATCTGATTCTATGATCTACTCGTTTTGACTTACGAGTCAAATCTATTGGGCCACCACTGCTCTCATTGGACATTATAGACCTAAAACCTTAGACTTACTTTATTTGAACACCAGAATTCAATGATACATTTCATTTTCTAGGTTTCTGTATCTGCAAACACAATACTACGGGCAGCAACTGCGAGCTCTGTGCTAAGGGATTCTATGGCAACGCGATTTCGGGCACCCCAGACGACTGCAAACCCTGTCCGTGCCCTAAGGACAGTGGCTGTATCCAGCTTATGGATGGCAGCATCGTGTGTACCGACTGCCCTGAAGGCTATGCTGGTAAGATCACTTTACCGATAACTAAAGAACGTAGAGTGGTTATGACCTTAAACATGTCGAAAATACAAATTATAATTATTTGAGTCACATGACAAACACAGCGAATCAATGCGCAACAATTCACGACTTCCAGATGACAGTTTCTGATTGTAAATAGAAACAAACTTTATACGTCAGGCATAAAGTTTCTTTTGTAATATCAATAGAAGTACCTACAAAATGAAAGGTGTAAAAGGGAACAAAACTGATAGGTAGTGTATCCCTTTTGCTCATTGTGGCAGTGTTCATTGTTCATCTAGTAATTTAGTCGTTTTAAGTCATATTTTGTGTGGGCTCATAATGAAATAGGAAATAGAAATCCTACGGCTGTCAATGACCTTCAAAGTAGACTTAGGGCTGATTTTTCAATAGTCAGATAACTTATATCTAAAGAATTACTATGGCAGTTTGACATACTGTGTATACAAAAACAGTCAAATCACAATATTTATTCTTCAGATAAAAATTAACTGACTATTGAAAAATGCGGCCTTAGACTTGATGACAAACAATTATTTTTCGCTTTGATTACTTCTTTTTAAATATTTAAAACGATGTTAAGTATCTAAGTCTAGCATATATTAAAATATTCTGTCAGAAGCAATAAATGAATATGAAAATATGTTCTCTTAATGTCATTATTTCTCTGAAATATTCATATTTTGTGGTAAATAAACAACAAGCACAATTACTTATCAGATTTCCGAGATTTAGGCTTTCCTCGTTATAGAGTAATTTTATTTTTAACAATGCACAAATTATGTGGATCTTAGCATTACGCAAACTAAATGAACCCCTTAGATAAATTCTCAGACACCAATAGAAAGACCGATCGACGAGATACTAATTAAGGTTAAATGGTAAACTCATAAAATCCCCTGTTGGTAAGTAAAAGTTACAAAAACATCGTTTTGCGTACATCATGTTACACATATGTATGAATTGTTGCCAGTTAGGGCCTTTCAGACTCATCATCATTAACTAAATATCCTTTTCCAAAATCGCACCTACATACAAAAAAACGTATCAGTCTAGCAATAAGCTTCCATATTGTTCCATACAAAACTGACGATGGAGCCTACGTAGTGTGTCTATAACAGGCCTTAAAGCAATATGCTCAAATTAAATAGTGAAATACTATAGTATACATTTGTTTACATAAAAACATAGCATAGTCTGATATTTGTGAAACACGAAGCTTTACTTTGGTTATGTAAAATAGATTTGTCACGTAAAAAATGTCGTAAAAACCGTCGTAAAGTTAATATTAAGGCATTAACCCATATATGCCCACAGGGTCGATAACGACCCAAAATTCCTTCACGACTCTCCTTCTACTTTCTTTCCTTGTAATTTGCGGTTTTCAGCTCGGAAAGTAGGTTTTTTTCAGTGGGAATTTCGACCCACAGAAAAAAAACCTACTTTCCGAACTGAAAACCGCAAATTACAATTACAGCCCTTATTTATAATAATTTATTACCAACATAGTCAAAAATCTTTAAAATTCATCTTAAAAAAGTTCTGGGCAAATATGGGTTAAGGTTGTATAACATAACGTCTTACGGATGCCTCACCATCCCAAAGAACCACTCCACACTTAATTTCTCACACCATCTTTTATTTACAGGACCGAAATGCGAGGTCTGTGCTGACGGTTACTTCGGAGACCCGACCGGTCAGTTCGGGCCCCCGAAACAGTGCGAGCTCTGCCAATGCAATGGGAATGTGGACCCGAATGCTGTCGGCAACTGCAACAGGACCACCGGGGAGTGTCTCAAGTGTATATACAATACTGCTGGGGAACATTGTGACAAGTGTTTGAGTGGTAAGTCGGCCATGGTTTTTTTTTACAAATCAATGTTAACAACGTCTGAGAGCAGCTTAGCTCGAATAAAGGCAAAGTCGATAAATTGAAGTGACTAAACACATTTTTCCATTTCTTTCTAGCAATTATAGTTTGACGGTTGTGTGACAGTGATAGGAATAACGCTTCGCCAAAGCAAGTATTAAGATGTCTACACGCCATGCCGCTATCCCAGCCCGACGACTTAGTACAAATCGGACCACATTTGTTTAAAATGTACCTGGTGGCTAAACCACCACCATGGTTTTGACCGGCTATCGCATTAGATGTGTAGACACTCCTAACTAACGTTAATACAACTGTACATCGGGTTACGTATCATAATACCTAAGTTTATTCTTACTATTTTCGAGATAACTACGGTTGATTCACATAAGTTCATAACGCATATTGCTCGACTCAACTACTGTTCAACTTACTTAATGTTGATTAAACTAAAATCAATTGCACTAACGAACGAGTAATCTAATGATTCACTAAGATATTTGGTATTTCAACAAAGTATGAAATACCTAATGGACGACTCGCCTACAGTTTATTAATACTGCGCGCTGGATTGATTTCTAAAGTGGTGGGTAGTTATAATGTCAATCAGCTCTTTACACGTTACGTGTACACGTTACGTGTACACGTTTTGTGTCTGATTACCTGTGGTCTTGTGTTTGATTTACTGGTGATTTTGTATATGTCGATTGAATGATTTGCTAATTCGAATTTTCGTGAAAACCCTAGGGATATTATGAAAACACAGATAATTAGACAATGGTAAAAACATTTCTGCGAGCAACTTGGAAGTAGCGTTCGCCGGCCGATGCCGCGGCACCGCTCGCTACGCTCGGTCGGCTCGCTCGCGGCTGGTCACAGTTTTAACCTAACCTATGTCACTTAGCTCAAAATGACGAATCATACAATTTGCTTGCGAATGGATAATTAGACAATGGTAAAAAAATACCAAATCAAATACAAAATCACCAGTAAATCAAACACATGACCACAGATAAATCAACAGTAGGTGAAACGACCATTAGTTTAACCAAACTTAGTTTAATTAATTGTAGTTGAATAACCCGTTGTTGAATTGTCCTTTATGGATTTCGTTCATTAGTTATTACAAAAATCGGTGAAACGATCATTAGATATTTTAAACGATAGGTCTTTTGACCGTAGTTATACTGAAAATAGTTGGAATAAACTTAGTTATTATGATACGTAACCGTACATTGCAGTCTTAGCCACCCAATATCTAGACTTGTGCTTGGTAAATTACAATTAGCCCACCCATTTGTGTGGTAACCGTCAGACAATGAAGCGAGGAGGAAGACAGAAGTGTGATAATTCCTCCGAGGAAAAACAGTGTAGTGTTGCCAATGTTTAAATATAACTGGTCATTTTACCAGAATTGTCATCAAAACTTTTCACATTAAGGTTACTTCGGCGACGCGCTCGACCCTAAGAAGAAAGGTGACTGCAAGCCCTGTCAGTGCCACGAAGCGGGTACAGTGGAGAGTGCCGAAGGACCTCCTCAGTGCGACGGTCTTACGGGATTCTGTCGCTGTCATTCGCATGTCATCGGCAGGAACTGTGATAATTGCGAGGTGAGTTAGACAAGAAGCCGTCTGCAAGACAGATAAAGAGGGATACTAGTTCTGTACTATCATAAAACTATGAAACTATGCACATCTGGAGGCGCAAAATAGAATATTACATGTTTTGGAAAACAGCTAGGATCAGCTTACATTGTTTTTGTACCGATCCTAACATGATTCAATGAGATTTGACGATCCGAAACAATTACTACATTATTTTGAGCTCGTGCCCCCAATTTAATGTAGTCATTGCTTCGAGTCGACTTTGTGGTTCAATAATACTGAACATGTGTGGTAGCACCTCTAAAACAAAACAATGTAAAATGTAGAAATTGGTCGCTTATCATGACGTGCACGGAAAATCAATTATTTAGTACTATTGACTACTCACTTTCCGTTAGAGGTATACACAAATACTTCCGTCAATGTACGGTCACCAAAAGATATAAGTAATCTGATAACCAAATATAGTTGAAGTTTAGTAAGAAATCTTATGGATTTTTTCGAATTAAATTTAATTTAATAAATTTCATTCGAAAACGTCTATCGCTTTCTGTCTATGGAAACAATTTTACATCTAATCAATTTATGATTTTGCTAAAAGGGCGACTACTAAAATATAAACTAGAGACAGCTTCCAAATCAAGACAATGACGAAGTACGTCCTCCTAGAAACAACCATTTAAATAGTATCTTTCTATTGATCAAGGCCATAAAATGGTCGACAAAATAGACTACGAGAACCTTTCATCTAGTAACAATTGTATGTACCAGGACGGATACTTCAACATCAACTCCGGCGCAGGCTGCGAGACTTGTGACTGTAACATGGAGGGATCCTACAACAATACCTGCGACCCATTCAACGGACAGTGTTACTGCAAACCTGGTATCGATGGGTAAGCTATGTATCTTGCAATATATATTGTGAAAATCTCACTGTGACAACCTGTCTCAGCCTTACCTAATTGGACTATCATGGAATTACGGCATATGATATCGGAATGCTGACGCGAAAAGAAGAAGTGCTTGACGCGTACGTGACATATATCACTAAAATTTTGAGCCAACTCAAAAATTTCAATGGAACATAATAATTAAGGGGAAAAAAAATGTAAATAAATATACTTGTCAGGCAATCTATTTAATATATTTATCACTAATCATTTACTGTATATATTACTACTTTATATATTATTACCATTGCGAAATACCCATACAAACACATTATCTGTATCCAATCGCAGATACTGGGAGACGAGAAATCACAAAAAAAAAAAAAAATATCTCAAATCCCAAATTAAAACCAAAACTGTGAATCAAACAATAAGCAAAATAAAATAAAAATTGGACTATCATTTAACCTGATGCTCGGCATTACTACTGACAGCTAAGTTCACCTATGTTGACACGGTGAGTTAATCCGGAATAGCTCTACTGATTTCCGTCATTTTCGCATGTGGGCATTTGTTTGTTTGTCTGTATTTCTTTGTTTTTTAGTCCACTGCCCCGTTGGTTTCGAGGTCAGTCGCGCTCTCGGGTTTGATCGGTCGGGCAAAGTTATATTAGGTTTTTCCATGAGGATTTTTTTTATAACAGCCCGGAGTTTGGAAGTTGGCGGTGTGATATCCCCGTGCCTCGGAAAGCACATTAAGCCGTTGGGCCTGCGCCTTATCTCTCTCCGTTTGTATCAGATTGCCGTCCCATCGGACGCGCCCATATGTGAGTGAAGGAACAGTGAGTGCTCCTGTGTCTGTGCACACACTTGTGCACTATAATATCTCCCGCACCGATGGCTAGTCTCCGTTAAGATTGCCCGCCATGGCCGAAATACGGTCTGGAGGACTATATATGATATATTTCTCTATTTTTCAGTAAACACTGCGACCGCTGCCGCGCCTACCACTACGGGTTCTCCGTGGACGGCTGCAGAGACTGTGACTGCGATGAATGGGGCTCCACTAACTACCAGTGCGACATGTCCGGACAGTGCTCCTGCCAGGAGAACGTAGAAGGAAGGCGCTGTGACAGGTAAGGCTCAAACAAATTTAAAGTAGACTATTACGTAACAAACTATTTACGAGTATCAGAATCTGAATCATTTTGAAAAACATTGCTTCATAATGTACGAGAAAAACATTGTTTCATATGTACGAGAAAAAAAACTGTTTAACAGCGTAATTATCGCAATTAATGTTTGTAATGTCACATCTAAAGTCATTCCTACTGTTAGTGTGTTAAGCAATTTCCCCAATGTATATACCAAAGAACCTATGAATGGATGGCGTGACACGTGATATGTCTAGAAAGGAGATGACTACTGAGATGAAGACTAACAGAAAAATATGGAAGAGGAACATGCCCCTATCCCATATAAATTGGGATGAGAGCAACGGAATGATGACTTATTAGAAAAAACTGTGAAAGATGCGTATTGTTTTGCCACATGATTTTGTGTTACGCGAAACATTGTTGCTAACAACATGGTAACATGCGCTTTTATGCACTGCCCCGTTGGTGCCGTGGTTGCAAGCACGACTACTAAGCGTGTAGTCTTGAGTTCAATTCCTAGGTCGAGCAAAGTGTTACCGGGTTTTTAATTAGGAATTTCTTAGTAACAGTTTGGAAGTTGGCGGTGTAATGTCGCCATGCCTCGGAAAGAACTTTAAGCCCGTGGTCCTGCGCCTGTTCTCTCTCCGGTCGTGTCGGATTGCGATCCTATCGGACTATGAGAGTAAAGGAAGAGTGATTGCCCCTGCGTCTGCGCGTACGGTTGTTCACTATAATATCTACGGCGCCAAAGCCTAATCTTTTTGAAATAGACCGCCATGGCCGAAATACGGTCTGGAGGACTATATTTACTACTGGACATAATAAGGTCCCTGTGATCCGAACCTAGGACACTCAAACACATTTTCAATGACACACTCACATCATACTCATTATTCCCATAAAATTTTAGGTGTATGGAAAACAAGAAGCGTCGTGCAGACGGCCAGGGTTGTGAGGACTGTCCTCCTTGTTACAACCTGGTGCTGGATGCTGTCAATCAGCACAGGAGGGAGCTGAGGGAACTTGATGATGTGAGTATAACCAATTCTTCTCATGTATTCAATTATTATTTGGGACACGTACAGGGTACAAAAAGGAACAGAAAAATTAACTAAATTAATGGAAAAAGACAGACATGCAAGGCCAAAAAGGTTCATATCTTAGCATAATGCTAATATATACGCTAATAATCAAGAATAAAAACATAAATAGGAACCCAAACAGGCCAAAACGGTTCATATCTTAGCATAATGCGAATATATACGCTAATAATCAAGAATAAAAACATAAATAGGAACCCAAAAGGCCAAAAAGATTCATATATTAGCATAATGCGAATATATACCTACGCTAATAATCAAGAATAAAAACATAAATAGGAACCCAAAAAGGCCAAAAAGATTCATATCTTAGCATACAGCTAATATATACGCTAATAATCAAGAATAAAAACATAAATAGGAACCCAAAAAGGCCAAAAAGATTCAGATCTTAGCATAATGCTAATATATACGATACGCTAATATTCAAGAATAAAAACATAGATACGAACCCTATGACTTCACTAAAGGAATTTTATATCTATCTATCTACAGTGTGACTTGTAATTTGACGTATTACGTATAATGACGAATGCTTCGACGTTAATGCATGGGATTCAAGAAATAATGTACATTTATTGTGCAGTATAAGATGTGTAACAGAATAGACGCAAGTCCTGAAAATAGTTTCTTCATAATTGACTACTGTATCGATTTCAGTCATTTTCAATATATGATCATTCTTTTTATACGCACATACGTACATACGTACCGCCAATTGAGCCAAACAAAATTCAATCTGAATTCAAAGCAATATAAGACTCTATTGCTAGGGTCAACAAGATTTTCTTAATAATAACGCACGTATAGTATTGGTCAATGATCTGCCTTGTGTCAATCTCCCTGAACGTTCTAAGTGGTCGCCAAGGGAGGGGAGGGAAGGTCTTGGAAACACTGGCACGATGACTTTAAATAGATATTACTGTGAGAACGTCTTATGTCTTACAAACAATATCAAATACCCTGAACATATATTTTACTTCAAATTATCGTACTACTATTCTCGAATAATCTTTGATTTTCTATGTGAAGATTCTAGCCAAGATTTCGAAGTCTCCAACGGTAGTCGAGAATGCAGACTTCGACAATGAGCTGCAACAAGTGAGGGGTGAGATCGAGCGCTTAGCGCAGGACGCTCAGGCCGAGTTGGGCAACGGACCTGGTGCAAGCCTGACTGACAACCTGGCTGAACTGGCTGATAGACTCGCCGACGTCAGGTATGATCAGTGATGAAATTTTTTATTTATTTCTGTAAGTAACTTTGTATAAAGACACGACAACCATATTTTAAAAATTTGTAAATGAAGACGATATTTCCTATCTGACTACTCTGAAACAAATTCAGAAGTCACAATCGCTTTTTAAGTCCAGCTATATAATCTTCGTCGGATCATATGAAGACCATGTAGATTAGTGTCTGAAATGTTATTTTGTAGATAAAATCACACAAATTTAAGTGGTCCTGTCCAACACGCATTAGTCATTAATCGTGTAGCTCAACTTGGAATTTTAGGAGGTCAAGGTAAGATACCACAATAGATAATAATTAGTCTAACGAGCCAAAATGTACGAAAATACGAAAAGAGCTCTCGCAAGAGAGACTTGGCAAGCGAAGTCTTACCAAGACTGCCAAGATAAATGCGGATTATAGTTAGTAAGAAGTAAACGGTAGGCTGAAATTAGTCTTAGTAAAACACTAAAAATAGACTTTCACAGATGAATCGTTACCTATGGAGATTCTTTTATTTACTAATCACACAACCTAATCAATCACCTACATCAGTCTTTCCCAAAGTGGGCGATAACGCCCCCTTGTGGGCGCTGCAGGCCTAAAAGGGGGTGGTAAGAGACCCAGAAAAAAAATGGGGGCGTTGTGTAGAGTCTACACAAGGGGGCGTTATAGCCCACTTTGGGAAAGGCTGACCTACATGGACCAACAAATTAAAGAAATCGGTGTATTTCTACAGAAACATGCTGTTCAAGATTGAAGACGAGAGTTACGATGGAAACGAGGCAGTTGAGAAGAGTAAGGGCAACGTGTCCAAAGCAGAGGATACCGTTGAAGCCGCACAAAAGGAAATCAATGTTAGACCATCTTAAATGTATAAGAATCGTATTATGCCCTGAACACTTCAGTTCATCAGTTCAACTTCTGTTTTATATTTATTTTATTATACAGTTTCACAGTCAGTAATACATCACTGTGCCCATTACAGTCGGCTCCTATTAGCTAATCTATACTTAATATTATAAAGTTGAAGGTTATGAAAAATGCGTCTGTCATTGACGAGGTTTATTGCCAACCAAATTAATATAGGTTCATGCGATTCTTTACATACATTAAATTCGCGTTAACATAGTATTTGATTGAATATCAACCATACGCTTTTCCAATTGCACGTCACTGAAGTTAATCCAGTCTGCCGCATCCATTAATTTCCAACAACATTGCACAGAAGCCATCATCTTCCTATGACGTTTACTATAATCATTTATATCTTTACCTTCGCAGAGTGCCTTGGAATACATGGACGGTGAAGGAGCAGCGGCTTTGTCCAAGGCTCGCAACAGATCGGACCAATTCGGCAAGCAATCCGTCGACATGTCAGCTTTAGCAAAGGAATCCAGATTGTTGGCAGAAAAACTGGAGAACGAAGCAAAGAACATTCGAGAAATTGCCGACAAGGCGTTCAATACTTCTATTACAGCCAACAATATTGCTAAGGATGGAATTACTAAACAGGCTAACATTAGGTAAAACGAGTTTAACTGTTGGTTGAGCTGAAATGTTTAGACATTCGTTCATATCTGTGTGGTACCGGATGTAAAGAATAGCACCATCTCGTCTCTTCCCGTGGGGATCATAAGAGGCGACTAACGGACCTACTAGAGAATGGGTAGCAGCGTTCTCTATACATTTTATAACCATACTACGATTGCCAATCCACCTGCCAAGCGTGGCGATTATAGCAAACCCCCCAAATTGGGGGACGCCTATGCCCAGCAGTGGACGTTATAATAATGTTGAAATAATGATGACGATGATGACGTTTAGAAATTCTGGTGTTAATACAGTACGACGTTCGTAATGTACCTGCACAGGTAAAAATTGATAAACTTTTAATAATTCCTATAATGAATACCCATCTTTTTTTAGCAAAGAGGTCGCAATCCTGACCAACGAGCTGAACGCAGCGTCAGGGAAACTAAACAGCATGACAGAACTGGCTGACCAGGCGCTCAAGAGAGCCAGGGAGGTGTATGAAGAAGCTCTCGGGCTGTACGCTGAAGTCAACACCACGCTACTGCCGGATATCAAGCTAAACAAACTCAAGGACACTGCGAGGGAAATGAATAAAACGGTAAGGTCACATTATGCTTTTAAAACAGATGGTTGTCTTGTCACGACATTATCCTAATATAACAGAACAACAAAATGCCTCGGTGGTGGCTCCTACAGGCGGTATTGTCAACTATTTCCCTGCAAACCAAGCCTATCACCGTTTACTTGTAATACCACACCAATACCGTACAGAAACTGACTGTTTTGAAAACCGGCCGAGAATGAAGTCGTCAGTAGTGCTATCTCTAGGCGCTGTCTCTAGCTGATAACGTGGTAGCAGGTCGGCTGGTTAACCGGACTTGTCTGTGGCTGCCTCAATAAGTTAAGGACTCCGGCCAGGTCCGTTCTGTATCTCCGAACCAGATGGGCAATTCTCGTAATTTTAAGATTGTTCAGTCTGATCTCAGTCTCAGACTGACACTGACAATCAAATGTCAAAACTGTATGGAGACATGGAGACGCTCCACTTTTTGACATATTATTATCGCTGAGATGAGACTGCGACTAAATTTTGAACATTTTTAATTACGAGAATTGGTCTTCTTATACATAAGCTTTTAACCAGTGCGCAAATTTTAACATTAAACTCAAAAGAGTTATAATAACCATGCAATTTTTATTTTGATATATCTTAGTACAAAAGAAATAAGTTATCGTTAACGAAAATTGCGGCGGCTAAGGTGAACGACCGAGCGTAGCAACGAGTACCTACCAGCTGTTCGATCGGTCAAAATTCTATGATGTTCGAAGTACCTACGCCGGCGCGCACTTACTGACCTATTCCTCTTTGCGCACTGTATAAAAAAATCCTGTATTTTTATCTTATAAGATTCGAACATTCGCATTTATCGTATAATTTGTTTGTTACATTCCAGATTGACGAAAAATCCGCGGAGCTAGAACAGCTAATGACAGACAACGAGAACACTTTAGACCAGCTAGAGAACGCCATCAAGCAAGGCCGTGGTCTCCTGGAACAGGGTCATGACAGACAGGACGAGTTGAATGACCTACTACTAAGGCTGGATGAACTTCAGGAGCAGGCCAGAAACGATGTAGATCTCACCAATCAGACATTGAAGGATGCTAACGAGATATATAAAACTCTAAAAGGTAAGGTTGAAATGGATATGTTGTGTCTGTTGTTATGGCATTACTTGTATTTACATTATGTTTTACGTCGACAATGTTGGTTAGCTCATACCATCAAGTGATTGTTTAAAAATGTTTATCAATCAATCTGTCTTGGCTTTTCCCAATCACATAAATTATGCTGTTGTGGCCTGCTACCAGTCTAACCAGGCAGCTGAATACCAGTGCCTATTTTACATGGAGCGATTGCATATCTGACCTCCACAACCCAGTTACTGAGTAATACGATGCTTGGTAAGAGTGGCCTGTGTACCAGCATGCATTTTAGGCTGATTATAGTCAGTGGCGTGCATTGCATTTAAATCAAATCAAATATTTATTTGCGTAAAACATGGTATACAATGGTGTTAAATACAAACATGTTTAGCTAGGCTATGCTAACATAGCATGCAAAATTATAAAGTTAGGTGAAGACGGCAAGAACCATCAACATTTTTTATCTAAAAATTCTGTTAAACTATAAAAACTGCATTCGAGTAACCATTAATAAAACAAATTTTTGTTTTTAGGCATTTATAAGCAGTCCTACCTCGAAAAATCACCATAAAGTTGTCAATTACATTTTAAAGTGTGTCCCCAAATTATTAAGATACTTACTAAATTATCATACCTAAAAAACAGCATTTGTCTTGTCTGCAAAGACAAGAACAGGCGGCCTGGTGCCTACCTGCAATGCTCGCCACTGTAAGCAATGCCTCTTCCTTTCGCTGCACTATAAGTAGTGCAGCGAAAGATCCTCGTACACCTATACCTGCAATGCACGTCACTGCTTATAATGCAGCGAAAGATCCTCGTACACCTACAATCTCTTAACCCACAGAGTTCAGCGATCAAGTGACAGAATCCCGTCAGTTAGCTGAGCAGGCGGCGCTAGACGTGCCGGCAGTGCAGCAGAAGATCGCCGCAGCTGAAGACAGCATCAACAGCATCACGGAACAGCTGTACACCGCCAGTGATAAGGCAAAGGAGGCCAGAGACTTGGCACAGCAAGCGCAGAAGGAGTACGCTGATAAGGCTTCAGAGGTAAACGGTCTTAAATATTGTTACGCTGGGGTTTATCTGGACTGGCCTGTTAGTCTAGTGATCCTGACTGCTAAGACTGAGGTCGTGGGTTCGATTCCCATCCAGGAGAAATCTAGAAATATTTAGATAAGTATGTTTATCAGTTGTCTGGTTGCCATAGTACAGGTTCTACCTAGTTTGGGATCAGATAACGGTGTGTTGGCTGTCCTAAGATATTAAGAAGATATTATATCTAACAAAGCGGCGACTGCGACTAAAGATGTGTGGTCACTCGTGACCGACGGCGGCTGAATGCTGTGTTCAGTGATCACCAGGTGTGGCGGTGGCATCGAATGTTTTAGCAATCGATGGCGAGTTGGTCATCCTTCGTGACGTCATCACACGCTGTCGGTAGCGCATGTCGTTTTAAGGACACTGTAATCTTACCCGACTGCTCGACTGCAAAGATAGGGCTATGAATTTCACGCGTATTTTTGCACTTTTTATATGTTCCCGTTTGTATGTTGCTTTATACGCTCAAAACATGCTAACAGCTGGATTGATTTTAATACTTGAGATGTCCTTCGGCTCGTCCTGATTTTAGATTTTATGAAATTGTCAATAATGTTTGACAAAATAATGGAATAATCACAAACTAAAAAGTTCAAAACCCACTCTTTAAACGGATGCAGTTGGTGGCATCAAATCTGAGATTGTGAACTAAAAGAACTCCCGAACGGAAATAACATAAGATGATTTTTGGACTGTTTACCAGAGTTATCAAATTTTCCATGAGGACGAATTGCTGAACCTTTAGGTAGCTAATTTGTAATTATTTTTCAGGCGGCGTTTGAAGTAAGAAAGAAGTCGTCGACATCTAGAGCTGATGCTTCCAAGTTGCGGTTTGAAGCAGAAAAATTATCCAGTTAGTATTAATTATAAAACTTCTTTACATAGGCAAATTGTATCTAAATACTACCAGTTCCTCTGGCAAGTGACATCACAGCACGCCCAAACAAAGATGGCGGGTTCAACTTGACGCTTTCAATACGACCTGAGAGGGATATTCGTGTAATTTTAAGAACATTTACAGTCTATTCTTCTGTCCAAAATACCTCGAGTTTCCATTCATGTTTGTCAAGTTTTTGACATTTAACTGTCGCCGAGATGAGACCGCAACTAGGTTATAAACGTTATTAATTCCGAGAAATTAGCCTTCTGTATTATATTCATAGTCAAAGTTAAATACATTTATTTTATGTAGGCCATTAAATGGCACTTTTGAACTTCATAGAATTGATTCTAAATGAAGTTTCGTATGAAGAAGAATGGACATGATACTCCAGAGTTAATCTTTGAGAATTTAAGACGATGTACAGACGCCAGCACATCAAGGTACCCGAAACTGTCAAATTCTCCTCATCAACTTTAAACCTAATGCTTTAGTGATAAAGTTGAAAATATATTATAGAAATTTGACAGATTGTAGTAGCTCGATGTGCTGGCGTCTGTACCTACAGTAATCTAATACCTACACTATAGTGACTACAACACAAAAAGTAACAAAAGCATTAAATTTTGGCAATGACATTTTATTTTTATGTTGATAAATTCATGGTACTCACATATTTACAAATTTTGAAACCGTAGTAGATAACAAATAACGTTTATAATACAAAGGAAATTAATTTCAACAGCTCGCGTCCAAGAAACAGCCACGCAGATCGGAAGCTTAGAGAAGGAGGCAGCTGAGAACATGCAGCTCACCAGAGATGCTAAAATGAAGGTACAAAAGCATATATTCCTAAATCAAAATAAACAAAATGCATTTGTTCTCTGGCAGAGAACGCACAGCGTAAACCATTGGGTCTAAAAGTATGACATATTCCACAAGAGTTTCTTTAATAACGAAGGCGAACTTAAAAAGGAATTAAAAAAAAAAAAAAACAATTGTATGTCTACTTGGATTATGCTAGCAAATACAACTTGTTACAATGGAAACCAGCGGGGCGAGAACGGCCTACTGTGATAGGCTTCGGTCACACATTTTTATCACAGTTTGGGAGAAAAAACCGTGATGAAATGCACTCAATCCTATCTTAGTAGGCAGTACATGATCCTGAATCGCCCTGCGTATTTTTAAAAAAATGTTTGTTGAAAAAAAAGAAAGTTGTGCCATACATTTTGTCTCAGCAAGTATTGGCTGACGTAAACCTAATAAATAAAGGTTCTAGAATTATGTGCTGATGCCATGGTTAAAGTTTCCGCGTAAAAATCCCGCCACCCTGTATACTGTGTGAGATAAGTTAAAATCAAAATAAAAGACAATAAACCTTTTAAACATGAGCATTTCTAAAGAAAACCATGTATTAACTATTTTGAATTTTATCTCTCTTCATTAGGTTGGTCAAGCGAACACTGACGCTCGAGAGGCTGAGAAGCAGGTGTCCAAAGGTCTGGAAGACTTGAAGGTCATCATGGAGGAGCTGCAGAACCTGCCCACACTAGACGATCAAGCCCTCGACCGATTACGTGAGTAGTTTTAAAATAATGTGTTGAAATCTCCAAAGCCATATGCAAACTATGTATCAAAAACCCGACTTTGTACAGTTCCGGCGTCGCGCTAATAGAAGTTATTCGTTACTTGCATTCATAATAATAATGAAATGTGTTAAGTAATCAATACACAAAGTCTCGACATTATTCGTCTGCCCACCTGACACAACACCCATCTTGTTGGAGAATCTTCCCTTTTCTTTGAAGGATGCAAAACTTTCTATACTGTTTCTCATACGTCCCTCGTATTATCTTACCGTTCAAAGGGGTGATTGCGTATCCCATTAAAAATAGGAATAGTTTTCATTTTTACAGTTCAACAGTATTCGCGTTATTGAGCAAAGATTTTTTTTTTTGATCTTTGAAAAATATTTAGACTTCGGTAGTCTTTCGATAATCGTTCAAGGTCATATTGATAGTGTGTTACGCAATTAGGGGGCAACATATAGGCTATTTATTTATTTTCCGTTTTGTGTAGATTTATAGAATTTTGCAAAAGCGGCGTGATGCACCACGATGCTCTAGCAGAGTCTGTCGTGTGCATATTATGTGTAAAACAGTGGCTGTCTAGTACAATCGGCCGAAACTTAGGATTCATAGGTCAAGTACCTGTCTGGGTAACCTAAATTGTTTTATTAGCACTGCTATTATAACTATAAATGAAAATACCGTGAAAAAACCGGTATGTCCTAGAACAAAAAAAATCGAAGACATGGAACATTCACCAACCCGTACAATTCTACTTGGTGGATAACTGCTTCCCACGGAGAGCAGGTCTGCGTCCTAGTAGCGCGAACATGAGTCTTTATGCTGTATATATAGTTACAGCATAATAAGACTTAGACAGCAATGTGTGAGTTTACGAGACTACTATTGTCACTCATAATTTGGAATTATATCATTTCAGAGGAGAGCTTAGACAAGGCAGAGAGCGATCTCATAGAAGTTGACTTGGACGGCAAGATCAAGAGCTTGACTGAAGCCAAGAACAATCATCAGAGGTACGTAACAAAAAAACTTTTTTACAAAAAAAAAAACCACCGACTTCCTTGAAAACACTACAAAGTGAAAAATAACTTTAATTTCGGAAGTCGGTGTCTTAGGATCTGTATTTATTGTTTTTTGCCACCGACTTCCGAAATTAAAGTTATTTTTCACTTTGTAGTGTTTTCAAGGAAGTCGGTGGTTTTTTTTTTTGTAAAAAAGTTTTTATTTTTAAATTTTTAGTTGTGGTATTCACCCTGCACTAATTCCAAACAAACAATGCATATTTATGCGATAGGTCTTACTGGATTTTGCTAAAGGCCAAGTTTATGTTGCGCTAAGTCGTGTAAAGACTCTGGATGGTATTGCTCTTTGCGACTTAGTGCCAAACAAATTGCTCAAGAAACCGCATGACGAAAGAGCATTGCGTGAAATGCAATGATTAAGGCAATTGTAAATTTGTATAAAAATATAATAAATGGCCAGGCCAAAATGATTAAGGCTGCTTTTTTTTTTATTAAGCAGACAGTAGAGTGGGTAAGAGCCCACTCTAGTGTCTGCTGAGGAATCAATTCTCGATGTCAACGAGTATGTCTATCTAGGACAAGATATCTTCTAACTCCTGATCGATAAGGAGTTGTACCTTCCATCATCAGCTCAACGGAATATAAGAATACAAGTAACGGTCTAAACGTGCCTATAATATGCAAAGAATTATCCCCTAACCTTCTAACCTTTCACTGTAAGTTCCTATATGTACTGTTCACCGATGAGGAGTTCCATGCGGTATCTTCGAAGACTATAATTAGTTCACCACGGATGGATAGATAGAACCAGCAATTATTTTTGATCTTCAGTACAATATCCAAATCACATTACGTGTACTGTTTGTTTTTGAGGAGTTCCTTCGTTTATCTCCCAAAGTATACATCAAATCTTCACAAAATTAATATGGGACCACCTCAGGAGTATACCCTTACGAATAAAAAAAGAATTTTCAAAATCGGTTGACAATTGGCGGAGAAATCGGTGAACACACATAAAAAAAAAAAAAAAAAAAAAAAATACATACAGTCGAACATATAACCTCCTCCTTTTTTTGAAGTCGGTTAAAAACAGTTCCGGTCATACAACCACAGAGAGCTACGTCACACATGGCCTTGCCAAAGTTATTTAGACATTCGTAAAGTGGTGATCCTCAGCCTAATTTGAATAAATGACTTTTATTTGTCTTAGCGAATTTAGACTAGAGTATATCGTTTTAATTTCAACTCGATCCCTCCATACGTTTCCGAGATAAAGGGTCTTGACAGACAGACAGACAGACGGACAACAAAGTGATCCTATGAGGGTTCCGTTTTCCTTTTGAGGTACGGAACCCTAAAAATGATTGTATTGACGTAAGCATATGTCAATTTGATCCTGTTGAAGTTATTGTAGACATTTTTATTTGGTTCGAGAATCATCAAATGACTTCTCCCGCTCTGGTCGGAGCGGGAGGGTGTGTCAGATTTTTACTGACTGAAACCCATCCGTATTCCTTCAGTTGCCTGTGCCAGCGGTAACTCTTTCAAACGAATCCCTGGTAGAAAGTTATAGTAGACATAGGAAACGCTTCGAATGCAACCTACCTTGCCTCAGCACTTAATTTATGTACGGTGCTTTCAAACATAAGCCGAACGTTTTTAAGTAAATTCCTACTCCAGTGCTCCATAAGTTTGAAAAGTACAGCTCCTTAACAATGCAAATGTTACAATGAACTTAGCTGAATATTCAAAATAAAAAAACATAGCCACTGCTTGCCACAGTTTGTGTATTATCCCAGAGAGCTCAGTGTTACTATACGCCAAAACATTCTCCGGAACTCCCCAAAACTGATAGGTTATATTGGGGTAAGTTCGGCGCTGGGATAAGGTCGTACTTATATCGTGTGGATTGCAAATTTGCGACCAGTTAAATTATATATCCACAGTACAAAATACTTTTTACGAACACCTTTCAAACCAAGGTTCTGGCTTAGAGTTTGCAAAGAAGTCATCGTTTTAGTTTTTGCGTTGCCGGAAAAATTACTATTTATCATTATAAATTCGAAAGTAACTCTGTCTGTATGTAACCTTTTCACACCTAGTCCATTGAACGAATTTCGATAAAATTTAGCAAAGAAGTAGAGGCATCCTGGGAAAGAACATAGGCTACTTTTGGTAGTACGTTCTTTTGGTATAATTTCAGTTTTTTTTTTTTATTGTATACGTCGATACGCACAGCTATATCTACTAATTCAGCTATACATTTCCAGTTTTAGCGGACTTCGGCCTGTATAGGCTTTTCGCACAATGAGAAATCAGCTTATATCGGAAATGTATAACTTTATTACCTACCTTTTATTTTATTAACAAAAATATTCTGGTCCATCAGGTGGATGAAACAATACGAGGATGAGCACGACCACCTTCGTTTGGAGGTGGATAACATTAGAGAAATCCTCGTCCAGCTGCCCGAGGGTTGCTTCAAGAGGATTGTCTTAGAGCCCACTGAGGGGCCGAGTAGGCCTGCCAGCTTCAGGTAGATGTCATGAGCCCAGGCTACAGTACCACAAACAAGACGAGATAAGAAAATAGATATGGTGTTAAAAGGTGTTATTTGGTACCACAGTGAAATGTTTATTGAAAAAAGGGGATGCTGCGCAACACCAGTCTTTTTTAAACTGTATAAGTACATGTTAATGCATTGAAAATTGAAATACGTTATATTAAAGTATATTTTACTGTTTTTAAAAACTATACCTACTTTGTCTGTACTAGTGGTTTTTAAATAATCATATTTTTGCGAATTCTACAAAGTTATATAATGAAGCAAAGGGAAAGACTATTTTGAAATATATTTGGAAACAAGTAAAAATTATACAAAAACAAAACCTTGCCTTAACTATTTCTTGTAAACCTTAAAGTGCCTTAAGTTACTATAGTTATAACTCAAAATACTTACACCCCGGAACAACATTAAGGAGTCCAACGAATACGTAGTTTAAAACAAAATCTAACATTTTCATGTTTCCCACTATAGAAAAGGGTGTGTATTCAATGACAGAGCGCACTAAGTCACCATTGGTATTCCTAAGTCTGTGAATCATAACATTCTTGTTTTTACCGTTTGTACTTACAGATTGCATTTACTATCTGCATTTTCGTACTTAGAATTATTTAAATAATTTGAAATAAATTTAAATAGAAATAAGAGGCTTTTCTATGTTTAAAAATTATTGTGCCATAGTTTTTATGGTACCTTTGTAAATATAACATAAACATAAGTAAGTACTGTTTTCCTAAGTGCCTTAAGTCTGTTTGAATTGGGTTTTATAAAAATAAAAATATTCCTTTTTAATGTTCGCCAAAGAATTGACGATGTGTGTGTTATTTAGATTTTTTTACTATAATTTTTTATATGTTTCTTTACTGAAGAATAATTTTGTGAGTAATATAATTTGTATTGTAGCATTTATAGTATTTATTTGTAATAAAACATGGACAAAATACCGCCAATATATTTTATTTTATTCAATGTTTCTCTTGAGACCTGCCTTCCTATACCACGAACACTACTCGAATTTCTCCTACTCTGCATAAAACAGAGACTAAAAATTTAAATTACTAGATATTTTTTCACTTCAATTCATAATCATTTGGCTAGCCATTTCTCAACTATATTGAGGTTGCTTTCCAGTCAAACCAAAAACTGCTGAATACCAAGTTTTAATTAGAGTGACTACAGAACTACCCAAATAATCGTGCTATAACCGCAGGGTGATGTATATAGCCAATAGCAACGTCCGCTGGGATCTAGTGGTATCTTTGACGGGCAACATGGCCAATCATCGGCCACTGGCTAGTCAGACAGCAGGCTTTTGGAGAAAAAGCGGTTACGCTATAACCGCTTGTCTCTAAAAGCTGCTAGATATCTACTTGAGTAATGGAACATAGGACTGAAATCGTTGATTAACCCCCTCTGTACTTAGATATACCATACTCAGAAGACTCAGCTTACACATCGCGCATGGAATGATAGATACGATTTTTCAGTAAGTGTGAGCTAGACAAGACTATTCAAATATCATTGTGAACTAAATTTCAATCTATGGTGGAAATGCAATACGAAAATATTAGAGGAAGAGCTTAGGGCTGCGTAGGTTCAGTGGTTTGCGGTAGGATCATCATCATCTGTCTAGCCTTTTCCCAGTTAGGATATTTAGGTAATTTATTGAATTACGTAAGTATAAATATTACTTTCATCATGATTCATCATCATCATTTCAGCCGACAGACGTCCACTGCTGGACTTAGGCCTCCCCCAATTTGGGGGGCTTTGCCATAATCGCCACGCTTGGCAGGCGGGTTGGCGATCGCAGTATGGTGGTAAAATGCATAGAGAACGCTGCTGCCCATTCTCTAGTAAGTCCCTTAGTCGCCTTTTACGACACCCACGGGAAGAAATGGGGTGGTGTTATTCTTTACGTCCGGCACCACACGGTACCATCATTACTTTTAGTTAAGGTGTATTATAAGCATTCTGGTGTGATAACATAGTGATTTCTTGTATATAATGCTTATATACTACTGACGGACACATTAGTCCGTCGTAGCCTGGACGGAATAATTATTTAAATTGTGCCACGCGGGTCACACTGTCGGACAATCACACACCCCACCCCTTTCCTCGCGCCGCCGACGACGCGACGAATCACAAACTAATGAAAAAGTGGCCGCCGGCCTGTAAGCGAAAGTCAAAGTAAGGTATGCCTTGTCGGTCACCAATGTCCGACGCGGCCTGAATGAAACATTTACTGGCGATCACCATTTATTGTCTGACATGGCGACCAACGTGTTAAAAGATTATGAAGACAGAAAGATTACGATATATGCTGTCGAGGACTTATTTTTAGAACTTTTAAGGAGAAACAATTCCATGATACATGATTGTTGCGCTACTTTAACCCTTTACGCAGTTCACGCAACGGAAGCTCTCAAAAGGAATAACTTTTCCCCGCTTTTGCAACATTTTTCATTGATGCTCCGCTCCTGTTGGTCATAGAGTGAGGTTATATAGCCTACAGCCTTCGTCGACAAATGGGCTACCAAACATTAAACAAATTTTTCAACTCGAACTCAGTATTTTCTGAGATTAGCGCCTTCAACTAAACAAACTCTTCAGCTTTATAATATTAGCACAGAATAAGAGTATCAAGAGTCTGTCTACTATTAGTTAGGTTTAGTTTTCTACCGTACCTATCCAACGACAGCGACACAGACTAATTTTGATTCGTTTCGTGACCCTTCTGGGCGCTTACTTTTGATTTTAATTCCAATCGATTGACATTGGAATGGGAACTTTTCGTATTCTTGAGTTCGACGCTAGCGCCAAAATGTGTTTCAATTGGGTGTCCATTTTTAGGGTTCCGTTGTCAAATGGCAAAAAACGGAACCATTATAGATTCATCATGTCTGTCTGTCTGTCCGAGTATGTCACAGCCATTTTTTTCCGAAACTATAAGAGCTATGCTGTTGAAACTTGGTAAGTAGATGTATTCTGTGAACCGCATTAAAATTTTCACACAAAAATAGAAAAAAACAATAATATTTGGGGTTCCCCATACATGGAACTGAAACTCAATTTTTTTTTTTCATCAAACCCATACGTGTGGAGTATCTCTATGGATAGGTCTTCAAAAATAATATTGAGGTTTCTAATATCATTTTTTTTAAAAACAATAATATTTGGGGTTCCCCATACATAGAACTGCAACTCAAAAATATTTTTTTCATCAAACCCATACGTGTGGGGTATCTATGGATAGGTCTTCAAAAATGATATTGAGGTTTATGATATCATTTTTTTCTAAACTGAATAGTTTGCGCGAGAGACACTTCTAAAGTGGTAAAATGTGTGTCCCCCCCCGTAACTTCTAAAATAAGGGAATGATAAAACTAAAAAAAATATATGATGTACATTACCATGTAAACTTCCACCAAAAATTGGTTTGAACGAGATCTAGTAAGTAGTTTTTTTTATTACGTCATAAATCGTAAACCACAATTTACCTTTCATTCAGTCAACTCAAATATAAAAAATTTAAAAAAAACGTTTAATTTCATAAACACAAACCTTATGCATAAACCGTGAATTCCTGCAGGTTTGTATGGAACCCTCGGTGCGCGAGTCCAACTCGCACTTGGCCAGTTTTTTAGAACTAAGTGTAATCGAGATCGGGCGTTATTGTTGTTCCACTGTTTACACTATTGTTTTCAAAAGTACCGAATTACGTGTATGCAAAATTAACATTGGAGTAATATTGGCATTAGATTGGAATTAAAATTGGGTTAAAGAGTAAACCCCCTGATGCCAAGCGGAATCAAACTTGGTCATGAATAGTCGGTCATACCGTGTACAGAAGAGCTGACCAGCATCATTATAAGTGTCAGTAAGCTTTGGACGACTTTTGCATATCTGGCGCATGCTGAGAGCAGTGGTGGCCCAGTGGAATCAATCTCGACTTACGAGTTGAAGATCGGTAGATTTAAATCGGGTGCGACTCGATTTTTTTAGATTAATAAATAAATATCTTAGGACAACCCACACACAAGGAGGAGGCGGGGCGCGTGAGGGAGTGGCAGTCTCTGCGCCCTCACGTCCCTAGCCGCCGCAGGAGGAGACGCCCCGGGCGTCGGGAGTCGATAGCGGACTCCCGGCCACCGTAGGCGCGAGCTTGCGGGTGGCGAGCAATGGGTAGCTCGCCGCCCGGTAAGGACCAGGCTCGGGTCGACGACGCGTAGTGTTCCACGCGCGCCTCAAAGAGATGTCAGCAGCAATGTAGGGGTCTGCTAGGACCGATGCCTGCCAGGGTCGCGAGATTGTTCGAAAGAGATACCGTGACTCTGGCACATGGGCAACTGAAGGAACACGGGTGGGTTTTAGTCAGTAAAAGTCTGACACGCCCTCCTGCTCCGCCCAGAGCGGGAGAAGTCATTTGATGATTTCCCATCCAAAAAAAAAACCCACACACTGTTATCTGATCCCAAACTAAGCAGAGCCTGTACTATGTTAACCAGACAACTGTTAAATATACTTAGATATTTCTAAATATATACATATTATAGATAAATTATTACACCCAGACACAGAACAAATGATCGTTGAATGATTAACTTCCATGAAGTTTACATTGAAATTGTTCTACGAGAGTCGCATCGCGTTTTCGGGTCGCGCCTGTTTGAGAGAGCCTTTACTTTGTGTATTTAATTTCATCACCAAAAATTCGAATACATGTGACATTGACTAATCCAAATTGGCCCGAGTGGTGGATTATGTCCCACTCCCTCTCACAGAGAGGAGGTCTGTGTCCCTACAATGGAATCATTATAGGCTGATTGTGATGATGGCGCTTCCTGTCTAGGTTTCGAGATGATTTGGTAAAGGTCACAATTACTAGGTAATACTCCACTACAGAGCACGGAGAGGCCGCGGCGGCCGATGCTAGAGGCATAACTGTTAACACCTCTTTGCATACAAACCAAGCCTGTCACCAGTTACTCGCCTTCCGACCCAAATGACGTAGTGCACTCTACGCACGTTCAGTGCCACGAAATTTATTGGAACTGCGTGCCGTGTCGTGAGGCTAATTAATAACGACGTATGATCAGGTTAAGTTACTCTTACCGCAGTTGGTCCGTGGATGGGTGACCATCTTTATATACCATGACACCCTCTGTCTTGGAAAGCACGTTAAGCAAGAACCAACGTTCCGAATGTCTTTGGTGGATCTTTGACAGTCGTTACGGGTCATCAGAAGCCGGAATGTTTAAAAACCAGTCTTATCAAGGGGTGTCGCGTTACTCAGTAACTGAGTTGTAAAGGTCAGATAAGCAGTCGTTTCATGTATAATAGCTGAATACGGTTAGACTGGAAATCGACCCTAAGATATTTGAATAAAGTGTTGGCAAAATAATAATGAAACGAAACGGTAACATATTACAGGTCGATTATCGATGCATCGGCTTGTTACACTGTGTACTCAACCAAACATACTAGATAACTACCAATCGACTGTTGACTACTTTACTGCTGCTTACTACTACCTACTTTTATTGTTTGCGCACTAATTCACCCCATTTGGCAGTGACTAAAGACGCCATACTAACAATATTCGTGCTCTCGTAATTAGTGTTGAGCGCAGGCTGTCACACACAATGACAGAGTTGTCGCTGGGTGTCAGTTTCTAGGAGCAAACGTTGATCCGTTCTATCACACTTGGTTTTAAATTTGGAAAGTGTTGCGAATGTTACTTCTAAGGGCCCTACCTCGCTAGGACCAATGCCGACGCAACCATGGTAGCACTTTCAAAAATGTATCGTTGGTTTCGCAACGGATCGGACGCCTGGTGAGATACCCACCATAAGGCTATTTATATTTTGCTGGCTGCGTGACCATGGTTTCGCCACCATGGTGTCCTAGTGGGATATATGTTCTGTGGTGCAGCAGTAATAACATTAAAATCTCATCTCAAAAACAAAACACAAACGAATTTTTTAAACAGCACCAAAAAGACGTACCTACACAAGATAAAAGCTTAAGCATCGGCCTCATCCAGGGTTGCACCACGCGGGAAATCATGTTCCACCGGCTGGGAGCACATAGTGCGCGCGGCCCTAAACGGAACACGTATGTGTGACGTATGAGGCACGTGTGAGTGTGTGCGTGACGGTAGGGTGGCTATGGTTCGAGCCGTTGGTGGAAAAAATAGGATATCACTGGAGTAGAAAAGAACAGATATTTAATGGATATTTCAACTACGCGCTGGATTTTTTTTTTTCTGTTTGTTGAAACACGAAAGCAAAATTGTGTAGCCATCTACAACGATACGCCTGGTTGTCAAATCGTAAATGACACCATATTTTCAAATACAAATTTGCCTTGCCCCCGACATCAAATAGCTGTCAAAGAATTACGGTCGTCTATTTTCACTGAAAAAAAACAAACGATTTTGCATGTGTGAATAGCCTTCAGAGGACTTTTTTTCATAACATAGATTGATGTTCGACAAGACACGGAAGCTTTTTGTGCGACTTTAAATAGCTAACCAGAGGGGTAATTGCGGAACTTTTTATCGGTAGGAATTGGTTTAATATTCATAGTTAAACAACATTCATTGCGTTATTTACGTTGCTGAGCCACAATTTATTAGAACAAATGACGCAATGGTTTAGAAATAATATTCAATCCCATTCAGATTTTGATAAATTGTGCGTTTCGCAATTAGGGTGCAGGTCAAACCGAAGATCTAGAGTAACTAGACTTAGCATCAGAAATTGTAAGATACAGGGGAAAGTTAAAATCATCCAAAATAAAGATTATTGGCTATTAACAGAGTTCATCACTTTAATGGGGTTATCTTCCAGTGTAACCGCATGCCGGGTGAATACCTGAATTTTATATGAAGTGACTATTTGACCTCCACAACACAGTTACTGGGCTATACGATACCCTTTGGTGGTTGCCAGACTTTCGGGCTTCTGACTTCCCCTAACGGCTGTCAAAGATCCACTATTGAAAGCCGGGACCAACGGCTTTCGGTATGTCAAAATAGTCACTGATCTGCAGACCGACCCCGATGAGCGTAAAGACCTAGTAACCTGATCAATTTATCGATGTGGCTATAATTACTTAGTCACAAGCCCCTACCCACTTGTACCTACAGTGTATATGTTAAATCATAATTTTTTGCACTAATCATCAAATTAAAGTTAGGTTCCACACCTTAAAGTCACTTCCTTGGTCATAATCATCATCGTCATTTCAGACATCCACTGCACAGCCGCAAGACATCCACTGCTGGACATAGGCCTCCCCCAATTTGAGGACATTTGCCATTATCGTTACGCTTGGAATTCGGGTTGGCGATCGCAGTATGGTTGTATAATGCATGAAGAACGCTGCTGTCCATTCTCTAGTAAGACCCTTAGTCGCCTTCTACGACATCCACGGGGAGAATTGGAATTCATTACATCAAAATCAACATCTATTATCTCTGAGTTTGTTTCGGCCCTTTTTAACCGACTTCAAAAAGGAAGAGGTTTTCAATTCGGATGTTTATATTTTTTTTTTTATGTATGTTCGGCCATAACTCCGTCATATACAGATGGATTTACAAAATTCTTTTTTTGTTCGAAAGAGGTTTATTCCGAAATGGTCCCATATCATTTTCATATAGACCTGATGATGAGTTCCGGAGACAGACACCGGAACTCTTTAAAAAATGATAGCAAATCAACCGCGATTTCTGCTATCGCATAAATATGCATTTTTTAACCCCCGTGTTTGGAATTAGTGCGGGGTGAATACCACAACTAAAAATTAAAAAATAAAAACTTTTTTACAAAAAACAACAACCGACTTCCTTAAAAACACTACAAAGTGAAAAATAACTTTAATTTCGGAAGTCGGTGGCAAAAAACCATAAATACAGATCCTAAGACACCGACTTCCGAAATTAAAGCTATTTTTCACTTTGTAGTGTTTTTAAGGAAGTCGGTTGTTTTTTTTTTGTTAAAAAAGTTTTTCTCAGAGTAGTCAATTAAGAAACGCCTCATCTAGTTTAAAAAGTATCATTGACATGTAAAAGTGTTTGTATAAACCTACTTACAGAAACAAAATTATTTATCATTTAACCATGCAATCAAAGTTTAGCAATTCGGACAAAAAAAAGATAATTGCAATTTAAACAGAACATGGTTGCTTATTTGCATACGAATAAATATATAGATGCTGACATACATGCCAACATTTTTGCCTGCATTTGTAGAAGGTGGTACCTACTGGCTGAAGAAGTCATCTTAAATGTTAGTGATTGGAAATTTCTGAGAGCTAACCGGATGTGATTTTCAATACGTCCCATATCTGCTGGCGCAATGAGGTGTAAATTCACTTTGCCGTTGTTAAAGTTGGTTACTATATCCAGCAGAATTTCTTGAACGATTCTTAGATATTATCTATATATATAAAATTCAAAGTCCTGAGTGACTGACTGACTGACTGACTGACTGATATATCAACGCACAGCCTAAACCGCTGGTCCTAGAGACATGAAATTTGGAGGGTGTATTCTTTGTGAAGAGTAGGTATCCACTAAGAAAGGGTTTTTTGAAATTCCATCCCTAAGAGGGTGAATTGGGGGTTTGAAATTTCACGCGGGCGAAGCCGCTGGCGGAAGCTAGTGCTCTATAAAGCTGTTCTACAAAACTCGAATTATCGTTGTCGAAACTTGCTGCTGGAGGATAGCTTATTGTCAAAACATTGTTTCTAACATGTCTTGAAGACTTGTGTATAACATGTTGTGTGTATATCATGTACCATACAATCATACATGTCATTGACGTTGTTTCTACTTTTCTGTGCTTTTTTTTTAACAAGTTGTATACAGGATAAGTTTTTATCCAGTGCGTAAATTGTAACCAAGAATTCAGCATATCATTCTAGACCCCCTAGATTCTAGATTTTCTACGCTGGGGGTCTAGAATGATATGCAGAATTCATGGTTACAGTTTGCGCACTGGATCAAAAACGATCCTGTATATAAGTAGTCTATCCAACATTATTTAGGACTATACGATAAACGAAAACAAAAATCCAGAAGAAAGGAAAGTCAACATGGAAAAAACAAACAAGTCCTAAATTCACGTAAAATGATACGCTACCTACTCGGCGGGTATGCAAACGTTAGCTCCCACGAGCAGTACAATTTATGTCGGGCATTCCCTTGAATTTTCTTTTGTTTTTTTTTTTTTTCAAAAGTAACGTTACTCCTTGGTTGTAGTCTCTGGGGTGCCAGTTATGTAGAAATGATTGAAATAATATTCACGTTTTGGTACAGACGGAACTGCTGTAGTGTAACAACTTTATATTTTTAAGTGAA
Organism: Aporophyla nigra; assembly: GCA_947507805.1. Lineage (NCBI taxonomy): Eukaryota > Metazoa > Arthropoda > Insecta > Lepidoptera > Noctuidae > Aporophyla > Aporophyla nigra. Next base: position 29,440,128 of record OX382291.1, on the reverse strand, counting down.
GGTTTTAAATGTACCTACTCATGATTGAACTGTTTACTAAAACTGTGTAGTTTCTTGTTCGTATTCCTTGAAGAGTTTTGCATATAACCTGGCTCTACGTTGCTTTCAGAGATCTGAAATGGTCCACCTCAACTCTCTACTATTACCAACATTTACTGAAAAGATCTGTACGGAATTCTGAAAAAGAAAATTTTGTTTTACAGTACTTTGGTCACACAGTGCACCCTAGTTGTATAGAAGAAAAGGAACGCAAATTACACGCTAAACCTTATTTCAACTGTAAAGAATTAAGAGCTTATTCATGGAAACGCTGTTACAAGTAAATTACAACCGCATTTTTAGTTTAAAAAAATACGAACTGCTAACAGCCGTTGTCACCGCGAGCCGTGAGGAAAACAAGCCGACAACAAAACAAATTTGCAACAACGAAATTAGCGAATATCTCACTGTCTAGGGGGCGCCGAGTTTCCGAAACACCGTAACTAAACTAAAACTAAATAAGTGGCCGAAAAATGTTGTGACAACCACCGTTTTGCACGGACCTCCCATCCCGCAAACAAGGGCCCTCAAAACCCCACTCTTTGTACAATCTACGGAGGGTCAGAAGACCAAGTTACGCTGGTGGTTACAAGTGGAAAAACAAGGTGGTTAATCCGAAAACTTTCCCTAATTACGTTCGTACGAAACTAATTCCCTGAACGAATTAAGTGCGAGCTGAATTTGGGTGAAATCCTGGATCAGATTATGAATGTAGGTCCCGGGCGGCGGAGAGCGCGCAGAACTTTTTGTTTTAAAACTGCACAAAAGGGAACATTTGCTATAAACTACATGAAGATGAAACGTTGGGGAATGTAAACTGTGAGGAAATAACACAGGTAGGTACGTGCGGTCTATTATATGGAAATACTGACAACATTATCCAAATAAAAAATCAATCAAAATCTTTTTATTTCTCATAAACCAACATGGCCACTTATGAAACGTCAGAAGCTAGGTGCACGGTTTCAAATTGTTGATTCCAGTGATGTAGCGAATATACGTATGCGCGAATATTCGCATACTTATTGACATTTGCATTCGTAATCGCATTCGCAGACTTCATGCGAATATGAACGTCAGGAAAAGTAGGTACGTAAGGTGTAAATAATATTAGGTAAATGAAACCAAAAAATCTTATCACTTTAATTAGATTTTTTTCTCCTTCTAGCTTTACTATCTTAACTTTGCAATTAGGTATATCGGTAATTCTCGGCATAAGGAAAACGATGACATTTTCGCATTCGCAAATATCAGCGGTAGATATTCGGATTCGCGTTCACGAATGCTTAAGAACTGACATTCGTTACATCACTAATTCCTACGGAGATAAGCCGGCAACAAACTACATCGTTCATCATCATCATCATTTCAGCCGTAATACGTCCACTGCTGGACTTCGGCCTCCCCCAATTTGGGGGGCTTTGCCATAATCGCCACGCTTGGCAGGCGGATTGGCGATCGCGGTATGGTGGTAAAATATTATACATAGAGAACGCTGCTGCCCATTTTCTAGTAAGTCTCGTAGTCGCCTCTCACACACACTGAAAGAAATGGGGTGATGCTATTCTTTACGTCCGGCACCACACGGTAACTACATCGTTACTCTTTTAAAAATGATAAGCTTTTCAAATGGTTTCAAATTACAGTGTTAATAGGTATGTGACGACAGTATAGGCCTGTCAACAAGGTCCAGGTACTTAATAAAATAGAAAATTGTCTAAAGTCTACAAGGCCTTCACATTCACAAAATTTCACACATTCTCACATTCACAAAATAAAAAGAATCTACATAAATGATAGTATTTAATAAATAAAATATAATAGCCTATTAATATTATCATAACTATTACAGTTCACGAAAGGACTACCTATATCCATATAATTGTACTAGCTGCTACCCGCGACTTCGTCCGCGTGGTATTTAACAAAAAAGTTTTTCATTCGGTTTTTTTTTTCGTGATATCCTCTTTTTTTTAATAAAAGTAGCCTACGTTACTCCTTGTTTCATCAGCTATCTGCCAGTGAAAGTCCCGTCAAAATCGGTCCAGCCATTTCAGAGATTAGCCGGAACAAACAGAGAGACAGACAAAAATAGTAAAAAATGTTGTTTTGGTATATGTACCGTGTATACATCCATATACACTTAGTAAAAAGCGGTTATTTAAATATTACAAACAGGCACTCCAATTTTATTTATTTGTCTAGATGTCTAGATAAGCATAAAACAGTAGTCCAGCATGGGCTAATAACAGTTTTGTAAATGTTCACCTCTATTCACAAAACCCGTAAAATAATACTAAAACGTTCATAGCAAACGATAGTATTCCATAAATGGCAAACAATTCATTTCTTCAATATTTAATGAACTTAGCCTTTAAAAAACCTGCCACCGAATAAAATAAAAACTCGTTCAAAACTCGATTCGAAAAAATTGGCAAAAATTAATTGTAAAAAAAGATGGTGATTAAAAAACAGCCCGGAGTAATGAAACGGCGCGTAAATATTCCAATTATGGCGGGAACCAACTTCGGCGGTCGTTATTCGGGAGGTTCCCCGAAAAAAATTAATTAGTCGTTCGCGCCCGGTCCCTCCGACTTCTAAGTAACTTAATGTCGTAAAAAGAAATTAGAATTTTTTCTTTGGCGACTTAAGAAATAAAAATTCGTTGTCCCCATGTGGAATTATTTTCACTTGCGTTTAATTGGAGTTTACAGACGCGGGGAACTTTTTAATCTGTGGTTGTAAGTTTTTTTTTTTAATAAACAGAGGTAACAATTTTTTTATTGGCGGGGCACGCGATGGCTTTAGGGAGTGTTTGCGCCCCATCCCCTATTAAAAACTATTTTGTTTATTTTGTGCGTAATGTCACAGATAAATAAAAAAAGTGGTCAAGTGCGAATCTTTGAATCGAGCACCGAGGGTGTGTACAATTGGTTTGGTTTTCATTAAAGTACTAAAAGTACCAATGTATAAATCTAATTTGTGATCATCATAATCAGCCTCTATTGTTCCCACTGCTGGGACACAGGCCTCCTCTCGATGAGAGGGAGTGGGCCGTAATCTACCACGCGGGCTCAGTGCGGGTTGATAAGTGTCACATGTCTTCGAATTTTTGGTTCTAAGACATGCCGGTTTCCTCACGATCTTTTCCTTCACCGTTTTGAGAGCAATGGTGTTGAAATTATTTACACAAAGTAAAGCGCCTGCCTGGGTTCGAACCCACGACTTATAACTTGTAAGTCGGCGCCGATACCACTGGGCCACCACTGCTCCTTGTGATACCTACTTGTTTTCCCCAAAACTTGACAAAAACATAATTATTTCTTCTTTAAAACACGTACCATACATATACGACTGGCCTGTTAGTCTAGTGGTTAGTGACCCTGATTCCCACCCAAGACAATTGTTGTGTGATGAGCACAATCATTTGTTCTGTGTCTGGGTGTAATTTATCTATAATATGTATGTATTTAGAAATATATTTATCAGTTGTCTGGTCACCATAGTATAGGCTCTGCCTAGTTTGGGATCAGATAACAGTGTGTTGGTTGTCCTAAGATATTAAGATATTATTTATTGACGTTGTTTCAAACATGAATTGTTTCCTATTTTGTTTACCTTATTCACCGACTTCAAAAAAAGGAGGCTGTTCTATATTTGACTGTTTGAAACTTTTTTTATGTGTGTGTATCGGCAATATCTCTGGCAATTAAAGATCAATTTAGAAAATTATTTTTTAATAGATAGAGGATGCTTTAAGAGTAGGTAGTCCTACATTTTATTAACCTTTATTAACATAGTTCGAGTAATTTATGTATTTACTTCTTTTAAACGTATTTAATCCAGTTAGTAGTGGTATACGAATTAGTGTGGGGTAGGTAACATTACTAAAAGTGAAAAATAAATTAATTTTACAAAAATAAAACAACAAACTTCAATTTTATCAACAACCGACTTCCAAAAAACACACCACACACAGTGATATTTAATTTTGCATTTCGGTGGCTAAAACCGTAAATACAAAGAAACCGACTTCTGAAATTGAAGTTATTTTTCACTCTGTTGTGTTTTTTTTTTTTGTTTAAGTCGGTTTTTGACACGTTTTGTTTACTGACAATTACTCTTTAGAACGTGTAAAAGGTGTAAACGATAACCGAATAAGTACAGAACATGTACTATTGTTGTTATTATTATTAAATAATATAGACGTCGGTATAAAGGCGACGAACTCACTTCCGTAATAAAATTGGCAGTGTTATAACGACATAAAATTGAATAGAAACGGTAAGCAGTCTTACTATTGCTTTCTCATTTACACAAATTACATACTGTCGTATGAAAGTATGTCACATTAGATATTCCTTCAGGTAAGACTTGCCATTTTCCTTTCCGCACTTATATTTTGAAGGAACTACAATTTACTATACTTATCAAGAAAATGTCACGCAATCGACTGACTACAAATTGAATTCTATTATAATAGCTTCGAAAGTTCAAACTCCTATTTCTGATATAATCAGAAGTAGGAGTTCGAACTCGGAAGACTCGACAACAGATGTCATCCCATTTTTTCGGCGAAAATGACTTGAACCTGCATACAAACTTGTTGTCCCTATTTATCCCTTTAGTGAATGAATTTGCACGTTTTGGAGGTCTTGTGCAAAAATGTATCTCTTTGGTCTAGGCCTAGAGATTTACACTGGGAATTGAGCTCAATACCAGTACCTACTTTACATGGAGCGCTTATCTGACGTCTACAACCTTGTTACTGAATAAAACGATACCCCTAGGTAAGACTGGTTGTCAGGATTCCGTCATTCTGACGACCGCGTAATGTCAGTCAAAAATCCACGAGTAACAGCCGTGATCAACGGCTGTCTGAGGCAAGACCTCTCGGTCTTGGTATGTAAAGATGATCACCCATCCACGGACCAACCATGACAAGCGAAGCTTATCTTGATTGATCGACCCGTGCGGCTGTTATTACTTTGCCCTATGCCGTTCCGTCTGTCAGTAAATGATTTCTATATTGTTATTCATACAGTTTTAAATGGCTGAAGTTATCTTTTGAAGAGCAATTAATTTGACCGAGATCTTATAGAACTTTTCAGACTTACGAATAAACGAATCAATAAAAAGTCATTGATAATATACAAGTATTGTAACAACACACGTACTGTCTGAAACACAGGCTATAAACCTAGTTCGGCAGCAGACGCTAGCAATTAGATACAATTGTACCTATATGATTTACTTTTAAGCTTGTGTTTATGTAGCTAAGACAAATTGTGTAACAAGTATATTCTTTACAAACAAACTATTCAGCTTCATAATATGAGTATAGATAGTATAGAATGGTCTAATAAAAATATTATATACTAGCTTCTGCCCGCGACTTCGGGCAACATTTTATAATATGAAGTGGCTGACTAAAAACCTAATCAGACTAGTTTTTATAGATACTTAACTACAACATATTTTTAAACGTATATTTTAATAATTTCACATTTTTATGAATTAAAATGGCGAATGATTTCCACTAAATTCTAAAAGTAATATTACATAATCAATGTACGGTCCATGGGTTGTGGTTTTAAACCGATTTTAGACAAATTTTTGGTATAAAACAGTTTATTTACAACTAAAAATTTTCATGAAAAACCTTTAGGATCGTGATAGAAAGAGTGTCACTCTATTGGGTCAAAAATCTGTACCAGATTATGGAAGAGTGTAAAATAGTTTCATAAATACATTCTATTGTGACAGAAAAACAACTATGGTCAAAACAAACGATAAAAGTTTAGAAACATAAATATTGTTTGAACTATCTAGCTAGTTTACTTTAGTTTGTCTATATCTCACAAACACTAAAAAAAACCTTAAGTGAGTTGAAATAATGGTCTAGTAAACGGTAAAACTTAGGTTTGTAGTCTGCCATCCGCCTCAAGCTTTGGTAAAATCACGGCCAAGCCTACTGAAGTATTCACATGAAAAAAACGTAATGACCCCAGCTGATCAAACTTTTATGTGGATAAGGATGTGGTTAATTGTTGCTTAATTATATCGATACTTTTCAGGGATTTCGATTAAATGCAGTGGGTACAAGAAAACATAATTGTGCCTTCCTAGATGTGTTTATCCTCGATGCAGAATTCATTAGTTCAATGTCAAGCTTTAAACTCTATAAAATATTTCAAATTCAATATTATTGTGGCTAGAAATGTTTCAAGAAAGAATAATATTGTATTTTAAAGTGACAAATAAATTATTTTGAAAAGTTTTGATAAAAGTGAGCTTTACCTATGAATTAGAAAACAAATATTTTATTTACTTATCTTGGTATATTTGTGACTACAAAAACCATAGAATTAGATATAATTTGTAGTTTTATTACTTAATATTTCTAATTCTACGTTTTTGGTAGTTAGTTCACTTTTAAGTATATCAAACAAAATCTTTCGAAAAGTTATGATCAGAGTGAGAAAGTTTCATAGGTAAAGCGTATGAAATTCTAAAAACACACATTTTATCGGTACAAAAATTTTGAACACAGTTAATTATTTATCATCGATACACCGATGCAATATGTCGACATTTACCCGCCCTAGCCGCGTCGACGAAGCTTGAAACCGAGTGCACCTCCGTGCAAGTCGGTTTGAGAGTTCGTGAATAAAGGCTTAACTGTATACTGCATTACTTACAATTTCTTAGATTGGTTTGGCATCACAAATATTTTTATACAGGTTTTTTCTGATTTAAAATAGGATTTGAAAAATAAAGTTTATAGAACATAACATCATGCCAACTATCCCCAAAAGGATAGGCAGAGGTGTACCCAAATTGCGTCATGTATGTTGAAGTCCCATGTAATAGAAAGTAAAAAAGTTTGTAAGACTTTTGGGGACGTATGGGTTTTAACATGTAAAGATCACAACTTCTTATCAGCGATCACAACGGAACTTACCAAAATGCCAATGTGTAATGTCAAAACTCAAACTCAAAGCATATATTTCTAATTAACCAATTACAGGCACTTTTTATTTGCCAAAGGGTGTGAGACCCTCTATGCTTCGGAATGGGTTACCAGTGGAGAAGAACGGGCAAGAAACTCAACGAACACTCTTTTTAATCAAAATTTCAGAACAGAAAGTTGGTTACATCAATGTCAATCCCGTTTAAGATCGTCGTAGACACAATTAACGCTTCCAAAGTTTTTCCCACTTTTCTAAGCTCACTAATTTGTTTGTTGGACTGATTTTTAGATGTTTTCGCCTTCAGAATTGAAGAGACCTAATAAGAAATTTTACGATTTCCACTTTGACTCATAAAATGATAAAACTCTTATTAAAAAAGACTCCTATTATTGTGATTTAGGGTTCTTTTTTAATAAGAGTGTTCTCTCTATAATTCAAAAGGTGCGTTTTATCAAAGTCACGTTGATATTTTGCAGTAACCGTCTCACTCAAGTGCGCTGTCATTGTACGAGGACTGTTCCGTCGGCACATTGTCTTGCGACTCGGCTGCCTTGTTTAAACTGTTGCTACTGTATAAGTTGCTTTTATTTGTTTTCATATCTACCTAGCTACAATTTAGAAATATACAGTCTTTGTTTTACTAGCAGATAATTCTAGAAGCCCCTAGCATAGAATTTATTTTTATATAACTATATATAACGTTCCGTCTCGGTGAGGCTACTTCCGTAGGCCGTCTACCACACGGGCCCAGGGCGGGTTGGTAGATGTCACAGGTCTTCAAATTTTTGTTCAAGGACATGCCGGTTTCCTCACGATGTTTTCTTTCACCGTTTTGAGAGCAGTGGTGATGAAATTATTTACATAAAGTATAGCGCCAGCCTGGAATCGAACTCAAAATAGGGGCCGATACCACTGAGCCACCACTGCTCAAAGAAAAGTGCAATACCTTTATTTTTACCGTGTCCATTTTAAATTAAGACCGTGTGGTCATAATATCATCACCTCATCTCATGGATTCACTGCCTAACTGACCTCCACAATTCAGTTACTGCTTCTGACGACCCGTAACGACTGTTGAAACGGCTACGTTATTTCAGTCGAAAGACGTCCACTGCTGGACATAGGCCTCCCCCAATTTGGGGGGTTTGCCTTAATCAGTATGGTGGTAAAATGCATATGCCTTCAACTGGCAAGATTTTTTTAAATTTTTCAGCCTCGGTATAACGGCAGCTGCCGCTGGAACGCTGCTGCCCATTCTCTAGTAAGTCCCTTAGTCGCCTCTTATGACACCCACGGTAAGAAATGGGATGTAGCGCCATCACATTTCTTTAGGTCCACGCGGAGGAGAACAACGGCTTACCGCGGTTAAAATTTATGGAACAGCAGTTTTTTTTCTAACTGACGTAACGTTTCTACATCAGGGGGTCTAGAATCACATGCTGAATTCGTGGTTACAGTTTGCAGTTCAGTTTTTTTTTTTTCCACTGGCAGTATAGCCTGAAATTTTGACAAGCAGTCTTACCAAATGGTATCGTATTATGCAGTAACTGTTGCAGATCTGATCTGAGCAGTCGCTCCCGGTAAAAAACTGGTATAGCTGATTCCGGTTACACTGGAATCCAACACCAATATAGTTGGGAAAATGCCTTGTTCCTATTGATATGTCGTACTCGTACTGACTAAAACACCACTGCACACCTAGCCAAGTTAGTCGAAAACTAATCAATGGTGCCGATTCCCTTGTTCACAAACTAAACTAAATTTAAGTTCAGTGCATCTTCTTCTTTGTATTTCATTAAGAAGAGGACAAAAGAAAATTTTTAGTTTAGTCCTGTCAAATTAATCAGCGCTCCATACAAGTTTAGACGTGATTAAAAACTTGCCTACTAAAATTACGTCAATTTACGTCAAGCGCTGATTAATTTGACAGGACTAAACTAAAATTTATCTTCTGTCCTTTCCTTAATGAAATAGAAAGAAAAAGATGTACTGAACTTAAATTTAGTTTAGTTTGTGTATAAGGGAATCGGCACCAATGTGAGGGAATGAAATCATCTCAACGTTAAGTCACGTGGTTAGAACAAACGAATAGGAAATTCGTAGCCAAGTTCACATCGTTCGAAATGATAGAATGAATTGTTATCGTTTCTACAATGTTCAACGCTACATCCTCTGTTATAATGTCGTTTTTTCTAAAGACATTGTAGAACGAGCGGCCGACTCAGGCACGTTAACATGGCTACCAACTTATCGTTTTCTACAATTGCTGACACCGAGACGTTACCGAATGGAGGAAGGAATTCGACACGTAACGGTTGTAACTTGGCTAGGGGGGCTGTTCCTTCTAGTACCATGTGGCGGGAGCCCGAGAGATACTTGTACATACAATCGCCGCACTCCCGACCGGCATATGTGATGATGATGAAGACATCATCATCTGCCTAGCCTTCTCCCAACTATCTTAGGGTCGGCTTCTAGTCTATCCGGATGCAGCTGAGTACCAGTATTTTACATGGAGCGACTGCCTATCTAACTTCCACAACCCAGTTACTGGGTAATACGATACACCTTGGTAAGACTGGTTGTCAGATTTTCGGGCTTCTGACGACCCGTAACGACTACCTAAGATCTACGAAAGACAGCCGGGACCAACGACTTAACGTGCTTTCCGAAGCGCGGAAGGGTCTTGGTATGTACAGATGGTCACCCTTCCACGGACCAACCGCGGCAAGCGTAGCTTAACCTGAACGATCGACGCGTGCGGCTGTTGTAACTTAGCCACAAACCCCCTGAGGTAGTGTAGGTTTAATGTCTTAAAGGATTTCCAGTTGGACATTAATATTGGCATGCTATCAGGATTATGTCTGTCAGATCTGCACTGGTTGTTTATCCAGGGCCACCTAGTGATGGCACCTGTGACAGCTTATAAAAATCAGCCTATAATGTTCTTATTGCTGGGGGTTGATAAAAGTCACATGTGAAAACATGATTGATTTTTTGGTTGTAAGACATTCGACACATCGTGGGTTGTTTCCTCAATCAAATGAAAGCAGCAATCGAATATAACGCTTCTGGGCAGCAGTCAAAACAGTTGGGCGACCACTGCGGGGTCGGTCAGTAAAATTACCCATCCCGTGGTACCTCTGCAACGTGGTTACGACACAGGATTGGGATATAGCAACTCTGCGTGCTATTTTTCTCGTGGTCTATCCTTTATCCCTCAAAGTTACTATTCTTGCTGCTAAAACTTCTGATAATCCTCTTGGTATTTTTTCAATCACAACTTTCCGCGAAAAAGTATTTTAAATCCGTTAAAATTTACTCTATCAGATTTCTGAATGAGCGTAAGCTAGGACTGAAAGCCTTTTTGTATGGAAAATAATTGGACTGTTTTATTGTATTATATTTTAAATCTTTATTTTTAAATAAAGAATGTAAGAAATAGAAGAAATCATAATTTAATCTACCGTAACAAAAAAGATAGCGATTTTTCAAAGTGATCGCAAACTTTTTCTGATGTGTGTTCAATTTGTCTACAAAAATGCCTACTAGCTTTTGATAGCGGCTTCTCCCGCTTGGTGGTCAAAAATTATCTGACAGAAACGTACCACCGCACCGGGATAAAAAGTAACCTACGTCTTAATTAAGAAGGAAAATTGCGTACTATACTATCAGAACCGCTTTCATTTTGACAATTCTACAACATTTAGAGCATTGTTTACGTTGCTAAGCAGACCACTTTTTCGAACATAATTATGACAGAATGGATTAGCAATAACCTTCTTTTCAGATTCTAATTAATGGTGTGTTACGCAATAAGGGTGCAAGCCCTGCCAAGGTCGCGAGATTTGTTCCAAAGAGATACCGTGGCCATGGCATATGGGCAACTGAAGGAACACGGGAGGGCTTTAGTCAGTAAAAGTCTGACACGCCCTCCCGCTCCACCCAGAGCGGGAGACGTCAGTTGATGATTCCCACCTACAAAAAAAAGGTTGCCGGTTATAAAATATATGTGTGCCATCCAAATCTAATAAGTAGTTTTTGCGTGAAAGAGTAATAAACATACATACATCCTCACAAACTTTCACATTTATAATATTAATAGGATTTGAAAAAATTGCTTTAACTTTGACTGAGATCAGCAGATTAGATTTTTTATTTTTTGCATGCCGGTGAAAGTTTACATAGGCAAGATATCAAATCATAAGCATGATAATCCGAAGTAAAGCTCATCGACCGCTCGAAAAATCGTAAATTTAATCAATACTTTCTTCGAAGTCACTCAAGAATGTGGAAAATAAAACATTTCAATGAGGTGTTCCTTGGACTGTTTTAATTAAACTTAACCTAAATACTAACACTGTACCGTGTGGTGCCGGACGTAAAGAATAACACCATCCCATTTCCTCCCATGGGTGTCGTAAAAGGCGACTAAGCAAGCTATGCATTTTACCACCATACTGCGATCGCCAACCCGCCTGCCAAGCGGTGCGATTATGGTAAAGCCCCCCAAATTGGGGGAGGCCTAAAGTCCAGCAGTGGACGTCTTACGGCTGAAATGATGATGATGATGATGATGATGATGACATACTAACAGACCTATTGTTTCGCTCTCTTTCAGCCAGAAATAACATAACACCATTCCTTATTTCCCCGCAGGGTTGTACATTTCGGCACTTAAGTTTAAGTAACAGGGGGTGAGCCTATTGCTATCAACCGCGCAAATACCGGACTGCTGCTGAGTAATTTCAGGTTTTAACTTTGCACAACCTAGAAATGGAATCCTAGAACCTCATGAACCTAGGGCCTAGTTAATAAAGCCGACGATCAGCCTAAAGTCTGATAATGTTACAAGAAGAGATGAAGAGAAGATGTGCCGAGAGTTTCGACGACACCTAACAAGCAAATGTGACAATTTTGTCGCCTTTTGCCAAGTGGTTTGTCAGTTATATTTTGAACAAGCTTTTCCCCGCGGCTTCACTCGCGTTAAATTCCACCCCCCCCCCATTTTAGGGAAGTGCGGGGTTAGAAAGGGACAAAAAGTAGCCTATGTCACTCTCCATCCCTTCAACTATTCTCACTTAAAAAATCACGTCAATTCGTCGCTCCGTTTTGCCGTGAAAGACGGACAAACAGACACACACACTTTCCTATTTATAATATTAGTATGGATTTAATATGGAAGAGTTACAACTAAACAAAACAGGCTAGGAAATTGAAAATGTAACTGACAGCCAATTACATGTCTTCACATTTATAAGGGCTTGTGGCTAAGTAATAACAGCCGCACGGATTGATCGTTCAGGTTAAGCTACGCTTGCCGCGGTTGGTCCGTGGATGGGTGAACATATTTACATACCAAGACCCTTCCGTGCCTCGGAAAGCACGTTAAGCTGTTGGTCCCGGCTGCCTTTCGTAGATCTTAGGTAGTCGTTACGGGTCGTCAGAAGCCCGAAAATCTGACAACCAGTCATACCAAGGGGTATCGTATTACCCGTATCGTATTATTAGATAGGCAGTCGCTCCATGTAAAATACTGGTTCTCAGCTGCATCCGGTAAGACTGGAAGCCGACCCCAACGTAGTTCTGAAAAGGCTAGCCAGATGATGACATATAATAGAAGAAACCTGTGAGCACACGGTTTGCTAACAAAAGCAGTAATCTATCAAATCCAAAACTAAAAAAACGAACGACAATATAGGTTGTAAAACTTGTTTACTCAGGCATAAATAATATGAGCAACATCTTAGTTCTATGGTTCTATCAAACAGGGTTCTGATCGCAAAGCAACGAACTCCAAATCCCCTCCCAGTTCCAAACTAGATAATATTACAACGAAGCTCCTCTGACCATTCGCAGTAGTACGTACGAATGTACATTCTACAATAACGGGTGATTTAGTGACACCCTCTAAGAATTTAGAGTTCCCCAGGCGAGGTGGACACCCCAAGCGGTTTTGAATTGATTTATTTATAGCGTAGTGAGTACGGGTTCCGTACCTGGTACACTACTTAGCTTTCTAAATTGAATTGATAGGGTGCCGTTGTTTTAGCCAATTTCCAAGATGGTGATATTGTGTTAAGGGGAAGAAATTGGTTTTGAAGATTTATTTCATAAATAAATCCCCACAATTCATAAAAAATTAGAATTTCACTTGTATCGATTCACGTTGAAGTGTTTACAAACACAAATCTCACAAACACTAGTCGTACCCATGCATGGCCTGTTGTATGATGAAACCACAATTTTAAAATGTCCATTTAACAAAAAACTTTTTATTAGTCCGTTGATTTCACGGGAGACTGTCCCGTGAAATCAACGGACTAATAAAAAGTTTTGGAACAATACAAAAATAAAACAGTTATATACATAGTATTGATCTTTGACATTATACGACAATTAACTAAGTAAGCATTATTATTTTGCATGAAATTGATACTGTATATCCTGTATAGCTAAAGAATAATACCTGACTGTGACAATCCATACCATATTTAAGGCAACTATGGTATGAGGTTGTTAGGACGATCGTAATTGTAAGACGATCATCAGAATACACAAAATGGATTACCTATAACTTATTATCGCAGCTTTTTTTTTGTGGGTGGGAAATCATGAAATCACGTCTCCCGCTCTGAGCGGAGCGGAATAGCGTGGCAGATTCTTACTAACTAAAACCCACTCGTGTTCCATCAGTTGCCCATATGCCAGGGCTACAGTAACTCTTTCTAACAGTTCTCGCAACTCTGGCAGGCATCGGTCCTAGCCGACCCCTTCAGTATTGCTGACATCTTCCATGTGTTGCATGCATTGCGTGATAGCTTCCCATGCTCTCTCGCTCCGTACCATGGCTCGCACCAGGGCCGGACGCGAGAGGTCACCGCCGCCGATCGTCTCCACGAGAACACGGCGGTGCTCTGCCCAGGCAGGGCACACCTCCACCGTATGCTCCACCGTGTCCTCTAGACGATCCTCGCAATGGAAACACCCGGGCGTTTCCTCCCGCTTTATCCTGAACAGGAACCCACCGAAGCACCCATGCCCGGTGAGAACCTGCGTCAGGCGGAAGGTGAGGACGCCGTGGCGCCTCAGGTCGTATTATCGAAGCTAACGCAAAAACCACCCAAGGAAAGTGAAGAAAATGTATATGGCACTACCCCTGAAACAGACCCTATCATTTCAAAAATAATTTTCGAAATCGATCGTAGGTATATCTCCGGCAATTGTATTGCAAATCACCGAATTGAGAACTTCATTCTTTTTGACGTCGGTTAAAAAACAGAGAGTGTTTGCAAAATTTTAAGTTTCCTTCCTTTGTACGGTAACTTGGTTGTCTATGACCATGTTTTATTACATAGGGCAATGTTTACAGATCGTTCTTTGACTAATAAAGTACGTGTATCATAGCAATATAAACCTGTAATGAATATGAAAATAATGTTCATAATCGTGTAAGCGAATGTAAGTAAGCGTTTTATTAAAATATGAATATTATTGCCAAATTATTGCCTTTTATTAACCGATGACCGTTGCTGTAGATGTGTTCTTGAGTGGAGACCATGTATCGGAAAATGTTAGGTGGGACGCCTTCGCGTGCGGTGGACCGAATATCTTCGCAGGATGGCTGATAGCAGCTGAATCCTGCTACAGATCTGAGAGCGTCTTGTGACGGGTCGTTTAGCTCCCTAATAGTGATGGCCCACAAGATTACTATTAGCATTGCATACATTCCGTCTGTTAGGATAGGTTGGTTCAGACCTGCAATGTCTCTTTCTTCAAAAGGCCGTCCAGGCATGACTCTGCATTGTTGTTGACTCACATAAAATTCGAATAATATAACATTTTGATTATAAAATAGACCATGACCTTTGAGTTTGTTTCGGGATTTCTACTCGGGGATCAATCAGCTAGGAAATCATGTGCCATCTAGTTTTAAAATATTTACGTGTAAAAGTGTCTTATAAGATCTGCTTACATGGATTAACGTTTTATTTCGTGAAAGTTAACGAGAATCAAGCTGAATGGTGTGCAGTAGGAGAGGCTTTAGTCCATGAGAGGAACACTGTAGGCGGACGACGATGATAATAATGAACATTATTGCTATACAAATAATATTCACATCCATATGGGACGATTACAGACAAAGAAACGTAGAAATACGGTCCGTGCGTCTTGCCTTTAGTCGTCTTTGACAACACAGACAGAAGTCACACAGTCTCGGAAGACAGACATAAATGATATGAGAATGTATGCCTGTCTTCCGAGAGGAAGCGAGCGAAATCTATGATATACATTACAGATTTTCGTTCTGAGAAATATGAAAATTGTGATATAAAATGTGGCTTTGGGAAGCAATTTATGTAGCGTCCAACGGTGACTTTGTAAATGTAAGTAAAATTAGACCCTCACTCAGTCTAATATCGTAAACTATCTATATAGGTAGGTATCGTATCATCCTTGAGATACCTAAATATTACACCGTTCATCAAATACTGTCCGTTCAACACTGATAAATTTTCTAAGGAGTCTCAACTGATTGCACTGTTTCAATAATATTTACGCATTATATTTATATGTAGCCTACTGTTACTGAAAACAGGCTCTCTTTTTGAAATACAATCCGTAAATTTTGTTGAAGAAGAGCGTTGATGTGTCAATTTAGTTACCAAGCATAAACATCTCCTTACCTTAGATGCGTCGCTATTATGAAGTAAAAGACGGTCAGTCCCAGTAGTTGGTTTCTTTTGTTTTCCTTGAACGCTTTCTCTAAAATAAATAAGACTTTCTCCATTTATGATCTCACGAAAGATAACTGTAAAATGATGGTTAGGGATTGGCTCCAGGAATTAAGTTATGAAACCACGAAAACACTTCTAGCTATACCAGTATAACTTGCTTAAATTTATAAATATCATAATTCTATGCATTTAGCTCTTCACCTTTGATATCATATTTCCTTACAACACATACTGGTAAGTAGAACTAGAATAAGAAATAATCTATAGTATAATCTGCTTTTTTCCTGGTTTTATATAACTTACTGTATTTGTATAAGCTGTAGACCCTGGCTATCATTTGTGAATCTTTGACAATCGTCACAGGTTATCAGAAGGCCATAAGACAGACAACCATTCTAACCAAGAGGATCGTATTACCCAGTAACTGGGTTGTGCTTGTGGAGGTTAGATAAGCAGTCGTTCCATTTATAATGCTGGTTTTCAGCTGCATGCGGTTAGACTGGGAGCCGACTCCAACATAGCTGGGAAAAGTCATCGTCCATACTATATTAATATTATAAATTAACTATCTATCTCTCTGTTATATTTTCACGCCTAAACCACTATACGCATTTCGATCAAATTTGGCAAAGACATAGATGGCGTTTTAGGAAAGGACAGCATCGTTGCCGATTCTATCCCATTCTATCCGATCCAAATCAATCTACAGTTGTTTAAAATGTATTTATGAGTGTGTGTGTGTGTGAGCCATAATCAAATATGTCTCTTATGACCGTCTAATTAAGAGTGAAATTAACAAAACATCACTGCAGAATCAGAATGCAATTTCAAATACTTACTATCACATGAACGCAAGTTTCACATTCCAAAGTGCTCTTAGAGCATTTAGCCAAAGTGCCTTTTATATACCTATTTCAAAAAAATTATTAGACTTTGACTTTGCACTTAATCAAACCACGTCGACTTCTAGCCACCCCTCAAATATTCATAGCGCAATAAAGTGGTAGATACACCGGCAAATTACCCTGTTTGTGTGGTAACAAACAGTGGAAACCATTGCGTGAATTATTGTTAAGGATAGATGACATATGGTTGGGTGGGTTGAGCAAGGTGATACTAGACAAGACTGGTTGTGGAACGGAGAAATGTGCGGCTGGTTAAAACTATGCCTTACTTGAGCCTCTAAGCTATCGTTTTCAAAACGATTCCTTTTCTTCACCGGCCTTCAACAGTATTTACATCAATTTTTAGTCAGCTTTTACCAATTCAATACACTTTTGACAATTTTTATGCCCTTTGATTAGGTAAGGGTAGTTTGGTAGCGGATACAAGATGTATCAGTATGCATTTTCCGTGATACTGTGATAATCTGGCCCAATCCTAAGAATCTCCACTGTCACCAACATCCGATGTCTTCACTCTTCCTAACATTTAAACATATAACAACAGATAACACTTTCTACAATTCATATTCACTCACTGCTCACATATAACACAGAATAACCAAAAACTTTCAGTGACCGTCTTCAACGCAAACCAAATCGATTAGTCGAACACACAGTAGATACAAAATAGCTAGCTAGCTTCGTTAGGTAGCAACAAAAGCGATATTTGGACTGTACCTACCTACATACACAGCCTCCCTATGTACGCAGGTACAACCCACAAAAGCCTGGTCTCCACAGAACGTGAAGCAACAATAGATGCAGTATGTTTGCCCGTGATCAGCCCCTAATATCGAATGTATTCGTGATCCATTGTTACACAAACATTATTTGGTTAATCTGCAGATGTTTACTCTGCCGTCTAATTGGATGAACCGCTGTTTGGCAAGCTCTGTTGTGGGGGATTGAATGCCTAAGGCTAATCATTAGGGGTAATACTGTTGATTGAAGAAATGTGTAGTTAATATCGTAATTGAATGTGGGGATGGAAAGTTGGTTTTAAGATTTTGCTCGATTTAAAAGTTGAAGCTTGATTTCGATCTCAAGATCTGATCGTGGTATCTATGTATATGTAGTTAGATGTTTCCAAATTAAAAGCACACGATCCACGTTTAAGTATGTTCATATTATGAACACAAGCTCTAAAAATAAGATTAATTGAGTGCAGGGCTAAGCTAAAGTAAAGGTAGGTAGCAGAATTTTGTATTGTTTAATATGTACCGAGTTACTTAAAAGCAGGATGAACCTTTTAATTTTCAAGCACCACGCAGTTACCACAGGTCTTGTAATGCTGCATACTTGGTTTTACACTCATGCCATCTATCCTAACAACATCATGAAAAAACAGTACAATGCATTTTTTTTTCTTCGGTAACTGGTCTAATAGAGGTTTAGTTTTCAAAATTCTGAAAACTTTAATATACTCTAACGGGAGGTTGAAGTTTATATACGACTCAAGTCCGTGTGACTTCACACCAACTAGTCTTTAACCATTACTAAGGTCCATAACGCAAGGATTCATCATCATCATCATTTCAGCCGTAAGACGTCCACTGCTGGACTTAGGCCTCCCCCAATTTGGGGGGCTTTGCCATAATCGCCACGCTTGGCAGGCGGGTTGGCGATCGCAGTATGGTGGTAAAATGCATAGAGAACGCTGCTGCCCATTCTCTAGTAAGTCCCTTAGTCGCCTTTTACGACACCCACGGGAAGAAATGGGGTGGTGTTATTCTTTATGTCCGGCACCACACGGTACACGCAAGGATTACGCAAGGATTATTACTAAGAATTTAAAAAAACCTCATTTCTTAACACGGTCCTTCGAGCCGGATATGAATTCCCATTACCAATATTTTGCCATTCCACACCTGTCAATTGCAACCAAGTAACAGAAACACGAAATGTATAAACCCGTTAATTAAGTTAATTTCCTGTAATGAGGTTTTACCGAAACCGAAACGAAGTTACAAAAACCGCATGAAGTTAACTCAACGCAACCAATAAATGAATACAAACAAATGCTCAACGTTATTTAAACTAGTTGAGCACGGAATTAAGAGGAGCAAACATGTTTCACTGGCTAAATGCTCGAGGCACTTTTACCATACAATTTTAATGCAAACGGGGCACTGAACAGTTTTCTATTATATGTACACAATTTTATTAGCTTACGTGCCAATTGATTTCATGTTTGTTTTTCATTTGCGTTTTGTTGAAAATATTGTTTTTTAGTTCCGTATTTCAGTACATAGGCACTAGATGTTGCCCGTGATTAAGTTAGTATATGATCTGCGTTGCGTACCGCTTATGGATTCAGTTTTGATAATCCTATCTGAGTGCTCGTCTATACATGACACAGATAGGTATACATGGTACATTGTACGCCTATGCAAGTGGGAACGGGTGCAAACCTGTACTATTTTGTAGGTAATTATACAAATATTGCAAGTTGAATCTAGAGAGTACTGTCGCTGGAGCTCTCAATCCTAGGGGGTATGATACAACAAACAGATTAGTTTTTTTTTTAACACGCTCTTTTTTGTTTCATACGTATGTTAGTATGCAAAGACATTTAACAATTGAACAGTATTCTATATATAAATACTAGCTGACCCAGCAAACGTTGTTTTGCCGGGTGAAAAAGAGTGAAAATTTAGAGTTGTATGTATTTTTTAATGCCAAATCATAATAAAATATTTTTTTTAAATGGTCAAAAAAAATATTTTTAGGGGTGGGTCACCCTTATCATTTAGGGGTATAAAAAATAGATGTTAGCCCATTCTCAGACTTACCCGATATGCAATCAAATTTTCATAAAAATCGGTCCAGCCGTTTCGGAGGAGTTTGGTAACAAACACTGCGACACGAGAATTTTATATACATAGATTATAAAGCTGAAGAGTTTGTTTGGTTGAACGTACTAATCACAGGGGCTACGTTTACTATGTGTTGGATAGCCCAATTATCGAAGAAGGCTATAGACGCTAAATAACATTACGCTAGAACCCTTAGGAACCGAACAGAAAGAAAAAAGTCACGAATACGCAGACCTCGCACGGGCAGGCGTTTTGAAGCTATTGGGTTGGTCGGGGGAGCAAGGAATAAAATGCTAACGAAATCACGGGCAGAAGCTAGTATTCTATAATGTTCCCACTGCTGGGATACAGGCCTCCTCTCGGTGAGAGGGAGTGGGCCATAATCCACCACGCGGACCCAGTGCAGTTGGTAGATGTCACATGTCTTCGAATTTTTGGTTCTAAGACACGCCGGTTTCCTCACGATGTTTTCCTTCACCGTTTTGAGAGCAGTGGTGATGAAATAATTATCTGAATACGGTGAAGGAAATAATCATAAGAAACCGGCATGTCTTAGAACCAAAAATTCGAAGACATGTGACATCTACAAACCCGCACAGGGCCTGAGTGGTGGATTATGGCCCACTCTCTCTCACCGGGAGGAAGTCTGTGTCCCAGCAGTGGGAACATTATAGGCTGCTGATGATACTAGCTTCTGTCCGTGATTTCGTTTGCGTTTTATTCCTTGTTCCCCTGAACCAAAATTACTTTCAAACTCAATTAGCAGCCAGAGGGTCTTTCAATTGCCTGTGCCAAAGCCACGGTAACTTTTTCGAAAAAATCTGCAACCCTGGTAAAACTCTATAGTTACCTTGGTTATTGAGATCAATCATTATAGGCTAGAGCTACCAAATAGCTTATTTCGTAACTGTTGAAAGTCGTTGACGAGATCTGAAAGCTTTAAAAGCTCTCATCCAAGTTCTTCTATTGCTCTCAATTACTACCTATTCGATAAGATCAAGGTCTATAGGTATGTTACATTATTAATGAGATACTGTTAATTAGAAACCGAACCGGCATTCACGCCATATTCGTGATGACCGCAGCATTGCATCAGTGACGAAGGTATTATTATCAATAATTTTGTAATCTATTACATAAGCTACTAAAGTATTTGCAGTCTTACTATAATCTGCTATAAGACAAAGGGCTATCTTCCAGCGCGCTACTCAAAAGTAATATGTTACAAATTCAAACCAAACAATAGCCAGAATCTGAAAACGCCTGTATATACATAATTGACGGTTAGTACATGACACCAAAGTTAGTTCAAACCAAACCGGAGAGTTAATAACACCTAGCAAAGATACTGGTCTCTTCAAGAAATTATGAAAAACAAAAAGTACCCATTTCAGAAAAAAGGAAGCTATATAATACCTGTATTCTTCCTTGTCCCACATACGACTGCCAGACCTGGCCATTTTCTCAAAAAATTGAACACAGGTTATGTGTATGTCAAAGAGAAATGGAGAGGAGCATGATGAATCTGAAACTGCTAGACAAATGGAAAGCCAAAAAAATTAGAAACATCACCAAAGTGGCAGCCGTCAGATTAAAAATAAGAACACTGAAGTGGAAATGGACCGGTCATATGATACGAACCAAGACGGAAAAATGGACCAAAAAGGTCACAGAATGGTACCCAAGAAATGGAAAAAGACGTAGAGGAAGACAGATGAAAAGGTGGGATAATGATCTGCCAAAAGATTGGCGGAGAATAGCTTTAGACAGGAAAAATGGACCAAAAAGGTCACAGAATGGTACCCAAGAAATGGAAAATGACGTAGAGGAAGACAGATGAAAAGGTGGGATGATGATCTGCCAAAAGATTAAGGTAAGATTAAGGTAAGTGGAGGGAAATAGAGGAGGCCTATGTCGCAAGACAGCCTGACCTGGAAGCTGATTAACTCATTTGCAGAGAAAAAAAAATTGTAGTATTAAGCAAAAATATTTTAAGTTAAATATGCATTTTTTCTATTTTTATAATTAGTAATTAGTTATAGGAAAATTTATTAGTGTATGGAGGTCAGAGGAATTAAAGGCAATTTAAATTTTATTTTATTCATTTTTACATGACACAAAGTCATGGCGTCGCTATTTTAAGTTTTTGGTTGATCTTCTGATATGAAATTCGAAGAAAAAACCACAGTGACTTTCATAATCCTGTTATCATTTTAAAAAATCAGCTTAACGATCTATAAAAGCGATTTTTCTCCCAGCCAATGTTTGTATATGTTTGTTTTATTTCCTTTATTAAGAAGTCTAAAATGTACAAGTATATCAAGGCAAAAACAGAGAAGAGCTCGTTGAACATCAATTGATTCGTCTGCATCGAGGAAAGTTTAGCAGCGTTGCCACGTTGGATATAATTTTTAGTCGTATTTATAAAACTGAAATTTAATAGGTATTCATTAAATTTATAAATTAAAATTGAATATTTATTTAATTAACAAATTAAAATTGAATATTTATTTAATCAACGAATTAAAATGGAATGTCCATTTCATTAGTTATAATATTGAATGTTCATTTAATTTAAACATTAAAATTGAATATTCATTTAATTTATAAATTGAAATGTAAAATGTTTAGAAGTAAATTCCAACATTATAGGCTCATAAACAGTAACACTAGAGACAGGTATCCTAAACCAAATATGGTTACTATAGTTTACAAACAGGCCATGTTCAGCGCGACCACTGAAGCTATAACTACACATAGTTATATAATATAATTCGGTGCCGTCCTACAATAAAATGTATCGCCCAAGATACCCGGACGATGCTCGTAGGACGTAAACTATTGCGATGGAGAAGGGGCAAAAAAAAAAGGATGAAGGCGACAGAGAGAGAAAAGATTTCTGGTTTGCTCTATTCATATGACACCCATGAACTACTTTATGTAACCTTAAAAAAATATTCCAATTGACCCTTTAAGACCGATGACCTTGTGAAGGCCGCAGGAATTCGCTGGATGCGGGAAGCACAAAACCGGTCGAAGTGGTGGAGGTTGGGGGAGGCCTATGTCCAGCAGTGGACGTCTTTCGGCTGAAATGATGATGATGATGACCCTTTTAGTGGCATTTTTGAATTGTCAATGATTTGGACAGTCTGAAAGTCGAAGCTAGTTGCCTATTTCAAAAAGTAGATCTCTATGGAGAAGAACGGGCAAGAAATTCCAAGGGACACTCTTTTAAATCAGTATAATTATAACATAACTGACTGTGACAGGCAACATAAAGGAGTTCCTTGCATAACTAGAGGAACTAAGGAATAAAACTCTCGATGGAAAATCGTATATTTTTCTGTGGGAAAACGTATCGGACACACGGCTTGTGCGGTTTTTGCACATGTTCTATTACAAATTACATGTTTACGTTCTAAGAATGCCGAGCCCACGAGGTTTCAAGACGGACTCAGTTAATATTTGAATCCGGTAAAGTATAGTTTGTTAAGGACATATATTATCTGAACTACATATATCTACTGTTTTGTACGATGTCTTATATAAAAAATCGTTTGCAAACGATATTTTATCATGAAAACATTATTTGACACCCACTTTCAATAATTTTGAGGAAATAAAAACAACTATGGCCCAATAGAAACAGCTGTGACTTAAGAGCTTTTAGGTCATAGGTTCTAACCCAAGCAGGTGCTTTATCTCTGTATAAATTATTTCATCACCACTGCTCTCAAAAGGTGAAGGAAAACATCGTATGAAACCGGCATGTCCTAGAGCTAAACATTTGAAGAAAAGTGACATCTACCAACCCACACTGGGCCCGTGGATTACGGCCCACTCCCTCTCACAAAGAAAAGGCCCGTATCCTAGCCGTAGGAACATTCTAGGCTGACTGTGGTGTGCTTATGTATCAGTAAATAAAGCGCTGTTTAAGCTTACACAAGTAACCGCTGCATTTTTGCCTAAACACTCGAACGTCTTGTTTTAAAAGAACATTATAAGTATTATCAGTAAATAAAGCGCTGTTGAATCTTACACAAATAACCGCTGTATTTTTTCCTAAACACTCCAAATTATAACGTCTTGTTTTAAAATAAAGAAAAGCTACAATTTACTTGAACTCCAAATTCTGAAATTCTCAAGCTCACGTCCTCTACAGCCGAGTGAAGCACGTCGGTTTACGTGCTATGCGCTATTCCCTGGAGGCGGGTGACGTATGGCGCGGGGCGGCCCTAACTCAGTCACGTGCTTACAGCAGTATGCCCACTATTGCCCACTGTTGCCCACTGTGCCCAGCTTAGCGAGAATTAACTGCACGCTATTCGCATAGCCTACTGCAGAGTACTGAGAACTGTTGAAAGTGTGCTTGCAAATACAGACTAATAAATTCAATATTTTGATAGAACACCACCCACACCATACACAGCGTATAAATAATGAAATGGTAGACGAGGTGCATTGTTCAGCAATAGGGCCCAAAATAAGGCTTTGGGCTGTCAATCAGAAATATACGAAATTTTTGACGAAAAGTCTTAATTGAAATATTCCGATTTGTAAATCGACCTCCGCTTCCAATCAGCGAAGCGTTTCCCAATTTTTATTTCCAATCATGATCTCATGTTTCATTAGATATTTCATAAGTTTCACACAGGTCTTCACCCTTTTTCCAAATAACATTAGGATACAGCTAGACAAAACCAGATGAGGCTGCATATTTTTATTAATCTAATATTTGATGAGGTTATTTCATGATTATATTCCACATGATCCAAAATAATGCTTTATAGAGACTGCGAACTGTGAGTTCGTATCGGTGATTTTTATCATAGTTATCTGATAGGAAACACCGATCAAATCAACTGTTCAAAACATAAGTGCCGCGTGAATGTGTTAATTTTTTATAGTTCGTATAGACTGTCTCCTTGGTGCAGTGGTAGAAAGCGCTAGTTCGATTGCTAGGTCATGCAAACTGTTATTGGGTGTTTCTATCTGGGGTTTCTCAGTAGCAGCAGAGTTAGGATTTGTGCCTGATTGGTGGTACAGGCTCACCCCCTAATATATGGGCCTGACCTGTTAGTCTAGTGGTTAGTGACTCTGACTGCTAAGACTGAGGTCGTGGGTTCGATTCCCACCCAGGAGAAATGTTGTGTGATGAGCACAATCATTTGTTCTGTGTCTGGGTGTAATTTATCTATAATATGTATGTATTTAGAAATATATAAGTATATTTATCAGTTGTCTGGTTACCATAGTACAGGCTCTGCCTAGTTTGGGATCAGATAACGGTGTGTTGGTTGTCCTAACATATTATTATTATTTATTAAACATAACTGGCGAAGAATGTGTGTACTGTAGCTGCACCTCTGCTCGTCCCTTCGGGCAACAACGCGTGATGTTATGTTATGTTACTTAAAGAAATAAATATTTCTTTCTGAACTTACCGCATATCTAGATTATTTTGATATAGGTTTCACTAATTATGAGCACGCGGGACGGCCGCCGCCCGGTTTCCTGCCAATAAACTCATTTGACATTACACAATACTTCATTTTTAACCGACTTCAAAAAAAGGAGGAGGTTATCAATTCGATTGTATTTTTTTTTGTTTGTTACCTCATAACTTTTGACTGGGTGAACCGATTTTGATGATTTTTTTTTTATTTGAAATGTGGTGCTTCCCTTCCTTCTAATTTGGCTCCATTTGGACAATGATTTCCATGTGAAAACCATATAAGTCTTTTTGCATTAAGTATTTGCGCGACAAATTAACGAATATCGCGATTAGATTAGTGCGGGGTATCTGCTATGACTAAAAAGTTAAAAATATAATCTTTTTACAAAAAAAAAAAAATAACAACCGACTTCCTTCAAAAAAAACACTACAAAGTCAAAAATAACTTTAATTTCGGAAGTCGGTGGCAAAAATAAACCTTAAATAAAGATCCTAAGACACCGGATTCCGAAATTAAAGTTATTTTTGACTTTGTAGTGTTTTTTTTGAAGGAAGTCGGTTGTTATTTTTAATCCGCAATAGTCGTATGGAGTGTTATAAAATTTTATTGTAATTGAAAAGAAAGCAACGTGTTACTGAATGAATAACTAAGTTATGGAAGTTCGATAAACAGTGGCTCCGTGTAAAATAATAGTAATCAGATGCATGGCAATTCAAAGGTAATTCTCGCATGGCGTTTTTCCCACGATGTTTTCCTTCGCCGTTGTGAAAGTAGTAGGGATGAAATAATTCACATAAAACGCCTGCCTGGCTTTTGAACCTACGAGCTGAAACTCGTAAGTCGCAGCCTTAGTGGATCACATGCCATGTCTAGTCACATATCTTCTGGTTCTGGCATGCCGTTTTCCTTATGTTTTCGTTCACCGCTTTGAAAGCAGATTTGATGAAATAATTTAGCACAATATAAAGCGCTCGTCCTGTGTCTGTGTATTCCGTGTGGTACCGGAGGTAAAGAGCGAATGGGCAGCAGCGTTCTGTTTGGATTTTTCTTTATCTACACTAATATTATAAAGAGGAAAAATTTGTATTTTTGTTTGTTTGTTTGTAATGGATAAACTCAAAAACTACTAGACCGATTTTAAAAATTCTTTCACCATTAGAAAGCTACATTATCTGCAAGTAACATAAGCTATATAATATCACGCCACAACCAAGACGAGCGGAGCAGTAATGAAAAATGTTACAAAAACGGGGAAAATCGTACGGGTAGACGATTCGACGCGATGGGAAGGGTCGGGGGAACACGAAATTTAACGCGGACGAAGTCGCGGGCAGAAGCTAGCGAGAAATAAATTTGTTCTTTGACTGGCCTGTTAGTCTAGTGGTTAGTGACCCTGACTGCTGAGACTGAGGTCGTGGGTTCGATTCCCACCCAGGACAAATCTTTGTGTGATGAGCACGATCATTTGTTCTGTGTCTGGGTGTAATTTATCTATAATATGTATGTATTTAGAAATATATAAGTATGTTTATCAGTTGTCTGGTTGTCATAGTACAGGCTCTGCCTAGTTGGGGATCAGATAACGGTGTGTTGGTTGTCCTAAGATATTTATTTAAGATATTTATTTATTTTATTCTTAAACCGATTTTACCACCATACTGCGATCGCCAACCTACCTGCCAAGCGTGGAGATTATGGTAAAGGGGAGGCCTATGTCCAGCAATGGACGACGTTTGGCTGAAATGGTGATGATGATGATGATGATGATGATGATGAGATCGCCTGTCTAGGTTCGAACCTACGACCTATAACTTGGTAAATCGCCGTTACCAGTGGATCACTCTGCACTCACTACTGAGATTATGGCTTACGACAATGACGTATTATAAGGCCGACGAAGACGCGTCAAACACAGATATTATTAGCGCACTCAAAAAAAAACGTAAGTCATGAAGGTAGCTCGTGGAGGCGATCGGCGGCGGCGACCTCTCGCGTCCGGCCCTGGTGCGAGCTATGGTACGGAGCGAGAGGGCATGGGAAGCCGTCACCTCCTTCTGCGAAGCAGTAATGCTCGCGAAGGAGGAGGCGGGGCG
This sequence comes from Aporophyla nigra, assembly GCA_947507805.1. Lineage (NCBI taxonomy): Eukaryota > Metazoa > Arthropoda > Insecta > Lepidoptera > Noctuidae > Aporophyla > Aporophyla nigra. The sequence continues at coordinate 29,413,068 of OX382291.1, read as the reverse complement.
CGTGAGGGAATGGCAGTCTCTGCGCCCTCACGTCCCTAGCCGCCGCAGGAGGAGACGCCCCGGGCGCCGGGAGTCGATTGCGGACTCCCGGCCACCGTAGGCGCGAGCTTGCGGGTGGCGATCAATGGGTAGCTCGCCGCCCGGTAAGGACCAGGCTCGGGTCGACGGCGCGTAGTGTTCCACGCGCGCCTCAAAGAGATGTCAGCAACACTGAAGGGGTCTGCTAGGACCGATGCCTGCCAGGGTCGCGTGATTGTTCGAAAGAGATATCGTGACCCTGGCACATGGGCAACTGAAGGAACACGGGTGGGTTTTAGTCAGTAAAAGTCTGACATGCCCTCCCGCTCCGCCCAGAGCGGGAGAAGTCATTTGATGATTTCCCATCCAAAAAAAAAAAAAAAAAGTCATGAAGGTAGCTACTTACTAGTACACTCAAACAGTGCACAAAAACAAGAAAGATCCCTACCAATTCCTGTTGCTAGAACGGGTTGAACATAGTTACGAGATTATCTGCAAAAAAACAAAAAACTGAAAGACCGCTAATTGTGAACGAAATAATATCCTAGTAATATTATAAATGTGAAAGTTTGTGAGAATGTATCGATGTATGGATGCTTGTTACTTTTTCACGCAAAAACTACTGAACGGATTTAGATGAAATTTTGCTACACACTTCATAACCTGGATTAACATATAAGGTACGTTTCTCTCGGTAGTACGTTCCTGCGGGAAAATTCCAGCCCTCCACGCGGGCGATACCGCTGACAAAGGCTAGTTACTTATAAAGCTGCTTCTAGAATTGCCCCGTGGACCTAGATCAGTGGCAGTCACTATCAAAGCGTTTCATATTTCTGCATAGACTTACGACGGGATCGACATCGAATAAAATCATTTATCTATTACTCAGAATGGGTGACCATCTTTACACACCAAGACCCTTCCGTGCCTCGGAAAGCACGTTAAGCCGTTGGTCCCGGCTGTCTTTCGTAGATCTTAGACAGTCGTTACGGGTCGTCAGAAGCCCGAAAGTCTGACAACCAGTCATACCAAGGGGTATCGTATTACCCAGTAACTGGGTTGTGGAGGCCAAATAGGTAGTCGAGCCATGTAAAATACTGGTTTTCACCTGCATCCGGTAAGACTAGAAGCCGACCCCAACATAGTTGTAAAAAGGCTAGGCAGATGATGATATCTTTTACTCAGAATTTAGTTACAGACACAAGGTTCCTGACATAACTTTTCTAAAACTTTATGTGCGTTATACACGGCCAGGTATTCTGCCGTCATAATGAAAAAAGGCACAACTAACATTTTATAAATATGGAGAAAATCGACTTTAAAGTTTTTATTGCTTTTTGGCGAAATATATTGACTTACACATTATTTTTCGAAAATAGATTAATTAAAATAAATTCATTATCACGATTTTTATACAACTAATGAAATGTAAGTTATTATTGTGCCTTTTCAATATAATGGTAAATAAATGTGCCTTTTCATTCTATAAAACATGAATATTAGTCTCATTTGTACCTTTTGAGCCTAACTGTATCTCCGAAATCCTTGAAGATAAAATTCTATAAAAAATGAGTAGATGTGCCTTTTTTTTCTGATTCTAAATATGTATATAACTCAATTTTGACAAAAATGTTAGTTGTGCCCTTTTTTCTTACGACGGCAGTATTGTCCCCATGGTAGCATACACCATGTTTGGTCGACCTCGAAATTGTTTTATCGTCCTGAAGCTTAATGTCCTTTGCGCGTCTTTAAACGATAAAGTTTATTTCTCCATATGACAGTTAGATAGTTTCAACTCAAGTGAAATTTCAATTTACTGGGAATTGTTGTCAAATATAGTCAAGCAATGACAGTTTGAGTGACAAACTAAAGCGATAAGGTCTATTTTTCTGTAACAGAATGATCATCATCATTATTTCAGCCATAGACGTCAACAGCTGGACATAGGCCCCCTCAATAAACCATTTTTATCATTCATTCTTTATGCGAATACGTTCACTACCCCAACACTATTAGTTTTAGTACGGTATCATTATTTATCTTTAAACTGTCAAGTTACTGAATAGGAATAAAGTCCAACCTTAGTCTTATGGCAGATAGGGCGCGACGCGACCAGACAGTACGACACGATTCTGGTAGGACAATTTTCATCACCTCCTGCCGGGGTCGCGTGATTGTTCGAAAGAGATACCGTGACCCTGGCACATGGGCAACTGAAGGAACACGGGTGGGTTTTAGTCAGTAAAAGTCTGACACGCCCTCCCGCTCCGCCCAGAGCGGGAGAAGTCATTTGATGTCCAAGAAAAAAAAAAAAAAGGGGGCACACCTAGTGTGACGGCCTAAAAAAAAGGTAATTTTTGGTAAATTTTATTTTAAACAGGGAATTCCCCCGGTTTTCGCCAGACCCTCGGTCCACCATTTTTTTTTTTTTGGATGGTAAATCATCAAATGACTTCTGACAATTAGATAGTTTTAACCTAAGTGAAGTTTCTATTTACTGGGAATTCTTTATAAAAGTAGTAAAACAGTAACGATGTTTACTATACAACCATCAAACATCATTGTTTACGTGCGCGTGACGGCTCACTTACAGTCATAAAAGCGAATATACGTGAAGTCCTGACATAAAACAATACTTGATGTAGAATAACTGTTGTCGTTTACTGTCAGAAATGTCCGTCTGTCTTTCATACGTCTGGAGAACGAAAGGCAGAGATTTTTTTCCGAAGAAATTATAGGATTACAATTGTTTTGAGAGTTTACCCGATTTTTATCATACCTGAATACCCGTGGCGTCGTTCGTGTGGTGAATGGAATTCATTCCTCAGGAACGTTCTACCGGGATAAAAAAAAACCTATGTTCTAATCCCAACAGTCCACCTGAATGCCAAATTTAATTGAAAGTCGATAAGGCGTGGAAAGGTAAAAGAGAGACAGATACAGTTACCTTTACATTAATTTATAGTCATCATCATCATCATTTCAGCCGTAAGACGTCCACTGCTGGACTTAGGCCTCCCCCAATTTGGGGGACTTTGCCATAATCGCCACGCTTGGCAGGCGGGTTGGCGATCGCAGTATGGTGGTAAAATGCATAGAGAACGCTGCTGCCCATTCTCTAGTAAGTCCCTTAGTCGCCTTTTACGACACCCACGGTAAGAAATGGGGAATAATTTATAGTATAAAGAAAGAAAGAAAGAAAAATATTTATTTGTGACACGCACAGGACATAAAAAACATTAAAAAGAACACAGAAATTTAGGATTAAAACAAATAACAAAATTGTAAAAGATATAAAAATTAAAAGAGTAAGACCTGTGCGAGGCCAAAAAGGCTCCTATCTCAGCATAATGCTGCGATATTTGTAAAAAAACAACTACCGCAGCGCTGGTATTCAGATAGGGCCCAGTATGGATAGTATATTCAAAACAGAATATTTCTTTGTCTGTCTATTTCATTAATCAATCTCCCGTCTTTATCCAAATTTATTTGTGGTCGGCGCAGTGTCTTTTTCTTCCGCATTTCTTTATTAGCCGTCATCTCAGTAGTCACCCCCCTTTCTATTGATATCATCATTCACACAGTCTATCGTCTATTATCTTTGTCTATTTATTGAAGTTTCCGATTTTAAACAAATACTTTCAAGTCCACACGAACATCGAGCTGTTTTAAATTTCGAATAATATCGGTTAACAGTATCGTTTAAGCTCTGCCCAAACTCAATCGAACGAACGAGATTTGTGACGAATTCCACTTGCATCTCTGCCGCTTGTGTCAACGTACTTGTAAGGTGGTCAAATAGCCGATTCCCATAATTTTCAGACCTATAGGCCTATATAGTTTGGCAATAAACAATGCTACCATTGGTAAGCTAAACGATTCATCTTTGTTTAAAGGAACCGAGCTTAAACAAATGACACGGTCAGTCCTGCTTCACTTACCACATAGAAAAAAAGGTTTAATGAACCTTTCATTGCAACCAGCCAGGTTTCTTTTTTTTGAAAGAAAGAAAGAAAATACATTTATTTAGCACAAACTCAAAAGGCACACAAAATAATACAGCAAAAAAAAAAATACACAATATTAACAAAAAACACAAATTAAAAAGAAAATCAATAAAAAGTGTACAGTGCGATGTTATAAACTAGCATTTAAGTGTGCCCCACGGCTGCGCTAAAAAGGTTCAGTTCAGCAAAAAATGGCAGACAACTAGTGCCTGACGCTGATTTTCAACTGGACCTGAAGTGTGAGCGGACGGATGTAACTCAGTTTTGTACAAATACTGCTACGTGGCGAATATATGCATACTTAAATAAAATAGATGAGTAGTGAAATGTTGATTTATATACTACGTTTAGTAAGTATCTAGTGTAAATGTCTAGTGTAAGTGTCTAGTGTGTGTATCTAGTGTGTAGGTAAATACATAAATGAGACAAACGCAGGATAGACCTTAGATAATTATATACATAAAGAAAGAAACGCGTAAAGGATTCAGAGCATTAAAAAACCTATTTTAAACAATGCGAATCATTCACAACACTGTTCAATTCATTTATCAATACACTTCATCGGACAATACGCTGCAAGCAGCGAAACACGACGGACTATTCGCGGACAGTTTTTCTTTAAAATACAGTCGTATTTTTGTTATAACGATCATTAGATTCAATTTCAGCTTAATCATGAACTCTTCATACAATATTTGTATAGTAGCGCGGTCACTTCTCTATAAATTTACACCTCGATACCGTACGAAATTTGAATTGACTATCTGAACCCAGCAAATTTCAGCATCAGCAGCCCTTGATACCTACGAAGTGGGCTCATACCCACGGGTTGAGCGCTCGGAACGAACAGAGCTCTGAGCGCTTTGAGCTAATCAACTGTCTGCGAGCGATTACCCGTGTCTTTACGACCTGGCCGGCCAAATTAGATGCGACGTGGAAGTACAAAAGAAAACGGAGAGTTGAAGATTTATAATATTTCAGAGGCTTCACCAAAAATGCGCTAAAGTGAGATATGTTGTTTAAATAACATTTCTGAGTAGTATTCGCAATGTAGTACGATGCAAGTAATTGCTTCGAATCTAAATCACTTAAGAATCGGCTCTATTCTTGACTGCTAAATCGACGATTTTCAATTTTTTATCATTGACTAATTTTTCACTGCCGTTTATGTGACTCCTTTACTAAAAAAAGGATGGGCGATGAAAATTAAAAAAAAAAAACGGCTATTAGACCGTGGATCGAGCTACGCCGTAGCTTCGTAGCTCTCCGACGTTCAAAATGTTTTGCATTACAACATAATATTTCCTTTGTTCGTAAAAGCCGACTGTAATTATTTTTTATAACATCTAGATGTCCGACACCGAACAAATTAATTTTAAAATAACATAAGAAGGTCCCAAAGGTACTTTCTATAAAAGACTAACTTTTTGAGTAAGAAGGTAAAGGCTACACCCAAACACATTTTGTCCATTAGGTAAAAAATATATGTTTTGGCGATAATATGGCATAACGACAGATTTTTCAGATGACAGATGACTGAGATTTCAGTATTTGAAATAAATAATAAAAATCAGATGAACAATTCTCGTAAATATTTTAAGAACGTTGACAGTCTGATCATTGTCTCAATTAGTCAAGAATACCTCGGGTTTCCATAGATTTTTGATAAGTTTTTACCATTTGATTTGCCGAGATTAGACTGTGAATAGAATTTGAATGTTTTTTTAATTACCAGAATTGGTCTTCTGGTAAATTGGTAGCAGCATATTCACTTATTCCAATATGTCGCGTGTAGTGTGGAAAAAAAAGAGAGGCAAATCCTGTACTTTAAACACGTTAGCATTTTAATTGCGTATGTCATAATATGTCATGTCTCGGACAAGGCACGCGCGTATTGCATTGATTACTTTACGTAGTGTAACGCAACAGTACATAATTAGCGTTGTATAAGTCCAGCTCGAACTTTTGTGTTATCTGTACGATACGAGCCATCTATTAATAATTGTATCAACCTTCATTACCTTCTTCGTAAGCCTTTTTTTGCTGCTTTTTAAATATCTTTTCTGATCGTTTTTCTGAGGGTATCTTGTCCAAATAAGAGTATATTTTACGAGCTACACTGTCACAAGAAGTATCAAAATTTTACACAGTTTCCGAAAAGGTTGAAAAATTAGAATTGCGTGTCATCTTGAGGGTTCTAACGCGCTTTGAAGATTTGTAGATTTTACATTTTTACATACCTCGACCGTATCTCTTAGAAACTAAAAAAAAACAAGTTTATGTGGTTGTTCTTTATTATAGAAATAAATGAAAAAAAAAGCACAAGAAAACGAAATAGAGCTTTTTAATCAATGACAAAGAACTTAGAATTCAAACTTTTTTTTTGTGCCAAATCAGGCATTTCAGCTCGAGATTACAACCTGGTTCTAATAAAGCTATCTAGAAGTACCTACCGTCTGTTACACTTGTTGGGGCCTCTACCATTTTAACACATGTTTCCACAGATTGGGTGGCCAAGAAACTGTGCCAATTTTTGCCAAAACTTGAAGGTCCACATTGGAAATATGTCGAAGTACAATCCGAAACTCGAGCCACATAACTATTTTGGAGTAATCTGCAGCAGATAAGTCATTTTTTGGTAGTTTAAATATTCTACGATTAGTGTTACTTTCAGTTTCTCTAGCTTTCATTATTCTTCGCAGTGCCGGCTCTCGAATGTGATCTCTATCAAACAATATACTGCCAAGTAGGTTTTCTGAGTATGTAAAAAACGCATTTATTTAGAGAACACAACAGATTCAATAAATGTCGAGTTTTCATTTATAAATTTAGAGTACATATAATCAGTTGAATTGTGGTATAAGATCTTATCTCATATTTTACCAATAATATGTTTCTAGGAAATAAACGTTTGATTTGATTTAAAAAAAAATGTTTCCATAAACGACGTCTTTTGGTTGATATGGAATCAAATCGGAGCATATACTTTAACCACGTAGTAGACAATACTCTCCGAGTCAAATTAAAGAAATCCTCGAATCAAGTTGAAACTTGAGAGAATTTGCAAGTTGAAATCTAACAAATTGGCAATGGTTGTTGCATGCAAATTGAAAACTCGTGCATATATTACTCCTATATAGAACAAAAAGTAAATATTTGTGTAAATATGTGTAGAAACGGATGGGAGCACTGTTCCCTCTTAGAATTCACTGTTTTTTTTATAATTAAACCGTAACTTAAAAAAATAACAACGTCAAATATATTGTAAAAAATCTAGTAATATATCTTTATTCTCAATTTCGACTTTTGAACTAAATATAGTTCAAAAGTCGAAATTGAGAGTAACGAAATATTAGTAGGTTTTTTATTTACAGTGAATTCTGAGAGGGAACTGTGCTCCCACCCGTTTCTTGTCATTATTGACCAGCTTGAGTGGAGATTCGCAAGAGAAAACGTGCTCGAAGAAAGGAAATATTCCGGTAAGATGCTGGTATGCCGAGATCTTGACCGTAGTTCTGGGAGTGTCCTACAAGCTGAAAAATACCTCTGTACTCCTCATAAAAACCTCAGGACATAATAACCATCTCGCGAGGACACTATGTGCGAGCGACCGTTTTCCGGGGATCATTATTGAGTGTGCAAGTCACCCTCCGGAATTTCATTTGTGTTTTGTACATAAAACATTGGTGTGGTAGAGACTAGTCTTTCCTTAGTTCTAGGTAATAAGTCTACTTTAGCCACCCAAACTCATAATCCAATATCTTTGTTTCCATATCCTGCAATAGTCCTACACTAAGCGATAACTGTTGGTTGATACATCATATCATTAAAAACGTCTAAAGGACCACTGTAAATTGACTTTGGCTCCACGTATGCCAAGTTTGCGACTCCTAAGCCACGAGAAATGTCAAATAACTTAAAAAGAATAATAATACCAATTTATTATAGTTCCACTACAGGGCAAATCATCACACTTTTTCAAGAGGGGTTGGCGATTTTAGACTTTGGATAACTAAATGTCCAGGTTTCCTTAAGACATTTTATATCTCGGATACGTCATGTATATTGGTCCAATAACTACTAGTTACGTGATCCAACTGCAGGCTTTCTCCTGCTTGAAAATAAATTGACCTAGAGCCTTTGGCTTAGTCGTGGCCGTGAAGTCACGGCTGTAACATGTCTATTTTGAGAACTGTCTCGCAAGTTCTAAGAGCTACGTAAACAAAATAGTTTTAATTGACTTCTTGTCCAGCATCTACAGACTTGTTAGAAGAACGATATTTTTATCCATGGAGTTTGTAAAAATATGGCTTTCTTAAGTTGGTGCATAACTGTCAAGGGAAATGCCTTAAATTTATGAGAGTCAAATATTATTATGTAGCATATATTTATTTTCCGTTTTGTCTTTGTCTTTAGGTTATATCTAAGTGTTTCAACTAAAGGTTCGCAAGGGGTTAAATTAATAGATCACTTTCGGAACAAGGTCAGATACAAAGCGCTTCATATCGCAAATCGATGACGTGACTCAAAAGGCTGACGTAGCGGGTCAGGACCTGTTTGAGAACAAACATACACACACATACAAAACGAGCCCTTTACTCAGCAATTGGACAGAATAGTCAGCGTTTAATGTTCCTACTGCTGGGAAACAGGCCTCTTTTCTGTGAGAAGTAGAGGCCCAGTGTGTGTTGGATTTTACATAACTTTTGTTACCGAGTTATGTGGGCTTTTGCTTAACTTAGGATTACATATTTGAACTTGAGTTGTTAACATTGTGATGCCTGTGCGTATCTCCGATATTATTCCCCTTCAATAAAGCTTGCAGGTGACCATTCGATATTCGACCAATCTACAAGTGCATTTTCTACTTTCCCGCTTTACTAAACAACTTTAGTCTTGAAAATTTGTCAACTTTTTATATTAAGGGCTATTTATAAACTTTACTTACCCCCCCCCCCCCTCCCAATACTTCCACACTTTCATATTCACTTTCAATATTCCACACCCTTTTTTTTTGGATGGGAAATCATCTAATGGCGTCTCCCGCTCTGGGTGGAGCGGAAGGGCGTGTCAGACTTTTACTGACTAAAACCCACCCGTGTTCCTTCAGTTGCCCATCTGCCAGGACCACGGTACCTCTTTCGAACAGATCTCGCGACCCTGGCAGGCATCGGTCCTAGCAGACCCCTTCAGTGTGCTGACATCTCTTTGAGGCGCGCGTGGAACAATACGCGCCGTCGACACGTGCTTGGTCCTTACCGGACGGCGAGCTCCCAGTACTTCCACACTTTCATATTCATTTCCACTATTCCATACAACACACTTTCCACACCCTTGCATGCTACCTTTGGCGTATTATTGCATTTTAGGCATCTTTACATATAAAACAACGCCACTTGTTGCGTTTGTACGTTTTGATCTCTTAAAGTACGCCATGGATTTTAATGGGGTTTTCATCATAAATTATGACGTTCAATTTGTTTTTGTTTTTCCATTGTGGAACTTTTTATCGGTAGGAATTGGTTTAATATTCATAGTTAAACAACATTCATTGCGTTGTTTACGTTGCTGAGCCGACAATTTATTCGAACAAATGACGCAATGATTTAGAAATAATCTTCAATCCCATTCAGATTCTGATAAATTGTGCGTTTCGCAATTAGAGTGCAGGTATAAGTTAAAATCTATCTCTAAACCATACTAATATTTTAAAGAAGTAAAAGCGTGTAAGTTTGTTTGTTTGTTTGTAGAGGGTAATCCCTGTAACTAACAATCAAATTTGAAAAATTCTCAACAGATTTGATAGCTCAACTCTTGAGAAAGTTAATAAACTATTTTCATCAAGCTAAGTTCCATAGAAGTCGAGAAAATAGATAAATAGTGAAAATGAATTAATAGCGTGGGAATACCGATGGGAGGAAACGCGGCGGGTTGGAATACCAGTTTCTTATAAACTTACCTAAGTGATTATGGTCATCATTCCCCTGCCTTTGTCTTATCATCATCATCATCAGCTTATAGCAGTCCACTGCTGGATATATATATGCCTCTCCAACTTCACGCCACTGTGCTCGATTTTCAGCAACTCTCATCCAGCTGCTACCAGCTGCCCTTGCCTCAATTTATTATATAATTATAGTCGACGAACTCTGTTACTTTTTAGTAAGGAGTCAATCGATCGATCTTCTTAGTATCGATCAATCTTTTGGAAGAGTCAAAGTTTTACTTGGATATACTATTATATTAATATTTTTTCTGGTTTTCCCAGGAATTAAATCCAGGTTGCGACTGCTATTACAAGACTTTTAGAATTGTGTGATGCTTATTGATGGTCCAATTGTTTTTTTTTTTTTTTGGGATAATATGGCGGTAGTATTCACAGAGGGATGGACAGGTGGAGGATGGTGTAATGAAACAACAAATGTTACTAATATTGCTATTTTCAATTTATTGTTTATTGGTTTTCGAAATAAGATTGTCTTCTTTTATTATTAATAATAATAGGTAATTAATTAAGAATTAATAATTGCAAGAGAAATTTTTTCTAATGTCTACTTAAAATTATTACTGACTTAGTTACCAGAACTAATAGTAATAACAGTTACGTTCGGTCTATTATTAATTATTCTCATTTTATTTACAAATTAAAATAATTAATCAATTATTTATGTACATAGCTTACGTCACAATTTAGTAAGTTTTGTTTATTTATGATTTTTCTTTCAATCATTTATTTACAAGTGAGATGTTACTCTATTCAATAATACGAGTATATTTTTCCTCTTATACCAAATTCAGAGTTTACTAATCCACTTTTCCTATTCTACCGTAAAAAATAATTTAACAAAAGAAAATGCGTAATTATTTCTAATGTTAACGCTGTAATATCACGAATCTTACTTCATATTGGGTTGAGTGGTGACGTAAGGTATCGTACATTTCTTCAGAATACCAATAAGTACTAAATTTTAACAAAAAAAAGTACGTTTTCCATCATAATTTCTTAATAAATACTAAAATTATTGGTAAAAATTTACAAATCGGATTAAAAAATTATTTAACATCAATAAATTATACAAATTATTAGGTCTGTCAAAAAACAACATAGTAAAATTTTAAATTTAAATAAAGCTATGACTAGATCGTGTATAAAGAATAACGTGTGTGTTGTTAGTGATATAGTCCCATAAATTCCTAGCAGTTATTTTTTATAATTACTGAAGTCTAAATTGCACGTTTCATTACTTAAGTCTGTTTATTAAATCTATATTTACAAAATATCTTTTAAAAATATTATTTATAATTCGCAAAATTTTTATGTTTTTTTTTTTCGGATTTTCTATTACTTAAGCTGTGGTACATAACACCATTTTGGATTCATGCAGAGAACAACAAAAAGTAGTCACAAATTAGTTTTAATTTTTTAATATCGTCAATATTTTGGCCGCATTTCAATTTAGAATTTATTGACGTTTCAAATTAAAGTTTTGGCATCGAGTGATTTTGCAGTATCGCCTTTCCTAATTATCTAGACCATTAAAAAGTGACAGACAAACAAAGCGTTCTTTAAGTTGTGCATGAATCCAAGAGCGTTGTACTAATTCCATTCGTTTTAGTAACTATGTGTATTTAAACTAACTCCTACTTGTAAATTGAAAGGTGAGTTATTTACAAATGAATCGTTAAAACTATTTTGGCTAAATGTCACTAATAACCTCTTAAACTAGAAATTGTGCCATTTTGTGAAAATGTTAATACTGCATCATACAAAATGAACATGATCAGAAAGTTAAACAAATGATCGTAATATAGTACAAAATCCTACCGAATATTATCTACAACTTAGACTTGAAACAATAATTTCTTACAATTATTTTGTACAGTATCAAACAAATGAAACAAAACGCCTATAAAATTTATCATTAAATATTTAAACATTAGACTGCGCACAGACCACCGGCAAGTAACACATGCGAGGTTACTTCTTAATAATGAGCAAAGTCAGGAAAATTAATACGTAATTCTACATTTAAAGGATCAGTCTCGCATGCAAACCGTCCGGCCGGCGCACATCACATCCTCCAGTGTGTACGACCCGACACCGGACATCCGGTTGTCTGGTACGACTCCTGCGATTCGCAGCAATGAAGTTACTAACATTAAAACACAGAATATTGATTATTTGCAAGGCACATTCTCTTAAAAATCCTGAATTTCAAATTTTTTATTCATGTACATATTCGATACTCCGAAAACATTGAAAAGACGGCGCGCACGAACTGAACGATTGAAGCGACATCTACTCACTGTAATGATATGTATATAATCGATTATTATATACCCTGTGTCTCGAAAAATATATAAGAATTCGTGTATCGTGTATAGACAAACTTAAGAACGGTATAATATCTACACTAAAGACTAGTTGCTTGACTCGAAGGGAGCTTAAGAATGAGATCAGAATGAGATCCTTATTGCTGTGTGAGGAGTTGTGAGGGCGTGCCGGGGCGTGGCGCGCCGGAGCGGCGGTGCTCAGTAACCGTACCCGGGACCCGGGTACAGCAGAGCCGCGCCGCCGCCCGCCGGTCAGTGCTGCGCCGCAAATTTCATCCGTTTCTGCTTCTGTCGCTGGTTACAAAACCACACTCTCACCACGTTTTTCTTTAGGTCCAACTTCTCCGCGATTGCCGTTATCTTCTCCCCGGATGGCCGTGGTTGCACTGCGAAGTATGCCTCTAGACTTCTCTTCTCCGGCGCTGCGATAGAAGTTCTCTTGCGTTTCTTTTCTCCAGCTGGAAGCACGCTCGGCGCGTCAGGGTCTCGTCTCTTGTTCTTCGCCTGCGCCTCTGCCTCTTCGAGCCACGCCTGCAGGATTGGCTTGAGCGCTATCATGTTATTGTGACTTAGTGTGAGGCTCTCGAAGCGGCAGATGGTGCTCTGGGAGAGGGCTCCTACGCCAGGTAGTTTAAGGTTTGCAAGTGCTTTGCCAACATCTGCTTGTGTGACGCCTAGTTTGATTCTTCGTTGTTTGAATCTTTCAGCAAAAGCCTCGAGCTCCCGGGGATCTGTGTCGGTGTCGGGGTGGAGTGCTGCTGATGGGTGCCCGAGATGTGCAGGTGGCGCGTGGGATAGCCCGCCAGCGTGGTGGTGGTGGTTCATGACGTGGTTCATGGCTCCGTAGCCGTGCAGCTGGTGGTGAGGTGGAGCTGCCTCTCCCATCGGCGCTAGGGTGGTCATCGATGACGAAGTCAGCGGATCGAGCATGTCCAGCCCTTCCATACCGTGATGGCCCATCTGCGGATAGAAACACTCGTTAGTTCCCTGTCAATATTTTAATGATTAAGAGGATTATGAGGGGCGCCTTCGCCATTATACTCGTCCGCCGTATTAACTTCTGCATTCATGTTAAATCGTACGTTTTATTGTAAATAAAAGGAGGGTGCTCGGCGCAACAATGGTGCTCGGGACGATATGGAAACATAAACAATCATTGTGCAGATTTGCACTCATTCTTTATGAGAGCAAACACTTGTTTTTTTTATAGATGGGGCGAGTGTTGTGACGTTGATTGGGAGTGAGTGTTCAGCCAATATGCTTAAGTTGTTGACCGGCATTGTTGCCGAAATGAATGTTTGTCGTGTAGTCGTCGCATATGCGCTCGCTATAAATATTGCGACGCATCCCCTGTTGGCTCGGATGCTTTTATATTTTATGATGAAATTTCTTTTGTTAGTCAGCTAATCAAATGTTATTGTATTGCATGAAAAATGAACGCTAAAGATTTATTCATTATGGTGAATTGGGTATTTAAATGTAAGTACTACTGATGACTTGAGAGTAGTCTCCTGAGCTACCTTGGTGAAGTAGTTTGTTTATGCCAGTCGAATGTGTTAGATCCCAGACATTGTAATGTGAGATATGCAACAATAAGGCTATTGGATTCACCTTTTTTTTCTCAAAAATCCAACAAACAAACAGCAAATATTGAAAATTATGTTCAAACCTATTAAAATAAAATATGTTCCAGACGATATTGACGAAATATACTTTCGATATTGCTCTACCATAGCTGAGTTCTATAAAACGCATTTACCAAACTTTTCAAGAACTCGAAAAGAAATCTTTTCTTGATTGAAACCAAATAGGGACTGACGCGGTAACTTTAAATGGAGTTGGTAAAATTACCTTAATATGGTCTCCACAATCAATAACCAGCTCCTCGAAGGTCGGGCAGACCGACGGGAAGAAAATAAAAGTGCACTATCTATTACAAACAGTCCGGGGTTCATGTCTGCCAGAGTCCCGAGGGCGCACTAACTCACAATTAGGGATCCTCACGTTATTGCAACGTTGCTGCACGAAATATATATTTTTTACGGTCTTTGGCTTTCGGTTCTGTAGGTATAGTTTATTTAGTGTCTTGATTGTTAGGTGCACTGACATTTTCTGGGCGTTAATTGACAGATAAGTAGGTTTCATACGTTCATTTTATTTCCATGTTTAGCAATCAGGTATTTAAGCTGATTGTGAGTGTTCTCTACGGCTTCTGTAAATACAGAGGCATCACAGGTATATTGAAATTACCGATACAACTCTGCAATGCTAACACGCTCATAGAATTTTACGAATCTCTGTGATAATGGTTTCCAAACCTTATAGACACCTGGCGTTTGCGTTGGCTGTCTTGTAGTCTTTAATATTAAGTATGTTACTAACTGTAAAACCACTGTAATTATTTTTTAAGTAAGTTCATGCATGCTGTGTTTATCGCTTCATATTGTACACTTGGTGTGTATTATAACTTGTATTGTTAGATTATAAAGTGTAACAATTGTAGATAGACCAATAAATAAATAAAAATAAAATAAATAAACTTGGATATCTTTAACAGTTGTTACGAAACGTCAGAAACCCGAAAATCTGACAACCTTACCAAGGGGTATCGAATTACACAGTAACTTTAGGAGTTCAGATAGGAAACTATCCATGTACTGATCTGTATCACTGTATCCGATTAGACTGAAGGCCGACCAAAATATAGGTGGTAAAAGGCGACGCAGATGATGTCATTCGGTTAGTAATTACCTACATTAAAAAAATCGTATTCGCTATAAAAGTTTAGGCAGGACCAGAAATTAATAATTACAAAAAGAACGGTACAATATCAGAGTTTTTGTCATCTTCTTTACATAGTACAACACAAAGTTACCTCCGCGTTTGTACGCTTAGATCTTTTAAACCACGCAACGGACTTTAATGCGGTTTTCATTAATAGACAGTTGATTTAAGAGGAAGGTCTATATCCATACTAATATTATAAATTGGAAAGTGTATGTGTCTGTTTGTCCGTCTTTCAGGGCAAAACTGAGCGACGAATTGACGTGATTTTTTAAGTGGATATAGTTGAAGGGATGAAGAGTGACATAGGCTACTTTTTGTCTCTTTCTAACCCCCCACTTCTCTAAAATGGGAGGGTGGAAGGTAGTATGGAGCAAAACAAATTGAGTAGTGGATGGAAACTTGTGTGAGAATGCTCTCTTATTACCTATATTACCTGGATTAATGCATTCTTAATACATTAACCGCGGTAGTACGTCCTCTTGCGATAATTTCCGACATCCACGCGGGCGAAGCCGCGGGCAAAAGCTAGTGTATAATACGTGGCCGAAGCCGCTAGCAAAAGCTAGTTTGATTATATTATTAAGAAACTATCAGAACGTGTTACTCACAGCGCTTCGTGGTCCGCGCGGTGTCCTGTTGGTACTTAATGAATAATTAACGGATTTATGGACGTCTAACTGTCTACAAGTCCGTCAACTCCGTAAACTGAGGCATAAGATCTTCTTCGTCCTGTAGCCAACTTTGCAGCCCAAAGTCTAGTGCCCAACTGTACGGGTCTAAGTCTTGTACCCATCTTCTGCTATCACACTGACTTATGTTTCAAGTTGGAACATAGTGAAGCCCATTGAGAAGGAGCTGTTATAATGCGTCCCTCTTTGAAGCATGGAGTTTTGAAATTAGTTAGTAACATTTTAATTGGTTAAAAAGAGAAACCTCTATTCACATCCCGTCCTTTATCTTTCCTTCTCTTTGCAGTCGAGGTTATTCATTTCTCCCGTCATAAAAAATAGGTTAAAGAGTACCAAACGATTTGAGTTAGTGTAGTGTATAAATCTTATATATAAAAATCTCTTGCCACCATGTTTGTTACGGGTTAACTCCGAAACTACTGAACAGATTCTTATCAAACTTCTTAATTATTTGTTATTTGGTCGAACTTACGAGATAGGATAGATTTTAAAATAATGGAAATAATGGTACGGTACCTACTTCATTAATAAGAATTAATTTTCATATGTTTTATTTTGTAGGTAAGTCCTTATTTACACTCTATGATTAAACATGAGATAAATAAAATGTCAATTCAAAAAGAGTATGTTGGAATTAAGCACACAGCTTAATTTCAATATTCCAATACTTTACCTACTTATAACTTTAAAATTTTGGGGGATTTTTTTTTCTTTATAAATGATTTAAAATCGTTTAAATTATTTTTAGCTTTATTAGTAAATATTGTGTATGTATCAAAATAATAAGTAAAAAATTAGTTCAATCTATTATAACTACTTAGCCACAGCGACGCGTGGGCTGGGTCAGCTAGTAGTGAATAATAGTGACAGTGCTGTGCTATACATGTAACACATAAACAATAAGTTTTTATTAATTATCTGACCCTAAAAAGCTGTATGGAATTGTGTAAGTGCAACATTATACTATTCTTAGTTATATCGCAATCCACCACGTAAAATATTAAAGTTAGAGTTAAATTGCTTATTAGTCTAGATTGTAATAAATGACTAAGAACTTTTGTTCTTATTATAACAGAGAAAAAAATAATGTAATTAATGTTTATTGTACGTGTTCATGTCTCTACTCATAAATGAAATAAAAGTCATTCAACAGCTGTATCGTACTATTCTGAGAATTTCACTTCAAAGAACACTCAACGGATCGAACCTTTTTCAAAAGAAAACTCACTTGTTTATAGTCAAAACTCCCTAGACTTGTCCCGACTATATTGTGGTCGGCTTCCAGTCTAACCGGAAGCACGTGAATACCCGTCGTTGTCGTTTGTCCCTAGCCCTGACATCAACAAGCAATGGACAATATTGTAAAACTTTTTTTAAATTAATTACTGATGTTTTGGCTAATTTGTACGAGTGCATTTTTTTTTTGTACTTTATAATGTGTATTTGGTTTGTGCAGAATAAACAATTTTTCTTTCTTTTTTTTCCACTATTTTAAAAGAGTCAACCGCCTATCTGTGAACTCCACAACCTAATTGTTGGGTAACAAGTTCGGTAAGACTCGGTCGTTTGGTAAGACCGTTTCTCAGTTTTTTCCCTTCCGACGGTCAAAGATTTACGAATCACAGCCGCGAACAACAACTTAACATGGAGAAAAAAAGGGTTGGTGTGTTAAGGTTGGTCACCCATCCAAACAACTCGCGCGTCTGTAATCATATAGCCACGAGCCGAGGCCTTGTTTTTATAGTCTTTTCGCCATAAGATGAGTTCCCTGACAGTTCTTGTCTGACAATTGTAGTGACGTGATCTAACGAAATATAATCGATTTTTTTATAATATCGATTCAGTTGGCAAAGAAAATGGAATCGGATTATCGATTTTAGATTTTCAAAATATTTTTTTAATAAACTGGTTATCCTACTTCCTACTAATATTATAAATGTGAAAGTTAGTATGTGTGTGTGTGTGGACGTTTCTTACTCTTTCACGCATAAAGTACTGTACGGATTTTGATGAAACTTTACAGTAATATAGCCTAAACATCAGAATAAGACATAGGCTACATAACATCACGGGAGCAGAGCAAAAACCTGACATAACGCACTCGTACTGACGCGACGCGACCGCGATTACAAAATGGCTGGTTCGATTCATCTATTTTTTTGTGGATTAGTGTATTGAGTAGTGGCAATCTCTATTGGCTGACGTTCCGTTCAACGCATTAGACATTTTTAAGATTTATACTTTTTTATTTTATTTACTTAATTTATTAACAGTTAATTATAACTACAATAATTTACTTAGTAATTTACGAAAGGCAATATGTTTTTTATCATTTCTTTTTTTTTTTTTGCCAGTTTATATTTTATTCGTCTAAGGTAGTATGCGTGCCACGGAAAAAATGAACTGTCAGGGAACTCATCTTATGGCGAAAAGACTATAGTAAGTCATCTCCTATTCATTTTGACAGCATTCCAATTTCAAATTTGACATGACTTGTTTCGAGACTGACATTACCTACACTTACATTTTTAGTTAGGAACTACCAAAAATATTTTCATGCATCCTCCTTTCGTTAATTAAAATTCATAATTTCAGAATGTTAATTAAGTCCTAACCACATTAGATTCACAGGAGCAACACACGCCTATAATTCCTATGTTGTTGCTCCCCTAATATTTTATACACGCGTGTAAAAGGGGATACACGTATGTCATTGTATAGTGATGAGACACGCACGCTTTTATAAATATCGATAATATTATTAATTACGTTTTGAATAAGCACCGGATCGTAATTAGATATTTCCCGTGTTTTGCCTCGTATCTCGCTGATCACTATGGCAAATATAACTTAACTTTATAGTCTGAAGTCCTTTATTGCACCTAGCTTCTATTTTTATGTAGTAAAAAGTCTTCTCTCTACTGCTGTAAAAACTCATCTGACCTACCATTACAATAACCTGGCGCGTAATATATACGTAAACCGTGATATTCTCGGACTGACCTATTGAAGCAATAATGGTTGGTACTCTTTTGACGAATCCCATCAAAAACTTATGCTCTTTCAGGTAGGTCCGAAATGTCAGCGCAATATTCGTGACCGGTCGAGCATGTATAAAAAAATCCATGAATGTGAAACAAACACCGAGGGTGTATAAAACATGCGGCATGGGACCTGTTTGCTCCATATCGTGCTATTGTTTTTAACTTGATCGAATTTCTTATAATCATTCATGTGTGCCCGATTTTTGTGGCTTATTTACCCATATCAATTAAGGAGAATCCTTGTATTTTGCAGACATGAGAACATTAGCATACAATTTTGTCCTCATTCAAAATCGTTGTCATATTTATATCTTCACACAATTCTATGAAATTGGTAAAATAATTACCAAAAAGTACGAATACCCATTTGGACTAAGCCATTAAAGAGGCATTTATTCTACATATTGGCAACTACCCTACTTTGCCGCTAACATAACTGACACTTGCAATTCACAATCTTAGAAAAATTGCTGTTGTGTTTTACTCAGAAACCAAGTCGTTCCAAGAATAGCTGGTAAATTGGATTGGTTTCCTAGTATCGTCGTTATTCCTAGTGTGATTGAAAAATATAGGTAGTTATCAACATGACAAGCTATTTTCTGTACGTTTCCGTTTGTATACACTATAATCGTCTTCTTAACCTGTAAACACGGTTTTGCGTGGTGACATAATACATAGTTCCATAGAATATCATCATAGGAAATTAAATATGAAAATGCATGATCTACATGTAATTGTATGTAATCGTTTAATTGTAATAATGGATTTCCAGCAATTTTATTTCATTGGTAGAAGCTAATAAAACTTCTGAATATAGAATCTTTATTTTACTTCATAAATAATTGGAAAACAAACACTTCACTGAACATACAACTTATATTTATTTATAGATTTGGTTAGTTCGTTATTTAATTTAATACCTAGTGTAAATGGTGAATCGCGTTCAATATTTTATTAATAAAAAAAAAATCTGCTTAATTATCCACAGAATAATGTATTTCATTATTGAAGAGCGTGTAATAATAACAGCCGCACGGCTCAATCAATCAGGTTAAGTTAGGTTTGCCGCGATGAATCCGTGCCGCGGAAAGCGCTTTAAGCTGTTGGTCCAGGGTGTCATTCGAAGATCTTTGTCTGCCAGTCTTACCAAAGGCAGGTCAGATAGGCAATCGCTCCATATAAAATACAAGTATTCAGCTACATCTCGGTAAACTGGAAACCGACCGTAAAATAGTGGGAAAAAAGTTGCCGATATGATGATGATGATTGTATTTTTAACCGACTTAAAAAAAGGAGGAGGTTATATATTCGACTGTATTTTTTTAAATTTTAATTTTTGTTACCTCATAACTTTTGACAGGATAAACCGATTTTGATGATTCTTTTTTATTTGAGATCTGGTGCTTCTCGAATGGTCTCATTTTAATTTAGTTCCATTTGGACAATGGGTTCCATGTGAAAACCACATAACGCTTAAATTTGCATTAAGTATTTGCGCGACAATTGAACGAATAACACGATTGGATTAGTGTGGAGTATCTACCATAACTAAAAAGTTAAAAATAATAGAAAAAAAGAACTTTAATTTCGGAAGTCGGTGGCAAAAAAAACCTTAAATACCGATCCTAAGACACCGACTTCCGAAATTAAAGTTATTTTTCACTATGTAGTGTTTTTTTTACGAAGTCGGTTGTTACTTTTTTTTTTTGTAAAAAGTTTTTAGTTTTTCAGCTTTTGTTTCACATTTGCATGTGAGGCAGCAGCACTAGTCGATACTTATTATATCCTTTACAGACTGTACAATTTCGAAATTCATCAAGAAATATAATTTCTTTTACAATTATATAAAGTAGGTACTAAAAGTAAGTAAAACGACAAATAATAATTAAAATTATTTTAATTTATCGATAATAATTGCTCCTCCCTATGCAATCCGATTGCAAGTGGATATTAAATAAATTATATTCCTTTAATAGTGATTTGTGTCGCTACATTATGATGTGGACAAGTGGCCAAATTTGTCCGAAGGGGTGGCCACGAAATACGCGGAAAAAGGAGACTCCAGCTATGGTGATTTGAAGCTTTTAGACAAACAAGTTGATATATTGTTGGATAACGCAAAACTATTCTAACTAATCTCTATATATTCTAAAAGATTGAATTGAGCTAATAGCTATGTTCTTACAACATAACTTAGAGCTCAATTTTACTATTTCTAGCAACAGAACGTGCAGATACAGTACAGTGTAGACCATTTTTAATTAGGACCAACTACCTAATGTAAATTACAGTTTATCTCTAGAAGTAAGAAAGTAGATACGGACACAACTCAGAAATCGGATTCGCGTCCATTATATTACTAACTAGCTTCTACCCGCGACTTCGTCCGCGTAAAATTTCCCGTCCCTTCCCGTCGCGTCAAATCGCATACCCGTGTGATTTTTCCCGTTTTTGCAAAATTTTTCATTACTACTCCGCTCCTCTTGGTTGTATCGTGATGTTATATAGCTTATAGCCTTTCACGATAAATAGGCTACCCAACACAAAAAGAATTTTTCAATTCGGACCAGTATTTCCTGAGATTACCGCGTTCAATCAAACAAACAAACAAACTCTTCAGCTTTATAATATTAGTATAGATAGTATAGATATAGATTAAGAAGTTGATTTGCAATATCAGTTATATATAGAAATAAATGTATAGCCCAGATTCACATCCGATCTACGTTTAAGAAAAATCTTATTTTAATGGATTATACGTCTGGGGTCTCACATAAATTTTATTGACTTTTCTTGAGTAATTATTGCGTTAGGTTCAATAATACGTATTTAATCCACTTTGTGTATTGTGTTGAAAAATTAAATGAACTTAACTTATCTATAATATGTATGTATTTAGAAATATATAAGTATGTTTATCAGTTGTCTAGTACCCATAACACAAGCTCTGCTTAGCTTGGGACTAGATGGCGTTGTGTGATAGTTGTGGAATATTATATTATATTATATTATTATATTATATTATATTATATTATATTATATTATTATAACAAATTTAAAAATAACTTTAATAAGTTAGTGGCAAAAAACTAAACTAACTTAACCACTCCGGAATCCTAGTATCCTACGAGGAAGTCTGTATGGTATGGAAAAAGTGAATATGGGTGTTTGGTAATCTATCATAGCTTGGATTTGGATGAAATTTGGCACACGATTAGAGCTTGACCGGGATTGGAATATATTATGCTTTTATCCCGGAAAGTAGTACGTGAGCAGTGGTGACCCTGTGGTAACAACCACGAGTTGTAGGTCGTTGGTTCGTACACAGGCAGGCACTTTACTTCGTGTAAGGTATTTCATCACCCTTACTCTCAAAACGGTGAAGGAAAACATTGTGAGGAAATCTGCATTTCCTAGAACCAAAACTTCTAAGACATGTGACATCTACCAATCCGCTCTGGGCCCGCGTGGTGGATTACGGCCCAATCCATCTCACCGAGGAGACTTATGTCCCAGCAGTCAGTACTTTATAAGCTGAGTAGTACGTTACCGTGTGCTAATTTTAAAACTTATAAAATGTATTATCGATAGATTAAGCAACTTCGTACTATAGAACGTAGGACAACATTTAGTGGCTTTATTGGTGATGTTCTTCAGAAGGGTCAGGTGCGTAGTACTGGTAAACTGCGTGTATGACCAGATGTATGAACTGACTTGACTGGCCTGTTAGTCTAGTGGTTAATCACCCTGACTGCCAAGACTGAGGTTATGGGTTCGATTCCCACCCAGGACAAATCATTGTGTGATGAGCACAATCATTTGTTTTGTGTCTGGGTGTAATTTATCTATAATATGTATGTATTTAGAAATATATAAGTACGTTTATCAGTTGTCTGGTTGCCATAGTACAGGCTCTGCCTAGTTTGGGATCAGATAACGTTGTGTTGGTTGTCCTATGATTTTATAAGATAACTTGAACGAGGCTGAAGGAGTATGTAAGGATCGTCGCAGATGGTGTTCTCTAGTTTGTACCTACCCCCATGAGAAAAAGGCGTGAGCTTATGTAAATGTGAGTCATGGCTAGACCGTGTATCGCAATAGTTTCCTACTCCATCGGTTCATCATCATCATCATCATCATTTCAGCCGCAAGACGTCCACTGCTGGACACAAGCCACCGCCACTTGGACCGATTCATTTTTTGGGAGGCTTTGTCATAATCGCCACTGTTGGCAGGCGGGTTGGCGATCGCAGTATGATGGTGAAATGCGTAGAGAACGCTGCTGCCCATTCTTTAGTAAGTCCTTTAGTAGCATTTTACGACACCCACGGGAAGAAATGAGATAGTGCTATTCTTTACATCCGACACCAGACGGTACCTTTAATCGGTTGATACATAGTAATTATTTAATGACTTTTATATACAGAACTCTCTAATCCAAAGAAATTATACTGAGCATCCCTTCGTACCAGTACCACCTCGCTCAGCCACCTTTATTTATGTTGCAATAAGATTCAACTCCGCTCGACAACTGTACGATTACTATTGGATTGTATTTGAACTGGTCCGCCGTAGTTGGGCTTACTCGTTGTTCTAGTACACATTTATATTCGCTTCCCTTCCGGAAATGGGTGGGCAGAGGTCTATGTGGCCTATTTGAAATGCATCGGCGGATGTGATGGACATGGAATGTTACCTGCCTCTGGGGCATTTTTCATAATGACTGCGTTGCGGACTTATTTTTCGATACCCTATAAGCTGTGTAGTTTTGGAAGTCGGATGTATTGTTTAAAATATACTCTTATGTATATTTTATAACTTTTTTATATTTATATATTATTCATCTCAAAAAAAAAAATGTTAAAAGAAAACGCAGCCTATAACTAACGCACAACATAGACAAGTCGATAGACACATTATGTATAACCCATCCATCTGTTACGTATTTAGAGTTCCACATATAAAGATATTTGTGAAAACCATTTCCAAATCCCCGTCGTTCATATCGCGGAGTCGAGCATAAACTAGCAAAAATGTTCATAAAACACAATAGGAAAAAAAAAACACCATAGCGCTCTCCTGCTTAACCCCAAGCTATAAACCCTTCACATTACACGGTCGATTTTCAAACAAAAGTAAAAAAAAACTGTCATGAAGGTCCCTTGTGACCGCAGCGACAATTGCGCACTAAAATGCTGAACTTACCCTTGTGTTGTTTACCCTTTGGACAAGTTGTTTAAGTTCCAACGTTTGTAGCACGAATAGGGTTATCTTCACACTCATATCTTAGAGGGTGGGCTGTGTTAGAGCCGTGCCACAGCGGACTTATGAAAGTGAATCGTGAAATGTAGTAGCGTAGATTCTAAAATTTTCTAGGTTCGAACATACGAACTACAACTCCGAAAGTCGCGGCCGTCACCACTGAGCTACCACTACTCAAAAGTTATATAATACGTGAATAATGTGTAATATGTATATGTTACGGGCAATTTGATAAGTCCGGGCACTATTAATAATGGCCGGTCTGTATTCATAATGCCCGACTCGATTGGGCTATGTGATTAAAACAGAATAATTAATCACTTTTCCCGGCAATTATGAATAATGCCCACCCTATCTTGGGCAAAGTAATAAAATGGGCGACTGTAGTGTTTTTGTTTATTCAATGAAATTAAACTTACGTAATTTCTATTGTTCATTACTTAACTATTGAACATAGTAGTTAAGTTACAAAATAAACAGTTAAAATGTAATGGCATCAGTAGTTACCTACTTTTATTTTGATAAAATATTACTTAAGAACAATAGTTTAAAAATGATTAAACTAAGAAAAATCAACTGAAATATCTAATAATTAAGGACTGTGCAAGAAAGTTATTAAGTTTAGAATTATTTATTCGACTTGGCATCGTGAGTTAAATTCACTACTTTTTATAGGCTTAACCACTAGCCCTTTTTATGGAACACTTAATTTTTTTTTGACATGGTTCACACAAAGCCAAATACAACGCCACAAACTTTTTAGTAATATTTCTGTACTTCGGTTTGAGCTCTTTCATCATCCTATTTCTACGTCCATGCCCGATAGAAATGTGAGTTTCCTGAATAATATCAAACGTTTCTTCCAAATAATAGTAATATTAAATTGGTTCTGTCATTTTTCACTGGTACGATTAATTTTTGAACTGTTCCGATCTTCACTATGTCACACCTCGACAATCGCTGAAATTCCTCCGGAGTTTTACTATGGTTAAAAATGAATAATACTCATCACGAGAAAATAACGTAAGTGTTTTTCGCCTTCGTTAATTTTAATTTATGAATTTCTTGAGTGTACTACGTGAGCTCGACAAAAGTATGTGCGAATAACACTTGTGCGACAAAACTGTACTGCAACTCACCATATTTCGAATGCACGCTTTTGCGACACACTGAATCTAGTCGTTTCTAGCACTCGCCGGCCGCTCCCGCGGCACCGCTCGCTTCGCTCGCTCGGCTCGTACGTAGGAGGTCACAGTTTTAACCTAACCTAACCTGGTCTACTATGTGAGCTCGAGTGTGTCGCACAAGCGTGAATTCGAACTATTGTGAGTCGCAGTACAGTTTTGTTGCACAAGTGTTATTCGCACATTCATTTGTCGAGCTCACATAGTACACCCGAATTTCTTCGTTAAAACGTCTTTTCATATCCATCATATGGATGCCGCCATTTTGCGAGATAAACGTACTCAATGCACTCAAGTGTTCTCGATCCGAACTGCGAACTAATGCGCCCCTCGCATGTTGCAAGGCACGGCCGCGGTCCAAATTATCACATTGCCCGGTCCAAGTGATAAATTCAAATACTGACTTATTACATGGACCACGGGCCGTCGGGCATTATTAATAATGGCTGGTCAAATTGATAAATTAATCACTTTGCCCGACGCTCTTGGGCATTATTAATAATGGCCGGTCCTTATTAATAATGCCCAGTTAATCAAGTTGCCCGTAACATATACATAGGTATGTAATATTGAAATTCTGGGATTTCGTCAATTTGATTTTCGATTGTTTTTTCAAGAAATCAACTCATTTTAAACTGATTTTTTTAAATTGTTTTAATTTTATGAACAAGAACGCTCTTTATCTCTAAAATTTTACCAAGTTAAACAACATTTAACATTAAAAAAAAAAACAAGTGTAAAATTTGACCAAGTTACACAACAGAAGTAGCGGTGCTTGAGTGAGGCCTATGTTCAGCAGTGGATGTTTTTCGGCTGAAATAATTGATTGATGATTGAAACAACAGTTTACCTTTTTTTTTCATGTAAAAGTGTTATAAAGTGATTCATACATTGTATAGATGATTTTCACGACAAAACGCTGTAATTTTTTATACCGTGTAGACTTCAAAACGATTTCTAAATATGTGATATTCTAAACCTCTTACAACAAAATTCACATAACAGTCACCGGTTTGAGGTCGATTCATCAAAATTCAATTATAAAAAGTATCTTATTCATTAGATCATAATTGAAATGATCTTTCATTTTATGTATTGAAACTTATAGAAATATAGTATTTAACTGTAAAATCACGTCTTTAAAATAACATAAATCAGCGAAATCAGAAAAATCATATAGGGTACGTCCGGGGAGATGGCCACACAGGAGAAATGGCCAATTCAATTATTTTCAGAACTAATAGCTAGATGGCGCCAGCTGTCGCTTAGTACGCTTCTGTCAGCGGAGGTCGCTAACAGTCGGTGCGAATTTAAACAGAAATTAAATCGAAAAGTAAGTATAGCCTCGTTATTTGTTTTCAAAAGTGTAAAAAAAATTCAGCGGGTTCACATTTTACGTCGTGGTGAAATAATCAATGGAAACTTGTGGTTTTTATGTGTTACCTTCTTTAGTATACGGCCATCTCCACGGACTTACCTCAAGGCCTCTTCAAATTTTCTAAATATGACTGTAAGATCAACACTTATTGTCGTCATAAGTTCACTATTTAGTAAACACATACACATAACATCACGCCTTGTTTCCTCGAAAGGTTGGGCAGAGATATACCTATTTACAGCACACCCAAGTTTCGCCAGTTATATTGAAGTCCCATGTAATAGGGAGCGAGCCTTTTGCCATTAACACCCCGGGCTACTACTGAGGAGTTCCAAAAAAAAAAACAACAACACAATTTGCCCGACCTGGGAACCGAACCCAGGACCTCATGCTCAGCAGCAACGCTTGCGACCACTACACCAACGAGGCAGTACCTTTTTGTTGTTGTTGGGAAACCATCAAAAGATGTCTCCCGCTCTGGGCGGAGCGGGAGGTCACACTTTTATTGACTACCCGTGTTCCTTCAGTTGCCTATATGCCAGGGCCACGGTAACTCTAGCGACTATTAAATAGTACCTAATTTGTTAATATCATCATTATTGTATTTACATAAAAGAAAATTACGCGTGAATTTCCTATAGGATAGGTAGACGTGACATGAATCGTCTAACAACATTTTGGCAACAGTGGTAAAAGTACCTCTTTAGACAAAATGTTCTCTCTCATCATATTCATAACACAACATTGACTGTAGCGTTTGAAAAAGTTGTATTGATTTATTTGTTATGTTACCCCCTAGCATGCCTGTAGGCCACTTATTTTTGAACCTATTAGATGTCAGCAACATAATGGTCAATCGATAAAACCACTTTTGAAATGCAACTTTTCCTATTCAAGAATAAGATATATACTCGACCATAGTGTTAACGGGCAATAAATATTTTTTTTACACACACAACTTATGCCTTTTTCCCATAAATTAATAATTTTTCGAGATCCCTGATCCAGGTCTCGTCGTATTTCCCTCCCGCACTAACTAGTAGGCCAAGCCAGCTAGCTTAACACCTGTGGCTGTTGAGTGCCAAGAACATTCGTAATCCTCGCTGCCCAGTAGTGTTGCCTATTTAGCTCATACATACATAAATTCACAAGCAGCTTATACCATTCCCACTGCTGGGACACAGGCCTCCTCTCGGTGAGAGGCTGGGTTGTAATCTACCACGCGGGCCCAGTGCGGGTTGGTAGATGTCACATGTCTTCGAATGTTTGGTTCTAGGAGATGCTGGTTTCCTCACGATGTTTTCCTTCACCGTTTTGAGAGCAGTGATGATGAAATTATGTACACAAAGTAAAACGCCTGCCTAAGTTCGAACCCTCGACCTACATCTTGAAAGTCGGGTTGATACCACTGGGCGACAACTGCTCTCAATTTTCAATCAATCAATTTAGCTCATTAATTCGGAATTTACCAACAATTGGCAAAAGTCGTGCGTTTAGAAAAAGTTCTCCTTGAAAAGGTCTTTCTATTGGTGTATATCGCATGGTTATGAGGCGCACCTATTCAGGTCATTAACTCTAAATCTATACTTCTATACTATAATAGTTTCTGCCCACAACTTCGTCCGCGTCAAATTTTTGCTCCTCTGACCCTTCCCGTAGCATTGAATTGCCTGCCAGTTTTCGTCCATTATTCGTTGCTGCTCCTTTTCAACGTAGCGTGATGTTATATAGCCTATATGCCTTCATTGCCTTTCTCAATAAATAGGCTACCCAACACAAAAATATTTTTACAATTCGGACCAATAGTTCCTGAGATTATGGCATTTAACCAAACAAACTCTTCAGCTTTATAATATTAGTATAGATTAATATTATAAATGCGAAAGTAACTCTGTCTGTCTGTTACGCTTTCACGACTAAACCACTGAACCGATTTTGATGGAATTTGATACGGGATAAGTCTGAACCCCAAGAAAGGAACTAAAGAAAGAAGGAAGGCTACTTTTTATACCGCGACTTCGTCTGCGGCTGCCATAACCGGCATTTACGCGGACGAAGTCGCGGGCATAAATCGTGTTTTAGCAAATGTTCTAATGGAAAAACTCTATCCATTGGTGTATATCTTATGGCTATTGGCTTCAGTGCAGAAACCCCTTATTCGGTGCCCGTTCTCCTATGGTGTTAAATTCCCATCATGACGTACCCAGACCTGCCTGTGGCTGACTTAATTAAATAAGACCTTCTTCACCCTACACGCTAAGGGCACCTAGGCCCTGTGGGGTTTAGACCTCGGCTTAGGGCATCGCTGGAAGAAGATAGCTGGGGCCCCGCCAGATTGGAATGATATTATTTCGGGACGACTTTAATGCTACAGGCTCAGCGGCGTGGGCTGGCTCGAGCAAAAGACGGGACGGTATACTTATTGTCAGCTGTGAAGTAACCTTATATTTAAAAATCATTACATATTATAAAACAAAGTCCTCCCTTCCCCATGTTGTCGTTGGATAAATGGGTTATATGTATACCAAACCAATGAAAGGTCAGTATAAAACTGACAGGAACCCATCCTCCTATCGAAAGCGTGTAATGGTAGTAAACATTCTCTTAAATTATTAACCCAGTAATTAGTCAATAAATACTCGTAAATAATCAAAATGTAACTTACTGCTATATACGCTCCTTTCAACCGGTGCAGATGTAAAGCAAATAAAAAGCGGCGACATTGGCAAAAATGAAACGTGGGGTAAATTGTGAGCCAAGACATGATGTTCTGACGACAAGCTAAAGAAAACTGCCACCCCCACCCGTTATCGGACTACACTACTTAAAACACACCTACTGTTCCATATGCCTTACATGATACGTATATTATTATGAGCAATGACTCATTCTTATTGAAAATTTATTCTTAAATGCCTTACCTACCTTTTATAGAAACTGAACCTAATGCATGGTGCATTAGGTTCAGTTTCTATAAAAGGTTTCAATAGGAATTACAGTTTGATGCCGCCTTTAAGGCTTGGTGGTGGTGACACAGCCTTGAGCCAATAAAAGTTCACCGATAATTACCGATATCCTACTAACAATAAGTTATTAAAATCATACGTTTTCGCCTGACAAACAAACTGTGCTGAATTTTATCGTGGCCCGATGGTGCATAATGTTTGAATTCGGGACCTCAACAAATTGGGTAGCTCTGAATCATCTTGAAACTGACAAAAACTAAATTAACACGTTAACTGCCATGTCGGACTATGTGTCCGACACTTTTAGTTCCATTAAGGCCTTGTCGGACTATATTATTAACAACACATACAAAATCTGAACATGTGGTTGCTGCCTGTCGGCCATGTTTTTAGAATAAATAATGTATTTATGGGATAAAATTTAAAGAGAAAT
The DNA here is from genome assembly GCA_947507805.1 of Aporophyla nigra. Taxonomy (NCBI): domain Eukaryota; kingdom Metazoa; phylum Arthropoda; class Insecta; order Lepidoptera; family Noctuidae; genus Aporophyla; species Aporophyla nigra. Next base: position 29,382,966 of record OX382291.1, on the reverse strand, counting down.
AACATTAAGCACATTTTTTGTCTTTTCCTGATTTTAGCTATGGCAGTTAACGTGTTAAATAAATTAAAATAAATACGGTAAATTGATCATACCAATAACAGTAAAAAAGACTACCTAAGTAATTCCTCGTACTAATGCAAAGATTCGAATAAATGATCCTCAAAACTTTAATGTAATTATGACCTGTACGAATGTTCAAATCGAGTAAAATAATCCCTCCCCGAATTTCAACGAATATCCATAAAATACATTATCAGAACTACTGGTTACCACTTTACAAGGTCTCAACTACCCCAAACAACTACATTTACAGATTACAGACATGTAGGGAACCCCAAACGGCTACCGTTTGGGTTCCGTGGGCAATAAAGAACGCATTACGTGGCATACAACCCTCCTTGGAAGGGGGACGAGAAAAATTGCGAATACATTCGTAGTGTGTCACTTTATCATGTTAACTCTATTATTTATAAATTTAGTTATTGTATAGTAGTGTATTTTGATGTGTGAGGGAAGTGTTTCATTGTATTAATTGGTCTTACAACTGAGTATAGCCAGGTTAGACTTTTGGTGGTTTTTTGATAACGGTACCTCATCTATCATAGTTTTCACGTGCATGTGGTAAATTAATAATTGAAATATTTTTGTTGGTTTACTTTTAGTGTAGGCCTGTATCTTCCCACTGCTGGGCAAAGACTCTAGCTCATTAAATGCAGGGCTAAAGTGGATGACTGGTCGTTTATTTTCTTTAGCTCGTCCCGTTATGTTCTACGGAGTCTGCCCCGACGCATACTGGCTGCGTTAGGGCTTCGTATAGTGGTTGTTTTGGCCCACAGCTCAAAGGGGTTAGTTTTTCCGGTAGCTAATTATATCAACCTTCACACCTATCCATATTAAATAAGAGTGGACATATATTACCAACACTGTATTTCTTAAGACGGTAGGATTTTTGTCCGCCACAGCGCAACTATTTCTCATTGAGAAGAAAATGACAACAAATAATTTATGAGCTCGACATCTTTTCTATACTAAAATTTTACTAAGAACAAAGTTACCTTTGTATTAAATATTTAAAAACCTTGTTTTCTTTGCACGAAAGATTAATTTGGTGTTAGAAGGGAATTAAATGTGCAACCAACACTAGGGTTTAGAAAAAAAGGAGCCCCGAGTATTCTATTTCTCAAAAACCCTGAACCTTTAAATGCTTTTAACATCAAATTATTTTGGGAAAAGCCATTTGCCCAGCATTGAAATGTAACCAGTAACATTTATTAGGTACCCACTATCAATCAGAACGACGAGAGATTGAAAAGGCAGGCTGTGGTTTTTTTTTTTTATTAAATTGAAAGAAATGTCACTATAATTAATCGTGGTCATTGAATAAATAAGCTATTCGAAAAGCTGCTCTCATTATTTATTTATATACTTTCCAAGCCACGATAGGTTGGACAAGACGATATGGTGTCATGAAGGTACTATTAACGTAACGTTAATTTGGCTTAAGCTTTATTCCTGTCACTGTCACACAACTGTCAATCTACAAGTGCAAGACAGAGACGGGAAGATGTCTAAATCAAAAAGGTCTAGGGTCCACCCTTCTCCTAACTTCTTAGTCACAATAATCATATTCCTATTGATGCTCCTTCCCCTAAAACAAGCAATTCCATACGCCATTACAGCAAATAGTGCATAATATTAGTTCATTTTTATAGCACAAGGCACATATTTCTTGCGTCCTCAGCCCCTTTGGTCCCCAAGGAGAGAGCCCCATTGGTTCCAAGATTTCCTACACGCATACAGAAGTGCATTTGTTATTATTATTTATGTTGTTGTCTTATTTTTTTGTGAATAGATCTTGAGAGTGGTCGATGGATATGGTATTGCTTTTTAGAACTGAGTTCTTGTCTAAATGGTTTCGGTTATTAAGAGGGATGAGAAGGGATGTTGGTATATTGGCGCGCATAATTGTGGCAAATAATTTAATTCTGTGTTTTGGTATAGAATCAACTTCTTCTAAGTTAGCAGACAGTTGGGCTTTAGGGGGTTTTTTTTTTTTTGGATGGGAAATCATCAAATGACTTCTCCCGCTCTGGGCGGAGCGGGAGGGCGTGTCAGACTATTACTGACTAAAACCCACCCGTGTTCCTTCAGTTGCCCATATGCCAGGGTCACGGTATCTCTTTCGAACAATCTCGCGACCCTGGCAGGGGCTTTAGGGGGTTGCGTCGCTTCTGCTTCCCAACTAAAGCATTAGGAAGTGGTGAAAAATAAGCGTTTTTGAAGGCTGCCATAAGTAATTTTGACGTTCAAAAAGTACTGATTATCAGCCTGGTTTGAATAAATTACTTTGAATTTTCATTTTGATAAGACCCTCTTTGGAATGTATTGAATTTGTCAAAATTCCCAGACATAGGTATATTCAGTATCACCGCAAGAGACTTGATTATCCGACATGTCTTGAATGATGTAGAGGATATTTTGCACTCTTTGAAAGCCTCACTACCAGGATTTCATCGATTCTTCTAGGACTTAGCATCTGGTTTGGACATTTAATCGGTATCCAGGAGTGAATCTGGAGTGGTAGGCTAACTTTAAAAAGAAATGAGTCCGGTTTCGAAATGAGGCAGTCACTTGAGTGAAGCTTTTTAAATTTCATATGTTGAAAGTCCAAGTCATTATCGGCTGATTAGCACTAAATAAAAACACATTAAAAGCGTATTTTTGCCGTTGATAAACTGACTCTTAAAGTATGATGCATATAACCGAAATCGCCATGAAGCTAGGGTGTTTTATGAAGGGTATGCAGGCGAGGAGCGGTCGAATTTGCGAAGATTTTGATCGACTTTATGATACCACCTTAGTTTTATTGATATTGAACTCAATTTTGTATGATAAGTATTTTATTGAGAGGGCGTTAGGTTCAGACGTCAAGGGGTAAACTTAAGTGACTTTGCTGTTGAAATGGGGACAAGTTTTGAACATTCATTCAAATTTTTCAGAAAAGAGGAACAGTCACGACATTCAAACATTCCCAAATGATTCCAATCAGTTATTCAAAATTTTCCTTGAATCTCATATAGCCTTAGAAAAAATATATAAAATACAGTGTTTCTTTTTTTGACAACTGCCCCAAAAATTAACTTCTGTATGAAAAACGTTCAAAATAATAAACCTCTCAGATCTAACATGAATGCTGAAGAAACATGGATGCTCCAAAAAAAACATGTACTTAAAAAAAAGGATTGTGTGGTTTTTATGACACCACGGTAAAAGTGAAACTTTTTTTTCACATTATAGACATTTAACTAAAAAGTTTCGGAATATATGCAATAGCTTAATAAAAAGACTTAATTTAATATTCATACGAAATAAGTTAAATAATAAATTCAAGCACTCAAAATTGAAATAAATCCATAAACAACAACATGCACCAGCGAGCGTCTTTCACTTTATGCCTACTCCGTGGCCGACCGTCACGCGACATCCAACACGCAGACGAAAAAGTGTGAGACGATGTAAAAAAAGTTTCACTTTAAAAATAGAAGGATCTATTTATAAAAAATCAGACTAAAATTTTTCCCACTGCTGGGACACAACCTTCCTCTCCATGACGGGAATGAACAGTAATTGGGTCAGTGGGCCAGTGCTGGTGGGTGAATGACATTTGTCTTCCAATTTTTGGCTCTGGGATATGCCGATTTCCTTAGGTTGCTTTCCTTAACCATTTTTAAAACAGACCATTCATATTAATTATTATTTAGAATAACTCACCTGATGTGGTCTGGCATTGTGTGGTGAAGGGCCCCCGACCCCATGATGGTACACCATGTCGTGCTTCAGCTGCGGCAGTGGGGGCCCTGACTGAGGGCCTGATTGGTGCTTGCTGATGTCCACCGCAGCCAACGCTTCGGCCCTGCTCAGTAGACCATCGTTGAGGCCCCCAAATAGGTCACCCTGGACAAGAAGTATGGACATTGAGACTGGCTGATATGTCTGTATTAGGTGTTGTATGATAGAACGATTCCTAGGCGTGACTGTTACAAAGCTATTTAATGACCTTGACAGGGGACGATGTAATTCAAAATTTCATACAAGTATTTTTTTAATGTGAAAGCTCCAAGCTAGACCTCGTAATTCAAGTTTTCATAGGTTTTTTTGTTTTTTTTTTTGTTGTAATTTGATGGTCAGTTTTAGGCTGTTTGTTGAACAAAATTTGATTTGCAACCGTAAGACGTATATATTTACAGAATTATAATTATCAAAACAACCCCTAACTTCATTTAATCCCATTGATTACTTTTTTTGTGAAATAATCATTCAATGGGATTAAATCAAATTAAGGGTAGTATTGTCTGCCAAGGTCGCGAGATTGTTTAAATGAGATACCGTGGCCCAGGCATATGGGTAATTGAAGAAACACCCACAAAAAAAAACAGTTGTTGTTGCCTGATTGTGTAGCCAGTTTACGAGCGTGATCATGGGCCAAATAGTTGCAGATATAATGCAAAACATGGCCTAGCCATTGGCTGCTCAGTCATAAGCTGCAATTAAATCAATTAAATGTTTTCGAGAGAATAGTTGCTAATAATACAGCCATACATTGCCAGGATATTATAGCCCGTTAAGAAGCGCCAATACGGTCGTGAATCATATTGTATTCAAAATACAACTTGACATTCGAATTTCAAAAAACGGAATACATTTTGAATTACGCGGGCTATCGGAGCGTATTGAAAACGAATATGGAGGAGCTATATATATATTTAGTTATAGTTATCTCATCTTTTGTTTTCAACATGGCGTCTTTCATACAGTTTCTACAGGATGTGTTACTACTGCTCATCTAACCACTAAACAAACTTTAGTAACTTTTAAAATTACAGATTTTATATTTAAACTTCCACTAGGATCAAGATTCATGCTTGACAACGTTCTAGAATAAAATATGGGCGGTAAAGTCTCACCTCTAGTTCGAAAATAACTAAGTTTCAGTTGGGTCATATTACTAACACGGAAAAGGTAATCTAGTTATAAATAATGTAAGTATGTAGAATAAACCAAGCAAATAAGAAATTTATATTAATATGGTTAGGAGAGGCGGTGAATTTTTCAAAATCGGGTCTTTTATGCATTTTACAAACCCATTTGAGTAATTCAACTATTTAATCTACTGCAGGCAAATAGATGGCATTTTTTTTTTTAAATTAGAATGAAAATAAATCCAACAATTTGGAAAACAAATTAATGATAAGTAGAAGAAAAATTCAGCAACTATAATATTTTAAAAAAAGAAGACAAAACTACAGGCTGTTCTATTAATAAACGAGTAATTTATTTAAACGTAAATATAAATAAGGCGACGTTTGTCTTGTGTACGCGGTTAGTTTAGTTAATACGTGTCTGACATGCATACTTTGTAAATATTGTATACAAAGTAGTTTATAATTCATGCGTTTTCCTGAACAATGTTTATATGTAGAGTGGTTGGTAAAGCGTCGCACACCTTGCGAGAATTATTTTACGTTATTTCATTCATGTTTTATTTTCTGGGAAAAAAAAAATGTTGGCCGCAACTGCGCTTATTAGTGGGTGATCAAACGTACCCTGTTTCACGCTGTTATTACATTGATTCACTATAATTAAAACGTATATCACTGTCATTCGTGACAGATCTTCGACATCATCGGATTTTTCACAGTCGTTACGGGTCGTCAGTAGCCCGAAAGTCCACAAACAAGTCTTACCATGGCAAATCGAGGTGCTCGGTTACTGGGTTGTGCAGGTCAGATACTGCGTCCGGATAGACTGGAAGCCGACCCCAAGGTGATTAGGAAATAGCGGGGCAGGTGATGGTATCATTATATCGCTCATAAATTGTTAGCAAATCCCAAAGGAGTTGACTGTAAATAGATCTAAAATCGTTTAATGATTAAATACATTTTACACTTTCTACAACTTTTATATCGTTATTAGGCACCTCCGATATTAGTAGATAAGTAATTCAATTTTCAAAACTGCGAATATTCTCTTGGTCATTCAATTATCTAACCCTTGACTGCAACTGAATCGTTTCAATATATTATTAACATTTATGATTCCAACCCAACGTTCCGCCAAATTAAGTAAATTCCTGATGCATAATATAAATTAATTTACCAAATACTTTTCTAGTACACACTAAAACAGAAGCAGACCTTCCGTGATTACATTACGCCGAAAAATTAATTTCGTCACGATGCGATAAAAATTAACACTCAAAATGTAGAGGCCACGCCGGCACTAATTTGGAACGCAATATGTGGGTATGTACATAAATAAATAAAATACAACTACGTAAGGCGGCCGCGAACAGGGGTTTTTCCCGGATTATTTTAAATAATTTATGAGAAATTCTGACCCATGAGTTACTCCGAGACTTGTTATTTTGCGCCGCGTTTACACTCGCCCGGACCCCGGACCCCGGCCCCGGATACCGGACTACGGACTTGAAATTCAATTGGTCAACGTAATTGAAATTTGTTGAATTCGGATACTGTTTTGTAGGATTAAATGTTTCGCTGATTGCAAATATGCGTATTTAAATAAAGAGGTTTCATTTTTAATCACGTTCATGTGCTGTGTTCTTTGAAGCGTTTTTTTGGACCAACTGAGCTTCTGTAATACCTAAGAATGTGTGTTAAAATACTTCGACTGCCACGCAGTTTTTTACCTATCAATTAATTACATTTCGAAACAAGAAAGTATACAAACTTCCAGTAAGTAAGTTAAGGTCAAGGATTTCGATATAACCTTCATGTAACCAATTAACGTAAGTATTTATAGTAACAAAATAAAAGTAACTATCCTAAGAACCTATCATCAAAATTAACTTGAGCTCAGACAATTTTCCTTAAAACCATTTAACATTAAAAATTCTGAGTCCATTCCATTCGTCAAGTGTAAGTGTGGCTTGAGGCCGGAGTCCCGATAGATGCGCACTGCGCGGCCCGACTTCCAAACAGGCAGTTTTATGGCGCCAGACCTCTTAAACCGCCGCTAGTTCTTCGCTTTGCCAATGCCAGCACGTTTGGCAGTCGCAGGCACGTCTGCTAGTTTTATTTGGCAGGCCCCCGGTGATTTTGTTTGCATTGGAATTTTGTGGGCTTAAATCGATTCGGTTTTCTGTTGGCTCTCCGTGTTTTGATGCGATAATGGAAGTGGTAGGTTCGTAGGGTGGAGTTTTTTTGAGAAAAAAAGAAATGTTTGATGGAAATTTTAGGTAGGTATGTCGGCTTTTCGTGGATAGTTTAAATTATTATAGATAGGTGGGTCGTTTCTTGTATGAAGCCTTGGGTAACCAGTAGGTTATATTTTCCCAAATCAATGTGCCATTAAAGAAATTGAAAACGTGGATAATTAGTATCGTTTCAACATTTTTAATTTAATGTTCTAATTCAAGTAGCCGACCCCAACATAATTGGGAAAAAGCTACGCATGATATACACCGTCTGCTACTTAAATTTACTTCAAAATACTATTCAATAGGTTTATACCAACCCGCACTGGGCCCGCGTGGTAGATTACGGCCCACTCCCTCTCACAGAAAGGAGGCCAGTGTCCCAGCAGTGGGAACAAAATAGGCTGATCATGACTATTCAAGATATGCATAGTTTACTACGGACATAAAGCTGGGAGTTCTCATAAGAAACTGTAACATGTTTCCACTTAATCTAATTATGAAGTTAACCAAACACATACAGATTGATTCACTTTTTTATTCCCAAAATAAAAAATCGTAAGTAATCAACCCTCAACTGCGAAGTGTCCGAGATCCGACATAGATAATATAATCGGGAGCAATTGAGCGTGGGAATAGAAGGTTGTTCGCATACCCTAGCTGAAGCCATTGCTTCGCATAACCCCTCATTGTAATTGCTAACAAGTGCCCATTTGATATACGAAGCGTCGTGTAATTTGTCGCCGGTTACCGACCGGAGAAGGGTTAGCCGATCAGGATTGCTTTTTATTTTATCAAAATGCACGTTTGTTTTTCGAAGTACATCTTTTAATAAGTTCAGTTTTGCGAATTCTATAAAATTTTAAAACAAATGCTATTTTTGATTACTACTTGTTACATTTTGTATGAAATCAACAGACAACGCTTTAAGCCTAGATATTTTTTGTAATAGCTTTTAAGAACTTTCTGGTGTCATCAGTGCACAGCAAACTGTTAATTACTCTATTTGAATGTGGGATGGTAATAATAGGCTTACAATTTATGAAATAACATCTATTGTTAAATAAAGCCACGTAAAACTATCAAAAAACTACTAAAGACATAGAAATCCATTCCACTTAGGATGAAATACTGTTTGACTATCATCACATTGTTCTGCTTAGCCTTTTTTCAACTATATAGAGGTTGCCTTCGATTGTAACCGAATGCAGATAAATACCAGTATTTTACATAGAGGGTATGTCTAGCTCACTGCCACAACTCAGTTACTGGGTAATTCAATGCCCTTGGTAAGACTAGTGGCCAGGCTTTCGGACTTCTGACGACTCGTAATGACTATCAAACATATGAATAAATGTGAGACTGGAACAACGATTTAACGTGCTTTCCGAGGCACAGAGGGCTCTGATGTAGCATTACTGCTGAAAGACGTCCACTGCTGGACATAGGCATCGTCCAAAGGGACCGCCATAATCACCACGCTTGGAAAGCGGATTGGCCATCGCAGTATGGTGATAACATGCACAGAGAACGCGGCTGCTCTTTCTCTATTAATTCCCTTAGTCGCCTTTTACGACACCCACGGGAAGAAATACGATGGTGCTATTCTTTACATCTGACACTACATGAAACACTGTAGGTAAATATGTATCATATTCTACCTAAATAATTAACGAAATATTTATAAAACAAGCAAAAGCGATATTAAAAGCGCCCTAGATAACTACTGTCGAACCAGTCAACACTAAAAGCTACACGGGTATTTTGTAGTTCCATTTGGGTTGCCAAAAATATAACTCGTTCCTGCCGACTGCGATCGCTATTTTTAAGTGACTATCTATTTTATGAATATCAGAACAGTTATACTAGACTAATGATGTTTGTAATTTTATGAGACCTTTTTAGTTATCAGTCAGCTGCCTTTTTCGCAGGTGGATGTTTAAACTATGAATTGAGCACATAATAATAGACCCTCATAGTAAAATATTTTCGTCAGTTTTCATGTATGGAAAAACATATTTATTTTAATCGACTAATAATCACATTGTGGGGTGATTCAAAATCATCCACTGAATCAATGTTATCGGTTATGCGTCCTGCCAGGGTCGCGAGATTATTCAAACGAGATACCGTGGCCCTGGCATATACAGGGTGTGGCGTAAGTAGTGGTCCACCGTTCAAGATTCGATTAACCAGATAATTAACTATAACAATTAAAAATTTTAAACATTTTTACCCAAGGGTTCCGAAAATATTTCATTTTTGTCTTTTATTTACGAAATTTCTACCTTTTATTACATATTTGTTTGTAGTTTCAACAAAAACCATTATTTTTTCATTTTGATTTCTTTTAATTACTGCTGAATACTAGAGCTATCACGATAAATTATGATTTTTTTATGTAAATTCAGCTCTTTTGAAGAAAAAGTTGGTTCTTCTCTAATTTTAACCCCAATTTTTAACACACCATCAAGTTCAAGAGCAATTTTTGTAAAAAAAACATTTGGGTAAAAATGGTTAAAATTTTTAATTGTTATAGTTAATTATCTGGTTCATCGAATCATGAACGGTGGACCTTTACTTACGCCACACCCTGTATGTAACTGAAGGAACACGGGTGGGTTTTAGTCAGTAAAGAGAAGTCAGAATCAGAATCAGAAATCAGAAAGTCTAGTCTAGTCATTTGATGATTTCCCATCCAGAAAAAAAATCGGTTACGCGTCGAAGTCTTTGCTATCCTGTCAAGATAATTATAAGGTATTCGACCTTCAAAAATTGAATTTGGTGAAAATTTATGTAGAGATAAATTTTTTCCAAATTTATCTAGGAGATTTTGACAAGCTATATATTTAACAAAGATATTGGTGCCGATTCTGTTGTACAAAATTCTCTAAACTAAACTAAAAATCACTAAAATTTGGTTTATTCCTGTCAAACGACGATTTCCTATTCTAAAATAAAGTGACACAACTTAACTATATTTTAGTTTGACAGCACTAAGATTGCACTGAGTTATTAGTTTAGTGAAAATGTCAATTTTGCTATTCTGAGTTTGCGGTTTTCACCAAAAATTTTGACTATAATAATTTATTTTGACTAAATCTGACTATTTTTAATCGTGATTAGAAAGGTGTGGAATAAAACTAGTGGTCATGAACAAAAATTCCCTCCAACGCGCAACGCCTCGCCTTTACGTGCAAAAACAGTGCTGTATTTTTTATTTTTTCTTTTGTTTATATCTCTAAAATGGCGTGTCCTATCGCAAAAATAATGAAATTTTCGATCCCCTTTGATAAACCCGAAACATATAAGTCGCAACACGTGGGTAATATTTTTTTTATTTTTCAAACAAAAAGTGAAAAATTCCATATAAAACACGTCCAGGCTGCCCCCATGTGCGCGCCTTCGTCTCAAAAAAATTCATTGCGTAGCGCACACAAGTACCACGTTGCGAAACCAAAAGAGAAAAAAACCATGTTGATTGTCAAATTCGTTTTTAGTCGTGTCAAAATAATTTTTAAATTTAGAGATTTTTCCTTGCAGAATAGCTGTAAAATTCTCATAGTCAAAGGAAAGGAATTTTAGAGATAGTTTAGTTAGTTTAGTTCGGTGTACAACAGAATCGGCACCATTGTTGAGATAAATATCCTAGTGACGTACTCATCAAGTGAAAATGAAAACATATAAAAATATATATTTTAGGTGCATCTTCTTCACGTATAATTTATATTGTTTAACCATTTTGTTTTTACTCTCTTTAGAAACCTTTTTGTTAACAATAAATGAACAACTAAACTACCTAATCAAATCCTATACGAAGCAACCTAATTAGAAATTTTATCATGATTCAGTCGACACAACTTCACTCATTCGCTCAGTCATTCAATACTCATTCGTAGTATAAAAATAAACTGATGAACTAGCATAAGTTAATCAATTAGATACTACGTCCAAAGGGGAGCAAGCAGGGGCCCAGGCCTAATTCAATTGTGCAGTACGAGCCCTTGTCAAACAACAATTATTACTGTAGCAGTTTCCGTTGTAATTGTCATAGAAGATTTAATGAGAGGGAGAATTTGAGAGCTAACGTCAAATAGGAATTTGATCTTTTTATTGCTCAGAGGGGCAATTCTTGTTATTTTTAGAACGTTCATAGTCTGATTGCAGTCTCAATTTGTCAAAAATACTTCGAGTTTCATACATTTTTAACAAGTGTTTGACGTTTGATTGTCGGCGAGATGAGACTGCGACTAGATTTTGAACGTTTAAATTACGAGAATTGGCTTTCTGATGTTGAAGAGTACGGGAGTAATGTTTTTTTTTTTTATGTGAATCAAAACTTTACTTATAAACGGCCTACTTCTACAAATTGATTACTATTTATTTCATGTTAACGAATATTTATTTGACCGATAGAGAGATACATAACATATCATCATGCCGTTTTCCCCGTGTGGTTGGGTAGGTAGCGGTATACAGTTGAAGATTAATAAAAAACCGATGGATGTTTTTGAATAGATAAATAAAGAAATACCTTAGGACAACCCACACACCGTTATCTGATCCCAAACTAGACAGAGCCTGTACTATGGCAACCAGACAACTGGTAAACATATTTATATATTTCTAAATACATACAAATTATACATAAATTACACCCAGACACAGAACAAATGATCGTGCTCATCACACAAAGATTTGTCCTGAGTGGGAATCAAACCCACGACCTCAGTCTTAGCAGTCAGGGTCACTAACCACTAGACTAACAGGCCAGTCAATGACGTTTGATTGTCGCCGATTGATTGTCGTGAATGAAATTTAATGTGAAAAATAAACAGTGTGTTTTCTATTTCATAACATAACACCGTGTGGTACCGGACGTAAAGAATAACACCAACCTATTTCTTTCCGTGGGTGTCGTAAAAGGCGACTAAGGGACTCACTAGAGAGTGGGCAGCAGCGTTCTCCATGCATTTTACCACCATACTGCGAACGCCAACCCGCCTGCCAAGCGTGGCGATTATGGCAAAGTTCCCCAAATTGGGGGGGGGGGGGGCCAAGTCCAGCATTGGACGTCTTACGGCTGAAATGATGATGATGATGATGAACATAACACATATATTCAATAACATAACATAACGTTATGTTTCCCCTAAATAATGGGTAAAGGTGTAGATATTTAGAGTACACCCTCATTTCGTCACTTATACCCCTCTGTGAGACTGATTGTCAGACTTTCGGGCTTTTGACGACCCGTAACAACTGAAAGAACTTAAAGATCCAGAAATTACAGCCACGACCAACTGCTTGACGTGCTTTCCCGATATCTATGATTAGAATGATATGTAAAGATCACCCATCCACGGACCAACCGCGGTAAGCGTAGCTTAACCTGATCGATCGACCTGTGCGGCTGCTGTTACGTAACCAAAAGTCCCTTTGTTGGTTTAATTTTTATTCTCTACTTACGAGTTCAATTGGATTCACAAGGCTGAACTGAAGAATACAGGTTATTGAACAATATTGAACGAAGAAATAGAATATCTAGTACTAGCTCTATCCCGCGACTTCGTCAGAGTACTTTTTATCATTTCTAAGGTTTTGTGGCTGTTCAATTTCAGGCAGAGAGATAAGAATTATCAGAGAAATTAGGTCTGGACAAATTGCAGGTTGGAATCATGAATTCTTTACTCTCAAACCCTAACAGTGAAGGAGCTTGTCTTTTGTTTAAACTACTATCATCTTAAATTAAACTACTGATGTGTAATTAGTAAATAAGATAAATCGGACTGACATATACATGTAGTATCAAAGTCCAAAAAAAAAAGAATAAAAAAATAAAAAATCATTTCTAGGGTTCCGTATAAACAGGTTGTCAACGGAACCCTATAACTAAGCCTCTGCTGTCCGTCTGTCTGTCTGCCTATCAGCGGGCTGTATCTCAAAAACCATAATATTTGGACAGTTGAATGCTAATATTTTACAGAGTGTATATTTCTATTGCCGGTATAAAAACTAATAATCTATACAAATAAATCAAATTGGAAATTGTCTGTTTGTTTGTAACGTCAATATAACAGCTTTTACTAAATGCATAATAACATGTATATGGCACCTGTAACAAAAAAATACAGTTATCAAAAATTTTGTGTGTCTGTTTGTTCCTGCTAATCTCCAAAACGGCTGTACTGATTTTGACGAGACTTTAACTGGCAGATAACTGATGTTAAAGGAGTAATATAGGTTACTTTTTGTCTGTGTAGCACGTTCCCGTGGGTTAATTTCTAAAAACCACGCGGGTGAAGCCGCTACTAGCACAGTTAGTAAAATAAGTAAAGTTGAAAACTAAGGATACGTGCTTTTGCCGTCGTCTTTGCCTTGTGGTACGGATACCTTCGCGTGTGTCATATCCAGAAGCCTATGTCTTTATCCACGTCCGAGACTACCTAACTATCAAATGCCATACTAACGGTCATTTCAATGATTTGGTCCTGTAAAGGTCAGAACTGATGTATAGCAGTCAGTTACTTTCACATTTATATTAGTAGTATTGGCATTTCGCCCGCGACTTCGTTCGCGTGTAAGTCTGACCCCCGACCCGCCGCGTCGCATGCCATCTCCCGCCCGCGCTTTTACTTATCCTTCATTCACATTTTTTTTTTCTTTTAACGGTCATGACTATGACGTGACGTTGTAAGTAAATATAAACAAAACAATGATGATTTGTAGGTTTTGAACTGTGCTGCCACCTATGATGAGCATTTAGATTAACCACATTCAAATGCATCATCAATTGTCAGTCAAGACACTATACCCGATTTCTTCGCCACATTCTACCAGCCATGATGAAGATGGAAAAGACAAAAATGTATACGACTGACATAAGCTATGGTAAAACTAAACTCAATCCTGCCGTTAGCCTTTGCAGAACAACGAAAAGCTTTAATATCCATTGCCTAGATTTTTTTTGTCGGTTTTACAAAAAGAAAAACAGCTGTTTCATAGAAAAATGTAATACTTACGGGGTCAAAATGTATGGAACAGCTGATTTTTTTTTTTTGTATAACTTACGATAATTTTCTACGCTGCGGGGTCTAGAATGATATGCTGAATTCATGATTACAGTTTGCGCACTGAATAAAAACTTATCCTGTATATATAGATCGATGATAGACTGGTGTCTAAACTCACAAGACAATTTTTAGAAGCCCGTTTGCAAATTATATTACTTCCTTTACACTTAGCGCTCTTTCTGCTCGGATTCTTAGCGTTATAACGTGATATAAAACATCCTATATCATTCCTCGAGAATTGGATGATTGATTATAAAAGATTACCCCTTAAACCAACAAACAAACTATGAAAATATGTACTATAAATATAGATTATAAATTGATTCGCCCCATCACTTACTGCAACCTGACGGATGAAGCCATTCAAGTGTCATTATTTAATTATCACTGCACTGGCTTGCAAATTCCACTGATATGGCCCATTATAGGTCTATAACGATGCCTAATTGCACTTAACAGTCGAACCTTCGAATGAAATGGCACCGGCGCGGCGGCGACGGCGGGATTTATGAATATTTTGTTTGATTTCCAATGATGGAAAACGATTGAGGAAAAATATTTGTTCAAAGAATGTTACTTGTCTATACAGGGTGTACGGGGATACTATCCATTAATGATTAAACATTATTTGGTGACGAAAAATTAACATAACATAATTCATTGCTGCCCTGAACAGTTTGGCAGAGGAGTACCCACATTTCACCAGTTAAGTCCCATGTAATAAGGGGCGAGCCTATTGCCATCAACCGGGTACAAATACAGACTACGGTTAGCGAATGATAAATTCCAGATTAAAAAAAAAAACCATAACACTTTACCCGGCCTGAGAATGAGCAGCAGCGCTTGAGACCACTAGACAAACAAAGCAGTAAAAAAAATTACAGACTGATTAAATTCCACATGATATTACAAAAGAATCGATCCCTCTTACAACCCTCAGATGCGACCCACCAACTGATCACTAAAAGCTGAACGCATTAGTCCCGGTCTAATCCTCGCTATTATTACTCATCAGCATCGCGTTTTAGGGTTAAGAGGCGGCGTGATCCCGGCTGACTGTATCAAATGTCACAGAGATATCGCGACCGGTCGATTACACCGCTCGAGTACTGTCGGCGACACAACGGTTAGGTCTCGTATATTTGCCACAGTAAAGGGCAATCCCGTATTTTTAAAGAACGTTTGCGTTCTAATTTCAATCTGTCAAACACGAACTCAAACTCAAAGCGTTTACTTCAAATTAAACTAATTAGGATCGGTCGGTCGGAAAGATAAAACAAAAGGTAGAAGTTTAAAAAAAATAAATAGATACGTATGGAGAAGAAAAAGCAAGAAACTCCACGGACACTATTTTGAGTAAAATGAATGGTCAGTCATTCATGTGGAAATTAAACATTGTGAGAACGGTGTAAAAAGACGTGCACATTAAAAGCGCACGTAATAAAAAATAAACAATTCAGAAATTAAAATAAACCGTGACAGCTAAGAGATAACCGACCCTTTCTGACGGCTCCAGTTCTCGAAAATGACGTATAAATAAGCACCATTTGGCTCAACCATTTCAGAAATCTTATATCCCTAATTTTTTTTTTTTTTTTGCTGGGTTGGCGCTGATTGAAATTGCGACTACATTTTGTACGTTTTTCATTTCGGGAGTATGTCTGTAGTTATGGACAGTAAAAGGGTTCGGAAAAAGCGATGCAGTTTTTTGCATGTGCTGATTTATTTTTATGACTTTATGATGAAAAAAGTGACACTATTTTACAATTATATTTTTATGATGAAAGGGTTTGGATCTGAATATTTTAGTCAGATTTATTCAAATCCATTCACAGCTTAAGAATGTCGAGATACCCATTACTTTGTTAGTAACTAAGGTTTCTTTTAACTATTTAAATTTTTGACCAATCAAAAAAATTGAGTTTGACTCAAATTAATTTACAAGAATTGCCACTATTTAAATGACTTTGTTTAAACCGCTCTCTATCACAATTTTTTGCTACCAAATCGTTTATATAGCCAAAATCAGTCCGTTTTCATCGGAAGCACTTTACCCGGTGAGTGTACATGAGTCGTTGCGTCTGGGATTACGCGTTGTGCACTTAGTACTTCAATCACTGGGGGAACACGGAGGGTAGACTAACTCCGGCCCCGACTTAAAATATACAAATTATTTTGATAATTATTACGAATAATTCATGTATTTATTGTGTACGATCTGCATTTTGGAATTTGGCAGAAATTTCTTGCTTCCCCGTCCCGTCCCGTCACGTAGCATCGCCCGCTTGCGTATATCTTCGTTTTCAGTCAGCATAGTTTCGGACTCTTTTTCTTTTGCTCAGCTCCTCAGAATTGTAGCTTGTCAAGGATTAGGCTATCAATTGCTGTTCATCATCATTTCAGCCGTAAGACGTCCACTGCTGGACTTAGGCCTCCCCCAATTAGGGGCGCTTTGCCATAATCGCCACGCTTGGCAGGCGGGTTAGCGATCGCGGTATGGTGGTAAAATGCATAGAGAACGCTGCTGCCCATTCTCTAGTAAGTCCCTTAGTCGCCTTTTACGACACCCACGGGAAGAAATGGGGCTCTTCATCATCAGCAGCTAATAACTTTCCCACTGCTGGGACACAGGCCTCCTCTCGGTGAGAGGGAGCGGGTCATAATACACCACGTGGCCCCATCGCGGGTTGGTAGATGTCACATGACTTAGAATTTTTGGTTCTAAGACATGCCGGTTTCCTCACGATGTTTTAAAATGCTGTTAGAATTTTTCAAATCTGACAAGTGGTTCTAGGGAATAATGCGTTCAAACTATTAAGCTATATTATGCCATATATTAACACCTACGTGAAGCAAAAACTTGGTACCCTATTTATACGAAAATTACGCGGACGAACGAGTATGAAATTTAGCACACGTAAAGTTTATATAGAGTAGAATTCCAGAAAGCTTATCTATATACTAATATTATAAAGCTGAAGACTTTGTTTGTATGTTTGTTTGGTTGAACGCGGTAATCTCGGGAACTGCTGGTCTGAATTCAAAAATTCTTCTTTTGTTGGGTAGCTTATTTATTGAGAAAGGCTAAATAACATCACGGGTTATATAACATCACGCTGCGATCAAAAGGAGCGGAGCAGCAATGAAAAATGGACGAAAACTGGCAGGCAATTCGACGGGAAGGGTCAAGGGGGCAAAAATTTGACGCGGACGAAGCCACGGGCAGTAACTAGTGTTTTTATAAATACAATAAGTTTTAATTGAACTATGGTCGAATTTCGGCCATTATTTAGTATAGATTTTTCATGTGTTTATTGAAGTCGGTCTGCATTTTGTAATTTTCCAAACTACAGCTAAAGTACCCGATACTTATTTTGTGCAAAGAACAAACCAGTGTGTTATTAACATATGTAGCACTAATTTAAATTGAGTTTAGACTCAACAAACTTAAGTAAGTAAGTAAGCAAGTATTTATTTGCATAATACATGGTATACATGGTGTTACAATAATTTACAATAAAGATCTTACATGTTTTACCAGAATTGTACTTAGAATGCATATGTTCACTTAATACTAACATGAGAATTTGTTATCCATAACTTCTTTAAGACTATAGAAATTTTTCAAGTTTAACCAGTCAAACAATTTTCCCTTAAATAATCTGGAGTTTAAGTTTTTTATGCTACTCGGTATGTTATTATATATACTAACACAATTATATAAGCAGCTTTTATTATATTTAGCTAGCTTGGGAAGATCATGCAGAACGAGTCTCTGTGGATCACGCCGTCTCCTTGGATTAATATCATTGGCTGATATAAACAGGTCTTTATGTTTATCAACGAACATACATATTTCAAATATAAAAAGCGACGGCAGCGGTAACAAACCTAGTTTCTTAATTAGGGGTTTACAAGATTCCTCCGAGTGCATCCCGTAATTTGCCCTAATGCACTTTTTTTGAGCAACAAATGCTCGGTTTATATCGGTACTTAATGAGCAAGGCGATACCTAAATGTTCATCCCGAGAGCCAAAGTCAACGACCCCAATGCTACCATGCTGGCTGGGACGCATGCCTCCTCTCAGTACGAGGGAGTGGGATATAATCCACCAGGCGGGCCTTATGTGGGTTGGTAAATATCACACGGCTTCGAATTTTTGGTTCTATGACATGCCGGTTTCTTCACGATGTTTTCATTCACCGTTTTGGGAGCAGTGGTGATGAAACAATTTACATAAAGTAAAGCGCTAAAGACGGAGCGCGGAAGACGGAGCGTTGGAAGGCCTCCCACAAGATGGACCGATGACCTGGTGAAGGCCGCAGGAATACGTTGGATGCAAGAAGCACAGAATAGGTCGAAGTGGCGGTGCTTGGGGGAGGCCTATGTCCAGCAGTGGACATCTTTCGCCTGAAATGATGAAAGCGCTAAATATCTTCTGTATCTGTTAATTTTAGGTAACCGAAACGTCGGAAAAACGTATTTTGTCAGTATATTAAAAGGCTAAAAGGCTGGGCTCTGCTTCCAGTTTAACCGGATGGAGCTGAATTCCAATATTCCGCTTGGAACGACTGCCTATCTGAACTTCACAACCCAGTTACTGGGTAACACGACACTTTCAGTAAGACCGGTTGTCAGTTTTTCGTAGTTCTGACTACCCGTGAAGACTGTCACAATTATCTACAAATGACAGCTGTAACCAAATTAAACTGACTGCTCAACCTAGAAAATATTTGAAGCTAGTAAAATGATAAGTTATACATAAATAATTGCCTAATCAAATGTTAGTTTTTGCAATAGATAATTAGTGTAAAATATCACTCGTAATTCGGGTGTGGCCTCCGACTTGGCATATCACGACATGGACTAGGGTCAATTTATTTTCTACTACTTCCAATAAAGCTTATGATTCACTTCATTAAATTCGTTTTTGGGTCACACCTGACTGAATGTCCGAGCTCCGAATTGAAAAGGGTAATAACTGGATAAAGTTGACATGCTATGTAACTTTGTTTTAGCAATAATTATATATTATTTAAGTAGGTAGTTATGTCGCACCCCTAGATCTAAAGGGAACTAACTCAAAATTCTTAATTTTTGAGTTATGCACACCTTCGAGTCTGTCATTTCAATACCTATCGACCAATAAACCAGATTCAAAACTATTTCCAACATTCAACTCCAAATATTGGAAGTAGTTTTGAATTTGGTTTATTGGTCGATAGGTATTGAAAAGTGTGCATAACTCAAAAATTAAGAATTTTGAGTTAGTTCCCTTTAGATCTAGGGGTGCGATGGTTCAGAAAAAGAATTTTGCCAAAAATAATCTAGAATGGGATCACCCTCAGTCGGACCAAATTCTTATGCTATAGCCTATTTTCATGTTCTTTAGACTAACAGACATAAAATAATAATATTAACAAGTATATAAAAATAGAGATAAAAGAATCACAGAGCAGTGAAAAACTCGTCCGCATCGCTATCAATGGGAAATGTGCCCAAAAGGCTGGCAGCATTGCCACGTTGTATGGCAATGCTGATTCTTTGCCCTATTTTAAGACAACTATTAAACAATTTTCTTACTTTATAATTAAAAAAAAAAACTTTATTACAATCATAATTCATTTGCAATTCACATTGAAAATACAAACCAAGCAAAAAAAGAATATTTTATTTTACTGGTAGCAATTTCGGATGGCCCGGTCATTCAATTCACAAATCCGAGGTATTTCATTTACTAGTGCCTGTGTTAACTACGATTTTCTGGCTGCCGTATATATAACCTGACTAAAATATAGTGGTGTCCTAGTGGTATCGGCCCTGACCTAAAGTTGATGGTCGTGGATTTAGGCGGGCAATACTTTGTATAAATAATTTCATCACTACTGCTCTCAAAACGGTGAAGGAAAATTACTAGAACCTGAATTTCGAAAACATGTGACATCCACCAACTCGCACTGGGCCCGCGTGGTAGATTATGGCCCACTCCCTCTCATAGAGAGGAGGCCTGTGTCCCAGCAGTGGGAACGGTATAGGGTGATTATGTATTGGGGTCGCCAAAGTATGTAGGTCTCAGAATCAAAAACGAAGATGTTGTCAAAAAGTAATTTTTAGCTTCACCGTGCGTAGAATCGTTATACTTATTAAGTTCTATTTTTTTATTTTAACTTACCTATTAGCTACCTACCTACTTGACACAAAGCAACTGCAAAAAACGTATTTTTCCGAACGTTCTGTAATTAAATTTTAAATGCACATGCATTATTTAGTAAAAGCAAAAACGGAACCGGGCATTTTTCAATTTTATTCGATACTTTTACGCGACATGTTTAAAAGAAAGTAGTAAACGTTTCTTTAAAAATCCCAACAAAACACATCAAAGAGTTAGTCGCGACATTCACACTAACTGAACTGAAATCTACATTATTGATTCATGGAATCGGTTTTAAAGAAACTTACCTACTTTAGTACGAGTGACGTAGTAATGACGTCATACACGTGAGAATTTCACGCCAAAGTCTAATCAACTATCTATAAAACAAAATATAGGTTTATACCAGACTAGTTCTACGAAAACAATTAGGTTTAAAATGGCAGGTGCAAATCTACAAAGGAAAGAAAAAATAAGTGGATCCAAAATAAAAGTAGAAACAAAAATAAATCGCTTTGCAAAATAAGAAGTTCTAACATCTTTGGCCAAAGATGAACGCAAGCGAAATCGCTAGGCATGTCACGATGCTACCTAGATATTAGAGAAAAAAGAAATAGTCTACATTTTTTTATCGTGGGGAAAGGAACTTACGTTATGCCTCGGTGACCATGAGTTGCACATCAACGAAGCATCTTCTAATATCCGACTCTGGAAAGAAAAATCTTCGTTCTTTTACAAACACTTGTTTTTAACATGCATCTTTCATTTGTAGATAACATCAATTATTCAGAACCAGAATAGTTCATTCATGCATTTCAATTTAAAAAATATCATATTTTCATGAGGTAAATGTTACCAATTAGAGCGTTTTTATAAATCTTTGTCATCTTTATTTATGATGTCATTGTTGATAATCATTATTTTTTTCCATAACTTTAAATAATAAATAAATAATAAAATAAAAATTGTCAAAACACAGTAAGTATAAGGTTAAGGTTCCCTTTATGTTTACAGTTTTATTAGTAATTCGATAAGTTTACAATTAATTAAAAGAGATTAGTTATTTCTAATTTTGTTATTTCAAATGGGAAGTATAAGAGAATCTGATTTTCGTTTCTACGGCAAAGATTTACGCAAATCCTGCGCCCTAATTACGTAACACACTATTAATTAGAATCTGAATTATTTTTAAGATTATTTGTCATCCATTCTTTCATATGTTCGAAAAAATTGTCTCCTTAGCAACGTAAACAACGCCATGAATGTTGCGGAATTAACAAAATGAAAGCGATTCTTACTGATAGTGTATTCCGCAATTACCCTTCTGTAATTTTTAAAATATTACAATGCAACTTTTTTAAACACACAGGTACATACGCACGCTTTACAAAATAGCCACAAACCACAATGTACAGCTACATATAGAAGTACAAAACCCGATTACCGTAGTGTCCCGTGTCCAGCACAGAAAATATAAAAGCGTGCACGAAACGCGACTGGTAAAAGAAAATTTATAGCCTTCGCTCGGCATTAGGCTCTCTCTGCACGAGATTAAATGTGGGACCTAATGAACAAACAACACCTTCTAGTATTCTGTTTGAACAAGAGTACGAAGAAACACTACTTAGAGTTACAACGTTCAAGCGTTTTTTTTTGGCACAAATCAAAGACCATTTAATCAGCCCATATTATTGACACAGCCACAATCCACTCTGCCGGCGCAGTGCCAGTAGCGGTGTGGCGGGTGGCGGTGTGGCGGTTTCCTCACCAATGTTGATATTCACCGTTTTGAGAGCAATGGTGATGAAATAATTTACACAAAATAAAGTTCCTAAAAGGATTCGAACTCACGACGTATACAACTTGCAAGTTGCGTCTACTACCACTAGGCCACCATTGTTTGAAACAAACAAGGACCACATTTGGACAAATTAAAAATGTATATAAAATTGTTGATAACTATAGATTAGATGGGCAGGGCGGGTAGGTAAGCCGTAGTTATCTTGGCTTATAAAATTTCAAACCATTTTAAGACGTCGAGATGATCTAAAGCGCAATCACTGTCGAATTGCATAAAAGAGATATATGCACTATGACACATCACTTCCAACGTATTGCAAAATAACAAGGTATTTTTGATTTTACTAAAATATTTGATGAGTAAGCGAAATCGAATCAGGTTCTCAGAAATATGGCTGCCCCAACCTTAACAGATTTGGAAAACAAAATATAGAAACAGAACTGACCTAATTCGAGAATTTTCTCGAAATTACTCTTGTCAGCAGCGCCTTATGACAGATCACAGTTACACAATTTTCTGGCATATCCATAATAAGAATAGTTCTATTATAGTATTTAATATTAAAATATAGGTAACTCATTTGGGTAAGGCAAACTGAATTTCCAATTTTAACTCACCAAAAACAAGGACTATAACTATAATTTTGATTGCCAAAAAAGGACTATACTTCAGAAGCAAAGGAGAAAGTTCTCAAATTTCGTACACATCATTACTCAAAACTGCAGTACCTACTACCTACCACTAGAAATAGAAAGACATTTCAGATGTCCTTACTCAAGGCGTTCGTTATAGTACCTACTTTCAACATAAAATCAACAAAACCCTTTGTAATATAACAGTTGAAATGCATACAAAAAAAGATTAACACGCTACAATATTTTATTCGACTAATCCGCATCGATGCAATAAACACTAAGCACTGTTTACATTTTCATTTGGTTTAAGGCGTGGCTGCCTGCATTCGATACGGGAGAAATAAATAGCCGTCATTTACAACTACCACGACACTGTATTTGTTGAACCAATATATTCGTTTATTCTCTTAAATAATGAACGAGTTTTCTGTGTACTTTAAACATTGTTAGTCAACGACTGGTTTGTTTAATTTGTACTAGCGACCGAACGATACTAATGTTCTTCGTGTCAATTAAATTCGGGTCTAGAATACAATCAATCACACATAGAATGCATAAGAGGGTAAATGTTTAAACGTTGGGAGCCAATTACGAGACCTTTACTCACTCGTTTAGGTCATTTTGCCATGCATTATTGGTTCACGGTGTGTTCCAGTTATGTCAATATCGTTCGTTTCGTAGTCAGGCACGAAGAAAACACTACAATAGTGCTCATTTGGTAAAACGTCGGTTAACCCCATTTTTAGCTGGACAAATGACCTAAGGAAAATTATTAATAAATAACTGATGTCCCCTCATTGGCTAAGCTCAGTTGCAGTTAGCCTAATACCCCTTGGAAACAAATGGCTGGATAGAATAACTGATTTATGGAATAGAAATTGAAAGGCTCAGGTTAAGAAAAATATTGTTTATGCCATTTCTAAATCACGGTGCAATGCTCTAATGAAAATAGTCATTTGAACAGGGTTCGTGACGAATATGACGTATTACAGCAAAATGATTGATTGCACCCCGTTAAGAAGGCCAAACAAAGCAATTACGTTAACACGATTGGGAACCTGTGTTTGCTAGTTTAACTAGGCAACGATAAATTGCTATGGATAGCATGTACTTAGGGGCTTAAACTTAAGAATTGATGGCTGGGGTGACACGATCATAAGTCTCGAGGTAAGTTCAAAATGGACATGTTTGAGTTATTTTTACGTTTGTAAGAGCATGAATAACTAATGTAGACTATTTTCTGGATGAGAATCTATTAGAGCACCTAGTTAGACTGGAAGCTAAACCCGATATAGTTGTGGAAAGGCTAGGCAGATAATGACAATTTAACTATCTAAACATTACCTACGTTTATTTTAACTCAAAAGTTAGTGTCGTAATAGGATTCGTTGAATTTAATTTTAAATACTTGCTTTATTACAAAAGGGACAGTTGCGAGTATTGGTAGCCCAGTGGGAACGAGTTTTAGGTTCGAACCCAGAAGGACGGTTTAGCATGTGTAAATTATTTCATCACCACTGCTCTCAAAACGGTGAAATAAAACATCGTGAGGAAACCAGCTGATCATAGAACCAGAAATTCAAAGACATGTGACATCTACCAACCCGCACTGGGTCCGAATGGTGGACTACGGACCGCTCCCTCTTATCGAGAGGAGGCCTGTGTCCCAGCAGTGGGGACATTATGAGTTGGTTATGTATTTATGTATTTCTCCACTTGCAGTTGACTGCATTAACATGTACTGTGTATAATTATGTTTCTAAAATGTAACGGTTGTATTTTATATAAAATGTGAACCGAAAAATGTCTGACTCCTAAGATACATGTGTGCATATCAAATTTAGGAGCCGGAATTCTGTCAATAATGTTAAACTCGATTGTACAAATAACTGTCTACATGTGTTATGTACTTTGTTTTCTTTCTTATGTACAAAATAGCTTTTGTCGCGTATTATACACCCTAAAAGAAAAACCTACCTCGTCAATAACACTGGATATTGATGAAAACCGCATTGAAATCTGTTGCGTATTAAACTACGCAGAAAGATCTAAGCGTACAGACGCGGGAAGCGACTTTGTTTAATTCTATGTAAAGATAAATACATTATAAATAAAATTATGAACACTTGAGCATACTAAATAACAGTCATTCACATCATTTTTTTTAATAAGATATGTGATTAAATGTTGTCATCATCATCATTTAAGCCGTAAGAGGTCCACTGCTGGACTTAGGCCTCCCCCAATTTGGGGGCTTTGCCATAATCGCCACGCTTGGCAGGCGGGTTGGCGACCGCAGTATGGTGGTAAAATGCATAGAGAACGCTGCTGCTCATTCTCTAGTAAGTCCCTTAGTCGCCTTTTCCGACACCCACAGGAAGAAATGGGGAAATTAAATGATGTGTAAAAATGTTATTTGGACACAATGGTGTCTTCATGTCTATGAGGAAGTTAGTAGCTTTACGGGATAAAAACTCTAAAACATCTTAAAGATTAGTGAATTATATTTGCCTTCAATTTCTCCATTTACTACAACCAATGCAAATGCTTCAGGCTCAATCAATTGTAAGTATGAACGGAGGCTGTATCGCGAAATATGACCATCTAACACTTTGAGTGACATCTTCCGGCTGTACGAGGCCCTTAAATAATTAATGCCCAGCCCTTTGCCTCGGCTGTCTAATGGCGTGACTAAATAAGGGAGGGCCGACCCTCCCCTCCCTCCTCTCACTGAAAACTTTTAATACTGAACGTTTGTTTTAGGGCAATTTTGAGAGCAGGTCAAAGAACATCGATGGATGGTTTTTGTTTTGGGTTATTATTTTTAGCTTTTAAGGCTTTTTTTTTCTGGATTCTGGCACTTATAGTGGTTAGTGGGCAAAATGCTAAGATAGGGAAATTAAAAATGCCTAATTGAAAAATGATTTTATATCTGTAAGTAACCTTGTGTAGTAACCAGTGGTATCGGCACCGACCGATGAGTTGTTGGTCGTTGGTTCGAATCTAAGCAGGCACTTTACTTTGTGTAAATAATTTCATAACCACTGCTCTCAAAACAGTGAAGGAAAACATCGTGAGGAAACCGACATGTCCAAGAACCAAAAATTTGATGACATGTGACATCTACCATCACGCACTGGGCTCGCATGCTAGATTACGGCCCACACCCTCTAACCGAGAGGAGACCTGTGTCCCAGCAGTGGGAACAGTATAGGCTAATCATGTAAGTAGCTTTGTACGAACACTTTTACACGCCAATCATATTTTTAAAACTTGAAGAGGTTCCGCGTTTCCTATCTGATTACTCTGCCAAGAGAGGCTGAAATAAACTCAGAGGTCAGTCTCTTTTAAAGTCCAGATATAATCTTGGACAGATCATGTGAAGATCATGTAGATTGGTGCCTCAAATGGGCTTTTGAGAGAAGAAACGCACAGATTGACTGGATCGGTCCAGTGCACGCATTTTTAAGTAAATATGCAGTTCAAATCAGAAATTATGTAGCTCAACTGATAGAATGAATAAAAATGGATTCCAATGTTCAATTTTTAACGACATTTTTTTTCAATTTTGACTAGAAAATTTGAAATAAATAGTTTCACTTTTAGTAATTTCTCAAGCTAACTTTAATCTAAGGATAATTTCTAAAGTTTTTGTAGAAGATAATACAAGATAATGTAAGTAATTTAAATAATTGAATGACGTCAATACTTAGAGCGAATTATGCGTATAAGTATTTTTTTAAATTTTCTATCTTTATAGAACTACTGGAAGGCGACCTCAGCATAGCTGGGAAAAGACTAAACAAATTAATTCCATAACGAAAGAAAATGTCAAATACAATAAAATATAAAAGCGTATACATAAGTAAAATAAAATAAGTCCGTCGTTAAAGCAGCCAAAAGAATTACCTGAACGACATCTGCGATTTTTCACACGAAACAATAAAAAAGTATCTCTCGAAACTCATTCTACAATTACAGAAACATAATAGTCTCTGGGAATTCAATCTGACACGACAGAATGAGCCTTAAATTCGACGGACTTTAACACAGACAGAGAAGGAATACTTAAGCTGTTGAAATCCAATACGAGCGAAGGAGACGACTATAAGATTATGATAATGATAAAAATGCCCGATGAGGGTGGTGGTACTTACGACCAATTTAAAGATATGTATTTAATGTTTGGAGCGGAGTTTTCGGGAGGGGTGTAAGAGGGATTTGAATTGATAATTGGGGTGCACTCTATCGCTTCGGTTTTTAGGGATTTTCCTATTCGCGTGTCGAGTGAGAACTTAGTTAGGCTTTTAGCCGTAGCGAAGGGTTATTTTTCAAATTCCGTGTGTTCGGGATTCGTCGTGCTTAGTGCAGGATGTTTGACTATGTTTTACATAGGGGACTGTTTATTTGGTTTTATAACTCGGTAGTACTTTGGCTACCTCTAGTATACCCACTGTAGTTTATTTCAGTTCAAGTTCTTTGTCAAATCCAGATATACGATTTTTGTAATTTTCTCTCACTCGGGTTGGAGAGCATAAACTTCCCAATAAATATGTTGGTACGTAAAGATGTTAATACATGATAGTATACATAAGCTATAAAGCCTGATCGCACATACAAAGCTATTACACAAGCTTTTTCCATGATAACAACCTAAAATACTACACACATGTACATAGTCCACTCCATTACCCTGTTTACTAGAGCAAGCATTTACCGAAATCAAACGCATACAGCGATGTACAGTGTACATATCTATTATATCCTCCCCGGTTAATGCGAACGGGTAATCAGCAGGGAAGCTATAACAATAACGGTTAATGAGTTTCATTAGAGACGCGCCATTCACTCCGCGATACAGTCGTGGTTTCTGCGGATAAAGCTCGCCACACGCGGTGCGGGTAAATGCCTTTATTTTCAGTATGATGCCGGTTTTTTTATCGTTTACTCGTTCAATTGATAGGATTTTGTTTTTGTTTTGGGGATCATTTGACTTATCTATGTATATATTAATACGTGAAGCAGAAACTTTGTATCAATTTTGACGAAAATTACGCGGACGGAGAAGTATGAAATTTTGTACAGTTGAAGTTTATATAGAGAAGGATTGCAGAAAGTGAATATGTTTACACAATAATGTTTAATACATTAAATTCTAAATTAATTAGGGTCGTATTTCGAACATTAGGCGACTAGTAATGTTCGAATATCGATAATAATATATACGTAAGAGCAGAAACGTTGTATCCCTTTTTACGAAAATTATGTGGATGTAGGAATATGATATTGGCACAGTTAATGTTTCTATGGAAGAGTGAAGAAAGCTGATATTTATACTCTTTAGAAATACATTAAGTTTTAAATGAATTGTGGCCGAATTTCGACCACTGGGCGACCAGTGATATATATATAATTCCTTCACATTAGTGACAGAATACAGTGGAACTGTGTGTTACTAAATTAACACGCTATACATAATATATGTGCCTGAAGATTCAGTCACTCGTACAACAAACATCAGTTGTAACTAATTATTGGCGGTGCTTTTATTTCATTGTGTTTATATGTCCTACATATTAGTTTACCAAAATTAAATATTCGGTTAAAACATAAATTTACAATCAAACAACTTCCCAAACCTATTAACAAACCATTGTGAAAGCCTTTTATTAAAAGAGTAACGGTGGAGTTTCACGCCGGCTCTACTCAATGGGAAACAACCAATTAGAACCGTGCATGCACTTAGCTTCAAACGTTTCATAAGTACCCACTATAGCACCCAAATATGTGAGTTCACTAATTGAATGAGTTCCTGGAAACGTTTGTATCAGAAACAATCAAAGCTTAGAAGCATTTTTTATTATTATGGCGGAGAATATCAATAGTAATAGAAATCCTAGCTTACAGAGGGATCCAATGTAGTCGTTGCATATTTAATGTGTTTGCTCTCGGCTATGAGATACGAGACGCATTTGATACTGTAACTTCCTGTCTTATTGCAACTTTGAGGTCAATTAAAGACGTATTTGCAACTCTTAACGCTTACTTAAAACGTGCAAGCATTATATCTTGTTTGCTTTAATAATACAACATTTTAAGAGCTTCTAAGGCTGCTAATAACCGCTGCACGGGTCTATCGATCAGTTTATGCTATGGTTGCCGCGGTTACCGACCAAAACATAAGAGATACCTGGTTTTTAATGTCAGGTTTGGCACCCTAGTAATAGTTAATTCACCTTCAAATATTTGGCTAAGCAATAAAGCCGGAGAGCAGTGGTAGCTCAGTAGTATCAGCTCCGACTTACGAATTCGTCGTAGGTTCGAACCCAGGCAGGCGCTTTACTTTGTGTAAATATTTTCATCAACACTGCTCTCAAAAGATTGAAGGATAACATCGTGAGGAAACCTGCATGTCCTAGAAACAAAAATTCGAAGATATGTGACATCTACCAACCCGCACTGGGCCCGCGTGGTAGATTACGGCCCACTCCCTCTCACCGAGAGGAGGCCTGTGTCCCAGCAGTGGGAATAATATAGGCTGATTATATTATAAAGCCGGATCGAACGATAGATCTGATTAAGCTACACTTGCGGCTTTTGGTTCGTAGACAGGACCATCTTTACATACAAAGACCCTTCCGTGCCTCGGAAAGCACGTAAAGCTGTTGGTCCCGGCTGTCATTCGTGCTTCTTTGACAGGAGTTACGCGTCCTCAGAATCCCGAAAGTCTGATAACCAGTCTAACCTTACTTAATCTGCCAGGGTCGTGAGATTTGATCGAAAGAGACACCGTGACTCTGGCACATGGGCAACTGAAGGAACACGGGTGGGTTTTAGTCAGTAAAAGTCTGACACACCCTCCCGCTCTGCCCAAGAGCGAGAGACGTCATTTGATGATTACCCACACACAAGAAAAAACCTTACTTAATTACCCAGAGACAGGATTTTGGAGGTCAAATTACAAACGACTCCATGTAAAGTATCGGTGGACACAGGCCGCCTCTCTGTGAGAGGGAGTGGGCCGTACTCAACCACGCGGCCCCAGTTCAGGTTGTTAGATGTCACATATCTTCGATTTATTTGGTTTTAAATCATGCCGGATTCCTCACGATGTTTTCCTTCACCGTTTTGAGAGCAGTGATGAAATACTGTTAAGAGCCTGTCAGAGTTCGAACCTATGATTTACAACTAAAAGACACAAATGCATAGGTGACATGCCCTGTCACCTGTGCATTTGATGATCTTGTGACAGCGGAGTTCGTGCTACTGAATTTTAAGCTAAATCTGTTTATAACTTTTTGCCATAAATACGCTAAGAAAAAGGAGCAAGGATACAAAGAAAATTAACAATGCAAAACTGATAATGGCAGTGAAAATGTCGTTGATACCGCATTATGAAACCATGACCAATACTTTGAACTTAAACCAAAGTAGCCTTCATAAATTATTCAACGCATATCGCTCGCGAAATGTAATGAATTGCGTTATTAATAAGAACAAACTGCCCGCGACTTCGACCGCGTGTATTTCTAGGATTAATATTGTTATATTCAGTTTTTTTTACGTTTGTTAGACTGTCGATGCTCCTATATTAAGTAGTTCAACGATAAATTCACTAGCTACTTCTTTCACTTTATTTTAGAAGGGCATGTGCCTACGTCCTACAATGCAGTGGTGACCCAATTATAACTGGCGCTCTTCTTTGTGTATTTTTTTTTAAATTTTACTGGTGGATTTAGAGATTGATCCCTACATACAAACTTTATTATTTGTATACAGGATCAAATTAAATTAACTGGCAATAACCGGATCCAACTGAGTACCAGTATTTAACACAGACTGCCTGCCTCTCTGACCTCCATAACACAGTAGCTGACTAACACGATAACCCATGGAAAGATTGGTTGTCAAACTTTTCACGATTCTGACTTCCCGTAACGGCTGTCGAGGATTTACGACTTATAGCTGGGACCAACGCCTTAACAAGGTTTCTGACGTAAACCTACATTGAAATACTTTTTACAGAATTTAATTTTAAGTAACTTAAATTCTTCTGCAATAATATTTGCCATCCACACGCTATGGAAACGAAGATTTTAGGAAAATTAACTAGAATAAAAGAATTTGTTATTTTATGTTTCATCAAAATATAGCCCACTCCGTAAACTCACCATTGATTTAAATACCTACTAAAGCGGTCCCCTAAAAGCAATAATACTTAGGTACCGCTTTCTTCCTCCCGACTTTTAGTCGCATAATCGTCAATCGCGCTGTGAATGTCCCGCCTTACGATACACGATAACGTTACATTACCGGTTAACTGTAACGGTTAATGCTTCAGTAATTGTTATTGTCTTTGCCGTAACCGGTGCCGGCTTGCCACTACGGCACTTATAGTGTTATCCTGGCACTTTTAGACTTTTCTTCTATGTATTTTGTAAGTATTTAATTATGGTTGGTATAGTGTTACTACCTACTGTATGGACTTTGTAGACTAATTAGGAAATTCTCTGGCTAGTACCGACTGATATCAAGCATGTACTATACCTGAGTTGTTATTATACCAACAAGCAGTGCGCCTTATAGATTTTTACTTCGTCCAAAATTACAAATTTCCATACAAATTTCATCCCTTATTTAAGTAGTTCCATACAAAGTACCATCCCCTATTAAAGAATTCACACAAATTTTTATCCCCTATTTAAATTTAAATTCCGTACAAACTTCTATCCCCTATTAAATAAATATGTGACGTCACAGTACATTAAATAAGGCTCTCTGATCACGGCTTTCAAATGAGAGTTTTTTTCACTAGTCAGGTTCTAGTTTTTGAACTTCTTTTTATGCTATATTCCTGAATAAAGATTATCGTGCCAGAAACCTCAGAAAAACTATTGGAAGTTTACATCATCTCCCAGTTTTTCAATACAATTTAAATTAATTCGATGTTTCATTATGTTTTTCTTTTATTAACATTTTACCTCATTAGTCAAGAAAAATCTAAATATTCAATAGTATACTAATACTAACAAACCATTTTTCATAATAAATGTGAACGCTCATCATCTCCATAACCTTTTCCCAACTATGTTGCAGTCAGCTTCCAGTCTAACCGAATGCAGCTGAATACAACTATTTTACATAGACCGACTGCGTATCTGACCTCCACAGCCCAGATACTTGGTAATATGATACCCCTTGGTAAGACTGGTTGTTAGACTTCCGACTTCTGTGGACCCGTAACGACTATCGAAAAATGGCAGTCAGGACCATCGGCTTAACGTGTCCATCGCCACCCATCTATTTAACTAACTCCAGCAAGTTTAGCTTAACCTTAGGTAGACCAGTGCGGCAACAATAAAGAACAGAAAGAAAAACTTAATTCCTTAGTACTAACTTACCCCTTCATATCCGTATCACTACCTGTTTTAAAATTCTTCACTGACACAATAACCTATTGAGTTACGTTCGTTCTGTTTTTTTGTTAACCCTTCAATTACTGTGGGTATAATTGGTGCAATATAAAAATTATGTCAATTAACTTTCGTGCTTTACTGTCACAGCTTGCAATAATACAACATGTTTGCTTTAATTATGCGTTGTGTTTATAATTAGGGACAGGTAAAGTTATCATTGTGGTTATATTAAAGTTATGGGACTTTTTAACTTCATATAATTACGTTATACCCTAATATAAAAATAAAAAATATTTTGATAATTTGTGATGCATGTTTTAATAGGTGTAAATTGCTGAAAAGCCCAAATAAATCTTTTTTTTTACTCTACCATGACGGCAGTCTACCTTAATTGTTTCAGTTGTCTGGTTACCATAGTACAGGCTCTGCCTAGTTTGGAGTTAGGTAATAGTGTGTTGGTTGTCTTAAGATATTTGTTATTATTATTAATTATACAGCGATACTTTAGGAACAAATAGTAAACAGAGTAAAAACATAAATCAATAGACAAAGAATTTAATCATACTTTATTCTCCAAATGTCTGAAATAAATAACAAAGACAGGTATTAATAATACCTGTGTTTGACAAGTATTATTAAACCCTTTGTCCGCCACTAACTGCTCTCATTACTACAGTATTTTCCAGAACACGTAGTTTATACGAATTCTTAGCTAGAACCAATACCGATTAGTAACCAATATAAACTATTAAAAATGTTCTTGGACCGCAACTAACTAGTCTTGATACATACCGCGAGGATGTCTGTATACTATCTTAATAAGACTGCTTCTTTCTGCTATCAAAAAGACGTAGTCTAAATGACTTAATAGCAAGTTTCGTTTATAAAAAAAAAAATGGCATGTGTGCAATTCACACGTGGTAGAAGTGAAACCTTCAAAATTTTTGGCTTCAAGATAATGATACGAATGTAAAATTACGGGAAGAGGATAATTGTAGGTTTTAGTAATGATTATAGTGATACAAAGTTTGATAATTATTTTACATTTTATTATTCGTATATATTACATCGATTTATCGCGACAATATTCTGCATTCGTTTTCGGCATATTTGAAGAATTTTATTATAAAAATGATTAAAAAAACTACAAAATTATATTACGTACACGTATACAAAACACCACGGTTGTTGTGATGTCTTTACTCAAGCTTTGTACTACGAATTCGTGCGCGCACAAACGCCTCTCATCTGTCAAAAATGATGAAGTATCTTGATCGCAAAAATTCTAATATGTGCAGGTACATAAAACGTTTTTAATGTGTTTTAATTTTTTAAAGTTCAGATGTGACAATATTTGTCGTATCCATATTTCTTTCGTCCATGGTCATGACGTCATGTATTTCCTATCTCATTTTCTCCCACGTTAAATCTTATGAAGTTATGTCTGTCTCTTTTTACTGTCGCTTTTTCGTTTCATCGAGTTTCAAATCACAACCAACGGCGCTAAAGAAGTTTTCACTTCAAAAAAACATTATCACCATTCACCATCATTGTAGCCAAAAGAAGTCCACTGCTGAACATAAGTCTCCCCCAAAGGGGGTTTGCCATAATCGCCACGCTGGGCAGGCGGGTTGGCGATCGCAGTATGATGGTAAGATGCATAAAAAAAGCAAAGAAAAACGCTGCTGCCCATTCTCTAGTACGCACGGCTACAGATCAAGCTACAATATCCAGTATAAGCTGACCTCTCATTTCATGAAAAGCCTATACCATACGAGGTCAGGTAAAACTGGAAATGTATAACTTGATATGTAGCCGTAAGTACTTCCCTTAGACGCCTTCTGCGACACCCATGGAAAGAAATAGGCATAAAATAATGCAGGCCTATTATTAAATTTATATACTCTTTTTTCGCAAATAACCAATTTCGTTTTTTACCACCAGGCACAGTTGACCAGAACCACGCAATCTACATACATGACTACATTGCATGTACTTGTATATCATTTAGTATCCCAGGCATACAAAGTACGTAGAAAGTGCAGGTAACAGTTACAAAAAATAACGTATGGTTATTATTTTGACTCCCCATAGTGCTATTACGCTTGCGTGTTACCTGATACGTATGTAACGAACCTGTCAATCAATGACAGTATCTAATAAGGTGGTTTAAATTGAAACAGAGCTAATAATTTAGAAAAAAAATATGGTAAAGATTTTTTTTTTAATAACCAGCTCCCTAATTGCGTAACATACATTTTTTTTGCTAATCTATTGCTTTCTATGGTCGAAAAGTGTAAATAACACAATTAATAATATAATAATAATAACACCTTAGGACAACCAACACACCGTTATCTGATCCCAAACTAGGCAGAGCCTGTAGGTACTATGGCAACAACACTACTGATAAACATACTTATATATTTCTAAATACATACATATTATAGACTAGCTTCTGCCCGCGACTTCGTCCGCGTTAAATTTCTTGTTCCCCCGACCCTTCCCGTCGCGTCGAAACGCCTACCCGTGCGATTTTCCCCGTTTTTGCAACATTTTTCATTACTGCTCCGTTCCTCTTGGTTGTAGCGTAATGTTATATAGCTTATAGCCTTTCTCGATAAATAGGCTACCCAACACAAAACGATTTTTTCAATTCAAACCAGTAGTTCAAACAAACATAATTATAAAAAACAAACTCTTCAGCTTTATAATATTAGCATAGATAAATTACACCCAGACACAGAACAAAAGATTGTGCTCATCACACAAAAATTTGTCCTGGGTGGAAATCGAACCCACGACCTCAGTCTTAGCAATCAGGATCACTAACCACTAGCCTAACAGGCCAGTCTGTTGTTTATCTGTCAAAATGAAATGCTACTAACAGTGAGTTACGCAATTACCACGCTGCGTAAAAATGTCACTTTAAAAACTAAGTTGTAACAATAAAAGTGTGACTTGATTATACAGTCGTGGCGGAAGGGTTAATACATTTACTATTTAAGCCGTCTCGGAACGTGAACCGTAATTCGCTGGTATTCGTTGCGTGCGTGAAACACCGTCGAGTGGTATTAAAGCGCTGCCGTCCGAAATAATAACCCACTTTAATAACTGTTGATTCCCAAAAGCGTTATTTATAAAATATTGCCCGGATTTTACTCGATTTAAACATTTCTGTATTTTAATACGACGGATAATGTTAATGCAGGTGTGAACTACTGGTATGCAGCTGTATCCGATTACATTGGAAACCGACCCCACCAAAGGGATAAAGCTAGACAGACATAATGTTTTTAATGATTTTTTTTATTTTATTCAACAGTATGATAAATAACCTTTTGGTTGAACATAAAATGATCAGAGGCCGTCCCTTGAAAATTTCTGTTTTCTTTTCATAGACTCGCAGAGTCACCATATGTTTTGTTACCTTATAACTACATGATTTATTTGTACTAGTAGTCGCCCAGTGGTCCACATTCGACGATAAAACTTAATGTATTTGTAATGCAGTTATTCCACAAAATCATTAATTTTCTGCACTCCTTCTCCATATAAATTTTAACTGTGCCAAATTTCATAGTCCTCTGTCAGCGTAATTTTCGTAAGAAGGGGACAAAGTTTTTCCTTCACATACTAATAGATATTATCACATAAGTTAAGTGAACTAATTGTGTTCTTTCCGAGAGCAAATTCTTGAAACCGCGAAACACAACTTTTGATAGTTGTACCTCGAAAAAATACCACGAAAACATAACCTGAAAACTCCGAAAAAATCACATCCTCAAAGTAAAACCAACAGAAACAGGAGTAAGTTCGGCGTACGGAGCAATTCAGCGCGTTTGGGCGGGCTCGATCGATAGGAGGCGTGGCCTAGGACGCTGCGTGCCTCATCTGCGCTCCCAGCTATAATTGATTGACACAAACGAACTGACGGGCAGACGCTGCGTTCGGCTTTTTATTGCAGAACCGTTGGATTTAATTTCCACGCAGACTTTTTAGGGTTAATACCTGGACAGGTGTTTTGTTTTGTATTTTTCGTTAAATTTTTTGTTCTGTTTTATTGTTTCGTTTGCTGTCGTGATATAATGCTGTTTTGTTTATATAGACTTAATGTTGTACATACTAAAGTAAGTAT
This sequence comes from Aporophyla nigra, assembly GCA_947507805.1. Classification (NCBI taxonomy): domain Eukaryota; kingdom Metazoa; phylum Arthropoda; class Insecta; order Lepidoptera; family Noctuidae; genus Aporophyla; species Aporophyla nigra. The sequence continues at coordinate 29,346,535 of OX382291.1, read as the reverse complement.
GTCTGTATGTTACGGTTTTACGTCTAAACCGTTGAACGGATTTCGATACAAATTCGCAAGGAGGTAGTATGCATTCTGGGGAAGGACATAGGCAGGACATATTTCATGTCCCGATAGTGCTTTCTTGTGGGATAATTTTTGTCATGCACGCGAGTGAAGCGCGGCCAGAAGCTAGTGTTTGAATAAATATATAAGAAAAAAACTTCAGAAAGTTCTAAACTATAACATGTTTATCAGAAAAGAGATGATTTTATTTTATTATTAATTAATAAAAGGAACAAGTTACGAATAATGTTTAATTTACAACAATTATTATAAATAAACACTTACGTATTTCAATAAACTATCGTAGTAACCACAACGAACCGTAGTAGCATAAGTAGTAAATATAGAACTACTAAACGTAGTGTGAACCTCCATCGTCCAAGTAATTAAAGAGCGCATTGACCTCACTTAACTAAATACAGTCAGGGAAATAATTGTGACCGATATTCTCACCCTACGTCAAATTCAGGTGTTATGGCAATTTTAAATAACTGTCAAAAAAAATGACAATTGTAATTTGAATATTTGCTTAAGAACCTACGTAATTCGATGTCGAAACCGACAAATATTTAAAATTGGATAAACTACAGACTATTTTTATTTATTTTTTGTATTTCGAACGACTCTCAGATATTAAATATTTTTTACTAAAATACTGTTTAGCACGTGGCGTTCCCACGTGCCGCCATTCATGAATATTTTAAACGTCAACATACTCATGAGCATAAGTTTCTGATACGATGTTATTGTTCAGTCGACCTATGAAAAGTTTGGCCGTAAATACCTAGAGCTTTATCAGTCTAATAATAGTCAGAGTCAAGAAATTTTACTCCAGTCTGATGAAGTTTACAAAACATCCAAAGAAAAAACACCAACGTAATATTTCAATATTCTAAATTCAAAAACTAAACCGTTATTCAAACAAGTCAAATTATTTGCATACAACGATTGCCTCCATCTTAAATTGCCGGTGTAAGAGAATAACAACTGTCACTTTTGACAGTTGTATCAATATGGCTGTGCTAATACGCGGCAAATTGTCGAAGTATCAATTTTGATGAAGTTTTCCTGAATGTACAAGGAAGTCCGGCTTTATTAAAAATGCAAGTTTTGTAACTAGTAAACCGTGTAGTCTATTAAGACCGCAGGTGACTGATTGGCGGTTGAATACGGCTATTAGAAGGACATCGCATATTACAAATGCAAGTGGAATATGGCGTCAGCCCCTCACGGAATATCATCAGCTATTAAGTGCAATTGCTTGAAAATGAAGTAATTAAAGGCTTCCTTATATGTGAATAGAAATGTACGGTGAATATATAATTCCTTTCTAGTCCCTAAGTATAGAGAAGTAATGGTAGTCTTACAATGTAAATTATTAGGCAGGTGTATATTTTTGCGGGCTATGCTCGGAGTTTCTTTGAAGGATAAAATCAGGAATGAAGTTATCCGGAAAAGAACTGGAGTTACCGACATAGCTTGCAGAGTAAGCAGGCTGAAATGGCAGTGGGCTGGCCATGTCTGTCGAAGGACTGATGGCCGATGGAGCAGCCGAAACCGCGTATCGGCAAGCGTAGTGTGGGACGCCCCCAGCTAGATGAACCGGCGACCTCGAAAAGGTGGCTGAGACAGACTGGATGCGGAAGGCGGACGACAGGATTTTGTGACGCAGCATGGGAGAGGCCTATGTCCAGAGTGGACTGCGATAGCCTGAGTTGATTGATATTTTTTAATAGATAAAAAGATGGGTTAAGCGAGACTGTGAGATCGATGACAGTCTTAAATACCCTGGGATAACTGAAAGTAATTTTACAGTTGGCTTATGAAAACTTTGACCAAACAACTAAGAATCGTGTCACGTTATACATAACACATCAGGTGGTGCTTAGCGATTTTTTTATAATAAACTACCTAGTTGTAGGTAGTACTCGAAACGCTACCACTGAGCATCAGTTTCTGGGTTTAATCTCTAGGTAGGGAAAAGTGTAATTGTGTTTTCTATCTAGAATCTGTCAGTAGCAGTTCGGAGTCTGAATTTTGGCTGGTTGATGGCAATAGGTGTGAACAACTTCGGGGAAACAACGCGATGCAGTATGTTATTTTTTTGGAAAGTGTCGCAACTACTTGGACTATGTGTCGTGCTTCTTTGGTCTCTCCAAATGCGCTTTGCGTATGGGGTTACTATAATAGACTTGGACGTTGCGGCCATCAACTATTAGCAAGGCCACCTACTGCGGTGTGGGCGCCCTCATTGAGGCTGCGCCCAGCGCGCCGCTTGAGTGCGGCCCAGAGGGTCATGGCCATTCGGTTAATCCGGGGATACCGCACGGTCTTCTGCGAGGCGGCGAGCCTCCTTGCCGGAGTGCCGCCATGGGATCTGGAGGCAAAGGTCCTCGCCCACATGTGGGAGTGGCGCGAGGATGCGAAACGCCGGGGCGAAACTCCGCTGCCGCGACAAATCGCGGCACGGCGGACAGAGCTCCGGCAGGATCTCATGGCGACATGGCGGGTACGATTGTCGCAACCCAGCGCAGGGCACGCCACAATTGCGGCGGTAAGTCCCCTCTTTGAGGAGTGGATAGAGAGGCGCCACGGCGTCCTCACCTTCCGCCTGACACAGGTTCTCACCGGGCATGGGTGCTTCGGTGGGTTCCTGTTCAGGATAAAGCGGGAGGAAACGCCCGGGTGTTTCCATTGTGAGGATCGTCTAGAGGACACGGTGGAGCATACGGTGGAAGTGTGCCCTGCCTGGGCGGAGCACCGCCGTGTCCTCGTGGAGGCGATCGGCGGCGGCGACCTCTCGCGTCCGGCCCTGGTGCGAGCCATGGTACGGAGCGAGAGGGCATGGGAAGCCGTCACCTCCTTCTGCGAAGCAGTAATGCTCGCGAAGGAGGAGGCGGGGCGCGTGAGGGAGTGGCAGTCTCTGCGCCCTCACGTCCCTAGCCGCCGCAGGAGGAGACGCCCCGGGCGCCGGGAGTCGATTGCGGACTCCCGGCCACCGTAGGCGCGAGCTTGCGGGTGGCGAGCAATGGGTAGCTCGCCGCCCGGTAAGGACCAAGCTCGGGTCGACGGCGCGTACTGTTCCACGCGCGCCTCAAAGAGATGTCAGCAGTACTGAAGGGGTCTGCTAGGACCGATGCCTGCCGGGGTCACGTGATTGTTCGAAAGAGATACCGTGACCCTGGCACATGGGCAACTGAAGGAACACGGGTGGGTTTTAGTCAGTAAAAGTCTGACACGCCCTCCCGCTCCGCCCAGAGCGGGAGAAGTCATTTGATGATTTCCCATCCAAAAAAAAAAAAGGCCACCTACTGCGCGAGCTCCCTGAAAGTTTATATCTATACTAATATTATAAAGCTGAAGAGTTTGTTTGTTTGGTTGAACGCGCTAATCTCAGAAACTGCTGGTCTGAATTGAAAAAATCTTTTTTTGTTAGATAGCCTATTTATTGAGGAAGGCTATATAACATCACGCTTTGATCAAAAGGAGTGAAGCAGCAACGAAAAATGATCGACAACTGGCACGCAATTCAATGCGACGGGAAGGGTCAGGGGAGCAAAAATTTGACGCAGACGAAGTCGCGGGCAAAAGCTAGTCTGATATACAGGATCAATTTTTATCCAGTGCCCAAACGGTAACCATGAATTCAGCATATAATTCTAGACCCCCCAGCGTAGAAAATTTTCGTCGGTTATACAAAAAAAATCAGCTGTTCCATACATTTTAACCCCATATGTATGGCATTTTTCTATGAAACAGCAGATTTTTTTTTGTAAAACCAATGAAAAATTTCTGCGCAAGAGGGTCTAGAATGATATGGTGAAATCATGGTTACAATTTACGTACTGGATAAAAACTTATCCTGTATAATCAGAACCGTCCACATCAGTATGACCAGCATGCGTAGCATGACCACCGTAGAAAGGGGTTTTGTCGACGGAAGAATAGACAAAATTGAAAGATTGTAGAAAGATTAAAGACAGAATTAAAGATTGTAGAAAGATTTGTACCATTTTATGCTTGCGTAGCGTGGCAGTTCTATCTCTATTCTACCAATAATAGAAGTTCAAAGTTCTTTCTATGGTGGTCATGCTACGCCTGCAAGTCATTGATATATCTGACGCTTCAAGGTAGCCTGTCGATAATTTTGTGATACACTCATTAAAGTAGCTATTCCACACGTCACTCCTGACTTGAAGTGTCTAATTTAACGAAGTATGTCTATTTGCCTGACGTTCTCACGGATATAGTAAAATCGCGGCAGTATTTTTTGCGCACTGAAATTTCAACGCTATGCTTAGCGCCGAGAGTTGAAATTCGAGCACTGTGTTTTTTCGTGCTGAGACTCAGTCGCGCTGTGCTTTGTTGGATTATCAATGCTATGTTTAATACCGAGAATTGATAATCCGGTGCACGAAATATCGAGCCGAGATTTTTTTAAGGGGATTGTGGGCTAATCCTTTGACGAACACAAGCGCGGTGTTATGTTGTTATGTTATGTTTATTTCTATATATACAACTTAAAAAACTCCTCCAGAAGTCAATCTCATGGTCAATATTTCAAGATACACAACTACATGTTGTGTATCTTGAAATATTGACTGATAGATCTCCATTAGAGTATTGAGTTAAAAGCATAATACCTACAATGATCTAAACTTTTTTTAAAGCTTACAAAATAAAATGTTAGCTAGCTAAATTGTAATTTAGAAAAGATTTTTATTTTTATATTTTATATTTTTAAATTACAATTTAGCTAGTTAACATTTTATTTTGTTAGCTTTTAATTATTGACCCAAGAACTCTCTACTCCTGAACTCCCTTATTGACTTTATGCATTTAAAATTGAGTCTTATTTCCTTTAGATAAGATTGAGTTTTCTTTGATTCAATCGTCGGTAAGTATAGGAAAAATTATATTGAAAAAAAAAAACATATTAAAACTTACTGAAATCGATTCAATAGTCAATTGTGAACCAACTACTTTCAGGACTTGCGTTTACTCTGTTACCCCTTGCATAGCCAGCCTAAAATGTTCCCACTGCTGGGACACAGGCCTCCTCTCTTCAAGAGGGAGAGGGTCATACTTAATGTGACCAGACGTCCCGTTTTGAACGGGACTGACCCTTTTTTTAGTTACGAATCCCAGTGTCCCCGTAATGAACTCTGAGACGCGAAATTGTCCCGTTTTCTGAAACCGCGTGAAAATTTGAATAGTCAACCTTAATGGGCTCAACTGGACTTTATAATAAAAGATTGGAGTGGACTGTATAAAAAATAGGTATAATGCCGTAATTACAATATTAACATATATGAATAGGAACAATGAAATGCCCGTAGTGGTGCGCGTCTGTGAGCTGAGTGGTGCGGCGCCCGCGCAGCAGTCCTATATGTTCGGGTTCGGTACCCCGACCCCCGCGCTGCGCCGCCGTCGACCACAGGCATGTGTGATGCGCCGACACAACCAGCTCTATATCTATACTAATATTATAAAGCTGAAGAGTTTGTTTGTTTGGTTGAACGCGCTAATCTCAGGAACTTGGGTCCGAATTGAAATAACTAAACGTTTCGGGTACATTATATATTTTTTAATTCGTAACTTTTAAGCTAACTGAATTTTTCTGAATAAATAACTTTAAAAAAGTGAAATTTTTCCCACTGGGCAATGAGAAAAATTTCACTTTTTTAATTGACTTAAATGAAACAATGTCCCGTTTTGAGCCAAAAAATAAATGGTCACGTTAGTCATACTACGGAAACCCAGTCTGTCCCACGGCCCGGCTATAGTAAACGATGACTTAGCATTGTACGAAAGCCTATATTTACAAAGCAATATACAACGCCTTTGGTTTAGCATCTAAGAAAAATAACTTCTATGTTTTTATTTGCAGTGATTTTGACTGAGCTTTATCTATTAATCAGTCACTCAGAACTGTGATGGAATCGTTAACACACAAGATATAAATAAAACTTTGGTGTGGAAACGCTCCTGTCATGTGGCCCGAGTGCACATCTCTTTTGACTGATCGACACTTCACGTGACCAGAGGGCTGGGTCTTACTTTAGCCAACGAATTAGCATTGCCAATACCATTCAACGTGGCATTGTTGCCAGTCCTCGGGGTACGTTTTCGAATGACAGTGATGCGGGCGAGTACTTCGACGCCTAAGTGTCCTTTTGTTTTTTGTATTGATTTGTATAGTTAGTTAGTTAGTATTATCTAGTATAAATAGTTAGCATACTATCGATCCGAGATCCATTTGAATAACGTTAAACTAGCAAGAAACGATATCTTTGATTTCTTATCAAGTCAATCTTTTATAAACTCACAAAAGACAACGCAAAACAGGCTTTTAAAAAAGGTATTTCACATTTTCTCATTGAAATTATAACATGAATTTTATTAAAAAGGAATAAGATTCGTTTTAATAAAAAATAAACAGCATTCTCCAAAACAAATTAATTACTTCGCTATACGATAACATTGATCGCTGACCACTTGGCCACCAAAAATCATAACATGTGCGTGCCATCCAACTTAGGGGTGCTTATAATGGCATAGATAATTATCAAACCATAACTACCTGCAATACACTTGACATAATGTTTCGAGCACCGGAAGTCGGGGTGAATCCGGCTAGTGGTCACGTGACCGGCCGGCGGCCATCTTGTTTAACTACGCACTTCCGGTGCGGGCGCACAGCTTGCAAACATTTGGACAGCCGCTCTATTGATTCACTGCTTTCATGTGTCTTTATAGTGGCCAGTGTTTATTGTTTGTAGTTTCTTCGCGGCATGTCAACTTTCCTTGCCGGTATTGGGAAGGTTTAACAGACACTTACAGTATAATATTCCCTCTATCCACCAAAACTGGTAACTAGTAAGACAATGTTAAATTTTTTACATATGTAGTTTACTTAAATTTGAGAATCCTAACAAAATATTTGACTTTCAATCTATTGAGTACATAGAATGAGAATTGATTTCTTGTTGGTTAGCTAAATTAAACTTTAATCTTTTTTTGTTAATGTTCTCTGAGGAAGAATCGAATTTTCTTGCTACCAAATTTCTTAAAATTTCTTTTATTAATACCATTTTTTTATCGCAACTTCCAAAAATGCTCTTTTTATTTTTGGTAAACTTTTAATATTTCTATTTTCAATTGTATGAAGTGATTATAATACAATAATTACAAGGAACCGACACAAATAATAAATGATCAAACAGTAAGTTATTTTATCACAATGTTGTCCTAAAGAATAACACATTGGTGGGTGTCTGAGAGAATTTTTCAAGTACACTAACAGTCTTTTTCATTATCTAATAATGATGGAATTATAAATGAAACTATCCGGAAAACAACCAGAGTTATCCACATACTTTGCAGAGTAAGCAAAATGAAGTGTCAGAAGGCTGGCCATGTTTGTCGAAGGACCCATGGCCGGTGGAGGAGGCAAATCCCAGAGTGGAGACTGCGTATCGGCAAATGTAGCGAGGAATGCCCCCAGCTAGATCCCCGCCAACCTTAAGAAAGTGACTGGGCAGATTGGATGCGGAAGGTGGAGGGCAGATCGCAGGGGCGCGAGAAGCCTACGAGAGGTCTATGACCAGCAGTGGTCTGCAATAGGCAGAGTCGATTAATAATAATTAGAAAAATGAAAAAGAATTAAGATAAAGTGTTCTACAACCCTCTACTTAGAACAAACGTAGTATGTGAGAAAATACAGAAGAAAAGCTATTTATTGAATTTTCAGCTTTTTGTAGGATGAATATGGTTAGATATTTCTAATTTAATGATAAGTTCCAATGTGTTCCATACCAACAACCGCCAAGCAAATATGCCTCTCACCCTCTTGAAATAAGGTGGCATATACGACTGAACAAAATACCGTTCTGGAATAGTGTATCTAGACGCTATCTTTGCACTAAAACTAGGTAGTCATTTTTGATATAAATAAGAGTGCCAACAAACAAATAGATTGTACTGCTAAAAAACGACACATCAAAAGTTAGTTAATATAATAACATTCTTTGCCGCCTTATCCGCTAGCATCAACTCAGGTTCTTCTCACAACTAGCATAGTCAATTCTTCGTCTGGTGGGAAGTTCGTATATCCAGTGTGGCATACATTCCATCGCGAAGATAGCTGGCACCCTCACCATGTCATGTCATGGACACCGCTACCTATTGCCCGCTTAAGGAGTCAAACCAGCTTCTAGAGATACACAACCTCCTTGAAAAACAATAGTGGATAAGAGATGCGAACTGTAGACAAATCCCTCCTACACCCCTCGCCCACTTCATCATTCTGAAAGAACTTAATGACCCCTAGATAGGAACTGCAGTGACTAAAAGAGAAAATTGAATATCAGTGATCATGAGGGAAGTTGAATGTATATTGTTCATCAGATCATCCCAAATACAGTGTCGTTGTTGAATCCCGTGAAATCCTTTTTTTTTTCTTTTTGTAGGTGAGAAATCATCAAATGACGTCTCCCTTCATAGGATAAGTCGCATCTTCTTTTCTGCCAGTCATGCACGAAGTCTTGCACCGTGCACAGTCTACATAACCTAATCATCCAGTAAAAAGTAGAAGAAGAATGCCACGTTACAAATGAAGAAGTAGAAGATATACGTTATGTTTAACGATAATGCTTACCCCTGAATCTTCTAAGCACAATGCCAGTGGTCTCGGGTCGAGATAGTAACCCACTCCTTGTACAAGGATTTCCGTAACTTTTCTTCAAACCTACCACTTATTTCCCAGTCATGATACCCAACATGGTGGTACACAATATCCAGTCTCACCATTATTCACTATTTGCCCTAAATTTCTGATAATTAGTGATATTATCGAGCTTGCAATTCACAATTACCTTGGAACTCAAATACTGGAATGCCAAGACAAAAGGCACAAAACTACAAAAGTGTCGGTATTTTTAATGTTTTTAAATATTCTTCAGAATACTTAATAGGTAGTAAGTGATATTTATTTTCTACTCATGATATAACTTATCAGTAGTTTACTTATTATTGGTTTTATAACGAACACATCGCACCCCAAGATCTAAAGGGAACTAACTCAAAATTCTTAATTTTTCAGTTATGCACACCTTCGAATCTGTCATTTCAATACCTATCGACCAATAAACCAGATTCCAAACTATTTCCAATATTCGACTCCAAATATTGGAAATAGTTTTGAATCTGGTTTATTGGTCGATAGGTATTGAAATGACAGACTCGAAGGTGTGCATAACTGAAAAATTAAGAGTTTTGAGATAGTTCCCTTTAGATCTAGGGGTGCGACATTATCACTGCATATTTTTGTGTAATTGCGTGATATATTTTCAGCTTTCTTTGAACTGATATCCTAAAAAATTACCACAACTGCATAGTTATTATCTGCCTTCCAGACCATTGATATAATAACCTCAATGCCACCTTTGCCCTTGTCTCAAACTCACGGTCAGAAATCAATATCATCTTCCAATTTAAAATTGTATTATTCCAGTCAAGGCCAAACCTTTACAAAATGTACCAAAATACTAACATCAAAAAGCTACAAAACTACTCAAAAAGTAGCCCCAATACAGTAAGTCCACTCAGGATCTCCCCATAACTTTAAATCCCATCTACCACTTTAAAATCCCATCACCCCATAAAACCATAAAGCAACAAGAAAATAAACTCAAGTAAAACCGAAAGTTTACAAAGACCTAAACCGGTTTAAACCATAACGGAGGCGGACGACTGCAGTAACGGATGAGACCGGATTAGGTAAGCAAATCTTCTGAAGTCCTGACCGAATCGATCCCCGGTCCCGACAGTTATGAAAAGGCGGCATTTGAGAGAAGAAAAAAATAAAAGCCCCTAAGCCTCCTGCGAGGAAACCTCGGTACGTTTTCAAAGAAAAATATTTTCTTAGATACCGCACAAGTTTTGTGACATCCCTATGTCCCTACTCGACTATTATAAACAACCTTCAGTGGTTTAGATAAGGTAGAAAGTTCCTTGTGTTGGGAACTTCAGAGGTTAACGTTTGCGTGGGATCGTGTAGCAGGGGATGTCAAACGGGTCTTGTCACCGACTATCAATATCAGCCCTAAGTGATGTATGGGGTGGCAAATGCCTTAAATCGATATATTTCGTTCAGCAGCTACTTATAAAAGTTTGGACAAGTTTGGACATGTTTATTGGCTATATTGACACCCTGTCCGCGCACGGTAAGTCCGTTAGAAGATCTTGAGTGATGTCTTAAGATCCTTTTACTTTTCTACATCAATATTATATGTATGTATAGGTTCTATATACAGCTTTTAATTTAGATGATACATAAGTATTTTTTACCTTTTTGGGAAATTAGAAGTTACGAGACATATTAACAGTAATATAGTTTAATACCAAAGGGAAAAACTTTAGAGGTGTCAAGGGACACCCAGATGGAACAAAGTTCCTTTCCAGGATTCATAATAGTTATAATTTTTTAATTATTTATTATGTACAAAAAACCTGTATACACTCAACAAAAATATTCTCTCTCTCTCCCTATCTCCTTCTCTCTCCCTCTCTCTCTCTCCCTCTCTATCTCTACCTCGCTCTCTTTCTCCCTCTTTCCCTCTCTCTCCGTCTCTCCCTCTCTCTCTCTCCCCCTCTCCCCCTCTCCCCCTCTCTCCCTCTCTCCCTCTCTACTCACAACGAAAAAAACAACAACATACAAAATATATACGGTCGAATTGAGAAACCTCGTCCTTTTTTTGAAGTCGGTTAAAGCATATCGTGACAACTTTTCGTAAGAAGTTTTTCCGTCTAGCCCCCTTTCACAACGCGCGATAAGGAACTTCGTTCCAAAAATTGAACAAACCAGTTCATAATCTGCATTTTGAGTTTGATGCCATGATCAGGAATGGACTTTTAAAGCTACTGATATTAACGGCGATAACTGCATCATCATCATCCGTATATATTGTTCCCACCGCTGAAAACAAAGCCATCTCTATGTAAGTGCGGGTACGTGGAACTCACATATCTTTTATTGTTTTTTCTGGGTGGGATTTCATCAAATGACGTGTCCCGCACGGGGTGGAGCGGAAGGGCGTATCAGTATTTTAGTGACTAAAACCCATCCGTGTTACTTCAGTTGCCAAGTCTTCGATTTTTTTTTGATCCTAGGACATACTGGTTTCCTCACGATGTTTTCTTTCAGCGTTTTGAGAGTTGTAGTGATGAAATTAAATACACATAAGTAAAATGCCTGTAACAAGGTAGGTATCGACCACTGGGCCATTGCAACTGCATTATATAAAAAAATACAAAACAAATCAGAATCAACAAAACTAAAAGTTGATACACTATTTACCGTTAATTAACTTTGAATTTCAAACCTCTGAACACCGCTCCACGAAATTAATAAAACAAAAAATACAAAACAAATCAGAATCAACAAAACTGAAATTTGATACACTATTTACCGTTAATTAACTTTGAATTTCAAACCTCTGAACACCGCTCCACGAAATTAATAAAACAGCACAAACAACATACAGATAACAAAATAGTGCTTGTAGAAATGAATGCAACCACTTCGACCGCTATCGACTAGAGTTATTAATAATATGTCCGGTATCGCGTGCGCATAACCGGACGTGGCCAACGGTAGCGTCGCTGACCGCTCGTTGCTAATAATCTAGTAGGAACCATATCCGTGGTCGGGACATCATACATACGTCATGGAAGCCAGACATCACGTATTCAACGCGTGGCCACTGCATTGTATAGGCACAAACAAAAGCCTCGATTTTCGACCGACTAAAGTTACTCCGAACTATGAACCGTCGATTCGAAAAAGCCACGGAAGAAAAAAGACTTCCACGCCAAAGAATTAGCTTTGCCATTCAACGTGGCAATGCTGCCAGTCTTCTGGGCACGTTTCCGGATGAGAGTGATGCGGACGAGTAGTTTGTCCTTTTGAGTTTGTATTTATTTGTATAGTTAGTTGGTCATTTATTTTAGTTCTTATTGTATTTAATAGATTGTAATAAGAAAGATAATTAACATTATAATCGTCATAATTTCAGCGTTAGACGTCCACTGTTGGACATAGGCCTCCCTAAATTTGGCAGGATTTCGCCAAGTGTGGCGATTATGGCAGGTTGGCGATCGAAGTATCATGGTAAAATGAGTAGAGAACGCTGCTGCTCATTCTCTAGGAAATCCTTTAGTCACTTTTTACAACACCCACGGGAAGAATTGGGGTGATGTTATTTTTTCGTCCGGTATCACACGAAACGATTTTGCTGGACAGCGACTAATTTTACTCCGAACGAACTTTCGATTCGAAAAAGCTATGAAAGAAAGGAGACCGTTCAAAATTCGGTGAAAACATACCGAAGACCACAGAGCAAGGATAGGCATGCCTCGGTGGGCGCCGTGCGGTCTACAATTCGCGAGGAGGCGAAAAGCCGGGGCGAAACTCCGCTGCCGCGACAAATCGCGGCACGGCGGACGGAGCTCCGGCAGGATCTCATGGCGACATGGCAGGTCCGATTGTCGCAACCCAGCGCTGGGCACGCCACAATTGCGGCGGTAAGTTCCCTCTTTGAGGAGTGGATTGAGAGGCGCCACGGCGTCCTCACCTTCCGCCTGACGCAGGTTCTCACCGGGCATGGGTGCTTCGGTGGGTTCCTGTTCAGGATAAAGCGGGAGGAAACGCCCGGGTGTTTCCATTGTGAGGTTCGTCTGGAGGACACGGTGGAGCATACAGTGGAGGTGTGCCCTGCCTGGGCGGAGCACCGCCGTGTCCTCGTGGAGGTGATCGGCGGCGGCGACCTCTCGCGTCCGGCCCTGGTGCGAGCCATGGTATGGAGCGAGAGGGCATGGGAAGCCGTCACCTCCTTCTGCGAAGCAATAATTCTCGCGAAGGAGGAGGCGGGGCGCGTGAGGGAGTGGCAGTCTCTGCGCCCTCACGTCCCTAGCCGCCGCAGGAGGAGACGCCCCGGGCGTCGGGAGTCGATTGCGGACTCCCGGCCACCGTAGGCGCGAGCTTGCGGGTGGCGAGCAATGGGTAGCTCGCCGCCCGGTAAGGACCAGGCTCGGGTCGACGGCGCGTAGTGTTCCACGCGCGCTTCAAAGAGATGTCAACAGCACTGAAGGGGTCTGCTAGGACCGATGCCTGTCAGGGTCGCGAGATTGTTCGAAAGAGATACCGTGACCCTGGCACATGGGCAACTGAAGGAACACGGGTGGGTTTTAGTCAGTAAAAGTCTGACACGCCCTCCCACTCCGCCCAGAGCGGGAGAAGTCATTTGATGATTTCCCATCCAGAAAAAAAAAAAGCGTGACAGTGATGAATCGGGTGAAACGACACCTCTAGAATCACGTGGAGATTGGAATGGAACACAAAACTTTTATTTCACAACGAAGTCCGTACGGTTAGTAATAATTTCTCATATCTTCTTTTGTTAGTAGGTTAAAAACACAGATAGAGATACAAAATAAAAATTCAGGATTGGGCTCCATCCATCTCCACAATACCGAGGAATCTCGGTGGGAGCTGCGATTAGTCAATGGGCACATTTTAAATTTTATACGCTTCATAATACTACTATATTATTGCAGGAACCTTTTTTAATGACTTTATTGGGTCAAGAGTCGTTAATGAATAATTTATTATTGTATAATATATATCCTGTATTAAGGCCATAAAATGTGATTATGTTTAAAGGGATATAAGCCTAGGGATCTGTCTTGCAGGTTCCAAACATAGTTCAGACTCCATCACTTACAAAGGTCTTAGCATCAGGGAAAATTGGATAAATAAATCACTGTAACAATGTGCCTTTATGAGAGGAATAAACTATATATATCACAGTTTAAAAGTGTTAATTTGCCGGTATCAGATAAGTAAATTGATGGGCTTCAAGTAATAAGCCATCACCAATCACCCATAGACGCTGGCGACCCGTGACAATTCTAACAATACCCCTGTGGCAGATAGTTTGCACTTGGTTGCAGCAAATTCAGATACAAATATTCATTAGCAGCCTATAATGTTCCCACTGCTGGGACACAGGGCCTCCTTGCCGTGAGAGGGAGTGGGCCATAATCCACCACGCGAGCCCAGTGCGGGTTGGTAGTTGTCACATGTCCTCGATTTTTTTTTTTTGGTACTAAAACATGCCGGTTTCCTCACGATGTTTTCCTTCACCGTTTTGAGAGCAGTGGTAATGAAATAATTTACACAAAATGCCTGCTTGGGTTCGAACCCACGACCTACAAACACGTAAGTCGCAACTGTTAATACAAATATTTTTTTTTTATAAAGAAGTCCTATTCTCGTAATTAGAAACGTTAAAACTCTAGAAGCAGTCTTATTTCAGCGACAATCAAATGTCAAAAACTTGTCAAAATTGTATGGAAACTAAAATTCTTGACAGATTGAGAATAAAAATAGACTTTGAAAGTTCTTAAAATTGTGAGAATTACTCTCTGGTCGTCATCGGAACTAGCTTAAACATGATGTTGATATCTAAACCGTCACGGTAAGTGATCTTCCTTCGTGTATATTCTAGTGAGTAAATCTTTGTTAATAATACAGTTTATATGGGTAGTTCATATAATTGTTTTTTTATTTAACTGCTTTTGTTAATTTATTTTTATTTTCTTTTAATTTCATTTGTTGTGTATATGTATCATTTGCATCGTTGTATATGTAAGCGGGCACGCCCTTTATGCCTGGAGGCTTTAGTAAGGTTTTAAGTTCTGTTTACGATTTTGTTTCATTATTCATTTCAGCTTGAGTTTAGTGTTCAATGTTTTGTTGGTATAATGGCGTGTGCTAGCTGACATATGGCGAATAATGTATGTTTTGTTTTATTATATTAATAACTTATACAATATTGTATAGAATCAAGTTCTTCTAACTTAACAGACAGCAGTGCTGCTGGGGAGTTTGTTCCGCCACTTCTTCTTCCCAGCCAAAGCACTAGGAAGTGTCGAAGGGCGGGCGTTTTGGGGGGACTGTCTTATGTGACTTTGACGTTCAAAAAGTGCTGACTCTCAGCCTAGTTTGAATAAATGACTTTTGATTTTGATTTTTGATTTTGAAGTGTCTTAATGAATTACGCAGCTTTATGCGTTCTGTATGTATCTAGCAAACTATGGGTTCTAATAGTGAAAAGCTTTCCTTGGGATAAAAACTGCTTTCTAAACGAAAATATCTAGAGGATGGCAAGTCGCCTAAATAAAAAATTCGAAGACATGTGACGTCAACCAATCCGCGCTGTTACCGCGTGGTAGATAGTCGCCCACTCAGAGTGGAGGCCTGTGCTGTATATACCAGCAGGGAACTTTATAGGTTAATTGTGCTTATGCATAGGGTTAAATACTATTAGAGAATCATATTTTTTCTTGTCGGCTCTTCTACATAGGAATCTACCATTTGGAACCATGCACATAGCTTCTGACGTTTTATAAATGGCCATGTGAGTTTACGTGAAATAAAATATTTTGATTTTAAGGATGCTCTACTAGCTTTGGGCTGACACAATTTAGAGTGGTAATTTTGGCTGGAAGTGGAGAAATGGTAAAATGTTTACTTTCAACCATTTAACCCATATTCGAAGAAGAGACTGTCTTCTAAAGAAGTCTTCTTTTCGTGTCGACAGTACTTTAATTTAACTGCTCTATATTGTAGTAGGTGGCCATGCTGATTGCGGCTTTATTGGCATGTTAAAGATCGTTAAAAGTTCTAGTGAATGGGACATGGTCTAATCTGAAGCTAACCATCCACGCTGCGGGATAAAAGCGTCCTCAGATTGTGTTTGTGATACTTACGACCGACTTTTGTGTCTAAACTTGAAAACGCGACAGAAGATGATTCTGCTCAAAAAGCATTGTGACCCTTTTTTTAACTGCAAGTAGTACAATAACTTAACAATTACACCTGTCAAAAAATCTAAACCAAACGTCATAAAAAAGTACTTCTACAGCCCTTACCCTATTAAAACAAAAAAAACAAAAAACAGTTAGATATCGGTGTGTGATGCGTGCGATCGCGTGCGTTCCACCGGAAGGTACATCCACAAATTAAGCACATGACACACATGCTACTAATTGTCGCGTCGGCGAACGATTCTATCGACTGAAGGGCACTTCAAACGACGCGGCCGTCACGTGCACAATATTTTGTAGTAATATAATCGTTTTGTTTTTTCTTGTTTTCTTTGATTTAAGGTGTGACTAGACATGCCGAAAGGGGACGCCCTAGGAGAACATATAGTGACCTAATAGGTGATGCTCTTCAGAAGGGTCTGGTGCGTAGTACTGGTAACCGACGTGCGTATCTGACTAGATTGATGTACTTAAACGAGTACTTGGCACTTGTCATGTGCTTAATCCACAAATTAAGCACATGACACACATGCTACTAATTGTCGCGTCGGCGAACGATTCTATCGACTGAAGGGCACTTCAAACGACGCGGCCGTCACGTGCACAATATTTTGTAGTAATATAATCGTTTTGTTTTTTCTTGTTTTCTTTGATTTAAGGTGTGACTAGACATGCCGAAAGGGGACGCCCTAGGAGAACATATAGTGACCTAATAGGTGATGCTCTTCAGAAGGGTCTGGTGCGTAGTACTGGTAACCGACGTGCGTATCTGACTAGATTGATGTACTTAAACGAGGCAGTCGTGTACCGTGTGGTGCCGGACGAAAAGAATAACACCACCCCATTTCTTCCCGTGGGTGTCGTAAAAGGCGACTAAGGGACTTACTAGAGAATGGGCAGCAGCGTTCTCTATGCATTTTACAACCATACTGCGATCGCCAACCCGCCTACCAACCGTGGCGATTATGGCAAAGCTCCCCAAATTGGGGGAGGCCTAAGTCCAGCAGTGGACGTCTTACGGCTGAAATGATGATGTTGATGATGAAACGAGGCAAGGAGTATGTAAGGATCGTAACAGGTGGCATTCTGTAGTTTCTGCCTACCCCCATGAGAAAAAGGCATGAGTTTATGTATGTATGTTTGTTGTATTGCCCCCTTTTTTTTTTGGATGGGAAATCATCAAATGACGTCTCCCGCTCTTGGGCGGAGCGGGAGGGCGTGTGACTTCTACTGACTAAAACCCACCTGTGTTTCTTCAGTTGCCCATGTGCCAGGGTCTCGGTATTTTTTCGAACAATCTCGCGACCCTGCCAGGCATCGGTCATAGCAGACCCCTTCAGTTCTGCTGACATCTGTTTGAGGCACGTGTGGAACACTACGCGCCGTCGACCCGAGCCTGGTCCTTACCGGGCGGCGAGCTACCCATTGCTCGCCACCCGCAAGCTCTGTATAGCCCCCTGGGTTGTTCTTTTCGTCAATGTGGAACTCACAAGCTGATTATTGAAAGTCTTTAGTGAATAAGTTACTTCTAAATAAGTGAATCCATCATCAATTGCATCAGCTTCAGTTCTTTTTGAATTATGTCTTTCATTCAGACATCTCTCAACAGAATGGTAACGCCACAACTAAACTGAATCAAAAGTGGAAATTGAATGTATTAGGGAACCCCCACCCCATTTCTTCCCGTGGGTGTCGTAAGAGGCGACTACGGGATTTACTAGAGAATGGGCAGCAGCGTTCTCTATGCATTTTACCACCATACTGCGATCGCCAATCCGCCAGCCAAGCATGGCGATTATGGCAAAGCCCCCCAAATTGGGGGAGGGCTATGTCCAGCAGTGGACGTATAACGGCTGAAATGATGATGATGAGGGAACCGATCCAACATTGTTGGAATCTGACATCATACACTCGCGCTTTGAGTGATCGCAAAATTCAATGAAATGAGCAAATCGAATATTTATTTGTTTTGTTAATGTCGTGTGAACGTGTGAATGAAAACTACATGAATATTCACTCGAGTGAACTATTCAGTCGACGTGAGGCGTCTTATTTTAGCTGTACCTTCAGAGATAGTAGTCAAACCCTTTGACAAAAAGCAATAAGTAGCTACTTGTTAGACTCTAACTCAGACTATTGACATCTTTGACTGTTGACAGGGACAGTAACAGTTGCTTAGGTTCCCAAAAGGGGCCAAGTGCGTGTTAGTTATTTATAAACTCTGTCCATAGTTCTTTAGCGAAGTTTAGCACAACACTTAAATTAGACTATTGCTATCTCTTACTAATAGAGAGTGTGACAAAAGCACAATGACAGTTGAAAGCTGTCAAAATATGTTGATGTCAAAACCACAAGTTTACGCTAACTTCGGAGTGTTGCACGACATGATCTAAAATTAGATACGTCTAGACTTCAGAGTTGTATGCGAGGAGTATGGAAGGTTTTGCTGCTGTCTCTCTCTAATTTTGTGTGAGAAAACGAGATAGCCAAATAATTTTAAAATTGGTACTGTCAACATTACTTCTCTTCTTTCTATTGATGTAACACATATTAGTAGGTACAGTTCATTCAAAAATATTTTACATCTGATTTTTATTCACATTGATCGTTCTCATTTTTATGAGGTTGCGAAAACAACTGAGGACGTATTTCACATGTTTGTTATCCGGTCCATACCCTGCAAAATTTTCCTTTATGCTCAGGAATGTTGGAAAGCTTTATGTAGTAACGGGTATGGTCTAAAATCAAAAACACAAAGACATGACAATCTAAACTGAGCTCTCATCCACATGACGGTAGCTCTAGTGCAGCACGATTAAAACTAGATTCTAAAACATCCCCTCAAGCTGACTGTATTGAGCCGGCAGAAAGGCCACCACCTGCCATAGCACACCTGGAAATCTCTTAATCGTCTGAGAAATCAGGTTGGCCACTGCAGGCAAAATTGTCAGGTGGCATATTCCATAGAGCCGCAGTGCGAATGAAGAGCCACATCACAATCTGTGAAATTGAAGACCTTTGCGAGGCCAATGGTAATGCTTTCAAAGTAGCAAAATTGTGGTCAAAGTTGGATTAAAACAAAAAAAAAGTGGAATCGTCTATAAGACGTCGAAGAAGCGACCGAGTCACGTTCCTAAACAGGAGACATACATAAGTCACAAAAGTGGGAACATTATCCTCTGAATACAATTATTAAATTATTAATACATTATTTCGTACACATGGTAATACAAAACAGGTAGTATGCTTGTAACAGCTCTATATTAAATTGCATCATCGTACGTTCATATTCCGAACGATAGACGATAATTTCCGAAGCGTAAACTTTTCTTGGGATTCCTGTATTTAATGCACCCATCAATATTTCCTGAACTTTAACACTTCATTTAGTTTCGTAAAGTGTTTTTTCCTTAACTGAAGAGTTCACACATTTTTAACTTTGAATATAGTTGGAATAAAGTTGATTGACTTAAAATCGATAGTGCCCTGAAGACGGTTGCTACCAGTGCATTAGCTTGGCACACCACATTGCAGTGATATTGAGCACCGATTCTAATAAAAGAAAAGGTACAATCATTCTATTGTACGTTCCTACCTACAGTGAAGGCATCGTTAGTATTGTCACGGTTAGACAGTTTCTCAGTTATGATCTGTGATGTTTTATTTAGAAAAGGCGACTAAGGGACTTACTAGAGAATGGGCAGCAGCGTTCTCTATGCATTTTACCACCATACTGCGATCGCCAACCCGCCTGCCAAGCGTGGCGGTTATGGCAAAGCCCCCAAATTGGGGGAGGCCTAAGTCCAGCAGTGGACGTCTTACGGCTGAAGTGATGTGATGTGATTTAGAAAAAAAGGAAGACTAAAACAAATATAATCGCCTTCAAAGCGCTTCGTATTTCTACAACAAATTTCAACAGGACTGACATACTGTTTTCGGTACTTACGTGAATCCAATACATTTTTGAAGTTTACAAATTCGTTATCTCCCACAGCGATATTAAGATAAATACCTATTAGGTTCATAACAAGGGACAAATTCTTTATTTAAGATTTTTTATTAGATCTACAGCTTCCAAACACGTGGTACCGGGAGAAGCGTTAACCGATTTAGTAAGTAAACATTACTGCAAATTAACCTGTGGCTGTTTACTAATTCAGAATATTTTATGTGTCAAACTAAATTAGGTGTTGTAATAAATCCTACGTCTGTAAATACAAAAGGAACGATAGATAGATTAATAACGTGCTGAGAAAACTTTCTTCTTAACAACCGGGCACAAATCTAGATTCCGGACTGCTAGTGAGAAATTCCAGATTGATAAACCCAACAGCACTTTCCCGACCTAAGGATCAAACCCTCCTGAGGTCCTCCTCATGTTTACCAGTTGCGCATCGACCATTAGACCAAAGAGGCAGTCTAGCTAGAAATAAGTATTATTATTTACTGGCTGCTGCCCGTGATATCGTCCGCGTCAAATTTCTTACTCCCCCGACCCACCCCGTCGCATCGAATCGCCTGCCGACGCGAGTACTTCGTATTCATGATTTTCTTCTTTTGGTTTGGCTTCTAAGAATCCTAAAGAGTCCTAAAGCCTTTCTCGATAAATGGGCTTTGGAACACTAAAATAATTTAATAATTCGAATAAGTAGTTCCTCAGATTGGCGCGTTCAATCAAACAAAGAAATTCTTCAGCGTTATAATGTTATAAGTGTGGATTTAATGCGATTATACACATAATTCCTGCCTGGAAAAATGACACAGAACCTTAATAAAGGTACATATCATGTCAACACGACCAAACAACGGCTTTATGGATGGATAAGAATAGGAAAACATTGACCTGGTTTCGATACTGCCCTATTTGTTACTGACCTGTATTTCCCTTTCAGCACACAACCGCAAGCTATTCGTAGGTTATTGGGAATCTCTGCCGTCCAATTTAGCATATCAAATGAAACAGTCCTGGCGAATTTTGTATATTTTCTTCTTCTTCCCTCCTGCGTTGCGAGCTAAGTGAGAATATGAGACTTATCATAACATCACGTCTTTATAACACGCCACCCAACGATCCAGACACCGGACTTCTTCTGAAAAAATCTCAATGGAAAACCCGGTTCGACCTAGATTTGAACCAAGATGGGGTTCTGCTCAGTAGTTGTACTTGTGACTATAACGCCAATATGGCAGTCATGTTACTACTATTTCGCGCATTCATTGCCATCACCACTGCTCTCAAAACTGTGAAGGAAAATGTCTGAAGAAACGGGCTTGTCTTAGAACTAAAAATTATAAGACGTTCTCATGTCTTCTAATTTTTAGTTCTAAGACATACACCAACTACCAGGATCGCGAGATTTGTTCGAAAGAGGCAACGTGGCCCTGGCATATCGGCAACTGAAGGAACACGGGTGGGTTTTAGTCAGTAAAAGTCTTACACGCCCTTCCGCTCCACCCTAGAGCGGGAGACTTCATTTGAAGATTTCTCACCCACAAAAAAAAAAGACTTGCACCAACTCGTACTAGGCCCACGTGGTGGATTACGGCCCACTACCTGTAAGAGAGAACGGGCCTGTGTCTCAGCTGTGGGAACTTTATAGGCTGATTATGATAATGCTAAACTCTGTACAGACACACTACTCAAATTTCGACGAGACAGGAACTACACGTGAGCCACACTGAAAATTTTTAGAAATTAATAACCGGAATAATGTAGAAGCAATAAAAATATTATTTTTTATTGCTTCTAGAAGTAGTCTCCGTCCCTTTCTAAGCACCATCGCATGCGGTGGAACCCTTGACAGCAGTGGGCTCACTCTTCTTTAGGGATCTGTTCCACGCCTATTTCAAACGCAGCTATGACATCTTCAGAGTTCATAAAACGAATTCTTCTAAGCTTATTTTTGAAAATAAATAAAATTTACAAGGTGCCAGATCGGTACTGTAAGGAGGATGACTCGTTAGCTCCACACCTTCGATAGACAAATATTCGATAGTCTGTCTGGTGGAGTGAGCTGGAACGTTATCGTGGTGGAGTAAATTACTTCGAATGAAGTGGCTTAGAAAGTCTTACGAACGTAGTATACGTAGGATTTATTTACTATGACTTAGTTCGAGTGTACCCGGTTAGCCGGTAAAACTTAGGCACTTCCAAGAACAGATACCTAATTACTTTATTTCCTAAAACTTTAACCGGCACCATCGCTTTCGTGGAGGTGCCTAATTAATCCGCAGTAACACGTCCTAAATCAGCAGGTCTTGTTTTTTTCGTCGTGCCAAAACTCGTCCAAATTAATTCAATTGCTAAGTCATGTAACACCAAGAACCTACGGATTCATCATTTGCCTCTGCCTTGCCTTTATTCAAACTATGTATAGAAGCCCACCCCTTTTTACACGCTTTATATTAGCTTCACTTGTATGTTTGTATGTTTGTTTGTAACCGACTCCTTATTACGCAATTTTGACCCACTTTAAACAACCAGATTTCATTTAAACTCTGTAGACTTATCGAGGACCGATGACAATACTATAATTTCATACATTTGTGCCACTATCCTTGCCAGGGTCAAAAGCCTGTCTTCGAAAACTTCGCTGATATACGTCACAAACTACGCTGACATACGTCTCAAAATTCGAAACACCCTAAAATATAGAAAATAAATAATAGTTTAAAAAAAACTAAAAAACACGCTTCCATAGAAAACCAAACTAAAAAGTAGAAAATAATGGAAAAAAGCGTGGGATGCCTGATATCAATAAAAAAATACCTTAAAAATCACCCCACGCTTTTTTTCCATTATTTTCTACTTTTTAGTTTGGTTTTCTATGGAAGCGTGTTTTCTTTTTTACTGTTATTTTTATTCTTTTGTAGACTGCTTTTCTGACCTCCATAACCCAGTAATCGGGTAATCGATAGCCAATGATGAGACTGATTGTCAGGCTTTCGGATTTCTGACGACCTGTAACGACTGTCAAAGATCCAACAATGACAGCTTAACCTCTAAGTCCCTGAATAGTCCCTGAGATACCACATTTGGTTCGCCGCGTACCAGCCAACTTTAACTTTATTTGTATGATAAAATAAGGCTCTGAATAGTTTGAAACAATGCGAGCGCGGTACTTAGCGCGGTACGATACTTTCCGAGACATGGAGGCGCCCCGTTACGAAAACGTAGTTTAACTTTCAATCGAGCCGTATGGCTGTTAATATTTAGCCACGAGCCCAGCATGTACAAGTGTCCTGACTGTACAAGAATATTAGCATATAAGCTATACCTAATGATAACATAAATTCAAAAGTAACTCTGACTGTTACCTTTTTACGCCTTTGCAACTTAACGAACTTCGATAAAAAATTAAGCAACGAGGTAATGACATTCAGGAGAAGACCCGTTCTCTTGCTATGTAAAGATGGTCATCCATCCACGGAAGAACCGCTGCTGCTGTTACTTAGCCACATGCCGCCACGTATGGATTATCCCCCCCCCCCCCCCCCATAATAGTACAGGTCGTGGGATGTAGATACGGAAGATTTTATTGTAGTAATGTAAAAAATGATACAAAAAGTGATTCATTGTTCAAAGGACAATGTTACAAAATAAACTGTTAAGCGCGTTATACACCAAAAGAAATGAATGCGAGTTAAAAAACCATTTTTTTTTTGTATTTAAGAGACTAAAAAATATATTGGTGCATAAAGCGCTTAATAGTTCATATTTATTGATGAAAGTTAGAAAAAGTGCTTATAATCACAAAACTTCAACGAATTAGCCAAGTTTGATGTTTTTTTTTTGTTTTTATAAGACTTGCAATTTTTTTCTTACTACTTTAGA
This sequence comes from Aporophyla nigra, assembly GCA_947507805.1. Taxonomy (NCBI): domain Eukaryota; kingdom Metazoa; phylum Arthropoda; class Insecta; order Lepidoptera; family Noctuidae; genus Aporophyla; species Aporophyla nigra. The sequence goes on along the minus strand of OX382291.1, from coordinate 29,322,765 downwards.
ATAGATGTAAAGGTCAATACCTAAACTTCACATAACTACAATATCATGACATCAATAAATACTTTGAATTTTCATGAGTATGATAGGCGAAAAATGTTCTAATCTTTACCCTCGTCCTTTGGCCTAACCTTTTTTTTTTTTTTTTTTTTTTTTTTTTTTTTTTTTTTTTTTTTTTTTTTTGGATGGGAAATCATCAAATGACTTCTCCCGCTCTGGGCGGAGCGGGAGGGCGTGTCAGACTTTTACTGACTAAAACCCACCCGTGTTCCTTCAGTTGCCCATGTGCCAGGGTCAAGGTATGTCTTTAGAACAATCACGTGACCCCGGCAGGCATCGGTCCTAGCAGACCCCTTCAGTACTGCTGACATCTCTTTGAGGCGCGCGTGGAACACTACGCGCCGTCGACCCGAGCTTGGTCCTTACCGGGCGGCGAGCTACCCATTGCTCGCCACCCGCAAGCTCGCGCCTACGGTGGCCGGGAGTCCGCAATCGACTCCCGGCGCCCGGGGCGTCTCCTCCTGCGGCGGCTAGGGACGTGAGGGCGCAGAGACTGCCACTCCCTCACGCGCCCCGCCTCCTCCTTCGCGAGCATTACTGCTTCGCAGAAGGAGGTGACGGCTTCCCATGCCCTCTCGCTCCGTACCATGGCTCGCACCAGGGCCGGACGCGAGAGGTCGCCGCCGCCGATCACCTCCACGAGGACACGGCGGTGCTCCGCCCAGGCAGGGCACACTTCCACCGTATGCTCCACCGTGTCCTCTAGACGATCCTCACAATGGAAACACCCGGGCGTTTCCTCCCGCTTTATCCTGAACAGGAACCCACCGAAGCACCCATGCCCGGTGAGAACCTGTGTCAGGCGGAAGGTGAGTACGCCGTGGCGCCTCTCTATCCACTCCTCAAAGAGGGGACTTACCGCCGCAATTGTGGCGTGCCCTGCGCTGGGTTGCGACAATCGTACCCGCCATGTCGCCATGAGATCCTGCCGGAGCTCTGTCCGCCGTGCCGCGATTTGTTGCGGCAGCGGAGTTTCGCCCCGGCGTTTCGCATCCTCGCGCCACTCCCACATGTGGGCGAAGACCTTTGCCTCCAGATCCCATGGCGGCACTCCGGCAAGGAGGCTCGCCGCCTCGCAGGAGACCGTGCGGTATCCCCGGATGGCCTAACCTTTACCCAGTCCTCGAAATTGGAATCTCTGCTATATACGACCAACTAATTAACCTATTTTACTAAAAGCAGAGGCCTCACGAGAGTGTCAATATAAAAATCGAGCTCGTGGAGATAGGATATATAAATGATATGTGGGTTTTTTAATTTGCCCCCCCCCCCCCCTTACCCTAGGCCTTGATATCGAAACCGCTGCATGCTGCATAAGGACAGCTTATTAACCTATTTAACTAACTTTTTTACTATACGGCTTTGCAGTGTTGAATTTTTGTAATTTGTGTAGATAAATAATAATTTTAGAAGTGTCAAGGTTGAATCTAAATGGTGCGTAAATCTGGTCGAGGTGAAGATAATTTGACATTGCAGGTTAGAGAGTATGTATATTAAAATAACAACGACGGGATACTAAGAGATATTGGAAACGACTTTTAAGGTGTACATTGTGTGCGTATGTTAGAGTGAGTGTGTGTGTTAGTGTTTTAATTCCGGGAAATTCGATCTCGAAAATTTTTAGTGTTTCAACGATTTTTTGGTATTTTCGAGACTCGAGACTTATATTTTCGGTCTCGAGAATAACGAGACTTTTGACACTTAAGTCAT